>CAIIXF020000001.1:15143914-16443914 GCA_903813345.2 Owenia fusiformis
AATAAACTTTTTCAGTCAATGATCAATAAATCTTTGACCTGTTTGACAGCACACATTCTATGTGCAAAGACAATTCAACTTATTCGTTTATCTCTCTGTTTTCTACTAAATGATGTGAAAAATATTGGTGGCACCTGTAACTTAACTGTGTGCCAAGCATGAACATGAACTGTCACACTTAACAGTAATCATGGCATTTATAATTTAATAAAGACTGCAAATTTTCAAGTTTCAAGATTACTTTGATAAAATATGATAATGAATAACATGTCTTAATTGTTTTGAACTTATGTCAGTTTCGTGGAGACCCTTCTCAAGAAGTGTAAGAAGTACCTAATATATTGGATTTAGATAGGAGGTCTACCTACATCCTAAGCTGAAACTGATGATGTAGGCTCCATAGCTGTAATGTAAAATATTGAAATATATTAAATTAACTGTCTTTAACAAAATGCCTTCTTAAATTAACAAATATGTATCTTAAAAATAAATAAAATATCTGGTAAATTAAGTGACCAACCTATCTGGTCCGCATAAGAAGCCGAAGTGACCAATTTATCTGAACAAATCATAACCAATCACACGATATTACACAACAAATTAGAACTTTAGTATCTCATTTAGCGCCTAATTCAAAAGTATAACACTTCAGTTAATGCATTAAATCATTTTCAAACTTATTCACTTCGTTCAATCGTTAGAACATACAAATAATCAATGATGAAAGTCAGTGACTATCACTGTATAGTCCGATCCATGGATCAACATTAATGAGGTCAAGGTCTCTTGGTTATTCCATACATGTATATATCAACTTTGACTCACCCTGTATAATCCATCGACTTTTTATTGTATTGTATTTTGTTTACCACCAATGAAGGTGAGCAATACCTCTTGGGTATATCCCGTATATGTACGGTCGTAATTTACGTAATTATCCTGGAAGATAGACCCAGAATTCCCTCCTTGAAGAAGCTCTGTGTTCTTTTATGTGCACTTATACATAGACATACAAGTACAAACCACAGCCTTTTGTACGAGTTGTGGACCACTCAGTCAAACACCCTGAAGTACTTTACGCAAACAAGCAAATTAAGTCTTGCCTGAACCGGGGTTCTAATCCGGGACCTTTTTCGTAGGAGGTACACGCTCTACTGCTGAGCTATACGGGTGGACTTTAACATATTTGGATGATACCTGTAAAATATTCATACTGTACTTTTATGATCTTTGTTATAGGTCTTGCTGATAGGTGGAGGTGATGGTGGTGTAGTCCGAGAGATAGTAAAGCATCCAGCAGTGCAATCTGTAGTGCAATGTGAAATAGATGAGGTAACTGATGTGTATTAAAGTCCCCATGTAAAGTTTAAACCACTTTGGCTTATATTGTAGTCTTACCCAATGTAATCAAAGTGTGATATGTGAAACCTTTTTTAAAATTTCAAAAAGTGGTTTTTGATAGAATTTTTTTGTTCCAAAATTTGTGAATTTATTTAAAACTTACTTTTAGAGGTCACGCATATATTTTAATTAGCCACAATTCACACCAGTGCATAGCATTCATCCTCGCATGTTTTTTGCCGAACAAGTTAAGAAAATCGATTCATAGATAAGTGAGAAATGAACTCATCAGTGCATGAAAATAGTTCCGAGAAAAATGCATTTCAAAATTTTAGTTCTCATAGAAACCAATGATACAATGATATCTAAAACATAATATTTTCTTCCTTTTAACCTGGTTAGACAATTAACATTGGTTTATTATTGAAGTCTAGCAATTTAGGTTTTTGCTACCTTAGTGACATCACTAATGTTCAAAATATTTTTTATATGCGAAAACATTGAAGTGGCCCATTAAATATGGCATTTTATTATTGAAATAGAGTGTCCTTTGTTCAATCTTTGCATTGGTGTTAAAAGATAATCTTTTTTTGAAATGCATTAAAGGCCCCATGTAAAGTTTAAACCACTTTGGCTTATATTGTAGTCTTACCCAATGTTTTCAAAGTGTGATATGTGAAACTTTTATTTTAAATTTCAAAAAGTGGTTTTTGATAGACTTTTTGTTCCAAAATTTGTGAATTTATTTAAAACCAACTTTTAGAGGTCACTCATATCTTCTAATTAGCCACAATTCATACCAATGCATAGCATTCATCCTCCCATGTTTTTTGCCGAAAAAATTAAGAAAATCGGTTGATAAACAAGCGAGAAATGAACTTATCCGTGCATGAAAATGGTTCTGAGAAAAATGCATTTCAAAATTATAGTTCTCATAGAAACCAATGGTACAATGATATCTAAAACATAATTTATTCTTCCTTTTAACCTGGTTAGACAATCAACATTGTTTTTTTATGAAAGTCTAGCATATTTAGAAAAGATTGACATCGAAAAAAAAATTTCAATTTTTTTCAAAAAGTTTTTGTTACCTTAGTGACATCACTAATGTTTCAAAATATTTTTGATATGCTAAAACATTGAAGTGGCCCATTAGATATGGCATTTTATTATTGAAATAGTGTGTCCTTTGTTCAATCTTTGCATTGGTGTTAAAAAGATAATCTTTTTTGAAATGCATTAAGAAATATTTGATGATTAAGAAATTTCAACTTTTTTTGAAAAATTGCGGGAAATTTGAATATTTGAGAAATGAAATGCTCACAACTTTTTTTCAAAATTTTTTTTTCAAAAATCTCTAAAATCACTTTTTAAGTCCTGACAAATAGTAAATGAATGATAAAAAAATGTTTTCAAACTTTAGACGGGGACTTTAAGAAATATTTGATAATTAAAAAGTTTCAACTTTTTTTGGGAAAAATGGCGGGAAATTTGAATATTTGAGAACTGAAATGCTCACAACTTTTTTTTCAAAATCTCTAAAATAACTTTTTAAGTCATGACAAATAGTAAATGAATGATAAAAAAATATTTTCAAACTTTAGACGGGGACTTAAAGTCCTCCTTCAGTTTTAGTCAAACTACTATTTTCCCAAGATAGTTTAGATTTTTTCCCTAGAAATTTCAGACCATTTTTTAAAATCAGTAGAGAGGTAGGCATATATTCAATGAATGTACTGAAAGTGAGAACCTATGCTATCCCAAAACAGATGATATGTAAACTTTTGATTGCACTGTCATCTTTTTATGATCATAATTTTTATTGCCTAGCCTGGGCAAAGCCTGGAGAGTCTGGTACTTCAGTTTAGGGAGTCTTGTTACAGGGTGCTCTGTTATTAGCAAATATCATTCAAACTACCATAGCATAAATACTGTGAATTACGTGTATGATTAGTTACCACTACAATGGTAACTCCAACTTTTTTGTGGATGGTTTTCGGTGCAGCTTGGCAGGTTTTGCATGTTAATGTCTTATTTGTTTGTGTTATTTTGCTCATACAAGAGGCTTGCAGTAAAGCTCTGCCCTCTTAGCATTTCAAATGATGATACAGTTTTGACAATCATAAGCATTTTGTGGCGTCATTCAAGTGACTTTCTAAATCCAAAGAAAATCTTTTATGCTTAGATAGATGGCATAATTTATGAAGGTAATATTACATACTTCGATATTTGGAACCTTGTTTAAACTTTCCACATCGAGCACATTTTCATACGAATTAAGAGTCATTAACCGAAAATGATCAATATTATTGTCTCCTGTGCCGCCCTTGAGGGAGAAGCAAAATTATTCTCATGCAGCAGCTTTAGTATTTAAATTGTAAAGAACATTTGTGAGATACAGGATGTCCGGAAAGTAAAGACACACAGACTCTAATTTTAAGAAAGTTTTTTTTAATGAAATTGCTACAGATTGTAGAGGAACTATATTACAATACTACCAAATTTTTATCACATATAGTCTAAATGTGTTCAAGTTACGGTTGTTATGGTTAAGGATTTGAGACATATGCGGAGCAGTTCCAGAACAACGCTGGAAAATTGCTAAAAGACAACCATTTGAAACAGTGTTTTTTGTTGTATTTTCTATCTATGTTTTGTTTTGTTCATAATTTTATTATTGCTGCCATAGTGTTTTCTTCTACATAATGATGTCATTGCTACATATCAGAACTTTGTTATGTCACTAACCAGTATACATAATGAAAGAAATATTATACAAGTGCCTAGAAGAATGGTCCCTGGCCATGAGTAGGAAAGTCAGTATTGCATCTCCACAATGCACCAATTCACAGAGCAAAAAACAAATCTTACAATGGAGTGTCTTGACATTAAACCTTTCTATACAATGCGCTGTATTCACCTGAAAACCTATTTAGACGTTTACCTTAATGACCATTGGAAAGCAATATTTGTAAAAAGTTCAACATACAAATGAGACTCAGCTGGAAGCCAATGTTATCAGCAATCTGAGAGATGGACAGCAGCAGTTTTGTCAGGTCTTTGAATCGCCGGTCAAGATGCACCAAGAATGTATAGATAATGGGGAAAATACTAAATATTCAATGATAGTAGTAATACGAAATGATCAGATACTGTTACATTACTAATCCCTATGCTGTTGTGGTACATAATTTGATATAATATAGGAAAAGATGGTGGAGTGCCAAGATCATATGAGCAGGAAAGAGATATGTAGAACACAGTTGTGACGTTGCTCCACTTACCCTCGACTCCCGTTACCATAACAACCATAACTTTTTCATTTTGAAAGTGAAAGTCATGACAGTTGCAGGATATATTGCTATTATGTCATTCTACATTCTGGAGCAATTTAATATCATAACAAGGAAATATCTTGAAATTAGAGCAGTTGTATCTTTACTTTCCAGACACCCTGTAATAAGATGATTTGTCTTCATTTTCTATTGTTAAAGCCCAACCATTTGCAACATCAATTTTATTATTGTTTCAATATACAGTACTTTGTAAATGTTGTCATCCTGACATATTTCACAATTTTCTACCCATATCTTGGCCTATACCTGAATTAGTTCTCTAATCTATTAATCTTTCAAGATTTTCCAGGTTACACCTACATCCAGTAAATAATCATTGTCTTCGTTTTTACCAATTTACTATGTGAAAGAAACCCATCAAGTATTTATGAATATGAAGTATTCCATTAATGCATGAATATTAACTTCATTAAATAGAGATTTGTTCAAGCTGAGCTGTCACCAATGCTGTATCCAATATCGATAACCATTTATCAGCTTTTATCTCTGCTAAATAAAGCTATTGTTATTAACATAAAAATTAAAAAGCTATGTACTGTTGATATAAACTTAACTACCATTATTTTCTAATTGATGCAATATGTTTTCTCTGCAATGCGGTCTTGCACATTTTATGAAAATAATTTAAGAGAACTCAATAACTCTTTATAATGAGATCATAACTGAAGGCATCGATGCTGGTTGTGTTTCACTTGTTTCTTTCACCAAGGTAAAGCATACTGGTTGTGTTTATGTTGTTTTCTGTCCCCAAGGTAAAGCATACTGGTTGTGTTTAAATATTTTTTTGTCCCCGAGGTAAAGCATTCTGGTTGTGTTTATGTTGTTTTTTATGTCCACAAGGTATAGCATCCTGGTTGTGTTTAATTGTTTTCGGTCCCCAAGGGCAAGCATTCTGGTTGTATTTATGTTGTTGTTTTTTGTCCCCAAGGTATAGCATTCTGGTTGTGTTTATATTGTTTTTTTTGTCCCCAAGGTAAAGCATTCTGGTCGTATTTATGTTGTTTTTTATGTCCCCAAGGTAAAGGATTCTGGTTGTATTTATGTTGTTTTTTATGTCCCCAAGGTAAATCATTCTGGTTGTGTTCATGTTGTTGTTTTTTGTCCCCAAGGTAAAGCATACTGGTTGTGTTTAAGGTTTTTTTCTGTCCCCAAGGTAAAGCATACCGGTTGTATTTATGTTGTTTTCTGTCCCCAAGGTAAAGCATACTGGTTGTGTTTATGTTGTTTTCTGTCCCCAAGGTAAAGCATACTGGTTGTGTTTATGTTGTTTTCGTTCCCAAGTAAAGGTAAAGCATACTGGTTGTATTTATGTTGTTTTCTGTCCCCAAGGTAAAGCATACTGGTTGTATTTATGTAGTTTTCTGTCCCCAAGGTAAAGCATATTGGTTGTGTTTATGTTGTTTTCTGTCCCCAAGGTAAAGCATACTGGTTGTGTTTATGTTGTTTTCTGTCCCCAAGGTAAAGCATACTGGTTGTATTTATGTTGTTTTCTGTCCCCAAGGTAAAGCATACTGGTTGTATTTATGTTGTTTTCTGTCCCCAAGGTAAAGCATACTGGTTGTGTTTATGTTGTTTTCTGTCTTTAAAGCATTTGATGAGGTCCATCATTTCAAGACTTTTTGAAACATTAAGACAGATCAAAGTTATGAGTTTTTACTCTTGACTTTGTGAAATATACTTTTAGAAGTAATTTGTCAGTAACAAATTGGAGTAAAGCTCACGGGAATTGAAACTACAGTAAAACTTGTCTTATCCAAACACAATTTGGACTGGCTAAAAGCGTTCAGATTAGAAGGTGTTCACATTTCAAGGTTAGGATTGAGACCATTCAATTTTATTTCCAAAGATTTGGATATCATAATAAAACAGTGATTAATAAAAAAAATATTCAACTACTTTTGTAAGAATTTTGTGATCTTTTATTATAAAATTATCATATCAGACAAGTCCATAGTGTTCAAATTGAGAGCTGTTCACATTTCAAGGTTTCTTTAACATGGTAGTTATAATGAGAGAAATAAAAGGGACTGGAAAAAGTGTTCATATTGGGAGGTGTTCCAATAGACTATGTGCGAGTAGAAATAATCTTGATTTACGTCATTAAAAACTGATGTCATATTTGGAATCTACATGTAAAATTACATCTAGATATGTGGTTTTGAAAAGAGTTTATCAACTTTGAAAATTTAATTTTCTTTGAAAATGTGACTTCTAGGTCGGGAAATTCCCCGTGGACCTCATATTTTAAAGTCGCAAAAAGTGAAATATCTTTTCTTTTGTTAGGCAGATAACATTTTCCTTTACTGGAATATTTTAATTTGTATAGCTATCAGATACATACGGGTAATATGAAAATTGAACCACTAAAACTGATGAATATTCAAGTTTAAGGGAACTTTGTAATACCCTGCCATGTTATTTCCCCCGAATCAGCCACCTGGTGGCAAAACTGGTAACTACCTACTTGCATCTGAGTAATTAGCCAATTTTCTGGATATACAGGTTTTACTGTATTTTCATGACTGTATTTAAAGCTAATGAGGCAATTAGGGAACCAATTATTTTGGATCACCCATCATATAGTCTTCTATCTGTCTATACAATCCTCTGATTTCAGAAAGTTATTGAAGTATCTAAAAAGTATTTACCCAACCTAGCAGAGGGTTATAAAAGTGATAAACTAACACAACATATAGGAGATGGTTTTGAATTTATGCGGAAACACAAGGGAGAGTTTGATGTGATTATTACCGATTCCTCTGACCCTGTGGGTAAGTATCAGATTACATAGTCAGTAGTTCTACGAAAATGTTCATTGTAGTATTAGTTGCATGTAATTCTTATTCAAAACACCAATTTCATTTCCCCATCAAGAACTGTTGCTAACTTTACCCATGATTTAAGCTGCCTGGGTCCGTTCTGTAACAAATTCTTTTATAACGATTTGCAATATCTTTACTAGGTCACAGGTGACATATTGTCATGTTAATTAAAATGCTTTATTTTAATTTGCTTTCTTTGTTGTACTGCAATTCAATGTACTGCATATGTATATAATAAATATTTTGAATTACTCTTGTTATCATAGAGGGTTGAGTGATATTAATTTGTTGAATTATTCAGATTTGTCCCTCAAAATCATGAACACTTGATCATGAACAATTGATTCATGAATATTGACAAATGAAGCAATCATCAATTAATAATCTACTTGTAGGCCCCGCTGAGTCCCTATTCCAAAGGTCATACTACGATTTGATGAAAAGTGCTCTTAAGCCTGGTGGCATTGTGTGTACACAAGGTGAGAATATTGTAATATTTTGTTAACCATCTCCCCTGGGGATTATCAATGTTCATGCCCATCCTTTGAAACTGAGGGCAAATTAAAGGTCAACCAACATGGTATATTGTCGGATCTAGTAATAGATGAGGTGGGTTTTAATAGGCAAGGCTTATGTGCATCCAATAATTTGACAGGATTGTATTATCACTTTCAGTTGAAAACAAATTGAGAATAATAATTTTCTGGAAAATGCTGACAGTGCAGTATATGCATCAAAATTGCTTGTTACGTCTGAAATCTGATGCGACAGACTTTAAAGAATATGATAAAAGTCTGAAACTTAAATCATTGTTATAGGTGAATGTCTCTGGTTGCATCTGAAGCTTATAAAAGAGATGCAAGATTTCTGTAGGGAACTGTACCCTGTAGTGAGCTATGGTTTCACCACTATTCCAACTTACCCCAGTGGCCAGATAGGCTTTATGCTATGCAGTCTTAACCCAGTAAGTGTTCAACTATACCTAGGAATAGTCTTCACCATTCACAAGCTTTCTGAGTTTTGAATATACAACATTGTTGCAAAGATTGAGGAGTCCTATTTCTATAACTTGAAATGGGCAAGTCAACACATTTCACTCCAATGTTAGATTGCATGCATGTGTCAGTTTAAAAGCCATATCTGCTTTGTCAATAAATGCCAATAACAATGTTTTATTTAAGGATTTAAACCCTTGGACTCAGTGCATTCTTTTCACACATTGCAAAATATTTTCTACAAAATCGCTTAAAAGATACAAAATCATGAAAAGAACATATTTTCAATGAAACTTTTTGCAATGGTCAATGTGGCAAAGCATCAATTTCAATCTGTAAAATCCAAGTTTTCACCTTGACAACCATACAACAAATGCATTATTGGTTATATAACGGAATGCAGTTACATGTACTAGCATGTTCTGATTGGCTGGGATTGGACATACATGTACCTTCCCTAGCTGTGTGTGAATACTCCCTAATATTAATTTTAACCATACATATAGCACGATTTATGATAATGTATTATACTCGTAGGATACTTCATTTAAAGAACCTGTCTACAAGTTTAGTGAAGCAGATGTTGAGAAAATGGGACTCAAGTATTACAACACAGACGTCCATAGAGCTGCATTTATCCTGCCACAGTTTGCTTCTAAGGTATGATAACCATGGCAATAGTAAGTTAGCAACACATTAGCCAGGTATCTTTGCCATTCAATTCATTTGTAACACATTTTATATGAACACTGTACTTTACAAAGTATACCCCTGTAATAGCTCCAATGAGATTGTTGATATTGGTTGTAAAGTCTCTTATTGTAAAGTTAAGTATTGTAAAGTATTACAATCTCTGTGATGATTTGCAATTTGTGTGATATTTTGCACCCTGTGTGATGTATTGTACACTCAGAATGTGATATTGTACACTCAGAATGTGACATTGCATGATGGTTTGCAATTTGTGTGATATTTTGCACCATGTGTGATACATTGTACACTCAGAATGTGATATTGTACAATCTGTGATGTATCTTATTCAAGTATTCCAATCTGTGTCATGTTTTGCAATTTGTGTGACTCTGTGTGATGCTATGTACACTTAGACGTGACATTTTGCACTCTTGAGATGTTTCACACTATGTATGATGTTTACACTCTGTGTAATGTTTCACAATCTGTGTGATGTTTCAAACGATGTGTGATGTTCTACAATCTATGTGATGCTTTACAATCTGTGTCATGTTTCAAACTATGTGTGATGTTCTACAATCTGTGTGATGCTTTACAATCTGTGAGATGTTTCACACTATGTGTGATGTTCTACAATATGTGTGGTGCTTTATAATCTGTGTGATGTTTTTTACAATATATGTAATGTTCTACAATCTGTCGGAGGCTTTACAATCTGTTACATGTTTCACACTTTGTGTGATGTTCTACAATCTGTGTGATGCTTTACAATCTGTGTGATGTTTCACACTATCACTAGGGCAGAGCATTTGTACTGAAAGGAGCGTTTTCAGTACAAATATGTACTGAAAAATGTACTGAATTTTTAAGTATATTTTTCAGTATAAATATGTACTGAAAAATATACTTAAAATTTCAGTGCAAATTTCAGTATAAATATGTACTGAAAAATGTACTGAAATTTTAAGTACATTTTTCAGTATATATTTATACTGAAAAATATACTGAATTTTAAGTGTGATTTTAAGTGCAAATATGTACTTAAAAATATACTGAAATTTAAGTGTGATTTTAAGTGCAAATATGTACTGAAAAATATACTAAAATTTAAGGGCATATTTAAGTCTAAATTTATACTGAAAAATATACTTAGATTTTGAATTACGACATCTTCCTGACTTTGACATCTCGTCGCATGAGAATAACTTTGTACTATCTCACATTTTTACGGAACTGAGAAATCAAGGTTTGAAAGTTTAGAGGTCTGTATCTTACTTAGTATTGCCATGTGAAACTTGATTTTTTGTATGTCACCTGGTCTCACCCTAGAGATATCTTATATGAAATATCATACCTTGAAACAATTTACAAGATCCTTTTTTAAAACTATGGAAATGGAGTTGATACAATTTCCCACCGGAATAACAGCTTATTTCTAATTTCAAATTGTCATATCTGATATCAACTGTTTCAACCAATCAACTCTCTAAGAATTGGTCATGTGACTTGCAAAACTTGGAGTTATAACAATCTTATATTAAAACAAAGTATGCCAATATGCATGTTATTGTATCTAGAATGAAAAATAATGTTTTGCAATGTAAAAAAATCTTCAAAATCCAAAGAATATTATTTAATAAAATAAAGAAAATTCAATTTATAAAACTTTAAAATCAATTTCTCAAATAAGTACAATTATTTCTTAATTTTGGAATCTCACGACACCCTTCAAAAAGAATTTATTGCCTTTGAAACTAAGGCAGAAGTACAATGCATTGAAACCAATGATGCCAATACGGTCCCCCACATATTTCCTTCGGTATAAACCCTGTAGCCTAAACCTCACAGCACATTACAATGTAGCCCCTAAGGGACAGTCCGCTGGTCATTATCAGGTTATTTTTGATACAGACCAGTTGAATTTTTCACTGGGTATAAGGAGAATAACATTGCAACTGGTCCGTAATTCCATTTTGACCAGCAGGTTTCAGATCCTTAGGGCCTAAGACATAACCAATTTTTATTACATGCACATGGAAGAAATTTGAAAATAGAAAAATAATTTCTAATTCATTTTAGATTAATGAAAGTGATGAAACCTCGATTTAGGTAATCACATTTTGTTCATTGGGATGCAGCTATCATTATCCATTCATTTTCTGTTGTTTGCTACTCTGTGGAGTACAATTGGGAATTGAAGCAATTGTAGAAGTTGGGACTAAGAGTGGTTCTTTGTAAGGAAATTGAATCAATTTGTTACTTTTCCAAAATATAATGTAGATGATCAAAAACAATGATCCCAAAAATGCAAAAGAAAGGGCAAATCTGAAAAACATACTAGTAATAAAATAACTAAAAAGATCCCAGATGTTCAGTGAAAAGCGCAAAGTAAATCATAGATGAAGAGAAAATAAAATAAGTTTTTTAAGGGACTATACTAACATAAAGATAACTCCTTATTGATATAGTGTATGGTCAGTAAAAGTTAAAGCTAGTTTAAATAGATTTAGCTTTTTTCCACAAACTATAAAACATCATTTTGAAAGAGATTTCAATAGTATACAGACAGTGATTGCCTTTGAGCAATGTAGTGCAAAATATGACAGTTACTATTTGTTTTGATTACTATATCTAGTATATAACCTATTATTATGTACTCTATTTGAAGAAACAAATAAGTAGTCTTTCATTTTCAACATTTAATGATGACAGCTTCGTATATGCATTTCTATTGCATTTGGCCATTCAAACCCCTATAAGACCTGGTAGCAGGGAAGATAAAGGGTACTTTTGACTGCTCACATGATCTAATTAACTGGTCATTTGTACTTTTCATCTTCCCTGGTAGCAAGGATTTAGGTTTTCGAGGAAATTAGTAATTCTATTTCATATCATGCGGCCATGAATAATCCAATGAGCATCCATAATACAAAGAGTAATTGAGGGCATATAATTTGAATATGCATGGGATTACACATACTGTATCATTTTATTTTTTTGATCTACTTGTAATAGTTCTAAAACTAAAACATGAAAGGCCAGGCATGCAAACTGGCATGGTATTGTGTTACAAAACATTATTTCATTCTAGATACAATAACATGCATATTGGCATACTTCGTTTTAATATAAGATTGTTATAACTCCAAGTTTTGCAAGTCACATGACCAATTCTTAGAGAGTTGATTGGTTGAAACAGTTGATATCAGATATGACAATTTGAAATTAGAAATAAGCTGTTTGTCTGGAGATGGTACAATTTCACACTGAATTCTAGCTTAATGAGAGGGAATTGAGATGGGGCATGTATCTGAGATGAAAGCCTGTGTGTCAAATAGTAAAATTCCATGTCTATCTCAATTTTTTGGAAAATGGCAGTTAGTACAAAGTTATTCTCACGCGACGATCTATACCATGGAGTTTGCTATACTCGAACAAATGAGGTTCTATGTTCATGTTATATATTTTAATTTTGAAATCAATTAATTAATTTGCTCAAGCAATATGAATGGAAATCTCATGAAAAACTTATTTTTAAGACTGAGAAAATGTGTACCTTTAATGCCTCTCCAGTTTGATTAGAGTCTGCTTTAAAGGATGTGTCTAAAGAAACTTTATTAATCCATTAACAAAACAAAATATTTTGACAAGGCAAAACAAACCTGATTACAGAGAGACTCTTTTAAGTTTGGTTAAAGTCTGCTGTAAAGGAAGCATCCAAAATAATTTCATAATGTAATAGCATTCCTGGGGGGGGGGGGGGGGGTTCAGGGGTCCAAGCGAACCCCCCCCCCCCCGGCCAAAAATTCTTTTAAAACCATGCACTTTTTCACCATTCTAAGAACTTTTTGAGTGATTTAGGCCGTTTTTAATAAATCCATAAACATAACTTCTAAAAAGGAAATCACTTGATTACAGTAAACCTAGCTTCTCCAGTTTGATTAGAGTCTGCTTTAAAGGATGTGTCTAAAGAAACTTTATTAATCCACTAACAAAACAAAATATTTTGACAAGCCAAAACAAACCTGATTACAGAGAGACTCTTTTAAGTTTGGTTAAAGGCTGCTTTAAAGGAAGCATCCAAAATAATTTCATAACGTAATAGCATTCCTGTTGGGGGGGGGGGGGGTTTCAGGGGTCCAAGCGAACCCCCCCCCCCCCCCCCGGCCAAAAATTCTTTTAAAATCATGCACTTTTTCACCATTCTAAGAACTTTTTGAGTGATTTAGAGTTTATAAAGTATGCCTTACATTTACGTTTTCTCTTATTTCCATTATTGGGCACAAATATTTCTCATTGCATATATTTATACTTAAAATTATCCTTAAATTTCAGTATATTTTTCAGTACATTTTTATACTGATTTTGCACTTAGATTTCAGTACATTTTTTCAGTATATATTTGTACTTAAATTTATCCTTAAATTTTCAGTGCATTTTTCAGTATATTTTTGCACTTAAATTTGTCCTTAAAATTCAGTACATTTTTCAGTACATATTTATACTTACATTTGTACTTAAAATTCAGTATATTTTTCAGTACATGAATTTGTACTGAAAAATATACTGAAAAAAATTCAGTGCATTTTTCAGTACAAAAATATACTTAAATTTGTACTGAAACAAAACAAAACTAGTACATTTTTCAGTACATATTTGTACTGAAAACGCTCCTTTCAGTACAAATGCTCTGCCCTAGTGTATATATGATGTTCTACAATCTGTATGATGCTTTACAATCTGTGTGATGTTTCACAAATTCACACTCTGTGTGATGTTGTACAATCTGTGTCATGTTTTTCAATCTATGTAATGTTTTTCACTTTGAATATTATGCTTTAAACTCTTTGATATCTTTCACTCTATTATGTGTTACACTCAATGTTAGATTAAACATGGATCATGACATCAAACAAGCTTGACTGAAATCAGCTTTTCATATTTTGTTATGAGTTGGGGGATGGCTAATAATCCTATATGAGAGCATTGGTTAATTGATATGCTGTAACCCAACCTGGCTACTAGATGCATTAATTGTTCATTCAATTAATTTTTCATAGCACTCTGATCCGATATAAAAAGATAATCTAGTGAAAACAATAATGATTGTAAAGATAAATGGGATAATGATTTAGTAGAGCTCTTTCAAACGAGGCAATAGACCTTTTTATGCAGTACAATATTAATCTAGGGAATGCATTTCTATATGAATCATACTCATCATAGTCAATCATATTATCTATCTAGGCCTACGCTTTTACTCCATCCATTGTTTTACACATCATTCTATCATGTTTTCAGGTCCTCAGAAGTTAAAGTGTATCACACAGTATACAGCGAGGGTGCCAAATTCTCAACATTTACCATCAACAAAATCAGTAAAAAAATCACACAATACACAGCAGCATGTGAGGGTGCCATATTAACAGCATTTACCATAAAAAAATAGTAATAAGACATGGAAATGAACTTTAAAATATTAATTTTAGTTGCTTTATATTACCCATGGGTACTGACCAGATCTCGTCATTCTTTGAGTATTCAAGGTTCTGTTTTGAACTGATCATATCACCAAATTCTCTAATATACTGAGCCCATTGCTCAAGCCAAGATACAACACATACTTAACTAACTCATGGAACAAAGAGGTATGCCAGTACTGTGACATTTACTAAATAAGTGGACAATAAGCTTTTGAGTGAATTAGGTTTTGTAATAACAAGGTCAGAAAGTGTTGGTATTTTCTATTGATCAGTGATCTTATCATTTGGGTTAGTACCTTCTAGTACATGATATTTAATGTCATGGGGACTCTACAGGAATCTCTAGTCTCCCAGAACTAGTTAGCAAGAACGGAACATATATTATTTATAATGCCATTGAGTTGATTTTAATCAGTGATGGCATTATGTTACCGTGTTCATGTCTCATTCTACTTTTATTACATGCAATTACAAACCCTGTTTTACCTCATTTCAACTTAAAATGAATAAAATAGATATATTTATAATACAGGTCTCTCTTTTTACTTATTTGGTAACGCATATTGATAACATTGTATCTAATGTTCTACAATTACTTTTTACTACAATAATACAAGCTCATTCGGTCACCATGGTAACCATTATATATTTTCTTTTATTCAAGATATTGAATGAATTGAATTCTTTATCATTTTTATGTCACCACCAAAAGTGTTATGTCACCACCAAAAGTGGTGACATATTGTTATGGTCTCCGTTTTTTTCCGACGGCGGTTGGTGGTTGGCGTCCGGCGGTTGGAGGTTGGCGTCCGGCGTCTGTAACAATTTCTTACAACTTCCTATAACTTAACAAATACTGTTTAGACTGACTTCAATTTTTTTCTAAATCATCTACATGTTCTCAGAAGTTCAAATCTGACTTTAGATTTGACATTTGACCTTCAATGACCTTCTCAAGGTCAAAAAGGTCTTTTTTCAACTTGCTTCACATTGACTAAATTTTTTTTCAAAATCATCTACATGTTCTCAGAAATTCAAATCTGACTTTAGATTTGACATTTGACCTTCAAATCTGACTTTAGATTTGACATTTGACCTTCAATGACCTTCTCAAGGTCAAAAAAGGTCAAAAAGGTCTGTTTTCAACTTGCTTCAAATTGACTAAAAAATTTTTTCAAAATCATCGTGTTCTCAGAAATTCAAATCTGACTTTAGATTTGACTTAAGATTTGACATTTGACCTTCAATGACCTTCTCAAAATCAAAAAAGGTCAAAAAGGTCTTTTTTCAACTTGCTTCAAATTGACTAAATTTTTTTTTCAAAATCATCTACATGTTCTCAGAAATTCAAATCTGACTTTAGATTTGACATTTGACCTTCAATGACCTTCTCAAGGTCAAAAAAGGTCAAGAAGGTCTTTTTTCAACATGCTTCAAATTGACTAATTTTTTTTTTCAAAATCATCTACATGTTCTCAGAAATTCAAATCTGACTTTAGATTTGACATTTGACCTTTAATGACCTTCTCAAGGTCAAAAAAGGTCAAAAAGGTCTGTTTTCAACTTGCTTCAAATTGACCAAATTTTTTTTCAAAATCATCTACATCTTTTCAGAAGTTCAAATTTGACTTTACAAGTTCTCAGAAATTCAAATCTGACTTAAGTTTGAACTCATAATATTGTGAGCAACTAGGTGGTGACATTTTGTCATGTTAATGCCTTGTTCTAACTATAGTAGTCTCAAACTGAGATTTCACGGGCTGATTAATATATCTTGTGATCAATTATTGTCTCAATTGGCAAATGGCACAACTCTTCTTTATTTTGCAGAGAAATATAGTCTTATTATGTCACCACCACAAGTGATGACATATTGTTAGTCTCCCAACGTTTTGTAGACAGCGGTTGAAGTTCGGTGTCTTTAACAAATGGCATATGTAACAAAAATGGCAGGTGGTGACATTTTGCTTGCTCAATTTTGATCGCAGTTTTGATCAAGCCAAACCATATACTGTTACTATTGTTAAGTACCTCAATTGAAACTCTCAGTTCTGATTGGTTAATGAGCGGTCAACAATACTACTAGGTACTTACAATGCTACTAAATTCTGTTGACTGCTACTTTTGAAAAAAAAAGTTTTTTAAATGTTGAAAAAATTGAAAAAATAAGTTGTGAAAAAAATTACAAATATATTCCACGGTATGGGGATTTTTTTGCAAAAATATGATACCTACACTTATCAAATATGTTTCAATATATGTTCAAATATGTCCAAAAATTTATACCTCAACAGTAAACTTTGAGAGTACTGTTGACCTAGACCTCCTGTCTTGGTCAACAGTAGTTTCAAAGTTTACAGTATATACAATTTTGCCAGTTGACCTCAAGAGAGGTCTACAATTGTAAGTCTAAGAAACAAATTCTATTTGAAAATGATTCACACATAGCAAGGCAAGCGGTGTCCGATTCCAGCCAATCCGAACACAGTATTTCACATACAGAACAGTGTGTGAAATATCAATAACACATGCAAGGTCACTAGTTAAACAGTTGTCATGGTGATGAATGGACTTTTCACATTGGATTTGATGACTTGTCAATTTGACCCTTTCAAAATCTTTCATTGAAAATGTGTGCCTTTAAGCGATTTCATTCCTTTTGGATGATTTTGTAGAAAAAAAAAATTGTAATGTGTGAAAAAAATTTAAGCCCAAGAGTAGACTCAATGCATTGTAGCATTGTATGATTCAGCAAACAATGCACTGAGTCCAGGGCTTAAATCCTTAATTTGATGATTTGTGAAAACAAATTATGCATAAATGTAATGAAATGAGTTCAACTATCCTATAGAATAGAAAATGTTTTTTATAGTCACGACCGTAAATCTGACAAAATGAGTGGAGGGGGATGATGAGATTTCTGATAGAAAATTCAACAAATTAGCAAGATTCATCTTTTTTACTTCAAAAATATGCGGGAAATTCAAATTTTCAAGTCATGACAATAATATTTGGATGTTAAACAATACTTTCAAACTGAACATTAATTATGGCAATAATATTTGGATATTAAACAATATTTCCAAACTCTACACGGTGCCTTTAATCTTAAAAAACGTATTACTTGAAACATTTTTTAATTATAGTCTCAAATTAGCTGCTAGTACGTCAACATTAAGTACAATAAGCTGCAGGTGCTAAAAGAACAATGTTGCACCCTCTTCTGCCGCGCTAATGAAATTGGTTTATTTAATTGGAAACTAATCCTCTTTATGTCTTATTCAAATCTACGCTATAAATCAGAGTCTTAGACACTGATCATGGTATGAAATATCGGTAGGTACACAATGTCTCTTATGATAAGGCAATTCTTGATATAAATAGATAAACTCTCTTGAACAGTTCATGGAACCTCATATTTTTATTCCAGTTAATTAGTTGTATGCAATCCAAGTAGTATTTGCATGTTTCCCAAACATGTTCACTGTAACTAGTGGGAATTGTTTCCTCGTTTTCAGACAGGCATGATGATAAATCAGTGTATGTGAAATTAACCTGGGTGCATCACCTTAAAAACAATTTCATGAAATTATGGTTTTCATATTCTATTAATTCATTTGGCAACAAAGAGCGAAGAATATTACCCTGCGCTCAGAGTCTAATGTAAAGTCCGAAGACGAACTCTCTTTTAAGAATCAAAGTCGAACGAATGCAAATGGACGTATATTCTGCAATGACCTTGAGCTTCTGATTTGACCTTGTTTGACCTCAATAATGTATTGTAAAACAACATAGCATTGCCCCTGAAATGGCTTAAAATGCAATCGTTTTCAAAGAGTTTGATTTTCAAACTTGTAAGTAGAACACATCGATCGCAATCGATCGCAATCGATCTTTCTACTATTTTTTTTAATTATGATGATTCGTGAATCTATTTTACTAACACCAAACATGAATATTTTAGGTGAAATTTGAAAGAAAAGATGTTAAAAGATGTTACTGAATTAGTTGTTATATTCAAAAGAAAGATACTTGCAAATCACGTCAAAATATGCAAAATAAGGTATCCAGTTAATAAGTTTATTTGTTGATGTTTGCTAAGTACTGGCTGCATGGAGTTGCATCAGTTAACAATGTTTTGTACTAATAAGGACTAAGTCATACTTGAAAGGAACTGATTAAGAAAAAGTAGTAAAAAGATAAATTGATGAATTTAATATATAATTGGTTGTTAATGACGCCCATTCTCTACTATTTTAAACAAAGGAGCGAGTTGCATCTTGAAACTAGAAATTGAATGCCTCATCAGGATGGTTTTTCTGCCTTATAATTTTGAAAAATCATCAGTGGCCTAAATTAATGGATAACTTTCTGCAACCTCTGATTTGCTCATTTTTGTCATGTGTATAAGATTATAAGCCACATACGCAAGCCCATTATGATTATTTGTTAATACAAGGGATCCAATCACCAATCAGCGCTCGGGTATTACAGGGAGTACTAATAATCAGATTCCACCATCTACTGCCCCGCTAAATAGTAAACACGCATCAATTATTGACGTCACCCAAAGGCCAGAAAGTTGTACACTCTGATTTGAGGTATTTAGACTTATTGGAAACGTTACCGAGGGAACTATTTAGTGGATGTTAATATTCAAGAGAAGGCGAGCAATTAAATTGGACCCACGCGTTTTTAAATATTGAATTCTTATAAGAACTTTTGACTGATTGTATCAAGAGTTGAGTACGGATTCCAAATAGGTAAGGACTACCTCAGTTTATATTATTGTTAAACGATATTAATGTGTTTTTATTCAGTTTCACATTTTAAGCTCTGTCTTGGTTGAACCATAATAAATGTTTTACATCTAATAACCATTCCAAAATAAAGTAATTAAAAATAGAGAGAGAGGCGATACTTTAGAAACTTATTCAAACAGGAAAGTGGAAAAAAGTTGTCCATTAAACATATGATACGCGGTGGGCCAAAATGTCCATGTATTATTAAGCTAAACAAGAACATTTCTAGAATTTGTAACCGGGACTTGCATTCGCAATTTGTAAATAGACAGTATGCAAAATGGTTGAAATTGCCCCTAGACTGAACAGTCAGTAAATTACTATACTGTAATAATAGCTTTAATTTATGTTATTATATAATTAAACTTTTGATGTATAGTAACTTCCATAGTTTTAGAAACTTTCTATTTTTGATGACTGAATCTGTGCGGAATCTGTGGAATCACCAAATTACTCTGCATGCAAAGTGGTTGAAGTGACAAGAAATCTCATCAATCTTTCAATAGACACTGGTGATCCACTCGATTACGCTGGTTACCGAAACGATTCGTTTTGGTAACAAAATGTCGGAGCGTCGAAGGTACACGTACGATTTCACGCGTTGTAGGCAGAATCCCCACGACGTTTTTTCTCACAAACGTATATCAGTATCATATGTTTTAGAAAATGTTCATGTTTGCGAAAAAATAGCTCAGAAGACAACAGAATCGTCGATTTAATTCCTCACTTAAGTTACATAAACGGTTTGGGTTAAAAGTGCAGATCTTAACTGTTTTTCGAAAAACCGTTTATGTAACTTAAGTGAAGAATTAAATCGACGATTCTGTTGTCTTCTGAACTATTTGTTCGCACATATGCACATTTTCTTCACACGTTTGTGTTAAAAAATGTCTTGGGAATTCTGCCTACAACGTGTGAAATAAGGAAAAGAGAAAAATCGTACCTTCGGTGTTCCGACATTTTGTTACCAAAACAAACCGAACCGAAATGTGCAATGTCTTTTACCAATCATATCTTTTTATTTTTCGTTATTATCATACCAAACATTCAGAGATATAATATGTGTATCTTCGACCAAATGGAGAAAATTTCAAAGAATTTCGTAAATATGATAAAAAGTTCGAAAGGATGGAATAGAACAACTCCCACGTGAAAAAAATAGATCGTTACTTTTTACCATAATTTGACGTCATAACTCTAATAAGAAATCCTATACCCACCAGCAATGTGCTCAAGAAGGGGATCTTCTATTGATGAAGTTAAACTGTTAATTACGTATAGAGGAATACACCATTTTAAAAAGTTTTCAATCCAATGAAATTCTGTGAAAAATATCGGTTATAGAATGAAGGTCGAATTAATTTCAACCATTTTGCGATAACATTTGCTTCAGATTCTGAAGTCTCTTCTCAGTTCAAATTTAGAGGTAGGGGTAACATATAGCATATACTTGAAATTGTAAGATAATTATAACGCTTAATATTTCTCAACGACCCCTAAGAATGTTATACATCCTATACTTAGCTTATACATACCAAAAATTATGTCAGATGTGATCTATAAATGTGTTTATTGAGACGTGTCGCAAAAAGGTGGCGCATTTGTTTTTTAAGGGTATCGCGTAAATGTAACTTTGATTCCCCGGATTATAAGATAATATTCTAATTAAAGTTATATATCATTTTAAAGCTGTTTCGATGAAGATTTTAGATCAACTACACTCTGTTCACATTTTTGCGCGTTCGTTTTTAAAAAAGAGTTTTTTTACCAAAACATCTGGCAAATATCCCATGTTGACATGTTACATTTTGAATTATTACCTCAACGAATGAAGTTCGGTAGGGATATAGTGAAGCCCTCCGTCCGTCAGTCCGTCAGTCAGTCAGTCCGTCCGTCCGTCCGGAAGATAACTCAAATATTAGTAGACGGATTTTCTTCATATTTGGTGGAAAGATGTATATTGATGAATAGTTTTACGCAAAAAAAACTTTTTCAAGATGGCCGCCGCTTTAAAAATGACGGGACTTTTTCGCAAAAATCATAAATTTTTCATTCTAAACCAAAGTAATTATTTATTGTTTGAAATTTTGGTAGTATATTTGCAACATCTATCTATTTCACATATATTCCGTGTTTTTCATCCTGACCCCCAGGGGCCGTGTATGGGGGGTCAAGAAAACAGAAATTTTCGCTAATTTTTAGATCTTTCTGAAGTATAGCTTTATTATACTCAAATGAAAGGCAATTAAGAGTAGATTGCAAATATTGTATCTTTTTTCCTGATTCGAGCCTCGTAAAATTCAAAATGGCCGTCTAATGTACGATTTCGCAATAATTTTTCGATCCCTTCAAAGTATGGCTATATAATACTCAAATTGAAGGAATTTTGGAGTAGATCACAATTATGGTATTCTTTTTCAGATTTGTACCTCAGAAAATTCAAAATGGCTGCACAATTCTAAAATCTAAATTTTTCAATTTTAACCAAAGTAATGAGTATAATTGGTTGGAATTCGGTAATTGATATTTTGTTCGTTGGGATTTGCTACTCCGCGGAGTTGCCATTATCTAGTTTTTCGTCTTTAAACGCTCATAACTCAAACAATATATGACTATTATACTTATTTTTCGTCTTGATAAAGGTAGATGGAAGTTTTATTTCAAAGGATGAATTTTAGTAAGCGTCCCATATTGTGACGTCATAGAGTCTGAAAAATAGAATCTGTTGACAGCGACCTTTTTTGCTCATTTTTTGGTACCTTCAACTTTTCAGGTGTACATTAAACCAAAAATACGAGATCAATTTTTAATAAATCATACATGATTATTTTGCTCCTAAACTCTAGTTTATTAATAAATAGTTGATTTTGTTCACAAAAGTATGTGTTTTCTGTTGTATGTGGAAAAGTGGAGGACGAAAGGTTTTCAAAATTCATTAAAATAGGGCTAATTTACGCCATTCGCCTATTTCCAAGCACAGCAACACGTATATTTATTTCACCTAAAATATCAATTGATTCGTGTTTTATGATGCTCCTAGCCCACTACTGATATCAGAGTTATTCGTCTAAAATGTTTTGAGATATAGAGGTAAATGTGGAGGACGAAAGGATTTCCATGTGTGTACATTTTTCTCAAAAACGTCACATTCTATCATGTTAAAAGCGAGGATCCTCTGGATTACGCCACAAAATGTGTAACAATGCGTGCGCGAGCTTTTTGCGACACGTCTGAGCAAAATTGTTACATTCTATTCCTAATTTCACTGCTAAAATCGTCTAAAAATAATGTTTTAGACGGGTTTTGGCACTTCTTCTGTCAGTGTGTCAATGTTTATTTCAAACCTGTCAGTTATGACTAGTTCAGGATGGGCTTTACAATGGTATGAAGAATATAACACATAGAAAATTATGTCATAGGCTTAGAGGAAATGTATTCCAAATTGTAATTTATGACGTAATTTAAAGGAAAAAGTCACATTTAGTGAGTTTGTGTGACACTACATGTACTTTTAACCATTGCTAATCTTTTTTTTAATTTTAATTTTTTTTAAATTTCCACCATTTATTTACAATATTTATGCCATGTGCCTCCAAGAGTTTGGCAATATTATTTAAAAAAATGAAAATGTTATGACTGATAAAGGACCATGCATCTTTTTTTCTTTACAGAGGGTATGCACATTTTACCTAGCTCTCTGTATAGCTAATAAACTAAACAATAATGATACTCAATACATAGAATAAGCACTAGTTCCCTAATTGAGTCTTTGTCTCATCTCATACCACGAACAAGCAATGAAGATGATCATATATAGTATTTTTGATAGAAAGCAGGTCAAATAGGGTGAAAATGGGCCAGATTGTTCTCAGGGGTCAGGTATTTTGAGGATTTTCTTTAGGCCTAAATTTATTTCAAATTCAATTTTACATTGTTGTGTAATAATTTACAGTTAATGCATAACTCACATCATAAACATATTTTGTGTTGAAAAATCAAGATTTTTTAGTTTGATGAAAAATAATGAGGAAATTAATTCCTAAGCGCAGAAAAGTGGTTCAGAGAAAAAAGCATTCTGAAATTTTGGTTCTCATTGAACACAATGGTACATACAATTTTATTTCCAACCTACCTAGACCAACTATTATATGAACTCAGACTTTGATTTCTATGGTCAGAAACTTAAATTCATGGCCAGAACGGGATGTTTTGGCCTTCGCTCCGACCTTCAAAGATGGGGTCAAGGCAATGGTATATGTCTCTTTTGTAACCTCAATGTTAAAGATACTGTACAGCATAGACTTTTTGTCTGTCCCTACTTTGGTAGTGATAGGAATGTATTTTTCAATAATGTTGTGTCAAACTGCAACCACCAACTCTCCTCTGACTTTCTAGCAGGAAGTGTACAACTAAAAACATGTTGGGCTCTGGGAGATGACACTTTAATCTTGTGGGGACATGATAATTACGTGAAGTTTGACAAATATGTCAAATTGTTTTTAAAGAAAATACATGTACAGTGCACACAATAGTCGTATGCATGTTTTTAGTGGCCTTTTGCATGATATGTTTTATCCCATTTATATTTTATATATGATGTATTGGATGCACCGATTGAGTGCCGCTGCTCTAAAAGCGTTTTCCAAATAAATAAATAAGAAATAAAATAAAACAAATAAAATAATTGCTTAAATTTGAAAGTTTAGCATATTTAAAAAGTATTTTAAATACGAGAAAGAATTGACGATTATTAAAATTGCCACCCGAGTTAGATCGTAGCAAATCACCGTGATACCATACATTTTTGAAAATGCTGTAAAACTTTTGCCTGATGATCTATTCAATGGAGAAAATATTTGTGTTTTACAGTGTTAAGTGTTGTATTTGACAGCTTGATGATCTAAAAATCGAAATTTTGTTTCTAAAATGTTTCTAAAATTATACTTGTTGAACAACCTTTTTTCAAAAATCATTTCTAAAAGTGTTTTTAAAGTGTTTTGTTAAAAGTGGATTTTCAAGTCGAAAAGTAATTTGAATGATTGTCGAAATGTCGATTAGGTAATCAATGTGAAGTTGGAAGCAATGCACAATTGCGTACGATTTACAGCGAAAAATAGTATGTACACTGTACATGTGAAAGCAAGTTGTTGTTTTACCACAAGGTGGGTTAATTAGAGATTATTAGTTTCTTGACGATCGTCTTTTTTTATGTTATTTATAAATGTCAGTATATCTTATTAGTTAATTTTTAATAGTCCTGCACCAAGACTGTTTCTCCCCTGCGATTTCAACTTCTCAAGGTGTAACTGCATGCATGTTGTGTTGGAAAGGTGAGCTGTACGTGCATATGGGGGGACATAGTGTTGAAGCAAAACTAGCTCTTTATCAATATATTACTTACACGAGGGTGCACTTTGTACGTATTGCAGCATCACTGGTGATCCACTCGATTAGGCTGGAACCGTTTCGGTAACAAAATGTCGGAACGTCGAAGGTACGATTTTTCTTTTTAACCCCTACCGTTTATGTAATTTAAGTGAGGAATTAAATCGACGATTATGTTGTCTTCTGGGCTATTTTTTCGCAAACATGTACATTTTCTAAAACATATGATACTGATACACGTTTGTGAGAAAAGATGTGGGGATTCTGCCTACGACGCGTGAAATAAGGAAAAAAGAAAAATCGTTCCGACATTTTGTTACCGAAACGGTTCGTTTCGGTAACCAGCGTAATCGAGCGGATCACCAGTGAGCATGAAAAAACGTCCATTGAAAGATTTCAACAAAATGTACAAGTTTAGCTGGTGTAGCAGAGTAGATGCACCTTCGTTTAGCCAGGCCAGGAAGCACACGCTCGTGTTCAAATAAGGCAGATACTGCACATTAAAGCAAACATGTTAAAGGGGAATCGATGGTAATTGTCTCATGTTAAACTTGTTAAACACTAATTCATTGCAGTTTAGTGGGAAAGAAGTTACAGAAATGATAGATTTTCAGGGAAAATAATGGCTAATTGTGTCATCAAGGTGAATCGGTTTAATTGGATAACATTAATTTGAGATAAAAGGAACCCATTAAGTCTGGGCGAAGCTCCTAAATTATTCCTGTCCGAAATCGTATATAGTGGCAAAGTGACTTTTTATCGCAACTATTAGAGACCTAGAAAAGTGAGAATCAGATCACGAGCAACTTGACCAGAATTTTATCTAAAGGGACATTCCTTCCCAGAATAATATGCACGGTAGCCAGGCCCGTATCCAGTATAGGGGGGGGGGGGTTGAGTTTTCAAAAATCCCCCCCTGGCTGCGGGCCTGGTAGCTATAACCATAATACATATACTTTCCATATTTAGCAAACATGGGCAAATGTTTTGATATGGTCAATGTTGATCATTTCAAAATTGTAGTGTCGACTTAGAATCAAAGAAGAGATTATTAATAGACAAAAGAATATTCATCAGCTGGTTTTATTATTCTCAATACCACTTGCCTAATGCTATATGCAAATTGAGTTGATGACATCAATTCGTGTGTTAAATTTTTAAAAATGGCAGGTTACTAGATATGAGCAATTCATTTTGAAATTGACCATATCAAAACATTTTCCATATTTTGCTGGAAAGTATATAATATGTATGGTTTAAGTTTAAAGTTTAAAAATAGTTTATCACAGTGTCACCTGTGACATATACAATTAAATACAATATAGTATAAATACATTAAGTACAGGTAATAAATCACAACCAGCCTGCATCGGCTTATGAGACACCATCAATTCAGAACAATATAAATATAAAATAAAATATGAACTGCACAATGATTAATTATGTATTGATCATTGACGTTTTCTCCTGGACCAAAATTTAAAAACAGTTGCTGCAAGTTTATATTGGATGCTGGCAGTTTTTATAAGAGTGAGCATTTTAATGTCTTGTGGCATATCTTTGAAATTGCAAGGGAGTAGGTTTTCAATACTTTCTAAGAAACAATCTCTAATGTCTGTGTATGCATGGCATTCTAAAAGGAAATGTTTTTCTGTTTCAACTGGGAAACCAATGTCTGAGCATACCTGGCATACGTTGTTGGAGGGGTGTGTTTGATAAACGTCTATGCATGAGTTATAGAGATCCGCATATAAGTCTGGACAACCCTCTAAGCAACAACGACTTTTGGGATTTAGAGCGATTTCTTCTTTGGTCTAAATATGCTGCCTTTAAAAATTGTTCAAAGATGCAATTTCATTATATTTAGACAATCTATTTTTATGTACTTCAATGACAAAAACTATTTATACAGAAACCGTTGTTGATGATAACCATACCACTGTTTCACCATTGTTATAATACAATTCCAAGTTTAGCGCTCATTAAAAGACAACGAATGAGCGTAAAAACTGCGCAGATGAGTGAAAACTGAAGGTGCAAACAAGAATTTCATACATCACCTTTTTAGTTCAATGATTAACAAATCGACTGCGCAATAGAATAATATCATTATGGAAAATACCATATTTCTCATGGGGGCTCTTCAGAAAAATATTTCAATTTAGCGCCCATGGGCGCTATCATGGATGAGGCCCACCACGTAACTAGATTAAAAAAATCTCCGGTAGGGTGATTGAAATCAAATTGAAATTAATAATTGTTTTTTTTTATGATTGCAATAGATAGGATTTCTTGTGTACAGTCCCTGTAGTGGTGGATTTAAAATACTGAGTCAACATTAATTTGTTGATTAGCAAAAACAAGATTTCGAGGCATGAAAGGAATATTTTCAAAGGCAATCACATTAGTAGCATGTAAAAGATCTCAAGACGAATATTGTTGCTGTTTAAGTGTCTTTGGGAATATTCACTCGCCAAGACATTCTGTCAAGTTGATAGAATCTTTAAATTAATATTTTGTTAATCATATTGGATTGGACTCCTTGTGGAGATTAACTAATTTCGTAATCAACGCAGAGGGATCTGTTGAGAAATGTAAGGCTTGATCACGGACAGCTTCACGTCATATTTGTTGTCGCGTTTGTGAACTGCTGAACTGTGTTGAATTTCTACACAAATATGTAGTTATGCCCATTTTGGTATTTTCTTGATTAATCAGATTCCAAGTTGAAGATCGGTGGACACTGGTCGACTGTTGACCCATTGGTTGCCTGATATAGGCTAATGCCACGATTCAGTAAAAACGTCTTTGGTCTGACCAGTATACTTTATTATTATCTCTCGAAGTAAAATTCATTGAGGTCATTTGACGAATTGGGTTGCAAAGGCACAACCATCATCATCATCATCATCATCATCATCATCATCATCATGCCTATTGATCATTATATCACTAGACGTACCGGATTGCAAACCATACGTGCATGTTGATCGGATGACGTGCCGAAAACGCACCATTAAGGTCACCTGACGTACCTGTTTGATTTATCAATATTGATGACTGTCACGCAACCGGCATCGTACAAACTGCCTAAGATTGCAAAACAACTGCCAGTTTGTCAGTTTGAAACACAAATCTGTTTCCAAAATAGTGGGTGGATCGATTAAGGGTATTGTCTCGTAACAAAAACTATACACTGTTCACGGACGATAGGATAAAAGTGCTCCCACATATCGCCTCCTCTGAGATCGAGAATTTCCGCTGGTATATGATCTACCAAAACAACCCACGCAACCAACTTACTTGAAGTGTTTTTGATATTTTTCCTTTTGGATTGCTGTTTCTATGAAATTGAGCACATCGACATTTTATAGTTGCATATTGATAAATAATTCAAAAGTCTAAATTACGCATGCGATTAAGCCGATGCGTTTTAATCATGGGACTATTTTATGGAGACCGACCCTCTCAATCTCTTGTATTTCAGGTAACCATTTACCAGAGTGAAAGTCTGATGAAGTAGAAATCAATTATTCATGGAGTGTAATTTACGATCTCGATAGTTCGAACATGAAAAGGTTCAGCTTAGGGCGATGATGAATGATCAAGTCTGTTTCTTCTTAGATGTTACCAAAGAACCCATCAGTTTAAAATGTGATTACGTTTGTTTGAAATTGTCTGGCGACATTGTTGTAATCTTAGACAATACTCACGAAACTAGAATCTCTGGTTTTGTTTTCATTTTCCACTGTCACTTGATGAAAACATGGGCGATTCACGTAATTTGACGTGTTGTTTAACCGATCAATATTAAGTGATCATCATCTTCTAAACGTAAACATACATTTTTTCTCTTAAATAGCTTTATAAATGTTTAGCTTATTAGTAGTGACTATATGTTGTTTGATGTTCACTTCTGAGTGTTTGGTTTGTCCTATCTATTTCACTAGGACGCTTTCCTTTACTTTGATGCTCCTTGATCAACGGAGTTGTCCAATGGATATAGTGTCTCTAAAAACGGTAAACCAGGTAATGCATTTTCGCTGTTGCGCCCATAAGGCAATGGGTATAGTTGATCAATAAGCACCCATATCCTTTGATGAAAGCGTTGTTGCGTGGGAAAACAGAGATAATCTTAATTATGAGTAAGATCGTCTTTGTCAATCACTTGTTCTTCGAAGACAACATTTTGCTAGGTTAGTGTTTATTCCAAATTGGCCCACGGGTTTCCTTCCTTGAACAATCAACTGAACAACATGGGAATGTTCACGAATGTCAGTTTGTAAGTTCTAGAAACTACTCATAAATTCATGCGCCGTTATCCTTGCCACCGCGATAAAAAAACTATTGTCGAAGAAATGGTCGTTTTACAACTACACTCTAGCTTTCAAGAAGTACAACAAGGCACCATATTACTATACGTGATGCCTTTTAATTTTTCATTTGAAGTGAGATTAAAAGGGGATCATATTCAATCATGTATGGTCATTAATGAATAGTATAATTATAATTATACTAAACATGTTTAGTCAAGTATTTATATTTATATTTGTGTTAATTTATATTTATACTAAAGAAGTGAAACAAAGAAATGCGACTTGAATATACTGATACATGTATATACTTTGTAATTCTTTTCTAGGAGTGACCAAAGAGTGCAAACAGCAATACCTGTAAATAGCAACTAAGGTTCCACAAGAAAATGGTGCGTCCCGTCCTAGTCACCCTTGTCATATGCTGTGTAGTAGCACTCTACCAGACAAACGCCAACACACTCAGGCAAAAACGCTCTTCTACACCAAAAGGTATGAAAAGGTTACGTAGGCCCAAATGCAGTTTCAGAAAAAGAAGACACACTTCTCACAAACCCATAAAATATCACGTTAACCCGTAATCGTAAACTTGACTATAAATACTAGAAAATAACTATATCGGGAAGTGAGATTTTTCTGATTCATTACCCAACAGTATGTGTACGCATCATAATATAAAACCCAGAAGGTTTTACCTATTTCAATCAGAGACTCTGTTTCAATGAATATTGACTCCACCAATAACTGGCCTCCGGGGTATACTTATAACTTATTATGATGAGCGATGAAACATATTTATCATTGAGCCAGAATGAGATAGTAATATACTGCTGGTTGCGTTTATAGCTTTGCATTATACACGAACTAGAAAACCCAACCATTAGCATGATAACAAATCTACATGTAAATGACTGAATGATAAAATATGATAACATTAAAAGGCTCTAAAAATAAATAATGGCTCGACTATTTTAACATGTATATCTAGAGAAATTTAATATATTTGTGATTAAAGGAGGGCAATTAGTAATTACTCAATTAATAATAATAATGTTAAGCTAATTGTCTCAAGTTTCGTGTGACGCGTTCGTTTCTTGGTACGTTGGAAGTCCCGCCATTTTTGCGCATCCGAACTATATCCGAACTGTGTATCACAGAGAAGAAATGTCGTAGAATTCATCAATAATGAGTTGGCCGCCATTTTGATTAATGCGCACTCTTGGTAATTGATTCGTTGATATGAAAAATTACTCGAAATAACATACACTGAGAGCATTTTTGTTATTATGCCCCCATCCAATAGCTTACTTCAATTTATGACTGAATTTCACAAATCTTGTTATACTTCAGTTACAGTTAGTAGTGCTAATATACGACGGACAGAAATACACAAATATATATTTAGATTTTATGCAAATGAGACCAAATGAGACTGTACGTTGACCAAAAGCGACTGTACGTTAACCAATTGAGATAAATCGGGATATCCTATTTAGCGTTCATTTGCTATTCATTTTGATAGCACTTTTCTTTTTCATGATAGTGTAGTATGGCACTGTTTTTGGTCATGATAGCTCAGAAGTTTAGATTGAGCGAGAGCAAGAAGGAATAAAGTAGGACACCCAATCTGTACTTTTTCTCTATTTATACTTTTTGCATTACATTGTCATATTCTTTTGATGTTCTCTTCGTAACAACGGGACTACTATGCAATATATACAATGCTATTTTGTAATCTGTACCATGACAACAAATGAGAACATGATTATGCATAGATATGTTATGCATTATCAATAATAAATGTTCCCCTATCTGTATCAATGAAGCCGTTAATTGCTATTAATACTAAAATCCCTAGAATCACATCGAGGTCAATATTGAGAGACTCATTGTCATGGTGATGATAAACAACATATATTTTTGTTTCCAGACAGGGGTGCATTGTCACAACATCTAATAAGATGGTAAGATTATTTTTTATCTACTTATAAGCACAAGTCTGTCTCCAGCTCTTTAACTACAAATGGGCATTAGACAGATTTTATGAGTTCAAGATATCCTCTATTTGTGGTTTAAATGCTTAGTTAAACGCGAACATAAACCGCAAGATAATAAACGAGGTAATATTAGCATTTTATTTACCCCTTTACATTTTAAATTATTAATTAATTTGTAAAATATTGTACACAAATACAAAAACGTTGTGAAATTGTCTTTGTCTTCCACATTTGAAGTTGGAATAGAAATTCCGATATAACATAACATTTATGTTCATAAAAATCTATCAAATCACCTAAATCATCTGTGTGCGAATGCCAATGTCACCGCTTATTGAATGGTATTATGAATTGCATGACAATTTCTTTATGTATCATGCATGCACTCTCACATGCTGGTATCGAAAGATTTGTCCGCTGTGACGGAGCATGCTATTTTAATAAAAACACTAAGAATACTTCACAATTTATTTTTTAACTCATATTTTTCGTTATATCAAAGGAAATTCCTTACTCCATGCAATGGATATATCATTTGTGGGTAACACTCACTTCAATTTGTCCAATAGTGCTATGAGTAAAATCTATTGAAAACGGCGACAGGGTATCAAACTACCATTTTTAAACTTTTTAATGGCATGATATAGTGACACGATACTATTTACATGTTTTCAACATAACGTTGAATGTATTAATGAGATCTGGATGTATTGGGTCTTTTTAAATTTTTATAAAAAATAATATTTACATTTTTTGTCCGCTGTGACGGAGCAGTTTCACAGTTCATATTTGCAACTGCTCCGTCACAGCGGACAAAAATTTAAACATTTTTTTATAAAAAAAGTTAAAAAGACCCAATGCACCAATATCTCATAATACATTCAGAGTTATGCTGAAAATATATGTAAATGTAATCGTGTCACTATATCATGCCATTTAAAAGTTAAAAAGGAAATGGTACACTTTGTAGTATGATACTAAGACTTTAAGTTTTCTTTATATTTGATTAGATGCTTGAGATAGTAATGTCCTTCAATAAATAAATTAATACTCCGGTGCCATTTCCAATAGCTTTGCCTCCTAGCGTTATGGGACTTCAACCAGAAGTGGAAGTTACCCGCAAATGATATGTCCATTGCATGAAGAAAATAATTTTCTTTGGTATTACGAAAAATATGAGTTAAAAAATAAATTGTGTGGTTTTCTTAGTGTTTTTATGAAAAATAACATGCTCCGTCACAGCAGACAAATCTTTCGATACCAGCCTGTGACGCTAAGTCACCGTATCGTAAGTGCCAGTTTAGCTTCAAAATGACGATGAAATTCACTAAGATCATTGATTCTTTCACTTCTATGGTGCCGGGTTATTGTAACATATTGTTCTAACATATTACATTGGTATGAAATTTTAAAGCCAAATTATGAGAAAGTGAATTAATTAAAATCTATGTGTACGAGAACGTTTAAAATCGTTGATCCTCATGTGCCATTTGAACAAAGTATAAAAACCATAGGCTCACTGTGTGAACCAACGAGGTTTACCAACAAGGCTTTGTCGGCGCGGGGGTAGTCCCTCTGTCGACGACACGTTCAATTGATTACTGTAATTCCTAATACATTTCAGGATGAAAAAGAATTTTTACGACGAGTGTGCTGGTAGCTGCTCTGTGAATGCAAATGGCGAGGACGACTGTACCTGCTTTGGATACTTCTGTTCTGTGGAAACCAACGAAATACAGAATATCGGGGCACGGGAAGAGGGCGTCTGCAGTCCATTGGCGCAGTTCTGGGGCTACAAGTAACTTAGTGCCTAGACACGGAAAACCTCTGGGACCACCAGTGATATGGGCCTAAGACAAGACATCGTTTCACACATTTAAAAACAATTTGAAACCGCTGAATTTATTCTCATTAACACATTTGTCTACCATATTTTTTATATTGTTTTCAATAGGCAAAGACTCTCATCAATGAGGTAAACTACATTATCAAAAACATAGTAAATGTAAATATACATCCGAATATCAGTGTACGTAATTCCCTCATGTGATCATTGTACGAATGAATTTGTAAATACTTTCCTTTGTTGTTTATATATCTGATTAGATGGAAAATAACTTGTATATCTCATTAAATGGATATTCAACTATTCTGTACTTTTTCAAAACTGCAATAGATGGAAAAATAAGGAAATAAACAGTAAATCCATGAAAACATCAATACCATGTTTAAGTTTTAAATTAATGATATCGAGCATTTTCTATTGTGAAACAGTCACATCAGCACTATTTTATTCTCATTGGGAAAAGTATTTGCGAACAAGTATATAAAGTTTGTCGTGATGACTTGACCCCCCCCCACACACACGCTCTTTCCTCCATCGTTTACCACCAATATATCACAACAAAATGGATGAACATCCGTAGAAGGAAACGTTGATATTCGTCATTTTAACCAAGAAGGGGGTCGATTTGTTTCCTAGGATTTTACCCGTAATGTTAATAGTAATATCCGGTTACTGATTCGAAAAGCTAGTCAGTCACAGGCAACTATATTCAGCAGGTCCAATAATCAGTGAGAATTCCTCACTTCAGCAACCAGGATGTTATCTGGTGAATTTCATAACGTCTTTTGGTTGCCTTTGTATAGTTTATTGACGTCCTGGTTGCCCTTGATCGATGTACAGGATGCTACTATTAATATACGGGTAAAATATTTGAATACAAATCAACCTCATTCTTGGTGAAAATGAAAAAATTCAAAATTGCTTCATACGGAAATTCGTCAACGTTTTTTAACCAGGTGGGGACCAGTGATATAACCTAAGTATATATTTTGTTCGGGTTTCATTTCAAACATCAATAAAAAAAATATCCACAATTCATGTAGCTTCAGATTCAGAATTCAGTTTATTTCATTTCTTTTGTCAATTTAATCTATTCAGTCTAAAGTCGCCATGTTTTCTAGTAACAACGTGGGGCTGGGCATGCACGTGTCTGCGTAGGGCACATTGGGTCCCTACTGTCCCGGGACTGGAGTCCGTTCTGCTGCATGAAGTACTCTGCCTCCATTCTTTCCATGTCGGGTTTCACTAGATACAATCCATACTCGATGGATGTCATTGCAATGACACCTGCGAAAAAAATCAAAAAATGAATCAAAACTAAATGTCTTGAGTTACATATTTATTGTGAGGCCTCTGTTTTTAATTATAAGTTATCAGTTCAATTCTCAGTCATATACTTAATTTAAGTTCGATATCTGGTCATATTCGCAGACCTCGTACATTACTAAATTTAAATGCTGTAGAACATTAAATTACAAAGTCATATTTTGTCTGTATAAACTGTATATTACCAGAGTCAAAGTATGGGTAGTTGCTCCATGATCCCGAGTAGCGGACTCTGCCATCATCAACGTCACTCAAAACATCAAAAAATCCTGTCTCAGTCAATTGGAAACCACGCTTTAAAAAAGATAACGGCGATTACTTTACACCTCAAAGATGAGGTAATTTTAAAGAGGCTCTATGCCATAGGATAGCACAATCAAGACCCCTCTGGACTTTTTTGCATGTTGAGTTTCACCACACATATACCCATCTACTTACCAAAGAAGGAGTCCCAAACCCCCCTCTTTCAGTGTTAATTTTGCGATTGTGCTGGCCGACCTAATTATTTTCGAAGAAATTAATTCAATCTAAAGTTTGAATATTCCGGGAAAGTCCTCCTGTTATCTGATTTGTCGTTGAATTTGTTTCTCATAAACCCGATTGGCTTCCTGGTTCAAGGCGCTTGTGGGCGCTTGTGTGACTCAATGGGGATTTCCCTCGATAGCCAAGGAATCGATTGTGTTTAATTATGGAGTTTGGTTGTTCTGTTGATTATTTCCGATATTTCGGCAATAATATACCCAAAAGTTATTCTAAAGATATATCCATGGTATGTGAGATATTATAATGAGCAATAACACTAGGACATCATTGATTGTCTGGGGGAGAAACCCATGGCATAATGCATCTTTAAGTTATCCTCCCTCTCCCTGCGCCGTACCCCACGCGTTCAGCAGCCACAAGACATTGGTACAGCCACTATGTCAAGAGAAAGAATGCTGGTATAATTTCAGCCAGATTCAACAGGCCACTTGGCTGTTGCCATTTTGTGCAGCTTCGTGACATAGTAGGGGGCATATCAAACAATGCTCAATATCATTAGATGAAGTATCACTACATCTAGTACCAAGACTATCTCTTCGTCCCCGGCTCTTCGTTGTGAGAGATGGTCTTGGTTCTAGATAAATATCAACCACAGATCTATAATAATAATCAATATTCGATATTGTCAAGGATTATATGGTTAGTTCAAGAATAAACCGAATTTCTTTTACCTGGTCAATCCTAAGTATTCTGAGCCCAGCTTCGTAGTTGGACTGGTATGTCCAGTCGCCCTTAATGTATTGGTTGTGATCGATAGACTGTTGGGTAGAGATGAATGTGTCTCTCCAAACAGGATTCCTCAGATCTTTCACGTCCCAAAGGTATGTGTAAGTGTTCCTGAAAGATTCAGATACAGAAGTGTTTCGGGAAAATTCAAATGCAGTAAGGATAAGTAAGTTCGAGAACAGTTTCGTAACTTCCCATTTGAGTTCCTCCACAGACTACCCAAAACAATTAGTACTTTGTTTAAGCTTCTTCATGGTCTTAAAATAGGACAGAAACGTAATGGCCAATTCAAGACATAGCCGAAGTGGGAAAGCCTTGTTTGGTATAAAAAGAATCATCTAACATAGACTACCTTTCAACCCCTTTTACAGCAAATGATGAAATTCACAAAGGAACAATGTCGATGACTCAACGACTAAACGAAAGGAAAAAAACGCTTGGAAGGTATAAGAGAATTTAAATCCGATAAACAAATTGCAGCGAATACAAATACCAAAATACAATATACAAAAACGTGGAAGTAAAGTATGATTTTTGCTACTCACTGATCACCGTTCTTCTCGTAGTATTCGTCCTGTTCGTCGTCTAATAGAAGCATTGTCTGGTCCTCAGTCAACCAACCCTTTAACACATTAAAATCAATTGAACAGTATTCTAAGATTGTTAGACCCCTTTGCATAATATAGAACCTCCAAGATGGAAAATACATTAACATAATTGTGTACAATTTAATTTTGTACAATTTTATCTTGTGCAAAGAGGCATGCCACAAAGGAAAGATATGGATTGAGGGAATTCTGACTATTTCATAAAAATGCTTTTCGGACAATAATTCATTTAATCGTTAAATAAAATAATTGGTTACGAAGCTATTCACGAAAACAGATGAAATTGCCCCTCTCAGCATTCAGAGAGATTGTGGAAACTGATCCAATGTGATTTGTACCGTTTACAATGAGCACGTAGTTTCATCACCTGATGTGTGTATTTGGAGAGATCATATCCCATCTTGCTGACCATTACAGGGTTAGAACGGTCAGTGACATCAACAATAGTCAAAGAATCTTCGTTGTAATTGAAACAAATTTCTCTTCCAGTGTATCTGCAGATAAAACGTAACAAGTTTAATTCAGCAGTAGATGTTACAGGGATACAACATGAATCGACCCTCTGTGTCCATGCGGTCCATTCGATTTAAATCTGTTCTATGGGTAGATTCGTAAAATGAATTTGATTGTTGACGTAACCAAAGATGCCACTCTACTAAAATACTCTAATCAATAAATCGAGATAATGAAAATCCTCAGAGACAGAGACTGTTTGTATATTTACCTCCCATCTGGACCCCTGTAGATGACACACTGGGCATCGTGAGTGTAGCCATCCTCGGAATAACATCCGGCAAACACGGGCTGCTTCGGGTCTGATACATCAACCATGTGAAGACCACCTAAAACATAATGTGAAAGAGTGTGCAACACTTGTAACAGACGCCAAAAACGAGTTTTGAGTGATTTTGTCAACACTTCTGTCGATACTGTCAAAATAATCAATAGCGCACCGTATGTTTTTATCAACATTATGTCTCAATACAAAAAGTAAAACCAAAATGAAAATGATAAAATCCTAATCTATGGGAAAGTGTAAAGATGTCTCACTTGAACAAGATATGTAGTCGGACCAGTATGATCCGGATGCCCCAACGATGAAGATGGTATTTGTCTCCTCATTGGAGATAATGTTGTGAGAATTGCCGACCTTGTTGTAGTGGAAGTCATGTGATACCACGCCAAGACTTTCCTGACCACGAAGTCTGGTCAAATCAAAGACCTGCATACCGTGACCCGATGCCTCTGAGCCAATGTAAGCGTGGTTGTTGATTACCTTAGCGTCTCTCCAGGAGCTGGTGGAGGTATGGGTAGGCAGGAAAGCGACCACAGTTGGGTTCTCGGGGTCTGGGGAAATACGGACGAATGAGGTACCTGTCGTCATACAGTGTATCACGTATTCTTCACCGTTGTCTGGATCCGTCCATCCCCAAATGTCGTTACTTTCACGGCTAGAATTTGACATAACATCAAATAATTGAATCAATAACAGATTAAGATGTCCCGGATACATTAAGTACATAAAAGGACGAGATGACCACCAATAGTAATTTTAGACTATTCTTCTCAAATGATAAAGGCGTTAATTACTTGTAAGCATCATCATGATCCATGTCAAGGGCATCTAGGGACAAGAACGACAGTTGGTCGATGTTATGACAAGCGAGGGGACTTGACGATCCGGGAATTGTACCAGCAGCTCCTACAAAGGCAATACTGGATGACTATTTTTTAAATCTATGATTTATAACATGCTTATATTTTCTCCATCAATATTGCTGTCAATTATTGATAAAAATGACTAATTTACCATCGATGCATTTTCGAGGTCCGTCAGTTGGAGCCTGTCCCATGAGTTCGGGGCATGTGCCATCTTTGCGGCAACTCACTCTCTCAGCAGCACTCTTCAGTTTTTCTTTGGTCATCATCTTCATATATTGTCGGCCCGCGTCAAACTTGGTCGCTGTAAGTTCGAATGATTCCATCCTACCCTTCTTGAAGTTTGATGCGCAAGTCTCTCCTCCGCAACTGCTCCATTCTCCATACTGGCAAGTTGGTACTATTTTAAGATATCAGAAAAGTTATTTTTCATTAAATACTTAAAGCCCCGATGTTTAACCACTTAGTCTTAGCCAAAGGTCATCACAGTGCCTTGTGTCAATTTTTATTTCAAAAAGTGGTTTTTGAAGGGCTTTTTGTTCGAAAAATCATGAATTTATTTAAAACTAACTTTTAGAGGTCACACATATCTTTTAATAAGCGATAATTCACACCGAGCAATGTATACCATTTATCCCCATGTGTTTTTTGCCGAAAAAATAAGAAAATAGGTTCATTAATACGTGAGAAATGAACACATCCATGCATGAAACTCGTCCAGAAAAAAATGCATTTCAAAAATTTAGTTCTCAAAGAAATAGTACCCATGGTACAATAATATTACTGCCACCTGAGTGATGTCACAATGAGGTCACTTAGGTTGCAAAATGTTTTTGATACGCTAAAACATTGAACTGGCACAGTACATATGACATTTTATTATTGAAATATTGTGTCCGTTGTTCAATCTTTGGATTGGTGTTAAAAAGATAATGATTTTTGCACCTTATCGTGGGATATTGCTGATTAAAAAAATTCAATTTTGGTTGAAAAATGGCTTGAAATGAATGTTTGCGAAATGAAAAGCTGACAACTTTTTTTCAATATTCTTTTTTCTTTTCAAAATCTCTAAAGTAACCAAATAGTAAATGAGTGATGAAAACCTATTTTCTAATTACTATGACTTAAGTTTCTTACCTTGTTTTGCAAGTCCAACAGCAACTAGGGCTGCTATGGCAACAATGGAACTCCACTATAAAAATACAAAGTGAAAATATTGTAATCGTAACCAATCAAATGAATCAAATTTTGATTACCTCGCATGATGCACTATATGATCAGAAATAGCTCTTAAAGGTCTTAAACATGTCCACAATATATAAAATAAAAGATTTCGGGTAAGTAAATTACGTACCCCGATAAGTGTACATCATTCGGATTACAAATTATTGTTCAAATAAAATGTTTGTGGAAATTATGAATCAATATCTGTTCACGTATACATATTATCTTTAGTTTCCTTATTTAGAATAAGTATATTTTAAAAGCTCCTTACCATCCTCCCGAAAGCTCAATGTGACAGGATACAGATGCACTGGTCCCAGGTCCATTTTATACCGCAATATTGAATACATTCTTATTGACGTTGTAAAATCATAGAGAAGATGGGGGTCACTAATCGCGGGCATGTTCTAAAATGTGTATTGGCGTCAAAGTAGTGGACTCTGTGGATCCAGCCATCATTTAGTCATAATGTGATTAAAATGACTAAAATGTGACCCCTTATTAAGGCCACTGTTAAGGTATTTTGGCAGATGAATGACTAAAAAGTGGCCCCAAACTGGAGTATAAAGGACTGTATAAAGGGTTAAGTAAAAGGATGGTACCAAGTGATCTAACCCACCCAAGAAGCATGCTCAATTGAGTCCTAATTCCATCCCAATGGGGACAATCTAAACCCAAAACTCATCTACATGCCTCCTCAATAACTTTGTTGTTTCACTTACAAATATTAACTGTAAAGTGAAGCTCCAGTCCTAATATTATAATGTTGAACCCTGGGACTGGAAAACCAATTTTACCTCAATTTAATTTGGAGAGGGGGCAAGCAATGGTAAAACAATTGATTAAATTTATTCTTTTCCACAACTATCAATTTGTAAGGACAGATGAGAATACCAATTGATACAAAATGTTCCCTTACTGATATTATGATAGACGTTTGCAGTCAGTAGTTTAAATCCATCAGTATATATTTTATAAAATTGAAAAAACATATGGCGTGTAGTTGAATTATATTTTTGTCAAAATAACCAGGATTAAATCATTCACTTTTTGCTTTGCAAGTATAACAAATATATATATCATTCCATTAAAAGGGTTGACTCTTAATGGCAGGGTAAATATGGAGGTGGGTGTGAAAAGTCACTTTTATTTGCTATTTTTTCCAGCCCCATGTCATTTCAATGGTAGCTTTCATCAAAAATTGCTACAAGTTTCGATTATTCTTATAAATACTAAATCTGAAAACTCTCTTTTCCCTGAAGCCCATGTGATTTGAGTATTATTTATCGTTAATAGTAATTATTTCTCCATCACTTTTTTATCACTAACATTTTTATGGTGTTGGGCAAATGTTACTGAGAACAGAGCTTAAGTAAAAAAAAGTGTATCTGATCAGATATAAGAAAATTATCAAAACTATCGCTAATCGTCATATTTTCACCAAATCAAAAAATCTAGGGCAAATGTTACGTTTGATAATATCAGATAATAGTGATAATTATCAAAACTATTGCTAATAGTTATAATTCTAGCTACACTTTTATCAATTACAATTTCTTAGTCTGGAGGAAATGTTTCATAGAAAAGGGCCCGTGTGAAATTAGCATTATCTGATAATTTATGAAAACAATTGATAATTATCAAATCTATATAACACTGTCTACTCATTGCTCTGTGCACGACCCTTGGTTGTCAATCCTTCTAAATTCCATGTTTTAATTTGAAAGGGAAGATCTTTTAAAAATCCACACATTTTTATTGCGCTTGGGAAAATACTTCATTATATCCCTTTTGAACTTCATTTGCTGGGGTAAAGATATTGATGGGTTTAATTCAATTTTTAGATATGTATTGCTTGAGACCATCTTTTAGTCAAAATACTTACAGGAAACCTAAATGGAGTATACATGTAGAGGGTTAAGTCCACTTTTTAGTAATTTTGTAAAGTAGTGTCTAAAAGATGGTCCAGAGTCCAGTCCACCTTTTCCTGGGGCCAGGCGTCTGTTTAGAACATGCCCTAATCGCCGCCTCCCTTGGGTACTTCAAACTCCATTTATGAGGCCGATAAGAAGTGGAAATTCAAGATGAAGCTGTCACGATTATTTAGATAACTACGATTTTAAAGTTAATCTTGATGCCACGTGGCTATTCTCATGTAATTTCCAAAATATCCAGGGTCTATTGATTTGTTTCTAATTCAATTATGCAAGTTTCAAAATGAATGTGTAAGAGGACTTTGTCACTTAAATACATGAAATATAAGTTTTAAATATTTGTTAGTTCTGGAACATTTACCCCCTCATCATTCAGAAAGCAGCAACGTAACATTTATGTTTAAAGTACGGATTGAATGTCTTCTATAATGCCATGTATGCATTTGGCGATTGAAGATAATTTTTGTAAATGTAACTAATGATGATAATTGATAAATAAATAAATAATAAAAAAAATTGAGAAGGTATCGCTTTATAACAAGCCTTCTTGTTTTTGCGAATGCAAATGACGACTAGCGGATACCGATAACCAACTATGTTATGACAAACTCATTTAAATATGAATGGAATAATGGCAGGTGCTATACACATTTAAATACGTTGCCAATACAATAGCAAGTTTATCCGGTAGCCGACTGCGTTCGAATTCGCGAATAAAAGGTAAGACTAAGCTTGTATTCGCGAATGCAACTAGCGCCTGTCGGCTACCGGATTTAAAACCTATACTATTTTATCGGAAATTCATCTAAATATGAATAGTATGGCGTGTATTCCGATGACTGGTCCGCCGATTTGCTAATTCGGCGGTTTAATATGAAACTAAATAGGTTAATCCGGTAGCCGCTAGCCGCTATTTGCATTCGCGAGTACAAGCTTGGCTTAACCATTGATTTGTATAAATTAGTCCGTCAGTTTGAAGTTGCAATATCAAACAACCCGTTTGTCGTATTATTCGCGAATACAACTCTTAGACAACAAGTCAATATGAGAGTCTACACACATCGTGGTGTTTTATTGATATCTGAAGAACACGGTGACCCAACCTTGGTAAAACGTAGTATTAAAGTACTAAACAACACAAAGACACACATCGGCCAGACTACACGAACTAGTTCACTAAAGGGGCCTTATCTCGTAGCAAGGCTTGGTATCAGGGTCATCGACAGTTATTGGGGCCACGTCAGTGATAAGTACGATTTAGATTTGGGGGGGGGGGGGCGTCAACGGCTGCAATCTGGCGTCGTTAACTATATAGCGGGGAATGTTCACTTGTAAATATCATTTTTCCACTGTACTTGTTCTTAAATTCATCTTCCGTTTGATTATTGCACTGTGCACTGTTTTTTTGGATGATGCGTTGGGTTTAGTATTTGGGGAGTTGTCAAGTAACTGTTAGTTTACAAAACATGACCACCCTCTTGGGCTAGGCTTTACTTATTTTTTATTAGCATAGGTGATGCGACTTAGGGCTATGAAGAAGGAGAACGGTGATCCTTTCCACATTTCCTTTTCATTTGTGTAAAGGGATTTACTCTCCAGAAAACTGTCACAGTTTGTATTGATAATCGAATGATTGCACAAAATACATGTTGATGGTAGCATTTAAATTTAGTACATTCCAGCAGTTTGATGTATGACGATGCCATTAATACTTACCCAAGCTGATTTGGGGGTTGCTCTGGACATATTGCATACAATAAGCACTAATGAGGTATTAAGGATTCAGGTAAGTCATCATTCAATTCTAATACAAGAAAACAAGTTTCTCGGGTTAGCAAATCCCAGCGAGTAAAGCATTTTATCAAAAATCATTCGTTATTTCGAACATTACAGTTTGTGAATAACCAGTAGCCATTGGTATTGTCTCCTTTTGGCAAAGTTTCCTCCCATGCATGACGTGGCGCGACGCCATATCAGAAATTACATTTGAGTAGAAGTCGCTATATAGCAGAGATTATATTCCGTATAAAAATGTCGGCCATTTTGAATTCTTTCTTAATAAGCAGACATAATGACTATGATACATCAGCACACAAAATTTGAACCAGACGACTGCTTATTGTGTTACCAGAAGTATAAGAAGTGCCGGCCATTTTGAATTGAACAATCTTTGAAAATCGATCTCGAACAGAGGTTAAATTACCTTAATCTACTATCTCTAGAATTTGTATCAAATCAAAAACTGAAATTTAAGTTATCAGAATCATTTTCATGGAAAATGTGCTCCGTTAAGCAGGGATCCTGTGTCCCCAAAGCATCAGCAACCAAAAATAAATGGTATGTCATAAATGATATAAATGGCCGTAGTTTTCCTGAAAAAAGCAAGCAGGAAAGCCAGAAAAATAAAATTGAAATAAAGATATGCATTGTGATATCAAACTATACATCGTCGCATGAGAATAACTTTGTACTATCTCACATTTTTACGGAACTGAGAAATCAAGGTTTGAAAGTTTAGAGGTCTGTATCTTACTTAGTATTGCTATGTGAAACTTGATTTTTTGTATGTCACCTGGTCTCACCCTAGAGATATCTTATATGAAATATCATACCTTGAAACAATTTACAAGATCCTTTTTTAAAACTATTGAAATGGAGTTGATACAATTTCCCACCGGAATAACAGCTTATTTCTAATTTCAAATTGTCATATCTGATATCAACTGTTTCAACCAATCAACTCTCTAAGAATTGGTCATGTGACGTGCAAAACTTGGAGTTATAACAATCTTACATTAAAACAAAGTATGCCAATATGCATGTTATTGTATCTAGAATGAAAAATAATGTTTTGCTTTGTAAAAAAATCTTCAAAAACCAAAGAATATTATTTAATAAAATAAAGAAAATTCAATTTATAAAACTTTAAAATCAATTTCTCAAATAAGTACAATTATTTCTCAATTTTAGAATCTCAGGACACCCTTCAAAAAGAATTTATTGCCTTTGAAACTAAGGCAGAAGTACAATGCATTGAAACCAATGATGCCAATACGGTCCCCCACATATTTCCCTTGGTATAAACCCTGTAGCCTAAACCTCCCAGCACATTACAATGTAGCCCCTTAGGGCCGGTCCGCTGGTCATTATCAGGTTATTTTTGATACAGACCAGTTGAATTTTTCACTGGGTATAGGAGAATAACATTGCAACTGGTCCGTAATTCCATTTTGACCAGCAGGTTTCAGATCCTTAGGGCCTAAGACATAACCAATTTTTATTACATGCACATGGAAGAAATTTGAAAATAGAAAAATAATTTCTAATTCATTTTAGATTAATGAAAGTGATGAAACCTCGATTTAGGTAATAACATTTTGTTCATTGGGATGCAGCTATCATTATCCATTCATTTTCTGTTGTTTGCTACTCTGTGGAGTACAATTGGGAATTGAAGCAATTGTAGAAGTGGAGGAGTGGCTCTTTGTAAAGAAATTGAACCAATTTGTTACTTTTCCAAAATAAAATGTAGATGATCTAAAAACAATGATCCCAAAAATGCAAAAGAAAGGACAAATCTGAAAAACATACTAGTAACAAAATAACTAAAAAGATCCCAGATGTTCAGTGAAAAGCGCAAAGTAAATCATAGATGAAGATAAAATAAAATAAGTGTTTTAAGGGACTATACTAACATAAAGATAACTCCTTATTGATATAGTGTATGGTCAGTAAAAGTTAAAGCTAGTTTAAATAGATTAAGCTTTTTTTCACAAACTATAAAACATCATTTTGAAAGAGATTTCAATAGTATACAGACAGTGATTGCCTTTGAGCAATGTAGTGCAAAATATGACAGTTACTATTTGTTTTGATTACTATATCTAGTATATAACCTATTTAGTTAGAGACCCATGCCTCTCTATCGTTTCAAAAAATGTACCTAACGTATCGGTCTCTGTTAATTTATGGCATCCATACTTTTCTGAAAGGTAACATATTGAGGTTCAATTTTCTGCCGGATGCCCTCGCAAACTCTCATTGGTTGCTCTATATTGTAGCATTCCGTTACCATGGTTACGCATCTATAGACATCCTACCTTGGAATCTTAAATCATTTGTAGCTTTGTCATTATTTTGTCTATTGATATGATATTGGTATCAAATTAAACCTAAATAAATTTCTCATATAATTAAAATATTCAATTATGCAAATTAGCTCATTTGCATAAATTGTGACGTCATAAATCTATTTTTCGTTCAGAATTCTCAAGTATGGCAATGTATCTTTAAGAACTGAAGCCGTACGATGGAATTTCTTCAATGTTATGACTTTTATTCAATGAGCAGAAGGTTTAAGCAACATAAAAGTGAAAACTGATTCAAAATTGGATCAGAACTAACAAAGTTATTAAGCTTTCTGGGCAGCTACCATGAACGTTATCATTGAACAATTAACGTTAAACATCTTACCTTAGAATTGAAATGTTTGGTAGCTTTGTCATTATTTGGTCTATAGAGGAGATCTTGGTATCAAATTGATCCTAATTGAATAAACGGTATGGTAACGATATTCAATTATGCAAATTAGCTAATTTGCATAAATTATGATGTCATCAATCTATTTTGGGTTCAAAACTTCCAAGTATAGCAACAAATTTATTAGATCCGAGGTTGGATGGTGTAGTTTCTGCATAGTTTGTCATTTATTCTATGAGTGGAAGAGGTATGAGTAATATAAAAAAATATTCAAAATTGAATGAGTATTAGTAAAGTAATTCAGCTTTTGAGGCAGCTGCTATGAACGTTACTATTTGACAATCATAAATAAAACACTGAAATAACAAAAATGAAACATGATGATGAAAAAAATGAAAGCTGATTCAAGCTTATTGAGTGAAAAATATATATTTTACATGTCACTGAATTAGTTGGTGTATAGAAATTCATAATTTTGACTGTCATTGACAGGGGTCAAAACAGTTTTTTTGATTTTGTAACATGATTTATTGTTTGTGAGAAAGTTATGGATTAATCAGTACGTGAATGGGTGAATGGTATGGTGAAATCTGTTATGTAATCTATAAATCTTTGAAATGATTTGCTTCATAGGCGTCAATCTATTTAAAAATGCGAAACATCGTGACTGGTCAAACATCAATATTTGTGCTGCAATTCAAGCAGTGAACATCTACATGAATTTTTAAACTGATTTGCTTCATAGGCGTCAATCTATTTAAAAGGACGAAACATCATGACTGGTCAAACATTAATATTTGTGCTGCGATTCAAGCAGTAATCATCTACATAACCTGTTAATACAAATTTATGACATTATATCACAAAATGTATGTCATTGCTGTTTTTATGTCACCACCAAAAGCGTTGACATATTGTTCTCCATTTGTCTCCATTTTTGAGACGGCGTTTGACATCTGTTTGGGATCTGTAACAAATGGTAGGTTGTGACATTTTGCATGTTTATGCCTTGTTTGAATTATTTACAAAATGTTATAAAAAATATCAAAATAATATATTTTTAAAAGCCTCATTCATTTTGAATTATTGCATTGAAGAGGATTCAAAGATTGACTTTTTGCATGCTGGTGACGTTGCGCCATTCTTACACCTAAAACCTAACCGATTTTACCATTGTATATGCTTTTTGAAGAAGGAAATCTTATTTGTTGAATTTTCTAGCAGAAATCGACTCCCTTCACTCATTTTGTCAGATTACTGGCAGTGACATTAAAGAGACAATTTTTATTATCTAGAGTGTCTCAAAAGATGAACCAAAGGTATATCAACAGCAAAGATAAATCAATCAATATTTTCAGATATTTTTGCATGGTCATTTAGGAAAAGCATGTAAGTTTTCTCTCCAATACTAATTTTTTAGTTCAGTCTTGCCTTTTTGATGCTTTAACCCTTTTTATACCATGTGTTTAATTTAACCTCCTTACATTTCGATAAAAGCCTGCATCCTTACTGCTACATTGTTTATCATATATGACAATGTTTCTGGTGGAATGTTTTGAATTTCCTTTCACATGTTGACCTCAAATTGTTCTATGTCTCTTGGCTTTGGGATAAACATAAATATGGTTCTTGAAGTCATTCCAGAGAAAATGTTTGGGGTGTCAAATCTGTTGAATAGGGAGGCCTTCACACTGTCTTTATATAGAAAGAAGAAACTGCTTTCATGGGAATTTTTGTTTGGCCCTTGCTGTACATGGAGGGGCTCAAACTGTCTGGAACCACAGTGTTCTCATTTGGATATCATTCAGTCTCTGTAACTCTGGCAGATGGAACTCCATTATCAATTAACTGCTAAATCATTTGACGATAATTGAGCTGGTTCTCTGTGATTGTTCTGCCATCTTCAACCTTGGAACTTTTTTCTCTAGGGCTATGTGAAGGAGCATGTTAAGCTAATCCCACGCCAAAAGACCTAGAACAACATAAAGCCAACACCCAAAGAGAAATTAAAAACGTTCCACCTGAAATATTATCAAATGTGATGAACAATGTAGCACAAGGATACAAGCTGTTATCGAAATATGAAGTAAAAAGTAAAGGGTTAAATCATCAAAATGCAAGACTGAGCTGAAAACTTTGTATTGGGAAGGAAACTTACATGCTTTAGCAACATGACCATGCAAAAATATCTACAAAATATCTATAAAATAAATATTGATTGGTTTAATCATGGTGTTAATATACTTTTGGGTACATTTTTGAGACACCTTGTACTATTTATCATACCAAGCTATTATAGTTCATAAATAGCATTGTATTTTTATATTAAGTGTTGATGAAGCGAGGACTTTAACCCAAGAGTTCCTACATCCATGTGACATTTATTTCCATGTGACTAACATCACCTTTATAGTGTAACTTTGAACAAATTAACGTTTTATCACCATGTCATCCATGTGACATTGATATCCGTGTTAACATCACCTCTATGGCATTCATTCATGTTATAGCCATCTACATGTACGTATATGTAACATCAATATTCATGTAGCATTACCCATGTCAAGGACCCATATGGCAGTGGTTGAATTTTTCTTTTGTTAATCTATTTCAGTGGTGACTTTCATGACAGGGATGCTTTTTATTCTTAATGTTTCCATCATCCTTGTCACATCTCCATGTTCACCTCACCAGTGTGATTTGACTCCCAAATATCATCTGTGTGACATTAATCTCCTTGTTAACATCATCTATAGCTGTGACATTGATTCAGCTCCTCTGGGCACATCTTATTGTGATGACTTTTGCCCCAGCATCCAGGCCTACATGTACATCTGAGACTTTTTGATAAAATCCGTTATACAGGGCGTTTCAAAAAACGCAACGGGTAGTTATCTCGTAAAATCACAAAACTAGTGATGACTACATCAATTTCATTCAATGCACCATGAAGCAACGTCTCTCCTCTTTGCGATGATATGTCTTAATTCACATGTGGTAATGATGGGTGAGAAATCCTTCCATTTGCACAGTGGGTCAAAATCAAAATGTTATAGCCATCTACATGTACATATATGTAACATCAATATTCATGTAGCATTACCCATGTCAAGGACCCATATGGCAGTGGTTGAATTTTTCTTTTGTTAATCTATTTCAGTGGTGACTTTCATGACAGGGATGCTTCTTATTCTTAATGTTTCCATCATCTTTGTCACATCTCCATGTTCACCTCACCAGTGTGATTTGACTCCCAAATATCATCTGTGTGACATTAATCTCCTTGTTAACATCATCTATAGCTGTGACATTGATTCAGCTCCTCTGGGCACATCTTATTGTGATGACTTTTGCCCCAGCATCCAGGCCTACATGTACATCTGAGACTTTTTGATAAAATCCGTTATACAGGGCGTTTCAAAAAACGCAACGGGTAGTTATCTCGTAAAATCACAAAACTAGTGATGACTACATCAATTTCATTCAATGTACCATGAAGCAACGTCTCTCCTCTTTGCGATGATATGTCTTAATTCACATGTGGTAATGATGGGTGAGAAATCCTTCCATTTGCACAGTGGGTCAAAATCGGCTCTGGTCCAAGTTTTAGATTTTGCAAAATGCCAATGGGAGTTCCCCTGACTTGAAATGCTGTGACTTTTTCTTTTGGAGCTATCTCAGGAGCATCTGTGCTCACAATTCCTTCACCAGATATTGCGAAACCTCGAGAAAGAATTGCCCATAGGCTGCTTTTCTCTGCTTTAACCCAAAGATGACTCGGGGCTGAACCATGCATGATGTGGACAAATGAGTGCATGTGCAAGGAAGTGGTGGCAATTTGGAGAGGTATAGGATGTATTCTTGCAGGAGTATGAGTATGAACACTTTACTGTCTATGCCACACCTGTCACACCTTCTTCCAATAGCCCCTATATCCATTGTACTGACTTTTGCAATGTTTGAAACTTGAGTCCGAACTGAATTTTGCCCTACTTTGCAAAATAAATGATTATTCAGCCAGCCATGACTCCCTGTGAATGAATGATATTCCATTGCAAAGAGGAGTAATTTGGCTTTTCGGTACATTGAATGAAAAGGATACCGTCAGCATTTGTTTTATGTATTCTTCCAATATTGCATCGGGCTCCATACGCTGACTTTTGCGATGTTTATAACTTGGCCCCAAGCTAATTCTGGCCCACTTTGCAAATGGAATGATAACCCGCCCAACCATGACCAAATATCAATGAATGATATATCATTGTAAAGAGGAGACACATGGCTTCATGGTGCATTGAATGAAATCAATGCTGTTATCACTGGTTTTGTGCTTTTCAAGGATAACAATCTGTTGCGTTTTTTTTTGAAACGCACTGTATTGATAAGATCTTCATTAGATTAGATCATCTAAACTATAAAAAGTGTAAATTACAATAGTTAAGATTCAACCTCTGTCAATCATACTATGTGATTAACTCCTTTATTTTCCACTTAAATCTCCTGTTGTTACAGTTCTCAGTTTTGAATGGTATCCATAGTGTATGGGGATATACCTGAAATCCATCCATTTGAGACTCATATTTTTCATAGATTTTTGGTATTTCATATTTTGGAAACCTTTTAAAACAAATTCAGATTATAAGTCCTATACCACACATACTTTGTGACATAAGAGATAGATGTAGGAAACCTACATGTAGATGTAGGAAGGGTAAGTTAAAGTCCTACAAAAATCAGTTCTTTCAAAAATATTTTAAAGGGCATTTTTTCTTCATGGTTATTTTGATCAATATACTTTAATTTCAGGATTACTAGTACTACTACTGGGCTCTTGTATGGATTTTGTCATCATTTTTCATTGCATATCGAAGACGTTATATTATGTAAAATTATATAAAAACTACTTTTCATTTTGCTTCACTAAGTACCTACTTTATGCTTATAGTCCATTTTCAGAAAAGCTATAACATAAATCATTCTAAGGTTGATCACCAAGGATTTTGAAGGTTAAAAAATTCCCCTAAAGTAGTTGTCACATTAGCTGTGTGGGCTCGCCATTTGCCACCGATTGACTTATTTTTGGCATTGATTTTTGGAAATGTTAACATCTAAGTTCTAAAGTTGACACTCTATCTGTATTTTAAATATAAAATGGTAATTAAGATTTATTTAGTTTATGTCCAAATATCAACAAAATTTTGTTTTCAGCTTTTTCACATGTTAGAAATCAAATGAAACCAGGAATACACTTCCATATAAACTTTGTAAATATTGATATGTATATTAGTCAACATATGTCAAAATAGCATAATTAAAGCATTACTATGTATTCATATGGATCATTGACAGTGTATGGTAAATTATAACATTAGATTTTAAAATACAAGATCAAGATCTCATGATTTTGACCCCTGTGAATGATAGTCAAAATACATGTAACATTTCCACATACTTTCATGTACAGTTCAATGGAAAAATATGAACAAGTCATGCACATTTTTACTCAATAAGATTGAAACAACTATGTTTGTTTCTTTTTTTGTTATTGTAATATTTTTATAATTGTCAAACAATGACGTTCACAGTAGCTGCCCCAAAAGCTGAATAACTTTGCTAATTCTAACCCAATTTTGAATCTGTTGTCTCTCGAATGTTGCCTCTATCTTCCACTCATCAAATAAAGGTCAAAACTATGCACACATTCTGTCATACGGCCTAAGTTCTTATATTTATGTTGCTAAACTGGGATATTCTGAACAAAAATAGATTGATGACGTCACAATTTATGCAAATTAGCTAATTTGCATAACTGAATATTGTAATCGTACAGGATATTTTATAACGTTTAATTTGATACCAATATCATTTCTATAGACCAAATAATGACAAAGCTACAAACACTTTAAACGTCCATGATAAGATGTCTGAATATAATTGTCAAATAATGACATTCACAGTAGCTGCCTCGAAAGTTTAATAACTTTGGCAATACTGATCCAATTTTGAATCTGTTTGCACTTTTATGTTGCTTATACATTCTTCTTATAGTCTAAAGGACCAAACTTTGCCGAAATTCTGACATACAGCCTCAGTTCTAATAGATATGTTGCTATACTCGAAAATTCTGAATCAAAAATTGATTGATGACGTCACAATTTATGCAAATTAACTAATTAGCATAATTGAATATCATTACTTTATGAGAAATTTAATTAGGTTTAATTTGATACCAATATCGTCTCTATAGACCAAATAATGACAAAGCTACAAATGATTTAAGATTCCAAGGTAAGATGTCTATAGATGCGTAACCATGGTAACGGAATGCTACAATACAGAGCAACCAATGAGAGTTTGCAAGGGCATCCGGCAGAAAATTGAACCTCAATATGTTACCTTTCAGAAAAGTATGGATGCCATAAATTAACAGAGACCGATACGTTAGGTACATTTTTTGAAACGATAGAGAGGCATGGGTCTCTAACTAATTATTATGTACTCTATTTGAAGAAACAAATAAGTAATTTTCATTTTCAACATTTAATGATGACTGCTTCGTATATGCATTTCTATTGCATTTGGCCATTCAAACCCCTATAAGACCTGGTAGCAGGGAAGATAAAGGGTACTTTTGACTGCTCACATGATCTAATTAACTGGTCATTTGTACTTTTCATCTTCCCTGGTAGCAAGGATTTAGGTTTTCGAGGAAATTAGTAATTCTATTTCCTATCATGTAGCCATTAATAATCCAATGAGCATCAATAATACACAGAATAATTGAGGGCATATAATTTGAATATGCATGGGATTACACATACTGTATCATTTTATTTTTTTGATCTACTTGTAATAGTTCTAAAACTAACCCCCCTATCACACCAAACTAGTTCTTACCCGTTCTTGCCAGTCCTACGAAAACGTCGTAAAACGGGCTCAATCTGGCTGTGGTCGGGAAATTTGTCTGAAATAATTAGCTTCTTCGTTCTTAAACAGTCTTCAATACGTCCATCTCGTTCGCAGTTCGTTCAGGTCGCACCACGTCGGCGTGCAACGTAGTAGAACGCGTCCCTTAGTCTAGAAGGTCAACATGACCTGATTACAGAACGGTATGGTCGCCATCGAATTTTGAATCGATTCAAAATTCTAAAATCACATTCCCGTCTGAGAACGTTCACAAAGTTCGTAAATAGACCTTAGAAAGTTGCAGCTACGTTCATTCCGTTCGCACACAGTTTAAAACCAGTTTTGAAGAACGCAGTGGCAACTTGTTTGGTGTGATAGCTATATTTTTGCTAACTCGTTCATAAGCAGTGTTAAATACGTTCTTAATCAGTTTAAACCCGTTTGCAATTAGTTCTACCTCGTTCTCTACACGTCCTCAGACAGTTCAACTCGTTGTTAAAACGTCCCTAGTAGGATTGAAGTACGACGGTTCCGTTCGTAGTACGTCCAGCTCGTCGTTAGTACGTTGTCACTCGTTCTAATTGTAGAACGTGGCGACCACGAGAACATTTTGAGCATTGTCTAAGTTCTTGAGGACCTACCCGTTCGAGTACGTTCGATGAAGTTTGTAAATAGATCCCAAACGGTTCTTAGTAGGTCCAGTCCGTTCGTACACAGTTGAAGCCCGTTTTCGAGAACGTAGTGAGAACTAGTTTGGTGTGATAGTAGGGTTAAACATGAAAGGCCAGGCATGCAAACTGGCATGGTATTGTGTTACAAAACATTATTTCATTCTAGATACAATAACATGCATATTGGCATACTTCGTTTTAATATAAGATTGTTATAACTCCAAGTTTTGCAAGTCACATGACCAATTCTTAGAGAGTTGATTGGTTGAAACAGTTGATATCAGATATGACAATTTAAAATTAGAAATAAGCTGTTTGTCTGGAGATGGTACAATTTCACACTGAATTCTAGCTTAATGAGAGGGAATTGAGATGGGGCATGTATCTGAGATGAAAGCCTGTGTTTCAAATAGTAAAATTCCATGTCTATCTCAATTTTTTTTGAAAATGGCAGTTAGTACAAAGTTATTCTCACGCGACGACATGTCATGATATAGGGAGAAAATCAATAAACTCAAGGCCTGTGTTACACTTGCTAACTGTATATATATTGAATGCTCTTACTATGCTAGAATATTTTCTCTCCATATATCTTGACATATCAAACACACAATAAAAATGTATCTCTTGCATAAATAAATAAAATATTTTTATATATATTTTTTCTATGGCTCTAATCAGAGTGTGTCCTTGATTTTAGATGACACAGTTAATCAAGAACAGCTTAGACGGTGTAATAACTGACTACGCATTTATCGTAGATGTATTCCCAAAGTTTAACATAATCGTCTCAAGACCAAAAGATCCAAATGCAGTAAGAACTTGAACCGTTTTTATTTTCATGCATGCCTTTACATATAGCTTCTAGGGATAATTTTATCAAAAAATCTAGCGAGCATTGAAATTATGGATTGGATAGAATGGCTTTTAAAAGGTGCACATAGATCAGGAATTTAGAAATACGCAAGTTTTAGAATCTTGTTTAGAAAATGATACAATAATTATGATCGAATATCATGTAGTCATTTTTACTTCACTATACAGAATGGGCTAACATTTTCCATATTGTGTTTTAGTATGACTTTATCAGGTAGCCATCATTACTTAATCATATAGGTTGGACCAAGAAATGTCCACATTTTTGAAATTTTGCGGCAACTCAATTCTTTGATTTAATATATTTTTGAGAATGCAACAGTCAATTACTGGCATACAATTGATCCTAGAATGGCATAACGTGTAGGTCTACTTAGTTTTTAGTTTTTTATCAGTAATTGTACACAACAGCTTGATCTTCATTTTAATATGTATCTTTAATTCTGTGGATTTTACAGAAATTTCAGATATGCCCCATATATTTGAACCAGGTGGCATATCAAAATGTACAGGGTGACCCAAAAAAATGCAACCCTCCATTTCTTCAATATTTTTCTAAAATGGAGGTAAATTGCTCTGAGATTTGGCACACAAGAACTTCATTCAATGTGGGATCCTCTGGCAAAGTTTTAATAACAATAGTCTTATATTGATCGAGTTATGGTTGTTTCAAAATATGCTCCATATATCGTCAATTTCGCTGAAAACAAACTTGCAACTGTTCATAACACGGATGCATTCTTCCCCATGGGTATGGCTCAAATTTTTGCAGGAATGCTTGTTGGAGTTCTGCAATTGCAGTAGGGTTATTTTCATACACATTATCCTTTAAATAACCCCATATATAGAAGTCAGGGGCATTGAGATCAAGGCTGTGGGATGACCATGGGTTCTCCATCCTAGGAGAGATAATCTCATCATAGAAATGACTAGTGAGCCAGGCTATGCTATCATAAGAAGTGTGAGGAGTAGCCCCATCCTTCTAGAATCACCGTTCTTGTCTATTGAAGCCTGTATGTCATTCTAGAACTGCCTAGAACTTCCTGGGAATGCCAATATTGCGCTGTGTGTTAACAGTAACAGTGTTGCCATTATCAACCTCAAACCAAAAGGGGCTGATTATTTCATGTTTGGAAATTGGCAGCCCAAGCTGTGCATTTAACAGAATGAAGGGGCCTTTGAAGCACTTCATCTTGAATTTGTGATCCCAGAACACATTATTTCTTGAGTTTACATGTTCAGAAAGAAGGGAATGTGATTCTTCCGAAAACCTAACATTGGAAATGGACGACATTTGGAGCATATTTTGGAACGACCATAACTCTATCAATATAGGACACTGATTATTGAAACTTTGCCAGAGGATCCCACATTGAATGAAGTCCGTGTGTGCCAAATTTCAGAGCAATTCACCTCCATTTAAGAAAAATATTGAAGAAATGGAGGGTTGCATTTTTTTGGGTCACCCTGTACATTTTGATATGCCACCTGGTTCAAATATATGGGGCATATCTGAAATTTCTGTAAAATCCACAAACAGATAAAAATTGAAGCATTGGAAGAGCGTTGAGTCGAATATGGAAGATAAGATAAACTACTTCAACATTAAAAAAGCGGAAGTGGTAGGCCAAATCTTGATTGAAAAATTAATGAGTTTATTTTGGTTATGAATTTGAAAAGTATTAAGCTTAATCTTAAATATGGCGCCTGGGGGTCAGGTAGAAAAACGCAAAAATATGCAAAAGAATCTCATGGCTAAATTTTCAGAATTTCAAAAAGATACATTCATTTCTTTGGTCGGAGATAAAAGCAAAAACTGTTAATAGCCAGTCGGGGAGTCGGTAAAATGATAATGTTTGTCCGATGTGGGATGATAAATGTAGGCCTAGTCGTTCTATATATAGATATATTAAGAGTTAGGGATAAAAAATAGTAAAATTATTCTTTAACAAAATCCCATCCTTTGTAAATTCCCGATCCAATCCAAGATTCAGCGTTTTACAATCAAATGATAGGTATCGATATGGTGAACTGAATTCAACAATGTTTCTCTCTTAAACCAATTATTGAAAACATTTTGTAAAAAACACGTTTCTTTATGTAATTTTGACTGATTGGCAACAATTTAATGCAAAAATTATATTATATTTTTCATAACTGTTTTTGTTAACATTTTTTGTTTTTTAGTGCAATTGTTTTTTTTTGTTCCTTTGTACCAATTCTTGAGAATGAAATGAAATGTCTTTCCGAACCTTGTTGGAACAAAATAGCATATAAAACATTTTCTTAGACCTCTCAATATTATAGTTATACAAAGGAAATTTTGGTTGATTTAACAAAAAATATGCAAAAACTTAAAACAAAACCCCCTCCCCCAAAATAGATAATAAAAATTAAGATAACCCTTTTATTTCATTAACAAGATATTTTTTTAAAATCAACCAAACTTTCCTTTGTACAATTACAATATTGAGAGACCCAAACACGCTGTGTTTATGTCGTTTTGTTCCAATGAGGTTTGGAAAGATGTTTCATTTCATTCCGAACATATGATACCAAGAACAAAAGAAGTGTCTGATGTGTTTTTCAAAACAATATACAGGGTGTCAAATAAGTCCCGTTCCCCCTGCCACAGCTAGAACCTTAATAGATGGTGCCTAGTGTGATATACCATTGGAAAGATCATACAAAGTTATGTTAACTCACCAACTCTCTGAGTATTTTGGATGAACTTCACCTATATTTTCATGATGTCTTTTATAGTTAGCAGACCCTCCTTTAAGCAGCTTTTTCGTGTCAAAATGAGAAGGATTTGACATCAGAAATACGTCAAAAAGTTAATCTTTTTTTGCATTCCACTTGCTACAAAAAGGTGTTCACCACTTACATTGCTCCTCTATTTTCTACACATCTTGCTCTATCTAGAAATTTGTTAAATTCATTGCCATATACATATGTAGTCATCTTTAGGTTCTTATACCTCATTCTGAAAATCCTGCCAAATACGCCAAATTGCCATGTTTCTAGGCCTGTAGTCACCTCAATTGATACACTGTAAAACTTTGTGAGATTGATTGACATGTGTCAGATATATGCTAATCAACGTAACTTTGGAAGACCTTTCCAATGATATATCACACTTGGTACCATATATCTTGGTTTTTGCTATAGGGGGGGGGACTTATTTGACACCCTGTAGAGAAAAGTATATATATTTCAAATTATAATGTTACCATCCAGAAGATGACCATTAAATTGACGATGTGTAATTTTTTCAGAATGTTTTGTTTTGGGAACGGGTTTAAGAGAAACGCGTGTTCAAAAAGTTCACCATATCGATACCACTCCTTTGCCATTGTTGTCTGTACTTCACCGCAATTTCCGTTTCTTACAAGTTACCATCCTTGGTCCTTTTTCCTTTCGTTTCAAGTATAACTCCCAATTCCATGAACTCAATCCCAATTTGATAATCTATACCCTTCCATACCTTCATATATAGCCAATATAAACATCTCGTTTATCGCCACACATGCTTTGTATGCCATGATGTCTTTCATAAATGTCATACCCCTCTTCGTTTATGTTTGGAGAGATGTTCCGAAGGCTTCCCTGCCCACTGGATCCTGTTCTACTACATTATTGGCGAAGAAAAGGACGTTGCACTATTGAGAGAGATGATGTCAGATAATAATGTTATAGACTGGACAAATAATATAGAAAAACGTGTGTACATTTATGGTATGTAGTTGTAAAATGTATTAACAAGTTACATTTTAAAGTTATATGATCATTTTGAAATAGTGAAACGCCAAAGCGTTTATTACTATAGGGGTAATAGTTACCATGGTTTAAAAGGTGATATCACACCGGTGTGTATCAAGCGAAGGTAACGGCCGTAACCTTCGCATCTAAGATGGCGGACGGGAATTGTCGATTTCGATATTTTTATATGATGTATGAGTATGATGATTTGTAACGGTCATGTTAGCTTTCAATACGTGGTACCTAAACATCTAAGCTCTCCATTACAAACTTTCATAAGGTTACCGCGTCACCGCGTATCAGGTATCTATCTATCATCTGTAAAACCAAATTCCCAGTTACCTTCCCTAAGCGGTGAAAGATATCCTTAAAGGATTACGATAAGCTTCCCGTATAAAAACAACATGGCGGCTCCAGGCGAGTCTAAGCTGACCCATTCTATTTTTAAAAAATTAGGGGAGTTTTGTAAATTCCATTTTATTGTAATAGTCTTGAAGATAAAATAATCGGTTTACAATGATTTCATAAAACCATGCTATGTCCATGGCTGAGACTAACATATTTTAGTCTCAGGTGGGTAAATCTAGATGTCAATTTTTCCTATTTAAAGACATGTTTTAAGCAGACTTCTCCGTGGCATTTTTTCTTTATTCCTTTTTGCTTTGAATTTTTTACACCATAACATTAACTAACTACTCAATATGCAACTTTTCACCACGTAGAATTTCATAATATTAAGTTTGAAAATTCCATTTTTATAATGGAGCTCAATGGGAAAAATGACATAATTTGGATTATTTTCAAACGTAGCGGCGCGATTTTCTTGAAATTGACAGATATAATAAATATTGGTAAGACGAAATGTTTGAAGAAAAATGAAGAAAATTCACCGTCCTGGTTACGCAAAATATAGAAAAACGTGAAATAATCATAAAAACCTGTAAAAATAGATTGAAGGGGGTGATATTCATTTTAATGTGCCTTTCACTTCTACAGGGTAACCATAGTTTTGGTAATGGTTTACTAATTCTAAAAGCATATCTTCCAGCATGTGTATCAAACGGAAGTAATACAATAAGTGTTATCATTAATTGGAATGGTATTATTATATTCCTTAGCAATGATGACAAAAAGGTAAAATCAATCATATCACATACTAGTTCTTACCATCAAATCGATCTGTTATAACTTATAATGCATATTAAACAATATAGTAGATCTTCAAATTCAAGAATTGAGCTAAGTTGTAAGATAATAGATAAATTGTTAATCTCTCCGTATAATCCCTTTCTCTGAATCATACTAAATTATAATATTTCGGTATGCTTATTTTAGCTGCTGTAGTTTAGGTCACTTGATGAGATATTCAGTAACATGCCGTCACTAGAGACAAAACTTGACACTAAATAATAATCACTCGAAATAAACGATATGAATTCTTCATATTTTTTTCTTTTGTAATACATCCATTCTTAAAAATTAGCATTCAAAGCTTTTCAATGCAATCATGAATTTAGTGATCTGACCCTTAAAAAACTTTTCAGGGGAAATAGTTTGTCCACCTGTAGCCCTTAGGTGTATCATCTTTTTCTAGCCATATTTTCCTAGGCCTGCTGGAATACCTATTTCAGTGTGCAAGTTTAGCATTGTTTTCCCATTGATCATTTGAGTTATCATGTCAATAAATGGAAATAAAAATGATAGAGTTTTTTATTTTATTGTAAAAATAAAAAATAAAAGAAGGTTTGGTCAGGAAGGGAACAGGTGAAATCCTTGGGATATATGAATTAATTAATTATAAGTTAGAAACATATTCATGTTTCTACAATTTAGGGTAACCCTGTGTATTATTCTACTGTGCATGGTTATACCCGTGCAAAATATTACAAAATGTTATTTACTTATTATCATAATTCAATGTGACAATATCAGGCTTATCTTCAAATTTGTATATAATAGTTTGCCTGTAAGGTTGGGCAAGCCGTCTATTACGTTGATAGTATAAGATGTTGATCTTGCAAAGCTCTTATGGGATAATTCGACAATATGTACAGTAACATATATGTAAGGGTACAAGTATGTAGTCCAGTATGTAGTAAACAAAGGAGTATTTTGGTCAACTCAATACATTTGATAAACACTACATGAAGTGTTTTCTATGCAATGATTATATACAGGCTGCTTATTCATTGTTACTGCGAATTTCAAAAGCTTCAAAATTGTGTGGAATAGAGCATGCAATGTTTTTCAGTTTCAAGCAGGTTTTAGTACATTCTGACCAATTGTATTTTCAGACTTATTCATTTCATGATTATGTAATATTGACCTACTTATCTGTTTAACATGTCTTTAAACACAAATAGAAGATCTTGAAACTTCACCCATAAAATGTCAAAATTATTTGTCAAAATAAAAATCTCCCTTTTATACGTGTGTGAGATGATCTTTACTATACTATTCCTACATAAACAGGCAGAGGTGTTTACTTGAAGTGACTTCAACCTGTGAACCCTTGAGTTGGTAATATTCCGGGTTCGCGCCTTTTATACTAAACGGTGAGCTATAGCCACATCAAAAACGAGCGTTCGATTTGCTAAACGATATGCGTTACGCTGTAACTGTTGTGCCTACGAATGGAATATGAACAAATGATCATACTCCAGAGTTTTCGTGTCATATAAGCCTGATATAGTTCAAATATCATTTAGCATTACCTCAAATATAAAGTGGTTTAATTCAATGAAAACAAAAAAATATCGAAATCGACACTTACCGTCCGCCATCTTAGATGCGAAGATTACGGCCGTTACCTTCGCTTGATACTGACCATTATCAGTACTATTTTGTCACATTAGGTATGGATGAAAGTCAGGCTATATTGAATGAAGTGGCAGAAAGGAATGGATGGCAAGCTGACAGCCATCTGGAAGCTAAAGCATTCTCAAAAGCAAAAGTTGATATCAGTGATGCTTTTATGTAAGTATCGATCGAAAACAATGCACGATTGCCATCTTTTTATAAAGTAAACTCCTAAATACATTTTCTATAATTGGATTTCATGATTTTAAGCAATTTACCATCGAAGAAGGAATTGAAATGCTCAACTCTCTGCCTGCACGAAGCTTCTATTGTCCGTGAACGCTGGCAGCACATCCACGCCGCTGAAACAAATATGCTAAAAGGGATCGAGTACTGCATCAAGCACCTCCCAAATGTATGTCTAAGGACTGACGATGGTGAGATTGTTGCTCATATGCTGACTGCCTTCACTGGCGAAATTTTGATGCTAAATGTAGTGGAATCACATAGACGTCTTGGACTAGGCACGGCGGTACAATTATTGCTGTGTAAGAAAATACTGGAACACAACGGACAGCCGTTCTGGATGGTAATGGCTAACAATGAGCAATCTTTGAAGATGAATCAAAAACTAGAAGCAAAGGCATTAGATAATGGAAAAACAGTATATGCTTATAGATATAGACATACAAAAGCAAGCTAGATGTTTTAATCGCATAAAATGATCTAGAAAACATTACTGAATAAGTGATAATTTTGCCTAATCATTTAATTTGCCTATTGCCGATTTTTTGCCAGGTTCGGAAAATTAAATGTCGGAAATATTATCTTCATAAGTTTCTTGCCATTGGGAAAATTTAAATTAGAAAAAGGATAAAATTTGACCACTCGGATCAAATACCACTTGTACAGTATTTACATTGTACAAATATACGAGCCGATATAACAAATTACAAGACAACGCCAAAAAATATCAGTTGTTGGAATCGTAAATAGCGTTGATTAGTTCATAATTGAAAAAGGTGCGGGGCAATATATAGAGGTTATACCCTGGGAGATAATATATTGGTAAAGAGAGGAGTGACATATTTTCCCGTCGAACCAGGGAGTATGACCTTTTTATAAGGGGGGTCTGATCTTTTTATACAAGATGATAATTCATAAAAATGACGAAATTTCAGGAGGGACTATGGTCTTTTTATACCATGATAATTCTTAAACAAATGACAGGGAGGATTGTAAGCCGTTATTCCAACTCGATATTTCTTTTAAAAAACGGAATATATTGTACACATATACCGTTGCCCGGCGTGGACCAATTTGGTAACAATATTACTCATATTTTGAAGTCTAGAACTGCCAATGAAATGTGTACATACTCCTTATATACTTATTTTATGGTAACACGAGTTTGTGTGGCAATGAGTCCAGGTGAAGTATAAAGACTTAAATTGGTTGCTATAGTAACATGGGGTAGGGATGGGTACACAAAGTAGTATTTCTTGATTAATTTCTTCATATTTTCAGTTTTTTATTTGATCTGACAAAAATCCTGCCCCGCCCTACCAAAACCAAAGTATGAAGTATGAAGTAATTAATCAAGAAATACCATTTTGTGTACCCATCCCTACCCCCATGTTACTATAGCAACCAATTTAAGACTTTATATTTATCCATTTCAAAAGGGTCCGTACACATAATTTACACCACTGATCCCAGTCTCCAAATTATATGGTATGTTTTGCAGGAATCGGCTTTTCACCGTCCAAGCCCAACGAATGGTGTAGAAGTGTAGTTTTCAAAACTGATGCGCATTTTCAAGAGATCACGTACATACCAGTACACAACTGTTTCATGTAATTTTTTTTTTCAAAGAATAAGCATGTTAAAGCAATTGCAAAAAACAATTACAATTAAATACAGTTACATGGTAAACATACATTTTACAATTTTACAATACAGTATTGGTTAAGCGTTATTCTTTAAGAAATGTTATAACATTGGCAATCTTTTTTATTTAAAGGAAAAATCGTCAGTATCATTTGTTTAATTTTGCTATTTTATTTTGCGACAATGGTTATTTTTCAAATATTGGCAATTGCCTCATTACAACGTCTAGCCCATTGTTCATTTGAATTAGAAGAGCTAACCCACTTATGTTATCAGGGAACAAAGCAACATCACATCCAACATCAGTAAGATCCAACGGATATCATCCTCAAAAAGTCAAATTGTTTTGAGGACTTGATTTGATTAATTTAACATACTTAGGAATACATTTGTGGAGTTGTTCTTTAGTGGACTTTTGAGTGAATAAAATCACAAGGGTCTGACATAAAACATACAATCACAGATAAGTCTCCAATAAACGGACAATAAAGTGAATAAACTAGATAAAATCATATAGCACTGATGGGTCTCCAATATATTTAGCATATTTAAGACTCATTTACTTTGTCATTATAAATAATACAAATATACCAACTTTGTATGTCAAATGGTTGAAATTGTACGAAAATCAATATTAGCAACGCTAATATTGATTTTCGTACATTATCTATAAATTTAGAGATCCAGAACCATTGCTATAGGGCTGATCCGTGCATGACCGTGATCTGGTGCAGATAAGACCTTATATTCAGGACCACTGGTATAGGGCTGCTCCATGCAAAACTGATCTGATGCAGGCGGGACCATACGTTCAGGACCACTGGTATAGGGCTGCTCCATGCAAAACTGATCTGATGCAGGCGGGACCTTACGTTCAGGACCACTGGTATAGGGCTGCTCCATGCAAAACTGATCTGATGCAGGCGGGACCATACGTTCAGGACCACTGGTATAGGGCTGCTCCATGCAAAACTGATCTGATGCAGGCGGGACCTTACGTTCAGGACCACTGGTATAGGGCTGCTCCATGCAAAACTGATCTGATGCAGGCGGGACCATACGTTCAGGACCACTGGTATAGGGCTGCTCCATGCAAAACTGATCTGATGCAGGCGGGACCATACGTTCAGGACCACTGGTATAGGGCTGCTCCATGCAAAACTGATCTGATGTAGGCAGGACAATGCACATGTTCAGGACCACTGGAATATCGCTGCTCCACGCTCCATGCAAGACCATGATCGGGTGCAGGCTGGACCATACACATGTTCAGGACCACTGGTAGAAGACTGCTCCAAGCATGAAAATGATCAAGTACGAGGGGTGATCCAAAAGTCTTGGACGCCCTGCTCTAATTTTGTTGGTTTTTGATAAAATTACTTTAAACTTTCCAATAATAAAGACCAACAACCTAACTACTTTGTGTATTAATTTCATGGAGAAATGATATGTTTTATGTAGTTTTCTAGATAGTTTTTAATATAGGGACCCTGCCACCCGGAACGGTATTCGCACATGGCAACTTTCAGCCGTAAATGTTGCCTCTATTTCACTTATTTCGCAAGTCTTGACCACTATATTTCTATGAATTTTGAATGTTAAACTATGTTAGTTTACTTCCTTTGTTAAAGGCAACCAATTAATTGTGTTTTAGTTATAATGTCACATATGACAATGGCCGTATATGTCAAATTCTAAGAAAATGACAGCAGACAAGCAACCCTCATTCTGGTATCATTTTCGCTGTAAGATGGCTGCTGAAATGCAAAACATGAAAGAAATCAAAGTGGAACAAAGAATACTTCAAGATATTTTCACTATTATTGACCTTGAGCAGCTACCATATGCACGATACAGTCTAGATATGGCTCCGTGTGATTTTCTTCCTTTTCTCCAGAAAAAGGAGGGCTGAAAGAAATTTTTCATTACTCGTTGTATGAGGTTTAGAGTGGCACTCCAGCAGCATTTGTATCACATAAGTAATGGCTGTTTCATAAATGTCTCCCATTCATTGGTAAAGCGGTATGAAAAATGTGTTCAAATTCGTGGAAAATATGCTGAAAAGTAGGTCTTAATATGTGAAGATGACGATGGCAGATGACACTCAGACTGAAAATTGGAAATTCTCTCATATCATGACTGGTGTTATGTTGTGCACCTGCACCTAATGTATTTGCCATATTATAACAGTTGTGACGTGATTTGCTATATTTAAATGCCGTTCCGGGTGGCAGGGACCCGGTATTAAAAAATATTTAGAAAAGTAGCTAAACTATATTATTTCCTGTTGAAACTTATTCACAAAGTTGTTAAGATGTTGATCTTTACTATCTGAAAGTTTCATGTAATTATATTAGAAAAGAGCAAAGTTAGAGCGAGGCGTCCAAGACTTTTGGATCACCCCTCGTACAGACGGCACTACTTGATCCTTTCAAAATGTGTGAAGTACTTAAAGGTTCTTGCAATGTCGTCCATTCTTGTTGAGCTTTGATAATTCTTCTTTAAATCTAGTAATTAGTAATTAATTTTAGTAAATGCTCAACATTTACAATAATTAGACACAATTAACAGTTACTATTTCTAATTGCATTTTTACAGAGAAATGGTCGAACTTAATTGAAATAATTATTGCAAACTAAAAATGTGTACTCCATGTGCAGTCGACCGATGCGATTATCCAACACGCTTTAATGTCGAAGTGATTTCAACGTCTTAATCATGGTTATCTACCCCTATGTATAGAAAAATCAATACAATTTCATTGACATCTGTTAATAATAGTGTTTATAATTATATTCATTTATACATTTGTATACAAGCTGAATAACATTGGTTTCAGAAATATAATTTTTGTTCATTTACACTGTTCAAATGTTCAAATACCTAATATTGCATAAGTCGACACTTTCAACACCTTCAACAAAATATCCTCATCCACGTATGCAGCACAAATGTTGCTTGAAGTATTTCCGCCATCGACTGTCCAACAGACAAAGTGCACATGGGTTAACACAAGAATTGAGAAACATAAGACAGAAGCCGGCAATCTTGAAGCCGTGCCAGTAAATATTGTACGGAGATGGGTCGAGATAGAACCAAAGAAGATAAATGTGTCTAGGGAGCCAACACATGACGAATAGGATGACGAGGCATAGGATCAGCCATGGACTTGTCCCTTCTTCAACAAACGCGAACCGTTGATTTTCATTTGTTGTGTGTTCGTCGTGTTTCAACTTATGTTCTGCTTCGTCAGAGCTACCAATGTCCATATACTGGCCTTGAAGTTCTTGAATGTCAAGAGTACGCTTGTATTTGGTTGCGATAAAGTAAGCTAGTCGTATATAAAACAAGGCAATAACAATTAGAGGCAGGGCGAATAGAATGAGGAAACTCACGATAGTATAGGCGCTAGCGTATCCTTCACCCCAACTATCTTGGAAAGGTAAACAGAAAGAAACATTAACGCCATCATTGGTGGTGTAGTCTTGAATATTAGCGCTGATGGCATTTAAGATCCCGAAAATGACAGCTATCAACCAGACACTTAATATCTTGCCAATTGTCATTTTTGTTGAGTTGATAATCTTATATGTGTTCGATTGAACGGCTGTTGCGTATCTTTCTTCGCTCAACCATGCCAGAGTTAACACAGATACGCTGACAGACAACACCCTCATGAAGTTTCCTAGCTTGCATATGGATTCACCAAAAGGCCAGCTATGGACTGTGTAAATTGTTGCAGCGAATGGAACATACGTACAAATCAATAAAAGGTCTCCAATGGCCAGATTAACAAGGTACCAATTAGGTGTGTTGCGCATGTCTTGGTGTCGAACAACTATGTATAACAGCGTGGCGTTTCCAATCAGTCCAAGGATGAATATAATCAGGAACAGAATCGGCACAGTGACAGACTCGGGGGTCAATTGATAGCCACCAAGCGTGGTAATGTTCATAGCACTCCTATTTTCCATTATACGAAATAGATTTCTTTATTGGCGCCAACAGAATAACACCTGGAAATGAAAAACAGTTATATTATCGTAACGATTATATAATTGTATGACAAGCAAAATAATATTTTCAAAGTACAATTAGTTCTAGAAAATTAGTATGCAAAGTATTTTTAAGCTACATCTATAAGATTATCAAACCATCCAACACCTTCAAAAACTTTATCGACCTGACCTGACCTGACCCCGACTGATTGCGAAGTTTTTTCAAGATGTATTCCTTCGTTATCGCACAGTGTTTAATGGCTTGTCAACGCTTATCAAATTTAATTGCATGTTATTGAATACAATTTAACCTCTAGTTAAACATTGCCATGGTTGACATTTTAATTGCTTTAGTAATTGATTATTTACAATTGTAGTTTTTCGAAAAACACTACTAGTGTTTGGCATGCCAAGTGTTTATAGAAAGTCATGTCCATTGGTACGATAATTAGAGCATGTTTTGCTCTAAAGGATTGCTCTAAAGGATTTTAAACACTTATTGTGATATTGATCAATCAAAGGCAAAGGAGAAAAGTGGGCAATAATGGGAACTAGACCTTAGTAGAGTCTTAGATGCCAAAACTGTCATGCAAAGAATAAATGTGTGATTATTAAAGTAACTACGAATATTGAACATGAATATATGTAAATGTAATTACTTTTAAATGTTTTTATTAATAAAAAAAGTCATAAAAATTATCCTTTAGTATGTCGATAAAATTGGTGAATGCAATAAAGTTGAAAACCATACGTCCCTTGTTATTCTCTCTTAGTAGAAAACACTATCAATGCAAAAATGGAAAAATATCATTTTTAGAGAATAAGTCCATAATTTTGAAAAATGGGATGTAGCGACTTTAACCCTGGATTATCTATTTTCTTTTCTTGCTTGGTGATTAAATAATGACGGACCCTCCACGAGACAACAAACGTCCCCATTATATGATAACTGCTAATGCCTGTTTTTGTTCCGGTTGCAAAACTTTTGGAGGGAAGTGTAGAATCGCTGCGCTGTATTGCTTTGTTCGATATGCCTGATCCCAAACTACAAAATGGGTATCATAAATGATTGTATTTTCTAACATTGATCATCTTAAGTTTAGTTTAGCATATCATAGTGATTTTTCATATTGGGTCATTGTAATACCATTAATTCTTATTCATAATCATAATTAATCACGAATAACTACTTTTCCATTTGCAAATAGACCATACCTGATAAATATGATTGATTAATCTACAATAATTTCGTATTACGTATGGACTTCTATATAATTTATTACTATCAAACGTCAATTTGGTTCATATCATTTTGCATACCTCTTTCTTCCGCAGATAAAGTTGAGCGTGCTGTTGTATTACATCGATATCGACCCTAATATTCCAGAAATCGGCGTTTACCTTGCTAATTGCCAGTAAGATGCGCCTTATCTCAACTGCCCGGTGTTGAGGCTGGCGGTGATATGAGCTTTGTTCGTGATTTAAGAATTTTAAAAGCAACGATGTCTGGAATGTTGTATTTCCAAGATGTGATTGCAGATTCAAGTAGAGTTCACTTTATTAATTATAAACATGTCTAACAACCCAAATAAAAGTGAAGTTTATTGACTTCTGTTATTTTCAGGCCCTTAAATTAATGTCAATGCAACTAGGTCTCTTATCTTTTTTTCTGTCTCCCACATCAAGTCACGTGATCTTATCTTTACACGCATATTATGACTAAATAAAAATAGCACTGGGGAATACAGTTGGAATGGAACATAGTTCTTCATTACTCAAATAAAGCCGAATATTTGGTTTTAAATATTTTCTCAAAGAAATACTCCGAAATTAAGCAACTCTAAGATTCCATACATAGGCAAGGACTGGCTGAACTGTGTTTGTCCCACCATCTGTCAACCCAAAACTACTGGACACATTTATCTTTTAATATTATCGAAGCTTGTGTAATGGGACTATGTATTTACCAGGCCCTAGCTGTTAAGATTGTTCTGGGGAATTTTATCAAATCGCAAATGAATAATTTCAATTACTGCTATCTAGAATGGAATGGAAAACACGAATTTAGTGCCATGGCGCCATAAGTCACTTTGCTTGAATAATGGTACCTCTCAATCATTCCCCTTTTAAGTCGACTTTGAAATCCATCTTAATCATTATTATTAAGTTCCACTTGAAAAAAGTTAGACGTGTAATTTTTCTTTATATGAAACATTTCTTGTTCCCACGATAGATGAAAACTGAAAAACTCAGTAGAACCAGACACATGAAATAAAACTAAATTAAATATATGTTTTGAGCGAGTCCCTTTGAATTTTATCTGAGATTGAGCTTACAAGGCAATAATTTGTATTTGAACGTCACAAATTGTCTAATTTTGCTATGATTGTGATTTTATCATATGATCTTTATTCCAATAGTCGGGCACTGGACGAAAGTGTTCAAACTCTTCAATGTCGATCTTTCCTGTGAGAAAATATTTATCTCTCGTTCAGATTCCACGCCCTGTAGACAAGATGTTAGTAGAAATTATCTTGATTTACATCATTAAATATTCAAAATTCAGTCAAAGTGATGTCATATTTGAAATCTACATGTAAAAGTACATCTATAAATATGGTTTAGAAAATTGTTTCATGATCAACTTTGAAATTTGTTTTTTGAAAATGTGACTTCTAGTTCGGAGAGTTTCCCCATAGAACCCATGTTGTAAAACCACAAAAAGTGAAATATATTTTCTTGTATTGGACAGATAACACTTTCTTTTGCTAGACATATTTTAATTTGCATAACTATTAGATACACAAGGGTGGTATGAAAATTGAACCACTAAAAGCAGGTGTACTTTAAGATAAAGGGAACTTTCTACTATACCCGCCATGCTATCTAAACCGAACGAGCCACTGGGTGATGAAACTGGTAACTACTTGCTCACATCAGAGTTATTGGTACAGGTCCTTTGGTGAATAGGGAAGACGCTACTATAAGACTTCGTTTCATTGCTTACGCACGATTGTGGAATGGGCAGACTTAATTTCAGTTCATGAGCAGAAAGACTGTCGATAAGCGCAGATTAAATGATTACGTGGCCTTGTTAACATGCGTTTTATGTTTAATTTGTCATCCTGGATACATGGTTGTTAGCTTATAACTAAAAGTATTTAGTCTATAGAATAGACATATGTACCATAATGAATGCAAATAACATTCATATGTTTTTACTCTATTCATTTATCTCTAACTTAATTACACGCTCGGTGACACAATTATTGAAATTGAAAGGTACGGTGCGATAGGGAATCAAAATAGAACCTGATCAAGGTCACTGTCATTGTATCACACTCGTAAATCGCTGCTTTGTTTCTATAACCCCCCTATCACACCAAACTAGTTCTTACCCGTTCTTGCCAGTCCTACGAAAACGTCGTAAAACGGGCTCAATCTGGCTGTGGTCGGGAAATATGTCTAAAATAATAGCTACTTCGTTCATAAACAGTCTTCAATACGTCCATCCCATTCGCAGTTCGTTCAGGTCGCACCACGTCGGTGTGCAACGTCGTATAACACGTCCCTTAGTCTAAAAGGTCATCATGATCTAATTACAGAACGGTATGGTCGCCATCGAATTTTGAATCGATTCAAAATTCTAAATCACATTCCCCGTCCGGGAGAGTCCATGAACTTCGTAAACAGACCGTAGAACGTTGTAGCTTCGTTCATTCCGTTCGCACACAGTTTAAAACCAGTTTTGAAGAACGCAGTGGCAACTTGCTTGGTGTGATAGCTATATTTTTGCTAACTCGTTGATAAATACGTTCTTAATCAGTTTTTACGCGTTTGCAATTAGTTCTACCTCGTTCTCGATACGTCCTCAGACAGTTCAAATCGTTGTTAAAACGTCCCTAGTCTATTGAAGTACGACGGTTCGGTTCGTAGTACGTCCAGCTCGCCGTTAGTAGGTTGTCACTCGTTCAAATTGTAGAACGTGACGACCAATAGAACATTTTGAGCATGTTCTAAGTTCTAAAGGACCTACCCGTTCGAGTACGTTCGATGAAGTTTGTAAATAGACCCCAAACGGTTCTAAGTACATCCAGTCCGTTCGTACACAGTTGAAGCCCGTTTTCGAGAACGTATTGAGAACTAGTTTGGTGTGATAGTAGGATCAAGAGCAAGAGAGAAATATGAGCGATGTCTTATGTAAGCACTGTACGGTGCACGCACGTTAGATAATAGCGAAAGTACGGCACCACGATTCACCTTTTATGAATCCATGAATACAGTTCAAAGGAGGTTGACTTACAAATTAGGTTCCATTCCGATCCGCTATCTTGGCATAATAGAATTTCTATATTTCAATTTATTTGAGAGTAAAACAGATGCTGAAACAAGTGTCAAAGGTATGGCAAATGATTTTAGACAGTTGAATCTTGTATGACCAGGATTTTTTCTCACCATGAATGCACAATTTCTCATCCAAATGGTTTCCTCCAAATGTTTATTAAAATCAAAGTTAAGGCAAGACTAGCCCAAACAACAGTTGGAAACACGTACTAGACGATGGCTAGTGAATAACCCAAAAATAACTGACACGTTAACCCATTCTCACGACATAAAAACTTAATTACATCTAAATAGGTTATACATGTTTAAGAGATCTCCTTCAAAGATGTGATGATGAAATTGAAAGCCTTATTTGGACGATATCAAGTCTTTATGACCAAGTTTAGTCTGAAAACAACGGACCGCTTGGGGTTCCCCAATTGGAAAATAACATCTTTATCGCATTTCAATTCAATTTCCCCTTTCAGAAGTCACTGACATAGGGCAGAAAAAACAATTGATATGGTAACAAGAAAAGGTCTTCTTTTAGAAAATAAGTCAATAAAAATGTGTCAAGATGGAGGTCATAAACAATGTCGACAAAAGGATTGATATTTTTATTAGCTTGATAGCTTTACTTTAAAGAAGTCCCGAGCTTTCCATTAAGAAATTATAACTTGTTAATATTCAGTTCATAAATACTTATAGTAAATCTGTTCGGACAAAAGGTTGTAGTATTCCATCATTACGTGGGCCAATTTTGTCAAACTTTATCGGCCCGCCCTTTAGTTCTACTTCAGATGGTGTAGCTCTTAGTAATACCTATAAAAGCCTAAAGGTGATATCAATATTTAAACCAAATAGAAGGCATAGCCATTTAGTCCCCAGATACGTCAAGATCGGTAAGATTTATCTAAAGACGATTTGCGCTACCTGAATACGCAAATATTAAGTGGATCAGTTTTAATTGGTGTATCTAAGAATAGGGTTGTACAACAGCAGAAATCCAATCAAATTAGTAAGTGGATAATAGAGATGAGAAACGGGACTTGAAATAAGCGTCTGTTTACGTCATTTAGATTAAAGGGTATGAAGTGGGTCTGGATTACAGCGCTTGAGTGGTCAGTTGAGAGGAACAAGCGATTGATGCCTCAGTAAATATCACGATGAACAAACAAATTGTAAGGCGAGCCCTGGGCCACAACGGATATCTGTAAATCATATCAATTTCAATTATTCATTGATTAATCGGAACATATTACAACAAATAGTTGCTTTGTATAAGAGTGATGGTACAAGTGGTAAGCAATTCAAACAAAAAGACACACAAGTGGAGACGCAGTTAAAAGTGTCCGACCTTTGTAGCTCTAGTTTGGACGGCTACTTGGACGGCGCGAACTTTCTCAACTTTAATTAGTATACGTTTAAGGGAATTGACTTACCTTGAGACCTGACTGCTGACTGCGACAATAATAATCGTTAGGGTTTCTATAAAAAGTAAAATCAGAAATTTGTAACATTGAAATATGAAACGTTATTGACAATATTCGTAACACTAAGAGAAGAATGTAAAGACACACATTACAAAATAGAAACATTTATGTAACTTTCTAGATGTGAGTAAATGGGAGAATATCCAAGACAAACATTATCTCGTGTAATGAAATGCTCAGAAAAGTAAAAACTGGATCATTATGTAAATATCTACACAGATCGTGTCAAATCAAATACAAGGAAACAAAAACTTGATAAAAGCACGGACGAGTTTTATATTTGGACTTACAAAAGGTCACGATAATTGATTGGAGTTCGTGGCCATTCACAAATAACTCTTTACTAGAACTAATCTAGCGTCTCCTCCCATCAAAGTTGAAACAGTCGACGACAAATAGAGATTAAATTAAAAGTAACTTCATAAACCTGCTTCAGCTAGTGGACCATATCGGGGCCAGGTACGATGAAACGGGAAAGTAACCGTGTGTTTGTAGTACTGATGACGATGGTATATATTCTCACATGTATCCAGACTATTGAAGCACGAAGTAAGTATTCTAGTGGGTGGTAATAGGGGCATGTCAGTATTCAAGAAAACTAATCGCGATCCGTACTTGAACCAACAAGAAAAATGCATCTTATATAATGTCATTACTGGCGGGTTTTCAACCCTAATCTTAAAAATGTTGGTAATTAATTACACTTTGTCAAAACTGTATGAGGAAATGTGATAATGATCGATAAAAGACTAGCTAAGTGACGTGAGTACTTCGGTAAAAATCTTCAAATTATAAGTTAAATTCTTAGCACTTATTTATATTTGACATTCTATGGGCCGGATATAACATTAAAAATATTGACAGTATTTGTCTAGTTTACTGTAATAGCAAAATTTGGATTTAAATACAATTTTGGAGTACTTGGTTCGAAAGTCAAATTCGTTTGTTAGGTGTGTTTTGAGAAATGCAAAATAATTACTGTAGATACCTAAAGAAAATCATTAAATAAATGTAAGTTCACAAAGTATAATATGGTATGTTGTGTACATTTACCTTCATGCTATGGTTGCGTACAATATCATATTATTGTCTTCTTTGAAGTTTTACCTGGCCATTGTGTTTACGGAACATGTTATCGTAACAATTTACAATAAAAACGAGAGTATGGCTTGATCCTTCCCACCCCTTCAAAAAGAAAGTGTTGATAAATGATTTTCGTCGTGGATAATAAGATCTCATGACTGATGAAATCCATGTCAAGCAGAAAAAATGCACCCCTTGTCCCCCTACCCTAACGTTCTTGTAATAATTCAATCGATATTATGATAGTTCCTTTCTAAATAAATGCCATCCTCTTCACTCTTCACTGAAAAATAAGGTAAAAGCAGGAAGTGTACACCGTTGCTCAAATATCTGGAATATTGAGCACGACACAAAAATCAGCACACAAATCTGAACTGTAACAATTACAAAGAAATAATTGTTTGAAAGTATGCAAAAATAATTATCCTAAAACGTTAATTAGTCACTCTGAAAATAATGTGAATTCAAAAATATCCATTCTTTAAAATTTGAGAGCGCATTGCAGCACATTGAAATTGAGGAAATCAATGGTAAATATTGGAAAACATTCTATATATATGAGCAACGGTGTATTGCTGGGCAATTCATCGCAATTATGATTTATGGATGACTCTTATTACATAAACGCTTAGCAACAAAGTGAAGCGATAAAACCTGTTGATCTTTTCAATTTTACATAAATATCTATTCTGAGCTGTCAGTTACGTTAATCTAAGATATACCATTTCTCAGAATTAATGCAATTTTTGGAAATACAAATTCATTACTTCTGGATTACGATTATCTTTGCAACTTTTGAACGTCATTAAAAATTCTAAATTCAGCCAAAGTGATATCAAAGGAATGGTATCGATATGGTGAACTTTTTGAACACACGTTTCTCTTAAACCAGTCATAAGAAAAATCTAAAAATTCGACATATCGTCAATTTAATGGTCATCCTTTGAATGGCAACAATATAATTTGAAATATATATAATATATATACTTTCATCTATATTGTTTTAGAAAACACATCAAACACTTTGTTCTTGGTATCATGTTTCCAGAGTGAAATGAAACATCTTTCCGAACCTCATTGGAACAAAACGACATAAACACAACATGTTTAGGTCTCTCAATATTGTAATTGTACAAAGGAAATTTTGGTTGATTTAAAAAAAAGTATCTTGTTAATGAAATAAAAGGGTTATCTTGATTTTATCTATTTTGGGGGATTTTGTTTTAATTTTTGAATACTTTTTTAAAATCAACCAAAAAATTTCTTTGTATAACTATAATATTGAGAGGTCTAAAAACATGTTTTATATGCTATTTTGTTCCAACAAGGTTCGGAAAGACATTTTATTTCCCAAGAATTGGTAGAAAGGAGCAAGCAAAAAACAATTGCACTAAAAAACAAAAAATGTTAACAAAAACAGTTATCTAAAATATTTCTAAATAATTTTCGCATTAAATTGTTGTCAATCAGTCAACATTACATAAAATACTGTGTCTTTTTACAGAATGTTTTCAATAATTGGTTTAAGAGAAAAACATTGTTGAATTCAGTTCACCATATCGAAACCTATCTTTCAAGTCTACATGTAAAAATTACTTCTAGAAATGTAGTTTTAAAAAGTGTTTATCAACTTTGAAAATATAACTATAACTATAAATATAAAATAAAATGTGACTTTGAGGTCGGGGAGATTCCCCTCCCCTATAGACTCCATGTTATAAAATAACAAAAAGTGAAGTATATTTTCTTATATTGGGCTAACAAATTATTTTCTTTTACTATTCATATTTTAATTTGTATAACTACCAGATAGAAGGGTTATATGAGAATTGGACCACTAAAACCGATGAATATTCAAGTTTAAGGGAACTTTCTAATACCCTACCACCCGGAATTGCCAACCACTGGTGAAAATGGTAACTATCTACTCGCACCTGGGTAATTTGGGTACCTTTTATAGCGATCGATATATCTATTAGATTGTTGAAACTGTTTTTTTATAAAAAGTTGTTTCAATTAACTCTAGCTATTTATAAGCTTTCATATGGTACATAACGTCTAAGGGATGCTACTTAGGATAGACGGTTGATTGAAGCTGTCATTATGAAACACCGTGTACATCGGTTTGAATCGAGTTCATAGTTCACCGAAGTTTGGAAGTATGCTAATATACATGTATAACACTGGTATGCTTGAACGTCTTCTGGACCGTACCCGTGCTGTGTAGCATACTTCCAAACTACGTTGAACTTTGAACTCGATTCAAGATTTTCACTTAGACCATGATCAAGTCTTGTGTTTTGGAATTTTTTGTTTTGAAATAAGACCAAAGCGATTCAAAATGTGAAGTGAACAAAAGAATGTCACCCGGCAAAACAGTTAGACGTTTTTACACAATTCCTGAAATTAGGGTCGAAGAGATTTCTTTTATACACGTCGCACTAAACTTGGGACAATAAGCGTAACATTATGGCGTCAAAATACCAAAGCAAAACAATGAGCAGTATAGGGCGCAAACACCCTTACAACGTCAAAAACGACGAGCGTCACATTTTTTCAAGTTTAATCAACCCAAAAAGAAAATACTTTATCCTTATTTAATCATGATAAACTTCACTGATTAGCAAGATCTCGAGGACAATATTTCTAAAATGTTTTTGATTTTTGAAAAACGGTCAAGAAATCCACTTGGGGCGTTAGTAAAAATTGATATGTATTGAATTTGTGGTAAAAATCGATGCGTCACTTTTTTCACGTTTCGAAAATCAGCGCCGTAACAATATTGTGCAGTTAATTTTTTTTCAAATCAGACCTAAATTAGTTCTAAGGTAAAATCAAGGTAAACGGATTGCTCGTCCCCTTCGCCTTCAAAACCTTACACAATTTTGAAAATGTTAAAAGCGTTCATATTAAGCCCGGTATACACCAATGGGGCAAACCCACTTGCCCCATCGAGTCCCATCTTGCCCCATCGAATCCCAATTTGCCCCATCGAATCCCACGAAGTCCCATGTGACCTTCATGACTTTGCCCCATCGTGCCCCATGGTGTCCCATCAAGCCCCATGGAGTCCCATCAAATCCCACCGTGCCCCATTGGTGTATGTCGGGCTTCACACAACACGTCATATGATCGAAAATCCCACGATGCCCCATGGAAAGAATAAACATGTTCATTCTCGATGGGACTCCATCGAGTCCCACCGAGTCCCACGTGGGATTTCATGGGACCCCGTGGGACTCGATGGGGCAAGAGGGGCAAAATCCCACGAAGTCCCTAAAGGTCCCACGAGGTCCCACGCAATGTTATACATAGTATAACAAAGTCACGGTATTAAGTCTATGGAGGTCCCAACTTGCCCCATTGGTGTATACCGGGCAATTGTGACGTCATAAATGCACATGCTCCATTGAATAAAATGTGAACTTTTTGTGGGATTCTGATCATTATTTCAAAAGTTGTCTCAATTTCAACGTCTTACAACATATTTGACGATGTTGGGGTATATTTAACTTTAAATATATGGTAGATCCAATCAAACTTTTCAAGGAAAAACAAATTCACTAAAATGCGAATAAAAAATCCTTCAAAATGATATATAAAACACATAGTTAGTTTTTCAAATAAGGCAGAGATTAACGCTTAAAGCTGAGCTTTGCTGGAGATCGACCCTGTGATTGATCCAGAAAATCAATTTAGGGAGAAAAGGTCCAACTAACTGTTGCCACTTCGCTTCAATCAACTCTTTAGACAATGTTTTTCAGACAAAAAGTTATAAAGGACTTTTTTTAACTTCTTTTTGTGGAGTAGTATTGTATACGTTTGGTTTTGAATTTGCTAGTCACATAAGATCACAATAAATTCATCTTGTTGATTGGCTAATCGTATTGTCTTTGAGAGTCTCTCATAACTGAATTAGCTGCTTATTATGATGACACAGAATATGTAAGTAGCTGTATTTGATAATAAATCAGATCCGATAATTAGCTATTAGTAAGTTTTCGTGAAAAAGTACTCGCAGGAACCAATTAGCTACATCCTCCAATACAGAGTGGGCCAAACATTGGTTTAACTTCACAAACGTTTTCCAGGATTATGGTATACTTTAATACTATTCATTTGGCTCTAAATGCTGTAACGTAATCAGTCCCTTTAAACTGATGACCTAAAATGGCGGCATAAATTCACATCTTCTAACATTACTTGCTTCTTAAACCCCACTTAGGTAGCAACACAATAGAATGAGGTGTGATTTATTTTAAATAATGTCATGTTGTATCAAAAGGAAAGTACATTCTTTGTCCATGTTTTTAAAGAATGGACACTTAGCGAGCTATCAAAAACCAATGTGGCACAAAAGACGATTGACTGCAGTGCACAAAAGCTAAACTATCCACTCATTCAATAGTTGAATACTAGTAAACACAGGAAATCAAATTTTTAACTGTTACATGCAGTGCACTGGAGATACACCATCTCACTTGTCAACAGTCACACTCTTACCTCATAGTCATTGCAAAATAAATACAGTTTTCTTAAGATTGAATTATAAGCCATTTAGCTTTCACAATAGTATGTGTGGGGTTTAAGTTATTTAAACCATTCGTATTGGGCCTTTGGAGAACTAACAGCCTCGGCCTGGTGGCATCGGCTATTATTCTAAAACCCAAGTTTCAAATATTACCAGTTTAGAGATTTATAAATTAGCAAATCCCATGAGAAAGAAATTATTAATAAAAGATATACATGTATGTACAGGGACTAATTTTGTTTCACTAGGCGATGATATGTATTTCAACACCAGTTCCTTTAAGAATGTTAGAATCCATCGATCACTAAAGTCCAAAGCATGTTTATCGCCCAAAACCACAATGGAACTTCAGATAAAACATAGATAAATCAAGTACATTTTATTCCTTCACAATCAACAGGGATAAGGTTCTAGCAAATAAGTGTCTGAATCTGCGTCAGTGACACTAAAGATATGACTTGTTTGAAATATCAGGCGTTTTGTGTTGATAAAAGAACACAACAAAGTACCATCCAGTAGGAAATTAATTTAATTAATGCAACCGATCTTTCACTTCATGGATTATATTAGTCCTCTGACCAGATGCTACCACGGTAAATGATGTTGAAATTGTGACAATTGTTCTCTAGAGGAGGGCAATATATCGACTTATCTGGTAGACCGGATATCGTATAACAGTGAATGATCAAAAACAAGTATACTTAATCCAATCAACATTTCAAAAAATTAGTTTAATTTTATTTATCGATCCACCAAAACAGATCACTCAACTCAGATCTTTTGTCATGTCAGAGAAAATAACCTTCTCATCCCAATTCTCCATGGGTTTATATAATTTGTGGGTAATCTTTATTTTTGTTTGAAGTTCAATAACGCTTGGAGTAAAATCTATTTAAAACGGCCCTAGCGACACTGCTCTAAAATGTATGTTCTCTCTCCTCACTTTTAAAAATTTTGTAACTTGTTTATGTTTACACATTTCCATCATAACTCCTGAAGTATTTGTGAGACCTCGAGTCCTTTTTGGTCCTTTTTGCATTTTTTTGTCCGCTATAGGGGATCAGTTCAATCAGATTTCCTGATTTTCTTCCACCCCACTACCTCCAGAAAGCCTAGTAGGTACTTTCCGCAATTCTTAAAAGGTCGCATGAACCGTGACAGGCCTACTCAATAAATTCAAGGTTGATAAATTACATCCTTCACTAATTCACTAAATAAATTATATTGACTGAGTAATGTGACATATCACTTACGTATCTCTGTTGTCGCAGACTTATTGTATCATTTACGAACAAATCAAATCAAATTATATCTTTCATTAATGAAAAAATCATGCCAATTTCAAAGGCAACACTAAATCACTATCAGAGATGAATTTGAAGATTGACACGATTCATCTTAAATGGATTATGAATCATTTACCTTTCATAAGACCAGTGTGGGTTCTAAGTAATATAAACCATGTGTACTAGCTGCTAGGAGATCTAATGGCCTCTGGCCAACGGCCCTCGATAAATATTTCACCTAGCCAGTACTCATGGTTTATACATTACATAATACCCGCTCTTTTCTGATAGCATTCTGCCTTGAATCATGTATCATAAAGACAGTGTAGTTTCGTTAGGACCTTCCATATTTTTTTCGACTATCATTTTGCTTTATTAATTAAATACAAATATATTAATGAAATTGCGTTCCATAAATAAGATGAATCTGTGGTTTATTAGAATCATATAGATGCCATAGTTAATGAACGTATGAACACAACGACTCTAGAGTCGCTTATTGTTTGAACAAATTATTAATCTTTTTCGAATTATAGAAATGTTCATATCACCTTACCTTCTTTTGAGGCCACTATATCGTGCCCTTCGTCTAAAGATAAATCCCTATGTTTTTACTCTGCCGGGTGTGAGTCATGTCGCTTTATACGGGTCATATCGTAATCATAAAATTTGAAATAAAATTTTCGCCATTTTTCCACATCACAATTTGAATTGCGAGTTTTGGTCTTATTACCTGACCAAAAATTCCAAAACACACGTGAAGTAATCAATATATTAGTTCATATCTTCTGGATTGCTAATTTAGAATTTACAGCCAGTTACTATTAATGTCAGACGTTAGCGACATTTAGTCCAATTTTCGAATATCGCCATTTTTCTTGGAGCCGTTTGTTTTAATTTTAAACGAAATCCTGACGAAATCATGCAATATCTCATCATGGAGCCCAGCCAGTTCCATTTCAATTCATGAAATATTAACATGACCGTTAGAATATATTACTTAAAATTGAACCCCGACTAGAAATTTTACAATAGTTCATGGTGACCCAGATGGAATTACCTAGGCCAAGAATTGTCTAGAGACTGGAATAAATGTCACCAACTTGCATCTGTGATGCGATGTTGTGTTGCGTAATATTTTTGATATATCCATATTTTGACGAGTAAGGCATAAGTTCAAGTAAGAGAGGGTTGCATGGCGAATCAGATGACATATATTGTTTTGTCTGTTTTTCTTTTTCTTAATCACTTCCCTCTCTCCTTCTGAGATTCTTTTCAGCAACTACATAAAACGTCTTATTCAATGCTAATTATATGGTTAGTTATAATATGAGAACTAGTTGGTAAGAATGAAATTATGTTATTTGTATCTAGATCAACGGTCAAAATCTAGGTCAGATCTTATATTTTTATAATATATTTTGTCAAGTATCGCAACAGATTTCGGACAGTCATATGTTGGATTTTGACTATTTTCTGAGGATTTAAACAGGTACATACCTGTTAGAGCAATGTATTACCTCCAGGAAAAGCACTCCTGGAGATGATAGAATAATTTCGACTATGAGACAGGGAAGATGCAAACAACCTACCCACATTTTTTTCTGAAATGTTTTCCTGATTTGCAACCCCTTCCACCCCTGCTTTTTTAATTTTTCTTGCATCAATATGTTGTGTTTTGACACACAGTTAACTCCTTTAAGGAATAAGTGATTCATTTTAGATAAAGTGGAAAACAATATTTCCCACGTTATTTTCCCATAGGGAAAACTCATGCGAACCATTGCTTTCAGCTAATTTTGGTCACCCATTTGGATATCTTTTAAACCCCCAAAGGAATCACTTATTCATTTAAATGTGTTAACTGTGTGTTGTGTGTCAAAACACAACATATTGATACAAGAAAAATTAGAAAAGCAGGGGTGGAAGGGGTTGAAAATCACGAAAACATTTCAGAAACACATGTGGGTGGGTCGTTTGCATCTTCCCTGTCTCAAATTCAAATTTCAAAATGCGATATGTTCCGTAAGATTTTAACCTTCTGAGAGCGTTGTTTCTTCAGTGGGATTTTAACCTTCTTCCAAAATGTTAGAGGGCGTTGTCCTCCGTAAGGTTGAGCTCTCAAATGACGTTGTTCTCAGCGAGATTCTAACCTTCAGATGGAGTTGTATTAAGTAAGAATGAAACCCTAAGAAGGCGTTTTCCGCTGAGATTTTTGCTCCTGTAAATTCCTAACAAACCATTTTTTACCTCAGTGATTTAAGTTATTTTATCAAATATCAAATATCTTGTTTTTGCAGGAAAGTGTGTGGGGAAGTGGGCAATACATGCTTGTGGAGGAGGTGAGTTAAATAACAAGTATCTCAAGAGTATTCTAATCTTCATCAATTAACGTTGCATTCGTAGCTTTCTGTGAAAAATGAAACACAGTTAAAAAATATGATGTAGTTAAAGAAGAAATATATGTACTGTACATGTAATTATCATTTACAATAACATTTATTGCAAAAATTTTAGAATATATTTTGTCATAATATAGGACCAGTATACAGGGTGTCTCAAAAATAGGGTGTACCCAAAAGTATATCAACAGCACAGATAAACCAATCAATATTTTCAGACATTTTTTGCATGGTCATGTAGCCAAAACATGAAAGTTTCCTCCCCAATACACCATTTTTATTTCAGTCTTGCCTTTTTGATGCTGTATCCTTACTGCTACATTGTTCATCACATTTGATAATAATTCCGGTGGAATGTTTTGGATTTCTCTTTGGATGTTGCCCTTAAGTTGTTATAGGTCTTTTTGCTTGGAATGAGTGTTAAAACACTCCTTAGAATAGTCACAGAGAAAGATGTTTGAGGATGACGATGGCAGAACAAACACAGAGAATCAGGTCTATGGTGTTTAAACTGCTTCTTTATTCGGTACATTAAATATTCCATAAATACCAAATAAAACAAACAATTTACCAAACCTTTACCCAATCTATCAAATGTTTTTTATTTTATCGATGTAATAATCTATACAATTTATATTCGCTAAATCGTTTCACTTGTTCTTTGTGTTTGCATTTACATTTGATATTTATACAAAGTGTACATGTATTTGTGTGATGCAGCGAATCTATTTGTTTTCCTCAACGCACGTATGATTTAATTAATTATTTGTACATTCGGTATTTACATTATTTATATTCGGTAAATACCGAATGACACATTCGATAATTTCGTTATTATTCGATACTTTACGAGACTTTCAGTCACGTGATATATTTGAACAATGTAGAATAGCTGCGCGGCTTGCAAATCTCGATGTCATGTGACAAAATATCGAACAACAACGAAAGTTATCGAATATTACTTTATTGCATATCGGTAAATAGCAAATTAGCTTTCGGTAAATGCATCAACTATGTCATAGAAAAATAAACCATTTGGTAAATATAGGCAAACTTATTTCGGTAGGGTTCAAATAGAAATTCAATATTGTGCCTATAATACCGAATGGAAAAATGATTTAGCGAATATTAATATTTCCTATACAGAATATATTTGAATTTAATGAATAAAGAAGCAAAAATAATGCCATACGGGTCAATTATCGGCAAATGATTCCAGAGTTACGCAGGCTAGCGTGGAGACCATATGATATCCAAATGAATGTTGTGTGTCTCAAATTGATACACACAACAAAGGCTACACAACAATAGCCTGACTACGGTAAAGTCCGATACCGTTGTCACAAATGGCGGACACAACCATCGCTTCAACTGTTTAATCACTTGGTCCTCATTTCATGGGATTTTATCGTCGCTAATTCTGTGCATGCATTAAGCTTTTGTGATAATGTATCATATGAAATCCCATTTTCGATCAAATTGGGTCGTGAATTGCTACAATATATCGTCTTCGATATCGTCAATGACAACGGAATCTGAATTTGAGTTTAGAAAGACAACGGCATTGTCCGTTGTCCCGTATCTCATTTTGATCGGTTAAATTAAAGACTTTATTTCGATGGTAGAACGTTATTAACTGCACAATGAGTATTAAGACACTTTGATATAGTCTAGGTGCTCTATTAAACATACAGTTCGTGAAAATCTAATTGAAGTTACGGTTATATCCGCCATTTGTGACAACGGTGGCTATTCCGGGGTGACACTAGAATCCCAACCAATGCAATTTCTTGAATGTCTGACCTCTCTGTATAAGGGGGGTATAAGACATTGTGAGGGCCTCCCTATTCACCAGATTTGACGGCCCATACTTTTTCTCTGGGGCTATTCGAAGGACCATTTTTATGCTAAACCCAAGCTAAGAGACCTAGAATAACTTAAGGCCAGTATCTGAACAGATATCAAAACATTCCACCAGAAATATCAAAAGTGATGAACAATAGTAGTAAGGATGCAGACTATCATCGAAATATGAGGTTACATTGAATATGTGGTGTAAAGGGTAACGGGTAACCTGAATTAAAAACTGCGTATAAGGGAAAAACTTTCATGTTTTGTCTACAAGACCATGCAAAAAATCTATGTCTGTCTATGCCGTTGATATACTTTTTGGTACATTTTTGAAACACCCTATATAATCATTAATCTATTTGTTAGAGTTTTACTTGGTGTTTTCTAGGCAATGGAAAGAGATCCTCAAATGACGCAATTCAGACTCCACAAGTCACAGACCTTGAAGATGATAAATTCGACAATGTTGTGGTTGACCCTATGCATGATAGCAAAACTGAAAAATACTACATTGATAATGCAGAAACGATTGAGAAATTGTGGATTATTATGATGCGAAATAAACCTAACAGCATCATGCGGAGATTGTTAGCTGTCCTCATTAGAGAACTGGTTGAAACGGGGGAGCAACCGGTAGATGACCAGAGAGTTATGAGCGATCAACTTAAGACACCTGGTCCTAGCAAAACAGCTTCCAAGTATACATAATGAAATGTAATCGTCTTAAGTATTTATGGAGCTGAAGGTTATGGTTTGGTTTGTCTTTTAAGCTGTCACGTCACAGTGACCTTGACATTACTCCTGATTTTTGATGATAGGCCTGTGGATTGCAGACAGTGAGATGTATGGCGACCGTTTTCTTTTGTGTCGGACAATTTTATTTTTGTTTTCTGGCACAGATAGGATGAGAAGGAATTGATATTGAATTTAAACCTATAATGGAATTTTTCTGCAACTTTATAAACGAGAGGATTGGACTTGTAAATATATGAGTAGATATTTCAGCAGACCATTGGATAATAGAAACACTAATAATAAGTGATAGAAAGACTTTATCGGAAGAATTCCCAGTTGGAAAGCAAGAGAACGATCGATTCACCACCAACACGTGGCAATCCATGGCCACTGCACATGATTTAGAGTGTCTTCTTTCGCAAATATACCAAATTAGGAGTAGATTAGTTCAGTTCACAACAAATTAAGTAAATTAACAGAAAGTAGCTGGGACAATATTACATTTTCCTCAAGCTTTGATGAAATCTAGAAAACAGGTGCATTTCTTTTACTTGTTTTGTGAAATAAGATAGGAAGAAAGGATAATGAAATAAAAGTAACTTGATTGTCCATTAATAAATCAATACATACATGTATACCGTACATTATGTAATAAGCATATACATATAGAGGAGCCTCTAAAAGGGATATTCCTTGCCAGACAATTGATTTTCTGATATTGTCGCTCTTACTAGTATAAATATATCAAAAATATTTTAAAGGGTTGTCAACGTCAACTTGAAATGAAAAAGATTAGATTATCTGGAGAATTAAATCATAAACAAAATTGACAAAGAATATTTAGCTGTTTTTCCTTCTTATGCCTCCTTACCTAATGGTATATGGTTACTGATCTCTAGTTTTTTCAATGTTCCATATATGTTCCATATTCCTGTATATATATAGGGCATCATACCCTGAAAGTATGAAATTGTATGGTTTCAATCATCAAAAGTTATGAGCATTTCATGACGAAGCACAGAAAGTTTTGGACCAGAGGGTATACAAAGTTGAGAATCGATGACATCACTTTCTGTGTGTAATCTTAAAAGGTGGCAGCTTACTTGAAATGAGCACTACATTTTTAAATAATCCCTATTGTCCATCAAAACATGCATTTTTCATTTTTGCCAAACATACTGTAGAAACTATATATGGCCATTGCTACCTTATATAATTAGGAGAACTGGTCTCGCAGGGAATATTCCTTAGAGCACCAATACAATCAATAGACTAGATCCGAGTAGAAATAATTTTGATTTACGTCATAAATATTCAAAATTCAGTCAAAGTGATGTCATATTTGAAATCTACATATAAAAGTACATCTGGAAATATGATTTAAAAATTGTTTATCAACTTGAAAATGTGACTTGTATTTCGGAGAGATTCCCTATAGACCCCATGTCATAAGATCACAAAAAGTGAAACATCCTTTCTTGCATTAGACAGATAATATTTTCTTTCACTGGAGATATTTTAATTTGCATTACTATGATATACATATGGATAATATGAAAATTGAACTCCTAAAACTTATACCTAGTTACCTACGATGCTATCTGACCCGAACGAGCCACCTTGGGTGGTGGGCCACCTGGTGGTGAAACTACATGTACATACTCGCATCTGAGTTATTACAAACCATTGGGTTATTCTTAATAATGATCATGTAATACAGTACCAACCTTGTATTCGCGAATGCAACTAACGCCTGGCGGCTACCGGATTAACTAACCATTTTATTTAAATATAGTACCTGCCAGTATTCCATTCATATTTAAATGAATTGATCATAAAAGAGTAGGTTAATCCGGTAGCCGCTATTTGCATATATAGCAAATAGAAAAATATAGCATGCAAAACACCTTACCTGCCTATCAAAAAAAAAAATTCAATAAAAATATCCCACGAAAATCAAAAGTTCCGCTCTTTTATATTGATGGAGTGGCAATACGTCATCATAATTTGTGTATTTTGACCAATTCACCCCTACCTTGCACATCTATCCACAGAAAATAATCACAAATAGTCAGTCTACACTTTTCTGCTATGACCACATGCTTCCCAGTTATTCTGGGCATTAATCAGAGTATTCTATCCAAAGATGGTGCTATAGAAATCCCCAAACAGGTTTTTATTAGAACTACTTTCCTCATACCACGAAATAAACAAACTAAGTGAGGAGAGTACACTCATCATCCCAAATCTCCATTTAGTAAGTGTTGCCATCTTTACTTTAACAGCAACGATGTTCAAAAATATAGCTTCGAACAAAAGTTCCAGAATTTGCAATATCAAGTTTATGTCTGCTGTCAGAGTGACCTAGAACTAAAATCTGTTTCAAAAACAGCTTTCAGAAGTTTGAAATATTAGACACATAATCACTACTTATTTATTAGCTCTCACATACTCTCTCTTTTTATTTGTATTTATATAAGGCTGAGTTTATAGATGCATACCAATTATGTATTTCCATGCAACATGGGTGATTGGTTCAAGGGCGTTACAATACCCGGGAAATTATCGGTTCGTGCAGTACTTGTTTGTGATAGCGCCCTCTGTAGGTCACTGTGCTTATAGCCTACAGTAATACGGGGTAGGATATCGGGAATTCGGTCAGTTTCTATCCGTCGATTTCGCTATGAATTGAAGCAAGTGTGACCACTTTATCCACTTAAACAATTTGATAATTGATTAAATCTTTAAACAAAATCGATAAACACGTTATACACTTCCTGTCTCCTTAGAAATTAGCATGTATTTATGGATTGTGTTTTCGAACAAGGCTCGACCCATACCAATAGGGAAATCCTTATGCTAATTAGTATGACGTCATATTTTCCTGGGGAATCCTAGATTTCAAAGCCTCAGTCTGTTATTGTGTCAAATGTAAACGCTCTTTTGCAGACAGAAAATTGACAGATTAGCTTTTAACTTTCAGCTTTGATGTTTAAATATTCTGTATTTCTACCGGACTTCTTGCTGAATATCATATAATGTTATAACTTGATTTGGACAATTGCCTGATTGATCATTCTGAAATTTTGATTGTGATTCATGATTGATTGGCAAGAAAAATAATTCCTATTGTTTTCCAGCGAAGTCAAAATGTTACAGCATGAGTTATAATGTCGAGTTTGCATCATGTTAAATTCTGCTAGTGATTAGAAGTCCATGCACAAGCATACACATAAGAGACAAACACACCCAGGCTCCAGGCCGTGGATGGAAATATAAAACTATTTAAGGCACAAACTGGTATTAATAGACCGATATGTAGTGTCTGCCATGTATTGAAGGTAAACCAATCTGCATTATTAATGTTTCTTCTATCAATACATGGATTGTGCAATAGAAAAGCAATGGCACAATCAAAAATGTGCATATCAATCGTGAATATCTCTCGGTTCAAAGCTTATTTCCAACAGAATCGTGTCAAAATATGTGTCTGAGTAACAGTTATACATTATAAGATCGCAAACTCTTACCAATTATCAGCCGAATGGCTCATTTTCAACGAAATGTCCTTAAGACAACAGCCCTGGGTCGCGCCTGAGACCAAAAACTACTTCAAATAGCCCTCCCCTAATTATATTGGATAATCACATTTATGCGTGCGTGCGCAGCTCATCCACTGAACGAAACGCCACTTCCCGCTGAAATCACCGGGTATTGATCTTTCCCTTGATTGGTTTATGACGTCATCTAGATATTTAGGGAAAGAATATGAAAATCTTGAAACTTATTGTGTGATTTTGTGGAAATCGCCATTTGGGATTGTCTTCTCAGTTCTCAAATACTTGAATACAAAACTGAATATAATTAAAAAATTCAATGATGTAATAATTGATTGTGATGCCAAATAAATAAATAGTTACCATAGTTAGGAAAACTAGAACAAATTGTTTTCAGTTCGCTTGAGTTATAGACGGTCAACTTGAATATTATTCACTACTATAGGGATTTACATCAATTCAAACATAAGGTATATGACTCTGATTATTTATATATTATACATTTCGAATTTTATCAGTCAGCTGTAAAATGTATATTTTGAATATTTTCTATCGCACATCATCACGAGAGTGATCTAATATTTCTATATATCGTCAACAGTAACGATGTGACGTCAAATGACTGTATCACTAAGTAAAAAAATTACGTATCTAACTAAATACAATACCATGGCGTCACATTAATTGAGGCCCTAAAAATTACGTCACAGTTATTGAGGTATATTTGTTACCATGCCTACTTAAATGTTTCTTTTTGTTTTGTTAACAAAATGCAAATAAATAAAATCAGTATATTCAGATAAATCATTTTAAGACATACAAATGTAGGTGATAAAATCGTCAATGAGCAAGGCATTGAACGAAAGTGTTGTCTCTGTGGTGCCATCGCCATGAGCTTACTTTTGAATTTTAAATTTTTGTGTTGATAACGTCACCTTAACTAATTTATTAAATGTCGCTAAGACTGAAACTGCTTGATTTATAACAAAAATTTATTTTTACTAGCACACTGTTGACTTTGATCGCATGCCTTAGTAGAAGTGTACAAGTTAAAATAAAGTCAGACTAAGGCATTTTTTACACTGACTAGTCATATTTATCCATCGATTAATGAAAACGTTCTAGTATAAAAACATATCTTGAATTTTCAAGATTTTTACGATGCATTGCATTGTTTAATGTTTATATTTTAGAACTTATCAAGAGTGATTGAATTCAAATAATGCTGTACGTCGATGTTCTTATGTTTATATTTAGAGTGAAGTTTTTGGTTTAGGCATGCTCTAGTATCATGTTCTTCTAATGTTCATGTTGTTTTCATAATGTGAAATACAGTTGTAACCGTTTTGGGGGCTTGATTTTTTGGTCACCTTGTACGTTTTGACTAATTTCTCGCGATTCACTTATTTTTATACAGATATGTTAGGAATTTGGTATATTTCATTTCCCCATTGCTGATGACAGGTTGAAGATAAAACGTGTTAATTTGATCAAAATGTTGACACTATTTATTTTATGATTAAATAATTTATTGACGAGTGACTAAGCGTGCGCTTTAAATTTGCTATTTACTTTCAGAAGTAACTTTCAATTTTCAATTTAGAAGCTAAGTATATGCATACTTTGACACAAAGACCTACAGGCAACATTCTACTGCTGATCATTTGACCCTGCGTAAAAACTTTTCAATACGCTTTGTTCCACATACAGAGGTGATACAGCAAAGAATATGGAGAATGACAGGAACATTGTACAAAACGTGGTAAGTTTTAAAGATAGTGATTTTGGAAGCATTGTACTGATAGAGAGTCGGTTTATAGAGGTAACCCCATCGGGTGATGCCATCAGGGTGTTATACGCAGGATTGACGCTAGACACCCTCATACTCGTGAAGCATAATCCTAAACGAATCTTGGACTACATGAACGATAGACTCGATAAAAACGACAGCCGTTTTGACTCAGATATCAATGATTATGAAATAGATAGGATACTTCCTTTGGAAAATATGAATATTGAAATACAATGCCCGATGCTAAGAAAAATACGGCTTGAATTAAAAAACGGCGAGATGATTTATTTAGAACTAAGCGTGAGAAACTTTAAAGACATTTGGCACGAATGGGTGGATCAAATAAAGATATGCAATTCTAGGATCAACTTAACTAGTGTACATAACGTAAGTAACTCTTCGGGGGACGAGGTTATAAGTGATGCTATGGAATCTATTGAAGATCACAGGACAAAGGAACGCACTGAAAATATTGTTGATCAAGAAAAAGCTAATGTAGCACTGAAGCGAGCGGGTGTAAACGCTAGGACTCTAAGTCTGAACAACTTGATACAACTTGATCAATCCGACGACACAACAGCTAGCATGGTTAGTGAATGTGACGCTCGAGTTGGTGTTGTCAATGCGGCATTCTCAATGGATGAACATCTAGATAGCAACGGTGATAAAGTGGAAGCAAACTTAAACCAAGATGGCCATGTACCAAATCTTTCTCCGATAAGACGTGCATCAATAGCAATACAGAATACACTCAGCCGAATATTTTCGTCTTCGCACGCATGGTATGACATTCGTGAGAAGGAGCAAATCACCGATGCAACTTCAGTTGATAATATATCAGGAAATAAAATTCAAAATGACGTCACTGATATTAATTCGATTATTGGATTAGAAACCAATAGTGATAGCTCTTCAATTAAATCGAAAGATACACATAAACCCGGAACCTTATCTAACCACAACGAAAAACACTTGACTTCAGTGAACTCAATTAAACATAAAGCTCTTTCGATTAATGAACAACCAGCGACATGCCAAAACAATGCCACGTGGATTAAACAAACTATTGAGAAAGAAGGAAATAATACTTGGAATGGTAATGCAACATCGATACAAAGACTACAGACTAATTTCTCAGAGAGGTCGATTGTTATGGCAGGACGAAAAATGAGTTTGTTCGCAGGTGACTTGCTAGGTCTCCATCACCAGGCGGGTATATTTACAAACAGTTCAGCAGGTCATAGGTCATCGCTCTCAGCAATATATGACAACCCTTTAGAATTGTCATTTTATAGCACAGCTTCGCCGGAATTTCTTCATCCTTTAGAAACCAGGCAGAACATGAGGGCAACATCCCTGCCATCTATTCTACAACATAACGTCGCATTATTGAACGAAGGCCGTGGTCTGTTTCGAAAAACTAATGACAATACAGAGATGGGGTTTCATACAAAAGGGTCGTTTGAAAGGAAGGTACGTTTCTTCTTGTATTTAATACAAAAATAAGTACACCGATGCGAAATACATCTTGTATATTGACAATTGAAGCGGTCTACTTAGGTGGCTCACTTTGATTATGGCTTCATATATTCTAACATTGTTGATAATATCTCGTTCTAGATTAAAGAGGCAAGGTCAAGCTTAGGGAAAACTGATTTAGAATTTGCCAGTTATCAAAATTCGAAGTATTCGCGTCCATCTTTGAGCATAGAACGGACGTGCAGTTCTTCTAGCATAGAGAGCATTGACGAGGTGGTAGAGAACTTCAAGAAAACAGGTATATGCTGCACAATACATGTACACTAATGCACCAGTCACACATGATCTACGGCAACCGTACGGTGACCGTAGTTCCCCAAAATCGAGAGAAATATGCAGCATAAATGGGGACAGCAGTACGACGTAGACTTTCTTTATCGATTTTGTGAAGCTACGACGCCGTACCACCGTAAAGCAAATGTGACAAGGCTATTTAGCTCTACGTCTATATAGGGGACGAGCGACCAAAAAACACACTCGCTCTAAAAAGCCCTAGAGTGTCGGCTAACACTTCTTTTTCAGAAACCCCATTTTGAATTGCAAAATTGCTTCATTGCAAAAATGATTCCTGCATTTCCATCGAAAATATCTTCAATATATGCTATATCGCTACTAGTCAATGTATACAATAGTACTGTCTGTTATTTACACCTACCTAACACATTAAGTTTTCAACCTAGTTTAATTTCCACCACGAATTGTAAACTTGAGACAATCAACTTCAGAGAGCATCCGTTAATTGCCGATCTTAAAACTACTTCGAAAATCACATCGTTAACTATTATTTCAAAAGTATGGAGTTAGTGTTTGACCTTGTCATCATTCGAATAAGATGAAAACAAAACAAAAAATAACTAATACAAATAAATAAGTTCACATATGTACTCGCTACTGGAAACAGACGTTTTGTGTGGCCCAATGTAGTTTAGGTCATACACGCTTTAACAATTATATCAGCGGGTATATTCAATTTGCATTTTAGAACCAAAACAAAAGAGACGCATCTTGGGTAGTATGCGTAAATATGGCAAGGCAGACAGTAAAGTTGATTTAATGATGGATGAACCTGATTATGGAATAGGTTTGTATAGTAGTACTTACAAATGGGAATCAGTCTCACGCGCACAGAAACAATAAATGTACGAATTGAGGTGTTCAGATGTTTCCCGTTGACCATATCATCGACGACTTGTTACAGTGTAGACGGTAGTATTTCATACTTGTATGGGTTTGGGGTAGATATCACCCGGGAATATATATCATATCTGAGGAGCGGGCAGGATATATTGCATATGTCCCGCTCTAGGCCAAATGCGGGCAGATATAATATATCCATCCCGCTCTCGGGAATTTTTTCAAAAGTTTAAAAAAGTTTAAAAATTTTAAAAATTTAAATTTCAGAAGTTTAAAATTTTTCAAAAAGTTTAAATGTTAGAATTCTATTGTATTGAACTGAAGGAATATTATGAAAATGTTAAACAAAAATTGTGCTTTTACAGTATAGGCCTATCTTGTCATTTGAAAAGGTGGTAAAGATTATATCTACCCCAAACCCACTCAAGTATGAGATACACCAGTTATGTTCGGTCGGTTTTGGATACAGTGTGTATCCCGCGGGAAATATGTGTATCCCCCTCGGTCCATGCGGTCTCTCGTGAGATACACATATTTCCCTTGGGATAAACCCTGTATCCAAAACCTCCCAGTACATAACCCTTATTTATTCTATTGGTGTTTCTGTTTTGCTTCTGAATTATGCCTACTTTAATTTGCAATTGTTGCTCGGAGTATTTTGCCGCTTTACTAAAGAAGTATTGTATTTCATCTTTTCTCTACACTTTATTACATATGAATAGATTGGTTCAATTATTGGGTTCATACCTTTTATACATTCAGATATGGAATCTCAAATAGACCATATGATGAGCAGAAAGAGAAGGTTTCATCTTGATATATCGTGTTGTCGTCGTAGAAAGTCAAATCCTCCGGATATGGTGCTACTTCAGCGGCGGAGAGGAGGGGTAACTAACATAGAATTTGCCAAATGCAAACCTGCAAAGAAAAGAACGCATAAATCGTTGGTGTAAGTTGATGATTATGAGACATATATATACTCACTGTATACTTGTATAATAGATGGGGCACCGTGGGGTCCAAAATGTATACTCAATCTGAAATGTCTAATCATACAGAAGTTTCAAACAGAATGAATGATACAAATACACAGAGGATTTGAATGATTTTAATTCATAATTACAGTTTTAAACGTAAGCAGGTTGCTGGTGAGAGCTTGGTAGAACATGTCAGAGATGTCGACCCTGTGATCTTAGCACAAGAGATGAGTCTTATAGACAAAGAAATGTTTGTTCACGTCGAGGATGTGGAATTCATTGATTGTGCCTGGACCAAAAAAGACAAGGTTCGAACATGCCATTATTATAGTGCGTTGTGTCCCTGTGAGATTTGTTCATTACAATTTTTAATTCAGTATCATTCTCATAAATGCCTAGGTCAACATTAGATTCAGTGATTGGCATGATTAGGGAACATGCCTTTCCTGGACAACCCGATTAGCATACATGTTGATCTGTAAGTGTGATTACCTTAAATGGGCTTATTGCTCTGAACCACTGAAATCTGCATTCCTGGCTTGAATGTTATTGGAGATGACAGTATTCCTTATTATAAAAAATCATAAGCTATAAAGCTATACAACGTGTATGATGAGAATACGAGTTGACCATCGGGTGATTAGCAAAAGGGTAGATCTTGTTATGATGCTTCAGAAAACATGACACAACCTTGTTATGAGAGAGGTCGATGCACCACATGAGTTGTTTGTTTGCAGAGAATAATGTTTATACATGTTTTAGTACACCAAGTCCCCCAACATTATGGCGATGATAGACTTTTTCGAGAGAGTTGCAAATCTGGTGTGTACAGAGATCTTGAGCGAAGAGACTCCTCAACAGCGCGCCTCGGTGATGGCACAATGGATAACCGTAAGTCCACACAATGGCCATGGTGGTCTACATGGTTTCAGTTTTACCTAGTTCAGTTTCAAGTAACATTAATTTTGCCTCTAAAGCTATTAAAGGCATCTTTCAGAAGTATTCTTCAAGATCTATATCGGAAACATTTACATAATTTTTTTTACGTTATAAGGTTGCACAACGGCTATTGAAGATGTCCAACTTTAACTCACTTCAAGCCGTACTGGGGGGTCTTCAGCTGCATCCGGTATTCAGACTTCAGGACACCTGGGAGATACTGGAGAATAAATTCAGTAACAAATATAAGTATGTAAAACCGATCATGCCGTAGCTTTATTCTCGGTTGTTAATTTCTGAAAATCAGAACATCATATACATGTAGTGCAACATTTTGCTAGAAAACGATTGATAACAATTAGGAATACGTACGATCTTAATTGAAAACTACGTTTTGTTTCATAATGACTGGTAGAATCATATATATATGTATTTCATTAAGGTAAATAATCGATCGTATTATGTTCTCTACTTGTTGGGTGTACCTGGAGCTGTCAGAAATAATGAGTTATGAAGACAACTACAGGAGTTACCGTGAGGCACTTGAAACTGCCATTAGTCGTCCACCCGCCATGCCATTCCTCGGTGTTCTCCTTCAAACTGTCCTTACATCACAGGCCATGCAAGCCATGAGGGCCAAGCATAATGATGCTGACACGGAGAGACAAGGTGAAAAGAATTTAACATAGGGTGGTCTTAGTGTTTTTAAAGCTTACAGAGTATTGGTTCGAAAACAACTTGGTTTGCATATAGGCTAGGCTTGATAGGCCTACCTACGTCATGAGCAAAAAGTTGAAAACTTTAATCAAGTAGGATTGGCTCCCATGGTTCCAACTCGATATTTTTAATCTCCAAGCAATTTGTTCAGTGCTGATGCCTACGGGAAAGAACGCACGACTGAACTGTAGGGAAAGTGGCCGATATTCTTGCGACCTTGACCGATATTGACGATAACAATGAAATGTCGTTAATTTTTGACATTATAAGTGACTTTGTATTAATGATCAGCGATCCAAAAGATTTGAACTACGAGCTTTTGATCACTTCCTGTGTGTTGTGATTTTTTTGGAAATAAGACCAAAACTCGCGATTCAAATTCTGAAGTGAGAAATGACTCTTTATAGCTATGGCCAATGAGGATTGGCTCCCAGGAACGAAACTAGATATTTTCCAACAATGAAAATGTCAGAATGTCGTTATTTTCTGAGTTTATAACTGACTATAAGTTTATAATCAACAGTCAAAAAGATTCGAACCAATATCTCGATCACTTTTTGTGTGTTTTGGAATTTTTTGTTAGGAAATAAGACCAAAACTTGCGATTCAAATTCTTACAGCGTGTGTTTGAATTCGAATTTTGTAATCACGACATCTCCATATTAATTGCAATATATGGAGTTGTAACTCTTCTAATAATATATGGCAGAATATCGTATTGGAACCCTGGGACCCAATGCTCTTTGCCAATAGTTGTCCATCTAAGATATCCATTATTCTTTCAGAAGACAGCCCTTTGATATCTGGTAATAAAAGTCGACGTTCTTGCAGCTTCGAGAAGAAAAACAACAAAATAACTAATAGGAATATTGTTGAGAATAAAGTACCTCCACAGCTAGATCTCGTATCTTCATGTGTCGTTCATACTTCAAATCAAAATGACGACATGGGTCATGTGAGTTTAGATTCCTCTCTAGAGATGCAATGTTGTGACGTTCTAGACTATGATGTTGAAGAACAAAACGTTGAAAGTGAAGACATGGTTTTAGACTCTGTTGAATTTACGCAAGCAACGCCATATCATGAAACAAATAAGGCAAAACGTCTGATAAAAAAGAGCAATGAGACGTTGCATAATATTCTACAGGTGAATCGCACTACTCACACTGTTAGTAAATTGTCTAACCCTCAGTTCACCCCTGATGACAACGAAAAGAAAAGATCAAGTGAAAATAAAGAATGTTCATGTGTAGCTGGAAATGACACTAGTTCAAATAGATTTAGACGTCACGTTTTGTTTAAAGAGGAAGAGAAACAAAATCAGGGATTGATGAGATATGTTGATCCTAAGGAGCTACTGTTTCAATATCAAATGTCATCTATTCATTACAATTTCACAACTGAAAGGAATATAAGAGATTTTCTACTGCGGGCAAGTTATAACACCAATGAAGAGAACTACCACCTGTCGTGTTCATTGGAGCCTCCGAGAAAGTGCTAACGAATCTCATTGCGTACATTAAGTTCAGGGATGACTTAAATGCTCAAATATACATGCATGAGACACTTCACTGCCAAGCTTAAGTGAACACTGTATCTGCTAGCGCGCATGCGCTTGTCGCTGCGCTTATCATGTACGTTATATCAAAACTCGAGTATATTTACTGAATATTGCGATAACAAAGACACACTGTTTTTTGGTTTTTAGATATCAGAATATCAAAACAGAAAAATCTAAAATATTTGTTGTGAAAAAAACCTGAACTAAATGGTTCTAATCAGACAAGATTCGAGTCAAGGTTATGATTGAATCAAATAGCCTGGATGCGAGTAGAAATAATCTTGATTTACGTCATTAAAAATTTAAAATTCAGTCAAACTGATGTCATATTTGGAATCTATGTACAATTGCATCGAGAAATGTGGTTTAGAAAAGAGTTTATCAACTTTGAAAATTTAATCTTTGAAAATGTGACTTAGGTCGGGGATTTTCCAAATATAGACCCCATGTTGTAAAATCATAAAAAGTGAAGTATCTTTTCTTGTGCTGTGTAGATAATTTTTTTATGTCACCACCAAAAAGTGGTGACATATTGTGGTGGTCTCCATTTTTGTGACGGCGGTTGGCGATCGGCGGTTGGTTGTTGGCGTTTTCGATCGGCGTCTGTAACACATTCTTACAACTTCCAATAACTTAAAGCCCCCATATAAAGTTTTAACCACTTTGGCTTATATTGTAGTCTTAACCAATATTATCAAAGTGATATAGTTTTTAAAGGACTTTTTGTTCGAAATATCGTGAATTCATTTAAAACTAACTTTTAGAGGTCACACGTATCTTTTAATATGCGATAACTCATACCAATGCATAGCATCCATCCTCACATGCTTTGCCGAAAAAGATAAGAAAATCGCTTCGTAAATAAGCGAAAAATGAACTCATCAATGCATGAAAATGGTTCAGAGAAGAATGCATTTCAAAATTCTAGTTCTCATAGAAACCAATGTTACAATAAAACATAATATATTCTTCCTTTTAACCTGGTTAGGCCATCAACATTGGTTTATTTTTGAAGTTTAGCATATTTAGAAGAAAAGAGCCACCTGAGTGAGTCATAATGACATCATTTAGGTTGCAAAATATTTTTATATGCTAAAACATTGAGGTGGCACATTAAATATGGCATTTTATTATTGAAATAGTGTGTCCAACTTTACACGGGTACTACAACAACCCATTACAACAAATACTGTTTAGAATGACTTCAATTTTTAATTTAAAATCATCTTCACGTTCTCTGAAGTTCAAATCTGACTTAAGATTTAAGATTTGACTTTCTTAAGGTCAAAAAAGGTCAAAAAGGTCTTTTTTCAACTAAAAAATCATCTACAAGTTCTCAAAAGTTCAAATCGGACTATAGATTTAAAGTTTGACCTTTTTCAGGGTGAAAAAAGAATTGACCATCTCAAAGTCGAAAAAGGTATTTTTTCAACTTGCTTAAAATTGATCATTTTCTCAATTGATCAAGTTCTCAAAAGTTCAAATCAGACGATAGATTTGAGATTTAACCTTCTCAAGGTCAAAAAAAGATTCATAATATTGTGAGCAACTAGGTGATGACATTTTGTCATTTTAATGCCTTGTCTTTTACTTGACATATTTTAATTTGTATATAACTAACAGATACATAAGGGTAATATGAAAAGTGAACCACTAAAATTGACGATTATTCAAGTTTAGGGGAACTTTGTAATACCCTGCCATTCTATTTCCCCCGAATTAATCATCTGGAGCCGAAACTGGTAACTACCTACTTGCATCTGGGTGGCGTGGCGTTTGGTTTTCGTCGTTATGGCGCGAGCATCACGTCCAAACGTCATGATTATCTCACTTGTAATTCGCGCGCTCAACGGCAGCTATGCCATAATACTATCGCTTATCGTTTGATGCACGATCGTTCTCTTTTAGTTGTCCTTTTGAATTTCTGCGTATGTGTAAGCTTCGCTTGCTTTTCTGGTTACGTTTGATATGTACAGAATGGACACATTTTAGCAAAAAGATATATTTTGTGACATATTTCGAAATTGTGGTCTTTTGGACAACTGAGCTACTTTGATACTGTTCCAGACTTCCAGGTGTCAAGTATTGAAAAACCGGGTAGGCGGGCAGATTTTCAAAATAAAGGATCTCGGATGATCTAACAATGTATGTCTTGTTTCCAGATCTTTGAATGAGTGCGGCACTCGATTTACCTACATACTTTTCATTTTGCATTTGTTAATTTCATAATAACCCGCCTATTCTTTAAAGTACCACAATGCCTAATAGAAAAGTTGTCAAAGTGATATGGTAAACTACACATATCATTGCCAATTGTTGCCCACCTCGAATGAAATATATGCACTGATACATGTATGTCTTCTTTGGGCAGCTAGTTCCCACCATTGTAACAGTACGTATATGCATTGGTAAAAAAATGAATAAATGAAAAAATCCTGGCAAGAGTATACAAATAAATTTGTATATAAATAAATGTGTATGCTCTTGCCACAAAAACTTTTTAAAAGTAGACTCACCTACTAGGATAGGTGGTTGAGTTCAGAGTTGGTGCAAGACTTTCTACAAGTTTATAGACACTGCTAGTTTACGAGTAATAAACGGTTTAAATTGTCAGTAAAACTGAGGCAAACAGAGTCTTTACACAGACATTTTTATTATATAAAATATATCATATCACTAAAGTAAGATGGGGAAATAGAATAAGATATAAATCATATAACGTCATCTCAATTTTCCATCTCTGATCCACTCGTATTCTCAACTTTTGACATAAGTTTCCTCGACCCGCAAGGTCATCCTGGGGGTCACAACAACCAATGATTTATCAACCAAATAATTGCGCGTCTCGTCCTCAAGGTGGCGCTGTTGGGGAGGAAATTACATATCATGAAGCATCATAACGAACTGAGTGATTCAATATATGGAAAACCTTTCAAAAACGCCTAGACGCTGGTCCCCACCTGGTTAAACAGACGTAACGTCTTCATAACAAAATGGATAAACTTCCGTTGGAGGAAATTCGTTAGATTTTCATTTTCATAATTTTCACCATGGGTTTTCTATTGAATGCCCATGTTTTCACCGTCTTTACAACCAGAGGGGTCATTCTTCAAGCTATCGCAAGCACGTCGCAAGCCTGCTATGTCGCAAGGGGCCTTTTTAGCGATTACGTCCTATTCATCAATCTCGTGCGACTTCCATCGGTAGAATTTTCTGCGACGTCGCAGTGATTGCGATATCTTGATCAATAACCCCTCAGGTGGGGGCCAGTGCTAGAGGAGTACTTTCACACAAAGGCTTCTCTTCTATACAATTATGTCATATGCTTTCTTATATACATGTGTGAGATTCTAGATTATACAACAGAACTTATGTGATCACAAGTAGTCATCTCATACATATACTTAATTAAATAAACTACGTAAATGGTGTTACACCAATGTTGTTGTAACCGGCATTGATGGTATTCATGCATATCAGAGAGATTCCGCAACTCACTTATATAGCATGTTTATTATTCCCGTGTAACGTATAATGTTTGATTACATCATTATTGCGCAGCTCTATAGGTCCAGGAGTGTGATATTCCTATAGTTGCGAAATCTCTCTATTATTAATTATTTCACTTATGGTTATGATATCAATAATCATACCATGATACTTAACGGAGAATATGATAACAACTGGGAACATAATTGATATTTAAATAATCTCTCCTCCCATTTTATCATTATTTTTGATCCTTTCAAAAACAATTCACTTTTCAAAAATCTTCAAAATTTTCAAAAAAATTTTCAAGGATAATTAGTTTCCTCAAATGGTTTCATTTACTTTCATTTCTCCATTTATATACCTCTGGTCGAAGGCCATTCACCTTAATATGATCGAGTGATAGGGTCATGACACAATAGGAGGTTACTAGCATCCCCACGTGCGTCATTTGAAACTGATGATTTTTTTCATTAATTTTGGAATTAATCATTGGACAAATCTGGTATCATATACTTATCCTATTACTAACATGAAACTATGCAGTGAAATTATCTCAATATTATTCATGATAACAATACTTATCTACTACACGTATCGCATTACACTTCTCGATACTCGTCACACCTTTATATGCTACCTTTTCTATCGTCCGAATTCGCTTCTTAAAAGAGAGCTTCTTCGGTAGTTTATAACCACTAGCATGAAAATAGAAGGCCGTGATGTTTCCCGATGCGTATTTACACGCATTCCAATTATCATTTTAGTATAACAACATGACGATTTAATTATATCGTTGAATGTTGAAGCACGTTTTCCTTTGCAAGAACATCAACGACATAATGAGTTATAGTCTACTTGGGAAACAACGATAACATTTAATGAACAAGTTTCAGTATCAAAGCCCTATTATACAGCATACCGATCCCACCAGTTAAAAAGCTTGGCTCGCATACAAGAACTCCTTTATCAAATCCACCCACAATTCATTGAGTCAATCCTTTAACAAACCATTTTGTAATTTCTCATTACCATCGATTTAAAAAAAATGTATAAATTCTTTTTTTTTGGAGGGGGGGGGGTTAATACCATCAATATGAACCATGGTCAAGAGCTCATTACTTATAACCAATACTGAACTAACATTGGCGTAATTACAATACTTTCAAAGGAATATTTCAATACTATGATGAAATTGGTGCTGTTGAGATCACTAGACTAAACCTGGATAATAAATAGGACAGACAACATTATATATCACCGATACTGTGCACTACTTTGATACCTTCGCAATTAAGATGGGAAGTGTCGATTTCGATGTTTTTATGAATTTTCATCGAATAACTCATAAATGTTCAAATATTGTTCACCGATTGCTCTACCGCTTAAAAGGAAGATTACTGGGATTTTGGTTTCATGACCGTTACCAAATTACACATTTCCAGTTACCCTACCTTACGTGGTTGAAGATATCATTGAACTGTGGCGCCCACGGACAATATATGAACAAATTATCATACCGATGAGTCTGATTTAGTGAAAATATCAAGGCATTACGTCACCTATAAAGTAGTTTAATTCGATGAAAACTAAAAATATTGAAATCAATACTTCCCGTCCGCCATCTCAAAAGCGAAAGTGACGGCTGCATACTTCGCTTGAAACTGACCAGTGTTTGATGGGCTCATTCGCCTAGGAAAATGGATCAATGCCACACAAGTAGTAAATACGGCGAAAATTAACGTATTTTTACTATTTCCTCTGCAAACATTAGCTAAATCGAAGCAAATGTCCAAATACATTTGTTTCTCGAAAAGGTCGTAACCTTTCAGTCGGAAAACAGCATCTTAAATTTCCTACAAAAACATTCCTTACTAGTTTTACTTAATAAGAAGGGTATGGTACATGTACATATATGGTAAACAAAATATTGACCTAGTTTACACGGATTCGAGGATAAAAAGAACTTACGAGTGGCTGTCCATTTTGTTACGCGAGTGGCCCGTCGTGTAACTTAGTCGGTGAGCATTTTATTTATCACTCCATTACGATGGAACATTGCACCCTTCGAACGTGCATTTTATGTCATTTTTAAGCTTGAAGAAACGGACGATGCTCAATGTTTTTACAGTCAAAAATCTTTGCTCATTTCACGTATAACATTCATACGATATAAAGACCAGTCCTTTTTTGACATGAAGTGTATTCGTGTTTAATTATGATCATGAGCACCTTTCATTTACTTAAGCTGCCAGCAATGATCTGTCTATATAATAACGTAAGCGATCATTGCGAACAAAACATTTCCCATCACAACAAGTCCCTGGACTTCAGCTTTGTGGCCATGGTTTGATTGTTTGCCCAGATCGCTCACCTCTTCAACTACGCACTTATCTTTCATATCCATGTTACGAGCATAGAAACACTTGCCTTGTCCGGATGTGCCCGTTGTTGACGAGTGGATTGGTTTTTCAGAAGTTACTAACTCTTCATCGAGATCATCTGCCGGTGTTGCCATTCTATCTTGAGCAATGCGTGTTTCCGCTCGCTTTTTTCTTTTTTTGCTAGCTTCAATTTGTGATGGTGTTGTTGATTTGGGTGCTGTTTCAGTTTTGTTGCCATCTTCGACAGGAGGTGTGGTTGACATCTTGGAATCTACATCGGGCGCTCCAGTGTTTGTCTTGGCCTGATCTGATGTCGTCGTCGTCGGAGTTAAGGTTGTTGATACCATGGATGGGGGTTGCACAATTCCTCTATGCAAGCTTCTACCCATGCCACGTAGGAAAGATTGTTTATTCGAACCCCCTACAAAGGGCTTTGGGGTCGTCTTCGGACTTGACGTCGTCGATTTCATATCCATAGGCGAACCGATACTACGTAAATGCTGATGAGGCTGTATTGCTGGCCCGACTTTGCCTGTACGGGGTCCCCCAGAAGCAGAGGGTTCCTCGATAGATTCAGACTCTTTATTCATCTCAATAATGCTTCCATCTGTAGTGCCCCTGAAACAACCAAGTACGTAGGGAAAGGTTTTGGACAGATAGTAGCCATATTCCCCATTTGCTTTCATTTTGCCGTTACATTCATCTAGTGAAGACCTATCAGCAATAGGACCATGTATAGGATGACCATCCATTGCTATTCCAACCAAATCTGTTTCTCGGCTGTCGCTGTAGTCGCAGAACAACGAATGGTGGTTGGCTCCGACATTATCGTATTTGTGATTACACAAGTTTTCATCCGAAACTAGAGTCGCGATGTCACACCCATCTTCGGTAAATGGCGACATAATCGGCACTCCTTTTATGGTGATACCGATAATACTGGTATGCCTGTCACCTCCTGACAAACACCCTGGGGAACTCGCAACCGTAGTATCTAGTGGAATCGTCAACGAGATGCTTTTTAAATCGGCCGAAACATCACCTTTGGTAGTTATTGTAAAGTTCCCGTCGTGTTTCGTCAACGTGATAGTTGGGTGTTTCTCTTCGATCTCTTTTATGTTCTCCTGGCTAAGTCCATAACTTTTCTTCAATGAAAGAGCCAGAATAAGCATCAAGCATCCAATGGACATAGAGAAGGACATCATCGACGTCTTGCTCTCACCGAGAACCTGGAACATAGAATATATAGAGATTATCCTATATGAGGTTCAGGAATATCCTGAACCGACTATAGGATGATCTGTTTATCCCACACCATTCTTGGTCATCTGGCTCCAATTGTTCAATTGGACCCCGGAATTGGCCATAGTTCAATCGTGGAAATATTTTAGAATATTCATGCCCAGTTTTATTTTCTTGGCTGTGGCCGGATTTTCCTGTTCTTTCGGATATTCCCACATTTATTTTCTCGAATTTTTGATCAACCGGATACTGCTTCCCTTCTTTAACATGTTTAAACCATCAAACAGATCGCATATGTCTTTCTCCATGGTCGTTTACAATTATTATGCGAACTTTACAAAAAATTAACTAAAATGCGAGCGGTGATTAACATAGCGGGCAGATATAGTAGCGGGACGTAAAGCTATATTTGCCCGCTGATGAAAGTATACGTTTTTACAAACCTGCTTTGTACCTGTAACACGTACTTGGACGTGTACGGCACTTGGGCAGATATATTATATTTGCCTCGGGATATCCCAATATCATGAACCTCATCTAATAGGATAATCTCTCTCTATACATATATACTACAATAAAGTGTGGTCCAAAAATGGGACACTTGTATTTCCGAAAAAAATAATTATTTTCTTGATGAAAACATGTCATATTATATACCAGTGGATAGGGAATTTACCTATCTTTAATTTGGTATATCATAAGTTTAAAATTATAGTGTCTGTCAACCAGCGTCCATAATATAAATGACGTCATTTTCGTTTCAAAACGGGTATTTCCGAAACTTGCAAAGAACAAGTTTTATTGTCAACTTTATTTACATAACCAGACGTTCAGTATGTCCACCATTTTGATCAATGGTAGCCCTCAATTGTGGCCTAAACTGGCCAACGGCATCATTGATATGCTGTTGAGACAATGAATTTCACTTCTCAATAATTCAATTATGTTCTTAAGAGACTGAATAGATGTGAAGGATTCATGGTACACAAATTTTGTTAGTTCTTCCCATACGTGGTAGTCGCAGACGTTGGGTGATCGAGTGATCTGGGGATGGGAGGCAGTGATTAGCCATATTTTCCTTTAATGGTCTAAAAACAACATAATTGGATAATTATAAAGTCTGTGACTACCACGTTCTGGGAAAATTAAAGAATTGGTTCACTGTGAACCCCTTACATCTACTCAGTCCTTTATTAAGGATAGACTTGTTGAGAAGTGGATTTTATTGTCTCAACAGCATATCAATAATGATGCTTTTGACCAGTTAAGGCCAAAATTGAGGGCTATTATTGATCAAAATGGTGGGTATATTGAACGTCTGCTTGTGTAAATAAAGATGATAGAAAAGTTAACAGCCTTAGTGTCATTATTACTTATCGAACGGCCTATATCTATCCCGCTCCCGGGAATTTTTCAATATAATTCAATATAGTTCTTTTCTTCGTGCAGAGTAATGATGCATTGTGGGAATTCTGCAGACGAAAAATTAAAATAAAACCAGAAAAGTCGAGTGAATTCTGTAAAGACATGGATAATAGAGTCATAGACACGAAAATGACATTAATTTGAGTGATAAAGAAGGATCTACCAACCTAAGATTCGAAAATCAAATCGATGCTGAGGATTTTCTATTGATCTCAAGTATAGGCTAAGATTACACGTCCAGATATGTACGGTCGGTTTTGGATATAGGGTATATTCCTCGGGAAATATTTATATCTCCCCTTGGTCCATTCGGTCCCTCGGGGAGATATATAGATTATCCTATATGAGGTTCAGGATATTGGGATTATCCCGAGGCTAATATAATATATTTGCCCGAGGGCCGCAGGTCCTGAGGGAAAATATATTATATTGGCCAAGGGATAATCCCAATATCCTGAACCGACTATAGGATAATATGTTTATCCCATACCAATCTTGGTCATCTGGTTCACATTGTTCAATCGTGGAAATATTTTAGAATAGTCGTCATGTCCAGTTTTGTTTTCTTGGCCGTGGGCGGATTTTCCTGTTCTCTCAAATATTCCCACATTTATTTTCTCGAATTTTCTGATTGATTAAGTGGATGCTCCTGAAAATATAAGTTTTTACAAACCGGCTTTATGTACCTGTAACACGTCCAAGTATGGGATAAATAAATATATCCATCAAGATATACCCTAAGTGTACACAAGACAGCGGGCCAATATAAGTTTTGAAAAGCCCGCGCCCGCTAATTTTCTGATTGGTCAAGGCGCTGACGTCATAACCAATCAATCGAAGATAAAACTGCGCGAGCAATTTTTCTAAACTCATTTCAATCATTTTCAAACCATTTGTTTGTCAATTCTATAAGAAAACGGTACTCTCTGACCAGTCTACATCAGCTTAGGTATGTTATAAATCGTTTATGTCACTATCGTGGCACATATGCCCTCGGTGCTCAGAGATCAATGTCCCTCCCAAGGTCGGGCCATATATCACTGAGACCTCGGGCATATATGCCACGATAGTGACATAACCTCTAAATATCACCCGGTGATCATGGGATCAAATGGGACGGAGGGGGATCAGTCATGTTTTGCTAGAAAATTCAACATATCTGGAAGATTTGTTTTCTTAAGAAAAAGTTTACTATTGAATTACTGAATGGATAGGCGAACGGTATGGTGTTAGGTCTTCCGAGATTTTTCTGAACCGATATGCTTCTAAGATATGAGTTCTATTTAAAAAGGCGCAAGGCCACCAATGAGCAAAATTAGTCAACGTTTTTGCTATAAATCAAGCAACAAGTCTCCACAATCTGTAATAAATACGTGTAAGAGATGTTATCTTCGCTACATCGAAAAAGTTCCAAAAGTGACCGCCAGAAAACAAGATGGCCGTCTAAATATAAATCTAGAATTCTCCATTTTGTGTACGAATTTGAAGAAATTCGAAGGAGCTAACTGTTTTCCTAGCTCGCGATGACAGGATTTATCAAAAAGTTCCAAAATGGCCGCCAGTATCCAAGATCTTAGTTCATCATCTTTTGAATTTGTTTTCCTCTATCATGTGTAAAAAATATGTGGTTTTCCTGGAATAGTGACAAGATTTATCAAAAAAGTTCCAAAATGGCCGCCAAAATCCAAAATGGCCGCCAAAAAGTTAATAAACTTTAGAACTTGTTATCCTCTATGATTGTATACTCTAATGAGTACGACTTTTAAGAAAATCCAACGAGTGGTTTTCCTGGAATCGCGATGACAAATATTCATGACGCATCGCAATCAAGATCACGATAACGATCACGCTGCCACCAACATGAAGGCTGGCATATGTGTATATCTTTTTCGGGCAGAGCATGCTTGATCAAAATTTGTTTAGGGGAATTGATTGTATTTTGCATTGAAAACAATTGCACTGTATGAACAGTGATGGCCTATTATTACAAGTGCCTGAGTAATGACTCGACAAGATCTGCAAAATTCTAAATGTCGGAGGAAAGGCATGTTTGTTTCTCTTTTCTTTACCACTGTAATATTATTTTACCTACAGTATAGATGGTATTCCATAGTACTATGCTGTATAAGAGACTCAAGATTCATTTGGAAAAAGGATTCAATGATTGGCTTAAAGATGCAGTATACCATATTAGGTTTCTCACCAAGACAACGGTGTACTATTCTTATTGCTCATATAATATCTCACATAGCGTGGATATTTGAGAATAACTTAAATTATTAGTAAATTATTGCCGAAATATTGAAATAATCAACAGAACAACCAACCTCCAGAATTAAACACAATCGATTCCCGTTGAATCTACCAAACCTACGACACAGTCAGGCCAAATTCATTAACACTGGGTTGCATTGTTCAGAGACATATAAATGGCTCTGCATTGTTGTAGTCATCTGTAAGTTTTTTGTGATGATCTCAGCAGGCTAGTTTGAGTCTAATCAAATATCAAGTACAAAGGGAAGAAAAGTGAATGGCAGCATACGCATGTTGAAGACCAACTGGTCTGGGCTACCCAAGTGTTTTGACTCTTGCTCAACTATTCTAACAACACAAGTATTCCGAGTTCAATTATTTTGTCAGAGAATTCACAACAGATGGTGCCAACAAAATATGTTGATCCCTTTTTGAAGATCAAAACAGATCCCTGTCGCCAATAAGTAGGAAAAGGATTGGTATCGATATGGAGAACTGAATTCAACAATGTTTTTTCTCAAAAACCAATCATTGAAAACATTCTGTAAAAACACGGTATTTTATGTAATGTTGACTGATTGACAACAATTTAATGCAAAAATCATTTAGAAATATTTTATATAACATTTTTTGTTTTTTATTGCAATTGTTCTTGCTCCTTTCTATCAATTCTTGAGAATGAAATGAAATGTCTTTTCGAACCTTGTTGGAACAAAATAGCATACAACATGTTTTTAGACCTCTCACTATAGTTATACAAAGGAATTTTTGGTTGATTTTAAAAAAGTATTCAAAAGATAATTTTTAATAACCATTTATTTCAAATATATACTTTACATACAATAATACAATAATAACGTTTGACTAGGTTACAAGTAACATTATTGTCAAACTGAAAATTTCCTTTGTACAATTACAATATTGAGAGACCTAATCATGTTGTGTTTATGTCGTTTTGTTCCAATGAGGTTCGGAAAGATGTTTCATTTCACTCTGGAAACATGATACCAAGAACAAAACAAGTGTTTGATGTGTTTTCTAAAACAATATAGATGAAAGTATATATATATATACTTCAAATTATATTGTTACCATTCAAAAGATGACCATTAAATTGACGATGTGTTAAATTTTTAGATTTTTTATGGCTGGTTTAAGAGAAATGTGTGTTTAAAAAGTTCTCCATATCGATACCACTCCTTTGTATTGTTTTTTAATATCTTGTATTTAGTTGCATCTAAGTTTAGTTCATGTTTAACCACCGCTAGCGCATTTTTTCTCTCAGAGGGCAGGACAAGAGTTTATGTTGTGTTGTCTCTCGAACTCCACAGTCGAGGTTAGGTTATCATTGAGCAAATTGTTCCCGTTTCCATTTTTTTACTAATTGAGCCTGGTAATTTGTAGTCGTTGGTTGTTCTATGAACTCGCGTCTGGGGTGATTTATATCGTTCAAAAATCCGTTTTACTAAGATGGTACCAAATTGATATGAATCTTGAACATAACGCGCAATTTATGTTCATCCCGTCTATTTTGAAGATTACCCCCAATTTAATATTTTAGGTTTTTTCTTTGCTTGCTCCTTGCATAACACCAGAACAAATAACAGCTGCCCTATAATGTAGCTTGTCTAACTGGTCTAGGTCTAGCTGGAGCAGCGTCATAATAATATCACAATAGTCCAGATGAGACAGGATAAAGGAAGAGTAAATTTTTCCAGGTGTTTTTTATGGTGCGAAAGTTAGTCACCACTAAGTTAGTTACCACATTTGGATATAAATTAAGTCTTCTTGAAGGACCTGGCTGTTTGTTTAGTGATTGATTGGGTCAATCGGACAAAAAAATGTGATATGTCATCCGCATAGATAAAACATTTTGATTTTAAGTCGTCTATGTCATTTAGGTATAATAAAAAGAAATCGGTCCCCATATTGAGCCTTGGGGGACTCCAGAGTTGATTTGACCGACTTTAATTGACCTAGACAATTCATCATTGATCCTAATTTTAATTGTTCTGCTCTTTGAGGTAAGATTGAAAAGGTCAAATAGTGATTTAGCTATACCGTAGGATTTTAGTTTCTGAAGAAGGAGTACATGAGGGACTTTGTCGAAGGCTGATTGAATGTCCAAAAATATTGCTCTAACATCAAGACCATTTTCAAAATTTTGAAGAATGTAGATTGTTATAGCAGTTAGTTGAGTGTTGTGTTCTTTAAGAAATCTTGATTGCATTTCATAAATTAGGTTATTTGATGTCAAATGGGTTATCAGTTTACAATTTACTATTTTTTCGAAAAGTTTAGAACTTGTTTAAAGTAAAGTTACAGGCCGATAGTTTTTTATCAGAGATTTGTCATGAAATAGTCAGAAATATCAGAAATAGTGATTCTTGATCATTTTGTCCTAGCTATTACATTTGTCCATAAGATTTTGGAGTTATACAAATGCCAAGCCCTCGACAATTTGTTTTTATTAAAATACGATCGTTTTGCTAATAGGTGTGTTTTGTGAAAATATCAAGGAAGAATATAAGATGGAAATAAAGAGCAGAATAAAATGAAATGGTTAACCAATAGCGCTTCTCTCAAGTCCAGATTCCTCTTTGTCCAATACTCCGATAAGATCCTTTCTAAACTCGATATGTTTAATGACAAGATAGAACGATTCGCTAACAAGAACAAGAATCTAATGATATTAAATTAAACTTAAAACAATTAATGATGAAATGAATTACAAATAAAGCATATTTCTTACCTAAGTCGTCAATTGTTAACAAGAGATGATCAACCTCTTCTTCGATTCCCGTGTGCCTGTGTAATGATCTATTAAAGCCAACACAGTATATTAAATATGAAGAAAGCGCAAAGCATCTATATACAAGACACCTGGAGAAATTGAATACCGAGTGTAGATGGCATTCTGTGAAATTAATTTGTCTCTAGGTGATACCATATACCGAGGGGCAGATAATTACATGGATATATAATACTTACATATTTAAGTACGATTCAAGTAAAAACAAGTTTACCGTAGACTGTCTCCAATTGATCAAAACATGTGACTGGGGGTAAATTCGCTCTGGTCACTTTTCAAAATGACATTTTTCAATTTTCCTTCAAGCATATCGCATAATCATTATGTGGTTTCAGTCAAATCCTCTCCTATTTGGTGCATGATTAAAAAAATATATTTATTATTATCTGATTTATAAATTATTAAAAATATGTCCGATATCTCAATAACAAAAAGGATGAGTATCGATATGGTGAACTCTTTGAACACACGTTTCTCTTAAACCAGTCATCAAAAAATTCAGAAATTTTACACATCGTCAATTTAATGGTCATAGTTTGAATGGTAAGAATATAATTTGAAATAAATATATATACTTTTCTCTATGTTGTTTTAGAAAACACATCAGACACTTCTTTTGTTCTTGGTATCATATTTTCGGAATGAAATGAAACATCCGAACCTCATTGGAACAAAATTACATAAACACAACGCGTTTAGGTCTCTCAATATTGTAATTGTACAAAGGAAATTTGTGGGTGTTTGTTTTAACTTTTTGAATACTTTTTTTTAAATCAACTAAAAAATATCCTTTGTATAACTATAATATTGAGAGGTCTAAGAAAATGTTGTATATGCTAATTTGTTCCTACAAGCTTCGGGAAGATATTTTATTTCATTCTCAAGAATTGGTAAAAAGGAACAAAAAAAGAATTGGACCAAAAAACAAAAAATGTTAACATAAACAGTTATATAACTGTAATAAAATATATAAAAATAATTTTTGCATTAAAGTATACCCGTTTTTGTGTAACTTTCATGCTGAATCAAAAAATTAACAATTACAACTATTAACAGAGAATCACCAATGAAGTTGCTGCTCTCCGCCAGAACCCACAGGCTTTCGCTGATTCCTCATCACTATGGTTTCCAAATGGTATCACGAAGCAATTACGAACAAGACAGGCACATGTCGCGTAGAAGATTCAGTTTGTTGCAGATCTCAAGGTCTGTCAATCTTAAGCTGAGTGTCGTACATTTAAGATCATCGAAAAGAAGGTTCGATTTATTGTTATGAGGTAAGAAAAAAGATCACAGATCAAATAGATTCGAGAGCATTTCCCTGTATTTGTGAATCACTGTTTGCCTTGATTAATTAGAAGAATTGGAAGAAACCATCTCATGAGCGCAAGAAGGCGGTTTAAGTGAATGTAAATTTTAAATTTTCAGTACTCATTGAAACCAATGGAACAGATGCTTAATCCATCTTTTTAACTTAGGCCAACAATATTGCTTTGAAAGATTTTTTTATAAAATATTCCTCTGATAATAGCATGATACATTTTGAGAAAATAATGTACGCCATTCTGATTTATCAGTTCTAATGGATAGTGTAGGCTTGGCTAATAATTTTATTTATTTATTCTAAATAATGCTCTTTGAGTCTAGCCAAATGTCATTGTAATGATTGATGATTTTGTGAAATTAATAGTATTGTAGTATTGGATAGTATTGGCTGTGGATCTTAAGTCAGATTTGAACTTCTGGCAAATTCAAGATGATTTAAAAGCCTCTTTAAAGCCTGTTAAAGCCCTTTTATCTTTGGATTTTTACTTACTTAACCTGCTATGAAAACACTTATACTATTGATGGAAACGTAATTTGACTTTATTTCCAATACCTCCAAATTTTCTCATTTTTTTACTCATTTACAATAGGTCGAAAATTGATAAATTTGATGAATTTCTGAAAATCGACATTCTCATGCTAACCAAGAGAATCTTTTTGTATGGTATTATTTTGAAATATAAATTATATGAAGTAAGATAAACATTTAGTAAAATATAAAACATAGGCACTTTTCTTTGATGATACCACTGATAATAGATGACTTCCATCTACTTTTCAACTAAGTTTTTTCTCCCCTTCTACCTTATAGCTGCGCCCTCTTCCCTTTTAGATTTTCATACCAAGGAGCTAATAAGATATTTAAAAACCATTCTATCAAGTTGTATGCTTAAAAATGGGTAGTGCACAGCAGACAAGAATTTGCCATGGAAAGTTAACAATAATACCGTACCTTTCTTAGGTACGATAAAAACCAAATAAACGGCTTAGTATAACAATCGACACTTTATTGACAATATGGTAAACACAAGTGATACTAGCTATAGTACATACCCAGTATTTAATACTAGTATTTAGAACAATCCTTATTTAAAACATTTTACACAAGAATAAAAAATGCAAACTAGTAGAATAAAGTGAAATGCAAATCGATTTTTGTTTTAATATGATATATATAAATTAAGAAAAACAATCATGATGTATTATGAACAATGGCGCAACTGTGTGAATGTCCGTAATCATCGATGGGATTGACAGTGCTAAATACGTCAAATTAATTATAGGTATGAAACCCTTTGACACATCTCTTGCCACCGTTGATTAGTTGTTGATTTGAAACATTAATTGGGAGTCCTGCGAACACTTTCTTTTCACACATCACATGATCCTCTCGCCATGTCGTATATATACCAGCTGATAGTCGGAAGATATCGGTTAACCAGCAATGATTAAAAGTTCTAATGCTCTTTATACATTCATTATTCAGTACTACATACAAGATGAAACTTATTGAAATCAACAAAATCACTCAAATCTATAATCTTGATAAAAAGCATTTAAAACATTTACGTTATAATAATATCATTACATAGTTATAGAAATCTTGTAGAATATTTCCAAAGCATTGTTATTGCTGTTCTGCTCCCCGCGCATGCGCGTGGTGCTAAAATGGCAGTGTCGAGCAGTGTCTAACGTGTGCATAAATCGGATTGGTTGCTTTATGTCACGTGGATCTGGAAAGGACTTCCTGGAATATCCTCGCCTCCCCAACGAACGTAAAGTTGGTGCTCTCCCTTCTCGCGGCCAGCCTTGTAGCTGCATGTATAGACCGTCTTGGTTGTTTTCTTGATGGTTACTTCTTCAGCCAGTTGTCCATTTGGACTGATCATATTGATAAAGAGAATGGCGGTACCTGGAAGTAAATAACAACACATAATTTTGTTTCTTGTTTCTACTGATATAATCCTGGCCAAGGTCCCCAACAATATAAGTTTCTGCCACCAGACTGATTCGTTACCAGTAAAGTAGTTTCATAATACAGGGTGGTCAAAAAATGGAAACCCTGCATTTTCCTCATATCTTCGTCATTTTGGGTAAATATTCCCTGAAATTTGAGACACATGTACAACATTCAATTTCCTACCAGCTTACCATATTTCATGACCATCAGATTGATAGTCACAATGGTACAGCACTTTGAACAAAAATCACGATGTCAGAGGAGTGTTTCTTGATATAGAATCTGCGTTTGATTCCGTTCCGCATTTCCTTTTGATAAAAAAAACTTAAATCAAATGGCTTTTCAGATACTATAACTCAACCTTTGCAGTCGTATCTTTTCAATTGTAGACTTCAAGTTAAAGCTAATGGAGAATGAAGCAATCTCAAATGAATACTTCATAAATAGTTCAGTGCCGCAGGGATCCATAATTGGGCCGTTTTGCTTTCTGTTATATATAAATGACCTTCATGAAGTCATAAATCATAGTCAACTTTACCTTTATGCAGATGATAGTTCAATCTTTATGTCATTTAATAGGAAAGCTAATATCATTGAACAGAACCAGCATTTACAAGCTGACTTAAATAATTTATGGGAATGGTCACAGAAATGGAAGCTTAAATTTAAACCTTCTAAAAGTCAAGATATGATTTTAAAGGCTCAAGGAGGTGCAATCTCTTATACCCTCCTCTCTACCTAGGAAATGAGGTCATTAATAGAACCAGAACTCATAAACACTTAGGAGTCATTCTAGATGAGCATTTGAATTTTGAAGCCCATTTACAGGATATCATAAAAGCATGTAATATAATGTTAAATCCATTGAAAGTTCTTAAGACCAAGATTCGAGCTAAACACCTAGAGAAGATGTATCTATCATTTATTCTCCCAAACTTAGAGTATGGAAGTATATTATTTGAAAAATCTACCAAGTATAATATTATGAAACTAGACCAAGTTCATTATAGAGCAGCATTATTAGTAAGTGGCTGCATTCATGGAACATCTACTGTAAAGGTTTTGAAATGTCTAAATTGGAATACCCTGCCTGAGCGGAGAAAGGAGAAACGATTACGTTTAATATATGATGTTAGACAGAAATTGGTCCAAACTTATGTCAAAATTTTTTTTGATAGTTATCAAAATAAGCAACACAATATTAATTTAAGAAAATCAAGAGAATACACTATTCCAAAGTTAACTGCACGTTCACAAAAGTCACCAATAATAAATTCCATAAGAGAATGGGAAGCCATTCCAAATTATCTAAAAAGTGCACCATCAAGAGTCACTTTCAAAACCAATTTACGTAAATATTCAGGGAGAATGAAGCATTTAACAACCACAAACCTGGATCTTACAAGAAAAGAAGAAATTTTACTGAATAGAACAAGATGTGATTTCATTTTTACTGGTCATCTTTTTCAACATAATTTTCAAGGTATTGACAGTCCCAAATGCATCTGTGGTTTTAAACAACAAACTACAAAGCATCTAATCTTCAAATGCCCTCTGTTGAATGTTATAAGAGAGAAACTTTGGGGGGAACTCAGGAACATGCCAGAAATGAACATTTTCTTTACAGGATGCTCTACAGAGCAAAAGCTAAATATCTTAATGTATGGCAGAGATGGAGTTAGCATAACATGCAATTCTTCAATATTGAAGCATTTTACATCCTTTTTGTGTGAATGCATTGATATAATTATATAGTTTTAACACATTCCTACCATGCATACATACATGTTGGTAGTCATTTTGTTGCTATTTTGTAAATTTGAATAAACTTTGTATTAACAGGGCCAATAATGCTGATTTCAGCCTCGGCCCTGTCAATTGTAGCTAATTTTGTAAAGTAAAATAAAGAAACCATAAAAACTAAAAACTATGAAATATGGTAGGCCGGTAGGAAATTGAATGATGTACAAATGTGCTAAATATCAGGGAGTAATTTCCTTAAGGAATATTCCTTGCCAAACCATCTCTCTCCTCATATGGTAGCTATAACCATATATATGCTTGCCATGTTTAGCAAAACACGCAAAAATGTTTTGTTATGGTTAAATTTGATCACTTAGAAATGTGATGCTCAATTCCAGTAAGCTGCCATCTTTTAAAATTTCACACAGGAAGTGATGTCATCGACTCTCAACTTTGCATATAGCATTAGGTGAGGAGCTATTAAGAATTACAAAACCAGCTAAATATTCTCTTTCAACTTTGTATCTTATTTAATCCTTCTGAAAATCTCTTCTTTTATTCTAAGTTGACAAGCCCTGAAAATATTTTTGCACAGAATGTAATGATCACTTGTCTAGAAGTGATTTTGTGCTACTTTCCTATACTCAAGGTTATAGAAAATGAGAGTTGATGACATCACTTCCTGCAAGAAATCTTAAAAGATGGCAGCTCACTGGAAATAAGCACTAGATTTTTAAATGATCAATATTGACCACATTAAAACAGTTTCCCATGTTTTGCTAAATATGGAAACTATATATATGATTATAGCTACCATATCAAGAGAGAAAGGGTCTGGCAAGGAATATTCCTTTAAATGATAAAGATATGAGGAAAATGGCGACAGGGTTTCCATTTTTTTTACCACCCTGTTTGCTCGAATAATTAAATAAAATAGTAGATATTTTCGTGGCAATATGAGCATGGACGCCAAAACAAATTGGGCCTTCTCGTATGTTTTCCGCAATCATTTCTTTGATCATTTCTTTCTCGGGTCACGCTGATCGCGAACTCAAAATTATTGCAACTTGTATAACTTATGTTTAAGAGAAAAGAAGTGAATTGGTACAATAATTAATTGAAATTGAGACTGTTTGTCTTGTAACCTTGTTATGTATTCACCAGTTATTTACTAATTTCCAGTTTGTCTAATGAACTTGATTGGCATTTTTGTATCAATATAATTGCAATATGTTATGCCGTGGTCACATTTGCTCCGATTTTTACTTCGGTAAATCGGAGCAAATGTGACCATGGCATTAATCTATTTCTATTATATCATCTCTCCTACAGTACTATTGTCGTTTCCATGCAAATGTTATGCAATAGTACTATAATATATCAGTTATAGTGTGTTAATTGGGCAATAGTACATACAAACCGTTGCGAATCATAATAAATGATTTCTGATGTTAAATTTCCCCTGGTATTTGTCTCGAATAGGGCTAGATTTCTTTAGGCCAGTATAGTTAAATGGGGACACAGTGGTGACTTTTACAATTCAAACGTCATTACAATTTAACTTTTCTTCCTCTTAAAACGATTTTACCAGGACGGGAACAGGTTTAAATGCCATGCCTACCTGCGTCCTTTACGTCAATCGTGAATGGAGTGCTCCTTCCCATGAACGCTTTCTTCAATCCATTTCCTCTAGCAATAACCTTTGCAGCATCTCCCGTGAACTTCTTCTTGGCCACTTGGCCTTCTTTCTTGTCTATACACTCAACTACTATGCCAGACTGCTCAATCACGCTGCTCTTTTTGCCTGCGCCTGGAGCAAAATAATGGAATACAATAAGAAACGAGGAGTGAAAGTGCTTTATGCTCTTACATGGTATAGGCTTTTTTAAACTGGCATGTTCTAGAGGATCATTCTCGGCCTGTAGAAGTATTTCCGAATTTATCATGACGTATAAAGAAAAAACTTAGCCGAATCTGAACGTTAGCATTATTGAACGTAATGACTCTTAAATCTTGATCAGTGACTACTAAAATATCGACAAAATATACTAATTTAGTAATTATGGTATTTACCTGTAACGTTAACCTTGGCAGGACTTCCAGCAATGGTGATGTTGCTGTACTTTATGTTGATCAGGTAATCGCCAGGAGACATAGGAGTGTAGTTAAATTCATAACCAGTGTCTATCTCCTTGCACATTACCGCCACCTTTGAAGGTCCATCAACGGTTACCGACATGAGTCCCTCTCCCGCACCAACAGTGTTTACAACGAACGCTGACTTTTTACCTGGAAAATTGTTCAAGGAAATATATTTATAATTGGTTGATTTCTAATGTTATTAACACGACGTTTTGTTTTGTTTGTTTTGTTATCATACCTATATCCTAATCTAACCATGGTATTTAACGTCAGCTTGCTCTTTGAATTAAGTGACGGTTTAATAAAACTAAATATACCGCATATGATACATTATCTTATATATTATGTTAGTCTCAGATAAATGCAATGAGTTTATAGACTCTTACCAACTGCTCCAGTGACGAGCCCGTCTCCAGCGGCGTGTACCATAGCAGGATCTGCTACTAGTCTGCCGACCATCATGGGGAAGGGGCTGCCTGGGATATGAGCTTCGTTGAGGAAGACACTGACATAGTGGATACCATTCTCCCTGTGGCACATAATTCAACATTAGTATTTAAGTTCCATACTTTCAGAAATAATTGAAAAGTGGGAAAATGGCTAATTCGATACAATTTGAGAAAAATATTTGTTTTTGGACTATCATTTTACTATAACGTAAGACTATCCAAACATATTTTAAAAATATTATTTCATGCATTTTTGTTATGGTCGAAAACTGATCAATCATTCCATGCACATGTTGTTTATCTCTTGGGTATCAACTCATTTCGAACAAATATTTGCACATTGTTAATCTCCAATTCATACTTATGACATGCACGTTAATTGAAATACTTGTGAAGATAATGACATTCAAGACCTCTCTGAGTGAAACAAAAGTGTGATATTTCTATTATATAATTCGTTGATTAATTAGCGAAGCAGATTGACGACTTATTAACACCTCGGTCGACATAGGGCGTTTGCAGAACTCACTTTGGTATGAAACGAACGACATAGTTGTCGTCAGGGTCGATCTCTTGCACAAAGCAATCCTCGGTGGCTCCAGATGGTGTGTCCACAGAGGCATGGGTTGTTCCCGTGGCGCCGTTGTATTTCACGTTAAACGTTGCTGCTTTTCCAACCTACAAAAAATATTTGCATCTTATTTGAGATTGCGAGTGTATCTCATTAACGTTCAAATGCCTGACAACTGTCTTAGAGAAAGTAAACTTAAAAAGATACAAATATATTGAATTTCATATATAATTATTTATCGCATGATCTGTAAAATGAAGCCCTCTGATTGGTCAGTTCTTGTGCTGTACCAATCTGTATTGCTACTGAGATTGTCCGCGTTGATCATCTCCGTCGCAATACAGAAAATATTGGTACGGAGGAGACAATCTCAGTAGCAATACAGAGGATAACACGATAAAAACGTTATTGAATGATTTGAAGTGCAATACAGGATATATTCTGTCTCGATATTCTGTATTGGCACTCGACTTCGTCTCGTTCCAATACGGAATTTCTCGAACAGAATATATCCTTATTGCACTTCAAATCATTCAATAACTTATAATATCGTTGTCATGGTGACATGACGATATACTGTATGCTATCATAATTACTCTTATGTATTCATATTTAGCATACTGTCGGACTTTTTCTTTTTATTAAGATCGTTTACGTGTGGTATGTCAATAACACAGGGTGATCCAAAGAGTGGTCCATTCTAAATGAATAGTAGAAAATTAATTTTTCGAATTTTGATTAGATAAAAACTTTAGTTTGCCGTTTTTTCATCTTTTTCTTCCAGACTCTCTTGATGACACCATACTATATGTCCTTAGCGTTGGTCTTTAAGCTTTGTAAACAAATGCAATTGTCTCTTAGCCGTGATTAGAATGTGGAAAATGTGCCTCTGGACTTGAAATAGATTTGTGTGTAATGCACTTTCTTACCTCTTGATCTTGCATGTGCCTTTCTTCCTGATCACACTTATATTTTGGGTTATCATTAACAATGAAACTAAACCTTTTCCCCAAATCATTTACATCGGGCACCCAGTGTCGATGCTATTTCACCTCAACAAAGTTAAATAGCAATATACCAATTCGAAATAAAGCGTTTTAGCAAAAGATTCGGCAAAAGCAAGCTTTCATATACGTTGCAGAGGATAAACCATTGACCGAACAATGCATTTGGGCGGAAAAATTAATTTTCTATGCAAGTTTAACAAATATTCCACCTTTTCGGACTACCCTGTTTAGTTATGCTACCATGTATGCAAATACTAGTTAACTGATTAAAAAGCACGCAACGAGGCCTGCAAATCATAAACCAGAACGATTACTAGAACGAGCATCTTTGGTTTTATGTGTACATCTATCTATTCTATGTATAGCAGGATTAGAGAAGATGGATTTCATTTAGGGGAATCTGCGGCATGAATGGCAAAGATGTCCAATTGACACAATTCCTTTTGCATTATGACCACGAACTTATTGATATAAAATATGTATTTATTTTATTTTTTTTATTTATATAAAACAATGAGAGGAAAACTGTGTGATGCCATTGGCAGAATACTTGAACATATATGTGCTATCACATCACGAGTGAACAATTTTGGGAGGACAGTCTTTCTCGCATGGCCATCTTGCCTCAGGTTCCCCTAATGTTCTACAAAATCCGGTAACTGCTTACCCCATTTAGTTTATATCATATGACAAATCACACCTTGAACAGTAACGACTATACTATTACTAACTCTTTCTATTCTATTTGTTATCACAATCTGCGTCACCAACAATTAGAAGGATTTTGGAAGATATCTTATGGTATGGGTAGTTTGGTTATGGGATCTAGTTGGTGGGATAATGACTCAAATTTGTAGCTAGGTTAAAATGGGTAATCATTGGTAATCTAGGGGTATTTTAAGTATGTTATTATTGGTACAACAACAGTTTATTCTAAAAGTTAAAATAGTATTTTTCTATCATACCATAGCATTATCGAGTAAGTCTCGTGAAATTATCACATGAAATCAGTTTAGCTGATTTGTCCAAAAATCAACTTCACCATAAATACAACTATACGATAATTTAGATCAAATGTACCAATTCGAAACAATGTGAGAACCTTTAATTATGCAAACAGCACACAACAAAGCGTCCATAATATATCATTGTGACAATGGGGTGAAACTAAGTGCATCACTTTGAGCAAGCCACGATGTCACGTATGATGACCATGACAACCTACCTGGAGCCCCCTGTCCTTGAAAGCATGTACTGACACTTTCTTTGAGTCAACGCTGGAGGGAGTGACATGAACGATGATTGGTGACTTTGGAATATGATTGTCATCCCACTTAACATGGATTCCATATGGGCCTAAAGACACAGATATTCAACTACTATAACTAGAGTACACGCAGTTTGCGTTAGTAAACGCGTAACGACGATACATGTAAAAGCAGAACATAACAATATTCATATTATTAGGCTTTGTCATTAATCTGAATCCATGGATGAAAGGTTTTAATCTCAACATCCCAGGTTAGACTGACTAAACATCCCTTTACTTCATCATGTTATGCACGATTGGGAAAAGGATATTTTGATGACGTAAATGATATGAATATTGTTGCCTGGTGTGTTATTTTACGTACCTGTTTCCAAGAAACATGTGTGTGGGCAAACGTTGTTGAGTTTGAGAGCCATCTTTTGGCCATCTACTACTTACTGATCTGATTGTATTGATGCCAAATATGATATAAAACATTGCCATGGTAAATATGATTGGCATATCATGCTTGACATCAAAAGTACGATAATTGTTCGTAAAAGTGTTACAGCAAATGATCGCACATTTTAGAAATAAATCAAAGGTGTTTGTGAAATTCGGTCTACTGTCCACACATGCGAACCCGGAAACTAGCTACAATAAAGCTGCCAGCTGTGGCTGTGACTGCGATAATGCAGCAGAAAGAGGCACAAACACGCCATAAGCGCATATCTAGTGAACGGTAAGGCATGTCTAACCTCCAAACCACGGTCTCTCAACGCGTGAACGGAGAGCTTTGTTGCCTCGCCACTGTGAGGAGTCACGTGACAGTTTAATGGTGACTTAGGTGTGTGTACATCGTTCCACTTTACGTGGACACCATACATTCCTACAGGTCAGACACACATATAATCCCTAAACAATGGTAGCTAGTCTAATAGCAAATCAGTCATGACATTGCTCTTTTATTATCTTTTAGACCCGTTGAGTATTACTAGACGCACAGAGATCAAGACCTGTGGCAGGGAGAAGAGTGTTATACAATGGTGCATCATTCACAATAAACTAGATCGGGTTAACAAAAGTATCCACTGCTTTACAAAGAGACAAATAATAGATACACTGCATTGAAAATAATGAAGGAACATCTATTATGAGAGCATTGACGTTGACATAACATCCTATTAACTAGCTACCTGATTTTCAGAGCTACAAGGAGAGACAGGATCACAAAGACTCGTGGGGACAGAGGATCAGAGGGAAATCATAGATGTAAACAAACATGTTAAATAGAACATTAGTATATTCATATCTTGAAAATATGTGCATTAATGCTCAGTTAAATCCATTTATCAAGAAAATATTTTGCAATTTCGAATCTTTGAACTATATAGCGTATAGTCTACGTAAGTGATTGGTGGGCATTTTTTTCAAAAATTATGCTACGTGCCAGCCAAAATATCCTCCCATTATTCTTATTAGTGATAGGAAGATTCACACCAATTTTCAAGATATCAATATTAAGACGAATATTTACAAATAAAGAGGATTTAAATCACAATTACAATGTTTTGAATATTAATAATGTATATGGGGTTATTTTCTGAAATGAAGATTTTTAATCACTTAATCACAGACTCACAGTAGAGAAACTAAGATAAACTAAATATTGGGATAAATTCCAGGAGCAGGTTTTCCAAGCAGCTTGTCTTGCATTGGGTGTGAGGGTACCTAGAGAATATACCTTTATTATTAGTTATGATGGGAACGTAAGCATATTACGGTGATCTTGGTGTCTGGGGTCAGGGTGCTACACAATTCAATGTGCCGCTCTTACATCTTTGTTCGGATCTATCATATACCTCCATAGCTCCTTGGTTTCTTTCATCGTCGCTAGCTTTAGTGGTCGCTCAATGTTCTAGCATTCACCTACCTACGCGCACAACTCTAAAACATGTTCCCAGTGTTCACAGAGCACAAAATACCACTATATCAAAACCACCACCAACACAAATCACCACAAAGGTCAGTATGTTTACAAGGTGCACATTAAGTACCAATATTCATTGAGGTTGTCTTTCTTGGGACGGTTCATGAGTGGTTCTTTATGATTCGGTTCAGGCCATGCATGGTTCACCAGGTCACTGACAGTTTACGGTCAACAAACCTCTAATCCTCGATCTTTAAAAGCGTGCACGGTGACTTTATTAGCATCCGCCGCATCAGGGGTAACGTGGATCATGATCGGGGATGCATGAGCGTGCTCATCGTTGTACTTTATATGGATACCATAGTTCCCTGTTAATACCAGTAAGGAAGGAAATATTAATAGAATTTATCGAGTTGTCTAACAGATCATATGTCAGTTGGGGGATATGGGCGTAGCTAGCTATGAGGCAGGCGAAGCAACTGCCAAATACTGAAAAATATTTTTAGACGTTTTCTTATCTAAAACATTTTGTCCTGTTGAAGTTTAATATCCTCTTTGCCATTTTAACTTTTACCTCGCCTTTGGAACCTTGCCTCAACTTTCTGGACGCTGGCTACGCCCATGAGAGAGTTGACGTGGAGGAGTAAGAAATAATAGGTGATAGCTGCAATAAAGAAAAGTTAAGACATAGGGCCTGAAAGGTGAAAAGATTGATCAGAAGGTATAGCGTGCAAAGAAGAATGAGAGAAGGAATGCATTAGGGAGTTATACATATCGAATGTCCAAACCTCCAACCCCTTGTCTTTGACATTGTGTACTGTGAGGTTATTTGCCTCCCTAGAAGTCGGTAGGATTTGGACGTAGATTGGAGACTCTGGGACGTGTTCCTCGTTCATCTTGATATGTACGCCATATGTACCTATGAACAAATACTTGCATGTCTTTATTTACTTTATTTTTTATTTAATTGATATTTTATTTTACTTTTATAGAGGTTGTTGCTAATGTTAGTGATTATCGTATTATGTATATATGTATCAAACACACATAGTACGTAGATATGCTCCAATAATCTGTCGTGAAAATGAAGTTGCTGAGTTATTCTTCAATTATAAACCCTCTTCGGGAAACCCAAGAAGATCTAAGATTGAATTGAAAGTTTGCAATTTTGTGCCATACTAATTGAATGTAAATATAGTTCTTTTAAAGTATAGTTTTACAATGTGTTCTCACTCTATAAAGTGGTAACCTTTGGAAATCAGTTATTGAAGAGTATCAGATAATGAGTTTTGATTAAAAGGCATATGGTGTAAGTGTCTTGTGACAATAACAATTATTAGCAATTATTACTATTGAAATGCCAGATCGTATTGTGCAAATGAGTCGAAAGTCGTGCTTACCTGGTTTTGAAACTTCGTAGCTAATACCAATAAAACCATTTTTACGATCTTCAAACCCAATTTTGGCCTTCGATGGTCCTTCCACGGCAACAGACAACTGCCCGGGGCCAGCTTCTCGTGTGTAGATGTTGAACGAATCTGAAAAGGTAAAACACTTGTATCAGCAGATAGTCAAGTTACGTTGTTACCCTATATCCCAAAGTCACTCACTCCTTTAAGTATACCTTCCGGATAAAGTTTCTAATCACACTTCTCCTTGATTTTTACTTTCAGTGTGTGAAATGCTTTAATACAATATTATTGTTTATATTATAGTTAAATATGATGTTTTGTTGAGAACATTTGACATGTACATTGGTCAAAACATCAACACTGACTCACTTTTGACGCCAACCTCCCCTCTTTCCAGGCCTGTTCCGCCGACTTCCACTTTGTGTGGGCCTCCAGCTGTCAGTTGACCCACTGTGTATTGGAAGGGACTACCGGAGCAATGAAGACCTCTATATTTCAATGAAACCGTGTGGACACCCTCCATTTTAGGAGAGAATTTAACATCATATTTGGAATCCTCAAGATCTCGGATTTCACACAGTTCTGTTTTTCCCTCTGGGTCTGTCAAAGATGCTTCAAGATCAAATGGATTTGTACCTAAAACACATAAATCACTACAGATATAGTTATACCCAATCTATTCAATCATATGACTTATAGTCCATATTACGTATTTTTACCTAACCTTTTAGACCTTATGTATTACATTGAAGATTATATAAGATTGTATAAAATATCGTATGAAACAATTGTCTCTGATTAGAGATTTTTGAGCCAGTAATATAAATATCGCAATAGTTCCGATTTCAAGAGTTGAGCATACCGGGTATTTTGAGCATGAATTCACACTTGCTGCCAACACCCACATTGTCGGCCTGGGGTATATCTTTCACCAACGTTTCACGGGATCGCCCAGAAGGTTTTCCTCCAACGTTAACAACAAAAGGACTTCCTGTAACATAAACAAGTTTATTATGTTTTGTTGCAATTGAAAGTTATAATTACTCTAAATGCATTCGTTCAACTACACGCTTCTTAAAAGAGAGCTTCGTCGGTAACTTGATGCTGAGCGCATGATGGTTTCATAGTTTCCAATAGGATAGTTTCTAAATAGCAGAAAAATCAATGAAATCTCGTGCTGCCATCTTTTATTCAGCTTTTAACTCTGGCTAGAGCTCCATTCACTTACATGCTAAAATCTTGGAAAAGTGGCTTAATTTCATGATTTATCAAAGTGTGTTTGTTGAATCTGTATAAAACTTGAATGATATACCACATGATGACCCTGTTTATGAACATGTTGTGATTAAACATGCTAATGTTGATTGACATACAAATAATCCACGGTTTTAAAGAATTTTAGCATTGCATCTATGGACATTTGGCCCAACTTTTTTTAAATTGTCATAGAAAATTATTCAAATTACATAACTTCGTAAATCAAAGCTATTTTAGGAGAAAACATTCCACTGAATTCAAATATACCATTTAAAAGAAGGTAATGTAAGTCATTAGAGGTCTAATATGCAAGTCTCTTAAAATCTCACGAAAAACGAGATTTAGCGAGATTTCAAAAGCTATATGGAAACTATACTATAGGATAGTTTCTGCATATAGTTATTTTCAGATTAGGGGGATAAGTACGGCAACGAAGATTATTATAAAATACGAATCATATTTTATCAATGTATCATCTAAAGTTCAAACAATTATTCAATTTAAAACTACGTACTACATTTCAAATTAAACGTCATCAGTTTTAGTTGTCATTTATAAGTTTATATTTGGAGTATCTCTTCACTTGGGATTCAATTAAATAAGAAATTGACAAATTGCAGTACAATAACGCAGATGCGAGTAGGTAGTTACCAGTTTCGCCACCAGGTGGCTCGTTTGGGTCAGATAACATGGCGGGTATAGTATAAAGTTCCCTTTAACTTGAATTACATCTGTTTTAGTGGTTCAATTTTTATATAACCCTTATGTATCTAATAGTTATGCAAATTAAAATATGTCCAGTAAAAGAAAATGTTATCTGTTCAACACAAGAAAAGATATTTCACTTTTTGTGATTTTGTAACATGGGGTCTAGATGAGGAATCAACCTGAGCTAGAAGTCACATTTTCCCAAAAGATTAAATTTTCAAAGTTGATAAACAATTTTCGAAACCATTTTTCTAGATGCACTTTTACATGTAGATTTCAAATATGACATCACTTTGACTGAATTTTGAATATTAAATGACGTAAATCAAGATTATTTCTATTCGCATCTAGTCTATTGTTTTTAGATTCATCAGTAGTACCTGGTATATGTTCATCGGCGAATATAACATTGACAAGATATATGCCAGGTTCGTGGGGTTTGTAGTTCACAGTGATAACACCCTCGGCGTCTACTGTATGTTTAATGTCGGATCTGTGGCCGCCCTCTATCGACACACCGCAGTTACCGTAACCTAGAAAAATGAACATCAACTCCTCGTTCATTATTTCAGATTAGCATGACACATACTTACGATCATTTTAAAGATATATTTGATGAGTAGTATCACCCATTGATACGATGGACATATGGTTGTTTGGATTTTAACTTCGCATTTATTAACCAATACTTTATTGAAACATGTGATACAAAAATAAAATCCAAACTAATGCAAACAACTATTTTGATCTAAATATTTAGAATGCAACCATTGTAAATCTGATACTTCTAAATGGCCCAGATATCGCAACAGTATGAAATGAAAATTTGATTAATTCTTCCAATCGTTGACGCCATCCTCGCTCCTCACCTGCGCCTGCTGTGAAAATAGTGAACTCGTTGTCTGCGTTAGACACTGCATCTGAGATACCCTTGCCGGACACTTTCACCTTGCTGGCACTTGCGAGCTCCTTGTCACCTATGGACACTGATAGTGGACTACCTTTGATGTTCTTCTCATCTCTCTTTATCTCAATAGTATGTGTGCCCTTCTCCTTTGGTTGAAATGACGAAATTCCTGCGGTAAACAAAAATAATTCATGCTAAAATATTTCCTGGGTAAAAAGTTAAGGTAAAAAGTAGACCATAATGAAAATGTGTCTCAGTGATAATTGGTCCAGTTCTATAACAATCGATACACTAAATGTGTATAAAAGGTTAACGTTGCAAAAAGAGGGAGGGCCCCGGACTACCACATGCTCACTACCATTATATCTGTCACGTGGGTGTCACATGATATACAAACCTAAATGCCCGTTTGGCAGCTTCTTTAAGATGCATGTTTCAACTGATCCACTTGGGTTTTTATGTGTTCCAACAAGACCAACTAGATCTGCCTCACTTATTTTAGTGTCATATTCGCTGCCTGTGCTTACAGATATTTGGGAACGTTTTCGACCTTCACCAGATACCTTGGCAGAAAATGGCGATCCAGATATATTCCTGCCTTTATTTTTGACTGAAATAGAGTATTCGCCTGGAGACATAGGAGTATAGGCAACGCCGACTGTGCCGTCTCTGTTTTTGGTCAGCTTTGCGTCACATTTAGATGGTCCGTCAATTGAGACTGTGATATCGCCTGAAAGAACATGTTTAGTTTCTTTTTACATCATCCCTGCAATTCTCGAATCCGTTATCTAAATGGAACTGAAACGGGGCTTGTATAGACTAAAGACTTCAGTTTCAGTTTCATAGTGCATACTGTCACTGGGGCATTTCCTATTTTACATGACTGACTTTAAACATGTGTTTCCCCACAACAACATCGATAAATAATAAGGGATACACGGCTTTGACTACTAGATATTTAAAACTGTTGAACAAGGTGAGAAATCACAAGATTTTAGCTCTGCTTAGGAGTCTCAGATTGCAGCTACCCTGTGGTTCTTCAAGCTTGTACACATGTTATACCACGCATATGGTAAGCCACACCATAATACATTCAAGAAATATAGAAATCAGGTGCAAGAAATCCTTTCTTTGAAATTCCTACCTGGGTTTTGGGCTGCAACGTGAAATTCTGTTACATCACCGCTCATGCCGGAAGAAAGTCCATGGCCGTAGGCGGTTACGTATCCGCTACCAACTGCGTCCACGTGACAAAGAAATGGGCTACCTGGAGAATTGAACGTAACATGATTTATATATTATATAATATAATATATTTTATCCCACCCTAAGTGCTTTATATGATTGTATAATAGCATTGTATAACTGCAATATAAAACCAACACTCATCGTATACAACTCTTGAGAACGAGTACAGTACAACTCCTGGATAGCGTAACTCCTGGGTAGCGTATACAACTCTTCGACTTGATATACAACTGCTGAATTTAGATTAATCTTTTATTGATCAAATATTAGGGTGGGATAATAAGATCATATAATGGTTGATTCTGTATATCGTTATACTCTCGTGAGTATATATTATATTCACTCTTTCCCTTCAGTCACTCGTGAATATATCATATATACTCACTTGAGTATAAACACGATATACGGAATATACGGAATCAACCATTATATAATCTCATAATGTAAGCGCTAGTTTATCAGGGTACTATATCAAAAAGCTAGAACCAGCCTGATATACAGTTACAAAATTGCAAGCAACATTTACCAAGCCTAATATTATCTAAAAAGTATGATATACAATGTACGATGTTATTTAAGATCCATAAATTGCAGAAATACGTTAAATTTTCACATCGTGGTATCAAATACGTTGATAGAAAAATCATGAATCAAAATATGGGCTTCCAGAAGACTCTTAAAGCCAGTGATCAAACATGATTAGTTTATTTACATTTTACACGTATGGACAGTTGTCCCAAACAGGAACTTTATCAAATCTCATAGGTATGCTTTTTTGCGATTGTTATAAGCTTACGTGTACATGTATTCATAGGGTGCTATCCGTTTCACAAAGATTCCTAACAAGGTTATTGCTATGATGTACGAGTATGCTTATTGCTTACCGTCGACGGGCTGGTCATTGTAGCTCATCACCATTTCGTGGATGCCCTTGGCACTGGTCTGATATGTGACTCCCACTGATCCATCTTTGTTGGCAGTCACCACGGGGTGTGGATTTCCTGAAGGCATTTTGGATTCTGAAACACACAATAGCATAGTGTAGAAGGAAGCATTAAACAATTATGACGAGAAGGTTTTGGAAAAAGAACAACCGTTAAATTATGAGCGTTTTATTACTTTTTTGCCATTTGTCTGACCTATTCCGTCTTGGATGCAGACGATGATAAAGAATAATTTGACTTATGCCCCCAACACTCAAAAGTGGCAGCATGATAGGTTTCACTCAAAAGTGACAGCAGAATAGATTTCACCCAAAGTGTTCTGCAGAATGGGTTTCACTCAAAAATAGCAGCAGAAGGAATTTCACTCAAAAGAAGCAGCAGAATAGATTTCACCCAAAGTGGTCTGCAGAATGGGTTTCACTCAAAAATAGCAGCAGAAGGAATTTCGCTCAAAAGAAGCAGCAGAATAGATTTCACCCAAAGTGGTCTGCAGAATGGGTTTCACTCAAAAATAGCAGCAGAAGGAATTTCACTCAAAAGAAGCAGCAGAATAGATTTCACCCAAAGTGGTCTGCAGAATGGGTTTCACTCAAAAATAGCAGCAGAAGGAATTTCACTCAAAAGAAGCAGCAGAATAGATTTCACCCAAAGTGGTCTGCAGAATGGGTTTCACTCAAAAATAGCAGCAGAAGGAATTTCACTCAAAAGAAGCAGCAGAATAGATTTCGCCCAAAGTGGTCTGCAGAATGGGTTTCGCTCAAAAGTAGCAGCAGAAGGAATTTCACTCAAAAGAAGCAGCAGAATAGATTTCACCCAAAGTGGTCTGCAGAATGGGTTTCACTCAAAAATAGCAGCAGAAGGAATTTCACTCAAAAGAAGCAGCAGAATAGATTTCGCCCAAAGTGGTCTGCAGAATGGGGATCGCTCAAAAGTAGCAGCAGAATGGGTTTCACTCAAAAGTGTCAGTAGAATGGGTTTCACTCAAAAGTGGCCGCAGAATGGGTTTCACTCAAAAGTGTCAGCAGAATGGGTTTCACTCAAAAGTGGCCGCAGAATGGGTTTAACTCAAGTACTGTCAGCAGAATGTGTTTTTTTTCAAAAAAAACTCACAAGAAGCAGCAGAATAGATTTCACCCAAAATGGTTCCTCAAATGTGCGAACAGAATGGGTTTCACTCAAAAGTGTCAGCAGAATGGGTCTCACGTGCACTCAAAGGTGTCAGCAGAATGGGTGTATTCGATAATGTATTATGTAAATGGGTAATGAAAACATGCATCTTCAAGCAAACATCTACACTGGTACGTTAACTGCTGATGTTTCAAACTATTACAGAGAAGCCATCATTTCTTAACATCAGTCTTATTTATAAAATTAAACCTTATATTTGTATCAAGGGGCAGGACAAGGAGCATGCTAATAATAAAAAACTAATACAAAAATAATGTATTTATGGTGTCGCCCTATTTCATTGATATGATAAGTATGAAATACTCTTTTATATCTGCATAGCTAAAAGAGTATGATACTTGTGATCATTGTAAAATTATGGAAATATTTCAAAAGCCACTCTCAACTCTACTTCATCCTTCACATCAACAAGTCAAAGGTGCAAAATATAATGTTATAAAAGACTGTCACAGAAGGATTAAATATTGAAAGGGGACCTGATTTCCATTCAGGTGCTAATGTCCTCTACTCTGTACTGTATTTAAAATATATAGACTTAGAAAATATGTGAATAATCGAAAACAGAGTTATGATATAACATGACCAAAGGATATAAACAGTGACTTGAGATGTTAAAGTCCCAATAAAAATACACCTAAATGCTATTTATTTTAGGTTTTAATTAAGGGGCAAAAGGGCAAATTTGGCCCGATTGACAATAATGAGCTTACAAACGGGAGCTTATCGTCCAGATTGACGTCAACAAGCTTCTTTAAGGTTATGTTTGGTTCGTTTCTATCATTCAACCGTGAAAAGGTTTTATATGGTGACTATTTTACAACGATGTCCCGACTTCACTTGTTATAACAAAGTGGTTACTTTTGTCCTGGAAATATCTGCATTTTTAACATACAGATACACTTAGGATTTGAAACTGATACAATATTTTAAAGATCAATGCACCCCCTTCCCCCCATCCCCTCATTAATGATTAATATGAGGCTGTGCACCAATGAAATCGAGGATATATAGCCTTGCCAAGTTTAAAGATAAGCAAATGATGCTCCTCGCCTAATTTTCATAACTAATTACTTTCCTTATAATAATTGAATTATTTTGGGCTATGAACCGCTGTTAAGCTAGATAATACTCTCTCGTGAAACCTGGGTAATCAGGGAGAGCACAACCAGTGGCACACATGGGGATATGTTGTACCTTTAGACCGGGCCTTTAGATTGATGATATAAGTTTAAAATCCCAAGAAAGTCGCCATGCAAAGTATGAAAACAACTTTTTGATTATTTTTTATCTAATTTAATGTTATTTCTATAAAATGTAGAACAGTGAGTACACTTTTGCATGTAGTCTTGCTCAAAGACTGTTTCCACCCCCCACCCCCCCCCCCCCCGTCATCTTCATTCTCTTTACCTGGCAATATAGGGTCTTTTAAGCAAGACTATTTTGCATGTTAAATGCAGGTTTTTAACATTACTAGTCAACGAAGAGGGCCATCGTCGGCATTCAGGAGCCGAATATTAACCATAAAGATCAGAAAAAGCTATATGGTGAAAACACTTCAAAGCTGGGTCATATAATGCTCCATAACCCCCGTCCGAAAATAATAGATGAGTTCACATTTAGGTATACATTACTATACAATTTAAATCCATCGTACTAATATAGCCAAACAACATATTTTATTTAACTCAATTTCATTTCCTTCAGAGACTAATAAAATTTATAACTTCTGAAGTAAATGGACTTGAGTTAGTTAATACATTACCAGAGAGATGCAGAGAAATCTATTTTATGTCTATATTCGACGTTCATTTATGTCTCTGATTAAGCGTATCCCTAATTGATTGATTGAATGATCGAGATGATCGAGACTGTTACAATCAGCGTGTTCTGATCAACAACGTTAACTGTCACTCAAGTACCGATGTCATCTTGGATCGAATGATCGTGTTTATATACGTTTATGTATTTACTTGCACGATATGAGGTTTAATCAGTCTGTACTAAAACATCTGATTATGGACGACAACTTAAAGATGCACTTTATCCTTATAATTATGTTATTTCATGGAAACAGTATTTATGCACATACCTTAAGTTTAACAAATACAAAGTGAAGGAATGTTTACATTTCATATGATATATCAGTCCCTACACGAAATCTATTCTTATTTGATAATGGTGTTTAGTAATTTCGAAACATCGTTCTAAATCGATTACACAGCCATCCTTGATTTTAGAAATGTTGTATTATACTGAATGTTTTGAAACGTGTTTAGCTTTTTTAAATAATTACAAATCTTCTTCCTTACTGACCTTTATTATGGATTCGCCAATTTTCTGGCACCCGCCTGTTGAGTCGAGGACTAGGGCATTCTTTTTTATTTCCAACTGCTGCTAACGACATATTTTAACCTGTGTGTATCCAAATGGCTCTTTGTTCACTTTCTATCCAATTTATATAAAAATGATTCTGACAGATGACCGATTTGTGCTTATTTCACATATAAAGGTTGATAGTTCATTATAGTTCATCTAGTTAACGCCAAAATGCTTTAATGCGGCCAGGGTCCGACCGACACCTGGTAATATTACTTTAATTTTTGCCAAAACCGCGGGACGCATAGATTACATGTAGACTCTATTCTATTATATAATAATATGTTATAATATATCAGGGTTCGTTTACGCTTTCACGCTTCGTAACGATCTTATGCCTATGGTAGCATTAAAAATATATCTGAAAAGCAAACAAAACTTGTATTTATTTATTGACCTTAAATTGAAGTGACGGAAAAGGTGTCGAGTTAATCCAAGATGTCAACAAAGTATGGCAATCAACTCAAAGGGTTGTTCATTTTGAACCAATTCTCGATCTGGTAGCAAAACACGAAAAATGTTTTGATACGGTCAAAATTGATAATTTTAAAAATACAGTTTATATTTCAAACAGGCTTTTATTTGTGAAGATTTCACTCAAGAATGGATGCCATAAACTATCAAGTTTGCATATCATAAGTTAGGAAAGTTGTATGAAGCACCAAACCAGCTGAATAAACTTTTTTAATTATGTCTATTTAAGATTTAATTCTACAGATTATCTCTTCTTTTATTTCAAGTTGAAAAGCCCTGAAAATATTTTTGCACAGAAAGCAAGGACCGATTGTGTAGAAGTGGCTTTGTTTGTCCACGGGTGCTGATCATGCAATAGCTTTTTAAGCCCATAGGCCATAAAAACAATAAAACTGAAATAATTATAGAGAAAATGATTTGTTGACACAGTTGAAAAGAGAACGAGTAATGTAATTCAAAAGTATGGATCGAGATGAACAAAATTATGGCAAAACCTGAATCACTATTTGATCATAATATGTCACAGTCAAAATATTCGGTGTGTTGTGCGCATCATACATTGGTGGACACTGGCATAACCCCCTCCCTTCCCCATAATTTCTAGCATGGTGATTTTGTGTCGACGTCAGGAAAATGTGTCACGATTGTTAGGGAATATGTATTTTTGTAGTCTAGCTTCAAGCCCTTGTGTCCTTACAATCAAAAGTGGAAGAGTAGATAAGGTGGTTCGGCCGGAGGGGGTTCGGAGACTTAAAAGAAAGACTACCTTTTTGAAACATACAGTTCATATGACTTTTTTAAAAGATGGGCTCATTCCAATTTCATTCCAACACCAAAAGACTACATTTTGTATTTGAGAAGTGCAACAATTTTATAACGTCACACCCTGCCAAGCAACGTATACTGCACAGATTTCATATTCAACATTTTTGATGATGTGATGTGCGTCCTATATTTTGCATAAAAGCCCAGATTGTTATTATCTTATGAAGTGAACGAACTCTTGTGGGCTAGCATTTTCTCGAGGAACAATGTCGAGGTAAATACCATACAAGAGCTTGTGCATGCAAAATTCTGAATTCATATCACATGTAATGGAGCTCTACTAGCCCTTACTACAGTATGGTAAATCATGTCGTTTTCATGGATGTTGAGGGGCAACAATCTAATCCGAGTGTAATGAACTGATAAGGAGGTTTAGTCTTTCTATAAATCATAGATCCGTGGCTTCCGATCACGTCTCGGGGATAGCTAAAATTCAACTGTAAACCTTTTTTGCGAATGTTATATCAAGGGATTTTCCAAGCCTCGAATCTCGACAGATGTTCATGCAGAACCTTGCTTAATGATTATTAATGAAAATATAAATAGGTTTTTAAACAAGGTCATGATTTCGGTTTACAGTGTTCCATCATCTATCATGCTAAGTTGTCTGTTGGTAATACTGTGTTTCGATTTACCAGAAAGTGCCAATTCATACCTTTGCCAAGCTACTGTATGTGGCAGTATTCTTAATCTACAACCATTATTTACATGATGCTAAAATGCGACTTGACTAACACGTCGTGAAGCCAACAACTAAACAGGTATTAGCCTCGACCGTCGAAATGAGACAGCATCAGAGTGCTGCAATTAGCGATGGTATGCTCCTAATCCTTATCCGGCAGCCAAAATTGATGTAATGGGAAGTTCAATGAACTTAATTAATGTTTTTGATCTAGTAGAGCTATTTCGCTGTGGTAACACAGACCCATTCACTTATCTTGGTAAGGGTATATCCACCTCTTATCTTTAAGACTTATAGTATAATTCATTGATCCAAAACTGAAATCCTAAATCACATGATGCACCGATGAAGGATATAACTAGCTTGAGTTTGTCTTACCCAAAACGGTGGACAGAGTTGGTTCAATGTCCATACCTAAGCCACTTCAAAGAAATGCACAAATGCCAACGGGGAAATACCAAAAGGGTGTTTAACTGACCAAGAAAATGAAACATTAACTACATGTAGTACCTAAAACAGCCATAGGAGAACTCCAAATATCCCAAATTATGTTCTTACATTTAAAGAATATCCAATACTCGTCCCTCTCGCCACCATTAATTATATACCATAAGACCATGGGACATTCATACTGAAGGCCATAACATGAATACATGTTGAAGAATAAATGGAAAATAAAAACCATTTGATATCAAAAATAGTTAGACACTAGTTGCCATACAAGATCGTCCGTAATAGCATTCAGTCTCGAATGATAACTCCAGTCACGATATCCATTGGAGTAGCAAAGAGCCGGTCAATAATACACCCATCCAAAAAGCCAACGCCATAGTCCATGAAATACAGATATTTGAGAAAAGAAAACGATCTCGCTTAGTATGAATCTAACTAAACTTGCATTTTTGCAGCGATATTCTGATCAAACGGGGGTGAAACTAAATGTAGGGGGAGAATACATGCATGACCGAGCCATCTGTTTGATGTCTTAACAAACTCATGGATGTTCTGGATCGGTAGATATCATTTTTCAGGTTTGTGTATTGATGTGTGCTGGGTTTCTCATATGAAGAGTATTTTAGTCAGAGTAAGAAAAGCAGGCCACAACATTTACATCAGTTCATCATCCCCATATTATACAACCCCCCCCCCTTTAGTCTTGTCTCGTGAATGTAATATACTAGTATTCATCACAGGAGGATCAGAGTCCGTTTTCAAATACAATTACCCTTTGCATTCGTTTGACTTCACTTCTTAAAAGAGAGCTTCGTCTTCGTCTGTAGTTTAACTAGACTCTGCACGCAGGGTAAAATACAATAGGCAGAGATGAAGCAGAAATGAAGCGGTGAACCCGAGTTCCAATCAGTTGTAAAACTTTTTATATCGGCTTTTATTTATCAGTCATCTCGGATTCCCATACTGGCTCACTGGGTGTTCGAATAATTGGACATATCAATGATAACCAATGAGACCAGCGCGCTTCATTCAAAAAACGAACGTTAGCCGAGTCCCAGGGGACTGGTTAGAATTAAAACAAATCCTTGATGCACCATAAGACCCCTCTCCGCTAAGGTGAGGTCACGAAAAGTTTCAGCGGAAAAAATTTTGGGATCAAGTTTTGAAATGAGCAAAATTACTTCAAACCATGGGCTTTCAATCTCTTGAAAGCGGCCTATGTTCAAACTTAAGCCTAAGATCAAAATATTATGCCCAGTATGGCCAAAATGAAAAAAATAATCCCCAATAATATTAATTTATTATCTAAATTGCCCAGTGTATGTGCATGGGGAGCAGATTTTGGACCCCAGCATTTTTGAGCCCCGTCTCTCCTCCCAGCCAACTGCTAGTAGCCGATCGTCTAGTTCTAATAACTGCTGCAATGGTAGCCGCTAGTAGCCGTTTGTCTAGGTCTGATATAACTCACTGTATAGCTGTATAACTGCCAAATTATGACTTTTAGGCAAGCTATAAACTATCAGCACACTCAAAGCAAGATTCTGAAAGGCATTTGGATAATTGTTTACATCATAACACACAAATGTTTTCTATTTCAGTATAGACTCCCATGAAGCAATTGGGCTAGTTGCATGATATTGGGATGGGCTTGATAACAAAGTTGCTCTAGCTCCGAGAAACGTCACTGGTGCAGGCCTTGTTGAGGGGCCAATGGGGGAGAGGCTAACCTTTTAAAAAATATGCCGAGCGATGAGCTTCGGAGATCTTTTCACTTAGATGGGGAGTAAGCTTTAGAAGAGCAACCGGAAAATATCATAAGTATCATATCAATCATGAAATTTCCAATAAATAGAGGATATCCTATGATTTACTCGTGATATGATTTTTATCCACGAATGGATATGATATCTGCACGAGCGAGCGTAGCGAGTAAATCATAGGATGTTCTTTTTATTCCATAGTTAAAGTCATCATCAGAATCGTCGGAAACTAAGTCATTTAATTCGAATTTTCCAAACGATCCGGCGATGTTGACACTTAGCCTCGTTTTGAGTCTGAAGTAGCAAAAATCCATAAACCATCGCATACGACGTCGTATGTCATGGCTAAAAAACCGTATGCTATGGTTTAGTGAAAATTTGTCAGAAATATCATATTTTACCACTGATTACAAAAATACCGTTTTTATTTTCACATGTTATCCTATGAATATCATGCTAACTATGGAATAATATAGTTTACAAAACAGCATATCGGCTCTCTATAATTTAAACAACTTTTTTGAGCTGCATCAAAGTAGTGTTTATTGCCTACATGCATACACACGATTCTTGCTCTGTTGTTTCTGCATGTGTGTCGATGTCACACTATATAGAAATATGCTGTAAATTACATATCACCTCATCATGATAAACCATGACATCTCATTTCTTCTCAGCTCTTTCAGGTGAAACAGAAAGATGCTATGAGTATCAGAATGACATCACCTACATGTAGTTACTACAAGTGCAAGGCATGAGTGCATCAAATCAAACAGAGTCTTCCGTCTTCCAATTATCTATTTCCATACCCATCGGTTAACTTGATATGGAGGTGTGTGTGTTTTGAATGTTGTGTAGAATGCACATATGTCTAATGCATTCCTGCTCGACTCAAATAGGGTACTTTGTATACAGTTTGCGTACACTAGCTAGATTTTGAACTGTTCAATTTTTCCACATCAAAGCTATGCAATTTGGCATTTAGCTTGTGAAGAAGGTTACCTGGCGTCTAGAATGCTTCCCAGTACAGGAAGCGGCTTTGCGAGACTATTCCGCTTCTTCAAATATATATTTAGCAATGGAATATTTATTCATTATTTGCTACTCAGCCTTGCTTCTGTGCAAGGATCCTTTGCATAAAGGTCATGTAGTTCTGCTATTTCGTTTTGCTCAAAGCTGATTACAAATTCTTCGAAACAAATAGGTTCTATATCATCGTGATAATGAAAGTGCGATATCAATACGATAAATTATGTGGACAATTTGGTTTTAATTAGCATCGGAATGAAAATACGCGTTAATTGGATTCCAATGAAATAACTGTTAATATTGGATGTTATAACTGATTATGGTCATGACATTGGGGTATCATTATGAATGAAAATTCCGTATCTTTCCTCAACTTCTATATGGCATACTTGAGATTCACCTTAAAGCTTAGTTCTTTCTTGAATTGTACATGTTGTTATTGAACCAATATTTCACCGATGAACCAATTATCCAAAAATGGCATGGCGCGCACAAGATTGATGCCATCCCTCGGTCATCCCTCGACATATTCAGTCGTGACTAACACAAAAATCCATCTCGTCTTCGTTTTGTTTCTTCATCAATATCTGTCTTAAGGTCAATATAAAAAGCATTTTCTCAAGCTTGGCAATGGTTAAAATGCACATGGTACTAATTTTTAAGAATTTATGAAATAGAATATATGAATATACACCTCCATAAGATTGGCAATCGGACATCTCCTTTTTAATTTTGGCTCGCTTTAATTACGACTATATTTACGACTATATTTTTATGTCTGGCGATTTACGAGAAAAAATGAAAAAGATCGTAAAAGATCATTAAAGTTGTTAATTTCAGAACTACGTATAATTGCAATTAAGAAACAATATTAAGATTAGAAAATCGACAGGTTTTGATACGCTATCCAATGAAAACTTCCAGTTGCCAAACTTATGGAGGGGAGTGTACCCAATGAAAACTTCCAGTTGCCAAACTTATGGAGGGGAGTGTATCCAATGAAAACTTCCAGTTGCCAAACTCATGGAGGGGAGTGTATCCAATGAAAACTTCCAGTTGCCAAACTTATGGAGGGGAGTGTATCCAATGAAAACTTCCAGTTGCCAAACTTATGGAGGGGAGTGTATCCAATGAAAACTTCCAGTTGCCAAACTTATGGAGGGGAGTGTATGTATGTTTTGATAGAAACCCGATAGTAAATACGTAAATAAGATTGGAAGTATTTTGTTGTAATTATCTATACGCATCCTGTATTATTTCTAATATACTGTATGCCCTGAAAGGTCCCAAACTAATCTTCTAATCTAGTTGATTCGGATTACGCTTCTAGTAACCTGGTAGCGCCAATCATGTTGTGTTTAATGTTTGTATTCAAACAAAGATGAAAGAGCCATCGGTAAGTGGGGGAAAGATATAGCACATCAGTACGAGAGATGCCAAAGTGCCATCATTATCGAGGGGTTCACATTTCACTGGTTAACTAATTACTTGATCTAACGTTGTTTAATAATATTTTTAGTTGGATAGGGTTCAGTTTCAGTGTTTCGTACTGTAAAACGGGAAAAGGAAATCCCTCATTGTAAAATGGAAAAAGGAAATCCATCATATGCCCGGCGCAGTGTTATCAGTATGCGTTGAAGGGTGAATGTAAAATACATTCCTTAAACATTGCTATCTCAAGTACTCTTAGGTAAACGTTGTTAAGATAATTGTATCCATGGCAACCATAGTTAAACCCTTCAGATATTATCAGGTGAGATGGTTGATTGGCCAAGTAAACAGGCAAGGGGATGGCAATCTGTTTAATAACGTAAACCCATGTTTAGACCTCCATCAAAAATAAATGGAACAACCATTTGATCCAGCTGTTTAGACACATTCACAATTTCCTTCCTTTTTACAATTGTACCTCTTGATTTATTACTTTTCTATACCAGATGGGCCTTGTCTTCAGGTTTGTTAATTTCGATTCGCTTTTTATAAAGCTACTCGGATGAAAGGCCGAACCTGTGGTTCAGATTTCGAAGTTATTATGGACATTTTCGGGGGATGGTACATTTCGACTCACCAATACAAGGACTAGTGCGTATTTCTTCGCAAGATAACGCTTACGTTCAACAGGCGTGATAACAACAGTTTATAGGTTCGTAGGGCTGTTTTAACCGGTTTAGAACCTTTGAGGTTAGCTCCGTCGATATGTCGATTGGAGTTTCATAATGATCTTAGTTTAGAATACACTCCCTGTTTTGATTTCATAACCCAACACGAGTGACTTTTTACATAATAATTTATCAGCACCTGAGTTACGTCAATAGACGAAACCTATATAGCTGGTAACTTGTTAGGCATGGTGTGTTCGAAGAGAGTAATGTCTAATTGGGGAGAAATCAGGACAGTCAGGCTACGTATGTAATGGCGTCAAAAAATCGTACATCTTCAATTCCCAAAATAATTGATGGAGTAACTTGTAATACACAATTTAGACTACTTTACCGTATTTGTTTTTGTGCATCTCGAATCCAATCTCATAAAAGCATTCACGAAATTATAAGTATTCGAAATTTTGAGTTGAGGTGAGATATACAGATATACTGGTCCTTTTTGAGAAAAAGATATTTGAATCAAAAGCATGTTTTTTTATCAACTCACTGCGATTGACAACGAATGTTACATAAACAAATGTTTCCGTTTTAATTGAACGTTACTAATAATGTCCTTCTCAGTGATTTCATGATAAATAGACAGTATCAATGTTTAATATTCAACCTCGTTTTCGCGACGTTTAAACATGAGAAGAAAATGATGGTGGAAATTACAATTCCAAATCTCAGCATGTATTTTGTATTGAATTGGATGATGCTGATCCTCTTTCCAGGGAGCACAGACCCGTAGCCATGATTTGCCACTTTTTAACAAATTCCAGGGGGAGTTTACTTCAGAAAACTTTGGTCTGAATATGACCCAAATCGAAAAGTGCTCAGAATAGTGAAAGACTGCATGATTTCGAAAGAATTTTTGGCCCCCGAACCCCTCAAATCATAAATAAAACAAGGCATTATAACATGACAAAATGTTACCACCTAGTTGCTCACAATATTATGAGTTCAATCTTAAGTTAGATTTGAATTTCTGAGAACTTTTAGATGATTTTGATAAAATAAATTGGTCAATTTGAAGCAAGTTGAAAACAGATCCTTTTGACCTTTGAGAAGGTCATTGAAGGTCAAATCTAAAGTCAGATTTGAACTTCTGATAACCTGTAGATGATTTTGAAAAAACTGGTCAATTTGAAAAAAGACTTTTTGACCTTTTTTGCCCTTGAAAAGGTCATTGAAGGTCAAATCTTGAATATAAAGTCAGATTTGAACTTCTGAAAAAATGTAAATGATTTTGAAAAAATTTGAAGTCAGTCTAAAGTATTTGTTAAGTTATTGGAAGTTGTGAGAATTTGTTACAGACGCCGATCGCCAAACACCAACCGCCAACCGCCAACCACTAACCGCCATCCGCCGACCACCGTCAAAAAACTCTACATATGCTCTACATATACTGACATCCACCAAGGTATTGCTGCTCTACATATACTGACATTCACCAAGGCAACTTAAATTACTGCTCTACATATACTGACATCCAACAAGGTATTACTGCTCTACACATACTGACATCCACCAAGGGAAATTAAATTACTGCTCTACATCTACTGACATCCACCAAGGGCAAATTGAATTACTTCTCTACATATACTGACATCAACCAGGGCAAATTGAATTACTGCTCTACATATACTGACATCCACCAAGACAAATTGAATTACTGCTCTACATATACTGACATCCACCAAGGCAAATTGAATTACTGCTCTACATCATATACTGACATCCACCAAGATATAACTGCTCTACATATACTGACATCCACCAAGGTATTATTGCTCTAGATATACTACTGACATCCACCAAGGCAAATTACATTGCTCTACATATATTGACATCCACCGCCGAGGCAAATAAAATTACTGCTCTACATATAAAGACATCTAACAAGGCACATTACATTACTGCTCTGCATATACTGACATCCACCAAGGCAAATTAAATTACTGCTCTACATATACTGAAATCCAACAAGGCAGATAAAATTACTGCTCTACATATACTGACATCCAACAAGGTAAATTGAATTACTGCTCTACATATACTGACATCCACCAAGGCAAATTGAATTACTGCTCTACATATACTGACATCCAACAAGGTAAATTAAATTACTGCTCTACATATACTGACATCCACCAAGGCAAATTAAATTACTGCTCTACATATACTGACATCCAACAAGTTAAACTAAATCACTGCTCTACATATACTGATATCCAACGAGGCAAATTAAATTACTGCTCTACATATACTGACATCCACCAATACAAATTGAATTACTACTCTACATATACTGACACCCACCAAGGTATAACTGCTCTACATATACTGATATCCACCAAGGCAAATTGAATTACTGCTCTACGTATACTGACATCAACCAAGACAAATTGAATTACTGCTCTATATATACGTACTGACATCCACCCAGAAAACGAATATACTTTTCTACATACTGACATCCTCGGAGGCAACTTTTGAATTGATTGCTGCTGCACATGTACATATGATACTGACAACAACTGATGCAACTTGAATTACCGACCTACACATTTGCGCTTTATAAGTATGTGCTAAATGCATCAAAAATGAAAACATCATTAGAACATTAGTGTAAATAGAGCATTAGGATAAGAATGAACTGACGGGCCTAATAGTTTCAAGTAGCCACGTGATGCTAACTTTTAAGTTGTGTTGCTTTACATAGATGATAAGATGATAAATAAATTCCTTTTAAATAATAAGTGGTAAGAATGAAATTACATTTCTAATCACCCAGAATACTCCATTTGCTAGCGTGCTCTTTTTATGACTTTTTGAATACCGATGGAGATCAAACAAAAATAATCAAGTGTTATTATAGGCGTACAACAGGTGATTCTCACAGTGTATGACTACTTGAAATGGTAAGTATGTCACTTCCACTCTCGTTTTCATGTTTTTATTATATAGATAGGTAAGATTGTTTCGGAGGCCTAGTTAACCAGCTCATCAATGCAAGTATATAGTTGGTTATGCTCGTTGCCATGGTTACGTAGGTTGGCATACTGGTGTGCACGTTGCCATTGCTACGGAGTCTGAGTAAATAACGAGCACAAAACTTTTGATAGTGTATTTGTAGTAGTAAATAAATTGACTACTTTCTACTTTACCTTTTTCTCGATTTCAGTGTGTTCTGATACTGAATGGAGATTCTTCAATTTTTTCACTCGTTTTGCACAATATTTTCAGAGTAACTATAACATTCATTTCCTCATAAGTTATAAAAAATTCAGATGTCGGTAACAAATATTTCTGAAGTTATGGTTACTATGGTAACCTCAATATCGATATATAGCGGGACAGTTATGTCCCACAGTCTCATGTCTGCTCAGTAGTGTTGTTGCGATGTGCCATAATCGTACATCGATGCATCGGTGTGCAAACGTTTAATGACCCCAATTAAATCGAATATGAGCTGGGATGTAAGATCTCAAAAAATCCTCAATTCTGCCCTATCAAGTCCAATGTGACTGTTGAATTTGTCCTATGGAGTCTCATCGAGTCTAACCTTGCTCCACTTATGCCTCGATCATTTTGATTAACAAGTTACCTGATCAAAAGTCCCACGATGCCCCATTAAAAGAACAATTAAAAAAAGTACAATTCCTTTGCGTGGAGTACATATTTTGAATTTCATCATTTCTCAATCAATGAACTTCAAAGGAGGTCTTGCTTACTGGAAACTTCGTTCATGTACAAAAACAAAACATTGCACATCATACCAAGTACAGTGTACGATGTAAATCGGAATGTATCTAGATTAATGAATTATTTTGTTAATTCAAATTATTTCTTTGAACCCAACATTCAAGGAGAACACGATGGGCGACTGTCGATCTATAACATTTGAATATTTCCCCGATGTATTGTTAACAATGTGACCATATTTCAAGGTGGGGGAGAACTAAAAATCGTTCACAGACGACCAAGTATGAAACTACACCTACCTATTTTTTATTAAAAAGGTGAACTCTTCGAAAATACCATACGCGTTTCCGCCCCCTGCCTGTGATAATTTAGATTTGACGTCCGAGGTTAGCTCTATTAACACATGTCTCAGACTGTACGAGAGAAGGGTGTGTTGAGTAATATATCAGGTAAAGGTGGCGTGAAGGACGTAATGGGAATATATAGGTAAACCGGAAGCCATGGTGAAAGAAACTATTGTACGTAATTATAAAAATTAAATATATTATCTCCAGGGCCGTCAGATGGGGGGTGCGATGGGTGCGACCGCACCCCCCTTTGTCACCTCCCAAAATAAATTTGAAAAAAATATTTTGAAAACTTTTTTTTTTTGAAAAATATTTTTTTTGTAATTTTTTTTATTGACTCTTACACTTTGAAAGTACCCAGAAAGCACAAAATAGCATCTTAAAATTGTAAAGTTTTCTAGGGGCATTGGCCACCCCTCACACCCCCCACAAAACAATGGAAAAGTTCTAAATTTATTTTAGTGTTTTGTCTCAGACACTTTTAAAGTGCCCAGACATCATCAAATATCTCCTTGATATAGTAAGTGTTTCTGGGGGACTTGCTCCCCCTCTTGCATCTTGCACTTGCATAACCCCCCCCCCCCCTCTGGAGCCCCCCCCCCCCCCCTTGACCCCCTCCCCCCAAAAAATTGTGATTTTCTCAAATTCTTTAATTGACTCATACACTTTGGAAGTGCCCAGAAAGCACCAAATAGCGTCGTAAAATTGTAAAATTTTCTAGGGGGAGTTGGCCACCCCTCACACCCCAAACAAAACAATGGAAAAGTTCTGAATATGTTTTATGTATTGACACTTTTAAATTGCCCAGACATCATCAAATAGCTCCTTGATTAAGTTAATGATTCTGGAAGACTAACACTTACTCGCCCTCTGGCATCCCCACTCCACCCCCCCTCCTCTGGCAGCCTCCCCCTAACATCCCCTTTGAAAGTGCCCAGAAAGCACCAAATAGCACCTTAAAATTGTAAAGTTTTCTTGGGAAATAGGCACTTTTAGGCACAGACACTTTTAAAGTGCCCAAACTTCATCGAATAGCACCTTGATATTGTAAATTTTGATATGGTGGACAAACATTTGCTCCCCTCTGGCACCCCAGCCCCACCTCCCCCTCTGGCACACCCCCCCCCCTTTGACACCCCCAAAATTTGAAAAAAATTGTGATTGTTTTTCAATGTTTTTATTGACTAATACACTTTAAAAATGCCCAGAAGCACCAAATATCATCTTTAAATTGTAAAATATTCTAGGAGAGTTAGCCACCCCTCACATCCCCCACAAAACAAAAGAAAATATTCTGAATTTCATGTATTGTCTCAGACATTTTTTAAGTGCCCAGACATCATCACATAGCAAGGTCAATGTTTCTGGGGGACAACCCATTGCTCCCCTACTGGCACCCCACCCCACTTCACCCTCTCATCCACTTTGACACCCCCAAAAGAATTTGAAAAAAAATTCACATTTTTCTTATTGACTCATAACGCACAGGCGTACCAGATGGTTGCAAAATCACTCCAAATACAACCAAATTTCAAAATGTTCCTGGGGAAGGACCCCAGACCCCCCTGAATGCTCGGTTTTTATTCACTCAACTCTTATTCCCGTGGTGGTGGCGTACTACTTGGAAACTTACACTTTGAAAGTGCCCAGAAAGCACCAAATAGCATCTCAAAACTGTAAAATTTTCTAGGGGGAGTGGACCACCCTTCACGACCCCCACAAAACAATTGGAACGTTTTGGAAGTTGCATTTGTTAATTCCAAACCAATATAGAGAGTAACTGACCCCCCCCCCCCCCCATCTGACGTACGCGATTTGATTTACACGGCAAAAAAATTGACTATTTTATATTCTCTTTAGTAAGCTAAAAACCGCACCCCCCTTGGAGAAAAGTGTCTTACGGGCCTGATCTCTGATGGGTATTAGTAAGACTGGATTAAAAGATTATCCCGAAGTGGAGTGCAGATGAAGCTTTCTTTTAAAATCATACTATAGGAAAGAGTATCGTCAGTTTGTTACCAGCATTACATGATAAATATTAGGAACAATCATTACATAATAAATATAAGAAACAATTAAACAATAACCCCTCACCTTCTGAGAACACAGCTTGTATACAAAATTGATAAATTCTTATTTTTATCCGGCAAAGTTCATAAAGTTACTTGAACAAATTAAAAAGAAGAAATTCGATTCCAGAGTCTTGGAGCCGTGCCAACTAATTATACTTTTAGATGTTCTTCCATTCACGATCTAAAGGATCACTATCTACAGTAGAATGTTTAAAGATTTGCAATGGAATTTGCATTGCCCATATAATAACCAGATGGAGAGTTTTAAAACGGGATTGAAACAATATTCCAAGACTTAAAAGCTCTTATATCTTCAATTATTAAGATGTAACACCCCACTTATGACTTTTCAGCTGGTTACATAAATCTCACAAAATGGTGGCTCTATAATATCCAAAGGTGTGTTCCTGGGATTGCAAGTTGTAAAAGTGCTCTCGTGCTGGGTGGGGATTTGCTGTGTTATTAATTAATTAGTTGAGTTGATATAATCATCATCAACGCTGTTAGGATAAACACGTCAATAATATAATACTGATATTAATAATAAAATCACACACTGTGAGGTTCTGAAAGACTTACACCCTGAAGTTGTGATATATGATTCTTACACAATTAATGAGTTCTTTGGTCGTTACGTGCGGGAGAGTAAGATCAGACTTGTTATGAGTTGATGGCGTATTCGCCCTTGTGTTCAGAGGGCATAACACCGGTCTAACATGAAGGCCGACTGGTAAACAGAATCATTAAAACTAATAAAACGTTTATTACCTACCTACTGTATTAAATGGCAATGGTATTTCATTTTTAATGTGACCACTAAAAAGAATTAGGTTTGTTGATAGGAAAACGTTAACTTACATTATAGAGTCTTGCACTGTACTTCAGGTCTTACATCCAAGTTAACGCCTCGTTTTCGACAAACCGTCGTGCCAGAAATTTATTTCAGTTGCAGTGTTACCTCCAAAATTATAGAAAAACAATATTTTGGCATATAATCCAAATTGATAAAATCCTTAATTTGTGAATGTTTTTCTAGTCCCTGATTTAATAAGGAATGCTGAAGAACCCTTTTCGGGTGGCAGTGATTTGAAAAGTTGATTCCCAGACCTTCAGAGTGTTCGGTAGTATTCACAAACCAAGGTAACAAAATCGATGACGTAGACGAAAAGGCTCATAAATTCGCTTGGAACACCAGAACATAACAAGGTATAAAAATAGAAAGGTCATATAGTTTCTCCCGTTCGTGTTGATTTGCCGGCAAGATGTTTGCAAGGAAAATCTTGTAGACGGTTTCTTTGGCCAGGAAAACCGCATTAATTACCAGAGCCAAAGCAACGGGTAGGGAGGCATAGTTGATTGAACATAGTGGGTTGCAGGAACAAGATAGACGGCACACCTGGAGGCATCGCAGACTGACTATAAGAAAGCCTGAATAAAGCAACTTAAAAAGAAATTATCAATCCGTAGACAAAATACGTCAATAATTGTATATTTGATAAAGATAAGCATAAAATAACACGCGTTCATTGAAGAACGTCTAAAATGCAAAATTTTGTTGATATCAATATTATGGCGATATTTGGCCTCAGTTTTTACATTTCTTGCAGTCTTACAAATGTCTGATGTGTTTGCCATATATGTGCATTCAAAGCCAACTACAGCTAACCAATTTGAAACCCGAGCATTCTGCCAGAATCAACCTGTGTTCAGAGTAAGCGGGACTCTATAGCAGAATCTATGATAATCTTACCTATACCTACTTCTACTTTTCAAACAATTTGAAGAAACAAAAAATGTATTGCCGATTCCCATTCTATTTTATACAAAAACAACCAGAGGCGAATTCAAAATTGATTTTACATTGTTTTCTTCATTGCAGCTCAAATTAATCAAATGATTGCTAAAGATGCGCTGATATTAATAGTTACCGCACCTGGGTTGTTAATATTGAATGCAAAGCTTCTTACGCATGTTTCGGATTCCAAGCCGTTAGAAAATCGAAATTTAGGCAGTGTTAAAAATGGAGAGCAACTTTTTAATTTCAAGATTTGAATTTAAATCATTAATTCTGACTTCTATCATATTCGGCACAGTTGACTGCTCCAAATAGCTCGCACCTTTATTCAGAGATACATAGAGTTTAACATTTCATGTGTTTGTATCATAGATCTTTTTATAGATGTACAGAGCCTATATAGGTTGAAAACATTCTTTTCTTCATCATACAACTTGTACACTGTACATACTATTTGGGATGGCATTAGTACACAACACATTGGTTGCAATATTGGTTAATTTATTGGCCTTCTATCATGTCTATACCTTGATTTATAAGGTTGCAGATGTTCCAGCCTCAGCAGTGTAGGAATAGCTTAGATGCCACTTGGACAAATTGGCCGATCTCGTTTAGATTTAATGGTTTAGATTACAATGGCAGGGTAGAACACCTATTTTAAGCACAACCAGCTTTCAAGCTTTACGATTTGTGTGATTGAACAGTTGGTGTGTTGTTTATTACATATTGGTGTGTCATATTCATATATAATAATAATAATATAATGTCAATATTCATATTGGTGTATATGAAGTTTGTGTGTCATTTATAAATAGGATATTCGATGTCTCAGTGACAGGCTGAGTTATGTTTGGTGTGTTATTTATCGGTTGTATTGCTTGATGTGTCAGTTATTGGATATAAGGCGTTTCGTTTATTGGTGTGTCATTTCTGTTGCGGTTTCGTGTATTGTTTAGTATATCTGTTTAGTGTATTGTGTATTTGATATTTGGTGTGTCGCCTCATTTGTCACTAGTTTTCAATGATTCACTGTACTTTTTCGATTTACAGTCTTAACTATGCAGTAACGGGAGCTTTGAGCTTTTCATGATGGTCCGCTCATTGGCATTCCGGCGAAAAGTTTCGACCCTAAATGTGTTATTAAGATAATCCGAGAGTAAAACTCAACATGAAAACAAAATTGACAATTCCTGTTCATAATGGAATCCTCAGATACCTTACTTTACATGGTATCATGACGTAGCCTAGGTATCATGATAAAATGTTTGAAAGTGAGCAAAGCATATATCACTACATACAGGTTCTTGCAGGATTGATTTATCAATATAGCTAATAGAGAAAAGTTGCAAAAGATGCAAGTTGCACGTTCACACCGGAATAGCCTGACAACGGTAGAGTCAGATACCGTTGTCACAAATGGCGGACACAACCGTCGTTTCGACTCTTCAATCACTTGGTCCTCGATTCATGGGACTTTATCGTCGCTAATTCTGTGCACATATTTAGCTCTTGTGATAATGTATCATATGAAATCCCAATTTCTATCAAATTGGGCCGTGAATCGCCACAATATATAGCTTCTTCGATATCGTCAATGACAACGGAATCTGAATTTCAAATAATTTACAAAAACAACGGCATATGGCAATACAGTGTCCGTTGTCCCGTATCTCATTTTGATAGGTTAAATTAAAGACTTTTTTCGATGGTAGAACATTATTAACTAACTACAGTATAAAGACACTTTGATTGTTGTTCCAAAGGAATTTAGTCTAGGTGCTCTATCAAACATACAGTTCATGAAAATCTAATTGAAGCGACGGTTATGTCCGCCATTTGTGACAACGGTATGTGACTTTACCGTTGTCAGGCTATTCCGGTGCGACGTTGTGAAGAAGGAGGAACGAGGATTCTGTAATCCAGTGTGTGGCGTTCGAAGGATGACGTTGACATGGATTGAAGACATTTAGCGAACCAACGTGTTTTAAATAGCAACGTATTCACATTGATTAAATAAATACTGAGAATTATAGAGACGTCACTCATCAACATGTATATTCTTATGTACAGAGTGTATGTATACCGATTTTTGATAAAGTAGTATTCTTTTGAAAGGATTTTTCTCATAGACCTATTATACAGATATGTTTTGCGTGGTGTTAGCTTATTAATACCATCATTTGCAAGTACAGTAAATGTATCCCTTATTCGACTTAGTTCTGGTGCCTACAATCGCCCAAATATATTTATTTTGCAAGGGAGCCTTGCATTATACTTATGTTGATGAAGAAGTGTGAAGGGCAGTTATATTTTCCTCGTTACCTATAGTATCCAAGAAGTGTAAGCTTAATAAACCAGATAACATACCGAATCTTTACCTTTTCTTTTGGGGACAGCGTAATCGGGCGTCGATCGACAAACGCATCCTCCCTCCCCTTCCCCAACACATGCACTCTATGGAGACAGAGCCTGTGAGAAATATTGGGTGCGGAATGAATGAGCGGATGGTGCGGATTTAACTTTAATTTTTGACATTTCTGAAACTCAGCAATTTTTGGTCCTCAAATATATCCATATGTGTGAAGTTGACACCTAATATCAAAAATATTGTGAAAATAGTGATGTATTGCATTCTGTAGCGACGGACTATGCATTATACCTTTTTTGGCACAAATATGAACGTATTTCCTAGTATGTATAGAAGTTCGCAGTTGACGTGGCCCAAGCACTCCGGTCCCACAACACAAATAATCTTATCTTATCTTAAATAATATCATCGAAGGATAAAGTGTTTTATGTTTATTGAGCTTTTCCACAACAAATATTTAGAGGGGGCTCATATCTGATGAAAATTTCCTGTTTTTTATAAAATCTCAGGGAAACAGTCTGGCTTCCAAGATGCAAAAATAATTTGTATGTATAGTGTATCTTGAACAACATTTACATGAATGCTGGGGACGCTGTTTCAAAATATATAATGTCTGGGAAAGGTTCAATGCATATTGCTCCGCTATAGAATGAATTACACTATACTAGTACTATTATCACAATTTTATTGATATTATATATATAGGTGTCAACCTCACACATGGATATATCTGAAGACCAAAAATTGCTTAATTTCAGAAATATCGCAAATTCAAATATGATAGTACATGTAGTTAAATCGGCACCATCCGCACATTCGTGCCGCACCCAATATTTCCCACATGCTCCGTCTGCATAGGGTGGGTTGCAACACTTGTCATATAAGTATTTAAAACAATAAGTCACTCAATTTATCATTCTTCAATACACCCAAGTGAAATGGTCTTGATTTTCATTAATATTCAATACTTAACCCCCCTATCACACCAAACTCGTTCTTACCCGTTCTTGCCAGTCCTACGAAAACGTCGTAAAACGGGCTCAATCTGGCTGTGGTCGGGAAATATGTCTGAAATAATTAGCTTCTTCGTTCTTAAACAGTCTTCAATACGTCCATCTCGTTCGCAGTTCGTTCAAGTCGCATCACGACGGTGTGCAACGCCGTAGAACGCGTCCCTTAGTCTAGAAGGTCATCATGACCTGATAACAGAACGGTATGGTCGCAATCGAATTTTGAATCGATTCAAAATTCTAAAATCACATTCCCGTCTGAGAACGTTCATGAAGTTCGTAAATAGACCTTAGAAAGTTGCAGGTACGTTCATTCCGTTCGCACACAGTTTAAAACCAGTTTTGAAGAACGCAGGGGCAACTTGTTTGGTGTGATAGCTATATTTTTGCTAACTCGTTCATAAGCAGTGTTAAATACGTTCTTAATCAGTTTAAACCCGTTTGCAATGAGTTCTACCTCGTTCTCAACACGTCCTCGGACAGTTCAACTCGTTGTTAAAACGTCCCTAGTAGGATTGAAGTACGACGGTTCCGTTCGTAGTACGTCCCGCTCGTCGTTAGTACGTTGTCACTCGTTCTAATTGTAGAACGTGACGACCACGAGAACATTTTGAGCATTGTCTAAGTTCTAGAGGACCTACCCGTTCGAGTACGTTCGATGAAGTTTCTAAATGGATCCCAAACGGTTCTTAGTACGTCCAGTCCGTTCGTACACAGTTGAAGCCCGTTTTCGAGAACGTAGTGAGAACTAGTTTGGTGTGATAGTAGGGTTATCAAACATATCATATTTATAATCTAAATATAAAATTACATTCTAGAGGTTTAAAAATTGTTTATCAACTTGTGATTTTTAAATCGGGTAGATCCCCCATAGAACCCATGTTTTAAAATCACGAAACGTGATACATTTTTTCTTGTACTTGTGTTCAGTAATTGGACGAAAAATAGTTTCTTTTACGGGACATATTTTTACACAATGATCAAACTGAAAAGGTAATATGAATATTGCTCCATAAATCTAATGAATATTGATGTCTAGAGGAACTTTGTAATATAATTACGATCATCGTTGTAATACCTTATTCACATTTGATCTACGGCAACCGTACGGCGGTCGTAGCTTCCCAAAATCGAGAGAAATATGCAAAATGAAGTATTACGATGTTGAATTTCTATATCGATTTTGTGAGGCTTAAGCCGCCGTACGTATGGCGAAGAGCAAATGTCACAGAGGCTTAACATGAACATTATCGTAGCCTGAGCGCAGAGGTTACCTGAAGGTATACAATACGAAGCTCTCTTTTAAGAAGCGAAGTCGAGCCAATGGAACAGGTAATATTATCGTGATCAATCCATTTATTTTCCTCATGCTGGTTCCATTATGTCGTGATGGTTACTTGTATATCCCTGACATAGGAATAACATTATCAACACTAATCACGTTTTGACACATTATACTTTATCACTTATATTTCAGTGATAAAATTTTAATCAATTATGACTAATTGAATTCGTGAATTCAGGAAATGAGCTTTAGAATATTCCTGCTAGGAATCAGATTACACAATTAAAACATGACTTGTTACACTGGGATACAGGACATGTAGTACTAGTTACATTTTTTGTAATAGATGCTACTAAAGTTCATTTGGCTGTTTCATTGCATTTGTAAAACCTAGAAAATAAGGAATCAAGACTTTAGTGCCATAATCATTATATGGAAAAATATGGTCATATTGTACACATGTGACATTTGTAAACATGTATCTAAGCTAGATTGCTTGTAATTTGACTTATAAAATATGTGGCCTCTCATATTTTGATGCTTCTTGGTCATGTTATTTCCTAAATTTTAACATGGCAGACAGTGCTTAAATTACAGACTTGTTGCACAAAAAAAACTAAATAATCTGAATGATTTTACATAAAGACACCAGTGCATTCACTTTATCATCTGTCTAGAAGAGTGTTTTATAGACCCTTTTATTGTGCTCATTATTTCTAATCGCATTGTGAGATATAGTAAACCAAAACAGGAAAGCTGTAATTAGTTAACAGTTTTTATTCATTCCTATTTCTTTATTTACACATTTCAAATGTTAAGTAGAACAAAATGTGTTCACCAAATAAATGTTTTACTACACTGTGTACACACAACAATCGAAAATCAAACTTACAATACTAGTATACTTCACAGTTTCTGTGTTTGTAATCAAATTACTTTGGCAAATATAGATGTCATAATGTCTCTCAACAAGTTTTAAAGCACATTGTGCTTAGACTCAGTGTCACAGTTGCTATTTAAACCATAGTTCAAATCATCAATCACTAGATTAATAATCAAATCTGCTAATCATTCAATGCCTAAGATGAATTTTTTTAATCTGTGTCTGATCCTTTCTTTTCTAGAGACTTCAACTTGCCAAGTTTCTCCTTATGGCGGGCAATGGCTTCCTGGAAGTAAAGATTTAAATGTACATACAATTATGCAAGTAGTCGCTATTATACATACAAATAAGCCCCTTATTCGACATACAAACAAGACCCTTATTTTATTAGGAATCAAATACTGGATAATTCAATGTACACATTATTTCTGGTGTCTATTATAACTAATATTTCTCTCCAGATTATATCAATAAAAGTGTAAAGCAGGACTTAAATTTACACACAATGAAGCTAGCCATGCAAGGTTGCAAAATGTGCAGATAATATGACTTAAAAATGTGACTTTTAACTTAAAATGTTTACAACTGATTTTAAAGTGAACTTTCTCAATTTTTCAGGTGTTTTGGAAGCGTCTCACAAAAATTGGAAGCTCCGCCACCATTGTAGCAAAGTACCTGATGTCTTTGAATTTCCGTTTCATGGTTATCTACTTCTTCTTTGTGGTGGTCATGCAATGCTTTAAGCTGCTCTTGTTGCTAAAACACACATTACATGCAGAAAATCTGCAGTTAATAAGCTTCTACTTCAAGCTAAGCAATCAATGTAGTGGATATCATGGATAAACAGCAAATTAAGATATCTACATCAATAAAGATACAGGTTACATCATGCGACAGAAAGGCTCTACATGCAAAATTAACTAGATAACAGCAACACCAAGGTGTAGCAAATCCCACCGAACATATATGGCTGCTATTTTTGAAAATGGCCACATATTAGCCAAATTGTCACTAGACAGTTGTAATATGTAATGCTTCTAAGTATTCACAAATGAAATATCAACAAAACTACTCAACTACTTTTCCAGTTTAAGCAAAATGTAAAATAGCTCTTTAACACATAACAAAATTATTGCGATTAGCCACATGACATAAAAAGTGTCGCTCCACTACTTTTTAAAATGGCCACTCACAATCCAAATTTTTAGACCGTGTGTCATGCTATTGCTTATGAGTATTCACATATCAAAATATTGTAACATTGAAACTAAAATGGTGGCCACGTGGGGATGGATGAAACTGTTCTCAATGTATATCCCCACAAACTTTGTTCGGTGGGATAACAAGTACAAAGAAGTCAGCCTCAAGGCATCCTCCAAGTAAGACATAAGACAATATTAGCTAAGCAGAAATCTAGGCACACGATTCAGCTAGCTGCTCTGTGGGGTTGCTGCAACAAAGGCTAAGCATATGCACAGTAGAGAACCTCCCAGCTTATTCACATAGAGGTATTAGTGCACAAACAATTGACCAAACAACATGGGAGACTTATATAATCTCGGATTGTTTCTTCACTGTCTAATTAGCTTCAGGACCCCTATAGATGATGCTTTGTTGCAGACAGATTGTTTGCCAAGTAATGAAGTGTTTACGGCAGCAGAGTGTTGCAACATCTGAGATTACTCAATCCCATTGTTGTGCGGTCTGATCACATTCTAACATGACTCAGCTATTAGCCTAATTAAACTGGCCCTTTAAGGATACTGCCACAATAACACATATCATGTGATTGAAAAAATATATTCAGGACAATAAATTTTTTGATAGATTCATAATCAAATAAAGTGGAATATTTACTATAATACAATCTATGCACTCTGCTTAAAATCAATGTACATATAAGTAATAGTAGTTTTCCCAAAATGAAAGTAAACATCTTTAATGTGGAGGATTAATAATGCCTAGGAGTCATGATAGAATGTGAAAATAAATTAACTAGAAATAATTAGGAAGCATTGTTGTTGTGTCTCCATGTGAGCCAGTAGACTGTTTCTACCTCATGATGCTTGATGAGTTCCTGGTGGGACTGGATCTCAGTTATATGTTCCTTTTTTAAAGACTTCAGTTGTTCAGTTTGCTGTCCAAGTGAGAAATAAAGAAAATTATTTATAAAGATGGCACCACGATTCAGTAGACAAGAAATGTAGGCCAACAACGGAGGACTGTGTTCCAGGTGTATTATGCTCCTTTTTTAAAAATTTTGCTTGTTCAGTATGCTGTCCAAGTGAGAAATAAAGAAAATCATTTATAAAGATGGCACCACGATTCAGTAGACAAGAAATGTAGGCCAACGACGGAGGACTGACTCCAAGTATTCTAGAAATATGTTCTTTTCTTAATAAAGACTTCAGTTGTACAGTTTCAGGCCTTGCTATCCAAGTGAAAAATATTAAAAATTATTTATAAAGATCATTCATAAGAAAATAAATCTAGTTCCAGTGAAGGAGGATTGGCTCCCAGTATTCCATCTCGATATTCTGCCATATATGGAGTCATGTAGTGATAAAAAAATTCAAAATTAAACAACCGCCATTTTTTCACTTCAGAATTTGGATCCACAGTTTTGAACTCATTTCAAAACACACAAAATCAAAGTGATCAAGATATTAGTTTAAATCTTTTGGATTGCTACTTTGATTTAACAGCCAGTTATAACACGACTTTTTCATTGTCCCTATCGCTAGAATATCACTCATTCTCTTTGCAGCCGGAGAAAAATGCAGGCACAATCAGCACTGAGCAAATTGCTTGGAGAGTTAGAACCCTGGGAGCCAATCCTCCTTGAGGTACAGTGCGGTATTTAGTATTCTGGATTTTCATGATGTTTACTGCCTAAGGAAGATAGTTGCAAACAAGTTGTTTGTTTACGTTAACTAAGTAATAACGTCGATAATTGTATAGGCTAATGTTTTAACAATCTTTGAGTTATACAAATAGGAAAGTTACCCATGTTCAGATTAACATAGTTTTAGTGGCAAATATGACATAATATGTAAGAAAGTAACAACTGTTATCAAATTTTTTGATAGCGTTTTGCAATTAAAGCTGCAACAAAGACTGGAGACTGTAAATAAGCCAAGGTACAGGAAAAGGGGTCTGCTATCACAATTTTTTTCAATATTTGAAGAGACCTTTCAAATGAGCATGGCTTATGTCTTAACAATTTTCCTTGCAGATATAGATCAAAAAACAGATTTGAATTTAGCACATTTTCCTCTTAATCTTGGGCACTTCTTTGGCTGACCTGCAGCACAATTTTTATTTTTGTGATAAGACGGGTTTACCTGTGTTGAGGCTCAAATATTGAAGGCAATCTTTTCAGAATAACATGCCAATGTTTCCCTTACGATCTTAATTTTCTAAACTGAAATGTTTTCTGATCAAATCTAAATGAATTTTGAAGATTTAAGTTGCAGAGCTGTCCAATTTATAAGAATTGAAAAAGTCTTCTTTAATTTGTACCAAATAAACCTTAAAGTTAAATGAAATCCTGAAAAATAAACAGAACTGTTGGACAAGCAAGAAATATTATGAAATTGTATTAGTTTGTCTCTAGTTTTTGTTGCACCTTTAAGGGTCAGGATGTTTTCACATTTCATCGTGATATGCATATTTTGTATATTGTATGTAACATGTACAAGATACTTTCCAAAATGTCATAACTATTTGCTGAAGTTTTGTTTGCTTATTTTTATGTCAGAATGTCAGATTTCTATAAATATATATATATACAAAGAGTACAGTAACGTGGAAATGTACATATACTGTATTAATGTCAAATGCATACCATTTTTCTAAAGTATTGTTCTTCATGAGCAGCCTCCATTTTGCCAAAGGAACCACCAGCCTCTCTAAAAATGCAACAAAATATTTACTTTTTATTCTCATGCAGCAAATATGTTCTAAGTACACTCAAATACATTGAAGTCAACTTAGTGATGGTGTCCAAATGTCAACAGTGGTAGAAAATGAAAATAAATCCCTCGCCCCTTTCACCATATAAGATGTTGATTTGCCTTTCACCTGATTTTTCAAAAATAACTTTATTAATGAAATCATCATAGTCCAACTGTCAGCATTTGGAGAAAACCCCCTACCTTTTAAATAAAGTTTGAAGCAATTATAAGACGCAAAATAATTCATTTCAAAGTTGATTTTTACTAATTCACATATTAAGGGAACTATCATTCAATGAACTATTCATTTATTGTTCATAGATATCTATATTTACCTTACAGATCCTCCACTACCTCCACCCTTTCCAGCTCCACTGCCATACTCCCCACTCATAGCACGGATGCCGAATCTAAAATCAACGCAACACAGCATTTTTAAACTTCATACTTGTAGCTCATAAGCCATGCAGTAAAAACTTGTTGGAATGGCACATGTACTTGAGTGTGAGTGAGGTTAATACCTCTTACTCTACAAGAGATTATGCAACACTTCAATTCTATTTCATTATATTACAATACAATTTAAGCTTCTAGACTCCCAAGAAGCATAAGCTGTAGTGTGATGTCATATCTATACTCTATAGTTCAAAATAATCACTAAAAATAGGCTGCATTTCACTGGAAAGTATTTTAAAGTGCAGTATATTTATGATTTAGTAATAACAAAGTAAATAGTTGGCATACACAATGCATATAACTGTACATTCCTGCTAAAGTATCCACACGCAAGTCAACCATTTGCCAATAAAAAACAAGAATTATGAGAAAAAATATAGATTACAATCTACAGGGTGGGCCAAAAACCATCATTTTTAAAAAAACATGTATATGTATTTTAAACAACAAATGAAAGGATAGATTCCTAAAAAATAGAGAAATGAGGTTTATAAAATGAGAAAGGATCAGAATTGAACCAGTCAGTACTGTGAACCATCAATAGGATATTAAGTTATAAAGATAGGATATTAAGTTATAAAGCTTAATTTCTTTAAATATGAAAGCTTGACAAAAATTGCTAATGTGGTTCTGTCTTACAATTGTTTGGTAAGGAAACATCTGTTCAAATATGGTACTAATAGTTCAGAGGTTTAGGATTTAAGAATAGGCATATACACATGCTGTATGTCTAAATCCATAAGACTTGAAAAGGGGACAATATATTTAATAATCCTTTTCATAGATCAAAAATCAAAGGATAAGTAACCCTTATTATGTGTTAAAAATATTTTGACAAGCTTAAAGAACAGGTCCATTTAACAGACTATTGGTCTACTTAGACTTTTTCTGAAAAACTCATTCTTCCATTTATTTTTAAAACCGATTACAAGTTGTAGATAAACCTTTGTTCTTGAGATGTGCAATTGCAAAAAGTGGCATAAGTTTTCCGTTTCTTTGAAAAATTGGCAGTAAGAACCCCTATCACAAGGCTGTCTGAATATGGGTACACACTATGTTTATCATCAAAATAATTTCAAAACTTATCATTATATAGAATTTAATATATGGAACATATGGCATACAAGTATTCGGAGAAGAAAATTGATAAAATCAAGCTATGTATGTAGTTCAACTATTCAAATCTAGAAATCATTGTCATTTTTTGTTCACTTTGTTATTAAGTTTTAGCATGGTGCTTATTCCCTTTCATTGAAAAGTTAACTGTCAGCCCACACTCCCACAAAAAAATATTGAAACTGTATAATGCAGAGACTGTAAAGTAGCTTCTCTGCAAATATCATTTTTGTGGGAATGTGGGCTCACCACTAAAACTTAACTTTTGTGATGAAAATAAGCCTGACTCGTATATGTTTTCATTATGGCTGCTAACCTGGGCATACATGTACACTACATAACTGCATGTACAGATTAGGCCATCCAAAATTAATTATATGTTGGCATTCTGATGAAGAGCCTTATATTAAAAACTACAAAATCTTCATTTATTTAAAGGGTTTTATATATTATTAATAGTGAAAATGCAATAACACATTGTGGCAAAGCAAGTAACACACCTCTTGAGTTCAGATGACTTTGTTACCCCCCTATCACACCAAACTAGTTCTTACCCATTCTTGCCAGTCCTACGAAAACGTCGTAAAACGGGCTCAATCTGGCTGAGGTCGGGAAATATGTCTAAAATAATTAGCTACTACGTTCATAAACAGTCTTCAATACGTCCATCTCATTCGCAGTTCATTCAGGTCACACCACGTCAGTGTGCAACGTCGTGTAACGCGTCCCTTAGTCTAGAAGGTCATCATGACCTGATTACAGAATGGTATGGTCGCCATCAGATTTTGAATCGATTCAAAATTCTAAAATCACCTTCCCGTCTGAGAACGTTAGAAAGTTGCAGCTACGTTCATTCCGTTCGCACACAGTTTAAAACCAGTTTTGAAGAACGCAGTGACAACTTGTTTGGTGTGATAGCTATATTTTTGCGAACTCGTTCATAAGCAGTCTTTAATACGTTCATAGTCAGTTTAAACTCGTTTGCAATTAGTTCTCCCTCGTTCTCAATATGTCCTCAGACAGTTCAACTCGTTGTCAAAACGTCCGTAGTAGGATTGAAGTACGACGGTTCTGTTCGTAGTACGTCCAGCTCGTCGTTAGTACTTTATCACTCGTTCTAATTGTAGAACGTGATGACCACGAGAACATTTTGAGCATGTTCTAAGTTCTAGAGGACCTACCCATTCGAGTATATTCGATGAAGTTTGTAAATAGACCCCAAACGGTTCTAAGTACGTCCAGTCCATTCGTACACAGTTGAAGCCCGTTTTTTAGAACGTAGAGATCTCTTGAGAGATAGCTTATAGCAAACTAAGTACAAGTAATTAATTTTCATGGCACCTTAACTTCCATCATGGCACCTTCAAAACTGAATTCAACCAGTTTTTAGCAATAAACAGAGGAAACGTGGGAGGAACAATTGAATAAGACTGTAATCACATTTACTTTATAAGAAGTTGGTGTTACTGTCTCATAACTGTCAACATTTTCTTAGTCTAAACTAAAATGTCAACAACATGTCTCAAGGTCATTCAAAATTTTCTACATGTATATGCATGATTTACACGAGCAGTCGAGCAGTCAGCCACTTTCAATTTGTATTCCAGGTAATAGCTATTGCACATGTCCTTATCACGAAGTATGATCTCTCAAATGCTATGTACAGAGTTTGAAAGTTGAGACTGCTGCAAATGATCTGTGGTTCAAAACCGCTTCATACTTCACAATTTGACTTGACAGTCTGTGATAACATCTCATAAGTTAAAATCAGCAAAAATTATAAGTCACTAAGTTGGAGGACAGGGAGACGATGTTTGCCTGTAGGTAATTGTTGGGCAATAGAGCCCATGGTCAGACAGTTACCTTACAGCTTATGGATGACACTGCCCCACTTTATGCCAACTAGTTTGCTTCAAACATTAGACATGCATACTATGTGCAAACTTACTATAAATGATTTTCACAAAGCTTTATGTGACTACTGCCAGACAGTGCCATCTATACTATAGAGTGAGTATCTATCTGACTCATGACTTTCAATTTTAGGTCGAAAACATGAAGAATGGGGTATCAGTTTGAATAGTATTTTGGAAGCAATAGCAATGGTGAATCATTATTTATCTTGTGAAAAGTTACATCATTCATTTACCTTGCTATTTGAAGCGAATTTCTGCAGGAAAAGAGACGCAATGCCATTTTATTTTTATTTCGACGAACAGACTTTTGGTTTGGCAAAACTGCCCTAATTCACGTCACCATACTAGTCAATGGGCAAAGGGCAAACGCCTGACTTTTTATCTCGAGTTATGGATTTATGTGGCCTCACTGGCCTATCTGAGGTTCTAAAGCTATGTCTAAGCTACATCTTGACACTAAACTCGATAGGGGCCAATCATCTACTTTTTGAAATAATTGGTCAATTGTGACACTACCCCCTCTCTCTGCAGACACAAATTGAAATTCACAAAAATGAAGGCAAAATTAATACGCCACTTGACTCGAAATTTTCCTTCAGATAACCCAAATAAACGCATTTTCAGAAGAAATGGCATGTTGCCATTGCAAAAAGATTACAACTGTGCCTACATACTAGCTTACTGACTCGTCATGATCACATTTGTGTTGGGCCTACATTTATTTTTGAATACTACTTTTTTCTATTCAGCGGAAGTGACGTATTAGGGCATTTTGGCCTAATAGCCACATGGTTGGATGATTTCTGGCTTTAAATTGCGTTTTTCCAATTTACTAGAGTTTTTCAAGTAGTTTTGTGCAGTTTAAGAATATTCTGACAGCAATTATGAAAAATATGGCTACTTCATTACCCCTGGGGTCATTTTTCCAAGAACCCAATGGTTTTCCTTTAAATTTGACTAGTTTTTCATTTACATCATGAAATCCACTGCCTGATGGTGACATTTTTCAGTATCGTGTCAAGAATTTGAGTATTTTATTGCATATTGCAATTTTTAGCCAAATCACTGAACCGTGAACCAGAAAATTGGACAAATTTGACCCACTTTTTGGCAAAATCTTACTAAAATCATCACTTTTTCATACTTTATTCCATTCAACAACCTCCTGATTTGAAAAATGATGACAAATTTGATCAGTTTTGACTCTGGCCTAGAGAATTGGGACTTTTGAGATATTTTTAGCTCGAATGTAGTCATTCAGAGTGAACAAATACATCAAAAATTGACACTTAACTCACCAATTTCTGACTGCACCCCCGATATGTACCTTCTTTCTATACTGGAAACCATAAGATGGGAAATTCAATCTTTATGATGAATAGCAACTCGTTGGCTTCCCCATTTACGACAACAAATGACATTTAGGGGTCACTAAGGACAAAATTGTAGCCAAATATCGTCAAAATCAAGGGTTTTTGGGGTAAAAAGCGAAAACTGATGATTCAGCAAAAACATTAAATTTGTTCATGAAAATTCCCCTTTTTGCCTCCGTCCAAAATATGTTTCACACTAATAAACTTCAATTCTGGTTGATTCTGAGTAGTTTTAAAAAATTTTGGTCACTTTCACATGTGACTAATAGGCAAAACTGCCCTAATTCACGTCACCATACTAGTCAATGGGCAAAAGGGCAAACGCCTGACTTTTTATCTCGAGTTATGGATTTATGTGGCCTCACTGGCCTATCTGAGGTTCTAAAGCTATGTCTAAGCTACATCTTGACACTAAACTCGATAGGGGCCAATCATCTACTTTTTGAAATAATTGGTCAATTGTGACACTACCCCCTCTCTCTGCAGACACAAATTGAAATTCACAAAAATGAAGGCAAAATTAATACGCCACTTGACTCGAAATTTTCCTTCAGATAACCCAAATAAACGCATTTTCAGAAGAAATGGCATGTTGCCATTGCAAAAAGATTACAACTGTGCCTACATACTAGCTTACTGACTCGTCATGATCACATTTGTGTTGGGCCTACATTTATTTTTGAATACTACTTTTTTCTATTCAGCGGAAGTGACGTATTAGGGCATTTTGGCCTAATAGCCACATGGTTGGATGATTTCTGGCTTTAAATTGCGTTTTTCCAATTTACTAGAGTTTTTCAAGTAGTTTTGTGCAGTTTAAGAATATTCTGACAGCAATTATGAAAAATATGGCTACTTCATTACCCCTGGGGTCATTTTTCCAAGAACCCAATGGTTTTCCTTTAAATTTGACTAGTTTTTCATTTACATCATGAAATCCACTGCCTGATGGTGACATTTTTCAGTATCGTGTCAAGAATTTGAGTATTTTATTGCATATTGCAATTTTTAGCCAAATCACTGAACCGTGAACCAGAAAATTGGACAAATTTGACCCACTTTTTGGCAAAATCTTACTAAAATCATCACTTTTTCATACTTTATTCCATTCAACAACCTCCTGATTTGAAAAATGATGACAAATTTGATCAGTTTTGACTCTGGCCTAGAGAATTGGGACTTTTGAGATATTTTTAGCTCGAATGTAGTCATTCAGAGTGAACAAATACATCAAAAATTGACACTTAACTCACCAATTTCTGACTGCACCCCCGATATGTACCTTCTTTCTATACTGGAAACCATAAGATGGGAAATTCAATCTTTATGATGAATAGCAACTCGTTGGCTTCCCCATTTACGACAACAAATGACATTTAGGGGTCACTAAGGACAAAATTGTAGCCAAATATCGTCAAAATCAAGGGTTTTTGGGGTAAAAAGCGAAAACTGATGATTCAGCAAAAACATTAAATTTGTTCATGAAAATTCCCCTTTTTGCCTCCGTCCAAAATATGTTTCACACTAATAAACTTCAATTCTGGTTGATTCTGAGTAGTTTTAAAAAATTTTGGTCACTTTCACATGTGACTAATAGGCAAAACTGCCCTAATTCACGTCACCATACTAGTCAATGGGCAAAAGGGCAAACGCCTGACTTTTTATCTCGAGTTATGGATTTATGTGGCCTCACTGGCCTATCTGAGGTTCTAAAGCTATGTCTAAGCTACATCTTGACACTAAACTCGATAGGGGCCAATCATCTACTTTTTGAAATAATTGGTCAATTGTGACACTACCCCCTCTCTCTGCAGACACAAATTGAAATTCACAAAAATGAAGGCAAAATTAATACGCCACTTGACTCGAAATTTTCCTTCAGATAACCCAAATAAACGCATTTTCAGAAGAAATGGCATGTTGCCATTGCAAAAAGATTACAACTGTGCCTACATACTAGCTTACTGACTCGTCATGATCACATTTGTGTTGGGCCTACATTTATTTTTGAATACTACTTTTTTCTATTCAGCGGAAGTGACGTATTAGGGCATTTTGGCCTAATAGCCACATGGTTGGATGATTTCTGGCTTTAAATTGCGTTTTTCCAATTTACTAGAGTTTTTCAAGTAGTTTTGTGCAGTTTAAGAATATTCTGACAGCAATTATGAAAAATATGGCTACTTCATTACCCCTGGGGTCATTTTTCCAAGAACCCAATGGTTTTCCTTTAAATTTGACTAGTTTTTCATTTACATCATGAAATCCACTGCCTGATGGTGACATTTTTCAGTATCGTGTCAAGAATTTGAGTATTTTATTGCATATTGCAATTTTTAGCCAAATCACTGAACCGTGAACCAGAAAATTGGACAAATTTGACCCACTTTTTGGCAAAATCTTACTAAAATCATCACTTTTTCATACTTTATTCCATTCAACAACCTCCTGATTTGAAAAATGATGACAAATTTGATCAGTTTTGACTCTGGCCTAGAGAATTGGGACTTTTGAGATATTTTTAGCTCGAATGTAGTCATTCAGAGTGAACAAATACATCAAAAATTGACACTTAACTCACCAATTTCTGACTGCACCCCCGATATGTACCTTCTTTCTATACTGGAAACCATAAGATGGGAAATTCAATCTTTATGATGAATAGCAACTCGTTGGCTTCCCCATTTACGACAACAAATGACATTTAGGGGTCACTAAGGACAAAATTGTAGCCAAATATCGTCAAAATCAAGGGTTTTTGGGGTAAAAAGCGAAAACTGATGATTCAGCAAAAACATTAAATTTGTTCATGAAAATTCCCCTTTTTGCCTCCGTCCAAAATATGTTTCACACTAATAAACTTCAATTCTGGTTGATTCTGAGTAGTTTTAAAAAATTTTGGTCACTTTCACATGTGACTAATAGGCAAAACTGCCCTAATTCACGTCACCATACTAGTCAATGGGCAAAAGGGCAAACGCCTGACTTTTTATCTCGAGTTATGGATTTATGTGGCCTCACTGGCCTATCTGAGGTTCTAAAGCTATGTCTAAGCTACATCTTGACACTAAACTCGATAGGGGCCAATCATCTACTTTTTGAAATAATTGGTCAATTGTGACACTACCCCCTCTCTCTGCAGACACAAATTGAAATTCACAAAAATGAAGGCAAAATTAATACGCCACTTGACTCGAAATTTTCCTTCAGATAACCCAAATAAACGCATTTTCAGAAGAAATGGCATGTTGCCATTGCAAAAAGATTACAACTGTGCCTACATACTAGCTTACTGACTCGTCATGATCACATTTGTGTTGGGCCTACATTTATTTTTGAATACTACTTTTTTCTATTCAGCGGAAGTGACGTATTAGGGCATTTTGGCCTAATAGCCACATGGTTGGATGATTTCTGGCTTTAAATTGCGTTTTTCCAATTTACTAGAGTTTTTCAAGTAGTTTTGTGCAGTTTAAGAATATTCTGACAGCAATTATGAAAAATATGGCTACTTCATTACCCCTGGGGTCATTTTTCCAAGAACCCAATGGTTTTCCTTTAAATTTGACTAGTTTTTCATTTACATCATGAAATCCACTGCCTGATGGTGACATTTTTCAGTATCGTGTCAAGAATTTGAGTATTTTATTGCATATTGCAATTTTTAGCCAAATCACTGAACCGTGAACCAGAAAATTGGACAAATTTGACCCACTTTTTGGCAAAATCTTACTAAAATCATCACTTTTTCATACTTTATTCCATTCAACAACCTCCTGATTTGAAAAATGATGACAAATTTGATCAGTTTTGACTCTGGCCTAGAGAATTGGGACTTTTGAGATATTTTTAGCTCGAATGTAGTCATTCAGAGTGAACAAATACATCAAAAATTGACACTTAACTCACCAATTTCTGACTGCACCCCCGATATGTACCTTCTTTCTATACTGGAAACCATAAGATGGGAAATTCAATCTTTATGATGAATAGCAACTCGTTGGCTTCCCCATTTACGACAACAAATGACATTTAGGGGTCACTAAGGACAAAATTGTAGCCAAATATCGTCAAAATCAAGGGTTTTTGGGGTAAAAAGCGAAAACTGATGATTCAGCAAAAACATTAAATTTGTTCATGAAAATTCCCCTTTTTGCCTCCGTCCAAAATATGTTTCACACTAATAAACTTCAATTCTGGTTGATTCTGAGTAGTTTTAAAAAATTTTGGTCACTTTCACATGTGACTAATAGGCAAAACTGCCCTAATTCACGTCACCATACTAGTCAATGGGCAAAAGGGCAAACGCCTGACTTTTTATCTCGAGTTATGGATTTATGTGGCCTCACTGGCCTATCTGAGGTTCTAAAGCTATGTCTAAGCTACATCTTGACACTAAACTCGATAGGGGCCAATCATCTACTTTTTGAAATAATTGGTCAATTGTGACACTACCCCCTCTCTCTGCAGACACAAATTGAAATTCACAAAAATGAAGGCAAAATTAATACGCCACTTGACTCGAAATTTTCCTTCAGATAACCCAAATAAACGCATTTTCAGAAGAAATGGCATGTTGCCATTGCAAAAAGATTACAACTGTGCCTACATACTAGCTTACTGACTCGTCATGATCACATTTGTGTTGGGCCTACATTTATTTTTGAATACTACTTTTTTCTATTCAGCGGAAGTGACGTATTAGGGCATTTTGGCCTAATAGCCACATGGTTGGATGATTTCTGGCTTTAAATTGCGTTTTTCCAATTTACTAGAGTTTTTCAAGTAGTTTTGTGCAGTTTAAGAATATTCTGACAGCAATTATGAAAAATATGGCTACTTCATTACCCCTGGGGTCATTTTTCCAAGAACCCAATGGTTTTCCTTTAAATTTGACTAGTTTTTCATTTACATCATGAAATCCACTGCCTGATGGTGACATTTTTCAGTATCGTGTCAAGAATTTGAGTATTTTATTGCATATTGCAATTTTTAGCCAAATCACTGAACCGTGAACCAGAAAATTGGACAAATTTGACCCACTTTTTGGCAAAATCTTACTAAAATCATCACTTTTTCATACTTTATTCCATTCAACAACCTCCTGATTTGAAAAATGATGACAAATTTGATCAGTTTTGACTCTGGCCTAGAGAATTGGGACTTTTGAGATATTTTTAGCTCGAATGTAGTCATTCAGAGTGAACAAATACATCAAAAATTGACACTTAACTCACCAATTTCTGACTGCACCCCCGATATGTACCTTCTTTCTATACTGGAAACCATAAGATGGGAAATTCAATCTTTATGATGAATAGCAACTCGTTGGCTTCCCCATTTACGACAACAAATGACATTTAGGGGTCACTAAGGACAAAATTGTAGCCAAATATCGTCAAAATCAAGGGTTTTTGGGGTAAAAAGCGAAAACTGATGATTCAGCAAAAACATTAAATTTGTTCATGAAAATTCCCCTTTTTGCCTCCGTCCAAAATATGTTTCACACTAATAAACTTCAATTCTGGTTGATTCTGAGTAGTTTTAAAAAATTTTGGTCACTTTCACATGTGACTAATAGGCAAAACTGCCCTAATTCACGTCACCATACTAGTCAATGGGCAAAAGGGCAAACGCCTGACTTTTTATCTCGAGTTATGGATTTATGTGGCCTCACTGGCCTATCTGAGGTTCTAAAGCTATGTCTAAGCTACATCTTGACACTAAACTCGATAGGGGCCAATCATCTACTTTTTGAAATAATTGGTCAATTGTGACACTACCCCCTCTCTCTGCAGACACAAATTGAAATTCACAAAAATGAAGGCAAAATTAATACGCCACTTGACTCGAAATTTTCCTTCAGATAACCCAAATAAACGCATTTTCAGAAGAAATGGCATGTTGCCATTGCAAAAAGATTACAACTGTGCCTACATACTAGCTTACTGACTCGTCATGATCACATTTGTGTTGGGCCTACATTTATTTTTGAATACTACTTTTTTCTATTCAGCGGAAGTGACGTATTAGGGCATTTTGGCCTAATAGCCACATGGTTGGATGATTTCTGGCTTTAAATTGCGTTTTTCCAATTTACTAGAGTTTTTCAAGTAGTTTTGTGCAGTTTAAGAATATTCTGACAGCAATTATGAAAAATATGGCTACTTCATTACCCCTGGGGTCATTTTTCCAAGAACCCAATGGTTTTCCTTTAAATTTGACTAGTTTTTCATTTACATCATGAAATCCACTGCCTGATGGTGACATTTTTCAGTATCGTGTCAAGAATTTGAGTATTTTATTGCATATTGCAATTTTTAGCCAAATCACTGAACCGTGAACCAGAAAATTGGACAAATTTGACCCACTTTTTGGCAAAATCTTACTAAAATCATCACTTTTTCATACTTTATTCCATTCAACAACCTCCTGATTTGAAAAATGATGACAAATTTGATCAGTTTTGACTCTGGCCTAGAGAATTGGGACTTTTGAGATATTTTTAGCTCGAATGTAGTCATTCAGAGTGAACAAATACATCAAAAATTGACACTTAACTCACCAATTTCTGACTGCACCCCCGATATGTACCTTCTTTCTATACTGGAAACCATAAGATGGGAAATTCAATCTTTATGATGAATAGCAACTCGTTGGCTTCCCCATTTACGACAACAAATGACATTTAGGGGTCACTAAGGACAAAATTGTAGCCAAATATCGTCAAAATCAAGGGTTTTTGGGGTAAAAAGCGAAAACTGATGATTCAGCAAAAACATTAAATTTGTTCATGAAAATTCCCCTTTTTGCCTCCGTCCAAAATATGTTTCACACTAATAAACTTCAATTCTGGTTGATTCTGAGTAGTTTTAAAAAATTTTGGTCACTTTCACATGTGACTAATAGGCAAAACTGCCCTAATTCACGTCACCATACTAGTCAATGGGCAAAAGGGCAAACGCCTGACTTTTTATCTCGAGTTATGGATTTATGTGGCCTCACTGGCCTATCTGAGGTTCTAAAGCTATGTCTAAGCTACATCTTGACACTAAACTCGATAGGGGCCAATCATCTACTTTTTGAAATAATTGGTCAATTGTGACACTACCCCCTCTCTCTGCAGACACAAATTGAAATTCACAAAAATGAAGGCAAAATTAATACGCCACTTGACTCGAAATTTTCCTTCAGATAACCCAAATAAACGCATTTTCAGAAGAAATGGCATGTTGCCATTGCAAAAAGATTACAACTGTGCCTACATACTAGCTTACTGACTCGTCATGATCACATTTGTGTTGGGCCTACATTTATTTTTGAATACTACTTTTTTCTATTCAGCGGAAGTGACGTATTAGGGCATTTTGGCCTAATAGCCACATGGTTGGATGATTTCTGGCTTTAAATTGCGTTTTTCCAATTTACTAGAGTTTTTCAAGTAGTTTTGTGCAGTTTAAGAATATTCTGACAGCAATTATGAAAAATATGGCTACTTCATTACCCCTGGGGTCATTTTTCCAAGAACCCAATGGTTTTCCTTTAAATTTGACTAGTTTTTCATTTACATCATGAAATCCACTGCCTGATGGTGACATTTTTCAGTATCGTGTCAAGAATTTGAGTATTTTATTGCATATTGCAATTTTTAGCCAAATCACTGAACCGTGAACCAGAAAATTGGACAAATTTGACCCACTTTTTGGCAAAATCTTACTAAAATCATCACTTTTTCATACTTTATTCCATTCAACAACCTCCTGATTTGAAAAATGATGACAAATTTGATCAGTTTTGACTCTGGCCTAGAGAATTGGGACTTTTGAGATATTTTTAGCTCGAATGTAGTCATTCAGAGTGAACAAATACATCAAAAATTGACACTTAACTCACCAATTTCTGACTGCACCCCCGATATGTACCTTCTTTCTATACTGGAAACCATAAGATGGGAAATTCAATCTTTATGATGAATAGCAACTCGTTGGCTTCCCCATTTACGACAACAAATGACATTTAGGGGTCACTAAGGACAAAATTGTAGCCAAATATCGTCAAAATCAAGGGTTTTTGGGGTAAAAAGCGAAAACTGATGATTCAGCAAAAACATTAAATTTGTTCATGAAAATTCCCCTTTTTGCCTCCGTCCAAAATATGTTTCACACTAATAAACTTCAATTCTGGTTGATTCTGAGTAGTTTTAAAAAATTTTGGTCACTTTCACATGTGACTAATAGGCAAAACTGCCCTAATTCACGTCACCATACTAGTCAATGGGCAAAAGGGCAAACGCCTGACTTTTTATCTCGAGTTATGGATTTATGTGGCCTCACTGGCCTATCTGAGGTTCTAAAGCTATGTCTAAGCTACATCTTGACACTAAACTCGATAGGGGCCAATCATCTACTTTTTGAAATAATTGGTCAATTGTGACACTACCCCCTCTCTCTGCAGACACAAATTGAAATTCACAAAAATGAAGGCAAAATTAATACGCCACTTGACTCGAAATTTTCCTTCAGATAACCCAAATAAACGCATTTTCAGAAGAAATGGCATGTTGCCATTGCAAAAAGATTACAACTGTGCCTACATACTAGCTTACTGACTCGTCATGATCACATTTGTGTTGGGCCTACATTTATTTTTGAATACTACTTTTTTCTATTCAGCGGAAGTGACGTATTAGGGCATTTTGGCCTAATAGCCACATGGTTGGATGATTTCTGGCTTTAAATTGCGTTTTTCCAATTTACTAGAGTTTTTCAAGTAGTTTTGTGCAGTTTAAGAATATTCTGACAGCAATTATGAAAAATATGGCTACTTCATTACCCCTGGGGTCATTTTTCCAAGAACCCAATGGTTTTCCTTTAAATTTGACTAGTTTTTCATTTACATCATGAAATCCACTGCCTGATGGTGACATTTTTCAGTATCGTGTCAAGAATTTGAGTATTTTATTGCATATTGCAATTTTTAGCCAAATCACTGAACCGTGAACCAGAAAATTGGACAAATTTGACCCACTTTTTGGCAAAATCTTACTAAAATCATCACTTTTTCATACTTTATTCCATTCAACAACCTCCTGATTTGAAAAATGATGACAAATTTGATCAGTTTTGACTCTGGCCTAGAGAATTGGGACTTTTGAGATATTTTTAGCTCGAATGTAGTCATTCAGAGTGAACAAATACATCAAAAATTGACACTTAACTCACCAATTTCTGACTGCACCCCCGATATGTACCTTCTTTCTATACTGGAAACCATAAGATGGGAAATTCAATCTTTATGATGAATAGCAACTCGTTGGCTTCCCCATTTACGACAACAAATGACATTTAGGGGTCACTAAGGACAAAATTGTAGCCAAATATCGTCAAAATCAAGGGTTTTTGGGGTAAAAAGCGAAAACTGATGATTCAGCAAAAACATTAAATTTGTTCATGAAAATTCCCCTTTTTGCCTCCGTCCAAAATATGTTTCACACTAATAAACTTCAATTCTGGTTGATTCTGAGTAGTTTTAAAAAATTTTGGTCACTTTCACATGTGACTAATAGCCACATGGTTGGATGATTTCTGGCTTTAAATTGCGTTTTTCCAATTTACTAGAGTTTTTCAAGTAGTTTTGTGCAGTTTAAGAATATTCTGACAGCAATTATGAAAAATATGGCTACTTCATTACCCCTGGGGTCATTTTTCCAAGAACCCAATGGTTTTCCTTTAAATTTGACTAGTTTTTCATTTACATCATGAAATCCACTGCCTGATGGTGACATTTTTCAGTATCGTGTCAAGAATTTGAGTATTTTATTGCATATTGCAATTTTTAGCCAAATCACTGAACCGTGAACCAGAAAATTGGACAAATTTGACCCACTTTTTGGCAAAATCTTACTAAAATCATCACTTTTTCATACTTTATTCCATTCAACAACCTCCTGATTTGAAAAATGATGACAAATTTGATCAGTTTTGACTCTGGCCTAGAGAATTGGGACTTTTGAGATATTTTTAGCTCGAATGTAGTCATTCAGAGTGAACAAATACATCAAAAATTGACACTTAACTCACCAATTTCTGACTGCACCCCCGATATGTACCTTCTTTCTATACTGGAAACCATAAGATGGGAAATTCAATCTTTATGATGAATAGCAACTCGTTGGCTTCCCCATTTACGACAACAAATGACATTTAGGGGTCACTAAGGACAAAATTGTAGCCAAATATCGTCAAAATCAAGGGTTTTTGGGGTAAAAAGCGAAAACTGATGATTCAGCAAAAACATTAAATTTGTTCATGAAAATTCCCCTTTTTGCCTCCGTCCAAAATATGTTTCACACTAATAAACTTCAATTCTGGTTGATTCTGAGTAGTTTTAAAAAATTTTGGTCACTTTCACATGTGACTAATAGGCAAAACTGCCCTAATTCACGTCACCATACTAGTCAATGGGCAAAAGGGCAAACGCCTGACTTTTTATCTCGAGTTATGGATTTATGTGGCCTCACTGGCCTATCTGAGGTTCTAAAGCTATGTCTAAGCTACATCTTGACACTAAACTCGATAGGGGCCAATCATCTACTTTTTGAAATAATTGGTCAATTGTGACACTACCCCCTCTCTCTGCAGACACAAATTGAAATTCACAAAAATGAAGGCAAAATTAATACGCCACTTGACTCGAAATTTTCCTTCAGATAACCCAAATAAACGCATTTTCAGAAGAAATGGCATGTTGCCATTGCAAAAAGATTACAACTGTGCCTACATACTAGCTTACTGACTCGTCATGATCACATTTGTGTTGGGCCTACATTTATTTTTGAATACTACTTTTTTCTATTCAGCGGAAGTGACGTATTAGGGCATTTTGGCCTAATAGCCACATGGTTGGATGATTTCTGGCTTTAAATTGCGTTTTTTCCAATTTACTAGAGTTTTTCAAGTAGTTTTGTGCAGTTTAAGAATATTCTGACAGCAATTATGAAAAATATGGCTACTTCATTACCCCTGGGGTCATTTTTCCAAGAACCCAATGGTTTTCCTTTAAATTTGACTAGTTTTTCATTTACATCATGAAATCCACTGCCTGATGGTGACATTTTTCAGTATCGTGTCAAGAATTTGAGTATTTTATTGCATATTGCAATTTTTAGCCAAATCACTGAACCGTGAACCAGAAAATTGGACAAATTTGACCCACTTTTTGGCAAAATCTTACTAAAATCATCACTTTTTCATACTTTATTCCATTCAACAACCTCCTGATTTGAAAAATGATGACAAATTTGATCAGTTTTGACTCTGGCCTAGAGAATTGGGACTTTTGAGATATTTTTAGCTCGAATGTAGTCATTCAGAGTGAACAAATACATCAAAAATTGACACTTAACTCACCAATTTCTGACTGCACCCCCGATATGTACCTTCTTTCTATACTGGAAACCATAAGATGGGAAATTCAATCTTTATGATGAATAGCAACTCGTTGGCTTCCCCATTTACGACAACAAATGACATTTAGGGGTCACTAAGGACAAAATTGTAGCCAAATATCGTCAAAATCAAGGGTTTTTGGGGTAAAAAGCGAAAACTGATGATTCAGCAAAAACATTAAATTTGTTCATGAAAATTCCCCTTTTTGCCTCCGTCCAAAATATGTTTCACACTAATAAACTTCAATTCTGGTTGATTCTGAGTAGTTTTAAAAAATTTTGGTCACTTTCACATGTGACTAATAGGCAAAACTGCCCTAATTCACGTCACCATACTAGTCAATGGGCAAAAGGGCAAACGCCTGACTTTTTATCTCGAGTTATGGATTTATGTGGCCTCACTGGCCTATCTGAGGTTCTAAAGCTATGTCTAAGCTACATCTTGACACTAAACTCGATAGGGGCCAATCATCTACTTTTTGAAATAATTGGTCAATTGTGACACTACCCCCTCTCTCTGCAGACACAAATTGAAATTCACAAAAATGAAGGCAAAATTAATACGCCACTTGACTCGAAATTTTCCTTCAGATAACCCAAATAAACGCATTTTCAGAAGAAATGGCATGTTGCCATTGCAAAAAGATTACAACTGTGCCTACATACTAGCTTACTGACTCGTCATGATCACATTTGTGTTGGGCCTACATTTATTTTTGAATACTACTTTTTTCTATTCAGCGGAAGTGACGTATTAGGGCATTTTGGCCTAATAGCCACATGGTTGGATGATTTCTGGCTTTAAATTGCGTTTTTCCAATTTACTAGAGTTTTTCAAGTAGTTTTGTGCAGTTTAAGAATATTCTGACAGCAATTATGAAAAATATGGCTACTTCATTACCCCTGGGGTCATTTTTCCAAGAACCCAATGGTTTTCCTTTAAATTTGACTAGTTTTTCATTTACATCATGAAATCCACTGCCTGATGGTGACATTTTTCAGTATCGTGTCAAGAATTTGAGTATTTTATTGCATATTGCAATTTTTAGCCAAATCACTGAACCGTGAACCAGAAAATTGGACAAATTTGACCCACTTTTTGGCAAAATCTTACTAAAATCATCACTTTTTCATACTTTATTCCATTCAACAACCTCCTGATTTGAAAAATGATGACAAATTTGATCAGTTTTGACTCTGGCCTAGAGAATTGGGACTTTTGAGATATTTTTAGCTCGAATGTAGTCATTCAGAGTGAACAAATACATCAAAAATTGACACTTAACTCACCAATTTCTGACTGCACCCCCGATATGTACCTTCTTTCTATACTGGAAACCATAAGATGGGAAATTCAATCTTTATGATGAATAGCAACTCGTTGGCTTCCCCATTTACGACAACAAATGACATTTAGGGGTCACTAAGGACAAAATTGTAGCCAAATATCGTCAAAATCAAGGGTTTTTGGGGTAAAAAGCGAAAACTGATGATTCAGCAAAAACATTAAATTTGTTCATGAAAATTCCCCTTTTTGCCTCCGTCCAAAATATGTTTCACACTAATAAACTTCAATTCTGGTTGATTCTGAGTAGTTTTAAAAAATTTTGGTCACTTTCACATGTGACTAATAGCCACATGGTTGGATGATTTCTGGCTTTAAATTGCGTTTTTCCAATTTACTAGAGTTTTTCAAGTAGTTTTGTGCAGTTTAAGAATATTCTGACAGCAATTATGAAAAATATGGCTACTTCATTACCCCTGGGGTCATTTTTCCAAGAACCCAATGGTTTTCCTTTAAATTTGACTAGTTTTTCATTTACATCATGAAATCCACTGCCTGATGGTGACATTTTTCAGTATCGTGTCAAGAATTTGAGTATTTTATTGCATATTGCAATTTTTAGCCAAATCACTGAACCGTGAACCAGAAAATTGGACAAATTTGACCCACTTTTTGGCAAAATCTTACTAAAATCATCACTTTTTCATACTTTATTCCATTCAACAACCTCCTGATTTGAAAAATGATGACAAATTTGATCAGTTTTGACTCTGGCCTAGAGAATTGGGACTTTTGAGATATTTTTAGCTCGAATGTAGTCATTCAGAGTGAACAAATACATCAAAAATTGACACTTAACTCACCAATTTCTGACTGCACCCCCGATATGTACCTTCTTTCTATACTGGAAACCATAAGATGGGAAATTCAATCTTTATGATGAATAGCAACTCGTTGGCTTCCCCATTTACGACAACAAATGACATTTAGGGGTCACTAAGGACAAAATTGTAGCCAAATATCGTCAAAATCAAGGGTTTTTGGGGTAAAAAGCGAAAACTGATGATTCAGCAAAAACATTAAATTTGTTCATGAAAATTCCCCTTTTTGCCTCCGTCCAAAATATGTTTCACACTAATAAACTTCAATTCTGGTTGATTCTGAGTAGTTTTAAAAAATTTTGGTCACTTTCACATGTGACTAATAGGCAAAACTGCCCTAATTCACGTCACCATACTAGTCAATGGGCAAAAGGGCAAACGCCTGACTTTTTATCTCGAGTTATGGATTTATGTGGCCTCACTGGCCTATCTGAGGTTCTAAAGCTATGTCTAAGCTACATCTTGACACTAAACTCGATAGGGGCCAATCATCTACTTTTTGAAATAATTGGTCAATTGTGACACTACCCCCTCTCTCTGCAGACACAAATTGAAATTCACAAAAATGAAGGCAAAATTAATACGCCACTTGACTCGAAATTTTCCTTCAGATAACCCAAATAAACGCATTTTCAGAAGAAATGGCATGTTGCCATTGCAAAAAGATTACAACTGTGCCTACATACTAGCTTACTGACTCGTCATGATCACATTTGTGTTGGGCCTACATTTATTTTTGAATACTACTTTTTTCTATTCAGCGGAAGTGACGTATTAGGGCATTTTGGCCTAATAGCCACATGGTTGGATGATTTCTGGCTTTAAATTGCGTTTTTCCAATTTACTAGAGTTTTTCAAGTAGTTTTGTGCAGTTTAAGAATATTCTGACAGCAATTATGAAAAATATGGCTACTTCATTACCCCTGGGGTCATTTTTCCAAGAACCCAATGGTTTTCCTTTAAATTTGACTAGTTTTTCATTTACATCATGAAATCCACTGCCTGATGGTGACATTTTTCAGTATCGTGTCAAGAATTTGAGTATTTTATTGCATATTGCAATTTTTAGCCAAATCACTGAACCGTGAACCAGAAAATTGGACAAATTTGACCCACTTTTTGGCAAAATCTTACTAAAATCATCACTTTTTCATACTTTATTCCATTCAACAACCTCCTGATTTGAAAAATGATGACAAATTTGATCAGTTTTGACTCTGGCCTAGAGAATTGGGACTTTTGAGATATTTTTAGCTCGAATGTAGTCATTCAGAGTGAACAAATACATCAAAAATTGACACTTAACTCACCAATTTCTGACTGCACCCCCGATATGTACCTTCTTTCTATACTGGAAACCATAAGATGGGAAATTCAATCTTTATGATGAATAGCAACTCGTTGGCTTCCCCATTTACGACAACAAATGACATTTAGGGGTCACTAAGGACAAAATTGTAGCCAAATATCGTCAAAATCAAGGGTTTTTGGGGTAAAAAGCGAAAACTGATGATTCAGCAAAAACATTAAATTTGTTCATGAAAATTCCCCTTTTTGCCTCCGTCCAAAATATGTTTCACACTAATAAACTTCAATTCTGGTTGATTCTGAGTAGTTTTAAAAAATTTTGGTCACTTTCACATGTGACTAATAGGCAAAACTGCCCTAATTCACGTCACCATACTAGTCAATGGGCAAAAGGGCAAACGCCTGACTTTTTATCTCGAGTTATGGATTTATGTGGCCTCACTGGCCTATCTGAGGTTCTAAAGCTATGTCTAAGCTACATCTTGACACTAAACTCGATAGGGGCCAATCATCTACTTTTTGAAATAATTGGTCAATTGTGACACTACCCCCTCTCTCTGCAGACACAAATTGAAATTCACAAAAATGAAGGCAAAATTAATACGCCACTTGACTCGAAATTTTCCTTCAGATAACCCAAATAAACGCATTTTCAGAAGAAATGGCATGTTGCCATTGCAAAAAGATTACAACTGTGCCTACATACTAGCTTACTGACTCGTCATGATCACATTTGTGTTGGGCCTACATTTATTTTTGAATACTACTTTTTTCTATTCAGCGGAAGTGACGTATTAGGGCATTTTGGCCTAATAGCCACATGGTTGGATGATTTCTGGCTTTAAATTGCGTTTTTCCAATTTACTAGAGTTTTTCAAGTAGTTTTGTGCAGTTTAAGAATATTCTGACAGCAATTATGAAAAATATGGCTACTTCATTACCCCTGGGGTCATTTTTCCAAGAACCCAATGGTTTTCCTTTAAATTTGACTAGTTTTTCATTTACATCATGAAATCCACTGCCTGATGGTGACATTTTTCAGTATCGTGTCAAGAATTTGAGTATTTTATTGCATATTGCAATTTTTAGCCAAATCACTGAACCGTGAACCAGAAAATTGGACAAATTTGACCCACTTTTTGGCAAAATCTTACTAAAATCATCACTTTTTCATACTTTATTCCATTCAACAACCTCCTGATTTGAAAAATGATGACAAATTTGATCAGTTTTGACTCTGGCCTAGAGAATTGGGACTTTTGAGATATTTTTAGCTCGAATGTAGTCATTCAGAGTGAACAAATACATCAAAAATTGACACTTAACTCACCAATTTCTGACTGCACCCCCGATATGTACCTTCTTTCTATACTGGAAACCATAAGATGGGAAATTCAATCTTTATGATGAATAGCAACTCGTTGGCTTCCCCATTTACGACAACAAATGACATTTAGGGGTCACTAAGGACAAAATTGTAGCCAAATATCGTCAAAATCAAGGGTTTTTGGGGTAAAAAGCGAAAACTGATGATTCAGCAAAAACATTAAATTTGTTCATGAAAATTCCCCTTTTTGCCTCCGTCCAAAATATGTTTCACACTAACTTCAATTCTGGTTGATTCTGAGTAGTTTTAAAAAATTTTGGTCACTTTCACATGTGACTAATAGGCAAAACTGCCCTAATTCACGTCACCATACTAGTCAATGGGCAAAAGGGCAAACGCCTGACTTTTTATCTCGAGTTATGGATTTATGTGGCCTCACTGGCCTATCTGAGGTTCTAAAGCTATGTCTAAGCTACATCTTGACACTAAACTCGATAGGGGCCAATCATCTACTTTTTGAAATAATTGGTCAATTGTGACACTACCCCCTCTCTCTGCAGACACAAATTGAAATTCACAAAAATGAAGGCAAAATTAATACGCCACTTGACTCGAAATTTTCCTTCAGATAACCCAAATAAACGCATTTTCAGAAGAAATGGCATGTTGCCATTGCAAAAAGATTACAACTGTGCCTACATACTAGCTTACTGACTCGTCATGATCACATTTGTGTTGGGCCTACATTTATTTTTGAATACTACTTTTTTCTATTCAGCGGAAGTGACGTATTAGGGCATTTTGGCCTAATAGCCACATGGTTGGATGATTTCTGGCTTTAAATTGCGTTTTTCCAATTTACTAGAGTTTTTCAAGTAGTTTTGTGCAGTTTAAGAATATTCTGACAGCAATTATGAAAAATATGGCTACTTCATTACCCCTGGGGTCATTTTTCCAAGAACCCAATGGTTTTCCTTTAAATTTGACTAGTTTTTCATTTACATCATGAAATCCACTGCCTGATGGTGACATTTTTCAGTATCGTGTCAAGAATTTGAGTATTTTATTGCATATTGCAATTTTTAGCCAAATCACTGAACCGTGAACCAGAAAATTGGACAAATTTGACCCACTTTTTGGCAAAATCTTACTAAAATCATCACTTTTTCATACTTTATTCCATTCAACAACCTCCTGATTTGAAAAATGATGACAAATTTGATCAGTTTTGACTCTGGCCTAGAGAATTGGGACTTTTGAGATATTTTTAGCTCGAATGTAGTCATTCAGAGTGAACAAATACATCAAAAATTGACACTTAACTCACCAATTTCTGACTGCACCCCCGATATGTACCTTCTTTCTATACTGGAAACCATAAGATGGGAAATTCAATCTTTATGATGAATAGCAACTCGTTGGCTTCCCCATTTACGACAACAAATGACATTTAGGGGTCACTAAGGACAAAATTGTAGCCAAATATCGTCAAAATCAAGGGTTTTTGGGGTAAAAAGCGAAAACTGATGATTCAGCAAAAACATTAAATTTGTTCATGAAAATTCCCCTTTTTGCCTCCGTCCAAAATATGTTTCACACTAATAAACTTCAATTCTGGTTGATTCTGAGTAGTTTTAAAAAATTTTGGTCACTTTCACATGTGACTAATAGGCAAAACTGCCCTAATTCACGTCACCATACTAGTCAATGGGCAAAAGGGCAAACGCCTGACTTTTTATCTCGAGTTATGGATTTATGTGGCCTCACTGGCCTATCTGAGGTTCTAAAGCTATGTCTAAGCTACATCTTGACACTAAACTCGATAGGGGCCAATCATCTACTTTTTGAAATAATTGGTCAATTGTGACACTACCCCCTCTCTCTGCAGACACAAATTGAAATTCACAAAAATGAAGGCAAAATTAATACGCCACTTGACTCGAAATTTTCCTTCAGATAACCCAAATAAACGCATTTTCAGAAGAAATGGCATGTTGCCATTGCAAAAAGATTACAACTGTGCCTACATACTAGCTTACTGACTCGTCATGATCACATTTGTGTTGGGCCTACATTTATTTTTGAATACTACTTTTTTCTATTCAGCGGAAGTGACGTATTAGGGCATTTTGGCCTAATAGCCACATGGTTGGATGATTTCTGGCTTTAAATTGCGTTTTTCCAATTTACTAGAGTTTTTCAAGTAGTTTTGTGCAGTTTAAGAATATTCTGACAGCAATTATGAAAAATATGGCTACTTCATTACCCCTGGGGTCATTTTTCCAAGAACCCAATGGTTTTCCTTTAAATTTGACTAGTTTTTCATTTACATCATGAAATCCACTGCCTGATGGTGACATTTTTCAGTATCGTGTCAAGAATTTGAGTATTTTATTGCATATTGCAATTTTTAGCCAAATCACTGAACCGTGAACCAGAAAATTGGACAAATTTGACCCACTTTTTGGCAAAATCTTACTAAAATCATCACTTTTTCATACTTTATTCCATTCAACAACCTCCTGATTTGAAAAATGATGACAAATTTGATCAGTTTTGACTCTGGCCTAGAGAATTGGGACTTTTGAGATATTTTTAGCTCGAATGTAGTCATTCAGAGTGAACAAATACATCAAAAATTGACACTTAACTCACCAATTTCTGACTGCACCCCCGATATGTACCTTCTTTCTATACTGGAAACCATAAGATGGGAAATTCAATCTTTATGATGAATAGCAACTCGTTGGCTTCCCCATTTACGACAACAAATGACATTTAGGGGTCACTAAGGACAAAATTGTAGCCAAATATCGTCAAAATCAAGGGTTTTTGGGGTAAAAAGCGAAAACTGATGATTCAGCAAAAACATTAAATTTGTTCATGAAAATTCCCCTTTTTGCCTCCGTCCAAAATATGTTTCACACTAATAAACTTCAATTCTGGTTGATTCTGAGTAGTTTTAAAAAATTTTGGTCACTTTCACATGTGACTAATAGCCACATGGTTGGATGATTTCTGGCTTTAAATTGCGTTTTTCCAATTTACTAGAGTTTTTCAAGTAGTTTTGTGCAGTTTAAGAATATTCTGACAGCAATTATGAAAAATATGGCTACTTCATTACCCCTGGGGTCATTTTTCCAAGAACCCAATGGTTTTCCTTTAAATTTGACTAGTTTTTCATTTACATCATGAAATCCACTGCCTGATGGTGACATTTTTCAGTATCGTGTCAAGAATTTGAGTATTTTATTGCATATTGCAATTTTTAGCCAAATCACTGAACCGTGAACCAGAAAATTGGACAAATTTGACCCACTTTTTGGCAAAATCTTACTAAAATCATCACTTTTTCATACTTTATTCCATTCAACAACCTCCTGATTTGAAAAATGATGACAAATTTGATCAGTTTTGACTCTGGCCTAGAGAATTGGGACTTTTGAGATATTTTTAGCTCGAATGTAGTCATTCAGAGTGAACAAATACATCAAAAATTGACACTTAACTCACCAATTTCTGACTGCACCCCCGATATGTACCTTCTTTCTATACTGGAAACCATAAGATGGGAAATTCAATCTTTATGATGAATAGCAACTCGTTGGCTTCCCCATTTACGACAACAAATGACATTTAGGGGTCACTAAGGACAAAATTGTAGCCAAATATCGTCAAAATCAAGGGTTTTTGGGGTAAAAAGCGAAAACTGATGATTCAGCAAAAACATTAAATTTGTTCATGAAAATTCCCCTTTTTGCCTCCGTCCAAAATATGTTTCACACTAATAAACTTCAATTCTGGTTGATTCTGAGTAGTTTTAAAAAATTTTGGTCACTTTCACATGTGACTAATAGGCAAAACTGCCCTAATTCACGTCACCATACTAGTCAATGGGCAAAAGGGCAAACGCCTGACTTTTTATCTCGAGTTATGGATTTATGTGGCCTCACTGGCCTATCTGAGGTTCTAAAGCTATGTCTAAGCTACATCTTGACACTAAACTCGATAGGGGCCAATCATCTACTTTTTGAAATAATTGGTCAATTGTGACACTACCCCCTCTCTCTGCAGACACAAATTGAAATTCACAAAAATGAAGGCAAAATTAATACGCCACTTGACTCGAAATTTTCCTTCAGATAACCCAAATAAACGCATTTTCAGAAGAAATGGCATGTTGCCATTGCAAAAAGATTACAACTGTGCCTACATACTAGCTTACTGACTCGTCATGATCACATTTGTGTTGGGCCTACATTTATTTTTGAATACTACTTTTTTCTATTCAGCGGAAGTGACGTATTAGGGCATTTTGGCCTAATAGCCACATGGTTGGATGATTTCTGGCTTTAAATTGCGTTTTTCCAATTTACTAGAGTTTTTCAAGTAGTTTTGTGCAGTTTAAGAATATTCTGACAGCAATTATGAAAAATATGGCTACTTCATTACCCCTGGGGTCATTTTTCCAAGAACCCAATGGTTTTCCTTTAAATTTGACTAGTTTTTCATTTACATCATGAAATCCACTGCCTGATGGTGACATTTTTCAGTATCGTGTCAAGAATTTGAGTATTTTATTGCATATTGCAATTTTTAGCCAAATCACTGAACCGTGAACCAGAAAATTGGACAAATTTGACCCACTTTTTGGCAAAATCTTACTAAAATCATCACTTTTTCATACTTTATTCCATTCAACAACCTCCTGATTTGAAAAATGATGACAAATTTGATCAGTTTTGACTCTGGCCTAGAGAATTGGGACTTTTGAGATATTTTTAGCTCGAATGTAGTCATTCAGAGTGAACAAATACATCAAAAATTGACACTTAACTCACCAATTTCTGACTGCACCCCCGATATGTACCTTCTTTCTATACTGGAAACCATAAGATGGGAAATTCAATCTTTATGATGAATAGCAACTCGTTGGCTTCCCCATTTACGACAACAAATGACATTTAGGGGTCACTAAGGACAAAATTGTAGCCAAATATCGTCAAAATCAAGGGTTTTTGGGGTAAAAAGCGAAAACTGATGATTCAGCAAAAACATTAAATTTGTTCATGAAAATTCCCCTTTTTGCCTCCGTCCAAAATATGTTTCACACTAATAAACTTCAATTCTGGTTGATTCTGAGTAGTTTTAAAAAATTTTGGTCACTTTCACATGTGACTAATAGGCAAAACTGCCCTAATTCACGTCACCATACTAGTCAATGGGCAAAAGGGCAAACGCCTGACTTTTTATCTCGAGTTATGGATTTATGTGGCCTCACTGGCCTATCTGAGGTTCTAAAGCTATGTCTAAGCTACATCTTGACACTAAACTCGATAGGGGCCAATCATCTACTTTTTGAAATAATTGGTCAATTGTGACACTACCCCCTCTCTCTGCAGACACAAATTGAAATTCACAAAAATGAAGGCAAAATTAATACGCCACTTGACTCGAAATTTTCCTTCAGATAACCCAAATAAACGCATTTTCAGAAGAAATGGCATGTTGCCATTGCAAAAAGATTACAACTGTGCCTACATACTAGCTTACTGACTCGTCATGATCACATTTGTGTTGGGCCTACATTTATTTTTGAATACTACTTTTTTCTATTCAGCGGAAGTGACGTATTAGGGCATTTTGGCCTAATAGCCACATGGTTGGATGATTTCTGGCTTTAAATTGCGTTTTTCCAATTTACTAGAGTTTTTCAAGTAGTTTTGTGCAGTTTAAGAATATTCTGACAGCAATTATGAAAAATATGGCTACTTCATTACCCCTGGGGTCATTTTTCCAAGAACCCAATGGTTTTCCTTTAAATTTGACTAGTTTTTCATTTACATCATGAAATCCACTGCCTGATGGTGACATTTTTCAGTATCGTGTCAAGAATTTGAGTATTTTATTGCATATTGCAATTTTTAGCCAAATCACTGAACCGTGAACCAGAAAATTGGACAAATTTGACCCACTTTTTGGCAAAATCTTACTAAAATCATCACTTTTTCATACTTTATTCCATTCAACAACCTCCTGATTTGAAAAATGATGACAAATTTGATCAGTTTTGACTCTGGCCTAGAGAATTGGGACTTTTGAGATATTTTTAGCTCGAATGTAGTCATTCAGAGTGAACAAATACATCAAAAATTGACACTTAACTCACCAATTTCTGACTGCACCCCCGATATGTACCTTCTTTCTATACTGGAAACCATAAGATGGGAAATTCAATCTTTATGATGAATAGCAACTCGTTGGCTTCCCCATTTACGACAACAAATGACATTTAGGGGTCACTAAGGACAAAATTGTAGCCAAATATCGTCAAAATCAAGGGTTTTTGGGGTAAAAAGCGAAAACTGATGATTCAGCAAAAACATTAAATTTGTTCATGAAAATTCCCCTTTTTGCCTCCGTCCAAAATATGTTTCACACTAATAAACTTCAATTCTGGTTGATTCTGAGTAGTTTTAAAAAATTTTGGTCACTTTCACATGTGACTAATAGCCACATGGTTGGATGATTTCTGGCTTTAAATTGCGTTTTTTCCAATTTACTAGAGTTTTTCAAGTAGTTTTGTGCAGTTTAAGAATATTCTGACAGCAATTATGAAAAATATGGCTACTTCATTACCCCTGGGGTCATTTTTCCAAGAACCCAATGGTTTTCCTTTAAATTTGACTAGTTTTTCATTTACATCATGAAATCCACTGCCTGATGGTGACATTTTTCAGTATCGTGTCAAGAATTTGAGTATTTTATTGCATATTGCAATTTTTAGCCAAATCACTGAACCGTGAACCAGAAAATTGGACAAATTTGACCCACTTTTTGGCAAAATCTTACTAAAATCATCACTTTTTCATACTTTATTCCATTCAACAACCTCCTGATTTGAAAAATGATGACAAATTTGATCAGTTTTGACTCTGGCCTAGAGAATTGGGACTTTTGAGATATTTTTAGCTCGAATGTAGTCATTCAGAGTGAACAAATACATCAAAAATTGACACTTAACTCACCAATTTCTGACTGCACCCCCGATATGTACCTTCTTTCTATACTGGAAACCATAAGATGGGAAATTCAATCTTTATGATGAATAGCAACTCGTTGGCTTCCCCATTTACGACAACAAATGACATTTAGGGGTCACTAAGGACAAAATTGTAGCCAAATATCGTCAAAATCAAGGGTTTTTGGGGTAAAAAGCGAAAACTGATGATTCAGCAAAAACATTAAATTTGTTCATGAAAATTCCCCTTTTTGCCTCCGTCCAAAATATGTTTCACACTAATAAACTTCAATTCTGGTTGATTCTGAGTAGTTTTAAAAAATTTTGGTCACTTTCACATGTGACTAATAGGCAAAACTGCCCTAATTCACGTCACCATACTAGTCAATGGGCAAAAGGGCAAACGCCTGACTTTTTATCTCGAGTTATGGATTTATGTGGCCTCACTGGCCTATCTGAGGTTCTAAAGCTATGTCTAAGCTACATCTTGACACTAAACTCGATAGGGGCCAATCATCTACTTTTTGAAATAATTGGTCAATTGTGACACTACCCCCTCTCTCTGCAGACACAAATTGAAATTCACAAAAATGAAGGCAAAATTAATACGCCACTTGACTCGAAATTTTCCTTCAGATAACCCAAATAAACGCATTTTCAGAAGAAATGGCATGTTGCCATTGCAAAAAGATTACAACTGTGCCTACATACTAGCTTACTGACTCGTCATGATCACATTTGTGTTGGGCCTACATTTATTTTTGAATACTACTTTTTTCTATTCAGCGGAAGTGACGTATTAGGGCATTTTGGCCTAATAGCCACATGGTTGGATGATTTCTGGCTTTAAATTGCGTTTTTCCAATTTACTAGAGTTTTTCAAGTAGTTTTGTGCAGTTTAAGAATATTCTGACAGCAATTATGAAAAATATGGCTACTTCATTACCCCTGGGGTCATTTTTCCAAGAACCCAATGGTTTTCCTTTAAATTTGACTAGTTTTTCATTTACATCATGAAATCCACTGCCTGATGGTGACATTTTTCAGTATCGTGTCAAGAATTTGAGTATTTTATTGCATATTGCAATTTTTAGCCAAATCACTGAACCGTGAACCAGAAAATTGGACAAATTTGACCCACTTTTTGGCAAAATCTTACTAAAATCATCACTTTTTCATACTTTATTCCATTCAACAACCTCCTGATTTGAAAAATGATGACAAATTTGATCAGTTTTGACTCTGGCCTAGAGAATTGGGACTTTTGAGATATTTTTAGCTCGAATGTAGTCATTCAGAGTGAACAAATACATCAAAAATTGACACTTAACTCACCAATTTCTGACTGCACCCCCGATATGTACCTTCTTTCTATACTGGAAACCATAAGATGGGAAATTCAATCTTTATGATGAATAGCAACTCGTTGGCTTCCCCATTTACGACAACAAATGACATTTAGGGGTCACTAAGGACAAAATTGTAGCCAAATATCGTCAAAATCAAGGGTTTTTGGGGTAAAAAGCGAAAACTGATGATTCAGCAAAAACATTAAATTTGTTCATGAAAATTCCCCTTTTTGCCTCCGTCCAAAATATGTTTCACACTAATAAACTTCAATTCTGGTTGATTCTGAGTAGTTTTAAAAAATTTTGGTCACTTTCACATGTGACTAATAGGCAAAACTGCCCTAATTCACGTCACCATACTAGTCAATGGGCAAAAGGGCAAACGCCTGACTTTTTATCTCGAGTTATGGATTTATGTGGCCTCACTGGCCTATCTGAGGTTCTAAAGCTATGTCTAAGCTACATCTTGACACTAAACTCGATAGGGGCCAATCATCTACTTTTTGAAATAATTGGTCAATTGTGACACTACCCCCTCTCTCTGCAGACACAAATTGAAATTCACAAAAATGAAGGCAAAATTAATACGCCACTTGACTCGAAATTTTCCTTCAGATAACCCAAATAAACGCATTTTCAGAAGAAATGGCATGTTGCCATTGCAAAAAGATTACAACTGTGCCTACATACTAGCTTACTGACTCGTCATGATCACATTTGTGTTGGGCCTACATTTATTTTTGAATACTACTTTTTTCTATTCAGCGGAAGTGACGTATTAGGGCATTTTGGCCTAATAGCCACATGGTTGGATGATTTCTGGCTTTAAATTGCGTTTTTCCAATTTACTAGAGTTTTTCAAGTAGTTTTGTGCAGTTTAAGAATATTCTGACAGCAATTATGAAAAATATGGCTACTTCATTACCCCTGGGGTCATTTTTCCAAGAACCCAATGGTTTTCCTTTAAATTTGACTAGTTTTTCATTTACATCATGAAATCCACTGCCTGATGGTGACATTTTTCAGTATCGTGTCAAGAATTTGAGTATTTTATTGCATATTGCAATTTTTAGCCAAATCACTGAACCGTGAACCAGAAAATTGGACAAATTTGACCCACTTTTTGGCAAAATCTTACTAAAATCATCACTTTTTCATACTTTATTCCATTCAACAACCTCCTGATTTGAAAAATGATGACAAATTTGATCAGTTTTGACTCTGGCCTAGAGAATTGGGACTTTTGAGATATTTTTAGCTCGAATGTAGTCATTCAGAGTGAACAAATACATCAAAAATTGACACTTAACTCACCAATTTCTGACTGCACCCCCGATATGTACCTTCTTTCTATACTGGAAACCATAAGATGGGAAATTCAATCTTTATGATGAATAGCAACTCGTTGGCTTCCCCATTTACGACAACAAATGACATTTAGGGGTCACTAAGGACAAAATTGTAGCCAAATATCGTCAAAATCAAGGGTTTTTGGGGTAAAAAGCGAAAACTGATGATTCAGCAAAAACATTAAATTTGTTCATGAAAATTCCCCTTTTTGCCTCCGTCCAAAATATGTTTCACACTAATAAACTTCAATTCTGGTTGATTCTGAGTAGTTTTAAAAAATTTTGGTCACTTTCACATGTGACTAATAGCCACATGGTTGGATGATTTCTGGCTTTAAATTGCGTTTTTCCAATTTACTAGAGTTTTTCAAGTAGTTTTGTGCAGTTTAAGAATATTCTGACAGCAATTATGAAAAATATGGCTACTTCATTACCCCTGGGGTCATTTTTCCAAGAACCCAATGGTTTTCCTTTAAATTTGACTAGTTTTTCATTTACATCATGAAATCCACTGCCTGATGGTGACATTTTTCAGTATCGTGTCAAGAATTTGAGTATTTTATTGCATATTGCAATTTTTAGCCAAATCACTGAACCGTGAACCAGAAAATTGGACAAATTTGACCCACTTTTTGGCAAAATCTTACTAAAATCATCACTTTTTCATACTTTATTCCATTCAACAACCTCCTGATTTGAAAAATGATGACAAATTTGATCAGTTTTGACTCTGGCCTAGAGAATTGGGACTTTTGAGATATTTTTAGCTCGAATGTAGTCATTCAGAGTGAACAAATACATCAAAAATTGACACTTAACTCACCAATTTCTGACTGCACCCCCGATATGTACCTTCTTTCTATACTGGAAACCATAAGATGGGAAATTCAATCTTTATGATGAATAGCAACTCGTTGGCTTCCCCATTTACGACAACAAATGACATTTAGGGGTCACTAAGGACAAAATTGTAGCCAAATATCGTCAAAATCAAGGGTTTTTGGGGTAAAAAGCGAAAACTGATGATTCAGCAAAAACATTAAATTTGTTCATGAAAATTCCCCTTTTTGCCTCCGTCCAAAATATGTTTCACACTAATAAACTTCAATTCTGGTTGATTCTGAGTAGTTTTAAAAAATTTTGGTCACTTTCACATGTGACTAATAGGCAAAACTGCCCTAATTCACGTCACCATACTAGTCAATGGGCAAAAGGGCAAACGCCTGACTTTTTATCTCGAGTTATGGATTTATGTGGCCTCACTGGCCTATCTGAGGTTCTAAAGCTATGTCTAAGCTACATCTTGACACTAAACTCGATAGGGGCCAATCATCTACTTTTTGAAATAATTGGTCAATTGTGACACTACCCCCTCTCTCTGCAGACACAAATTGAAATTCACAAAAATGAAGGCAAAATTAATACGCCACTTGACTCGAAATTTTCCTTCAGATAACCCAAATAAACGCATTTTCAGAAGAAATGGCATGTTGCCATTGCAAAAAGATTACAACTGTGCCTACATACTAGCTTACTGACTCGTCATGATCACATTTGTGTTGGGCCTACATTTATTTCTGAATACTACTTTTTTCTATTCAGCGGAAGTGACGTATTAGGGCATTTTGGCCTAATAGCCACATGGTTGGATGATTTCTGGCTTTAAATTGCGTTTTTTCCAATTTACTAGAGTTTTTCAAGTAGTTTTGTGCAGTTTAAGAATATTCTGACAGCAATTATGAAAAATATGGCTACTTCATTACCCCTGGGGTCATTTTTCCAAGAACCCAATGGTTTTCCTTTAAATTTGACTAGTTTTTCATTTACATCATGAAATCCACTGCCTGATGGTGACATTTTTCAGTATCGTGTCAAGAATTTGAGTATTTTATTGCATATTGCAATTTTTAGCCAAATCACTGAACCGTGAACCAGAAAATTGGACAAATTTGACCCACTTTTTGGCAAAATCTTACTAAAATCATCACTTTTTCATACTTTATTCCATTCAACAACCTCCTGATTTGAAAAATGATGACAAATTTGATCAGTTTTGACTCTGGCCTAGAGAATTGGGACTTTTGAGATATTTTTAGCTCGAATGTAGTCATTCAGAGTGAACAAATACATCAAAAATTGACACTTAACTCACCAATTTCTGACTGCACCCCCGATATGTACCTTCTTTCTATACTGGAAACCATAAGATGGGAAATTCAATCTTTATGATGAATAGCAACTCGTTGGCTTCCCCATTTACGACAACAAATGACATTTAGGGGTCACTAAGGACAAAATTGTAGCCAAATATCGTCAAAATCAAGGGTTTTTGGGGTAAAAAGCGAAAACTGATGATTCAGCAAAAACATTAAATTTGTTCATGAAAATTCCCCTTTTTGCCTCCGTCCAAAATATGTTTCACACTAATAAACTTCAATTCTGGTTGATTCTGAGTAGTTTTAAAAAATTTTGGTCACTTTCACATGTGACTAATAGCCACATGGTTGGATGATTTCTGGCTTTAAATTGCGTTTTTCCAATTTACTAGAGTTTTTCAAGTAGTTTTGTGCAGTTTAAGAATATTCTGACAGCAATTATGAAAAATATGGCTACTTCATTACCCCTGGGGTCATTTTTCCAAGAACCCAATGGTTTTCCTTTAAATTTGACTAGTTTTTCATTTACATCATGAAATCCACTGCCTGATGGTGACATTTTTCAGTATCGTGTCAAGAATTTGAGTATTTTATTGCATATTGCAATTTTTAGCCAAATCACTGAACCGTGAACCAGAAAATTGGACAAATTTGACCCACTTTTTGGCAAAATCTTACTAAAATCATCACTTTTTCATACTTTATTCCATTCAACAACCTCCTGATTTGAAAAATGATGACAAATTTGATCAGTTTTGACTCTGGCCTAGAGAATTGGGACTTTTGAGATATTTTTAGCTCGAATGTAGTCATTCAGAGTGAACAAATACATCAAAAATTGACACTTAACTCACCAATTTCTGACTGCACCCCCGATATGTACCTTCTTTCTATACTGGAAACCATAAGATGGGAAATTCAATCTTTATGATGAATAGCAACTCGTTGGCTTCCCCATTTACGACAACAAATGACATTTAGGGGTCACTAAGGACAAAATTGTAGCCAAATATCGTCAAAATCAAGGGTTTTTGGGGTAAAAAGCGAAAACTGATGATTCAGCAAAAACATTAAATTTGTTCATGAAAATTCCCCTTTTTGCCTCCGTCCAAAATATGTTTCACACTAATAAACTTCAATTCTGGTTGATTCTGAGTAGTTTTAAAAATTTTGGTCACTTTCACATGTGACTAATAGCCACATGGTTGGATGATTTCTGGCTTTAAATTGCGTTTTTCCAATTTACTAGAGTTTTTCAAGTAGTTTTGTGCAGTTTAAGAATATTCTGACAGCAATTATGAAAAATATGGCTACTTCATTACCCCTGGGGTCATTTTTCCAAGAACCCAATGGTTTTCCTTTAAATTTGACTAGTTTTTCATTTACATCATGAAATCCACTGCCTGATGGTGACATTTTTCAGTATCGTGTCAAGAATTTGAGTATTTTATTGCATATTGCAATTTTTAGCCAAATCACTGAACCGTGAACCAGAAAATTGGACAAATTTGACCCACTTTTTGGCAAAATCTTACTAAAATCATCACTTTTTCATACTTTATTCCATTCAACAACCTCCTGATTTGAAAAATGATGACAAATTTGATCAGTTTTGACTCTGGCCTAGAGAATTGGGACTTTTGAGATATTTTTAGCTCGAATGTAGTCATTCAGAGTGAACAAATACATCAAAAATTGACACTTAACTCACCAATTTCTGACTGCACCCCCGATATGTACCTTCTTTCTATACTGGAAACCATAAGATGGGAAATTCAATCTTTATGATGAATAGCAACTCGTTGGCTTCCCCATTTACGACAACAAATGACATTTAGGGGTCACTAAGGACAAAATTGTAGCCAAATATCGTCAAAATCAAGGGTTTTTGGGGTAAAAAGCGAAAACTGATGATTCAGCAAAAACATTAAATTTGTTCATGAAAATTCCCCTTTTTGCCTCCGTCCAAAATATGTTTCACACTAATAAACTTCAATTCTGGTTGATTCTGAGTAGTTTTAAAAAATTTTGGTCACTTTCACATGTGACTAATAGGCAAAACTGCCCTAATTCACGTCACCATACTAGTCAATGGGCAAAAGGGCAAACGCCTGACTTTTTATCTCGAGTTATGGATTTATGTGGCCTCACTGGCCTATCTGAGGTTCTAAAGCTATGTCTAAGCTACATCTTGACACTAAACTCGATAGGGGCCAATCATCTACTTTTTGAAATAATTGGTCAATTGTGACACTACCCCCTCTCTCTGCAGACACAAATTGAAATTCACAAAAATGAAGGCAAAATTAATACGCCACTTGACTCGAAATTTTCCTTCAGATAACCCAAATAAACGCATTTTCAGAAGAAATGGCATGTTGCCATTGCAAAAAGATTACAACTGTGCCTACATACTAGCTTACTGACTCGTCATGATCACATTTGTGTTGGGCCTACATTTATTTTTGAATACTACTTTTTTCTATTCAGCGGAAGTGACGTATTAGGGCATTTTGGCCTAATAGCCACATGGTTGGATGATTTCTGGCTTTAAATTGCGTTTTTTCCAATTTACTAGAGTTTTTCAAGTAGTTTTGTGCAGTTTAAGAATATTCTGACAGCAATTATGAAAAATATGGCTACTTCATTACCCCTGGGGTCATTTTTCCAAGAACCCAATGGTTTTCCTTTAAATTTGACTAGTTTTTCATTTACATCATGAAATCCACTGCCTGATGGTGACATTTTTCAGTATCGTGTCAAGAATTTGAGTATTTTATTGCATATTGCAATTTTTAGCCAAATCACTGAACCGTGAACCAGAAAATTGGACAAATTTGACCCACTTTTTGGCAAAATCTTACTAAAATCATCACTTTTTCATACTTTATTCCATTCAACAACCTCCTGATTTGAAAAATGATGACAAATTTGATCAGTTTTGACTCTGGCCTAGAGAATTGGGACTTTTGAGATATTTTTAGCTCGAATGTAGTCATTCAGAGTGAACAAATACATCAAAAATTGACACTTAACTCACCAATTTCTGACTGCACCCCCGATATGTACCTTCTTTCTATACTGGAAACCATAAGATGGGAAATTCAATCTTTATGATGAATAGCAACTCGTTGGCTTCCCCATTTACGACAACAAATGACATTTAGGGGTCACTAAGGACAAAATTGTAGCCAAATATCGTCAAAATCAAGGGTTTTTGGGGTAAAAAGCGAAAACTGATGATTCAGCAAAAACATTAAATTTGTTCATGAAAATTCCCCTTTTTGCCTCCGTCCAAAATATGTTTCACACTAATAAACTTCAATTCTGGTTGATTCTGAGTAGTTTTAAAAAATTTTGGTCACTTTCACATGTGACTAATAGCCACATGGTTGGATGATTTCTGGCTTTAAATTGCGTTTTTCCAATTTACTAGAGTTTTTCAAGTAGTTTTGTGCAGTTTAAGAATATTCTGACAGCAATTATGAAAAATATGGCTACTTCATTACCCCTGGGGTCATTTTTCCAAGAACCCAATGGTTTTCCTTTAAATTTGACTAGTTTTTCATTTACATCATGAAATCCACTGCCTGATGGTGACATTTTTCAGTATCGTGTCAAGAATTTGAGTATTTTATTGCATATTGCAATTTTTAGCCAAATCACTGAACCGTGAACCAGAAAATTGGACAAATTTGACCCACTTTTTGGCAAAATCTTACTAAAATCATCACTTTTTCATACTTTATTCCATTCAACAACCTCCTGATTTGAAAAATGATGACAAATTTGATCAGTTTTGACTCTGGCCTAGAGAATTGGGACTTTTGAGATATTTTTAGCTCGAATGTAGTCATTCAGAGTGAACAAATACATCAAAAATTGACACTTAACTCACCAATTTCTGACTGCACCCCCGATATGTACCTTCTTTCTATACTGGAAACCATAAGATGGGAAATTCAATCTTTATGATGAATAGCAACTCGTTGGCTTCCCCATTTACGACAACAAATGACATTTAGGGGTCACTAAGGACAAAATTGTAGCCAAATATCGTCAAAATCAAGGGTTTTTGGGGTAAAAAGCGAAAACTGATGATTCAGCAAAAACATTAAATTTGTTCATGAAAATTCCCCTTTTTGCCTCCGTCCAAAATATGTTTCACACTAATAAACTTCAATTCTGGTTGATTCTGAGTAGTTTTAAAAAATTTTGGTCACTTTCACATGTGACTAATAGCCACATGGTTGGATGATTTCTGGCTTTAAATTGCGTTTTTCCAATTTACTAGAGTTTTTCAAGTAGTTTTGTGCAGTTTAAGAATATTCTGACAGCAATTATGAAAAATATGGCTACTTCATTACCCCTGGGGTCATTTTTCCAAGAACCCAATGGTTTTCCTTTAAATTTGACTAGTTTTTCATTTACATCATGAAATCCACTGCCTGATGGTGACATTTTTCAGTATCGTGTCAAGAATTTGAGTATTTTATTGCATATTGCAATTTTTAGCCAAATCACTGAACCGTGAACCAGAAAATTGGACAAATTTGACCCACTTTTTGGCAAAATCTTACTAAAATCATCACTTTTTCATACTTTATTCCATTCAACAACCTCCTGATTTGAAAAATGATGACAAATTTGATCAGTTTTGACTCTGGCCTAGAGAATTGGGACTTTTGAGATATTTTTAGCTCGAATGTAGTCATTCAGAGTGAACAAATACATCAAAAATTGACACTTAACTCACCAATTTCTGACTGCACCCCCGATATGTACCTTCTTTCTATACTGGAAACCATAAGATGGGAAATTCAATCTTTATGATGAATAGCAACTCGTTGGCTTCCCCATTTACGACAACAAATGACATTTAGGGGTCACTAAGGACAAAATTGTAGCCAAATATCGTCAAAATCAAGGGTTTTTGGGGTAAAAAGCGAAAACTGATGATTCAGCAAAAACATTAAATTTGTTCATGAAAATTCCCCTTTTTGCCTCCGTCCAAAATATGTTTCACACTAATAAACTTCAATTCTGGTTGATTCTGAGTAGTTTTAAAAAATTTTGGTCACTTTCACATGTGACTAATAGGCAAAACTGCCCTAATTCACGTCACCATACTAGTCAATGGGCAAAAGGGCAAACGCCTGACTTTTTATCTCGAGTTATGGATTTATGTGGCCTCACTGGCCTATCTGAGGTTCTAAAGCTATGTCTAAGCTACATCTTGACACTAAACTCGATAGGGGCCAATCATCTACTTTTTGAAATAATTGGTCAATTGTGACACTACCCCCTCTCTCTGCAGACACAAATTGAAATTCACAAAAATGAAGGCAAAATTAATACGCCACTTGACTCGAAATTTTCCTTCAGATAACCCAAATAAACGCATTTTCAGAAGAAATGGCATGTTGCCATTGCAAAAAGATTACAACTGTGCCTACATACTAGCTTACTGACTCGTCATGATCACATTTGTGTTGGGCCTACATTTATTTTTGAATACTACTTTTTTCTATTCAGCGGAAGTGACGTATTAGGGCATTTTGGCCTAATAGCCACATGGTTGGATGATTTCTGGCTTTAAATTGCGTTTTTCCAATTTACTAGAGTTTTTCAAGTAGTTTTGTGCAGTTTAAGAATATTCTGACAGCAATTATGAAAAATATGGCTACTTCATTACCCCTGGGGTCATTTTTCCAAGAACCCAATGGTTTTCCTTTAAATTTGACTAGTTTTTCATTTACATCATGAAATCCACTGCCTGATGGTGACATTTTTCAGTATCGTGTCAAGAATTTGAGTATTTTATTGCATATTGCAATTTTTAGCCAAATCACTGAACCGTGAACCAGAAAATTGGACAAATTTGACCCACTTTTTGGCAAAATCTTACTAAAATCATCACTTTTTCATACTTTATTCCATTCAACAACCTCCTGATTTGAAAAATGATGACAAATTTGATCAGTTTTGACTCTGGCCTAGAGAATTGGGACTTTTGAGATATTTTTAGCTCGAATGTAGTCATTCAGAGTGAACAAATACATCAAAAATTGACACTTAACTCACCAATTTCTGACTGCACCCCCGATATGTACCTTCTTTCTATACTGGAAACCATAAGATGGGAAATTCAATCTTTATGATGAATAGCAACTCGTTGGCTTCCCCATTTACGACAACAAATGACATTTAGGGGTCACTAAGGACAAAATTGTAGCCAAATATCGTCAAAATCAAGGGTTTTTGGGGTAAAAAGCGAAAACTGATGATTCAGCAAAAACATTAAATTTGTTCATGAAAATTCCCCTTTTTGCCTCCGTCCAAAATATGTTTCACACTAATAAACTTCAATTCTGGTTGATTCTGAGTAGTTTTAAAAAATTTTGGTCACTTTCACATGTGACTAATAGGCAAAACTGCCCTAATTCACGTCACCATACTAGTCAATGGGCAAAAGGGCAAACGCCTGACTTTTTATCTCGAGTTATGGATTTATGTGGCCTCACTGGCCTATCTGAGGTTCTAAAGCTATGTCTAAGCTACATCTTGACACTAAACTCGATAGGGGCCAATCATCTACTTTTTGAAATAATTGGTCAATTGTGACACTACCCCCTCTCTCTGCAGACACAAATTGAAATTCACAAAAATGAAGGCAAAATTAATACGCCACTTGACTCGAAATTTTCCTTCAGATAACCCAAATAAACGCATTTTCAGAAGAAATGGCATGTTGCCATTGCAAAAAGATTACAACTGTGCCTACATACTAGCTTACTGACTCGTCATGATCACATTTGTGTTGGGCCTACATTTATTTTTGAATACTACTTTTTTCTATTCAGCGGAAGTGACGTATTAGGGCATTTTGGCCTAATAGCCACATGGTTGGATGATTTCTGGCTTTAAATTGCGTTTTTCCAATTTACTAGAGTTTTTCAAGTAGTTTTGTGCAGTTTAAGAATATTCTGACAGCAATTATGAAAAATATGGCTACTTCATTACCCCTGGGGTCATTTTTCCAAGAACCCAATGGTTTTCCTTTAAATTTGACTAGTTTTTCATTTACATCATGAAATCCACTGCCTGATGGTGACATTTTTCAGTATCGTGTCAAGAATTTGAGTATTTTATTGCATATTGCAATTTTTAGCCAAATCACTGAACCGTGAACCAGAAAATTGGACAAATTTGACCCACTTTTTGGCAAAATCTTACTAAAATCATCACTTTTTCATACTTTATTCCATTCAACAACCTCCTGATTTGAAAAATGATGACAAATTTGATCAGTTTTGACTCTGGCCTAGAGAATTGGGACTTTTGAGATATTTTTAGCTCGAATGTAGTCATTCAGAGTGAACAAATACATCAAAAATTGACACTTAACTCACCAATTTCTGACTGCACCCCCGATATGTACCTTCTTTCTATACTGGAAACCATAAGATGGGAAATTCAATCTTTATGATGAATAGCAACTCGTTGGCTTCCCCATTTACGACAACAAATGACATTTAGGGGTCACTAAGGACAAAATTGTAGCCAAATATCGTCAAAATCAAGGGTTTTTGGGGTAAAAAGCGAAAACTGATGATTCAGCAAAAACATTAAATTTGTTCATGAAAATTCCCCTTTTTGCCTCCGTCCAAAATATGTTTCACACTAATAAACTTCAATTCTGGTTGATTCTGAGTAGTTTTAAAAAATTTTGGTCACTTTCACATGTGACTAATAGGCAAAACTGCCCTAATTCACGTCACCATACTAGTCAATGGGCAAAAGGGCAAACGCCTGACTTTTTATCTCGAGTTATGGATTTATGTGGCCTCACTGGCCTATCTGAGGTTCTAAAGCTATGTCTAAGCTACATCTTGACACTAAACTCGATAGGGGCCAATCATCTACTTTTTGAAATAATTGGTCAATTGTGACACTACCCCCTCTCTCTGCAGACACAAATTGAAATTCACAAAAATGAAGGCAAAATTAATACGCCACTTGACTCGAAATTTTCCTTCAGATAACCCAAATAAACGCATTTTCAGAAGAAATGGCATGTTGCCATTGCAAAAAGATTACAACTGTGCCTACATACTAGCTTACTGACTCGTCATGATCACATTTGTGTTGGGCCTACATTTATTTTTGAATACTACTTTTTTCTATTCAGCGGAAGTGACGTATTAGGGCATTTTGGCCTAATAGCCACATGGTTGGATGATTTCTGGCTTTAAATTGCGTTTTTCCAATTTACTAGAGTTTTTCAAGTAGTTTTGTGCAGTTTAAGAATATTCTGACAGCAATTATGAAAAATATGGCTACTTCATTACCCCTGGGGTCATTTTTCCAAGAACCCAATGGTTTTCCTTTAAATTTGACTAGTTTTTCATTTACATCATGAAATCCACTGCCTGATGGTGACATTTTTCAGTATCGTGTCAAGAATTTGAGTATTTTATTGCATATTGCAATTTTTAGCCAAATCACTGAACCGTGAACCAGAAAATTGGACAAATTTGACCCACTTTTTGGCAAAATCTTACTAAAATCATCACTTTTTCATACTTTATTCCATTCAACAACCTCCTGATTTGAAAAATGATGACAAATTTGATCAGTTTTGACTCTGGCCTAGAGAATTGGGACTTTTGAGATATTTTTAGCTCGAATGTAGTCATTCAGAGTGAACAAATACATCAAAAATTGACACTTAACTCACCAATTTCTGACTGCACCCCCGATATGTACCTTCTTTCTATACTGGAAACCATAAGATGGGAAATTCAATCTTTATGATGAATAGCAACTCGTTGGCTTCCCCATTTACGACAACAAATGACATTTAGGGGTCACTAAGGACAAAATTGTAGCCAAATATCGTCAAAATCAAGGGTTTTTGGGGTAAAAAGCGAAAACTGATGATTCAGCAAAAACATTAAATTTGTTCATGAAAATTCCCCTTTTTGCCTCCGTCCAAAATATGTTTCACACTAATAAACTTCAATTCTGGTTGATTCTGAGTAGTTTTAAAAAATTTTGGTCACTTTCACATGTGACTAATAGGCAAAACTGCCCTAATTCACGTCACCATACTAGTCAATGGGCAAAAGGGCAAACGCCTGACTTTTTATCTCGAGTTATGGATTTATGTGGCCTCACTGGCCTATCTGAGGTTCTAAAGCTATGTCTAAGCTACATCTTGACACTAAACTCGATAGGGGCCAATCATCTACTTTTTGAAATAATTGGTCAATTGTGACACTACCCCCTCTCTCTGCAGACACAAATTGAAATTCACAAAAATGAAGGCAAAATTAATACGCCACTTGACTCGAAATTTTCCTTCAGATAACCCAAATAAACGCATTTTCAGAAGAAATGGCATGTTGCCATTGCAAAAAGATTACAACTGTGCCTACATACTAGCTTACTGACTCGTCATGATCACATTTGTGTTGGGCCTACATTTATTTTTGAATACTACTTTTTTCTATTCAGCGGAAGTGACGTATTAGGGCATTTTGGCCTAATAGCCACATGGTTGGATGATTTCTGGCTTTAAATTGCGTTTTTCCAATTTACTAGAGTTTTTCAAGTAGTTTTGTGCAGTTTAAGAATATTCTGACAGCAATTATGAAAAATATGGCTACTTCATTACCCCTGGGGTCATTTTTCCAAGAACCCAATGGTTTTCCTTTAAATTTGACTAGTTTTTCATTTACATCATGAAATCCACTGCCTGATGGTGACATTTTTCAGTATCGTGTCAAGAATTTGAGTATTTTATTGCATATTGCAATTTTTAGCCAAATCACTGAACCGTGAACCAGAAAATTGGACAAATTTGACCCACTTTTTGGCAAAATCTTACTAAAATCATCACTTTTTCATACTTTATTCCATTCAACAACCTCCTGATTTGAAAAATGATGACAAATTTGATCAGTTTTGACTCTGGCCTAGAGAATTGGGACTTTTGAGATATTTTTAGCTCGAATGTAGTCATTCAGAGTGAACAAATACATCAAAAATTGACACTTAACTCACCAATTTCTGACTGCACCCCCGATATGTACCTTCTTTCTATACTGGAAACCATAAGATGGGAAATTCAATCTTTATGATGAATAGCAACTCGTTGGCTTCCCCATTTACGACAACAAATGACATTTAGGGGTCACTAAGGACAAAATTGTAGCCAAATATCGTCAAAATCAAGGGTTTTTGGGGTAAAAAGCGAAAACTGATGATTCAGCAAAAACATTAAATTTGTTCATGAAAATTCCCCTTTTTGCCTCCGTCCAAAATATGTTTCACACTAATAAACTTCAATTCTGGTTGATTCTGAGTAGTTTTAAAAAATTTTGGTCACTTTCACATGTGACTAATAGCCACATGGTTGGATGATTTCTGGCTTTAAATTGCGTTTTTCCAATTTACTAGAGTTTTTCAAGTAGTTTTGTGCAGTTTAAGAATATTCTGACAGCAATTATGAAAAATATGGCTACTTCATTACCCCTGGGGTCATTTTTCCAAGAACCCAATGGTTTTCCTTTAAATTTGACTAGTTTTTCATTTACATCATGAAATCCACTGCCTGATGGTGACATTTTTCAGTATCGTGTCAAGAATTTGAGTATTTTATTGCATATTGCAATTTTTAGCCAAATCACTGAACCGTGAACCAGAAAATTGGACAAATTTGACCCACTTTTTGGCAAAATCTTACTAAAATCATCACTTTTTCATACTTTATTCCATTCAACAACCTCCTGATTTGAAAAATGATGACAAATTTGATCAGTTTTGACTCTGGCCTAGAGAATTGGGACTTTTGAGATATTTTTAGCTCGAATGTAGTCATTCAGAGTGAACAAATACATCAAAAATTGACACTTAACTCACCAATTTCTGACTGCACCCCCGATATGTACCTTCTTTCTATACTGGAAACCATAAGATGGGAAATTCAATCTTTATGATGAATAGCAACTCGTTGGCTTCCCCATTTACGACAACAAATGACATTTAGGGGTCACTAAGGACAAAATTGTAGCCAAATATCGTCAAAATCAAGGGTTTTTGGGGTAAAAAGCGAAAACTGATGATTCAGCAAAAACATTAAATTTGTTCATGAAAATTCCCCTTTTTGCCTCCGTCCAAAATATGTTTCACACTAATAAACTTCAATTCTGGTTGATTCTGAGTAGTTTTAAAAAATTTTGGTCACTTTCACATGTGACTAATAGGCAAAACTGCCCTAATTCACGTCACCATACTAGTCAATGGGCAAAAGGGCAAACGCCTGACTTTTTATCTCGAGTTATGGATTTATGTGGCCTCACTGGCCTATCTGAGGTTCTAAAGCTATGTCTAAGCTACATCTTGACACTAAACTCGATAGGGGCCAATCATCTACTTTTTGAAATAATTGGTCAATTGTGACACTACCCCCTCTCTCTGCAGACACAAATTGAAATTCACAAAAATGAAGGCAAAATTAATACGCCACTTGACTCGAAATTTTCCTTCAGATAACCCAAATAAACGCATTTTCAGAAGAAATGGCATGTTGCCATTGCAAAAAGATTACAACTGTGCCTACATACTAGCTTACTGACTCGTCATGATCACATTTGTGTTGGGCCTACATTTATTTTTGAATACTACTTTTTTCTATTCAGCGGAAGTGACGTATTAGGGCATTTTGGCCTAATAGCCACATGGTTGGATGATTTCTGGCTTTAAATTGCGTTTTTCCAATTTACTAGAGTTTTTCAAGTAGTTTTGTGCAGTTTAAGAATATTCTGACAGCAATTATGAAAAATATGGCTACTTCATTACCCCTGGGGTCATTTTTCCAAGAACCCAATGGTTTTCCTTTAAATTTGACTAGTTTTTCATTTACATCATGAAATCCACTGCCTGATGGTGACATTTTTCAGTATCGTGTCAAGAATTTGAGTATTTTATTGCATATTGCAATTTTTAGCCAAATCACTGAACCGTGAACCAGAAAATTGGACAAATTTGACCCACTTTTTGGCAAAATCTTACTAAAATCATCACTTTTTCATACTTTATTCCATTCAACAACCTCCTGATTTGAAAAATGATGACAAATTTGATCAGTTTTGACTCTGGCCTAGAGAATTGGGACTTTTGAGATATTTTTAGCTCGAATGTAGTCATTCAGAGTGAACAAATACATCAAAAATTGACACTTAACTCACCAATTTCTGACTGCACCCCCGATATGTACCTTCTTTCTATACTGGAAACCATAAGATGGGAAATTCAATCTTTATGATGAATAGCAACTCGTTGGCTTCCCCATTTACGACAACAAATGACATTTAGGGGTCACTAAGGACAAAATTGTAGCCAAATATCGTCAAAATCAAGGGTTTTTGGGGTAAAAAGCGAAAACTGATGATTCAGCAAAAACATTAAATTTGTTCATGAAAATTCCCCTTTTTGCCTCCGTCCAAAATATGTTTCACACTAATAAACTTCAATTCTGGTTGATTCTGAGTAGTTTTAAAAAATTTTGGTCACTTTCACATGTGACTAATAGGCAAAACTGCCCTAATTCACGTCACCATACTAGTCAATGGGCAAAAGGGCAAACGCCTGACTTTTTATCTCGAGTTATGGATTTATGTGGCCTCACTGGCCTATCTGAGGTTCTAAAGCTATGTCTAAGCTACATCTTGACACTAAACTCGATAGGGGCCAATCATCTACTTTTTGAAATAATTGGTCAATTGTGACACTACCCCCTCTCTCTGCAGACACAAATTGAAATTCACAAAAATGAAGGCAAAATTAATACGCCACTTGACTCGAAATTTTCCTTCAGATAACCCAAATAAACGCATTTTCAGAAGAAATGGCATGTTGCCATTGCAAAAAGATTACAACTGTGCCTACATACTAGCTTACTGACTCGTCATGATCACATTTGTGTTGGGCCTACATTTATTTTTGAATACTACTTTTTTCTATTCAGCGGAAGTGACGTATTAGGGCATTTTGGCCTAATAGCCACATGGTTGGATGATTTCTGGCTTTAAATTGCGTTTTTTCCAATTTACTAGAGTTTTTCAAGTAGTTTTGTGCAGTTTAAGAATATTCTGACAGCAATTATGAAAAATATGGCTACTTCATTACCCCTGGGGTCATTTTTCCAAGAACCCAATGGTTTTCCTTTAAATTTGACTAGTTTTTCATTTACATCATGAAATCCACTGCCTGATGGTGACATTTTTCAGTATCGTGTCAAGAATTTGAGTATTTTATTGCATATTGCAATTTTTAGCCAAATCACTGAACCGTGAACCAGAAAATTGGACAAATTTGACCCACTTTTTGGCAAAATCTTACTAAAATCATCACTTTTTCATACTTTATTCCATTCAACAACCTCCTGATTTGAAAAATGATGACAAATTTGATCAGTTTTGACTCTGGCCTAGAGAATTGGGACTTTTGAGATATTTTTAGCTCGAATGTAGTCATTCAGAGTGAACAAATACATCAAAAATTGACACTTAACTCACCAATTTCTGACTGCACCCCCGATATGTACCTTCTTTCTATACTGGAAACCATAAGATGGGAAATTCAATCTTTATGATGAATAGCAACTCGTTGGCTTCCCCATTTACGACAACAAATGACATTTAGGGGTCACTAAGGACAAAATTGTAGCCAAATATCGTCAAAATCAAGGGTTTTTGGGGTAAAAAGCGAAAACTGATGATTCAGCAAAAACATTAAATTTGTTCATGAAAATTCCCCTTTTTGCCTCCGTCCAAAATATGTTTCACACTAATAAACTTCAATTCTGGTTGATTCTGAGTAGTTTTAAAAAATTTTGGTCACTTTCACATGTGACTAATAGGCAAAACTGCCCTAATTCACGTCACCATACTAGTCAATGGGCAAAAGGGCAAACGCCTGACTTTTTATCTCGAGTTATGGATTTATGTGGCCTCACTGGCCTATCTGAGGTTCTAAAGCTATGTCTAAGCTACATCTTGACACTAAACTCGATAGGGGCCAATCATCTACTTTTTGAAATAATTGGTCAATTGTGACACTACCCCCTCTCTCTGCAGACACAAATTGAAATTCACAAAAATGAAGGCAAAATTAATACGCCACTTGACTCGAAATTTTCCTTCAGATAACCCAAATAAACGCATTTTCAGAAGAAATGGCATGTTGCCATTGCAAAAAGATTACAACTGTGCCTACATACTAGCTTACTGACTCGTCATGATCACATTTGTGTTGGGCCTACATTTATTTTTGAATACTACTTTTTTCTATTCAGCGGAAGTGACGTATTAGGGCATTTTGGCCTAATAGCCACATGGTTGGATGATTTCTGGCTTTAAATTGCGTTTTTTCCAATTTACTAGAGTTTTTCAAGTAGTTTTGTGCAGTTTAAGAATATTCTGACAGCAATTATGAAAAATATGGCTACTTCATTACCCCTGGGGTCATTTTTCCAAGAACCCAATGGTTTTCCTTTAAATTTGACTAGTTTTTCATTTACATCATGAAATCCACTGCCTGATGGTGACATTTTTCAGTATCGTGTCAAGAATTTGAGTATTTTATTGCATATTGCAATTTTTAGCCAAATCACTGAACCGTGAACCAGAAAATTGGACAAATTTGACCCACTTTTTGGCAAAATCTTACTAAAATCATCACTTTTTCATACTTTATTCCATTCAACAACCTCCTGATTTGAAAAATGATGACAAATTTGATCAGTTTTGACTCTGGCCTAGAGAATTGGGACTTTTGAGATATTTTTAGCTCGAATGTAGTCATTCAGAGTGAACAAATACATCAAAAATTGACACTTAACTCACCAATTTCTGACTGCACCCCCGATATGTACCTTCTTTCTATACTGGAAACCATAAGATGGGAAATTCAATCTTTATGATGAATAGCAACTCGTTGGCTTCCCCATTTACGACAACAAATGACATTTAGGGGTCACTAAGGACAAAATTGTAGCCAAATATCGTCAAAATCAAGGGTTTTTGGGGTAAAAAGCGAAAACTGATGATTCAGCAAAAACATTAAATTTGTTCATGAAAATTCCCCTTTTTGCCTCCGTCCAAAATATGTTTCACACTAATAAACTTCAATTCTGGTTGATTCTGAGTAGTTTTAAAAAATTTTGGTCACTTTCACATGTGACTAATAGGCAAAACTGCCCTAATTCACGTCACCATACTAGTCAATGGGCAAAAGGGCAAACGCCTGACTTTTTATCTCGAGTTATGGATTTATGTGGCCTCACTGGCCTATCTGAGGTTCTAAAGCTATGTCTAAGCTACATCTTGACACTAAACTCGATAGGGGCCAATCATCTACTTTTTGAAATAATTGGTCAATTGTGACACTACCCCCTCTCTCTGCAGACACAAATTGAAATTCACAAAAATGAAGGCAAAATTAATACGCCACTTGACTCGAAATTTTCCTTCAGATAACCCAAATAAACGCATTTTCAGAAGAAATGGCATGTTGCCATTGCAAAAAGATTACAACTGTGCCTACATACTAGCTTACTGACTCGTCATGATCACATTTGTGTTGGGCCTACATTTATTTTTGAATACTACTTTTTTCTATTCAGCGGAAGTGACGTATTAGGGCATTTTGGCCTAATAGCCACATGGTTGGATGATTTCTGGCTTTAAATTGCGTTTTTCCAATTTACTAGAGTTTTTCAAGTAGTTTTGTGCAGTTTAAGAATATTCTGACAGCAATTATGAAAAATATGGCTACTTCATTACCCCTGGGGTCATTTTTCCAAGAACCCAATGGTTTTCCTTTAAATTTGACTAGTTTTTCATTTACATCATGAAATCCACTGCCTGATGGTGACATTTTTCAGTATCGTGTCAAGAATTTGAGTATTTTATTGCATATTGCAATTTTTAGCCAAATCACTGAACCGTGAACCAGAAAATTGGACAAATTTGACCCACTTTTTGGCAAAATCTTACTAAAATCATCACTTTTTCATACTTTATTCCATTCAACAACCTCCTGATTTGAAAAATGATGACAAATTTGATCAGTTTTGACTCTGGCCTAGAGAATTGGGACTTTTGAGATATTTTTAGCTCGAATGTAGTCATTCAGAGTGAACAAATACATCAAAAATTGACACTTAACTCACCAATTTCTGACTGCACCCCCGATATGTACCTTCTTTCTATACTGGAAACCATAAGATGGGAAATTCAATCTTTATGATGAATAGCAACTCGTTGGCTTCCCCATTTACGACAACAAATGACATTTAGGGGTCACTAAGGACAAAATTGTAGCCAAATATCGTCAAAATCAAGGGTTTTTGGGGTAAAAAGCGAAAACTGATGATTCAGCAAAAACATTAAATTTGTTCATGAAAATTCCCCTTTTTGCCTCCGTCCAAAATATGTTTCACACTAATAAACTTCAATTCTGGTTGATTCTGAGTAGTTTTAAAAAATTTTGGTCACTTTCACATGTGACTAATAGCCACATGGTTGGATGATTTCTGGCTTTAAATTGCGTTTTTTCCAATTTACTAGAGTTTTTCAAGTAGTTTTGTGCAGTTTAAGAATATTCTGACAGCAATTATGAAAAATATGGCTACTTCATTACCCCTGGGGTCATTTTTCCAAGAACCCAATGGTTTTCCTTTAAATTTGACTAGTTTTTCATTTACATCATGAAATCCACTGCCTGATGGTGACATTTTTCAGTATCGTGTCAAGAATTTGAGTATTTTATTGCATATTGCAATTTTTAGCCAAATCACTGAACCGTGAACCAGAAAATTGGACAAATTTGACCCACTTTTTGGCAAAATCTTACTAAAATCATCACTTTTTCATACTTTATTCCATTCAACAACCTCCTGATTTGAAAAATGATGACAAATTTGATCAGTTTTGACTCTGGCCTAGAGAATTGGGACTTTTGAGATATTTTTAGCTCGAATGTAGTCATTCAGAGTGAACAAATACATCAAAAATTGACACTTAACTCACCAATTTCTGACTGCACCCCCGATATGTACCTTCTTTCTATACTGGAAACCATAAGATGGGAAATTCAATCTTTATGATGAATAGCAACTCGTTGGCTTCCCCATTTACGACAACAAATGACATTTAGGGGTCACTAAGGACAAAATTGTAGCCAAATATCGTCAAAATCAAGGGTTTTTGGGGTAAAAAGCGAAAACTGATGATTCAGCAAAAACATTAAATTTGTTCATGAAAATTCCCCTTTTTGCCTCCGTCCAAAATATGTTTCACACTAATAAACTTCAATTCTGGTTGATTCTGAGTAGTTTTAAAAAATTTTGGTCACTTTCACATGTGACTAATAGCCACATGGTTGGATGATTTCTGGCTTTAAATTGCGTTTTTCCAATTTACTAGAGTTTTTCAAGTAGTTTTGTGCAGTTTAAGAATATTCTGACAGCAATTATGAAAAATATGGCTACTTCATTACCCCTGGGGTCATTTTTCCAAGAACCCAATGGTTTTCCTTTAAATTTGACTAGTTTTTCATTTACATCATGAAATCCACTGCCTGATGGTGACATTTTTCAGTATCGTGTCAAGAATTTGAGTATTTTATTGCATATTGCAATTTTTAGCCAAATCACTGAACCGTGAACCAGAAAATTGGACAAATTTGACCCACTTTTTGGCAAAATCTTACTAAAATCATCACTTTTTCATACTTTATTCCATTCAACAACCTCCTGATTTGAAAAATGATGACAAATTTGATCAGTTTTGACTCTGGCCTAGAGAATTGGGACTTTTGAGATATTTTTAGCTCGAATGTAGTCATTCAGAGTGAACAAATACATCAAAAATTGACACTTAACTCACCAATTTCTGACTGCACCCCCGATATGTACCTTCTTTCTATACTGGAAACCATAAGATGGGAAATTCAATCTTTATGATGAATAGCAACTCGTTGGCTTCCCCATTTACGACAACAAATGACATTTAGGGGTCACTAAGGACAAAATTGTAGCCAAATATCGTCAAAATCAAGGGTTTTTGGGGTAAAAAGCGAAAACTGATGATTCAGCAAAAACATTAAATTTGTTCATGAAAATTCCCCTTTTTGCCTCCGTCCAAAATATGTTTCACACTAATAAACTTCAATTCTGGTTGATTCTGAGTAGTTTTAAAAATTTTGGTCACTTTCACATGTGACTAATAGGCAAAACTGCCCTAATTCACGTCACCATACTAGTCAATGGGCAAAAGGGCAAACGCCTGACTTTTTATCTCGAGTTATGGATTTATGTGGCCTCACTGGCCTATCTGAGGTTCTAAAGCTATGTCTAAGCTACATCTTGACACTAAACTCGATAGGGGCCAATCATCTACTTTTTGAAATAATTGGTCAATTGTGACACTACCCCCTCTCTCTGCAGACACAAATTGAAATTCACAAAAATGAAGGCAAAATTAATACGCCACTTGACTCGAAATTTTCCTTCAGATAACCCAAATAAACGCATTTTCAGAAGAAATGGCATGTTGCCATTGCAAAAAGATTACAACTGTGCCTACATACTAGCTTACTGACTCGTCATGATCACATTTGTGTTGGGCCTACATTTATTTTTGAATACTACTTTTTTCTATTCAGCGGAAGTGACGTATTAGGGCATTTTGGCCTAATAGCCACATGGTTGGATGATTTCTGGCTTTAAATTGCGTTTTTTCCAATTTACTAGAGTTTTTCAAGTAGTTTTGTGCAGTTTAAGAATATTCTGACAGCAATTATGAAAAATATGGCTACTTCATTACCCCTGGGGTCATTTTTCCAAGAACCCAATGGTTTTCCTTTAAATTTGACTAGTTTTTCATTTACATCATGAAATCCACTGCCTGATGGTGACATTTTTCAGTATCGTGTCAAGAATTTGAGTATTTTATTGCATATTGCAATTTTTAGCCAAATCACTGAACCGTGAACCAGAAAATTGGACAAATTTGACCCACTTTTTGGCAAAATCTTACTAAAATCATCACTTTTTCATACTTTATTCCATTCAACAACCTCCTGATTTGAAAAATGATGACAAATTTGATCAGTTTTGACTCTGGCCTAGAGAATTGGGACTTTTGAGATATTTTTAGCTCGAATGTAGTCATTCAGAGTGAACAAATACATCAAAAATTGACACTTAACTCACCAATTTCTGACTGCACCCCCGATATGTACCTTCTTTCTATACTGGAAACCATAAGATGGGAAATTCAATCTTTATGATGAATAGCAACTCGTTGGCTTCCCCATTTACGACAACAAATGACATTTAGGGGTCACTAAGGACAAAATTGTAGCCAAATATCGTCAAAATCAAGGGTTTTTGGGGTAAAAAGCGAAAACTGATGATTCAGCAAAAACATTAAATTTGTTCATGAAAATTCCCCTTTTTGCCTCCGTCCAAAATATGTTTCACACTAATAAACTTCAATTCTGGTTGATTCTGAGTAGTTTTAAAAAATTTTGGTCACTTTCACATGTGACTAATAGGCAAAACTGCCCTAATTCACGTCACCATACTAGTCAATGGGCAAAAGGGCAAACGCCTGACTTTTTATCTCGAGTTATGGATTTATGTGGCCTCACTGGCCTATCTGAGGTTCTAAAGCTATGTCTAAGCTACATCTTGACACTAAACTCGATAGGGGCCAATCATCTACTTTTTGAAATAATTGGTCAATTGTGACACTACCCCCTCTCTCTGCAGACACAAATTGAAATTCACAAAAATGAAGGCAAAATTAATACGCCACTTGACTCGAAATTTTCCTTCAGATAACCCAAATAAACGCATTTTCAGAAGAAATGGCATGTTGCCATTGCAAAAAGATTACAACTGTGCCTACATACTAGCTTACTGACTCGTCATGATCACATTTGTGTTGGGCCTACATTTATTTTTGAATACTACTTTTTTCTATTCAGCGGAAGTGACGTATTAGGGCATTTTGGCCTAATAGCCACATGGTTGGATGATTTCTGGCTTTAAATTGCGTTTTTCCAATTTACTAGAGTTTTTCAAGTAGTTTTGTGCAGTTTAAGAATATTCTGACAGCAATTATGAAAAATATGGCTACTTCATTACCCCTGGGGTCATTTTTCCAAGAACCCAATGGTTTTCCTTTAAATTTGACTAGTTTTTCATTTACATCATGAAATCCACTGCCTGATGGTGACATTTTTCAGTATCGTGTCAAGAATTTGAGTATTTTATTGCATATTGCAATTTTTAGCCAAATCACTGAACCGTGAACCAGAAAATTGGACAAATTTGACCCACTTTTTGGCAAAATCTTACTAAAATCATCACTTTTTCATACTTTATTCCATTCAACAACCTCCTGATTTGAAAAATGATGACAAATTTGATCAGTTTTGACTCTGGCCTAGAGAATTGGGACTTTTGAGATATTTTTAGCTCGAATGTAGTCATTCAGAGTGAACAAATACATCAAAAATTGACACTTAACTCACCAATTTCTGACTGCACCCCCGATATGTACCTTCTTTCTATACTGGAAACCATAAGATGGGAAATTCAATCTTTATGATGAATAGCAACTCGTTGGCTTCCCCATTTACGACAACAAATGACATTTAGGGGTCACTAAGGACAAAATTGTAGCCAAATATCGTCAAAATCAAGGGTTTTTGGGGTAAAAAGCGAAAACTGATGATTCAGCAAAAACATTAAATTTGTTCATGAAAATTCCCCTTTTTGCCTCCGTCCAAAATATGTTTCACACTAATAAACTTCAATTCTGGTTGATTCTGAGTAGTTTTAAAAAATTTTGGTCACTTTCACATGTGACTAATAGGCAAAACTGCCCTAATTCACGTCACCATACTAGTCAATGGGCAAAAGGGCAAACGCCTGACTTTTTATCTCGAGTTATGGATTTATGTGGCCTCACTGGCCTATCTGAGGTTCTAAAGCTATGTCTAAGCTACATCTTGACACTAAACTCGATAGGGGCCAATCATCTACTTTTTGAAATAATTGGTCAATTGTGACACTACCCCCTCTCTCTGCAGACACAAATTGAAATTCACAAAAATGAAGGCAAAATTAATACGCCACTTGACTCGAAATTTCCTTCAGATAACCCAAATAAACGCATTTTCAGAAGAAATGGCATGTTGCCATTGCAAAAAGATTACAACTGTGCCTACATACTAGCTTACTGACTCGTCATGATCACATTTGTGTTGGGCCTACATTTATTTTTGAATACTACTTTTTCTATTCAGCGGAAGTGACGTATTAGGGCATTTTGGCCTAATAGCCACATGGTTGGATGATTTCTGGCTTTAAATTGCGTTTTTTCCAATTTACTAGAGTTTTTCAAGTAGTTTTGTGCAGTTTAAGAATATTCTGACAGCAATTATGAAAAATATGGCTACTTCATTACCCCTGGGGTCATTTTTCCAAGAACCCAATGGTTTTCCTTTAAATTTGACTAGTTTTTCATTTACATCATGAAATCCACTGCCTGATGGTGACATTTTTTCAGTATCGTGTCAAGAATTTGAGTATTTTATTGCATATTGCAATTTTTAGCCAAATCACTGAACCGTGAACCAGAAAATTGGACAAATTTGACCCACTTTTTGGCAAAATCTTACTAAAATCATCACTTTTTCATACTTTATTCCATTCAACAACCTCCTGATTTGAAAAATGATGACAAATTTGATCAGTTTTGACTCTGGCCTAGAGAATTGGGACTTTTGAGATATTTTTAGCTCGAATGTAGTCATTCAGAGTGAACAAATACATCAAAAATTGACACTTAACTCACCAATTTCTGACTGCACCCCCGATATGTACCTTCTTTCTATACTGGAAACCATAAGATGGGAAATTCAATCTTTATGATGAATAGCAACTCGTTGGCTTCCCCATTTACGACAACAAATGACATTTAGGGGTCACTAAGGACAAAATTGTAGCCAAATATCGTCAAAATCAAGGGTTTTTGGGGTAAAAAGCGAAAACTGATGATTCAGCAAAAACATTAAATTTGTTCATGAAAATTCCCCTTTTTGCCTCCGTCCAAAATATGTTTCACACTAATAAACTTCAATTCTGGTTGATTCTGAGTAGTTTTAAAAAATTTTGGTCACTTTCACATGTGACTAATAGGCAAAACTGCCCTAATTCACGTCACCATACTAGTCAATGGGCAAAAGGGCAAACGCCTGACTTTTTATCTCGAGTTATGGATTTATGTGGCCTCACTGGCCTATCTGAGGTTCTAAAGCTATGTCTAAGCTACATCTTGACACTAAACTCGATAGGGGCCAATCATCTACTTTTTGAAATAATTGGTCAATTGTGACACTACCCCCTCTCTCTGCAGACACAAATTGAAATTCACAAAAATGAAGGCAAAATTAATACGCCACTTGACTCGAAATTTTCCTTCAGATAACCCAAATAAACGCATTTTCAGAAGAAATGGCATGTTGCCATTGCAAAAAGATTACAACTGTGCCTACATACTAGCTTACTGACTCGTCATGATCACATTTGTGTTGGGCCTACATTTATTTTTGAATACTACTTTTTTCTATTCAGCGGAAGTGACGTATTAGGGCATTTTGGCCTAATAGCCACATGGTTGGATGATTTCTGGCTTTAAATTGCGTTTTTCCAATTTACTAGAGTTTTTCAAGTAGTTTTGTGCAGTTTAAGAATATTCTGACAGCAATTATGAAAAATATGGCTACTTCATTACCCCTGGGGTCATTTTTCCAAGAACCCAATGGTTTTCCTTTAAATTTGACTAGTTTTTCATTTACATCATGAAATCCACTGCCTGATGGTGACATTTTTCAGTATCGTGTCAAGAATTTGAGTATTTTATTGCATATTGCAATTTTTAGCCAAATCACTGAACCGTGAACCAGAAAATTGGACAAATTTGACCCACTTTTTGGCAAAATCTTACTAAAATCATCACTTTTTCATACTTTATTCCATTCAACAACCTCCTGATTTGAAAAATGATGACAAATTTGATCAGTTTGACTCTGGCCTAGAGAATTGGGACTTTTGAGATATTTTTAGCTCGAATGTAGTCATTCAGAGTGAACAAATACATCAAAAATTGACACTTAACTCACCAATTTCTGACTGCACCCCCGATATGTACCTTCTTTCTATACTGGAAACCATAAGATGGGAAATTCAATCTTTATGATGAATAGCAACTCGTTGGCTTCCCCATTTACGACAACAAATGACATTTAGGGGTCACTAAGGACAAAATTGTAGCCAAATATCGTCAAAATCAAGGGTTTTTGGGGTAAAAAGCGAAAACTGATGATTCAGCAAAAACATTAAATTTGTTCATGAAAATTCCCCTTTTTGCCTCCGTCCAAAATATGTTTCACACTAATAAACTTCAATTCTGGTTGATTCTGAGTAGTTTTAAAAAATTTTGGTCACTTTCACATGTGACTAATAGGCAAAACTGCCCTAATTCACGTCACCATACTAGTCAATGGGCAAAAGGGCAAACGCCTGACTTTTTATCTCGAGTTATGGATTTATGTGGCCTCACTGGCCTATCTGAGGTTCTAAAGCTATGTCTAAGCTACATCTTGACACTAAACTCGATAGGGGCCAATCATCTACTTTTTGAAATAATTGGTCAATTGTGACACTACCCCCTCTCTCTGCAGACACAAATTGAAATTCACAAAAATGAAGGCAAAATTAATACGCCACTTGACTCGAAATTTTCCTTCAGATAACCCAAATAAACGCATTTTCAGAAGAAATGGCATGTTGCCATTGCAAAAAGATTACAACTGTGCCTACATACTAGCTTACTGACTCGTCATGATCACATTTGTGTTGGGCCTACATTTATTTTTGAATACTACTTTTTTCTATTCAGCGGAAGTGACGTATTAGGGCATTTTGGCCTAATAGCCACATGGTTGGATGATTTCTGGCTTTAAATTGCGTTTTTCCAATTTACTAGAGTTTTTCAAGTAGTTTTGTGCAGTTTAAGAATATTCTGACAGCAATTATGAAAAATATGGCTACTTCATTACCCCTGGGGTCATTTTTCCAAGAACCCAATGGTTTTCCTTTAAATTTGACTAGTTTTTCATTTACATCATGAAATCCACTGCCTGATGGTGACATTTTTCAGTATCGTGTCAAGAATTTGAGTATTTTATTGCATATTGCAATTTTTAGCCAAATCACTGAACCGTGAACCAGAAAATTGGACAAATTTGACCCACTTTTTGGCAAAATCTTACTAAAATCATCACTTTTTCATACTTTATTCCATTCAACAACCTCCTGATTTGAAAAATGATGACAAATTTGATCAGTTTTGACTCTGGCCTAGAGAATTGGGACTTTTGAGATATTTTTAGCTCGAATGTAGTCATTCAGAGTGAACAAATACATCAAAAATTGACACTTAACTCACCAATTTCTGACTGCACCCCCGATATGTACCTTCTTTCTATACTGGAAACCATAAGATGGGAAATTCAATCTTTATGATGAATAGCAACTCGTTGGCTTCCCCATTTACGACAACAAATGACATTTAGGGGTCACTAAGGACAAAATTGTAGCCAAATATCGTCAAAATCAAGGGTTTTTGGGGTAAAAAGCGAAAACTGATGATTCAGCAAAAACATTAAATTTGTTCATGAAAATTCCCCTTTTTGCCTCCGTCCAAAATATGTTTCACACTAATAAACTTCAATTCTGGTTGATTCTGAGTAGTTTTAAAAAATTTTGGTCACTTTCACATGTGACTAATAGGCAAAACTGCCCTAATTCACGTCACCATACTAGTCAATGGGCAAAAGGGCAAACGCCTGACTTTTTATCTCGAGTTATGGATTTATGTGGCCTCACTGGCCTATCTGAGGTTCTAAAGCTATGTCTAAGCTACATCTTGACACTAAACTCGATAGGGGCCAATCATCTACTTTTTGAAATAATTGGTCAATTGTGACACTACCCCCTCTCTCTGCAGACACAAATTGAAATTCACAAAAATGAAGGCAAAATTAATACGCCACTTGACTCGAAATTTTCCTTCAGATAACCCAAATAAACGCATTTTCAGAAGAAATGGCATGTTGCCATTGCAAAAAGATTACAACTGTGCCTACATACTAGCTTACTGACTCGTCATGATCACATTTGTGTTGGGCCTACATTTATTTTTGAATACTACTTTTTTCTATTCAGCGGAAGTGACGTATTAGGGCATTTTGGCCTAATAGCCACATGGTTGGATGATTTCTGGCTTTAAATTGCGTTTTTCCAATTTACTAGAGTTTTTCAAGTAGTTTTGTGCAGTTTAAGAATATTCTGACAGCAATTATGAAAAATATGGCTACTTCATTACCCCTGGGGTCATTTTTCCAAGAACCCAATGGTTTTCCTTTAAATTTGACTAGTTTTTCATTTACATCATGAAATCCACTGCCTGATGGTGACATTTTTCAGTATCGTGTCAAGAATTTGAGTATTTTATTGCATATTGCAATTTTTAGCCAAATCACTGAACCGTGAACCAGAAAATTGGACAAATTTGACCCACTTTTTGGCAAAATCTTACTAAAATCATCACTTTTTCATACTTTATTCCATTCAACAACCTCCTGATTTGAAAAATGATGACAAATTTGATCAGTTTTGACTCTGGCCTAGAGAATTGGGACTTTTGAGATATTTTTAGCTCGAATGTAGTCATTCAGAGTGAACAAATACATCAAAAATTGACACTTAACTCACCAATTTCTGACTGCACCCCCGATATGTACCTTCTTTCTATACTGGAAACCATAAGATGGGAAATTCAATCTTTATGATGAATAGCAACTCGTTGGCTTCCCCATTTACGACAACAAATGACATTTAGGGGTCACTAAGGACAAAATTGTAGCCAAATATCGTCAAAATCAAGGGTTTTTGGGGTAAAAAGCGAAAACTGATGATTCAGCAAAAACATTAAATTTGTTCATGAAAATTCCCCTTTTTGCCTCCGTCCAAAATATGTTTCACACTAATAAACTTCAATTCTGGTTGATTCTGAGTAGTTTTAAAAAATTTTGGTCACTTTCACATGTGACTAATAGGCAAAACTGCCCTAATTCACGTCACCATACTAGTCAATGGGCAAAAGGGCAAACGCCTGACTTTTTATCTCGAGTTATGGATTTATGTGGCCTCACTGGCCTATCTGAGGTTCTAAAGCTATGTCTAAGCTACATCTTGACACTAAACTCGATAGGGGCCAATCATCTACTTTTTGAAATAATTGGTCAATTGTGACACTACCCCCTCTCTCTGCAGACACAAATTGAAATTCACAAAAATGAAGGCAAAATTAATACGCCACTTGACTCGAAATTTTCCTTCAGATAACCCAAATAAACGCATTTTCAGAAGAAATGGCATGTTGCCATTGCAAAAAGATTACAACTGTGCCTACATACTAGCTTACTGACTCGTCATGATCACATTTGTGTTGGGCCTACATTTATTTTTGAATACTACTTTTTTCTATTCAGCGGAAGTGACGTATTAGGGCATTTTGGCCTAATAGCCACATGGTTGGATGATTTCTGGCTTTAAATTGCGTTTTTCCAATTTACTAGAGTTTTTCAAGTAGTTTTGTGCAGTTTAAGAATATTCTGACAGCAATTATGAAAAATATGGCTACTTCATTACCCCTGGGGTCATTTTTCCAAGAACCCAATGGTTTTCCTTTAAATTTGACTAGTTTTTCATTTACATCATGAAATCCACTGCCTGATGGTGACATTTTTCAGTATCGTGTCAAGAATTTGAGTATTTTATTGCATATTGCAATTTTTAGCCAAATCACTGAACCGTGAACCAGAAAATTGGACAAATTTGACCCACTTTTTGGCAAAATCTTACTAAAATCATCACTTTTTCATACTTTATTCCATTCAACAACCTCCTGATTTGAAAAATGATGACAAATTTGATCAGTTTTGACTCTGGCCTAGAGAATTGGGACTTTTGAGATATTTTTAGCTCGAATGTAGTCATTCAGAGTGAACAAATACATCAAAAATTGACACTTAACTCACCAATTTCTGACTGCACCCCCGATATGTACCTTCTTTCTATACTGGAAACCATAAGATGGGAAATTCAATCTTTATGATGAATAGCAACTCGTTGGCTTCCCCATTTACGACAACAAATGACATTTAGGGGTCACTAAGGACAAAATTGTAGCCAAATATCGTCAAAATCAAGGGTTTTTGGGGTAAAAAGCGAAAACTGATGATTCAGCAAAAACATTAAATTTGTTCATGAAAATTCCCCTTTTTGCCTCCGTCCAAAATATGTTTCACACTAATAAACTTCAATTCTGGTTGATTCTGAGTAGTTTTAAAAAATTTTGGTCACTTTCACATGTGACTAATAGGCAAAACTGCCCTAATTCACGTCACCATACTAGTCAATGGGCAAAAGGGCAAACGCCTGACTTTTTATCTCGAGTTATGGATTTATGTGGCCTCACTGGCCTATCTGAGGTTCTAAAGCTATGTCTAAGCTACATCTTGACACTAAACTCGATAGGGGCCAATCATCTACTTTTTGAAATAATTGGTCAATTGTGACACTACCCCCTCTCTCTGCAGACACAAATTGAAATTCACAAAAATGAAGGCAAAATTAATACGCCACTTGACTCGAAATTTTCCTTCAGATAACCCAAATAAACGCATTTTCAGAAGAAATGGCATGTTGCCATTGCAAAAAGATTACAACTGTGCCTACATACTAGCTTACTGACTCGTCATGATCACATTTGTGTTGGGCCTACATTTATTTTTGAATACTACTTTTTTCTATTCAGCGGAAGTGACGTATTAGGGCATTTTGGCCTAATAGCCACATGGTTGGATGATTTCTGGCTTTAAATTGCGTTTTTCCAATTTACTAGAGTTTTTCAAGTAGTTTTGTGCAGTTTAAGAATATTCTGACAGCAATTATGAAAAATATGGCTACTTCATTACCCCTGGGGTCATTTTTCCAAGAACCCAATGGTTTTCCTTTAAATTTGACTAGTTTTTCATTTACATCATGAAATCCACTGCCTGATGGTGACATTTTTCAGTATCGTGTCAAGAATTTGAGTATTTTATTGCATATTGCAATTTTTAGCCAAATCACTGAACCGTGAACCAGAAAATTGGACAAATTTGACCCACTTTTTGGCAAAATCTTACTAAAATCATCACTTTTTCATACTTTATTCCATTCAACAACCTCCTGATTTGAAAAATGATGACAAATTTGATCAGTTTTGACTCTGGCCTAGAGAATTGGGACTTTTGAGATATTTTTAGCTCGAATGTAGTCATTCAGAGTGAACAAATACATCAAAAATTGACACTTAACTCACCAATTTCTGACTGCACCCCCGATATGTACCTTCTTTCTATACTGGAAACCATAAGATGGGAAATTCAATCTTTATGATGAATAGCAACTCGTTGGCTTCCCCATTTACGACAACAAATGACATTTAGGGGTCACTAAGGACAAAATTGTAGCCAAATATCGTCAAAATCAAGGGTTTTTGGGGTAAAAAGCGAAAACTGATGATTCAGCAAAAACATTAAATTTGTTCATGAAAATTCCCCTTTTTGCCTCCGTCCAAAATATGTTTCACACTAATAAACTTCAATTCTGGTTGATTCTGAGTAGTTTTAAAAAATTTTGGTCACTTTCACATGTGACTAATAGCCACATGGTTGGATGATTTCTGGCTTTAAATTGCGTTTTTCCAATTTACTAGAGTTTTTCAAGTAGTTTTGTGCAGTTTAAGAATATTCTGACAGCAATTATGAAAAATATGGCTACTTCATTACCCCTGGGGTCATTTTTCCAAGAACCCAATGGTTTTCCTTTAAATTTGACTAGTTTTTCATTTACATCATGAAATCCACTGCCTGATGGTGACATTTTTCAGTATCGTGTCAAGAATTTGAGTATTTTATTGCATATTGCAATTTTTAGCCAAATCACTGAACCGTGAACCAGAAAATTGGACAAATTTGACCCACTTTTTGGCAAAATCTTACTAAAATCATCACTTTTTCATACTTTATTCCATTCAACAACCTCCTGATTTGAAAAATGATGACAAATTTGATCAGTTTTGACTCTGGCCTAGAGAATTGGGACTTTTGAGATATTTTTAGCTCGAATGTAGTCATTCAGAGTGAACAAATACATCAAAAATTGACACTTAACTCTCCAATTTCTGACTGCACCCCCGATATGTACCTTCTTTCTATACTGGAAACCATAAGATGGGAAATTCAATCTTTATGATGAATAGCAACTCGTTGGCTTCCCCATTTACGACAACAAATGACATTTAGGGGTCACTAAGGACAAAATTGTAGCCAAATATCGTCAAAATCAAGGGTTTTTGGGGTAAAAAGCGAAAACTGATGATTCAGCAAAAACATTAAATTTGTTCATGAAAATTCCCCTTTTTGCCTCCGTCCAAAATATGTTTCACACTAATAAACTTCAATTCTGGTTGATTCTGAGTAGTTTTAAAAAATTTTGGTCACTTTCACATGTGACTAATAGCCACATGGTTGGATGATTTCTGGCTTTAAATTGCGTTTTTCCAATTTACTAGAGTTTTTCAAGTAGTTTTGTGCAGTTTAAGAATATTCTGACAGCAATTATGAAAAATATGGCTACTTCATTACCCCTGGGGTCATTTTTCCAAGAACCCAATGGTTTTCCTTTAAATTTGACTAGTTTTTCATTTACATCATGAAATCCACTGCCTGATGGTGACATTTTTCAGTATCGTGTCAAGAATTTGAGTATTTTATTGCATATTGCAATTTTTAGCCAAATCACTGAACCGTGAACCAGAAAATTGGACAAATTTGACCCACTTTTTGGCAAAATCTTACTAAAATCATCACTTTTTCATACTTTATTCCATTCAACAACCTCCTGATTTGAAAAATGATGACAAATTTGATCAGTTTTGACTCTGGCCTAGAGAATTGGGACTTTTGAGATATTTTTAGCTCGAATGTAGTCATTCAGAGTGAACAAATACATCAAAAATTGACACTTAACTCACCAATTTCTGACTGCACCCCCGATATGTACCTTCTTTCTATACTGGAAACCATAAGATGGGAAATTCAATCTTTATGATGAATAGCAACTCGTTGGCTTCCCCATTTACGACAACAAATGACATTTAGGGGTCACTAAGGACAAAATTGTAGCCAAATATCGTCAAAATCAAGGGTTTTTGGGGTAAAAAGCGAAAACTGATGATTCAGCAAAAACATTAAATTTGTTCATGAAAATTCCCCTTTTTGCCTCCGTCCAAAATATGTTTCACACTAATAAACTTCAATTCTGGTTGATTCTGAGTAGTTTTAAAAAATTTTGGTCACTTTCACATGTGACTAATAGGCAAAACTGCCCTAATTCACGTCACCATACTAGTCAATGGGCAAAAGGGCAAACGCCTGACTTTTTATCTCGAGTTATGGATTTATGTGGCCTCACTGGCCTATCTGAGGTTCTAAAGCTATGTCTAAGCTACATCTTGACACTAAACTCGATAGGGGCCAATCATCTACTTTTTGAAATAATTGGTCAATTGTGACACTACCCCCCTCTCTCTGCAGACACAAATTGAAATTCACAAAAATGAAGGCAAAATTAATACGCCACTTGACTCGAAATTTTCCTTCAGATAACCCAAATAAACGCATTTTCAGAAGAAATGGCATGTTGCCATTGCAAAAAGATTACAACTGTGCCTACATACTAGCTTACTGACTCGTCATGATCACATTTGTGTTGGGCCTACATTTATTTTTGAATACTACTTTTTTCTATTCAGCGGAAGTGACGTATTAGGGCATTTTGGCCTAATAGCCACATGGTTGGATGATTTCTGGCTTTAAATTGCGTTTTTTCCAATTTACTAGAGTTTTTCAAGTAGTTTTGTGCAGTTTAAGAATATTCTGACAGCAATTATGAAAAATATGGCTACTTCATTACCCCTGGGGTCATTTTTCCAAGAACCCAATGGTTTTCCTTTAAATTTGACTAGTTTTTCATTTACATCATGAAATCCACTGCCTGATGGTGACATTTTTCAGTATCGTGTCAAGAATTTGAGTATTTTATTGCATATTGCAATTTTTAGCCAAATCACTGAACCGTGAACCAGAAAATTGGACAAATTTGACCCACTTTTTGGCAAAATCTTACTAAAATCATCACTTTTTCATACTTTATTCCATTCAACAACCTCCTGATTTGAAAAATGATGACAAATTTGATCAGTTTTGACTCTGGCCTAGAGAATTGGGACTTTTGAGATATTTTTAGCTCGAATGTAGTCATTCAGAGTGAACAAATACATCAAAAATTGACACTTAACTCACCAATTTCTGACTGCACCCCCGATATGTACCTTCTTTCTATACTGGAAACCATAAGATGGGAAATTCAATCTTTATGATGAATAGCAACTCGTTGGCTTCCCCATTTACGACAACAAATGACATTTAGGGGTCACTAAGGACAAAATTGTAGCCAAATATCGTCAAAATCAAGGGTTTTTGGGGTAAAAAGCGAAAACTGATGATTCAGCAAAAACATTAAATTTGTTCATGAAAATTCCCCTTTTTGCCTCCGTCCAAAATATGTTTCACACTAATAAACTTCAATTCTGGTTGATTCTGAGTAGTTTTAAAAAATTTTGGTCACTTTCACATGTGACTAATAGGCAAAACTGCCCTAATTCACGTCACCATACTAGTCAATGGGCAAAAGGGCAAACGCCTGACTTTTTATCTCGAGTTATGGATTTATGTGGCCTCACTGGCCTATCTGAGGTTCTAAAGCTATGTCTAAGCTACATCTTGACACTAAACTCGATAGGGGCCAATCATCTACTTTTTGAAATAATTGGTCAATTGTGACACTACCCCCTCTCTCTGCAGACACAAATTGAAATTCACAAAAATGAAGGCAAAATTAATACGCCACTTGACTCGAAATTTTCCTTCAGATAACCCAAATAAACGCATTTTCAGAAGAAATGGCATGTTGCCATTGCAAAAAGATTACAACTGTGCCTACATACTAGCTTACTGACTCGTCATGATCACATTTGTGTTGGGCCTACATTTATTTTTGAATACTACTTTTTTCTATTCAGCGGAAGTGACGTATTAGGGCATTTTGGCCTAATAGCCACATGGTTGGATGATTTCTGGCTTTAAATTGCGTTTTTTCCAATTTACTAGAGTTTTTCAAGTAGTTTTGTGCAGTTTAAGAATATTCTGACAGCAATTATGAAAAATATGGCTACTTCATTACCCCTGGGGTCATTTTTCCAAGAACCCAATGGTTTTCCTTTAAATTTGACTAGTTTTTCATTTACATCATGAAATCCACTGCCTGATGGTGACATTTTTCAGTATCGTGTCAAGAATTTGAGTATTTTATTGCATATTGCAATTTTTAGCCAAATCACTGAACCGTGAACCAGAAAATTGGACAAATTTGACCCACTTTTTGGCAAAATCTTACTAAAATCATCACTTTTTCATACTTTATTCCATTCAACAACCTCCTGATTTGAAAAATGATGACAAATTTGATCAGTTTTGACTCTGGCCTAGAGAATTGGGACTTTTGAGATATTTTTAGCTCGAATGTAGTCATTCAGAGTGAACAAATACATCAAAAATTGACACTTAACTCACCAATTTCTGACTGCACCCCCGATATGTACCTTCTTTCTATACTGGAAACCATAAGATGGGAAATTCAATCTTTATGATGAATAGCAACTCGTTGGCTTCCCCATTTACGACAACAAATGACATTTAGGGGTCACTAAGGACAAAATTGTAGCCAAATATCGTCAAAATCAAGGGTTTTTGGGGTAAAAAGCGAAAACTGATGATTCAGCAAAAACATTAAATTTGTTCATGAAAATTCCCCTTTTTGCCTCCGTCCAAAATATGTTTCACACTAATAAACTTCAATTCTGGTTGATTCTGAGTAGTTTTAAAAAATTTTGGTCACTTTCACATGTGACTAATAGGCAAAACTGCCCTAATTCACGTCACCATACTAGTCAATGGGCAAAAGGGCAAACGCCTGACTTTTTATCTCGAGTTATGGATTTATGTGGCCTCACTGGCCTATCTGAGGTTCTAAAGCTATGTCTAAGCTACATCTTGACACTAAACTCGATAGGGGCCAATCATCTACTTTTTGAAATAATTGGTCAATTGTGACACTACCCCCTCTCTCTGCAGACACAAATTGAAATTCACAAAAATGAAGGCAAAATTAATACGCCACTTGACTCGAAATTTTCCTTCAGATAACCCAAATAAACGCATTTTCAGAAGAAATGGCATGTTGCCATTGCAAAAAGATTACAACTGTGCCTACATACTAGCTTACTGACTCGTCATGATCACATTTGTGTTGGGCCTACATTTATTTTTGAATACTACTTTTTTCTATTCAGCGGAAGTGACGTATTAGGGCATTTTGGCCTAATAGCCACATGGTTGGATGATTTCTGGCTTTAAATTGCGTTTTTCCAATTTACTAGAGTTTTTCAAGTAGTTTTGTGCAGTTTAAGAATATTCTGACAGCAATTATGAAAAATATGGCTACTTCATTACCCCTGGGGTCATTTTTCCAAGAACCCAATGGTTTTCCTTTAAATTTGACTAGTTTTTCATTTACATCATGAAATCCACTGCCTGATGGTGACATTTTTCAGTATCGTGTCAAGAATTTGAGTATTTTATTGCATATTGCAATTTTTAGCCAAATCACTGAACCGTGAACCAGAAAATTGGACAAATTTGACCCACTTTTTGGCAAAATCTTACTAAAATCATCACTTTTTCATACTTTATTCCATTCAACAACCTCCTGATTTGAAAAATGATGACAAATTTGATCAGTTTTGACTCTGGCCTAGAGAATTGGGACTTTTGAGATATTTTTAGCTCGAATGTAGTCATTCAGAGTGAACAAATACATCAAAAATTGACACTTAACTCACCAATTTCTGACTGCACCCCCGATATGTACCTTCTTTCTATACTGGAAACCATAAGATGGGAAATTCAATCTTTATGATGAATAGCAACTCGTTGGCTTCCCCATTTACGACAACAAATGACATTTAGGGGTCACTAAGGACAAAATTGTAGCCAAATATCGTCAAAATCAAGGGTTTTTGGGGTAAAAAGCGAAAACTGATGATTCAGCAAAAACATTAAATTTGTTCATGAAAATTCCCCTTTTTGCCTCCGTCCAAAATATGTTTCACACTAATAAACTTCAATTCTGGTTGATTCTGAGTAGTTTTAAAAAATTTTGGTCACTTTCACATGTGACTAATAGGCAAAACTGCCCTAATTCACGTCACCATACTAGTCAATGGGCAAAAGGGCAAACGCCTGACTTTTTATCTCGAGTTATGGATTTATGTGGCCTCACTGGCCTATCTGAGGTTCTAAAGCTATGTCTAAGCTACATCTTGACACTAAACTCGATAGGGGCCAATCATCTACTTTTTGAAATAATTGGTCAATTGTGACACTACCCCCTCTCTCTGCAGACACAAATTGAAATTCACAAAAATGAAGGCAAAATTAATACGCCACTTGACTCGAAATTTTCCTTCAGATAACCCAAATAAACGCATTTTCAGAAGAAATGGCATGTTGCCATTGCAAAAAGATTACAACTGTGCCTACATACTAGCTTACTGACTCGTCATGATCACATTTGTGTTGGGCCTACATTTATTTTTGAATACTACTTTTTTCTATTCAGCGGAAGTGACGTATTAGGGCATTTTGGCCTAATAGCCACATGGTTGGATGATTTCTGGCTTTAAATTGCGTTTTTTCCAATTTACTAGAGTTTTTCAAGTAGTTTTGTGCAGTTTAAGAATATTCTGACAGCAATTATGAAAAATATGGCTACTTCATTACCCCTGGGGTCATTTTTCCAAGAACCCAATGGTTTTCCTTTAAATTTGACTAGTTTTTCATTTACATCATGAAATCCACTGCCTGATGGTGACATTTTTCAGTATCGTGTCAAGAATTTGAGTATTTTATTGCATATTGCAATTTTTAGCCAAATCACTGAACCGTGAACCAGAAAATTGGACAAATTTGACCCACTTTTTGGCAAAATCTTACTAAAATCATCACTTTTTCATACTTTATTCCATTCAACAACCTCCTGATTTGAAAAATGATGACAAATTTGATCAGTTTTGACTCTGGCCTAGAGAATTGGGACTTTTGAGATATTTTTAGCTCGAATGTAGTCATTCAGAGTGAACAAATACATCAAAAATTGACACTTAACTCACCAATTTCTGACTGCACCCCCGATATGTACCTTCTTTCTATACTGGAAACCATAAGATGGGAAATTCAATCTTTATGATGAATAGCAACTCGTTGGCTTCCCCATTTACGACAACAAATGACATTTAGGGGTCACTAAGGACAAAATTGTAGCCAAATATCGTCAAAATCAAGGGTTTTTGGGGTAAAAAGCGAAAACTGATGATTCAGCAAAAACATTAAATTTGTTCATGAAAATTCCCCTTTTTGCCTCCGTCCAAAATATGTTTCACACTAATAAACTTCAATTCTGGTTGATTCTGAGTAGTTTTAAAAAATTTTGGTCACTTTCACATGTGACTAATAGGCAAAACTGCCCTAATTCACGTCACCATACTAGTCAATGGGCAAAAGGGCAAACGCCTGACTTTTTATCTCGAGTTATGGATTTATGTGGCCTCACTGGCCTATCTGAGGTTCTAAAGCTATGTCTAAGCTACATCTTGACACTAAACTCGATAGGGGCCAATCATCTACTTTTTGAAATAATTGGTCAATTGTGACACTACCCCCTCTCTCTGCAGACACAAATTGAAATTCACAAAAATGAAGGCAAAATTAATACGCCACTTGACTCGAAATTTTCCTTCAGATAACCCAAATAAACGCATTTTCAGAAGAAATGGCATGTTGCCATTGCAAAAAGATTACAACTGTGCCTACATACTAGCTTACTGACTCGTCATGATCACATTTGTGTTGGGCCTACATTTATTTTTGAATACTACTTTTTTCTATTCAGCGGAAGTGACGTATTAGGGCATTTTGGCCTAATAGCCACATGGTTGGATGATTTCTGGCTTTAAATTGCGTTTTTTCCAATTTACTAGAGTTTTTCAAGTAGTTTTGTGCAGTTTAAGAATATTCTGACAGCAATTATGAAAAATATGGCTACTTCATTACCCCTGGGGTCATTTTTCCAAGAACCCAATGGTTTTCCTTTAAATTTGACTAGTTTTTCATTTACATCATGAAATCCACTGCCTGATGGTGACATTTTTCAGTATCGTGTCAAGAATTTGAGTATTTTATTGCATATTGCAATTTTTAGCCAAATCACTGAACCGTGAACCAGAAAATTGGACAAATTTGACCCACTTTTTGGCAAAATCTTACTAAAATCATCACTTTTTCATACTTTATTCCATTCAACAACCTCCTGATTTGAAAAATGATGACAAATTTGATCAGTTTTGACTCTGGCCTAGAGAATTGGGACTTTTGAGATATTTTTAGCTCGAATGTAGTCATTCAGAGTGAACAAATACATCAAAAATTGACACTTAACTCACCAATTTCTGACTGCACCCCCGATATGTACCTTCTTTCTATACTGGAAACCATAAGATGGGAAATTCAATCTTTATGATGAATAGCAACTCGTTGGCTTCCCCATTTACGACAACAAATGACATTTAGGGGTCACTAAGGACAAAATTGTAGCCAAATATCGTCAAAATCAAGGGTTTTTGGGGTAAAAAGCGAAAACTGATGATTCAGCAAAAACATTAAATTTGTTCATGAAAATTCCCCTTTTTGCCTCCGTCCAAAATATGTTTCACACTAATAAACTTCAATTCTGGTTGATTCTGAGTAGTTTTAAAAAATTTTGGTCACTTTCACATGTGACTAATAGGCAAAACTGCCCTAATTCACGTCACCATACTAGTCAATGGGCAAAAGGGCAAACGCCTGACTTTTTATCTCGAGTTATGGATTTATGTGGCCTCACTGGCCTATCTGAGGTTCTAAAGCTATGTCTAAGCTACATCTTGACACTAAACTCGATAGGGGCCAATCATCTACTTTTTGAAATAATTGGTCAATTGTGACACTACCCCCTCTCTCTGCAGACACAAATTGAAATTCACAAAAATGAAGGCAAAATTAATACGCCACTTGACTCGAAATTTTCCTTCAGATAACCCAAATAAACGCATTTTCAGAAGAAATGGCATGTTGCCATTGCAAAAAGATTACAACTGTGCCTACATACTAGCTTACTGACTCGTCATGATCACATTTGTGTTGGGCCTACATTTATTTTTGAATACTACTTTTTTCTATTCAGCGGAAGTGACGTATTAGGGCATTTTGGCCTAATAGCCACATGGTTGGATGATTTCTGGCTTTAAATTGCGTTTTTTCCAATTTACTAGAGTTTTTCAAGTAGTTTTGTGCAGTTTAAGAATATTCTGACAGCAATTATGAAAAATATGGCTACTTCATTACCCCTGGGGTCATTTTTCCAAGAACCCAATGGTTTTCCTTTAAATTTGACTAGTTTTTCATTTACATCATGAAATCCACTGCCTGATGGTGACATTTTTCAGTATCGTGTCAAGAATTTGAGTATTTTATTGCATATTGCAATTTTTAGCCAAATCACTGAACCGTGAACCAGAAAATTGGACAAATTTGACCCACTTTTTGGCAAAATCTTACTAAAATCATCACTTTTTCATACTTTATTCCATTCAACAACCTCCTGATTTGAAAAATGATGACAAATTTGATCAGTTTTGACTCTGGCCTAGAGAATTGGGACTTTTGAGATATTTTTAGCTCGAATGTAGTCATTCAGAGTGAACAAATACATCAAAAATTGACACTTAACTCACCAATTTCTGACTGCACCCCCGATATGTACCTTCTTTCTATACTGGAAACCATAAGATGGGAAATTCAATCTTTATGATGAATAGCAACTCGTTGGCTTCCCCATTTACGACAACAAATGACATTTAGGGGTCACTAAGGACAAAATTGTAGCCAAATATCGTCAAAATCAAGGGTTTTTGGGGTAAAAAGCGAAAACTGATGATTCAGCAAAAACATTAAATTTGTTCATGAAAATTCCCCTTTTTGCCTCCGTCCAAAATATGTTTCACACTAATAAACTTCAATTCTGGTTGATTCTGAGTAGTTTTAAAAAATTTTGGTCACTTTCACATGTGACTAATAGCCACATGGTTGGATGATTTCTGGCTTTAAATTGCGTTTTTCCAATTTACTAGAGTTTTTCAAGTAGTTTTGTGCAGTTTAAGAATATTCTGACAGCAATTATGAAAAATATGGCTACTTCATTACCCCTGGGGTCATTTTTCCAAGAACCCAATGGTTTTCCTTTAAATTTGACTAGTTTTTCATTTACATCATGAAATCCACTGCCTGATGGTGACATTTTTCAGTATCGTGTCAAGAATTTGAGTATTTTATTGCATATTGCAATTTTTAGCCAAATCACTGAACCGTGAACCAGAAAATTGGACAAATTTGACCCACTTTTTGGCAAAATCTTACTAAAATCATCACTTTTTCATACTTTATTCCATTCAACAACCTCCTGATTTGAAAAATGATGACAAATTTGATCAGTTTTGACTCTGGCCTAGAGAATTGGGACTTTTGAGATATTTTTAGCTCGAATGTAGTCATTCAGAGTGAACAAATACATCAAAAATTGACACTTAACTCACCAATTTCTGACTGCACCCCCGATATGTACCTTCTTTCTATACTGGAAACCATAAGATGGGAAATTCAATCTTTATGATGAATAGCAACTCGTTGGCTTCCCCATTTACGACAACAAATGACATTTAGGGGTCACTAAGGACAAAATTGTAGCCAAATATCGTCAAAATCAAGGGTTTTTGGGGTAAAAAGCGAAAACTGATGATTCAGCAAAAACATTAAATTTGTTCATGAAAATTCCCCTTTTTGCCTCCGTCCAAAATATGTTTCACACTAATAAACTTCAATTCTGGTTGATTCTGAGTAGTTTTAAAAAATTTTGGTCACTTTCACATGTGACTAATAGGCAAAACTGCCCTAATTCACGTCACCATACTAGTCAATGGGCAAAAGGGCAAACGCCTGACTTTTTATCTCGAGTTATGGATTTATGTGGCCTCACTGGCCTATCTGAGGTTCTAAAGCTATGTCTAAGCTACATCTTGACACTAAACTCGATAGGGGCCAATCATCTACTTTTTGAAATAATTGGTCAATTGTGACACTACCCCCTCTCTCTGCAGACACAAATTGAAATTCACAAAAATGAAGGCAAAATTAATACGCCACTTGACTCGAAATTTTCCTTCAGATAACCCAAATAAACGCATTTTCAGAAGAAATGGCATGTTGCCATTGCAAAAAGATTACAACTGTGCCTACATACTAGCTTACTGACTCGTCATGATCACATTTGTGTTGGGCCTACATTTATTTTTGAATACTACTTTTTTCTATTCAGCGGAAGTGACGTATTAGGGCATTTTGGCCTAATAGCCACATGGTTGGATGATTTCTGGCTTTAAATTGCGTTTTTTCCAATTTACTAGAGTTTTTCAAGTAGTTTTGTGCAGTTTAAGAATATTCTGACAGCAATTATGAAAAATATGGCTACTTCATTACCCCTGGGGTCATTTTTCCAAGAACCCAATGGTTTTCCTTTAAATTTGACTAGTTTTTCATTTACATCATGAAATCCACTGCCTGATGGTGACATTTTTCAGTATCGTGTCAAGAATTTGAGTATTTTATTGCATATTGCAATTTTTAGCCAAATCACTGAACCGTGAACCAGAAAATTGGACAAATTTGACCCACTTTTTGGCAAAATCTTACTAAAATCATCACTTTTTCATACTTTATTCCATTCAACAACCTCCTGATTTGAAAAATGATGACAAATTTGATCAGTTTTGACTCTGGCCTAGAGAATTGGGACTTTTGAGATATTTTTAGCTCGAATGTAGTCATTCAGAGTGAACAAATACATCAAAAATTGACACTTAACTCACCAATTTCTGACTGCACCCCCGATATGTACCTTCTTTCTATACTGGAAACCATAAGATGGGAAATTCAATCTTTATGATGAATAGCAACTCGTTGGCTTCCCCATTTACGACAACAAATGACATTTAGGGGTCACTAAGGACAAAATTGTAGCCAAATATCGTCAAAATCAAGGGTTTTTGGGGTAAAAAGCGAAAACTGATGATTCAGCAAAAACATTAAATTTGTTCATGAAAATTCCCCTTTTTGCCTCCGTCCAAAATATGTTTCACACTAATAAACTTCAATTCTGGTTGATTCTGAGTAGTTTTAAAAAATTTTGGTCACTTTCACATGTGACTAATAGGCAAAACTGCCCTAATTCACGTCACCATACTAGTCAATGGGCAAAAGGGCAAACGCCTGACTTTTTATCTCGAGTTATGGATTTATGTGGCCTCACTGGCCTATCTGAGGTTCTAAAGCTATGTCTAAGCTACATCTTGACACTAAACTCGATAGGGGCCAATCATCTACTTTTTGAAATAATTGGTCAATTGTGACACTACCCCCTCTCTCTGCAGACACAAATTGAAATTCACAAAAATGAAGGCAAAATTAATACGCCACTTGACTCGAAATTTTCCTTCAGATAACCCAAATAAACGCATTTTCAGAAGAAATGGCATGTTGCCATTGCAAAAAGATTACAACTGTGCCTACATACTAGCTTACTGACTCGTCATGATCACATTTGTGTTGGGCCTACATTTATTTTTGAATACTACTTTTTTCTATTCAGCGGAAGTGACGTATTAGGGCATTTTGGCCTAATAGCCACATGGTTGGATGATTTCTGGCTTTAAATTGCGTTTTTCCAATTTACTAGAGTTTTTCAAGTAGTTTTGTGCAGTTTAAGAATATTCTGACAGCAATTATGAAAAATATGGCTACTTCATTACCCCTGGGGTCATTTTTCCAAGAACCCAATGGTTTTCCTTTAAATTTGACTAGTTTTTCATTTACATCATGAAATCCACTGCCTGATGGTGACATTTTTCAGTATCGTGTCAAGAATTTGAGTATTTTATTGCATATTGCAATTTTTAGCCAAATCACTGAACCGTGAACCAGAAAATTGGACAAATTTGACCCACTTTTTGGCAAAATCTTACTAAAATCATCACTTTTTCATACTTTATTCCATTCAACAACCTCCTGATTTGAAAAATGATGACAAATTTGATCAGTTTTGACTCTGGCCTAGAGAATTGGGACTTTTGAGATATTTTTAGCTCGAATGTAGTCATTCAGAGTGAACAAATACATCAAAAATTGACACTTAACTCACCAATTTCTGACTGCACCCCCGATATGTACCTTCTTTCTATACTGGAAACCATAAGATGGGAAATTCAATCTTTATGATGAATAGCAACTCGTTGGCTTCCCCATTTACGACAACAAATGACATTTAGGGGTCACTAAGGACAAAATTGTAGCCAAATATCGTCAAAATCAAGGGTTTTTGGGGTAAAAAGCGAAAACTGATGATTCAGCAAAAACATTAAATTTGTTCATGAAAATTCCCCTTTTTGCCTCCGTCCAAAATATGTTTCACACTAATAAACTTCAATTCTGGTTGATTCTGAGTAGTTTTAAAAAATTTTGGTCACTTTCACATGTGACTAATAGGCAAAACTGCCCTAATTCACGTCACCATACTAGTCAATGGGCAAAAGGGCAAACGCCTGACTTTTTATCTCGAGTTATGGATTTATGTGGCCTCACTGGCCTATCTGAGGTTCTAAAGCTATGTCTAAGCTACATCTTGACACTAAACTCGATAGGGGCCAATCATCTACTTTTTGAAATAATTGGTCAATTGTGACACTACCCCCTCTCTCTGCAGACACAAATTGAAATTCACAAAAATGAAGGCAAAATTAATACGCCACTTGACTCGAAATTTTCCTTCAGATAACCCAAATAAACGCATTTTCAGAAGAAATGGCATGTTGCCATTGCAAAAAGATTACAACTGTGCCTACATACTAGCTTACTGACTCGTCATGATCACATTTGTGTTGGGCCTACATTTATTTTTGAATACTACTTTTTTCTATTCAGCGGAAGTGACGTATTAGGGCATTTTGGCCTAATAGCCACATGGTTGGATGATTTCTGGCTTTAAATTGCGTTTTTCCAATTTACTAGAGTTTTTCAAGTAGTTTTGTGCAGTTTAAGAATATTCTGACAGCAATTATGAAAAATATGGCTACTTCATTACCCCTGGGGTCATTTTTCCAAGAACCCAATGGTTTTCCTTTAAATTTGACTAGTTTTTCATTTACATCATGAAATCCACTGCCTGATGGTGACATTTTTCAGTATCGTGTCAAGAATTTGAGTATTTTATTGCATATTGCAATTTTTAGCCAAATCACTGAACCGTGAACCAGAAAATTGGACAAATTTGACCCACTTTTTGGCAAAATCTTACTAAAATCATCACTTTTTCATACTTTATTCCATTCAACAACCTCCTGATTTGAAAAATGATGACAAATTTGATCAGTTTTGACTCTGGCCTAGAGAATTGGGACTTTTGAGATATTTTTAGCTCGAATGTAGTCATTCAGAGTGAACAAATACATCAAAAATTGACACTTAACTCACCAATTTCTGACTGCACCCCCGATATGTACCTTCTTTCTATACTGGAAACCATAAGATGGGAAATTCAATCTTTATGATGAATAGCAACTCGTTGGCTTCCCCATTTACGACAACAAATGACATTTAGGGGTCACTAAGGACAAAATTGTAGCCAAATATCGTCAAAATCAAGGGTTTTTGGGGTAAAAAGCGAAAACTGATGATTCAGCAAAAACATTAAATTTGTTCATGAAAATTCCCCTTTTTGCCTCCGTCCAAAATATGTTTCACACTAATAAACTTCAATTCTGGTTGATTCTGAGTAGTTTTAAAAAATTTTGGTCACTTTCACATGTGACTAATAGGCAAAACTGCCCTAATTCACGTCACCATACTAGTCAATGGGCAAAAGGGCAAACGCCTGACTTTTTATCTCGAGTTATGGATTTATGTGGCCTCACTGGCCTATCTGAGGTTCTAAAGCTATGTCTAAGCTACATCTTGACACTAAACTCGATAGGGGCCAATCATCTACTTTTTGAAATAATTGGTCAATTGTGACACTACCCCCTCTCTCTGCAGACACAAATTGAAATTCACAAAAATGAAGGCAAAATTAATACGCCACTTGACTCGAAATTTTCCTTCAGATAACCCAAATAAACGCATTTTCAGAAGAAATGGCATGTTGCCATTGCAAAAAGATTACAACTGTGCCTACATACTAGCTTACTGACTCGTCATGATCACATTTGTGTTGGGCCTACATTTATTTTTGAATACTACTTTTTTCTATTCAGCGGAAGTGACGTATTAGGGCATTTTGGCCTAATAGCCACATGGTTGGATGATTTCTGGCTTTAAATTGCGTTTTTCCAATTTACTAGAGTTTTTCAAGTAGTTTTGTGCAGTTTAAGAATATTCTGACAGCAATTATGAAAAATATGGCTACTTCATTACCCCTGGGGTCATTTTTCCAAGAACCCAATGGTTTTCCTTTAAATTTGACTAGTTTTTCATTTACATCATGAAATCCACTGCCTGATGGTGACATTTTTCAGTATCGTGTCAAGAATTTGAGTATTTTATTGCATATTGCAATTTTTAGCCAAATCACTGAACCGTGAACCAGAAAATTGGACAAATTTGACCCACTTTTTGGCAAAATCTTACTAAAATCATCACTTTTTCATACTTTATTCCATTCAACAACCTCCTGATTTGAAAAATGATGACAAATTTGATCAGTTTTGACTCTGGCCTAGAGAATTGGGACTTTTGAGATATTTTTAGCTCGAATGTAGTCATTCAGAGTGAACAAATACATCAAAAATTGACACTTAACTCACCAATTTCTGACTGCACCCCCGATATGTACCTTCTTTCTATACTGGAAACCATAAGATGGGAAATTCAATCTTTATGATGAATAGCAACTCGTTGGCTTCCCCATTTACGACAACAAATGACATTTAGGGGTCACTAAGGACAAAATTGTAGCCAAATATCGTCAAAATCAAGGGTTTTTGGGGTAAAAAGCGAAAACTGATGATTCAGCAAAAACATTAAATTTGTTCATGAAAATTCCCCTTTTTGCCTCCGTCCAAAATATGTTTCACACTAATAAACTTCAATTCTGGTTGATTCTGAGTAGTTTTAAAAAATTTTGGTCACTTTCACATGTGACTAATAGGCAAAACTGCCCTAATTCACGTCACCATACTAGTCAATGGGCAAAAGGGCAAACGCCTGACTTTTTATCTCGAGTTATGGATTTATGTGGCCTCACTGGCCTATCTGAGGTTCTAAAGCTATGTCTAAGCTACATCTTGACACTAAACTCGATAGGGGCCAATCATCTACTTTTTGAAATAATTGGTCAATTGTGACACTACCCCCTCTCTCTGCAGACACAAATTGAAATTCACAAAAATGAAGGCAAAATTAATACGCCACTTGACTCGAAATTTTCCTTCAGATAACCCAAATAAACGCATTTTCAGAAGAAATGGCATGTTGCCATTGCAAAAAGATTACAACTGTGCCTACATACTAGCTTACTGACTCGTCATGATCACATTTGTGTTGGGCCTACATTTATTTTTGAATACTACTTTTTTCTATTCAGCGGAAGTGACGTATTAGGGCATTTTGGCCTAATAGCCACATGGTTGGATGATTTCTGGCTTTAAATTGCGTTTTTTCCAATTTACTAGAGTTTTTCAAGTAGTTTTGTGCAGTTTAAGAATATTCTGACAGCAATTATGAAAAATATGGCTACTTCATTACCCCTGGGGTCATTTTTCCAAGAACCCAATGGTTTTCCTTTAAATTTGACTAGTTTTTCATTTACATCATGAAATCCACTGCCTGATGGTGACATTTTTCAGTATCGTGTCAAGAATTTGAGTATTTTATTGCATATTGCAATTTTTAGCCAAATCACTGAACCGTGAACCAGAAAATTGGACAAATTTGACCCACTTTTTGGCAAAATCTTACTAAAATCATCACTTTTTCATACTTTATTCCATTCAACAACCTCCTGATTTGAAAAATGATGACAAATTTGATCAGTTTTGACTCTGGCCTAGAGAATTGGGACTTTTGAGATATTTTTAGCTCGAATGTAGTCATTCAGAGTGAACAAATACATCAAAAATTGACACTTAACTCACCAATTTCTGACTGCACCCCCGATATGTACCTTCTTTCTATACTGGAAACCATAAGATGGGAAATTCAATCTTTATGATGAATAGCAACTCGTTGGCTTCCCCATTTACGACAACAAATGACATTTAGGGGTCACTAAGGACAAAATTGTAGCCAAATATCGTCAAAATCAAGGGTTTTTGGGGTAAAAAGCGAAAACTGATGATTCAGCAAAAACATTAAATTTGTTCATGAAAATTCCCCTTTTTGCCTCCGTCCAAAATATGTTTCACACTAATAAACTTCAATTCTGGTTGATTCTGAGTAGTTTTAAAAAATTTTGGTCACTTTCACATGTGACTAATAGGCAAAACTGCCCTAATTCACGTCACCATACTAGTCAATGGGCAAAAGGGCAAACGCCTGACTTTTTATCTCGAGTTATGGATTTATGTGGCCTCACTGGCCTATCTGAGGTTCTAAAGCTATGTCTAAGCTACATCTTGACACTAAACTCGATAGGGGCCAATCATCTACTTTTTGAAATAATTGGTCAATTGTGACACTACCCCCTCTCTCTGCAGACACAAATTGAAATTCACAAAAATGAAGGCAAAATTAATACGCCACTTGACTCGAAATTTTCCTTCAGATAACCCAAATAAACGCATTTTCAGAAGAAATGGCATGTTGCCATTGCAAAAAGATTACAACTGTGCCTACATACTAGCTTACTGACTCGTCATGATCACATTTGTGTTGGGCCTACATTTATTTTTGAATACTACTTTTTTCTATTCAGCGGAAGTGACGTATTAGGGCATTTTGGCCTAATAGCCACATGGTTGGATGATTTCTGGCTTTAAATTGCGTTTTTTCCAATTTACTAGAGTTTTTCAAGTAGTTTTGTGCAGTTTAAGAATATTCTGACAGCAATTATGAAAAATATGGCTACTTCATTACCCCTGGGGTCATTTTTCCAAGAACCCAATGGTTTTCCTTTAAATTTGACTAGTTTTTCATTTACATCATGAAATCCACTGCCTGATGGTGACATTTTTCAGTATCGTGTCAAGAATTTGAGTATTTTATTGCATATTGCAATTTTTAGCCAAATCACTGAACCGTGAACCAGAAAATTGGACAAATTTGACCCACTTTTTGGCAAAATCTTACTAAAATCATCACTTTTTCATACTTTATTCCATTCAACAACCTCCTGATTTGAAAAATGATGACAAATTTGATCAGTTTTGACTCTGGCCTAGAGAATTGGGACTTTTGAGATATTTTTAGCTCGAATGTAGTCATTCAGAGTGAACAAATACATCAAAAATTGACACTTAACTCACCAATTTCTGACTGCACCCCCGATATGTACCTTCTTTCTATACTGGAAACCATAAGATGGGAAATTCAATCTTTATGATGAATAGCAACTCGTTGGCTTCCCCATTTACGACAACAAATGACATTTAGGGGTCACTAAGGACAAAATTGTAGCCAAATATCGTCAAAATCAAGGGTTTTTGGGGTAAAAAGCGAAAACTGATGATTCAGCAAAAACATTAAATTTGTTCATGAAAATTCCCCTTTTTGCCTCCGTCCAAAATATGTTTCACACTAATAAACTTCAATTCTGGTTGATTCTGAGTAGTTTTAAAAAATTTTGGTCACTTTCACATGTGACTAATAGGCAAAACTGCCCTAATTCACGTCACCATACTAGTCAATGGGCAAAAGGGCAAACGCCTGACTTTTTATCTCGAGTTATGGATTTATGTGGCCTCACTGGCCTATCTGAGGTTCTAAAGCTATGTCTAAGCTACATCTTGACACTAAACTCGATAGGGGCCAATCATCTACTTTTTGAAATAATTGGTCAATTGTGACACTACCCCCTCTCTCTGCAGACACAAATTGAAATTCACAAAAATGAAGGCAAAATTAATACGCCACTTGACTCGAAATTTTCCTTCAGATAACCCAAATAAACGCATTTTCAGAAGAAATGGCATGTTGCCATTGCAAAAAGATTACAACTGTGCCTACATACTAGCTTACTGACTCGTCATGATCACATTTGTGTTGGGCCTACATTTATTTTTGAATACTACTTTTTTCTATTCAGCGGAAGTGACGTATTAGGGCATTTTGGCCTAATAGCCACATGGTTGGATGATTTCTGGCTTTAAATTGCGTTTTTCCAATTTACTAGAGTTTTTCAAGTAGTTTTGTGCAGTTTAAGAATATTCTGACAGCAATTATGAAAAATATGGCTACTTCATTACCCCTGGGGTCATTTTTCCAAGAACCCAATGGTTTTCCTTTAAATTTGACTAGTTTTTCATTTACATCATGAAATCCACTGCCTGATGGTGACATTTTTCAGTATCGTGTCAAGAATTTGAGTATTTTATTGCATATTGCAATTTTTAGCCAAATCACTGAACCGTGAACCAGAAAATTGGACAAATTTGACCCACTTTTTGGCAAAATCTTACTAAAATCATCACTTTTTCATACTTTATTCCATTCAACAACCTCCTGATTTGAAAAATGATGACAAATTTGATCAGTTTTGACTCTGGCCTAGAGAATTGGGACTTTTGAGATATTTTTAGCTCGAATGTAGTCATTCAGAGTGAACAAATACATCAAAAATTGACACTTAACTCACCAATTTCTGACTGCACCCCCGATATGTACCTTCTTTCTATACTGGAAACCATAAGATGGGAAATTCAATCTTTATGATGAATAGCAACTCGTTGGCTTCCCCATTTACGACAACAAATGACATTTAGGGGTCACTAAGGACAAAATTGTAGCCAAATATCGTCAAAATCAAGGGTTTTTGGGGTAAAAAGCGAAAACTGATGATTCAGCAAAAACATTAAATTTGTTCATGAAAATTCCCCTTTTTGCCTCCGTCCAAAATATGTTTCACACTAATAAACTTCAATTCTGGTTGATTCTGAGTAGTTTTAAAAAATTTTGGTCACTTTCACATGTGACTAATAGGCAAAACTGCCCTAATTCACGTCACCATACTAGTCAATGGGCAAAAGGGCAAACGCCTGACTTTTTATCTCGAGTTATGGATTTATGTGGCCTCACTGGCCTATCTGAGGTTCTAAAGCTATGTCTAAGCTACATCTTGACACTAAACTCGATAGGGGCCAATCATCTACTTTTTGAAATAATTGGTCAATTGTGACACTACCCCCTCTCTCTGCAGACACAAATTGAAATTCACAAAAATGAAGGCAAAATTAATACGCCACTTGACTCGAAATTTTCCTTCAGATAACCCAAATAAACGCATTTTCAGAAGAAATGGCATGTTGCCATTGCAAAAAGATTACAACTGTGCCTACATACTAGCTTACTGACTCGTCATGATCACATTTGTGTTGGGCCTACATTTATTTTTGAATACTACTTTTTTCTATTCAGCGGAAGTGACGTATTAGGGCATTTTGGCCTAATAGCCACATGGTTGGATGATTTCTGGCTTTAAATTGCGTTTTTCCAATTTACTAGAGTTTTTCAAGTAGTTTTGTGCAGTTTAAGAATATTCTGACAGCAATTATGAAAAATATGGCTACTTCATTACCCCTGGGGTCATTTTTCCAAGAACCCAATGGTTTTCCTTTAAATTTGACTAGTTTTTCATTTACATCATGAAATCCACTGCCTGATGGTGACATTTTTCAGTATCGTGTCAAGAATTTGAGTATTTTATTGCATATTGCAATTTTTAGCCAAATCACTGAACCGTGAACCAGAAAATTGGACAAATTTGACCCACTTTTTGGCAAAATCTTACTAAAATCATCACTTTTTCATACTTTATTCCATTCAACAACCTCCTGATTTGAAAAATGATGACAAATTTGATCAGTTTTGACTCTGGCCTAGAGAATTGGGACTTTTGAGATATTTTTAGCTCGAATGTAGTCATTCAGAGTGAACAAATACATCAAAAATTGACACTTAACTCACCAATTTCTGACTGCACCCCCGATATGTACCTTCTTTCTATACTGGAAACCATAAGATGGGAAATTCAATCTTTATGATGAATAGCAACTCGTTGGCTTCCCCATTTACGACAACAAATGACATTTAGGGGTCACTAAGGACAAAATTGTAGCCAAATATCGTCAAAATCAAGGGTTTTTGGGGTAAAAAGCGAAAACTGATGATTCAGCAAAAACATTAAATTTGTTCATGAAAATTCCCCTTTTTGCCTCCGTCCAAAATATGTTTCACACTAATAAACTTCAATTCTGGTTGATTCTGAGTAGTTTTAAAAAATTTTGGTCACTTTCACATGTGACTAATAGGCAAAACTGCCCTAATTCACGTCACCATACTAGTCAATGGGCAAAAGGGCAAACGCCTGACTTTTTATCTCGAGTTATGGATTTATGTGGCCTCACTGGCCTATCTGAGGTTCTAAAGCTATGTCTAAGCTACATCTTGACACTAAACTCGATAGGGGCCAATCATCTACTTTTTGAAATAATTGGTCAATTGTGACACTACCCCCTCTCTCTGCAGACACAAATTGAAATTCACAAAAATGAAGGCAAAATTAATACGCCACTTGACTCGAAATTTTCCTTCAGATAACCCAAATAAACGCATTTTCAGAAGAAATGGCATGTTGCCATTGCAAAAAGATTACAACTGTGCCTACATACTAGCTTACTGACTCGTCATGATCACATTTGTGTTGGGCCTACATTTATTTTTGAATACTACTTTTTTCTATTCAGCGGAAGTGACGTATTAGGGCATTTTGGCCTAATAGCCACATGGTTGGATGATTTCTGGCTTTAAATTGCGTTTTTCCAATTTACTAGAGTTTTTCAAGTAGTTTTGTGCAGTTTAAGAATATTCTGACAGCAATTATGAAAAATATGGCTACTTCATTACCCCTGGGGTCATTTTTCCAAGAACCCAATGGTTTTCCTTTAAATTTGACTAGTTTTTCATTTACATCATGAAATCCACTGCCTGATGGTGACATTTTTCAGTATCGTGTCAAGAATTTGAGTATTTTATTGCATATTGCAATTTTTAGCCAAATCACTGAACCGTGAACCAGAAAATTGGACAAATTTGACCCACTTTTTGGCAAAATCTTACTAAAATCATCACTTTTTCATACTTTATTCCATTCAACAACCTCCTGATTTGAAAAATGATGACAAATTTGATCAGTTTTGACTCTGGCCTAGAGAATTGGGACTTTTGAGATATTTTTAGCTCGAATGTAGTCATTCAGAGTGAACAAATACATCAAAAATTGACACTTAACTCACCAATTTCTGACTGCACCCCCGATATGTACCTTCTTTCTATACTGGAAACCATAAGATGGGAAATTCAATCTTTATGATGAATAGCAACTCGTTGGCTTCCCCATTTACGACAACAAATGACATTTAGGGGTCACTAAGGACAAAATTGTAGCCAAATATCGTCAAAATCAAGGGTTTTTGGGGTAAAAAGCGAAAACTGATGATTCAGCAAAAACATTAAATTTGTTCATGAAAATTCCCCTTTTTGCCTCCGTCCAAAATATGTTTCACACTAATAAACTTCAATTCTGGTTGATTCTGAGTAGTTTTAAAAAATTTTGGTCACTTTCACATGTGACTAATAGGCAAAACTGCCCTAATTCACGTCACCATACTAGTCAATGGGCAAAAGGGCAAACGCCTGACTTTTTATCTCGAGTTATGGATTTATGTGGCCTCACTGGCCTATCTGAGGTTCTAAAGCTATGTCTAAGCTACATCTTGACACTAAACTCGATAGGGGCCAATCATCTACTTTTTGAAATAATTGGTCAATTGTGACACTACCCCCTCTCTCTGCAGACACAAATTGAAATTCACAAAAATGAAGGCAAAATTAATACGCCACTTGACTCGAAATTTTCCTTCAGATAACCCAAATAAACGCATTTTCAGAAGAAATGGCATGTTGCCATTGCAAAAAGATTACAACTGTGCCTACATACTAGCTTACTGACTCGTCATGATCACATTTGTGTTGGGCCTACATTTATTTTTGAATACTACTTTTTTCTATTCAGCGGAAGTGACGTATTAGGGCATTTTGGCCTAATAGCCACATGGTTGGATGATTTCTGGCTTTAAATTGCGTTTTTTCCAATTTACTAGAGTTTTTCAAGTAGTTTTGTGCAGTTTAAGAATATTCTGACAGCAATTATGAAAAATATGGCTACTTCATTACCCCTGGGGTCATTTTTCCAAGAACCCAATGGTTTTCCTTTAAATTTGACTAGTTTTTCATTTACATCATGAAATCCACTGCCTGATGGTGACATTTTTCAGTATCGTGTCAAGAATTTGAGTATTTTATTGCATATTGCAATTTTTAGCCAAATCACTGAACCGTGAACCAGAAAATTGGACAAATTTGACCCACTTTTTGGCAAAATCTTACTAAAATCATCACTTTTTCATACTTTATTCCATTCAACAACCTCCTGATTTGAAAAATGATGACAAATTTGATCAGTTTTGACTCTGGCCTAGAGAATTGGGACTTTTGAGATATTTTTAGCTCGAATGTAGTCATTCAGAGTGAACAAATACATCAAAAATTGACACTTAACTCACCAATTTCTGACTGCACCCCCGATATGTACCTTCTTTCTATACTGGAAACCATAAGATGGGAAATTCAATCTTTATGATGAATAGCAACTCGTTGGCTTCCCCATTTACGACAACAAATGACATTTAGGGGTCACTAAGGACAAAATTGTAGCCAAATATCGTCAAAATCAAGGGTTTTTGGGGTAAAAAGCGAAAACTGATGATTCAGCAAAAACATTAAATTTGTTCATGAAAATTCCCCTTTTTGCCTCCGTCCAAAATATGTTTCACACTAATAAACTTCAATTCTGGTTGATTCTGAGTAGTTTTAAAAAATTTTGGTCACTTTCACATGTGACTAATAGGCAAAACTGCCCTAATTCACGTCACCATACTAGTCAATGGGCAAAAGGGCAAACGCCTGACTTTTTATCTCGAGTTATGGATTTATGTGGCCTCACTGGCCTATCTGAGGTTCTAAAGCTATGTCTAAGCTACATCTTGACACTAAACTCGATAGGGGCCAATCATCTACTTTTTGAAATAATTGGTCAATTGTGACACTACCCCCTCTCTCTGCAGACACAAATTGAAATTCACAAAAATGAAGGCAAAATTAATACGCCACTTGACTCGAAATTTTCCTTCAGATAACCCAAATAAACGCATTTTCAGAAGAAATGGCATGTTGCCATTGCAAAAAGATTACAACTGTGCCTACATACTAGCTTACTGACTCGTCATGATCACATTTGTGTTGGGCCTACATTTATTTTTGAATACTACTTTTTTCTATTCAGCGGAAGTGACGTATTAGGGCATTTTGGCCTAATAGCCACATGGTTGGATGATTTCTGGCTTTAAATTGCGTTTTTCCAATTTACTAGAGTTTTTCAAGTAGTTTTGTGCAGTTTAAGAATATTCTGACAGCAATTATGAAAAATATGGCTACTTCATTACCCCTGGGGTCATTTTTCCAAGAACCCAATGGTTTTCCTTTAAATTTGACTAGTTTTTCATTTACATCATGAAATCCACTGCCTGATGGTGACATTTTTCAGTATCGTGTCAAGAATTTGAGTATTTTATTGCATATTGCAATTTTTAGCCAAATCACTGAACCGTGAACCAGAAAATTGGACAAATTTGACCCACTTTTTGGCAAAATCTTACTAAAATCATCACTTTTTCATACTTTATTCCATTCAACAACCTCCTGATTTGAAAAATGATGACAAATTTGATCAGTTTTGACTCTGGCCTAGAGAATTGGGACTTTTGAGATATTTTTAGCTCGAATGTAGTCATTCAGAGTGAACAAATACATCAAAAATTGACACTTAACTCACCAATTTCTGACTGCACCCCCGATATGTACCTTCTTTCTATACTGGAAACCATAAGATGGGAAATTCAATCTTTATGATGAATAGCAACTCGTTGGCTTCCCCATTTACGACAACAAATGACATTTAGGGGTCACTAAGGACAAAATTGTAGCCAAATATCGTCAAAATCAAGGGTTTTTGGGGTAAAAAGCGAAAACTGATGATTCAGCAAAAACATTAAATTTGTTCATGAAAATTCCCCTTTTTGCCTCCGTCCAAAATATGTTTCACACTAATAAACTTCAATTCTGGTTGATTCTGAGTAGTTTTAAAAAATTTTGGTCACTTTCACATGTGACTAATAGGCAAAACTGCCCTAATTCACGTCACCATACTAGTCAATGGGCAAAAGGGCAAACGCCTGACTTTTTATCTCGAGTTATGGATTTATGTGGCCTCACTGGCCTATCTGAGGTTCTAAAGCTATGTCTAAGCTACATCTTGACACTAAACTCGATAGGGGCCAATCATCTACTTTTTGAAATAATTGGTCAATTGTGACACTACCCCCTCTCTCTGCAGACACAAATTGAAATTCACAAAAATGAAGGCAAAATTAATACGCCACTTGACTCGAAATTTTCCTTCAGATAACCCAAATAAACGCATTTTCAGAAGAAATGGCATGTTGCCATTGCAAAAAGATTACAACTGTGCCTACATACTAGCTTACTGACTCGTCATGATCACATTTGTGTTGGGCCTACATTTATTTTTGAATACTACTTTTTTCTATTCAGCGGAAGTGACGTATTAGGGCATTTTGGCCTAATAGCCACATGGTTGGATGATTTCTGGCTTTAAATTGCGTTTTTCCAATTTACTAGAGTTTTTCAAGTAGTTTTGTGCAGTTTAAGAATATTCTGACAGCAATTATGAAAAATATGGCTACTTCATTACCCCTGGGGTCATTTTTCCAAGAACCCAATGGTTTTCCTTTAAATTTGACTAGTTTTTCATTTACATCATGAAATCCACTGCCTGATGGTGACATTTTTCAGTATCGTGTCAAGAATTTGAGTATTTTATTGCATATTGCAATTTTTAGCCAAATCACTGAACCGTGAACCAGAAAATTGGACAAATTTGACCCACTTTTTGGCAAAATCTTACTAAAATCATCACTTTTTCATACTTTATTCCATTCAACAACCTCCTGATTTGAAAAATGATGACAAATTTGATCAGTTTTGACTCTGGCCTAGAGAATTGGGACTTTTGAGATATTTTTAGCTCGAATGTAGTCATTCAGAGTGAACAAATACATCAAAAATTGACACTTAACTCACCAATTTCTGACTGCACCCCCGATATGTACCTTCTTTCTATACTGGAAACCATAAGATGGGAAATTCAATCTTTATGATGAATAGCAACTCGTTGGCTTCCCCATTTACGACAACAAATGACATTTAGGGGTCACTAAGGACAAAATTGTAGCCAAATATCGTCAAAATCAAGGGTTTTTGGGGTAAAAAGCGAAAACTGATGATTCAGCAAAAACATTAAATTTGTTCATGAAAATTCCCCTTTTTGCCTCCGTCCAAAATATGTTTCACACTAATAAACTTCAATTCTGGTTGATTCTGAGTAGTTTTAAAAAATTTTGGTCACTTTCACATGTGACTAATAGGCAAAACTGCCCTAATTCACGTCACCATACTAGTCAATGGGCAAAAGGGCAAACGCCTGACTTTTTATCTCGAGTTATGGATTTATGTGGCCTCACTGGCCTATCTGAGGTTCTAAAGCTATGTCTAAGCTACATCTTGACACTAAACTCGATAGGGGCCAATCATCTACTTTTTGAAATAATTGGTCAATTGTGACACTACCCCCTCTCTCTGCAGACACAAATTGAAATTCACAAAAATGAAGGCAAAATTAATACGCCACTTGACTCGAAATTTTCCTTCAGATAACCCAAATAAACGCATTTTCAGAAGAAATGGCATGTTGCCATTGCAAAAAGATTACAACTGTGCCTACATACTAGCTTACTGACTCGTCATGATCACATTTGTGTTGGGCCTACATTTATTTTTGAATACTACTTTTTTCTATTCAGCGGAAGTGACGTATTAGGGCATTTTGGCCTAATAGCCACATGGTTGGATGATTTCTGGCTTTAAATTGCGTTTTTCCAATTTACTAGAGTTTTTCAAGTAGTTTTGTGCAGTTTAAGAATATTCTGACAGCAATTATGAAAAATATGGCTACTTCATTACCCCTGGGGTCATTTTTCCAAGAACCCAATGGTTTTCCTTTAAATTTGACTAGTTTTTCATTTACATCATGAAATCCACTGCCTGATGGTGACATTTTTCAGTATCGTGTCAAGAATTTGAGTATTTTATTGCATATTGCAATTTTTAGCCAAATCACTGAACCGTGAACCAGAAAATTGGACAAATTTGACCCACTTTTTGGCAAAATCTTACTAAAATCATCACTTTTTCATACTTTATTCCATTCAACAACCTCCTGATTTGAAAAATGATGACAAATTTGATCAGTTTTGACTCTGGCCTAGAGAATTGGGACTTTTGAGATATTTTTAGCTCGAATGTAGTCATTCAGAGTGAACAAATACATCAAAAATTGACACTTAACTCACCAATTTCTGACTGCACCCCCGATATGTACCTTCTTTCTATACTGGAAACCATAAGATGGGAAATTCAATCTTTATGATGAATAGCAACTCGTTGGCTTCCCCATTTACGACAACAAATGACATTTAGGGGTCACTAAGGACAAAATTGTAGCCAAATATCGTCAAAATCAAGGGTTTTTGGGGTAAAAAGCGAAAACTGATGATTCAGCAAAAACATTAAATTTGTTCATGAAAATTCCCCTTTTTGCCTCCGTCCAAAATATGTTTCACACTAATAAACTTCAATTCTGGTTGATTCTGAGTAGTTTTAAAAAATTTTGGTCACTTTCACATGTGACTAATAGGCAAAACTGCCCTAATTCACGTCACCATACTAGTCAATGGGCAAAAGGGCAAACGCCTGACTTTTTATCTCGAGTTATGGATTTATGTGGCCTCACTGGCCTATCTGAGGTTCTAAAGCTATGTCTAAGCTACATCTTGACACTAAACTCGATAGGGGCCAATCATCTACTTTTTGAAATAATTGGTCAATTGTGACACTACCCCCTCTCTCTGCAGACACAAATTGAAATTCACAAAAATGAAGGCAAAATTAATACGCCACTTGACTCGAAATTTTCCTTCAGATAACCCAAATAAACGCATTTTCAGAAGAAATGGCATGTTGCCATTGCAAAAAGATTACAACTGTGCCTACATACTAGCTTACTGACTCGTCATGATCACATTTGTGTTGGGCCTACATTTATTTTTGAATACTACTTTTTTCTATTCAGCGGAAGTGACGTATTAGGGCATTTTGGCCTAATAGCCACATGGTTGGATGATTTCTGGCTTTAAATTGCGTTTTTTCCAATTTACTAGAGTTTTTCAAGTAGTTTTGTGCAGTTTAAGAATATTCTGACAGCAATTATGAAAAATATGGCTACTTCATTACCCCTGGGGTCATTTTTCCAAGAACCCAATGGTTTTCCTTTAAATTTGACTAGTTTTTCATTTACATCATGAAATCCACTGCCTGATGGTGACATTTTTCAGTATCGTGTCAAGAATTTGAGTATTTTATTGCATATTGCAATTTTTAGCCAAATCACTGAACCGTGAACCAGAAAATTGGACAAATTTGACCCACTTTTTGGCAAAATCTTACTAAAATCATCACTTTTTCATACTTTATTCCATTCAACAACCTCCTGATTTGAAAAATGATGACAAATTTGATCAGTTTTGACTCTGGCCTAGAGAATTGGGACTTTTGAGATATTTTTAGCTCGAATGTAGTCATTCAGAGTGAACAAATACATCAAAAATTGACACTTAACTCACCAATTTCTGACTGCACCCCCGATATGTACCTTCTTTCTATACTGGAAACCATAAGATGGGAAATTCAATCTTTATGATGAATAGCAACTCGTTGGCTTCCCCATTTACGACAACAAATGACATTTAGGGGTCACTAAGGACAAAATTGTAGCCAAATATCGTCAAAATCAAGGGTTTTTGGGGTAAAAAGCGAAAACTGATGATTCAGCAAAAACATTAAATTTGTTCATGAAAATTCCCCTTTTTGCCTCCGTCCAAAATATGTTTCACACTAATAAACTTCAATTCTGGTTGATTCTGAGTAGTTTTAAAAAATTTTGGTCACTTTCACATGTGACTAATAGCCACATGGTTGGATGATTTCTGGCTTTAAATTGCGTTTTTCCAATTTACTAGAGTTTTTCAAGTAGTTTTGTGCAGTTTAAGAATATTCTGACAGCAATTATGAAAAATATGGCTACTTCATTACCCCTGGGGTCATTTTTCCAAGAACCCAATGGTTTTCCTTTAAATTTGACTAGTTTTTCATTTACATCATGAAATCCACTGCCTGATGGTGACATTTTTCAGTATCGTGTCAAGAATTTGAGTATTTTATTGCATATTGCAATTTTTAGCCAAATCACTGAACCGTGAACCAGAAAATTGGACAAATTTGACCCACTTTTTGGCAAAATCTTACTAAAATCATCACTTTTTCATACTTTATTCCATTCAACAACCTCCTGATTTGAAAAATGATGACAAATTTGATCAGTTTTGACTCTGGCCTAGAGAATTGGGACTTTTGAGATATTTTTAGCTCGAATGTAGTCATTCAGAGTGAACAAATACATCAAAAATTGACACTTAACTCACCAATTTCTGACTGCACCCCCGATATGTACCTTCTTTCTATACTGGAAACCATAAGATGGGAAATTCAATCTTTATGATGAATAGCAACTCGTTGGCTTCCCCATTTACGACAACAAATGACATTTAGGGGTCACTAAGGACAAAATTGTAGCCAAATATCGTCAAAATCAAGGGTTTTTGGGGTAAAAAGCGAAAACTGATGATTCAGCAAAAACATTAAATTTGTTCATGAAAATTCCCCTTTTTGCCTCCGTCCAAAATATGTTTCACACTAATAAACTTCAATTCTGGTTGATTCTGAGTAGTTTTAAAAAATTTTGGTCACTTTCACATGTGACTAATAGGCAAAACTGCCCTAATTCACGTCACCATACTAGTCAATGGGCAAAAGGGCAAACGCCTGACTTTTTATCTCGAGTTATGGATTTATGTGGCCTCACTGGCCTATCTGAGGTTCTAAAGCTATGTCTAAGCTACATCTTGACACTAAACTCGATAGGGGCCAATCATCTACTTTTTGAAATAATTGGTCAATTGTGACACTACCCCCTCTCTCTGCAGACACAAATTGAAATTCACAAAAATGAAGGCAAAATTAATACGCCACTTGACTCGAAATTTTCCTTCAGATAACCCAAATAAACGCATTTTCAGAAGAAATGGCATGTTGCCATTGCAAAAAGATTACAACTGTGCCTACATACTAGCTTACTGACTCGTCATGATCACATTTGTGTTGGGCCTACATTTATTTTTGAATACTACTTTTTTCTATTCAGCGGAAGTGACGTATTAGGGCATTTTGGCCTAATAGCCACATGGTTGGATGATTTCTGGCTTTAAATTGCGTTTTTCCAATTTACTAGAGTTTTTCAAGTAGTTTTGTGCAGTTTAAGAATATTCTGACAGCAATTATGAAAAATATGGCTACTTCATTACCCCTGGGGTCATTTTTCCAAGAACCCAATGGTTTTCCTTTAAATTTGACTAGTTTTTCATTTACATCATGAAATCCACTGCCTGATGGTGACATTTTTCAGTATCGTGTCAAGAATTTGAGTATTTTATTGCATATTGCAATTTTTAGCCAAATCACTGAACCGTGAACCAGAAAATTGGACAAATTTGACCCACTTTTTGGCAAAATCTTACTAAAATCATCACTTTTTCATACTTTATTCCATTCAACAACCTCCTGATTTGAAAAATGATGACAAATTTGATCAGTTTTGACTCTGGCCTAGAGAATTGGGACTTTTGAGATATTTTTAGCTCGAATGTAGTCATTCAGAGTGAACAAATACATCAAAAATTGACACTTAACTCACCAATTTCTGACTGCACCCCCGATATGTACCTTCTTTCTATACTGGAAACCATAAGATGGGAAATTCAATCTTTATGATGAATAGCAACTCGTTGGCTTCCCCATTTACGACAACAAATGACATTTAGGGGTCACTAAGGACAAAATTGTAGCCAAATATCGTCAAAATCAAGGGTTTTTGGGGTAAAAAGCGAAAACTGATGATTCAGCAAAAACATTAAATTTGTTCATGAAAATTCCCCTTTTTGCCTCCGTCCAAAATATGTTTCACACTAATAAACTTCAATTCTGGTTGATTCTGAGTAGTTTTAAAAAATTTTGGTCACTTTCACATGTGACTAATAGGCAAAACTGCCCTAATTCACGTCACCATACTAGTCAATGGGCAAAAGGGCAAACGCCTGACTTTTTATCTCGAGTTATGGATTTATGTGGCCTCACTGGCCTATCTGAGGTTCTAAAGCTATGTCTAAGCTACATCTTGACACTAAACTCGATAGGGGCCAATCATCTACTTTTTGAAATAATTGGTCAATTGTGACACTACCCCCTCTCTCTGCAGACACAAATTGAAATTCACAAAAATGAAGGCAAAATTAATACGCCACTTGACTCGAAATTTTCCTTCAGATAACCCAAATAAACGCATTTTCAGAAGAAATGGCATGTTGCCATTGCAAAAAGATTACAACTGTGCCTACATACTAGCTTACTGACTCGTCATGATCACATTTGTGTTGGGCCTACATTTATTTTTGAATACTACTTTTTTCTATTCAGCGGAAGTGACGTATTAGGGCATTTTGGCCTAATAGCCACATGGTTGGATGATTTCTGGCTTTAAATTGCGTTTTTCCAATTTACTAGAGTTTTTCAAGTAGTTTTGTGCAGTTTAAGAATATTCTGACAGCAATTATGAAAAATATGGCTACTTCATTACCCCTGGGGTCATTTTTCCAAGAACCCAATGGTTTTCCTTTAAATTTGACTAGTTTTTCATTTACATCATGAAATCCACTGCCTGATGGTGACATTTTTCAGTATCGTGTCAAGAATTTGAGTATTTTATTGCATATTGCAATTTTTAGCCAAATCACTGAACCGTGAACCAGAAAATTGGACAAATTTGACCCACTTTTTGGCAAAATCTTACTAAAATCATCACTTTTTCATACTTTATTCCATTCAACAACCTCCTGATTTGAAAAATGATGACAAATTTGATCAGTTTTGACTCTGGCCTAGAGAATTGGGACTTTTGAGATATTTTTAGCTCGAATGTAGTCATTCAGAGTGAACAAATACATCAAAAATTGACACTTAACTCACCAATTTCTGACTGCACCCCCGATATGTACCTTCTTTCTATACTGGAAACCATAAGATGGGAAATTCAATCTTTATGATGAATAGCAACTCGTTGGCTTCCCCATTTACGACAACAAATGACATTTAGGGGTCACTAAGGACAAAATTGTAGCCAAATATCGTCAAAATCAAGGGTTTTTGGGGTAAAAAGCGAAAACTGATGATTCAGCAAAAACATTAAATTTGTTCATGAAAATTCCCCTTTTTGCCTCCGTCCAAAATATGTTTCACACTAATAAACTTCAATTCTGGTTGATTCTGAGTAGTTTTAAAAAATTTTGGTCACTTTCACATGTGACTAATAGCCACATGGTTGGATGATTTCTGGCTTTAAATTGCGTTTTTCCAATTTACTAGAGTTTTTCAAGTAGTTTTGTGCAGTTTAAGAATATTCTGACAGCAATTATGAAAAATATGGCTACTTCATTACCCCTGGGGTCATTTTTCCAAGAACCCAATGGTTTTCCTTTAAATTTGACTAGTTTTTCATTTACATCATGAAATCCACTGCCTGATGGTGACATTTTTCAGTATCGTGTCAAGAATTTGAGTATTTTATTGCATATTGCAATTTTTAGCCAAATCACTGAACCGTGAACCAGAAAATTGGACAAATTTGACCCACTTTTTGGCAAAATCTTACTAAAATCATCACTTTTTCATACTTTATTCCATTCAACAACCTCCTGATTTGAAAAATGATGACAAATTTGATCAGTTTTGACTCTGGCCTAGAGAATTGGGACTTTTGAGATATTTTTAGCTCGAATGTAGTCATTCAGAGTGAACAAATACATCAAAAATTGACACTTAACTCACCAATTTCTGACTGCACCCCCGATATGTACCTTCTTTCTATACTGGAAACCATAAGATGGGAAATTCAATCTTTATGATGAATAGCAACTCGTTGGCTTCCCCATTTACGACAACAAATGACATTTAGGGGTCACTAAGGACAAAATTGTAGCCAAATATCGTCAAAATCAAGGGTTTTTGGGGTAAAAAGCGAAAACTGATGATTCAGCAAAAACATTAAATTTGTTCATGAAAATTCCCCTTTTTGCCTCCGTCCAAAATATGTTTCACACTAATAAACTTCAATTCTGGTTGATTCTGAGTAGTTTTAAAAAATTTTGGTCACTTTCACATGTGACTAATAGGCAAAACTGCCCTAATTCACGTCACCATACTAGTCAATGGGCAAAAGGGCAAACGCCTGACTTTTTATCTCGAGTTATGGATTTATGTGGCCTCACTGGCCTATCTGAGGTTCTAAAGCTATGTCTAAGCTACATCTTGACACTAAACTCGATAGGGGCCAATCATCTACTTTTTGAAATAATTGGTCAATTGTGACACTACCCCCTCTCTCTGCAGACACAAATTGAAATTCACAAAAATGAAGGCAAAATTAATACGCCACTTGACTCGAAATTTTCCTTCAGATAACCCAAATAAACGCATTTTCAGAAGAAATGGCATGTTGCCATTGCAAAAAGATTACAACTGTGCCTACATACTAGCTTACTGACTCGTCATGATCACATTTGTGTTGGGCCTACATTTATTTTTGAATACTACTTTTTTCTATTCAGCGGAAGTGACGTATTAGGGCATTTTGGCCTAATAGCCACATGGTTGGATGATTTCTGGCTTTAAATTGCGTTTTTCCAATTTACTAGAGTTTTTCAAGTAGTTTTGTGCAGTTTAAGAATATTCTGACAGCAATTATGAAAAATATGGCTACTTCATTACCCCTGGGGTCATTTTTCCAAGAACCCAATGGTTTTCCTTTAAATTTGACTAGTTTTTCATTTACATCATGAAATCCACTGCCTGATGGTGACATTTTTCAGTATCGTGTCAAGAATTTGAGTATTTTATTGCATATTGCAATTTTTAGCCAAATCACTGAACCGTGAACCAGAAAATTGGACAAATTTGACCCACTTTTTGGCAAAATCTTACTAAAATCATCACTTTTTCATACTTTATTCCATTCAACAACCTCCTGATTTGAAAAATGATGACAAATTTGATCAGTTTTGACTCTGGCCTAGAGAATTGGGACTTTTGAGATATTTTTAGCTCGAATGTAGTCATTCAGAGTGAACAAATACATCAAAAATTGACACTTAACTCACCAATTTCTGACTGCACCCCCGATATGTACCTTCTTTCTATACTGGAAACCATAAGATGGGAAATTCAATCTTTATGATGAATAGCAACTCGTTGGCTTCCCCATTTACGACAACAAATGACATTTAGGGGTCACTAAGGACAAAATTGTAGCCAAATATCGTCAAAATCAAGGGTTTTTGGGGTAAAAAGCGAAAACTGATGATTCAGCAAAAACATTAAATTTGTTCATGAAAATTCCCCTTTTTGCCTCCGTCCAAAATATGTTTCACACTAATAAACTTCAATTCTGGTTGATTCTGAGTAGTTTTAAAAAATTTTGGTCACTTTCACATGTGACTAATAGGCAAAACTGCCCTAATTCACGTCACCATACTAGTCAATGGGCAAAAGGGCAAACGCCTGACTTTTTATCTCGAGTTATGGATTTATGTGGCCTCACTGGCCTATCTGAGGTTCTAAAGCTATGTCTAAGCTACATCTTGACACTAAACTCGATAGGGGCCAATCATCTACTTTTTGAAATAATTGGTCAATTGTGACACTACCCCCTCTCTCTGCAGACACAAATTGAAATTCACAAAAATGAAGGCAAAATTAATACGCCACTTGACTCGAAATTTTCCTTCAGATAACCCAAATAAACGCATTTTCAGAAGAAATGGCATGTTGCCATTGCAAAAAGATTACAACTGTGCCTACATACTAGCTTACTGACTCGTCATGATCACATTTGTGTTGGGCCTACATTTATTTTTGAATACTACTTTTTTCTATTCAGCGGAAGTGACGTATTAGGGCATTTTGGCCTAATAGCCACATGGTTGGATGATTTCTGGCTTTAAATTGCGTTTTTCCAATTTACTAGAGTTTTTCAAGTAGTTTTGTGCAGTTTAAGAATATTCTGACAGCAATTATGAAAAATATGGCTACTTCATTACCCCTGGGGTCATTTTTCCAAGAACCCAATGGTTTTCCTTTAAATTTGACTAGTTTTTCATTTACATCATGAAATCCACTGCCTGATGGTGACATTTTTCAGTATCGTGTCAAGAATTTGAGTATTTTATTGCATATTGCAATTTTTAGCCAAATCACTGAACCGTGAACCAGAAAATTGGACAAATTTGACCCACTTTTTGGCAAAATCTTACTAAAATCATCACTTTTTCATACTTTATTCCATTCAACAACCTCCTGATTTGAAAAATGATGACAAATTTGATCAGTTTTGACTCTGGCCTAGAGAATTGGGACTTTTGAGATATTTTTAGCTCGAATGTAGTCATTCAGAGTGAACAAATACATCAAAAATTGACACTTAACTCACCAATTTCTGACTGCACCCCCGATATGTACCTTCTTTCTATACTGGAAACCATAAGATGGGAAATTCAATCTTTATGATGAATAGCAACTCGTTGGCTTCCCCATTTACGACAACAAATGACATTTAGGGGTCACTAAGGACAAAATTGTAGCCAAATATCGTCAAAATCAAGGGTTTTTGGGGTAAAAAGCGAAAACTGATGATTCAGCAAAAACATTAAATTTGTTCATGAAAATTCCCCTTTTTGCCTCCGTCCAAAATATGTTTCACACTAATAAACTTCAATTCTGGTTGATTCTGAGTAGTTTTAAAAAATTTTGGTCACTTTCACATGTGACTAATAGCCACATGGTTGGATGATTTCTGGCTTTAAATTGCGTTTTTCCAATTTACTAGAGTTTTTCAAGTAGTTTTGTGCAGTTTAAGAATATTCTGACAGCAATTATGAAAAATATGGCTACTTCATTACCCCTGGGGTCATTTTTCCAAGAACCCAATGGTTTTCCTTTAAATTTGACTAGTTTTTCATTTACATCATGAAATCCACTGCCTGATGGTGACATTTTTCAGTATCGTGTCAAGAATTTGAGTATTTTATTGCATATTGCAATTTTTAGCCAAATCACTGAACCGTGAACCAGAAAATTGGACAAATTTGACCCACTTTTTGGCAAAATCTTACTAAAATCATCACTTTTTCATACTTTATTCCATTCAACAACCTCCTGATTTGAAAAATGATGACAAATTTGATCAGTTTTGACTCTGGCCTAGAGAATTGGGACTTTTGAGATATTTTTAGCTCGAATGTAGTCATTCAGAGTGAACAAATACATCAAAAATTGACACTTAACTCACCAATTTCTGACTGCACCCCCGATATGTACCTTCTTTCTATACTGGAAACCATAAGATGGGAAATTCAATCTTTATGATGAATAGCAACTCGTTGGCTTCCCCATTTACGACAACAAATGACATTTAGGGGTCACTAAGGACAAAATTGTAGCCAAATATCGTCAAAATCAAGGGTTTTTGGGGTAAAAAGCGAAAACTGATGATTCAGCAAAAACATTAAATTTGTTCATGAAAATTCCCCTTTTTGCCTCCGTCCAAAATATGTTTCACACTAATAAACTTCAATTCTGGTTGATTCTGAGTAGTTTTAAAAAATTTTGGTCACTTTCACATGTGACTAATAGGCAAAACTGCCCTAATTCACGTCACCATACTAGTCAATGGGCAAAAGGGCAAACGCCTGACTTTTTATCTCGAGTTATGGATTTATGTGGCCTCACTGGCCTATCTGAGGTTCTAAAGCTATGTCTAAGCTACATCTTGACACTAAACTCGATAGGGGCCAATCATCTACTTTTTGAAATAATTGGTCAATTGTGACACTACCCCCTCTCTCTGCAGACACAAATTGAAATTCACAAAAATGAAGGCAAAATTAATACGCCACTTGACTCGAAATTTTCCTTCAGATAACCCAAATAAACGCATTTTCAGAAGAAATGGCATGTTGCCATTGCAAAAAGATTACAACTGTGCCTACATACTAGCTTACTGACTCGTCATGATCACATTTGTGTTGGGCCTACATTTATTTTTGAATACTACTTTTTTCTATTCAGCGGAAGTGACGTATTAGGGCATTTTGGCCTAATAGCCACATGGTTGGATGATTTCTGGCTTTAAATTGCGTTTTTCCAATTTACTAGAGTTTTTCAAGTAGTTTTGTGCAGTTTAAGAATATTCTGACAGCAATTATGAAAAATATGGCTACTTCATTACCCCTGGGGTCATTTTTCCAAGAACCCAATGGTTTTCCTTTAAATTTGACTAGTTTTTCATTTACATCATGAAATCCACTGCCTGATGGTGACATTTTTCAGTATCGTGTCAAGAATTTGAGTATTTTATTGCATATTGCAATTTTTAGCCAAATCACTGAACCGTGAACCAGAAAATTGGACAAATTTGACCCACTTTTTGGCAAAATCTTACTAAAATCATCACTTTTTCATACTTTATTCCATTCAACAACCTCCTGATTTGAAAAATGATGACAAATTTGATCAGTTTTGACTCTGGCCTAGAGAATTGGGACTTTTGAGATATTTTTAGCTCGAATGTAGTCATTCAGAGTGAACAAATACATCAAAAATTGACACTTAACTCACCAATTTCTGACTGCACCCCCGATATGTACCTTCTTTCTATACTGGAAACCATAAGATGGGAAATTCAATCTTTATGATGAATAGCAACTCGTTGGCTTCCCCATTTACGACAACAAATGACATTTAGGGGTCACTAAGGACAAAATTGTAGCCAAATATCGTCAAAATCAAGGGTTTTTGGGGTAAAAAGCGAAAACTGATGATTCAGCAAAAACATTAAATTTGTTCATGAAAATTCCCCTTTTTGCCTCCGTCCAAAATATGTTTCACACTAATAAACTTCAATTCTGGTTGATTCTGAGTAGTTTTAAAAAATTTTGGTCACTTTCACATGTGACTAATAGGCAAAACTGCCCTAATTCACGTCACCATACTAGTCAATGGGCAAAAGGGCAAACGCCTGACTTTTTATCTCGAGTTATGGATTTATGTGGCCTCACTGGCCTATCTGAGGTTCTAAAGCTATGTCTAAGCTACATCTTGACACTAAACTCGATAGGGGCCAATCATCTACTTTTTGAAATAATTGGTCAATTGTGACACTACCCCCTCTCTCTGCAGACACAAATTGAAATTCACAAAAATGAAGGCAAAATTAATACGCCACTTGACTCGAAATTTTCCTTCAGATAACCCAAATAAACGCATTTTCAGAAGAAATGGCATGTTGCCATTGCAAAAAGATTACAACTGTGCCTACATACTAGCTTACTGACTCGTCATGATCACATTTGTGTTGGGCCTACATTTATTTTTGAATACTACTTTTTTCTATTCAGCGGAAGTGACGTATTAGGGCATTTTGGCCTAATAGCCACATGGTTGGATGATTTCTGGCTTTAAATTGCGTTTTTCCAATTTACTAGAGTTTTTCAAGTAGTTTTGTGCAGTTTAAGAATATTCTGACAGCAATTATGAAAAATATGGCTACTTCATTACCCCTGGGGTCATTTTTCCAAGAACCCAATGGTTTTCCTTTAAATTTGACTAGTTTTTCATTTACATCATGAAATCCACTGCCTGATGGTGACATTTTTCAGTATCGTGTCAAGAATTTGAGTATTTTATTGCATATTGCAATTTTTAGCCAAATCACTGAACCGTGAACCAGAAAATTGGACAAATTTGACCCACTTTTTGGCAAAATCTTACTAAAATCATCACTTTTTCATACTTTATTCCATTCAACAACCTCCTGATTTGAAAAATGATGACAAATTTGATCAGTTTTGACTCTGGCCTAGAGAATTGGGACTTTTGAGATATTTTTAGCTCGAATGTAGTCATTCAGAGTGAACAAATACATCAAAAATTGACACTTAACTCACCAATTTCTGACTGCACCCCCGATATGTACCTTCTTTCTATACTGGAAACCATAAGATGGGAAATTCAATCTTTATGATGAATAGCAACTCGTTGGCTTCCCCATTTACGACAACAAATGACATTTAGGGGTCACTAAGGACAAAATTGTAGCCAAATATCGTCAAAATCAAGGGTTTTTGGGGTAAAAAGCGAAAACTGATGATTCAGCAAAAACATTAAATTTGTTCATGAAAATTCCCCTTTTTGCCTCCGTCCAAAATATGTTTCACACTAATAAACTTCAATTCTGGTTGATTCTGAGTAGTTTTAAAAAATTTTGGTCACTTTCACATGTGACTAATAGGCAAAACTGCCCTAATTCACGTCACCATACTAGTCAATGGGCAAAAGGGCAAACGCCTGACTTTTTATCTCGAGTTATGGATTTATGTGGCCTCACTGGCCTATCTGAGGTTCTAAAGCTATGTCTAAGCTACATCTTGACACTAAACTCGATAGGGGCCAATCATCTACTTTTTGAAATAATTGGTCAATTGTGACACTACCCCCTCTCTCTGCAGACACAAATTGAAATTCACAAAAATGAAGGCAAAATTAATACGCCACTTGACTCGAAATTTTCCTTCAGATAACCCAAATAAACGCATTTTCAGAAGAAATGGCATGTTGCCATTGCAAAAAGATTACAACTGTGCCTACATACTAGCTTACTGACTCGTCATGATCACATTTGTGTTGGGCCTACATTTATTTTTGAATACTACTTTTTTCTATTCAGCGGAAGTGACGTATTAGGGCATTTTGGCCTAATAGCCACATGGTTGGATGATTTCTGGCTTTAAATTGCGTTTTTCCAATTTACTAGAGTTTTTCAAGTAGTTTTGTGCAGTTTAAGAATATTCTGACAGCAATTATGAAAAATATGGCTACTTCATTACCCCTGGGGTCATTTTTCCAAGAACCCAATGGTTTTCCTTTAAATTTGACTAGTTTTTCATTTACATCATGAAATCCACTGCCTGATGGTGACATTTTTCAGTATCGTGTCAAGAATTTGAGTATTTTATTGCATATTGCAATTTTTAGCCAAATCACTGAACCGTGAACCAGAAAATTGGACAAATTTGACCCACTTTTTGGCAAAATCTTACTAAAATCATCACTTTTTCATACTTTATTCCATTCAACAACCTCCTGATTTGAAAAATGATGACAAATTTGATCAGTTTTGACTCTGGCCTAGAGAATTGGGACTTTTGAGATATTTTTAGCTCGAATGTAGTCATTCAGAGTGAACAAATACATCAAAAATTGACACTTAACTCACCAATTTCTGACTGCACCCCCGATATGTACCTTCTTTCTATACTGGAAACCATAAGATGGGAAATTCAATCTTTATGATGAATAGCAACTCGTTGGCTTCCCCATTTACGACAACAAATGACATTTAGGGGTCACTAAGGACAAAATTGTAGCCAAATATCGTCAAAATCAAGGGTTTTTGGGGTAAAAAGCGAAAACTGATGATTCAGCAAAAACATTAAATTTGTTCATGAAAATTCCCCTTTTTGCCTCCGTCCAAAATATGTTTCACACTAATAAACTTCAATTCTGGTTGATTCTGAGTAGTTTTAAAAAATTTTGGTCACTTTCACATGTGACTAATAGGCAAAACTGCCCTAATTCACGTCACCATACTAGTCAATGGGCAAAAGGGCAAACGCCTGACTTTTTATCTCGAGTTATGGATTTATGTGGCCTCACTGGCCTATCTGAGGTTCTAAAGCTATGTCTAAGCTACATCTTGACACTAAACTCGATAGGGGCCAATCATCTACTTTTTGAAATAATTGGTCAATTGTGACACTACCCCCTCTCTCTGCAGACACAAATTGAAATTCACAAAAATGAAGGCAAAATTAATACGCCACTTGACTCGAAATTTTCCTTCAGATAACCCAAATAAACGCATTTTCAGAAGAAATGGCATGTTGCCATTGCAAAAAGATTACAACTGTGCCTACATACTAGCTTACTGACTCGTCATGATCACATTTGTGTTGGGCCTACATTTATTTTTGAATACTACTTTTTTCTATTCAGCGGAAGTGACGTATTAGGGCATTTTGGCCTAATAGCCACATGGTTGGATGATTTCTGGCTTTAAATTGCGTTTTTCCAATTTACTAGAGTTTTTCAAGTAGTTTTGTGCAGTTTAAGAATATTCTGACAGCAATTATGAAAAATATGGCTACTTCATTACCCCTGGGGTCATTTTTCCAAGAACCCAATGGTTTTCCTTTAAATTTGACTAGTTTTTCATTTACATCATGAAATCCACTGCCTGATGGTGACATTTTTCAGTATCGTGTCAAGAATTTGAGTATTTTATTGCATATTGCAATTTTTAGCCAAATCACTGAACCGTGAACCAGAAAATTGGACAAATTTGACCCACTTTTTGGCAAAATCTTACTAAAATCATCACTTTTTCATACTTTATTCCATTCAACAACCTCCTGATTTGAAAAATGATGACAAATTTGATCAGTTTTGACTCTGGCCTAGAGAATTGGGACTTTTGAGATATTTTTAGCTCGAATGTAGTCATTCAGAGTGAACAAATACATCAAAAATTGACACTTAACTCACCAATTTCTGACTGCACCCCCGATATGTACCTTCTTTCTATACTGGAAACCATAAGATGGGAAATTCAATCTTTATGATGAATAGCAACTCGTTGGCTTCCCCATTTACGACAACAAATGACATTTAGGGGTCACTAAGGACAAAATTGTAGCCAAATATCGTCAAAATCAAGGGTTTTTGGGGTAAAAAGCGAAAACTGATGATTCAGCAAAAACATTAAATTTGTTCATGAAAATTCCCCTTTTTGCCTCCGTCCAAAATATGTTTCACACTAATAAACTTCAATTCTGGTTGATTCTGAGTAGTTTTAAAAAATTTTGGTCACTTTCACATGTGACTAATAGGCAAAACTGCCCTAATTCACGTCACCATACTAGTCAATGGGCAAAAGGGCAAACGCCTGACTTTTTATCTCGAGTTATGGATTTATGTGGCCTCACTGGCCTATCTGAGGTTCTAAAGCTATGTCTAAGCTACATCTTGACACTAAACTCGATAGGGGCCAATCATCTACTTTTTGAAATAATTGGTCAATTGTGACACTACCCCCTCTCTCTGCAGACACAAATTGAAATTCACAAAAATGAAGGCAAAATTAATACGCCACTTGACTCGAAATTTTCCTTCAGATAACCCAAATAAACGCATTTTCAGAAGAAATGGCATGTTGCCATTGCAAAAAGATTACAACTGTGCCTACATACTAGCTTACTGACTCGTCATGATCACATTTGTGTTGGGCCTACATTTATTTTTGAATACTACTTTTTTCTATTCAGCGGAAGTGACGTATTAGGGCATTTTGGCCTAATAGCCACATGGTTGGATGATTTCTGGCTTTAAATTGCGTTTTTCCAATTTACTAGAGTTTTTCAAGTAGTTTTGTGCAGTTTAAGAATATTCTGACAGCAATTATGAAAAATATGGCTACTTCATTACCCCTGGGGTCATTTTTCCAAGAACCCAATGGTTTTCCTTTAAATTTGACTAGTTTTTCATTTACATCATGAAATCCACTGCCTGATGGTGACATTTTTCAGTATCGTGTCAAGAATTTGAGTATTTTATTGCATATTGCAATTTTTAGCCAAATCACTGAACCGTGAACCAGAAAATTGGACAAATTTGACCCACTTTTTGGCAAAATCTTACTAAAATCATCACTTTTTCATACTTTATTCCATTCAACAACCTCCTGATTTGAAAAATGATGACAAATTTGATCAGTTTTGACTCTGGCCTAGAGAATTGGGACTTTTGAGATATTTTTAGCTCGAATGTAGTCATTCAGAGTGAACAAATACATCAAAAATTGACACTTAACTCACCAATTTCTGACTGCACCCCCGATATGTACCTTCTTTCTATACTGGAAACCATAAGATGGGAAATTCAATCTTTATGATGAATAGCAACTCGTTGGCTTCCCCATTTACGACAACAAATGACATTTAGGGGTCACTAAGGACAAAATTGTAGCCAAATATCGTCAAAATCAAGGGTTTTTGGGGTAAAAAGCGAAAACTGATGATTCAGCAAAAACATTAAATTTGTTCATGAAAATTCCCCTTTTTGCCTCCGTCCAAAATATGTTTCACACTAATAAACTTCAATTCTGGTTGATTCTGAGTAGTTTTAAAAAATTTTGGTCACTTTCACATGTGACTAATAGGCAAAACTGCCCTAATTCACGTCACCATACTAGTCAATGGGCAAAAGGGCAAACGCCTGACTTTTTATCTCGAGTTATGGATTTATGTGGCCTCACTGGCCTATCTGAGGTTCTAAAGCTATGTCTAAGCTACATCTTGACACTAAACTCGATAGGGGCCAATCATCTACTTTTTGAAATAATTGGTCAATTGTGACACTACCCCCTCTCTCTGCAGACACAAATTGAAATTCACAAAAATGAAGGCAAAATTAATACGCCACTTGACTCGAAATTTTCCTTCAGATAACCCAAATAAACGCATTTTCAGAAGAAATGGCATGTTGCCATTGCAAAAAGATTACAACTGTGCCTACATACTAGCTTACTGACTCGTCATGATCACATTTGTGTTGGGCCTACATTTATTTTTGAATACTACTTTTTTCTATTCAGCGGAAGTGACGTATTAGGGCATTTTGGCCTAATAGCCACATGGTTGGATGATTTCTGGCTTTAAATTGCGTTTTTCCAATTTACTAGAGTTTTTCAAGTAGTTTTGTGCAGTTTAAGAATATTCTGACAGCAATTATGAAAAATATGGCTACTTCATTACCCCTGGGGTCATTTTTCCAAGAACCCAATGGTTTTCCTTTAAATTTGACTAGTTTTTCATTTACATCATGAAATCCACTGCCTGATGGTGACATTTTTCAGTATCGTGTCAAGAATTTGAGTATTTTATTGCATATTGCAATTTTTAGCCAAATCACTGAACCGTGAACCAGAAAATTGGACAAATTTGACCCACTTTTTGGCAAAATCTTACTAAAATCATCACTTTTTCATACTTTATTCCATTCAACAACCTCCTGATTTGAAAAATGATGACAAATTTGATCAGTTTTGACTCTGGCCTAGAGAATTGGGACTTTTGAGATATTTTTAGCTCGAATGTAGTCATTCAGAGTGAACAAATACATCAAAAATTGACACTTAACTCACCAATTTCTGACTGCACCCCCGATATGTACCTTCTTTCTATACTGGAAACCATAAGATGGGAAATTCAATCTTTATGATGAATAGCAACTCGTTGGCTTCCCCATTTACGACAACAAATGACATTTAGGGGTCACTAAGGACAAAATTGTAGCCAAATATCGTCAAAATCAAGGGTTTTTGGGGTAAAAAGCGAAAACTGATGATTCAGCAAAAACATTAAATTTGTTCATGAAAATTCCCCTTTTTGCCTCCGTCCAAAATATGTTTCACACTAATAAACTTCAATTCTGGTTGATTCTGAGTAGTTTTAAAAAATTTTGGTCACTTTCACATGTGACTAATAGGCAAAACTGCCCTAATTCACGTCACCATACTAGTCAATGGGCAAAAGGGCAAACGCCTGACTTTTTATCTCGAGTTATGGATTTATGTGGCCTCACTGGCCTATCTGAGGTTCTAAAGCTATGTCTAAGCTACATCTTGACACTAAACTCGATAGGGGCCAATCATCTACTTTTTGAAATAATTGGTCAATTGTGACACTACCCCCTCTCTCTGCAGACACAAATTGAAATTCACAAAAATGAAGGCAAAATTAATACGCCACTTGACTCGAAATTTTCCTTCAGATAACCCAAATAAACGCATTTTCAGAAGAAATGGCATGTTGCCATTGCAAAAAGATTACAACTGTGCCTACATACTAGCTTACTGACTCGTCATGATCACATTTGTGTTGGGCCTACATTTATTTTTGAATACTACTTTTTTCTATTCAGCGGAAGTGACGTATTAGGGCATTTTGGCCTAATAGCCACATGGTTGGATGATTTCTGGCTTTAAATTGCGTTTTTCCAATTTACTAGAGTTTTTCAAGTAGTTTTGTGCAGTTTAAGAATATTCTGACAGCAATTATGAAAAATATGGCTACTTCATTACCCCTGGGGTCATTTTTCCAAGAACCCAATGGTTTTCCTTTAAATTTGACTAGTTTTTCATTTACATCATGAAATCCACTGCCTGATGGTGACATTTTTCAGTATCGTGTCAAGAATTTGAGTATTTTATTGCATATTGCAATTTTTAGCCAAATCACTGAACCGTGAACCAGAAAATTGGACAAATTTGACCCACTTTTTGGCAAAATCTTACTAAAATCATCACTTTTTCATACTTTATTCCATTCAACAACCTCCTGATTTGAAAAATGATGACAAATTTGATCAGTTTTGACTCTGGCCTAGAGAATTGGGACTTTTGAGATATTTTTAGCTCGAATGTAGTCATTCAGAGTGAACAAATACATCAAAAATTGACACTTAACTCACCAATTTCTGACTGCACCCCCGATATGTACCTTCTTTCTATACTGGAAACCATAAGATGGGAAATTCAATCTTTATGATGAATAGCAACTCGTTGGCTTCCCCATTTACGACAACAAATGACATTTAGGGGTCACTAAGGACAAAATTGTAGCCAAATATCGTCAAAATCAAGGGTTTTTGGGGTAAAAAGCGAAAACTGATGATTCAGCAAAAACATTAAATTTGTTCATGAAAATTCCCCTTTTTGCCTCCGTCCAAAATATGTTTCACACTAATAAACTTCAATTCTGGTTGATTCTGAGTAGTTTTAAAAAATTTTGGTCACTTTCACATGTGACTAATAGGCAAAACTGCCCTAATTCACGTCACCATACTAGTCAATGGGCAAAAGGGCAAACGCCTGACTTTTTATCTCGAGTTATGGATTTATGTGGCCTCACTGGCCTATCTGAGGTTCTAAAGCTATGTCTAAGCTACATCTTGACACTAAACTCGATAGGGGCCAATCATCTACTTTTTGAAATAATTGGTCAATTGTGACACTACCCCCTCTCTCTGCAGACACAAATTGAAATTCACAAAAATGAAGGCAAAATTAATACGCCACTTGACTCGAAATTTTCCTTCAGATAACCCAAATAAACGCATTTTCAGAAGAAATGGCATGTTGCCATTGCAAAAAGATTACAACTGTGCCTACATACTAGCTTACTGACTCGTCATGATCACATTTGTGTTGGGCCTACATTTATTTTTGAATACTACTTTTTTCTATTCAGCGGAAGTGACGTATTAGGGCATTTTGGCCTAATAGCCACATGGTTGGATGATTTCTGGCTTTAAATTGCGTTTTTCCAATTTACTAGAGTTTTTCAAGTAGTTTTGTGCAGTTTAAGAATATTCTGACAGCAATTATGAAAAATATGGCTACTTCATTACCCCTGGGGTCATTTTTCCAAGAACCCAATGGTTTTCCTTTAAATTTGACTAGTTTTTCATTTACATCATGAAATCCACTGCCTGATGGTGACATTTTTCAGTATCGTGTCAAGAATTTGAGTATTTTATTGCATATTGCAATTTTTAGCCAAATCACTGAACCGTGAACCAGAAAATTGGACAAATTTGACCCACTTTTTGGCAAAATCTTACTAAAATCATCACTTTTTCATACTTTATTCCATTCAACAACCTCCTGATTTGAAAAATGATGACAAATTTGATCAGTTTTGACTCTGGCCTAGAGAATTGGGACTTTTGAGATATTTTTAGCTCGAATGTAGTCATTCAGAGTGAACAAATACATCAAAAATTGACACTTAACTCACCAATTTCTGACTGCACCCCCGATATGTACCTTCTTTCTATACTGGAAACCATAAGATGGGAAATTCAATCTTTATGATGAATAGCAACTCGTTGGCTTCCCCATTTACGACAACAAATGACATTTAGGGGTCACTAAGGACAAAATTGTAGCCAAATATCGTCAAAATCAAGGGTTTTTGGGGTAAAAAGCGAAAACTGATGATTCAGCAAAAACATTAAATTTGTTCATGAAAATTCCCCTTTTTGCCTCCGTCCAAAATATGTTTCACACTAATAAACTTCAATTCTGGTTGATTCTGAGTAGTTTTAAAAAATTTTGGTCACTTTCACATGTGACTAATAGGCAAAACTGCCCTAATTCACGTCACCATACTAGTCAATGGGCAAAAGGGCAAACGCCTGACTTTTTATCTCGAGTTATGGATTTATGTGGCCTCACTGGCCTATCTGAGGTTCTAAAGCTATGTCTAAGCTACATCTTGACACTAAACTCGATAGGGGCCAATCATCTACTTTTTGAAATAATTGGTCAATTGTGACACTACCCCCTCTCTCTGCAGACACAAATTGAAATTCACAAAAATGAAGGCAAAATTAATACGCCACTTGACTCGAAATTTTCCTTCAGATAACCCAAATAAACGCATTTTCAGAAGAAATGGCATGTTGCCATTGCAAAAAGATTACAACTGTGCCTACATACTAGCTTACTGACTCGTCATGATCACATTTGTGTTGGGCCTACATTTATTTTTGAATACTACTTTTTTCTATTCAGCGGAAGTGACGTATTAGGGCATTTTGGCCTAATAGCCACATGGTTGGATGATTTCTGGCTTTAAATTGCGTTTTTCCAATTTACTAGAGTTTTTCAAGTAGTTTTGTGCAGTTTAAGAATATTCTGACAGCAATTATGAAAAATATGGCTACTTCATTACCCCTGGGGTCATTTTTCCAAGAACCCAATGGTTTTCCTTTAAATTTGACTAGTTTTTCATTTACATCATGAAATCCACTGCCTGATGGTGACATTTTTCAGTATCGTGTCAAGAATTTGAGTATTTTATTGCATATTGCAATTTTTAGCCAAATCACTGAACCGTGAACCAGAAAATTGGACAAATTTGACCCACTTTTTGGCAAAATCTTACTAAAATCATCACTTTTTCATACTTTATTCCATTCAACAACCTCCTGATTTGAAAAATGATGACAAATTTGATCAGTTTTGACTCTGGCCTAGAGAATTGGGACTTTTGAGATATTTTTAGCTCGAATGTAGTCATTCAGAGTGAACAAATACATCAAAAATTGACACTTAACTCACCAATTTCTGACTGCACCCCCGATATGTACCTTCTTTCTATACTGGAAACCATAAGATGGGAAATTCAATCTTTATGATGAATAGCAACTCGTTGGCTTCCCCATTTACGACAACAAATGACATTTAGGGGTCACTAAGGACAAAATTGTAGCCAAATATCGTCAAAATCAAGGGTTTTTGGGGTAAAAAGCGAAAACTGATGATTCAGCAAAAACATTAAATTTGTTCATGAAAATTCCCCTTTTTGCCTCCGTCCAAAATATGTTTCACACTAATAAACTTCAATTCTGGTTGATTCTGAGTAGTTTTAAAAAATTTTGGTCACTTTCACATGTGACTAATAGGCAAAACTGCCCTAATTCACGTCACCATACTAGTCAATGGGCAAAAGGGCAAACGCCTGACTTTTTATCTCGAGTTATGGATTTATGTGGCCTCACTGGCCTATCTGAGGTTCTAAAGCTATGTCTAAGCTACATCTTGACACTAAACTCGATAGGGGCCAATCATCTACTTTTTGAAATAATTGGTCAATTGTGACACTACCCCCTCTCTCTGCAGACACAAATTGAAATTCACAAAAATGAAGGCAAAATTAATACGCCACTTGACTCGAAATTTTCCTTCAGATAACCCAAATAAACGCATTTTCAGAAGAAATGGCATGTTGCCATTGCAAAAAGATTACAACTGTGCCTACATACTAGCTTACTGACTCGTCATGATCACATTTGTGTTGGGCCTACATTTATTTTTGAATACTACTTTTTTCTATTCAGCGGAAGTGACGTATTAGGGCATTTTGGCCTAATAGCCACATGGTTGGATGATTTCTGGCTTTAAATTGCGTTTTTCCAATTTACTAGAGTTTTTCAAGTAGTTTTGTGCAGTTTAAGAATATTCTGACAGCAATTATGAAAAATATGGCTACTTCATTACCCCTGGGGTCATTTTTCCAAGAACCCAATGGTTTTCCTTTAAATTTGACTAGTTTTTCATTTACATCATGAAATCCACTGCCTGATGGTGACATTTTTCAGTATCGTGTCAAGAATTTGAGTATTTTATTGCATATTGCAATTTTTAGCCAAATCACTGAACCGTGAACCAGAAAATTGGACAAATTTGACCCACTTTTTGGCAAAATCTTACTAAAATCATCACTTTTTCATACTTTATTCCATTCAACAACCTCCTGATTTGAAAAATGATGACAAATTTGATCAGTTTTGACTCTGGCCTAGAGAATTGGGACTTTTGAGATATTTTTAGCTCGAATGTAGTCATTCAGAGTGAACAAATACATCAAAAATTGACACTTAACTCACCAATTTCTGACTGCACCCCCGATATGTACCTTCTTTCTATACTGGAAACCATAAGATGGGAAATTCAATCTTTATGATGAATAGCAACTCGTTGGCTTCCCCATTTACGACAACAAATGACATTTAGGGGTCACTAAGGACAAAATTGTAGCCAAATATCGTCAAAATCAAGGGTTTTTGGGGTAAAAAGCGAAAACTGATGATTCAGCAAAAACATTAAATTTGTTCATGAAAATTCCCCTTTTTGCCTCCGTCCAAAATATGTTTCACACTAATAAACTTCAATTCTGGTTGATTCTGAGTAGTTTTAAAAAATTTTGGTCACTTTCACATGTGACTAATAGGCAAAACTGCCCTAATTCACGTCACCATACTAGTCAATGGGCAAAAGGGCAAACGCCTGACTTTTTATCTCGAGTTATGGATTTATGTGGCCTCACTGGCCTATCTGAGGTTCTAAAGCTATGTCTAAGCTACATCTTGACACTAAACTCGATAGGGGCCAATCATCTACTTTTTGAAATAATTGGTCAATTGTGACACTACCCCCTCTCTCTGCAGACACAAATTGAAATTCACAAAAATGAAGGCAAAATTAATACGCCACTTGACTCGAAATTTTCCTTCAGATAACCCAAATAAACGCATTTTCAGAAGAAATGGCATGTTGCCATTGCAAAAAGATTACAACTGTGCCTACATACTAGCTTACTGACTCGTCATGATCACATTTGTGTTGGGCCTACATTTATTTTTGAATACTACTTTTTTCTATTCAGCGGAAGTGACGTATTAGGGCATTTTGGCCTAATAGCCACATGGTTGGATGATTTCTGGCTTTAAATTGCGTTTTTCCAATTTACTAGAGTTTTTCAAGTAGTTTTGTGCAGTTTAAGAATATTCTGACAGCAATTATGAAAAATATGGCTACTTCATTACCCCTGGGGTCATTTTTCCAAGAACCCAATGGTTTTCCTTTAAATTTGACTAGTTTTTCATTTACATCATGAAATCCACTGCCTGATGGTGACATTTTTCAGTATCGTGTCAAGAATTTGAGTATTTTATTGCATATTGCAATTTTTAGCCAAATCACTGAACCGTGAACCAGAAAATTGGACAAATTTGACCCACTTTTTGGCAAAATCTTACTAAAATCATCACTTTTTCATACTTTATTCCATTCAACAACCTCCTGATTTGAAAAATGATGACAAATTTGATCAGTTTTGACTCTGGCCTAGAGAATTGGGACTTTTGAGATATTTTTAGCTCGAATGTAGTCATTCAGAGTGAACAAATACATCAAAAATTGACACTTAACTCACCAATTTCTGACTGCACCCCCGATATGTACCTTCTTTCTATACTGGAAACCATAAGATGGGAAATTCAATCTTTATGATGAATAGCAACTCGTTGGCTTCCCCATTTACGACAACAAATGACATTTAGGGGTCACTAAGGACAAAATTGTAGCCAAATATCGTCAAAATCAAGGGTTTTTGGGGTAAAAAGCGAAAACTGATGATTCAGCAAAAACATTAAATTTGTTCATGAAAATTCCCCTTTTTGCCTCCGTCCAAAATATGTTTCACACTAATAAACTTCAATTCTGGTTGATTCTGAGTAGTTTTAAAAAATTTTGGTCACTTTCACATGTGACTAATAGGCAAAACTGCCCTAATTCACGTCACCATACTAGTCAATGGGCAAAAGGGCAAACGCCTGACTTTTTATCTCGAGTTATGGATTTATGTGGCCTCACTGGCCTATCTGAGGTTCTAAAGCTATGTCTAAGCTACATCTTGACACTAAACTCGATAGGGGCCAATCATCTACTTTTTGAAATAATTGGTCAATTGTGACACTACCCCCTCTCTCTGCAGACACAAATTGAAATTCACAAAAATGAAGGCAAAATTAATACGCCACTTGACTCGAAATTTTCCTTCAGATAACCCAAATAAACGCATTTTCAGAAGAAATGGCATGTTGCCATTGCAAAAAGATTACAACTGTGCCTACATACTAGCTTACTGACTCGTCATGATCACATTTGTGTTGGGCCTACATTTATTTTTGAATACTACTTTTTTCTATTCAGCGGAAGTGACGTATTAGGGCATTTTGGCCTAATAGCCACATGGTTGGATGATTTCTGGCTTTAAATTGCGTTTTTCCAATTTACTAGAGTTTTTCAAGTAGTTTTGTGCAGTTTAAGAATATTCTGACAGCAATTATGAAAAATATGGCTACTTCATTACCCCTGGGGTCATTTTTCCAAGAACCCAATGGTTTTCCTTTAAATTTGACTAGTTTTTCATTTACATCATGAAATCCACTGCCTGATGGTGACATTTTTCAGTATCGTGTCAAGAATTTGAGTATTTTATTGCATATTGCAATTTTTAGCCAAATCACTGAACCGTGAACCAGAAAATTGGACAAATTTGACCCACTTTTTGGCAAAATCTTACTAAAATCATCACTTTTTCATACTTTATTCCATTCAACAACCTCCTGATTTGAAAAATGATGACAAATTTGATCAGTTTTGACTCTGGCCTAGAGAATTGGGACTTTTGAGATATTTTTAGCTCGAATGTAGTCATTCAGAGTGAACAAATACATCAAAAATTGACACTTAACTCACCAATTTCTGACTGCACCCCCGATATGTACCTTCTTTCTATACTGGAAACCATAAGATGGGAAATTCAATCTTTATGATGAATAGCAACTCGTTGGCTTCCCCATTTACGACAACAAATGACATTTAGGGGTCACTAAGGACAAAATTGTAGCCAAATATCGTCAAAATCAAGGGTTTTTGGGGTAAAAAGCGAAAACTGATGATTCAGCAAAAACATTAAATTTGTTCATGAAAATTCCCCTTTTTGCCTCCGTCCAAAATATGTTTCACACTAATAAACTTCAATTCTGGTTGATTCTGAGTAGTTTTAAAAAATTTTGGTCACTTTCACATGTGACTAATAGGCAAAACTGCCCTAATTCACGTCACCATACTAGTCAATGGGCAAAAGGGCAAACGCCTGACTTTTTATCTCGAGTTATGGATTTATGTGGCCTCACTGGCCTATCTGAGGTTCTAAAGCTATGTCTAAGCTACATCTTGACACTAAACTCGATAGGGGCCAATCATCTACTTTTTGAAATAATTGGTCAATTGTGACACTACCCCCTCTCTCTGCAGACACAAATTGAAATTCACAAAAATGAAGGCAAAATTAATACGCCACTTGACTCGAAATTTTCCTTCAGATAACCCAAATAAACGCATTTTCAGAAGAAATGGCATGTTGCCATTGCAAAAAGATTACAACTGTGCCTACATACTAGCTTACTGACTCGTCATGATCACATTTGTGTTGGGCCTACATTTATTTTTGAATACTACTTTTTTCTATTCAGCGGAAGTGACGTATTAGGGCATTTTGGCCTAATAGCCACATGGTTGGATGATTTCTGGCTTTAAATTGCGTTTTTCCAATTTACTAGAGTTTTTCAAGTAGTTTTGTGCAGTTTAAGAATATTCTGACAGCAATTATGAAAAATATGGCTACTTCATTACCCCTGGGGTCATTTTTCCAAGAACCCAATGGTTTTCCTTTAAATTTGACTAGTTTTTCATTTACATCATGAAATCCACTGCCTGATGGTGACATTTTTCAGTATCGTGTCAAGAATTTGAGTATTTTATTGCATATTGCAATTTTTAGCCAAATCACTGAACCGTGAACCAGAAAATTGGACAAATTTGACCCACTTTTTGGCAAAATCTTACTAAAATCATCACTTTTTCATACTTTATTCCATTCAACAACCTCCTGATTTGAAAAATGATGACAAATTTGATCAGTTTTGACTCTGGCCTAGAGAATTGGGACTTTTGAGATATTTTTAGCTCGAATGTAGTCATTCAGAGTGAACAAATACATCAAAAATTGACACTTAACTCACCAATTTCTGACTGCACCCCCGATATGTACCTTCTTTCTATACTGGAAACCATAAGATGGGAAATTCAATCTTTATGATGAATAGCAACTCGTTGGCTTCCCCATTTACGACAACAAATGACATTTAGGGGTCACTAAGGACAAAATTGTAGCCAAATATCGTCAAAATCAAGGGTTTTTGGGGTAAAAAGCGAAAACTGATGATTCAGCAAAAACATTAAATTTGTTCATGAAAATTCCCCTTTTTGCCTCCGTCCAAAATATGTTTCACACTAATAAACTTCAATTCTGGTTGATTCTGAGTAGTTTTAAAAAATTTTGGTCACTTTCACATGTGACTAATAGGCAAAACTGCCCTAATTCACGTCACCATACTAGTCAATGGGCAAAAGGGCAAACGCCTGACTTTTTATCTCGAGTTATGGATTTATGTGGCCTCACTGGCCTATCTGAGGTTCTAAAGCTATGTCTAAGCTACATCTTGACACTAAACTCGATAGGGGCCAATCATCTACTTTTTGAAATAATTGGTCAATTGTGACACTACCCCCTCTCTCTGCAGACACAAATTGAAATTCACAAAAATGAAGGCAAAATTAATACGCCACTTGACTCGAAATTTTCCTTCAGATAACCCAAATAAACGCATTTTCAGAAGAAATGGCATGTTGCCATTGCAAAAAGATTACAACTGTGCCTACATACTAGCTTACTGACTCGTCATGATCACATTTGTGTTGGGCCTACATTTATTTTTGAATACTACTTTTTTCTATTCAGCGGAAGTGACGTATTAGGGCATTTTGGCCTTTGCAAAAGAGGAGACGTCCGAATATTCACGAAATTTTACAAAGAATATAATTCCTAAATATTTTAATATATTTTAAGGTTCATATCAGTACTGTTTCAATTTGTCGAATGCAATCAAATGATGTAGATCTATTACAAGATTGCTTGGTTTAAAGCTCGATAATCAAACATTGACTCAATCTAAATCGAGCCTTCTAGAAAATAGTTCCAGTATTAATTGTATTCATACGCAAAGTGAATGTCAGAAATTAAAACAGAACTGGAAGAACTAATATTCCCAATTTCCTCAGATGTACACGTGGTAAAGTAAGTATATCGATATAGAATACCTGATTATGCTTTATTAATGAATTGTTATATTTTTTGTTTTCACATACTCCATGTACCTGCTATAAAACTAGTAAAAATATAAAAATTCCTCTATTATCGCCCATGGATTTTCTCATCTACAAAATTAGATTCTAATCGGACATGTAAAAAGAAAGAATATATTCTGGATTTTGAAGCCCTGTGATCGGATGATGGGATGTTGACCTTAAAGCATTCCCCAATAGTACTGATGGAAGTAAAAACTCCAAATAGTCTCATCAAATACTCATCAAATACGGTGTGTGACCGTATAATCATAAATTAGGTATATCGTTATCGTTAGTCCAACAGCATTAGACCTAGCCTGGGCCTCGTTTCTTATCTGACATGTCTTATGGCCCCGGTTAGGTCTAACCTCCATGATCATTTTGCCCTTGATGCGTTAATTTAATCGTTCCGCAGGTTCCGACAAGCGGAACTAATACTCCTATTCGTGATAAGAGTTCAGGTGGTAATTTACATAAATATCTCCCATGATGCATCGCTTTGGAAGGGACAAATTTTCATTGGCCCGCCGAACGAGTCGATTACTCTGAACGTTTCTCAGCTTCTGATCTTCCATCAGCCCTCAAGCATAGTTATATAATCCAATCTATTCAGTAATCAGAAAGATAATCGGAGATTCAAAGTAACATTATTTATATTTTTCGATCTTCGATGGCGTCTGAGCAATTTCTGGGATATCAGTGACGTCACTGGAATTGGACGGTATTTTCAACTACAGATTTCTTCGGATTTGGGGATTATAGCTCAAAAAGCTTTGTCATATATCTTAATTACATACATACCTATCGTTTGTGCAAATGAAACTCTACATAAATGTTTAATAGAGCCGCAGTGCGGCATTGAAAATAGCACCCCTGTGTAATCCAATGGGAAAGAACCCGGATGAAGATGAAGTTGTACCATACATGAGAGCTCTTCAAACGAGAGTTAGCTAAACTGAACAATATTAAACGTTATCGCGTATTGGTATATTAAACCCTGAAACCATGGTAAGATTACACAAAGAATGTGATTCAAGCATGCATACATTCCTTATGAATACATACACACCATCCCGTATCCCCCTTAGACCCTATTGATGCCTAATTACAAAAATATTGGAGACAGGTTTGGAATATAACAAAAATGTTGGTCAGTTTCGGTAACATCGAAATTGCAAATCGTATCAGAAATTAATTGTCATCGCGGCACAGCATTTACAAACAGTAGGTTTGCAATTAAGAACTATTTCTCCTGAATCCGTAACTCGAGTACAGCTCGTCAGAGCTGCCTATACATTGCCTCGAGTTGTCTTCTAGAAACTCGCAATCTATTTCAACTCGCGAGCTAGCTATAACTCGAGTCAACTCTTTCAAGCATGTAAAATGAATTCGGGTCCCGGAGATCGTGCAACATTACTTCATTAGGGGAATTAATATACCAATGGTCGCCATATTTAGCGCCCGACACCTAAAAAACACTCTCAAAGCTTCACAAAGTTCAACAAATATCGTGGAATGACGAATGACAATTTACACCAGAAAATCAGAAAAAGATTGACTATGGAAGGAACTCAAGCGGGTGATAATGGAGTAGTCACTAAAATTGAATAAAAATGGTCCCCTTATTCTCGCGTCGTTTACACGACTTTTACAAAAAAGATGATCTATCATTAAATTAAGATCATAAGTCTTAACTTTAGATCGATAACCAGCAGTCTTTAATATAAATAATGAAGATAATCCGGGAAAACCATTCATTAATTTGAGGGGCCCTTCTGGGTTTTCTAAAATATTGTTTGGTTAGATTCAAGCGATCTACTTACGTATTCGGCGACGTCTATACCAGATCGTTTTTGATTGAAATATGAGATAAACTGCACTGAATACCACACTTTCTTATGGCCCCAACGTGTTAAACATCTTTTAGATGTGACTAAACCAGAGAAACTTGCCGCTAGAAGTGACAGTAATTTTGTATACCCGGGTTTACAATATGTACCGGACGAAATGAATTAACTCGAGTTTTACTCGAGTTTTGGAAATATTTGGCAAGTTGAACTCGAGTTGGATTTTTCTGGCGAGTTACACCTCTAGTATACACGCGCTACATAAATCAATCAAAGATACCTGTTATTCTCAAAATTTATCTTTTTATGCCGAGTAATCGCGATAATAATTATCAATCTATTTGACAACAATTTCGTTTCGCTAGTAGTTTAATTTTACGATCCGGGACACTCGGACGAACAGACACAATGACGGACATGCGGAAATGTCATTTTAGAGATTGGTAAGTGTAGCCTCATTTTACTAGTACATGTATAAGTGAACATTTAACACAATAAATATTGTGTTAAATCGCTTGATGTTATGTGTTCTTATATTATTGTCAAGTATCATTTGCATGTTATCGCGGCAAAATGGTTTCGATGGATCCAGAACTTGCATCAAAGGAAAGAATAGTAAAGAGGTTAAACTCAATAATGGCCCCAAGAAAATTCCTAATAGTAAAGAATGCTGTTATTGAGTTTAACGACCTTGAACTAGTATATCATGGCCTTCGTCCAAAGATAAATCCCTGCATGTATTTATACTGTATACGGGTCATGTCGTAATCATCAAATTTTAAATCAAATGTTCGCCATTTATCCACATCACAATTTGAATTGCGGGTTTTGGTCTTATTAGATATTGCCTCACCAAAAATTCCAAAACACACATGAATTTAAAAAATAAGCACTCAAAGGACCATATTGCAGGCCTGTCAACTGTCCCGCAATTTGCGTATTTGTCACGCATTTGCTGAAGAATTTGAAGTCACGCCAGTTAGTTTTGCGTGACAGAAAATGTCTTGCAAATACGCATTTTACCTGGTAATTGTCAAGCAAAAGTATATCTGTAGAAAAATTTATAAAAAAGTTCGTCTACACAGCAAAAATACGAACGCCGAAAAAAAACGTATGCATTTCGTTCGTACCTATCACGCGAATTACGTATATGTCACGCATTCCGTTCGAAATTATTCGTACCAACGAGGCCTGTGGCCTCTTATATTTTGATGCTTCTCTGGCATGTTATTTTCGGAAAAACTAGCATGGCTGAAGCTCCCTAAATAACAAAACGCCACAGCTTTGCTGCACATTACACATAACTATCTGAAATATACAAAAGATAGGACTTGTACATATGTTTCTATTTTCTTATATTCTGTTGCAATATAGTCATTTGATTTAAATTCAAAGTAGTTCCAAACATTTAAAATTTTACTGTAGTTCATATCTTCTGGAACGCTAATTTAGAATTTACAGCCAGTTACTAATATCAGACAATAATGACATTTCGTCCAGTTTTCGAATATCGCCATATATTTTAATTTCTGATGAAATCATGCAATATCTCATCAAGGAGCCCAGCCAGTTCCATTTTAATGCTTGATTTATTTAAAAATATTTAATAAAGGTCCATTTGCAGTATCTGTATGCCAAGTGATTTTAGACACTCATATCTTTCACCATGAGTACTTTCTGGGCATGAATACAGTGGTTTTTATTAAGACAATATGTTTTCTTTCAAATGAAGTCCCCATGATGATAAAAATTTCAATCGAACAATTCGAAAAATTATAAATAGGGACCCCATGTCAATAATTTTTTCATGTTTAACTTATTTGCTCAAAAGAGGATGTTCTTTTTCTGATTTTTATTGCATGAAAATAATTCAACAAGGGGTCTAAAACATCTTCAAAAGTAGAATGCTAAAGTCTAGTTTTGAAGATATACATTTTTGATGACCAAATTCATGTTGAAAACAATGGACAGCATGTATTCTCCCTATGGGAAAATAACATGGGAAATGTGTTTTTTAACTTTATCGCATTTCAATACCCATCCCCTTTTCAGAAGTAATTAATATATTGTAGAAAAAACTTTTGAGACATTTAAATTGAGAAAAAGAAGATCTTCTTTTTAGAAGATAAGCCTTGCATTTTTAAATACGATAAAAAGTGACAAGGTGGGGTCCTAATCCATAATTTTTCAGAGAGTGGGATTGATATTTTACTATCATGGGGACGTCTTTTTAAAGAAAACATACTGTTTTGATAAAAACCACTGCATTTATACCCAGAAAATACTTATGGTAAAAGATATGACTGTCTAAAATCACTTGCCTGATACTGCACATGGAGCTTCATAACAAGACGGCCAGCTTTTTTCAAATGGTTCACGGTGTTCCAGATGAAATTACTTCTAGCCAAGAATTGGCCAGAAACACGAGTAAGTCACTGCCTTTAGAATCTGCATGTTGGACGAAGAGGATGATCAAGCATAGTTCATATAGTGCTAATACAAAATAATAAAGAGTGTGAAATTTCAGCTCAAACTCGTGACAAATGCATTATGCACAAGCTGGTATGAAGCCTTAGGGACACTCATTTTGGTAAATATGATTTACGGTGTATACTTTTCTGCAGTTAGGGGGAGTTTGGGACACTAAATGTTCAAATTCAAGATAATATGCCAACTATACGACTTATCAGTTAATTTGTATCAGCACTACAGATGAGTTTATAAGACATTTTTTAGCACTTCCGCCATATAGTTGAGTTGATCAACTTGTCCTGAAAAGAAAATCCATCCCAATCCTGATCCCCTCTGTATAGTAAGTGGTGGCCCAAATTTTCAGACTCGATTATTGGGAGCAATTTAAGACAATCAGTAATGTCCATGTTATTTATAATACCATATACCATCTTACATACCTTAGATATATTTTGAGACCATGTCATGAGCACAGTTGCACCAATATTTCGAAAAATCAACTAACAGAACAACCAACTGTCAAACAAAATAAGTCAATAACAACATACAATTTTTTTCAATTTATCTTGTAAAACCCTTGTACGTAATAAATACGACATATAAGTATGCTTCGTTTATTTGAAAATGATCAATATATACAACTGGTAATGTTGAAATGTATGTTTTTGCAATAAGAGAAATATAAGCCTCTAAAACTTACCATTTAATGTTCACAGGAACCTGTATCAAGTGATGGCTATTGAAACAATGGGTGTCATCGAAAGATTTGTCCAGCTTGGGGAGCATGCGGTTTTTCATAAAACACTTGTAAAAACGAAAACTTCACACATTTTTTAACTCCTATGTTTCGCTATACCAAAAAATGACTACTCATGCAATGAGTATATCATTTGCAGATAAACTTCACTTCTCTTTGAAGTCTAATAACGCTAAGAGTAAAAGCTATTGAAAAAGTATCACACTCTATTTCTTTTTTTAACTTTTTAATGGCACGATAGAGTGACATGATCATATTTAAAAATGTTTTCAGCATAACTTTAAAGGTATTAATAAGATCTAGATGTGTTTGGCCTTTTTGATTTTTTCTATAAAAAAATGTTTAATTTCTTTGCTGATTTCTAGTTGGTCATCTTTTGCTCCCATCATCCACTATAGTAACTTGTCTGTCTATTTCTCCATCTGTTCTTCATTTCTTCTCTCCATCAACAATTTTCTGATGGATGAAAACTGCTATTCATCAGAACCAATGCTCATCCATTACATAGGGGTCCATGCAGGTGTCATTTATTTATTTTTTTTATTTATTTATCAATAGTACACATATAGCAGTGATCTCCCCAGCATTAAAGCAAGTGGGCGCAGCACCCACCTGAGATTTTGAAAATAGGTTTGCACCCACCTGAAAATCCATTTGCACCCACTTGAAAATGAGAAAAATCATGAAAGATTGGCATATTTTGACCAATTTTTATCTGAATTGTGAAAATGAGAATTTTGCACCCACCTGAGAAAAGATCCTGGGGAGATCACAGTATAGTGAGCTATTGCAATCACTCACTTTTCAGTCTGTATGTATGTCCATCCACCAGTCTGTCAACAATAGTGGCATGTTTTAAATTTTCCTGTTTTAGGTTATTGTTTATCATCAATTGAGAAACCCTCCCCCATGACTCCTGGTTCAAATGCTTGCAAGCCTATTTTCAAAATGGCCACCATTCGAGATGTCATGCACTGTATAGTAAAAACCCATCTCACTTTTAACAGTCATTTTATGAGATAATTTTGTAAAAGGGAAATGGGCAATGTTTCAATTGCTTTACAATTGATTTACTTTTGGGGCATTTTGGGTAAATTTTAATGTGGGCAGTTTGGATTTTCCATCCTAAAATCATGTCTGTAAAGTCTTTAGTTTTGGGCCAAACAATTTCATTCATCATTCTGAAATTTTAGTGACTGCACTCTTATCTTACCACTTACTTTATATATGTTGCATATTTTCAGGGTTGAAGAATGCCTAAGAGGAGACTAAGGATCAACCTTGATGACACTGGGGGCTCAGTCAGCAGAAGAACAAGATCCTCACGTGGAGCTAATGACACTCCCAAAGACCAAGATGGTGCCACTGATAAAGACAATGATACTGGAGCTGAAGCACCAGCACATAATAACAACTCACCAAAAGCTGTTGAACCATCCACCAGTGACAGTCCTGCTAAATCTCCTGGTAGCCCTGAGAATGCTTGCTCAATATGCCTCAGTGAAGTCACAAATAAATCATTCACAGACAGTTGTTTCCATGAATTCTGCTTTATCTGCCTAAAGGAGTGGTCAAAGGTGAAGGCTGTGTGCCCATTATGTAAACAACAATTCAAGAGTATCATACACAATGTAAAATCCAACAATGATTATGAACAATATGAAATAAAGCGGCATGAGCAACAGACAATAAGATATGGTATTGGGGCTTCACGCACAGAATCAATTGGTGAGTCAATGATCAGAATTAGGGAAGCAAGAGCAGCTAGAGAAAGAATGATCCAAGCCAGAGCAGCAAGCAGGCTCGAATTGGCACACACTAGAGACAGGCTCATGGAAGCAACCAACAGACTCAACAACAGTAATGTAGGGCAAAGGATGGAAAACCTACGTCAACGATACCAATCAGTATTAGAGCGCAGACATGAACTTCGATCTAGGCGATGTAACACCACCTCAGAGTTCCGCTCTCAGGTCTACAATGAAGGCCTTAGAGTTGACCCACATAGCATCCTTGGTCGTGGGTCTAGATCCAGGACTGTCAAGTATAGAGATATAACTCCTGAGTTCTTTCGCCAGAACCCTGCCCAAACCCACAGATTGGTGCCCTTCCTAAACAGAGAGCTGAATGCTTTGTTACATAATGATTCCAACAATGTTCACCTTGTTCTAGATGTCATTATGAGATTGATAACAAGATTTCCTATTGACAGTTCAGAATTCCTTACTCGATTGACTGTGTACCTTGGTAGACGAACTAGCCATTTTGTCCATGAGTTTTACAACTTTGCAAGATCACCCTATGATTTAGAAAAATATGACAGATGTGCTGAATACAGCTCCACAGCAACTGAACCTGAAATAGTTGATTCTAGTAGTCCTAGTAGTGAAGACAATGGGAACACAGATGGCCAATCCCCAGGTGGTGTTATTGTACTTGGCGACTCTCCTGAACCCCAACAAGCGGAAGATGAGAGCCAGGATCAACACACAGAGGCTAGATTAAGCATTAACAGACCTTCAAATATAAATGCACCTGGCAGTTCACTTGACATTGACCTGATGCCATTGCTAGATCAAGTGAGGGGTTTTCTGGATAGCACGCAGAGGGCCACTAGGTCAGGTTGGCATTCCCCAACCCTACAAGGTTCAAGCTCACCTGAATTCTGGAGTCCCCCTTCTCCCCCTAGAAACAGCAGGCCATGGTCCTGGATGGATGATAATGAGGAGTCAGACAACAATGATTCCATATCCAGTGCTGGTAGTGATATTGAAATTATTGACTGCAAGAAACCAATTGCTGAGAGGACACCTGAATTTCTTAGAGTCTCTGACAGTGAAGAAGAACAAAAGAAAACAAAGGGAAAGAAGCGTTCCAAGTCCAAGAAAGATGGGGATAAAAAGCCAAGGAAAACCAAGAAGAAAAAGACCACACCCACTCGAAAGAGTGCAAGGAATAACCCATCAGCTGCCCTTGGTGCCCCATCAGCTGCTTTGGGTGTTCCACCATCTACCCAAGGTACCAACCCAAATATGTCCTTTTCTTTCTCTGATAACTTTGGCAGTTTGTTCACTAGTGGGGGACAAGAACTCAGAAACTGGCCAATGTCAGTGGATACCATGCCCTCTACCCACACCGGGCCCACTACCCACAGTCTCAACAGATCTCGCTCAAGATCCAGTTCAGCTGCTACTCTAGAATATGCTGTAGAATCAGAGTATCAAATAGAAAGCAGTAGAACCTCTAAGCAAAAGTCACCAACTAGGATAACACTGACACTCAGACGCAAGTCATCAAGAAGAGAACGTCACAGTAAAGAGAGTGTTGAACTGATTGGTGAAGCTGATCATGCTAAATCAAAACACAAGAGAAAGAAACACAAGAAACATAAGAAAAGCAAGAAAAGATATAATCAAATATACACATCTGATGAGTCTGAAAACAATGCTTCAGATGATAGGTATACCAGAAAATCTAAAAGTAAAAGCAAAGAAAAAGAAAAAGATGAAATCACTGATAAACAAAGAACAAAGAAAAGGTCTAAAAGTCTTCCAGACAAAGATGATCCAAATGATAAAAAGTCCAAGAGGAGAAAAACCAGAGATGAAGAAAAGAAAGAAGAGAGTCGATATAAGAAACACCATAGTGGACACAAAAGAATGAAATCTTCCAAAAGATCAGTGAGTGAAGCTAGTACAACCCCTAATTTATCCTTAAAACCTGTAGCTTCATCACCAACAGAAACACAAAACCCAAACCCAGTTTGTGAATCACCAATTACTCTTGACTTGAACCTGACTGATCCATCGTACCATGGAGCCCCTCAGTGTAGCTCCATATCAGTGTCACCAACTGTCTCTAGTAACATCACAAAAGAAACCAATGTCAGTACTGCTTCTTCACCAGGAGCTGACTCCAGTGATACAATAGTTCCATTCTACCCATTGGCTTCACCTGACCACACACTCAACATAATGAGTACAACCTCAATACCAGCCCAATCTGATGCAACAGACAGGACTCCTATGCCATCACCGTCTGATACTACCCCCACAACTTCTTTGACTGACTTAACCCCCATTCCTTCCAAGTCTCCTGACAGCATTCATGAACGCCCAAAGTCTTTCACGCCTAGGGGTATCTCCAGCCCCCATAGTGATACCACCTCCCCAATCCAGCTGGAGATTCCCTCTCCAAACCCTGATGTCGCTCTAACTGAGGAGATTGTTATCAGTGATCATGATTCTGAAGAAGATATATCTGTAGTTGAGACTAAATATATCGAACTTGACCTTACACAGGATGAAGAAGTCACTCAAGAAGAAGCACTTGACCTTAGTCAAGCCGAGAAGCTAAATTCCACTCCTAGTGTTGAAGAAGAGCTTGACCTAACTCAAGACAGCAGTGATGAACATTCAGTTAAATCAGTTGCAACTTTGAATGATTCAGATTCCGATAGCAATAACCTGTCAATAATAACTGATATTACTGATCACACAATTTTGGAATCCAGGAAAAATCCCCGGAGATATACACCAGTCAATGAATTCCTGAGTTATACAGGAGCCAGGTCACCTTGTGATTCAACTGGAAATATGTCCCCACGCTATACAGGAGCCAGGTCCCATCACTATACACCTGGAGGAGAGTCCCCTAGCTATACAGGAGCAAAGTCCCCCGGCAATATAGCAGCAAAGTCCCCCAGTTATACAGGAACCAGGTCCCCTCGCTATACACTGGGAGGAAAGTCCCCTATCTATGCAGAAGCAAAGTCCCCTAGCTATACAGGAGCCAGGTCCCTTAGCCATACAGTAGCAATGTCCCCTCACTATACCCCTGGAACAAGCTCCCCTAGCTATACAAGAGCAAAGTCCCCCAGCTATACAGGAGCCAGGTCCCTTAGCCAAACAGTAATGTCCCCTCACTATACCCCTGGAACAAGCCCCCCTAGCTATACGGGAGCAAACTCACCTAGATATACAAGGGCAAAGTCTCCTAGAAATACAGGAGCCAGATCCACTAATTCTACACCTGGAGAAAGGTCTCCTAGCTGTAATGCTGGAGAAAGGACCCCTAGCTTTTCACCTGGAGAAAGGTCCCCTAGCTCTACTCCTGGAGGAAGGTCCCTTAACTCTAATCCTGGAGAAAGGTCCCTTAGCTATACACCTGAGGGAAGGTCCCCTAGCTCTACTCCTGGGGAAAGGTCCCTCAGTTCTATTCCTGGAGAAATGTCTTGTAGCTATACACCAGGAGGTAGTTCCTTTAGCTCTACTCCTGGAGGAAGGTCCTCTAGCTCTACACATAAAGGAATATCCTCTAGCTATACACCTGAAGAAAAGTCCCTCAGCTCTACTCCTGGAGGCACGTATTCTAGCTCTACTCCTGGAGGCACGTATTCTAGCTCTACTCCTGGAGGCACGTATTCTAGCTCTACTCCTGGAGGCAGGTCCTCTAGATCTACGACTGGAGGAAGGTTCCCTAGCAATACACCTGGAGAAAAGTCCCCTAGCAATACTCTTGGGGAAAGGTCCTCTTACTGTACAAGAGAAATATCCCCTCGAAGTACAAGTTCAGCTAGCTATACATCTGAGAAAGACACTATATCCTCCAGCTATACCCACAACAAGACATCTAGTCATTCACCAAGAAATATGTCCTCCAACTTATCAACAGATGCATCATTTAACAATTCATCTGGGGACATAAACTATGAACCTGAACACAGCAATTCCCCTGTTTTAAGACAAGGTCGATATCCAGACCATTCAAATAATGAAACGAAGCATAGACATCACTCTGATGAATTTCAGTTAGAGGATTGGAACAAAGAAGTACCTAGCTCAAGTTCAACTCCACAAACCAAGGGAAATAGAAGTGATTTAGACAGTGGAACTACTTTATCAGAAAGTAATGCATCAACCATACAACATGAGTCGAAACATAATTTGGAATATAGTGACAATAGTTCTCCGGTTAATGCCATTAACACAAGTGTTGTAAATGAAAATATTCTAAGACACATGAAAAATAGTGAGAACAGTTTGAAAGAAAGCTCACAACAGGAAAATGGACAAACATCTGATGACAGTGACATTTACACAGAATACACAGATGATGATATTGCTATGGCAGAACACAATGCAAGAGTAAACCAGTCACTTACTGCTTCAGTTAATGATTCACCAATACACAATTTACAACAAGAAAATGAGCACATGTCAAACAATAGTGAAAGTGACAGTTATAGTAATTCTGATTCTGGAACAATAGAGGCATAGCAATATTCAATCGCAGCAAGCTCAACTCAAAATCTATAGAATACAAAGCAATTACATCAAAAACAGATCAGAGATGAAAGGGTAGTTTTATTTTTTATTATGTCACCACCAAAAATGATGACATATTGTTATGGTCTTTAACTTTTTTGTGACAGCGTCTGGTGATTGGCATCTGGTGATTGGTGTTTGGCATCTATAACAAATGGCAGGTGGTGACATTTTGCATGTTAAAGCCTCATTTTATTTGAGAACCTTTCAGATGGTGTTAAATAAGCAATTTTTATTTGCTTGGATTACCTTTTTTGGCTCACCCTGTAATTTAAGCTGGATTTGTTCATGTCATTTGAATCAACCTCTAATCAGTCAGTTATGACATCTCATGCCAAATCAACAGGACTACAAATGCATGTACAGGGAGGCCCCAAAATGAAACCTTCTAATTCTGGAATTACTCAGGTATATTAGAATCTTGAATTTTCCTGTGTAGTTAAAAAATCAGGATGGAAAAGATGATTCTCTTAATCCAAAAAGTATGTAATACAATATACCAACGTTTCACTCATTGAAAGGGTTTAATTATTTGAAGCCACCCTATATTATATTGTGAACTGGTAATACATCATCATTCAAACATTTATTGAGCAATTTCAGTCAGTGTTATAGCCTAGTAATTTGTTGAGAATTTATTTTTATGATAGTGATAATTTTTTATCATGCCTAAAAAAGTACGATATTGTCATAAGCTTGACGGGCGGCGGCGGCTTTCTGCGTTATCAAGCCCATACTGCTATGTTTTAGGTACGATATTGTTCACCCTGTGCCGTGTTTATAATTGTATTTGACCAGTTAGATATAACCACATGAAAAAGTTGATCAGTTGGACATTCAATGCAAATCAAACATAATATAACCTATTATATTTAAGTGTATTGACAGGTAGAAAAATGTTTATTTTAGTTTGTGATATCCCACAGTCATAGTGGGTGCCTTATTAATGGACACAAAATATGTAAAATTAAATATTGAGAGAAGATATCCACATGAGAGGTTTATATACAGTGTACAAGGAACAAATTGTTTTCGAGAAATGTTCATATACACAGGTTTTACTGTAAAGGATACATGTAAATCTTAATATTCAAAGTTGTACAGTAGATATATCATGATCTTCTCCTTACTGACTTACATTTATACGTTTAAAATCGTGTAATGTTGAATTGTAACATTTGAAGAATTCTACTTTACAACATTCTGGAACATTTAAAATTAATCGAATTTCGTTTGCTAGGGTTTGCTAATTATCCCACCGAACGAAGTTCGAGAGGGATATAGGAAAGCCGTCCATCCGTCCGTCTGTTTGTCCGGGCCATAACTCAAATACCGTTTCACGGATTTGATTCAAATTTTATAGGCTTATGCCTTATGGGTGTAGGACCTCTGCTCGAGAAGGAATTTTCAATGTGGCCACTGAATTCAAATGGCCGCCATTTTTCGTAAAAAATGTAATCTTTAGTAACTCAAATACTAGTTTGCGGATTTGGTTCAAATTTTATATGCTGATGCCTAGGGACAAAAGAGTTTCGCACAAAAAGAGATTTTCAAGATGGCCGCTTAATTTCAAAACGGCGGCCATTTTTCATAAAAATATGTAATCTTTGATAACTCATATACCAGTGAACGGATTTGGTTCAAATTTTATATGATGATGCTTAGGGACACAGTGGCTATGTTCGACAAAATTTTTCAAGATGGCCGCTTAATTTCAAAATGGCGGCAATTTTTCGTAAAAAACGTAATCTTTGATAACTCAAATACCAGTGAACAGATTTGGTTGAAATTTTATATGATTATGCCTAGGGACACAGTAGCTCTGTCCAAGAAATAATTTTCAAGATGGCGGCTGAATTTCAAGATGGCCGCCAATTTTCGTAAAAAACGTAATCTTTGATAACTCATTTACCAGTGAACAGATTTGGTTCAAATTTAATATGCTGATGCCTAGGGACAAAGGAGTTTCACACAAAAAGAGATTTTCAAAATGGCCACTTAATTTCAAAATGGCGGCCATTTTTTGTAAAAATATGTAATCTTTGATAACTCAAATACCAGTGAACGGATTTGGTTCAAATTTTATATGATGATGCTTAGGGACACAGTAGCTATGTTCGACAAAAAGTTTTCAAGATGGCCGCTTAAATTCAAATTTTATATGAAGATGCCTAGTTCACAATGGTATAAATCAACTTTGAACCAAATTTCATGCTTCTATCACAAAGTGCACAACCATTTCAACATTTACACTAGCTATAATAAGCATAATATGTTTTGTTCGGTGGGATTTGCTACTCCGTGGAGTTGCTGTTTTTCTTGTTACAACATTACATAAGGATAACGCTCTATCATTTTTAACAATTTAGATATTGTTATTTCAAAAATTGCAAATAATGAACACTGAGAATTCATCTTAACAAAATTATATTTATTCATTTTTTTAATAAATGAGTTCATTATTAATGCAAGCATAACTTCAAAATATTTAGTTCACTTTATCCACTATAATTAGACTTAGTCATAATAGTCTACATGTAAAATATTAATACAAAGTGCAGTATATCTCTATATGTAAATAACAATCGGACATTGTATGTTCAGGTGCACCAGATGGAAGAGCAGTTTAGTGTAGTTGTAAATTGTAAATACTGAACCTAGTACAACAGAAATACAATGCCGTGATGTACTGTCATAAGCAGGAAATATTTTGTTTTGTTGTATAGTTTTGAGTAAGGAAAGGAGTGGTATCAATATGGTGAACTTTTTGAACACTTGTTTCTCTTAGACCAGTCATCAAAACATACTGAAAATTTTACACATCGTCAATTTAATGGTCATCTTTTGGATGGTAACATTATATTTTGAATTTTATAAATATATTCTCTTCTTTATATCGTTTTAGAAAACATATCAGACACTTCTTTCGTTCTTGGTATCATATGTTCGGAAAGTTTGGTTGATTTTAAAAAAGTATCTTGTTAATGAAATAAAGCGTTTATCTTAATTTTTATCGATTATGGGGGGTTGGTTTTAAGTTTTTGCATACTTTTTGTTAAATCAATTAAGAGGTGGCAGAAGAGATTCAAAAGCGATGAATTGACCCTGAATGACAACTCCAAACATGGGAGGCAAAAACTCTTCAAGTCACAGTAAGAAAAGTTGCTAAGAGTGTCTGACCTGACCGGCATCAAAAGTACATCGCATGCTAAGGGCAATGTTTTGAGAAAATGAGAAATGGGACACTGCAATATATCCATTAAATCTAGGATGTGCTCATTGTAATTTAATATCTTAAAATGTATATTTGAGCATACTTCTTATCGCTACACAAAATGTAATTTGTTGATTAATTATTTCATATTTTCAACTTTTTTTATTCCTTTTGACGTGTATAACCTGTCCCACCCTACCTCACTAATTTGGTACATTTACTGAACATTTCATGAAAACTATCCATTATTGATAAAGTTAGAACATATAGTGCATTACTTCTGGGACAACGCTCTTAGTCAGTTAGTGTATTGATTTGTGATTGAAGCATGATGTTTAAAATTAATTATGCGTCCACATTTATGGATCGTACGAAAGCTTTCAAAAATGTTAATAGGCCTAATGTAGAGTCTGATCAAATCTGTAGCCTTCTCTCCTGTCATAAAGAATGGTACATTTCTGCTTGAAGCATGGAGTTTGCAGTCAATTATGCTTCCATGTATATTTAAATTGTAAACCCCTTCATTATTATTACAAATATGAAAAATAATCTTTAAGACTGTCTAATCAAATCTGCAGCCTTCTCTCCAATCATAATAGATGGCGCATTGGTGTTGCCTGATACGACATGAGGCATAATGGATGCATCTGCAACTCTCAGATTCTCAATCCCTTTCACTCTGCAAAATATATAACAGTACTTTGAAAGATCTCGAGCAAAGATTAATTAAGAGTAATTAACACCTCAGTCACATTTCCTACGGCGACCTTGCGGTCTATCATTTCTGCGGCCAGTAACATTTCTACGCTCGCCGTGGAATTTCTGCCCTCTCATACTTTTGCAGTTACATTTCCCACGGCAGCCGCACGGTGAATTTTAAATTTCTGTTGATAAATAATACTATTTTCATTTTATTTACATCGGAACAATTTGTAAATGTTATTCATAGTGCTAGGATGGAATATCAAATGAAAAGTGATCGTGAAACATTGACAAATAATGATTCAATCTTGTTGAACCAGTTGATTTCTACGGGGACCTCAGAAATGAACAAATATTATAACTCTGAGTTATAATTTCTACGGCGACCCTGCGGCCTGTAAAAAACTGGATACGCCGTACGGAGGCCGCAAGGCGAGCGTAGTTTTCCTACGCTCACCGCAGAAAAACACTGATTTAATTGATCTGCGGTCGACGCACGGCCTCCGTACGACAAATGTGACTGGGGTTTAACATTGATTACACTGTTCAAATACAGACCCCAAAAAATAATTTCTTAATATTTACGTGTGAGCAAACAACTGTATTTTCCAAGTATGAAAACCAAACTCTATGAATGATTATAATGTAACATTAACCCTTAAATGGTTTTTGGGGTCCGTTTGGATCCCAGAGCTCATTCTTTTCAATGATTATATCAGAAATAATCAGTCTATCAACATGGAATTCCATCTAATCCTTAATAAATTCAATTCCTTGCAGAAAAAACAAACCAGATATAAATCGCATTATGACTTTTTGTGCTACCTGAGGCCAAAGAACATCACTATCACTGAAACATATTCAGTTAGTCTAATACAGTGCTAAATGTAAATGCTACGAAATGCTACAAAATGCTAAAACACCTGACCCCTTATCTTATATATGCTTATGATTAGGTTTACACATATATCCATGCATTCATGATAGATAATGCAAACATATTCTGAAAGGTAATAGAATATAGATTAACCTATGTAAAACTGAAGTCAGAATGAAAAAAAGCTTCTCTGGTTGCAAAGTAATTGCCAAATATATTTTGGGGTTTCTTTAGAGGGTGTAAAAAAGCAAAAAAACATTTAAGGGTTAAAATTGTTACGTAACGTTGTTGTTCGTCATCGTGCCATGGACAATCAAAAAATGGACAACCTTAAAGCTTTAGATTTAATTCTTGGATTTTATGTATCAATCAAATTGGATACATAAGGTCCACATTTTTCTTAAGACAATGTCTGTGTGGGACTTTATCAATATTGAAGTAGCAGACAGTGTTGCGAAGGTCTTCATATCTTTTAATAGATTAGGGTTATAGGCACCTTAACTGTGGGTCTACGACTGAGTTCTTATCAGTTTCTGGTCCCATTCTGCATGTTGACGTTGGATGGTATGTAGTCCACAAGTTTGCTCTTATGAAACAATCCCAGTAAGCATCGGTGCCAAATCGATGAGTCTTACATAACGGATGGTGATTTCTATTGAGTTCAAAGCCTCCCCTTTTGAATGCATCTGTTTTTGCAAGTTTTTCTGTCCATAACTTTATTCCTACATAAAACATGATACTATTCAGAAAGTAAAGCAAAGCTGGTCTTGGTTTTAGAATTATGCATCATATACATTTTGTTTTTGCAAGTTTTTCTGTCCATACCTTTATTCCTACATAAATCACGATACAATTTCAGAAAGTATAAATTTATCATATGAGTAATTATTGACCTGTCATCAAATGTTTCACATCAACTGAATTTTTGAGGTAGTTGGGCTCAATCAATGGATGATCAAATGGGTCCGTGCTCTGAAGCCTAATTGTACCATTGGTAGCTGAATGGAGCAATGTGACAAGGACACCGGTTCCAGTTTTTCCGTCCATTTGCTCATCTGGGTATAATGCATTCCACACCTGAAAGTGCATTGAAATAATTTATAATATAATTAATGTAAAAAATACATAGAAATAATGTATTCCATAACTGAAAGTACATTGAAATAGTACGTACAGTATTTCATGACTGAAAGCGCATATGAATATTGCATTCAATGAACGAGTGTTTAACTGATATTGATGATAACTGATACAGTATTATTCTTTAAGTGAAACTAATATTGTACTGTAATACTGCATTCCATAGCTGAAAGTAGATTGAAATCGTGTATTTCATGACTGAAAGTGCATTGAATTGCATTCCATGAACGAAAGTGTTTAACTGATATCATTCCATAACACCCAAGTCACATTTCCTACGGCGGCCTTGCGGTCTATCATTTCTGCGGCCAGTAGCTTTTCTACGCTCGCCGCAGAATTTCTGCGCTCTCATACTTTTGCAGTCACATTTCCCACGGCAGCCGCACGGTGAATTTTAAATTTTTGTTGATAAATAATACTTTTTTCATTTTATTTACATCAGGACAATTTATAAATGTTATTCATAGTACTAGGATGTAATATCAAATGAAAAGTGATCGTGAAACATTGACAAATATTGATTCAATCTTGTTGAGCCAGTTGATTTCTACGGGGACCTCAGAAATGAACAAATATTATAACTCCGAGTTATAATTTCTACGGCGACCCTGCAGCCTGTAAGAAACTGGATACGCCGTACGGAGGCCGCAAGGCGAGCGTAGTTTTCCTACGCTCGCCGCAGAAATACACTGATTTAATTGATCTGCGGTCGACGCACGGGCTCCGTATGACAAATGTTACTGGGGTGTTAGAGAAAGCACTGTGCATTCCATTACTGAAAGTACATTGAAAAAATTTATTACATAACTAAGTGAAATATTGCATTCCATACCTGGAGGTGCATTAAAATATTGCATTTCATTAAAACATAACTGAAAGTTTATCCACATGTAAAGCACCTTGAAATAAATTGATACGAAAGCTTCGTCTCCATCCATTTGAGGCGCGAGATATGTTGCAAACTACATTTTAAAATTCACATACCTCATCAGTATATCCCATATTGTCTTTTACATAATCCGTTCCTTTGCCACCTCCCCATAATGCTCCAAAGACATGAAACTGGATGTATGGGAATTTGTGATCATCTGGCTGGTAAGGAGATCTCATGAAGTACATCATGTCTGCTATTGGATTCTTCCATACACCTGTGAAAGACAAACATGAAATGGTTCTTTTTTATTTCTAGTTCGAAGATCGTTCTTCCGAAAAGAATGTCCATAAATAACTGGTTAATATACACGGTTATTAGTTATTATTTGAAAACCCAACCTGTTCCAAAGAGTTTATACTTTAAGGTTTCAAGTAAAGATAACGCTTGGTTTTCTGTAATGGCATCAACTTTGGTAAAGAATGTCAGCAAGTCTGCTGTAGGATGATCCTCCATGTTTTCCCCAACTGGTAGGTCTGCCACTACGGGTACCTAAGAAAGAAATATCTCCTCATTCAACCATCATACAAAAACAACTACATCTCCAAAATGGCAAGACGTTATCAAAGATATCTAACGATATAGAATAGACTTACTAGATGCCAGAAGATATAATCTTGATTTACGTCATTAAAATTCAAAATCCAGTCAAAGTGATGTAGTATTTGAAATCTAAAAGTAAAATTACTTCTAAAAATGTGGTTCAAAAAGTGTTTATAAACTTTGAAAATTTAATTTTCTTTGAACTCTGAATGGTGCTCAAAGCTCACTCCTAGCTCTTCAAGGTGTTTCTTAGGTCCTATTCCAGACAGTAAGAGAATGTGAGGTGATCCAATGGCACCTCCAGATATTATAACTTCTTTTCTTGCTTTCACACTTTTCTTGACCAGGTCCCTCACGTAAGTCACACCCACTGCCTTCTTGCCTTCTAGGAGAACCTGTTATCACAGTTGCAATTAAAAACAATATCAATTTTTTCCATAGATATCAATTTTTACTAACGCCCCGAGTGGATTTTCTGACCGTTTTTCAAAAATCCAAAACATTTTAGAAATAAGTTGTCCTCATGATCTTGTTGCTCTGTGAATTTTACAAGGATTGAATAAGGATAAAGCATTTTATTTTTAGGTTGACTTTTGCGCCATATACTGCCCATTGTTTTGTTTTGGTATTTTGTCGCCATAATGTTACGCAAATTAATTACACCATGTGACTCCCGGACTCCTAGCAAAAAATCTTAAATATAGTCTGTGCCTCATATGCACTGGTTTCAACAAATAGATACTGACTTTTGTGACGTGAGCTTTTGTCCCTACATGTAGATTTTTTCTGTTCATATTTGGCTCTAAGAAGGCAGTTGCGGTGCTAGACCTCTCTCCATTGGCATCTACATTTACTTGAGTTGGGTTCCAGCCTTGGGACAAGAAAAAACACCGCATCTGATATCACTGGTGATCCACTCGATTACACTGCGGTTACCGAAACGGTTCGTTTCGATAACAAAATGTCGAAATCTCGAAGGTACGGGTTTTCTTTCCTCATTTTACACGTTGTTGGCAAAGTTCCCACTGCATTTTTATCGCAAATGTTTATCAATCATATGTCTAACTTCATTAACAAGAAAACGTACAGTAACAACAGTGAGATATTAAATCGACGATTATGTTGTACTGTTTTTGTTCGCAAACATGTTCATTCTCTTAAATATATGATATTGACACACGTTTGTGATAAAAATGTCACTGGAGTACCTACAACGCGTGAAATAAGGAAAAAAATCGTAACCTCGAGGTTTCGACTACCTGTAGCCTTTCCCGAGTCGTTGTTCTTTTTATCTGATCTTGAATTATTACATCGGTTATAATAAATCAAGATGAGTAAAATTAAAGAGACCGACTTGGGCAGGACTAGTTTCGACATTTTGTTACCGAAACGAACCGTTTCCATACGTTATATAAAAAAAATAATCGAAAATGATTAAAAGTTGGTGGGGGTGACCGGAAGGGGGAGTGATGCGTCTCTTACACGTTACTTGACATGCCCCAATATTTCAGTCTTCAAATGTTACATCCAGTTTCATTTATTAAATACATGAATGAAAACAGTTCAAGATACAACTCCCCCTCCGTTAAATTCTAGTTGATATCGATTATCTTTTATATTAACGTATGGTAATTTAATTTTAAAATACAGGAATGGCATTAATTTTGTTAACCCCCCTATCACACCAAACTCGTTCTTACCCGTTCTTGCCAGTCCTACGAAAACGTCGTAAAACGGGCTCAATCTGGTTGTGGTCGGGAAATATGTCTGAAATAATTAGCTTCTTCGTTCTTAAACAGTCTTCAATACGTCCATCTCGTTCGCAGTTCGTTCAGGTCGCACCACGTCGGTGTGCAACGCCGTAGAACGCGTCCCTTAGTCTAGAAGGTCATCATGACCTGATAACAGAACGGTATGGTCGCAATCGAATTTTGAATCGATTCAAAATTCTAAAATCACATTCCCGTCTGAGAACGTTCATGAAGTTCGTAAATAGACCTTAGAAAGTTGCAGGTACGTTCATTCCGTTCGCACACAGTTTAAAACCAGTTTTGAAGAACGCAGGGGCAACTTGTTTGGTGTGATAGCTATATTTTTGCTAACTCGTTCATAAGCAGTGTTAAATACGTTCTTAATCAGTTTAAACCCGTTTGCAATGAGTTCTACCTCGTTCTCAACATGTCCTCGGACAGTTCAACTCGTTGTTAAAACGTCCCTAGTAGGATTGAAGTACGACGGTTCCGTTCGTAGTACGTCCAGCTCGTCGTTAGTACGTTGTCACTCGTTCTAATTGTAGAACGTGACGACCACGAGAACATTTTGAGCATTGTCTAAGTTCTAGAGGACCTACCCGTTCGAGTACGTTCGATGAAGTTTCTAAATGGATCCCAAACGGTTCTTAGTACGTCCAGTCCGTTCGTACACAGTTGAAGCCCGTTTTCGAGAACGTATTGAGAACTAGTTTGGTGTGATAGTAGGGTTACGTCACTACCATAAGTATTTATTATAGGTCGTGTTGACCATTGTTGCTTGGTTTATAGCGAAAGCATTGCCTTTTGAACGTTGGTGACGCTGCGCCTTTTTAATAGATCTCATATCTTGGAAGCGTATCGGTTCAAGAACTCTAGAAGATCGAGCAATGCGACAGAAAATCTTCAAGCTTCATTGAATTTTCGAGCAGAAGTTCGCTACTCCCCCATCCGTTCATCTTTTCCGATCGCATAGTGTGGTTTTCATGTATCTTTAAAGCCAAGACTTAATGAAACTGAAAATGATTTACCCAATTGATCTTCGCCATTGTAATCCTCTGTAGTCTTGAGCCCTGCTTCAACCGCTGCATCATAAACATACTTTACACATTCAACTTCATCCACTGTCGATACGTACAAAGGCCCCGAGGTACCATGGTATTCTAGAATGTACATCAGGTGTAATAACAAAATATACATTTTTAGATACAGAATTGTTACAAAATATACCAATCAAATGAGGTTGGTCAATTTTGGGTATTTTCTGTATAACATTTACTAAATGGAGAAAATGGCGTTTCCATTTAAAATAGAAGTTACATATTATGTGTTTACAAATAGTTTATAGATAATAATTTTCTACTTTAAAATTACTAATCTTGGTAGATATGTTTCTCTTACTTGATTTGCTTAATTTTGGATCAAGCTGTGTTTCAGATTTCTTGAAATATGGAAGTACATCTTTGTAGCTCCACCCTGTGTTTCCCAGTTCTGCCCACATGTCATAGTCATATTTACTACCACGCGTGTATTGCATGCCATTATGTGCACTGCAACCTCCAAGTAATTTGCCACGCGTCCATTTACTTTGCTTAAAAAACGTATAAGATGAGTATCATATGATTAAATACCAAATACTATATTGAGATATAAGACGTTTTAGCTGTACACTGGCAAGACCAACATTGCTAGATGAGTATGTATGCCCAGGAGTATGCAATATTTTTTATTTCTGCACTGCCATGGAAAATTTAGGCAAAAATTGGTCTTTTTGGGCCATTTTTGACCTTTTGCAAATTATTTTTTTCTTTCGTGACTTGAAATGTGATCCCAACCCCTTGTTGATCTTGTTAATGTAGCTTCTGGTTCCCCCGGTGATAAGGGTTATTTCTCGAAAATTAGTTGATCCATTGTTGATACTTTTAGTAAACAAGAAATTCATTTAGGTCCGATATCCACTTGAATTAAAACACAAAATCATAAGTGTTTTACCGTTAATAACATTATTGACTTTAATTACCCTTCACATCGTCTTTGACATACCTTTTTTCTTAAAATGATCAATTAAACTATCAATTTCAGCATTAAGAAGTATAAATTCAGTTCAAAGCTTCAAAAGGGGAAATCCAAGAGGAATGTTTATCTAGGGGATTTCTTTGTAGAAAATAATAAAAAATAGATGTAAGTCTTGATAAAATATCCAAACTTAAATATATTTTGACACTGGTCCATGATCGTTGAATCTTGCTATATTCTGCACTGATTGTTGCACCTTTAATGTTTTGGTATGGTCAACATTGGGCATTTAAAATGATGGGTTCATTCTTAAACACCTTTAAACAATATTCTTCATTATATGGTGCGAAAGCACCATTTTATTCTTTTCCATGAGACTATTTTAAGCAAGGTCAAATATATCTTATTTTCTATCATACATCTTTATTCTTTCACACTTTAACTGTTATTAAATGTTCTTTCCAATGGTATTTAGTATGTGTGTGTGCCTCTCCAAATCCATGCTGTGGATGGATGCACGACAACCTGTGTTTAATGATAAGAATCAGGCAAGATTATTTCAAGTATATTTTTATCATAAAGGAATCGTTATAATAGGGTAGATTTTCAAAAATACTTGTATGAATTGTATATTATTTATTCACCGAGTTTTCCAAGCCTTTGCAACAATGTTTCTGTGGAACCGTTTTGTATTCCCAGTCCATGCTAGTTCGTTGAAGAAGCGTGAAGCCAAGCGGTGCCTTTGTGAGAGGGTTTGATGCTTCTCCAGCTTCTAGGAGTAACACTTTGGTGTTTGGGTCTTCTGACAGTCTACTTGCTATAACAGCACCTGCTGATCCTGCTCCGACTGTAAAAGGTTGAAATATTATTGTTGAAAAATTAACTCCTAGGCACACAAAAAATGGTTCAGAGAAATTTTAGTTCTTAGTGAATGCCAATGGCCCAAGATATTTGAAACATATTAAGAGCTTAGTTCCAACCTAGATATAGGCCAACAATATTCGTTTATTTGAAGGTTTACACCCCAGTCACATTTGTCGTACGGCGGCCGTGCATCGACCGCAGATCAATTAAATCAGTGAATTTCTGCGGCGAGTGTAGAAAATCTTACGTTCGCCTTGCGGTCTCCGTACGGCGTATCCAGTTTTTTACAGGCCGCAGGGTAGTCGTAGAAATTATAATTGGAGTTATAATATTTGTACATTTCTGAGGTCTCCGTAGAAATCAACAGGCCGTTGCAAGACCGCAGAAAGGTCCAACGGCGGCCACAAGTTATAACATAGTAGCCGAGACATAGTGCTACGGCCAAGCCCATTTGTGTCCAAAATACCTAGATTCAATTTGACTTTAGATTCTTGTAGGGGACCCCAAGGCATGTAAAAAAAGTTTGTGAACCCTTGCAAAGCAGGCTCAAAAGTGCTGAGTCAGCAAATTTTATCATTTTCGAGTCGGAGTTTGACCATATGCTTGAAACTATTTAATATCTCATTTGAGGTTGTTGCAATTATAATGACACATTATTAATATATCAATAAGGCATGTATGAAGAAGTCCTGAACGTTTGGGTCTTATCCAACAGAATTTGGTAGAGATATAAGATATTTTGTCCCTAAAAGTACACAATTTCTCTTCAAAACTTCTTAATCAGTCTACAGTAAATCCGTCATTTAAAAATCAGTAAGGGCCTATGGTGTATAAAACCTGATTAAAAACGTCACTGATGATGTTAGCAAATATTTCTTGCATAAGTTTCAATGAAAAGTGCTTGCATCTATTTTTCTGATTTTTCTCTTTACCTTCCCCTAAAAATTCAAGAAAGGGGGCGTGGCACCTTACACTTCAGTTGTTGAACTTATTGCTAGGGTACGTCAAATAGAAAATGTGTATCATTATAGCAAAATTTGTTATTCAAAATAAATCTAAACACTATATGTGTCATCATAATATGCTAAACATGTTCATTATCTACCATTTTATATTTTTTACAGCTTATCATTGCCATACCCCATAAAACTGTTTAGGGTATGTGTTGTCAGCAATTGGAAATACATGTATGTGTACTAATAACATTTTTCAAAATTGTATTTCAGGTGCCATTCTTTCCTAATGTTGTTCATGTAGTTATGGTTTATGTTTATGAATGATAACACTTCCCATCATAAGTTTGGCAACTCGAACCCCTTTGAATCACTTATTAAAGCCTGTTTATTTTTGGCATATGAAATCGAAGTATCTGAAATATGGTAATAAGGAACATAATCAAGTTTTAAAAATAGACAGACTTTCATATGCTTTCATAATAACTTCCAGTTGCCCAACTTATGGAGGCGGTGTATTTTTTTGGCGATCAAACTGTATATACTGTATACATACCTTGACGGGGATCCTCGGCACACATGGGGTACCTTTTTGACATTTGGTATGGCAATGGACCCAAATTTTAGGATGTGGTATGAGAATGCCCCCTCATTATGACTTTTGGGGGATGGAAATGGTCAGATTTTTCAACTTTCTGGTATGAGAATGGTCATGGAAAATATTTTATCTCACAATTATGGTATGGAATTGGTCTAGTACACTGGTGATCCACTCGATTACGCTCGGGTTACCAAAACGGTTCGTTTTGGTAACAAAATGTCGGAACACCCGGAAGGTACCATTTTTCTCTTTTCCTTATTTTACACGTTGTAGGCAGAATTCCCACGACATTTTTTAACACAAACGTGTATCAGTATCATATGTTTAAGTAAGTGTACATATTTGCGAACAAATAGTTCAGAAGACAAGAGAATTGTCGATTTACTTCCTCACTTAAGTTACATCAACGGTTTGGGTTAAAAGTGCAGATCTTAACTGTTTTTCGAAAAACCGTTTATGTAACTTAAGTGAGGAAGTAAATCGACGTTTCTGTTGTCCTCTGAGCTATTTTTTCGCAAACATGTACATTTTCTAAAACATGATACTGATTTACTGATGCACGTTGTGTGAAAAAACGTCGTGGGGATTCTGCCTACAACGCGTGAAGGAAAAAAGAAAAATCGTGCCTTCGACGTTCCGACATTTTGTTACCAAAACGGTTCGTTTTGGTAACCAGCGTAATCGAGTGGATCACCAGTGTAGTAGTTACACATATCCTAATTCGAGGTTGTTTTGTTCATTTTCCTCAAAGATCATCTTCTTCTTGGGACCTTCTTCAGTTTAAATAAATAGCTTTTTTTCCCAGGAAATATTCTACTTTGGACCAGTCGTGGCATTGGTCCTATATTTTGACATTTGGTATGGCATTGTTTTATATTTGGGCATTTGGTTTGGCTTTTGGGCACTATATCGGTTGGTATGGGAACATATCCAAATTTGACATTTTTGTAGGGGAATATATTGATATCTGAGGGTTTAGCCTAGGACCCCCGCCACATTTTGTACACAGTGAACCCCTCGGGATCGACCCCCCCCCCCCTGAACAAAAGCTGGCTACGCCCCTGTTGTCCCTACAGAATTGGAGATAATGTTTCATCCCTAGTCTAGCACCCGATACTTCACATAGTATCAAGGGAATTGATTGTTCTTTGTAAAGGAAACAATTGTATCCCTGTGGATAGAAGAGTTGAGTAGCGCCAGCGAAGTAACCTCCTTTGTATATATGCACCAAAACATAGAAATAGATTTTTAAAACCTTGATTATTGCAATCAATTTCACTCGTCGATTACAGTTATTTTAGTTGTGAACATCATCATTTATAACGTTAGAGTCTTTATATTTTATAGTGTTGTAGAGTGGAATTACCTTTTAGCATCTTTTTCAACCAGTCAAGTATTTTTGGATTATTCATTAAGTTTCTGTCCAGTTTCATTTATGATAAGCTTTTTCTGATGTCATAAGTCATCCCCTCCATGTAAGTATAATAGTGTAAGTGTTCAACGGAGCTTATTATCATCTTCGACTTCCAAGTTGTTATTCATTTGAAGCAATTGAAATCTTGAGAATCAAGATGGCTAATCATCAGAATTTTCAATCTTAAATGGGTTTTCATTTGCTTCTACAACCTTGATTATGCTTTATACAGATGACTCATTACTCCTGGAGCAGTATCATTGACAGTAAGTTCCAGTTTTTGTTCCCTGCTAACTGTTATAGTACTTAATAAGCTGCTGACTGATAATATCTTGTGATCAACCAATCCACACTCAGTTATCAAGCACTACTTATGTTTTGTCACTCTGATTGACTTTTGGAATCTGTTTTTCCAAGACCATATGTTATCACAAAACCCCTTCATAATAAACCTATTCACCAGTTAAAGACATTCAATCCAAGGCCAAGTGTTACCAGGGAATGCCTCATCCACTAGGATCCTATAGATTCTGTAGTAACATGTGGTCATGAATTGAATGCAGAAGAAAAAGATCATTAGTTAACGTTTTGATGAATGTAAACAAAGGAAATTACTTCGCTAAAGCCTAACATGCACCAATACGACATGGTGGGACCTCCATTGATTTAACATTGGGTGGGACCTCATGGAAATTTGTTGGAATTCATTGAGCTTTGCCTGATGGAACACCTTGGGATTCCTTGGGACTTTCCCCATGAAGCCCCATTGAGTCCCATGAGATTCGATGGGGTATCATTTGGCAAAGTCCCACGAAGCCCCATTGAGAATGAACCTGTTCATTCTCTTTCCATTGGGCATTGTGGGACTTTTGATCATGGGATGTGTCAGCTAACTTGGGATAAAAATGACTGCGACATTTATGGAGGAACTCGACGAGACTCCACGGGGCAAAGTTAATAAGGTCTCATGGGACATTGTAGGACTTGATATGGTATGGCGGGACTTGATGGGGTGAGTAGGATTCTGCGCCATTGGAATATGTTGGCCTTATGACCAAACTCGGTTAATGTCACATATCATATAAGTAATGTCAACAAACCTAGTGCCAAGAAATTGATCACTTGAGAGAATGTAACGCACTATTATTTCCTTTGGCTTCAGGTTTCTACAACTAAACAATTTATGACACATATAATACAAAGCATATATATACACCCCCTCTCTAAGCTTGGCAACTGCAAGTTTTCATATGATAACATTTCAACGTCTGTCAATGTTTGAGCCTCGATTTTGATCCTTATTGCTTTATTTCAAAAGCTTGATGTCTTGTTTAAAATTACCAAACAACATGACAAGCTTTGATAAGTGATACAAAGGGGGACTTCCAGTTACAAAACTTATGATGGGGAGTGTAATATAACATATTATCATCATAATTCATTAACTACATCAACAACATTAGGATAGAATGGCATTTGAAATACAATTTTGAACTTGAATGTACACATACATGTATTTCCGATTGCTGACCACACATACCCTAAACGGTTTTATGGAGTATGGCAAAGATGAGCTGTAAAAATATAAAATGGTAGAAAATGAATATATTTAGCATATTATGATGTCACACATAGTGTTTAGATTTAACACATTTTGCTATAGTGATACACATTTTCTATTTGATCCTAGCAACAAGTTCAACAACTGAGGTGTAATGTGCCACGCCCCCTTTCTTGAATTTTTTGGGGAAGGTAAAGAGAAAAATAAGAAAAATAGATTTTTTTTTTATATGATAAACTATTTATTTCATGATATTCAAATTTACATCGAATTGCTTGCCAATCGCCTAGTGGCATTATAGGCCAAGCTTAAATACATAATTTATATTTTATACAATTAGGAACAGCATTTTGTCCATTGTGGCATAGAAGAACTGGGGGTGTCTGGCTAAGAATGAGAGTTAGGTGTCAAGTTTTTGGTTCCATGAGGGCAAAAAGGGAGATGAGGATGATACAGAAAAACTATGGAAAGGTCATTACTTCCATATTTCAAAAAATGCATAATTTGGTTTTCATTTTTGATAGTGTTTGGTTTGTATATTGAGATTTTATTAAAAAACATTGTTCTGCTTGCAAGATTTTGAGGGCATCTAAAAAAGACATGTTTTGGGGTTTCAGGTAATCCACAAGCACAGTTGGGAGTGTTTAAAGTGGTAAAGTTGTGTGCATATAGTTTGGCTTTAAAAATCAGATCTACTCTGAATCTGTTTAGTACGATTTCTAAGTTCCTGGTAAGCTTTAGTTTGGTTGTAGGGTCAAATTTAGGTTTTGATTCTTGGATAAGTTTTTTTTGGCGAATTTTAAAGATAGGAAGACTTAGACTTTCTTTTAGATATTGTGGAGCTCTGTTCCACAGTGAGGCAGCAGCTGGCGACTTTTTCAGTTTATCTGAGCATTTTGCGGGCAATCTATAGTCTATCTTATGTCTTAATGTTCTTGCATTTTGAATTTTTAAAGGCTCAAAAATATCGGTAATGTATTTTGGACATAAATTGTGATTTACACGATACATAAATCTCAAAATTTGCATATCCCTTCTGGTCTCAAGAGGTGTCCATGCAAGTGTATCAATGACTTTTTCTGTGCTGCTTCCATGAATACAGCCGCTACAGATAAGTGCTGCTTGGTAAAAGTATTGGTTCAAAATATTGAGAAGGTATTTATTCGAAGAGTTAAAAATAATGGCACCATATTCAAAATGTGGTCTTATGAATGATACAAAAATAGTTTCCAAAGATTTAGATGTAAGATTTCGTTGTAGAGACTTAAGCGGATTGATCATTTTATTTACTTTATCTCGAATTGACAAGATGTGTGCTTCATTTGTCAAGTGCTCGTCACATATAAATCCTAAGTGTTTCTGTGAATTCACACGATCAATGGGTATATTGTTCATGACGGTTTCACTTACCTGTGATAATTGAATTTTTGACTTATGGAATATTATTTCTTTCGTTTTCTCGGGTTTAAAACTAAGTTTCCATTTTTCAGACCAATGTATAATTTTTCTTATAGATTCATTTACTTTATCGTCAATTTCTTTTGGATTTTGAGTACTAAATGGAAAATATACTGAGGTATCATCAGCATAGATGAAACAGTCTGTGTCAAGGTCATCCGGTAGATCATTTATAAATAAAAGGAAAAGCAAGGGGCCTAATATTGACCCCTGTGGGACACCGCTTCTTATAGCATTTGGTTCAGATAAATGTGAGGAAGTGCCTGCTATTGTGACCCTAACTCTGCGATCATTTAGATATGACTTCAACATTTTGAGAACTTGGCCACCTATACCATATGATTTTGTTTTTAAGAGTAAAAGTCTATGTGGCACACAGTCAAAGGCTGACGCGATGTCTAAAAATAGGGCTTTTATTCCCTTTCCTTTATCCAAATTAGTTTGTATAAGATGTTCAATGGCGACTAGCTGCGCCTGAGTACTGTACCCTGGCAGAAACCCTGATTGAAATTTAAACAAAAGGTCATTTGAAATCAAGTGGTTTTTAATTCTGTCAGTGACAATAGTTTCAAAAATTTTTGACAGACAGCTCAATAGTGTAATGGGTCGATAGTTCGATATTTCTGATTTTTTTTTTTTGTGAATGGGGCAAATATTTCCAATTTTCCAGGAGTTCGGGAAAGTGCAATTTTTGAGTAACTTGTTAAAAAGGTCAGCTAAAGGATGAGATATTGTATGTGCAGTCATTAAGAGCATTTTATTAGTTATTTTATCCGGGCAACAGGCTTTGGAGCTGTAAAAAATAGTAAAAGATAGATGCTGGTACTTTTTATTGAAACTTATGCAAGAAATATTTGCTAACATCATCAGTGAAGTTTTTAATCAGGTTTTGTATACCATAGGCCCTTACTGTTTTTTAAATGACGGATTAACTATCGACTGATTAAGAAATTTTGATGAGAAATTATGTACTTTTAGGGACAAATTATCCCATATCTTTACCAAATTCTGTTGGATAAGACCCAAACTTTCAGGAATTCTTCATACATGCCTTACTGATTTATTAATAATGTTTCATTATAATTGCAACAACCTCAAATGAGATATTAAATAGTTTCAAGCATATGGTCAAACTCCGACTCGAAAATGATAAATTTGCTGACTCAGCACTTTTGAGCCTGCTTTGCAAGGGTTCACAAACTTTTTTTACATGCCTTGGGGTCCCCTACAAGAATCTAAAGTCAAATTGAATCTAGGCGTTTTGGACACAAATGGGCTTGGCCGTAGCACTAACAACACAAGTCCCAAGTCTGTATTTTTACGCTCATTTCTTCATTTTTAAGAGTTAAGTCATCATATTTTGCATGCATATTCCTTGAAGAAATCCTAACATCTAATTTTATTGGTTTCGATTATAATTTATTTGTTAAAAATATAGAAACATTTGATTTGTATTGGTCCATAATCAGAATTATCCATTTTGTGTAACAAATGGAACATTTTGACGTCATTAATAAAAAATTGAAGTTATAAATGATAGATTCAATATGGTGTCTCTAATCTTATTGACAATAACTATCATCCAAGATATTTTTTGCCAGTCATCAGATCATGCATTGGAAGAGTACCCCAATGAGAAATGCATTCATTGATTGTGGCAAGCAGTGAATTGGCAAAACAGTGGTGGAGTCACGCCATTATTTTGCCGCATTTTGGTCCTGAATTTCCCCTTTAAGATCGTTTGTTACTACTGTGACGTCACAATATAGCATCTGACGTCATAATACGGGTACCAAATTAACGCACACATTACAAGCTTTAAGATGATACCAAATATGTCATCATTCATTTGATTAAAATGGTTACTGGAATAAGCCCAAAGGGTATGTCACTCCCCTACCCCATCCATTTTTCAGGAAATTAAAACACGCAAAAAATCTCAAATAATGCAGGCATCTTCAGGGGTCCTTTTTGGCCCCGTTTTATTTCAAATATCATGTTTCTGCATACCATTTTTCTCGGATATGTCTCAATTACCCCAAAATAGTTACACTTCTGCTGAAAAAGGAAACATGTGGTCAATTTGGAATTATTACACCAAAAGTAGTGATTTTTTATATAAAGTTAAAATAATGCATTTGGCGCTGAAAATGGCAAATTTTGATTATAGACCAATCAGAATCAAATGTTTCTCTATTTTCAACAAATTTAAGTTATAATCAAAACCAATAAAATTCTATGTCAGGATTTCTGCAAGGAATATGCATGCAAAATGTGGTGACTTAACTCTTAAAAGTGAAGAAATGAGAGTAAAAATACAGACTTGGGACTTGTGTTGTCTCGGCTACTATGTATGCATGCATAGACAAAATAGATTTAGTGGTTGAAATGAGCGTTGAGTGTTGTATTTGATGATCTAAGAACCTACACATTTGTTTTTAAAATGACTGGAAATTCAAATATTTGGAAATTTTAAAATGATCAATTTTTTTCAAAAGTCATATATTTCGTAAATATGTGTCAAATGACTTTTCAAAGTAATATTTGAATGGTCTTCTCCATTTTTTTGCAAATCTACCCTTTTCCTTACCTACAATATAGTCATATTCCTTATCTAATACATCCTGTATTTTCGAATTAATGTCTTCAGCCCTTTCCTTTGTAAAATAGAGATAAATCGCAGCAAGAACTATGATATATGACAAACTCTTGAACATTGTAAAGCAGTGCAATGTCTATACTTGACCTCTCACACTGATCTATCAATACTAATCCTAAGCATGTATTTTAATCAATTGTGTAATCTACAAGGATCGTCCAGACTCTGGAACATCATTTAAGCTGTGCAGTGTTTACCGTGTATGTTAAGTCTGTCACTCTGACACATATACAACGATACTTAATACTCGGCATGTTGGCCCAATTCCCATTTATAGGACACTCTGGTAAATAAGTAACCTTTTGAATACCAGGCTCTAAATATGGTTTAAAGCTAGAACATACTTTTTTTCAAGTTTTTATATTTTACATGATTTTTCTTTTCAATTTTGTAAAGTAAAACCCATTAATGGTTTCGGTAAAATAGCTATCAAACCACTACAATAGTTATCACTGCGCACGTCCTTCAAAAAGTTGTCAAACTGGTTTTAAACTATGGTCGAACTGAATGGACGTAGCTGCAACTTTCTACGGTCTATTTATGAACTTAATGGACCTGCTCAGACGGGAAGGCGATTTAGAATTACCCTCCCCCCCTATCACACCAAACTAGTTCTTACCCGTTCTTGCCAGTCCTACGAAAAAAACTCATCCGTTAGATTAGAAGGTCATTATGACCTGATTGCAGAACGGTATGCTCGCCATCGAATTTTGAATCGATTCAAAATTCTAAATCACATAATCCGTCCGGAAAAGTCAATGGAGTTCGTAAACAGACCGTAGAACGTAGCTACGTTCATTCCGTTCGCACACAGTTTAAAACCAGTTTTGAAGAACGCAGTGGCAACTTGCTTGGTGTGATAGCTATATTTTTGTTAACTCGTTGATAAATACGTTCTTAATCAGTTTTAACCCATTTGCAATTAGTTCTACCTCGTTCTCAATACGTCCTCAGACAGTTCAACTCGTTGTAAAAACGTCCCTAGTAGGATTGAAGTACGACGGTTCCGTTCGTAGTACGTCCAGCTCGTCGTTAGTAGGTTGTCACTCGTTCTAAATGTAGAACGTGACGACCAAGAGATCATTTTGAGCATGTTCTAAGTTCTAGAAGACCTACCCGTTCGAGTACGTTCGGTGAAGTTTGTAAATAGACCCCAAACGGTTCTAAGTACGTCCAGTCCGTTCTTACACAATTGAAACCCGTTTTCGAGAACGTGAGAACTAGTTTGGTGTGATAGTAGGGTAAGGCCTCAATCATACCAAACTAGTTCTCAACCGTTCTTTCCAGTCCTGGTATTGAACTGCGAATGAGATTGACGTATTGAAGACTGTTTATGAACGAAGTGGCTAATTATTTTAGACATATTACCCGACCACAGCCAATTTTAGCCCGTTTTACGATGTTTTGATAGGACTGGCAAGAACTAGTTTGGTGTGATAGGGGGGTTATCAGCCATCAAAAATTCTGAAAATTTTACACATCGTCAATTTAATGATCATCCTTTGAATGTTAACGATATAATTTGAAAAGATATATATTATACTTTTCTATATATCGTTTTAGGAAACACATCAGACACCTCTTTTGTTCTTGTTACACGTATCAAATGTTCGAAACAAAATGAAACATCTATTCAACCTCATTGGAACAAAACGACATATACACAAGGTGTTTATGTCTAACAATATGTATTTAATGTACAAAGGAAAGTTTGGTTCATTTTGAAAAAAGGGTATCTTATCAATGAAGTAAAACGTTTAGTTTTAACCCCCCCCCTCCATCTACAGCCAAAACCAAGATGTATTGTACCAAGTGTGATATATCATTGGAAAGGTCTTCCAAAGTTACGTTTATTAACATATAGCTAACCCCCCTATCACAACAAACTAGTTCTTACCCGTTCTTGTCAGTCCTACGAAAACGTCGTAAAACGGGCTCAATCTGGCTGTGGTCGGGAAATATGTCTGAAATAATTAGCTTCTTCGTTCTTAAACAGTCTTCAATACGCACCACGTCGGTGTGCAACGTCGTAGAACGCGTCCCTTAGTCTAGAAGGTCAACATGACCTGATTACAGAACGGTATGGTCGCCATCGAATTTTGAATCGATTCAAAGTTCTAAAATCACATTCCCGTCTGAGAACGTTCATAAAGTTCGTAAATAGACCTTTGAAAGTTGCAGCTACGTTCATTCCGTTCGCACACAGTTTTAAAGAACGCACTGGCAATTTGTTTGGTGTGATAGCTATATTTTTGCTAACTCGTTAATAAGCGGTGTTAAATACGTTCTTAATTAGTTTAAACCCGTTTTCAATTAGTTCTACCTCGTTCTCAACACGTCCTCAGACAGTTCAACTCGTTGTTAAAACGTTCCTAGTAGGATTGAAGTACGACGGTTCCGTTCGTAGTACGTCCAGCTCGTCGTTAGTACGTTGTCACTCGTTCTGATTGTAGAACGTGACGACAACGAGAACATTTTGAGCATTGTTTAAGTTCTAGAGGACCTGCCCGTTCGAGTACGTTCGATGAAGTTTGTAAATAGATCCCAAATGGTTCTTAGTATGTCCAGTCCGTTCGTACACAGTTGAAGCCCGTTTTCGAAAACGTAGTGAGAACTAGTTTGGTGTGATAGTAGGGTTACACATGTCAATCTCACAAATTTTTAAATTGTATCAATTGAGATGACCATAGGCCTAGCTAGAAACATGGCAATTTGAAGTTTTTGGCAGGATTTTAAGATTCAGGCATAAGAAAAGTCAGCATACAGTGTAAATGAATTTAACCAATTTCTGTAATGAGTGGAATGCGAAAAAGATGAACCTTTTGACTTAAGGAGGGTACTACACTTAACTATAAAGGTCATCATTAAAATATATATAGGCCTTTCATCCAAAATACTGGAGAGTTGGTGAGTTAACATAACCTTGGATGATGTTTCCCATGGTATATAACACTATTTATCTTTTAAGGTTTTTGTTCGCCTGTTATTCACCAAAAATGAAATATTTTTTTACAATGTTAAATGTATGACCATGCTTTTTTAAATTTTTTTATGAGTTCAACAATTAGTTGAAAAAGGAGGTGAAAATTAGTTCAACAATTAGTTGAAAAAGAATGTTGGTTTGTATATTGAAAATTAGTTCAACAATTAGTTGAAAAAGATTGTTGGTTGGTGGTCCTTTGCCTCTTTGATATCACTTAGTCTGGTTAACTTAATTATCATTATATACATACCTTGCTTGGAGATGATGAACGAGTCTCATAGATACACCGGTACCCGTGTTCATGATCAGAAAATATTCATAATTTATATTACAAACGTCTAAAATTGTTTGCGATAAGTTACCTACGTGCTCCTTAAAGGGTGACGCATATCGTTTAGCAAATCGAACGCTCGTTTCTGGTGTTGCTCACCGTTTGGTATAAAAGGCCCGATCCCGGAATAATACTCAAGGGTTCACAGGTTCGAGGTCGTTGTGTCAACACCTCTAACTGTTATATAGCATAAGTATATTATAGATCGTCACACATTTATAAAAGGGTGATTTTTATTTTGACAAATCAATTCCACATTTATGGGTGAAGTTTCAGGATCTTCTATTTGTGTACAATAAGGAAAAATTGGCATCTAAATTTCCCCATAACGTAATAGCACACAGCTTGACATATGAAATATCCTACAAATGAAACAAAGCAAGACAAACCGGTTTCTAATACAAGGATTTATATTGGCTGTTGTACATGTATTCTTTGAACGCAATCACTCTTTGGATAACGTTTTCAAAATCATTATAAAAGGATTTCTTTATCTCAAAGACAATTTCAATAAACTGGATTTTACAGAACTCCCCTTATTTCTTAAAAATGGACTGATCCAGTTGATTCGCCTGGAGCCGCCATATTGTTTTTATACGGGATGCTAATCGGAACCCTTTAACATGCAGTAGAGAAACCGAATTACCACTTCATTCACCAACAGTTGGCATACCTTAAACTTGAGTTTCAAAACTGAGCCTTTTACGATTCCCCATGTACACGACTTTTAACTTGGACTTGGAAATTATAATCTGGAAGACCATTTTGCTATTCATTTTGTTATGCATTTTAAATGTACATTTTACTCGTACATCTCAAAAACAAATACGATGATATTCATTCTATCGGAAAAGTTCGAAAACAATTATGTGTCCATATTAGTAAATGATGTGATGTTTGTATGTATATTCATTTATTTCTGTCTCACACGTAAAGTACATCCAGCCCTTGCCGACTTACGAGAGACTCATCAATCGATTTTTAAAGCTAAAGCAGTGTCATTCATTTTATTGCATCGTTATCAATTTCAGTCATACTACTGTACGTTAGCTTTAAAATTGGTTCTTGATGTTTATTCATATAATACCAATAAAATGATTCATAAAAGACTCACTTTAACTCATTTTTCAACTTACATGAATGTACACTAGTGTGATCCACAAGGGGCCCTTTTGGTCTATTAATTACATCATACAATAAATTCAGATATATCTGAACTGTAACGATATATCTGAATTGTAAATACTTTTAAAAATGAATGAGAAATAAGTCTAAAGTTACGATTGTTAAATCAAATCTGCAGCCTTGATCGTATAAAAAATATCTAGTGCATTGATTTTTGCTGGAAGCATGGTGTTTAAAGTTAATTATGCGTCCATATACAGGCCCGTAAGACACTTTTCTCCAAGGGGGGTGCGGTTTTAACTAAAGAGAAAATAAAATTGTCAATTTTTTACCGCGTAAATCAAATTGCGTAAGTCAAGGGGGGGGGGTCGGTTACTCCCTATATTTTGTAGTATTTTATTGTTTTCGTATTGTTTTTAGACTAAATATTGTATGAGCAATTTGGAGAAATACTGGAATAGGGGGAGGGTGTACTAGAAGGGCATAAATGCCCGAGAACTTTTACCAGTTCAAGATCACATTCAGTGATTTCTGGATCCTTTCAAGGTGTTTTAATTGAAACAGAATCTATTTATAAGAAATTCAGATTTTTTCAATCATTTTCTTCTTAGGGGGGCAGCAAGGAAAATTTTACAAATTCAAGATGCTGTTTGGTTAATTCTGAGCACTTTTAATGTGTTTGAGTAAATGAATGCTTTTGTTTTTGGGGTTGGCTGCCAGAAATGTTTATGTTTTTATGATTTCATTATGTCACTTGGTGACTTCTAGGCACTTTAAATTTAAAATTAAAACAAATGCAACCTCCAAACTTGTGAGGAGTGACCCACTCCCCTTAGAAAATTTTACACTTTTGAGATGCCATTTGGTGCTTTCTGGGCACTTTTAAAGTGAATGAGTCGTCGATAAAAAAAATTTCAAATTCTTTTTGGGGATGTCAAAGAGAATGAAAGGGTGAAGTGGGGTGGAGTGTCAGAGGGGGAGCATTAAGGGGTTGTTCCCAAGAAACAGTGACCATATCAAAGTGCCATTTGATGATGTCTGGGCACTTTAAAAATGTCTGAGACAATACATGAAATTCAGAATTTTTTCAATTGTTTTGTGGGGGATGTGAGGGGTGGTCAACTCTCCTAGAAAATTTTACAATTTTAAGATGATACTTGGTGCTTCTGGGCACTTTTAAAGTGTATGAGTCAATCGAAAAAAAATTGAAAAACAATTACATTTTTTCAATTTTTAGGGGTGTCAAAGGGGGATGCCAGAGGGGGGATGCCAGAGGGGGAGGTGAGATTAGGGTGCCAGAGGGCCAGCAAATGTTTTTCCCCAATATCTGTCCCCAGAAACATTGGCCATATCAAGGTGCTATTTGATGAAGTCTGGGCACTTTAAAAGTGTCTGAGACAATGCATGAAATAAATTCAGAATTTTTTGTGGGGGATGTGAGGGGTGGCCTACTTCCCTGGAAAATTTTACAATTTTAAGATGCTATTTGGTGCTTTCTGAACACTTTCGAAGTGTATGACTCAATAAAAAATTTGAAAAAATCACAATATTTTGGGGGTTGTCAAAGGGGGAGGGGGTGCCAGAGGGGGAGGTAGGGTGGGGATGCAAGAGGGCGAGTAAGTGTTAGTCTCCCAGAATCATTGACTATATCAAGGTGCTATTTGATGATGTCTGGGCACTTTACATGTGTCTGAGATGATGTATAAAATAAATTCAGAACTTTTCAATTTTGCTTTGGGTGTGAGGGGTGGCCGACTCCCCCTAGAAAGTTTTACAATTTTAAAACGCTATTTAGTGCTCTCTGGGCACTTTCAAAGTGTATGAGTCAATTAAAAATTTGAGAAAATCACAATTTTTTGGAGGGGTGTCCAGGGGGCGAGGGCCGAGGGTGCCAGAGGGGGAGGTGGGTTGGGGTGGGGATCCCGAAGGGGAGCATGTGTTTGTCCCCCACCAGAAACATTGACTATATCAAGGAGCTATGTTATGAAGTCTGGGCACTTGGGCACTTTAAAAGTGTCTGAGACAATACATCAAATAAATTCAGAACTTTTCCATTGTATTGAGGGGGTGTGAGGGGTGACCCACTCCCTCTAGAAAATTTTACAATTTTAAGATGCTATTTGATGCTTTCTGGGCACTCTAAAAGTGTATGAGATGATGAAAAATAATTACAAAAAAAATATTTTTCAAAAATATTTTTTTTTAATTTTTAAATTTTTTTGGGGGGTATCAAAGGGGGGTGCGGTCGCACCCATCGCACCCCCCCCCCCCCATCTGACGGGCCTGATATATATGGATCATGTGAAAGCTTTCAAAAATTTTAATAATGTAGGGTCTGATCAATAAGGAAAGGGAATCTTTAAGATTGTCTAATCAAATCTGCAGCCTTCTCTCCTATCATAATAGATGGCGCATTGGTGTTGCCTGATACGACATGAGGCATAATGGATGCATCTGCCACTCTCAGATTCTCAATCCCTTTCACTCTGCAAAACATGACAATACTTTGAAAGATCTCGGGCAAAGGCATTACTCGTTTAACTAGACATGTAAAAATTGAACAAGTTCAATTTAAGACTCCTAAGATTTCAGACTTTTTTAAGCTGGGTAATACCTGAGACTTATCCCGTTCCAGGACTATGGTCCTGTACGGAGCCCATACATTTGCCTGTACGATTACAACTTGGGAGAATTATCTACGCCCCTTCCACTTAAGAAACCTACCTCAATGCATTCTAGAACTCAAAATGTAACTTCTAATATATTGGAACCGCCGATTGTCTGGGTTAGTTGGCAGAACGAGGTCTTTTTGTTTCTTATGGCTCTTTTGGTCGAAGTTCGATTAAGATGGCGGTTATAACGGAATTTCCCGAACTCTTCCGTAATAGCACGAACTTGGTTTTTCGTTACGTCACTTCCGTGTAAAATGGATTTGTTTCGGGTAAGAGGGAATTTCGAAAATTTCGGACAATATTTTCAATATTTACTGCCATGTCGACATCCTATGCTCTTAACTGTATACCGAATGGTTAAACAATGTTTCTTACCGGAAACAAATTCATTTTACATGGAAGTGAAGTAACGAAAAACCAAGTTCGTGCTATTACGGAAGAGTTCGGGAAATTCCGTTATAACCGCCATCTTAATCGAACTTCGACCAAAAGAGCCATAAGAAACAAAAAGACCTCGTTCTGCCAACAAACCCAGACAATCGGCGGTTCCAATATATTAGAAGTAACATTTTGAGTTCTAGAATGCATTGAGGTAGGTTTCTTAAGTGGAAGGGGCGTAGATAATTCTCCCAAGTTGTAATCGTACAGGCAAATGTATGGGCTCCGTACAGGACTATAGTCCGGGAACAGGATAACCTGAGACTAACATAAATGGGATTGGAAGCCTTCCATTGACCATGTATTAAATTTTCAAAATCCCCACGCCAAACGAGATTTCTCGAGATTTGGATTCTAGACGATCACCATTGGCGAATTCTTTTCGCCGGAGCTGTGCTTTTCTACAATTATGTAATTATACTCACTGTGTGGTATGTATTTAATCTATTAAATGGTATTATTGGGTGCATAATTATTGGAAAATAGTAGAATCTGCATCAGAAACGTCCTTACAATACCATAATAGGCGATTGAAAAATTGAGAAAAAATTTCACAAGGAAGACTGTCGAAGAATCCGTGGATTTTTGACGATTTATGTTAAAAATGACATAATTTATGTGTTTATAAAGTTATATATAGGTTATACATCAACAAGTAGGGCTTTCATTCTCACTTTTTCTCACATTTTTGCAAAACATTTTCGTCCATTTTTCAGTCAAAAAAGATTTTTCTCAAAAGTTTTTTCTTGCAGATAAATTATCCAGAAAAGCCACTGATATGGTCCATATATCATTGGAAAGACCAAACTTAGTAGGTCACCTCAGACTTTTCATTTGGATTATAGATTGGTTCTTTTAATTGACATAGCTGATTGAAATCATTGTATTGGCAAAACTTCCCCTAACTCCTTGATTGCCTTGTGACTGATTATTTTTCAAAAGGTTCATTATCCAAATATCCTTCAGATATGGTTAATACGTCACTGGAAAGAGCAGAATTAGTAGAATTCCAAAGATTATTCATTTAACTGATAGGTTTTCCTCTTTTAATTGTCAAAGTCAACCAATCATGGTATTCAGGTTTTGGACTTACTTTACCCTCTTTTCACGATAAATCGCCTATGATTTTTCAAAAGTTTACTTTTCGAAATAAATTCACCCAGACTTCTCCCATATATGGTTCATATATCACTGGAAAGAGCAGAATTAATAGAATTCCAAAGATTATTCACTGAAATGATAGCTTTCCTTTTTTTATTGTCATAGTCCACTGAAATCATGATATTGGCCTAACTTTCCCCTCCTTTCGCGATAAATTGCCTATGATTTTTCAAAAGTTTACTTTTCCAAAATATTGATCCAGACATCCCCCATACAGTATATGGTTCATATATCACTGGAAAGAGCAGAATTAGTAGAATTCCAAAAATTATTCACTGAAATGATAGCTTTCCTTTTTTAATATCCCAGATGCGAGTAGAAATAATCTTGATTAACGTCATTAATAATTCATTAGGAAATGTGGTTTTGAAAAGAGTTTATCAACTTTGAAAATTTAATTTTCTTTGAAAATGTGACTTCTAGGTCGGGGAGATTCCCCATAGAGCCCATGTTGTAAAACCACACAAAGTGAAATATCTTTTCTTGTGTTGGGCAGATAATATTTTCTTTTACTGGACATATTTTAATTTGTGACTATCAGATACATAAAGGTAATATGAAAAGTGAACCATTAAAACTGATGCATATTCAAGTAAGGAAATTTTGTAATACCCTGCCATGTTAATTCCCCCGAATCAGCCACCTGGTGGCGAAACTGGTAACTGCCAACTCGCATCTGAGTAATTGTCATAGTCCACTAAAATCATGGTATTGGCCTTATTTTCCCCTCGTTTCGCGATAAATCACCTATGATTTTTCAAAAGTTTACTTTTCCAATGAAATTCACCCGTACATCTACAAAATATGGTTCATATATCACTGGAAAGAGCAGAATTAGTAGAATTCCAAAAATTATTCATTGAACTGATAGCTTTCCTTTTTTAATTGTCATAATTGTTATGAAGGTCTCAGGTAATACAGAATAAGATGAGTCATCCAAAATAAGCTGAGTCAACCAGAATATAGACATTTAGACAATTCTTAGGTAGGGTTTCTTCCACCCTTACTTCAGAAGTCACACATTAAATTTGGAGAACATTTTGTTTTTATCCACTTTCCGGACACAATATCTCAAAAATGGGCCAAAATACTTTGGAACGGCAAAATCCTAAGTCTAATCCTAAGTCTCGGTTTGGAGAACAGTCCCCTGGGCTAATACTTTTTAATGAAAAATATAGAAATATCAACAGATCAACCAAATTAGATTATGAATATTCAAAAGAGGACATGTAAATTTACAAGATGTAAAAATATCAAAGTCCGAAGCAGGGGTTTCGCTCAATTAGACCGATCCAATAAAATACAAGTGGAGTAGTGACAGAATTATAAATCGGGATTAATGTACCTTAACTGTGGGTCTACGACTGAGTTTTTATCAGTAGCTGGTCCCATTCTGCATGTTGATGATGGATGGAATGTAGTCCACATGTTTGCTCTTATGAAACAATCCCAGTAAGCATCGGTGCCAAATCGGTGAGCTTTACATAAAGGGTGGTGATTTCTTTTCAGTTCAAATCCTCCCCTTTTGAATACATTTGTTTTTGCAAGTTTTTCTGTCCACACCTTTATCCCTATATATGAAACATGATTTCAGAAATATAGCAATGATTATTTATTTAGTTAGGTTTCAAATCAGCTAGGCTCACTACATATTGTATGAAAATGTGTTGACCTATTTTTAATTTTTTAGATTAATAATATGATGATGAACATGTATTAATTATTAACCTGCCGTCAAATGTTTCACATCAACTGAATTTTTGAGGTAGTTTGGCTCAATCAATGGATGATCAAATGGATCCGTGCTCTGAAGTCTAATTGTACCATTGGTAGCTGGATGGAGCAATGTGACAAGGACACTGATTCCAGTTTTTCCGTCCAGTTCCTCATCTGGGTATATTGTATTCCACACCTGAAATTGTATTGGAACAGTTCATTCCATAACTGAAGATGCATTGACATATACCATTATACAACTGAAAGTACATTGAAATAGACCATTGTATAACTGAATGTGCATTGAAGTAGACTATTGCATAACTGAAAGCGGACTAAAATAGTCCATTACATAACTTGAAAGTGCATTGAAATAGACCATTGCATAACTGAAAGTGCATTGAAGTAGACCATTGCATAACTGAAAGTACACTTAAATAGTCCATTGCATATCTGAAAGATCATTGAAATAGGCCATTGCATAACTGAAAGTGCATTGAAGTAGACTATTGCATAACTAAAAGTACACTAAAATAGTCCATTACATAACTGAAGGTGCATTTGAATAGACCATTGCATAACTGAAAGTGCATTAAAGTAGACTATTGCATAACTGAAAGTATACTAAAATAGTCCATTACATAACTTGAAAGTGCTTTGAAATAGACCATTGCATAACTGAAAGTGCAGTGAAGTAGACCATTGCATAACTGAAAGTATACTAAAATAGTCCATTACATAACTGAATGTGCATTGAAATAGGCCATTTTATAACTGAAAGTGCATTGAAATAGACCATTGCATAGCTTAAAGTGCATTGAAGTAGAATATTGCATAACTTAAAGTACACTAAAATAGCCCATTACATAACTGAATGTGCATTGAAATAGACCATGCATAACTGAAAGTGAATTGAAGTAAACTATTGCATAACTGAAAGCGCACTAAAATAGTTCATTACATAACTGAAAGTGCATTGAAATAGATCATTGCATAACTGAAAGTGCATTGAAGTAGACAATTACATGACCTACCGTACACTAATCTGGAAGTGCACTGAAATAGGCCATTGCATAACTGAAAGTGCATTGAAGTAGACCATTGCATAACTGAAGTATACCATTGCATAACTGAAAGTTATAGACCATTGCATGACTGAAACTAGAATAGTCCATTACATAACTGAAAGTGCATTGGAAAAGACCATTGTATAACTGAGGGTGCATTGAAGTAGACCATTGCATCACTGAAGGTACAGTAAAATAGTCCATTACATAACTGAAAGTGCTTTAAAATAGACCATTACATAACTAAAGTACATTGAAGTAGACTATTGCATAACTGAAAGTACAATAAAAGTGCATTAAAATAGACCATACATAACTTGAAAGTGTGAAAGTGCACTGAAATAGACCATTGCATAACTGAAAGTGCCTTGCCGTAGACTATTCCATAACTGAAAGCGCACTAAAAGTCCATTACATAACTGAAAGTGCATTGAAATAGACCATTGCATAACTGAAAGTGCATTGAAGTAGACCATTGCATAACTGAAAGTACACTAAAATAGTCCATTACATATCTAAAAGTGCATCAGAATAAACCATTACATAACTTAAAATGTATTAAAGTAGAAGATTGCATAATTGAAAGCGCACTAAAAGAGTCCATTCCATAACTGAGAGTGCATTAAGACAAACCATTACATAACTGGAAGCCCCTTGATATACTACATTACATAGTTGAAAGTGCATTGAAACCATTTATAATATAACGAAATGTGCATTGAAATATTGCATTCCATGACTGAAAGTGCTTTTGAACATTGCATTTCATAGCTGGTATTAATATTGCACTGAAATAGTGGACTATACAGGGTGACCAAAAAAATGCAACCCTCCATTTCTTCAATATTTTTCTTGGAGGTTAATTGGAGGTTAAATGGAGATTAATTGCTCTGAAATTTGGCACACACGGACTTCATTCAATGTGGGATCCTCTGGCAAAGTTATAATAATCATAGTCTTATATTGATAGAGTTATGGTCGTTCCAAAATATGCTCCAAATGTCGTCCATTTCCAACGTAAGGTTTTCGGATGAATCACATTCCCTTCTTTCTGAACATGTAAACTCAGGAAATAATGTGTTCTGGGATGACAAATTCCAGATGAAGTGCTTCAAAGGCCCCTTCATTCTGTTAAATGCACAGCTTGGGCTGCCAATTTCCAAACATGAAATCATCAGCCACTTTTGGTTTGAGGTTGATAATGGCAACACTGTTACTGTTAACACACAGCGCAACATTGACGTTCCCAGGAAGTTCTAGGCAGTTCTAGAGTGACATAGAGGCTTCAATAGACAAGAACAGTGGTTATTGAAGGATGGAGCTACTCCTCACACTTCTAATGATAGCATAGCCTGTCTCACTAGTCATTTCTATGAGAAGATTATCTCCACCGTGCCCATGTCAAGCTGCGCGCCTAAGTAGGCGCGCAGTTTGTTTCGATCACAAACTGCGTGCCTAACAACATTGCATCATTTAAGTTGGAGTCTGTATTTTGAAACGTAATTTAAGGAAATTTATCCTGCATTGTTTTCTTGTTCAATGCGTTCATGCTGTGGCGAAAATACAAATCTTGCAAATACTAGCAAAAACTATGTGCAAATGAATCTAAGTTTTAAAACATAAGCAGATTAATGGCATTTTCGTCACTGATTTAACGGGAATTTATGCGTAATTCGATCTAGCACGTTAAACATAAATGACAAATACTTTAGACTCGTTTTATATTTAATTCCTTACGCATTTATCATGTATAATTCAAAATATTTCGAGATAAAATAGATAATCAGGAGATTAAAAAGAAGTAAACCACAAACTGCGCGCCTATTTTAGCCAGAAATTATAAACTGTGCGCATACACTATTAAAACTACATATTATCATTGACATTTTTACAGAGGCACGTAAAGGTGTTTTTCATATAGCTTTGGAAATTTTGCTTTATTGCAGATTTTATGAGATTTTCATATTGAAAGTCAAAATGTATAATAGAAGTGACAATTAAGTTGGGAACGAAAGAAAGTATTTTATTTTTAGATCACCATTTGGTGGATGGACTCTCATAGTGTTTCAATTATAGGGTTCTACTATTAGACACATATGTGCCTTACATAATGGCGCTTACGTTTTCTAATAATACAAAACAAGCTTGGATAGGCAAGTTTGGAAATATTAGGCACGCAGTTTGGGAAATACATGTGAATATAGGCGCGCAGTTTGACAAGAAAAATGTTTAAATCACGTTTATGGCGTATTATCGTTTTGAACACAAACTATGCTGCTTTAATCAGATGGAGTGATCCTATATATTCGAGCATACACAGACACAATGGCTGAATAAACGGCATATGACGATAAAAATACAAAGATATAACTTTACACTGAAAATTTTGAGCACAGAAGTTACTTAAGACCCTTATATTGAGATAACCAGGTTAACATCGGGGAAAACATTGAGTACTAAGAGTAAATTAAGTTCATCTTCACAGAATGGTACTACTTATAGAACGAGACTAACCTTGTATTTTTCGTATTTTGGCTCTTTTTGGGAGTCGTGTCCTCCCCGTCTTCATTTTGAAATATGCGCGCAGTTTGTCAGAGTTTCAAACTGCGTGCTTAGTAGGCACGCTGCTTGACATGGGCATCGTGATCTCTCCTAGGACGGATAACCCATGGTCATCCCACAGTCTTGATCTCAAAGCCCCTGACTTCTATAAATGGGGTTATGTAAAGGATAATGTGTATGAAAATAACCGCAATTGTAGAACTTCTACAAGCAATGGCTGCAAAATTTGAGCCATACCCATGGGGAAGAATGCACCCGTGTTATGAACAGTTTTCCTTGAACATTGCAAGTTTGTTTTCAGCGAAATTGACGACATCTGGAGCATATTTTGAAACAACTATAGCTCTATCAATATAAAACTATGATTATTAAAACTCTGCCAGAGGATCCCACATTGAATGAAGTCCCTGTGTGCCAAATCTTAGAGCAATTTACCTCCATTTAAGAAAAATATAGAAGAAATGGAGGGTTGCACTTTTTGGGTCACCCTGTACATAACTGAAAGTGCATTGAAACAGTCTGTTACATAAATGTAACCTCAAAACCATGGAAATATTGCAATCCATACCTGAAAGTACATTGACATATTGCATTTCATACTCGACATTTCATTGAAACAATTCATTCCATAACTGAAAATACATCCATATTATATTTGAAGGCACCTTGAAATATATTTGAAGGCACCTTGAAATTTAAATTGATACAAAAGCTCCGTCGACTACTAGGCCTATATAAGGCGTACGATATTCTGCAAGCTATGTTTCAACAGTACCTCGTCAGTATATCCCATATTGCCTTTTATATAATCTGTTCCTTTATCACTTCCCCATATTACTGATAATACATGAAACTGGATGTATGGGAATTTGTGATCATCTGGCTGGTAAGGAGATCTCATGAAGTACATCATATTTGGCAGTGGATTCTTCCATACACCTGTGAACGACAGATATAAAATGGTCCACTCTTTATTTGTAGTTCCACATAAAATGCCTAAGAACAAGATCGTTTTTTCAAAAACCATGTCCATTAAGAACTGGTTAATACACATGGTTATTATTTGAGACACCAACCTGTTCCAAAGAGGTTATACTTCAAGGTCTCAAGTAAAGATAACGCTCGGTTTTCTGTTATGGCATCAACTTTGGTAAAAAATGTCAGCATGTCTGATGTAGGATGTTCCTCCATATTTTCCCCAACTGGTAGGTCTGCCACTACTGGTATCTAAGAAAGGGATGAATTGTTTCATTTCCCATTGGTTTACATTAGGGAATGATGATTTTCAAAAATTCATCATATTTATCATCAATTTTCGACCTACTTTAATTGAGGAAATTGGAAATTGGGAGGCATTGGAAATGAAGTCAAGTTACATTTTCATCAATATCATAAGTATTTTCCTCGCAGGTCATGTAAATCTAAATCCAAACATAAAGAGGATTTAATACGTAGTTCAATGAGGGAGTTAAGGTTGCCAAACTTTTTGAGGGAAGTGTACACGAAAGAGCTCTGGATGAGTTTGTACGTATATGATTCTACAAAACTCACTCCTATCTCTTTAAGGTGTTTCTTAGGTCCTATTCCAGACAGTAGGAGAATGTGAGCTGATCCAACAGCACCTCCTGATATTATAACTTCCTTTCTTGCTTTCACATTTTTCTTGACCAATCCTCTTACATAAGCTACACCAACTGCTTTCTTGCCTTCCAGGAGGACCTGTTTCAAATACAGTTGCAATAGAAAAACAATGTCGATTTGATTAAACATTTAACACGTCTAACTATCGACAACGTACAGTGACAAAATATACTGGTGTACATGTTAGTTGTTTATAGCAAAAATTGTGATGTTGATGTAAAAAAATGTATCTATGGAATATGATGAAGTATCTCATGTTAAATTTTATGTTCATGCTCTTGGCAAGACTTTTAACTTTCAGAGTACGATTTTTTCTAGGTCATTCCCCCCATGTACATGTGAATGTAACCAACATTTTCCATCCATTATGTGGTTGGGATACCTAGAAAAAATTCGAGCACTGCTCGAAAATCAATTAACGTAATATACGCTTCGAATAATATTATTCGAAAATTTTAGGCCGCCATTTTTGTTTGTCGATTTTGACCAATTAGAGACGTATGTCTCAATATAGGTCTACATTATAAGCGTAGGTCATATTTGAACTCTAGAGTAATACCCCTGAACGCGAACCTTTAATTTTATTTCAACTAGCTCAAATATGACTTTTGTGACGTGAGCTTGTGTTGCTACGTGTAGATTTTTTCTGTCCATATTTGGCTCTAAGAAGGCAGTTGCAGTACTAGACCTCTCTCCATTGGCATCTACAGTTACCTGGGCTGCGTTCCAGCCTAGGGAAGATACAAAATAACACCGAGTTGATATACAGCATTCCATAATACATAGTACGATGTACAGGGCGTATCAAAAAAACGCAACAAGTAGTTATCTTGTAAAATTCCAAAACTAGTGATGACTACATGAATTTCATTTGATGTACCATAAAGCCACGTCTCTCCTCTTTGCAATGATATGTCGTTCATTCACATGTGGTAATGTTTGGGTGAGAAATCCTTCCATTTGCACAGTGGATCAAAATCAACTCTGGGCCAAGTTTTAGATATTGCAAAAATCAGTGCAAGGGCTAAGTGCCAATGGAAGTTCCCTTGACTTGAATTGTTGTGACTTTTTCTTTTGGAGCTATCTCGGGAGCATTTGTGCTCACAATTCCTCCACCAGATATTGCAAAACCTCAAGAAAGAATTGCCCATGGGCTGCTTTTCTCTGCTTTAACCCACAGATGACTCAGAACCATGCATGACGTGGACAGATGAGCGCATCTTTATATGCAAGGAAGTGGTGGCAATTTGGAGGGGTATAGGATGTATTCTTGCAAGAGTATGAGTATGAACACTTTACTGTCTATCCCACACCTGTCACAGCTTCTTCCAATAGCCCCTATGCCCCTTGTACTGACTTTCGCAATGTTTAAAACTTGGGTCCGAGCTGAATTTTGCCCCACTTTGCAAAATTAATGATTATTCGGCCAGAGATGACTCTCTGTGAATGAATGATATTCTATTGAAAAGAAGAGTAATTTGGCTTTTTGGTACATTGAATGAAAAGGATGCAGTCAGCATTGGTTTTATGTTTTCTTCCAATTTTGCATCGGGCTCCATACACTGAGTTTTGCGAAGTTTATAACTTGGTCAAAAGCTAATTTTGGCCGACTTGTCAAATGGAATGATTATTCGCCGAACCATGACCAAATATCAATGAATGATATATCATTGTAAAGAGGAGACACATGGCTTTATGGTGCATTGAATGAAATCAATGCTGTTATCACTGGTTTTGTGCTTTTCCGAGATAAAAATCTGTTGCGTTTTTTTTGATACGCACTGTATATGCCGCCAACGATTTAACGTTTTAATGGTTGTAAATGCAATTGTATTTGGAATGGTGCACAACTGTTTAACTATAAATGGTCAACAATTAAGAAGATGTTTGTTCTACAAAAAAAGTATATTTGATGACCTGATGGTCATATAAACCTTGTAAATTCTATCAAATATTGAAAAATTTCCATGTGAAGCCTTCATAACAAAAATCCCCGTTAAAATCAATTGGGCATTTTTTATCTATGAGAGTATGAGTATTTTTATATTTTGAGTTCTAAAAAATATTTTTCTCAGATGCGCATCAGGTAATTATAATGTATTAAAAAGTAGAGACACTATTTTAGTTTTTCACCTTTTAAAATGAATAATACCGGAGTCTGAACTAAATGTGCCGTTTTGACTTTATTCTACACTCAAAATGGGGACTTTGTGTCCCGTTTCATCGAAATTAGAGAGGACAGATTTTATTAAAATAATTGGAAAGCTTTTTTACTTGTCTGCGCATGTTCCATACTTTACTGTATTGGTACCAAATGATAGGGTAAACCATACTTCTTCAGGTTATAATTCGCAAGAAAACGTAATAAGCGATTGACGAGTCCCGCATTAAAAGTTATCAGAACACATTCTCTACAAATTATAACTTTCAATCATGATGAATTGTCATTTCGGAAATGAAGATGCACATGTCATTTTGATGTAATGTTTATCTATTGATATTAATAATGATTATATCCTGTAGGATTTGCATATAAATCCATCAAGAAAAGGGACATTAGTACAAAGCTTTCAATTTCAAAGTTTAGAATTTTTCTTGGTTTCCATGTTTATTCAATTTTAAATCGATGTTTTGATTGAAATTGCTTGGTTTGTTTCGAAATACGTTTTCATCGATACATTTCTTAGATTGAATGTAGGTAATAAAAATGTAATGTCATTTTCATAATTTTATGTACATGCTTCAATGAATTTCGAAAGAATGACGACGAATGTTCGTCAAATTGCGAGAATATTCTTCATAACGTCACATTTCATTGTTTCCTGTGAAACAGGAGTGTGCACCATTAGCGTACTTATAGTAATTATCAGTTAACTTATTTTTGAAGCCCATATTGTAATTTAGCCCACCCTGTGAATATTACTATGAACAAGTAAGTCAAGTGGTATATCTGATCCCCAATATTGCTCGGTGATAGTGTAGATATGCAAATTGCAATAGTATCCCCAAAGGCTTTTCACTTTCAGGACTACTTTTCATGTATCTTAAAGTTAAAACTGAAAAATACCCATTTGATCTTTGCCATTTAGTCTGGCAGAAATATAGGGTATTTTGACATTCAATCGTTTTCTTCGGATTACAATGTTTTTTTAACTTATCAACATGAATATAGGATTGGGACCTCAAAACCACCAGATGCCGGTGCGGCACCCTTGGGCAACTCTCTACAGAGCATTTCTTATACCCCCCTGATAAAATATACAGGGGGTACTATAAGACACCCTCATATCTCAGATACTGATAAATATATTAACTTGAGATTTTCAGGAATTAGTTTTAGTATGATGCTTGACATGTATGACAAAAATCAAGAAAAAATCTTAATCCGTTGCTATAGCAACAGTAACAGAACACTATTTGTTACCGTAGAGATGCATCATTTTGCTGATTTTCAACATTTCTTCAAATAGTTGATTCTTAAACTAGTATATAGTATTACACTAGTATATAGGACACTGCATATTTTATATTTAGTATATACATGTATATCAAATGAAATCTAATGCATTCATACAGTAGTGAGGTTGGCATATAGTCGGTCTAGACGGCTTTGGCATTTAGAACATGCATCATAATAAAATCTATTGAATTATACAATAGAGAGGTTGGCATAGTCTAGATTTTGGCATAATGTCTAAATTTTATAAGCATTGGCTTTCCTCATCTGAGCAATCAGACTACTGGGGGCCCTGTATAGCTTCTGGGGGCCACTGGGGACCATCGTATAGCTTTCAAAGGCACTGTAAATATTTGATTTAACATTGAATTCAATTGGATATTTCTTTAACAGTGAAATTTAATGGCCATGAAACATTTCAGATTGACAACATCGTGAATTTTTTGTCAGTGAAAATTTGGGCTTACTTCTGGGGGCTACTAAGGGCCCTCGTATGGCTTCTGGGGGCCACTAGGGGCGCCTGTATAGCTTCTGGGGGCTCCAGTTTAGCTTCTTGGGGACACTAGGGGGCCACCATATAGTTTTTGGGAGCCACCATATGGCTTCTGGGGGCCCCTGTATAGTTTCTTGGGGCCATTAGGGGCCACCGTACAGCTTCTGGGGGCTACCATATAGTTTCTGGGGGCCACTGGATGCCATCCTATAGCTTCTGGTGGCTCCTGGGGGCCACCGTATAGCTTCTGGGTGCCATCATATAGCTTCTGGGGCCTACCATATAGCTTCTTGGGGCCACTAGGGGCCCCTATATAGCTTTTGGGGGCCACTTTAAAGCTTCTTGGAGCCACTGGGAGCCACCGTATAGCTTCTGGGTGCCATCATATAGCTTCTGGGGCCTACCATATAGCTTTTTGGGGCCACTAGGGGCCCCTATATAGCTTTTGGGGGCCACTTTAAAGCTTCTTGGAGCCACTGGGGACCACCACATAGCTTCTGGGGGCTACTAGGGGCCTCTGGATATGCTTCTTGGGGCCACCATATAGCTTTCCGGGGCCACCATATAGCTTTAAGGGGGCACTAGGGGCCACTGTATAGATTCTGGGGGCTACTGGGGGCCCCTGTATAGCTTCTGGAAGTCACCATATAGCTTCTAGGGGCCATTTGGAGCACCTGTATAGCTTCCCGGGGCTACCATATAGCTTCTGGGGGCTACTAGGGGTCCCTGTATAGCTTCTGGGGGCTCCTGTTTAGCTTCTTGGGGACACTGGGGGGCCACCATATAGTTTTGGGGAACCACCGTATAGCTTCTGGGGGCCCCTGTATAGTTTCTTGAGGCCATTGGGGGCCACCGTACAGCTTCTGAGGCTACCATATAGCTTCTGGGGGCCACTGGATGCCATCCTATAGCTTCTGGCGGCTACTTGGGGCCACCGTATAGCTTCTGGGTGCCATCATATAGTTTCTGGGGCCTACCATATAGCTTCTCGGGGCTACTAGGGGCCCCTGTATAGCTTTTGGGGGCCACTGTGAGGCTTCTTGGAGCCACTGGGGACCACCATATAGCTTCTGAGGGCTACTAGGGGCCGCTGGACATGCTTCTGGGGCCCACCATATAGCTTTCCGGGGCCTCCGTATAGCTTTAAGGGGGCACTAAGGGCCACTGTATAGATTCTGGGGGCCCCTGTATAGCTTCTGGAAGTCACCATATAGCTTCTAGGGGCCATTTGTAGCCCCTGTATAGCTTCTGGAGGCTACTAATGGTCCCTGTATAGCTTCTTGGGGCCATCTTATAGCATCTTGGGGCCACTAGGGGCCCCTGTATAGCTTCTGGGGCCACTGGGGTCCATGGTATAGCTCCTTGGGGCCACTGGGGGCATTTTTTATTTAAACCTTGAAATTTTTTTTCAAATTCATGTGACTATTTATCTCTTAAGCAGCACTTTTTTACCTAGGGAGCATAACCTTTTCAAGAAGTGTTATTTTGGACCACCTTTTTAAAGAAAGTGAAATGTAAAAACCTGATTATTAAGTGATGTTACCATAGCAACTGAAATGTTAGATATATTACATAAACCATATGATGAATTATTTCATCTTTACTTCTAATCATGTATATAACAGATACATATATACTTCAGATGCTTTAAGAATCAAGAATATGAAGAAAATTATGAAAATCAGCAGAATAATGCATTTCTACGGTAACAAATATTGTCTATTTCTGTTGCTATAGCAACGGATTAAGATTTTTTCTTGATTTTTGTCACATGTGTCAAGCATCATACTAAAACCAATTCCTGAAAATTTCAAGTTAATATATTTATTAGTGTCTGAGATATGAGGGTGTCTTATAGTACCCCCTGTATATTTTATCAGGGGGGTATAAGAAATGCTCTGTAGAGAGTTGCCCAAGGGTGCCGCTCCGGCATCTAATGGTTTTGAGGTCCCAACCCTATATTGATGCTGATAAGTTAAAAAAACATTGTAATCCGAAGAAAACAATTAGCTTTGAAGTTTCTGCCAGACTAATTGTAATCCTCTGTAGTCTTGAATCCTGCTTCAACCGCTGCATCATAAACATACTTTATACATTCAACTTCATCCACAGTTGATACTTGTAGAGGCCCTGAGGTACCATGGTATTCTATAAATCATAGACACATATTTGATATTTATAAAAAGCCAATACTTGCAGAGCTGTATCCAACTCTAACTTCTATCTGGGTCATATAATTGATATAATCACATTTTGTTAATAGAGGCTAGGACTTGAGTGAACGCTTCTTTCGAAATTTACTTCCATAAGTCATACCAGAATAAGAAACAGGAAAATGTGGTAGGCATTGCGACAATGCTCGTTTACATTTTTAGATACGTTTCACTTACTTGATTTGCTTAATTTTGGATCAAGCTGTGCTTCAGATTTCTTGAAATATGGAAGTACATCTTTGTAGCTCCACCCTGTGTTCCCAAGCTCTGCCCACATGTCATAGTCATATTTACTACCACGCGTGTATTGCATGTAGTTATGTGCACTGCAACCTCCAAGTAATTTGCCAGTTGCCCAACTTCTTTGCTTCAAAACAAGTAAAATGTGTATTTTTCATTAGTAAAAGAAAGCAATTATTATAAAATTATGGTGATAATTTGAGATTTTAGCTACCTGTGCAAGATCACCCACATTTATTGCTTTACTAGAAGAGTATGTATGCCAAAGAGTAATTGGACTTTTGATTATAGTTAATTTTTCTTAATTAATTTTGTCTTCAGCTCAAGTTTTGCACAAGTACACGTTGAACCCTCCCGGGGAATATGGCAATCGCAATGTGGTCAATTTTGGATATAACTACTGGTCACTCAAGAAAATTGCGAACATAGCATATAAAATGACTCCATGTTAATTTTCAAATGTTGTGAATTCTTACTGAAATCTAAATAACTTACCTAGATACCAGTGGGTAATCAGTTTCACCACCAAGTGGCTTACACTCAGGTAAGATAACATAAGAGGCATCAAGAACTTTGCCCAAAACTAATCAATAGACTTTAAAGATAATTTATCTAACGTTTTTGAGTAAAATGGGATTTGGAATAGGAAATCACCTTCTCTAAATTTTGAATGGTTTAATGAAATTATTTCAAGTCTATTTAAATCACAAAGAATTTATTATAACCGGAATTTTCAAAAATATGAATTTTATAATATTTACCGAGTTTTTCAAGCCTTTGCAACAATGTTTCTGAGGAACTGTTTTGTACTCCCAGTCCATGCTTGTCCGTTGAGCAAACTTGGTCCCCATTGGCGGTTTTGTGAGAGGGTTTGATGCTTCTCCAGCTTCTAGGAGCAAAACTTTGGTGTTTGGGTCTTCTGAGAGTCTACTTGCTACAACAGCACCTGCTGATCCTGCTCCAACTGTAACCATACAGGGATTCATTTTCTATAAGACTAAAGGGCTATAAGACATTGTGAGGGCCTTCCTATGTACCATATTTGAAGGCCCATACTTTTTTCTCTGAGGCTATTTGATGGACCAATTTTATGCTAAACCCAAGCTTAGAGACCTAGAACAACCTAAGACCAGCATCCGAATAGAAATCAAAACATTCCACCAGAAATATCAAATGTGATGAACAATGTAGTAGTAAGGATGCAGACTGTCATCGAAATATGAGGTTAAATTGAAAATGTGGTGTATTAAAAGGTAACGGGTTAAAGTATCAAAAAGGCAAAACTGAATTAAAAACTGTGTATAGGGGAAAAAACTTTTATCTACAAGACCATGCAAAAATTGTCTGAGAATATTGATTGGTTTGTCTATTCTGTTGATATACTTTTTGGTACATTTTTGAGACACCCTTATATAGTCACATACCGGCTGGTACTGTATATGACTTTGATATTGTAATTGTGACTTCGGACTTTTGTATTCCATACATGATAAAGTGTATTATACACTAACCTTTAGCGTTCTATGATAACCCAAGGGCAATTTATTCAATGTTGTCTCGTTGAGACTGACAAACGCTACCATTTCAACACTGGTTGGGATCGAAAGATTTGTCCGTTTACTACATGAAATGGGTACAGTAAATCATTTACACCTTCAGACCTTTCACCGTTATTGAAAATCCATAAACGCTGGGGGTAAAAGCGATTGAAAACGGCGCCAGAGTATTTATCATACTCTAAAGCGTACCTTTTTAATGATATCTAGATGTATTTGGTCTTTTGAATTTTTATAAAAAATCATTTTTGAATTTTTTCTTACCTCTACTATAGAGGAGTAGTTTCAAATGTGAAATACATTAAGAAAGACATTAAGGAATTATCATTGAAAATTTGTTGAAAATAAGCAGAAAATTAATTCCAAAGCGCAGAATTAAATGGTTTGAAATTTTGGATTTCATTGAATCATAGTACATAGGCCCAAAATATTTGAAATATTATAAGAACTTGTTTTCAACCTAGATAGGCCAACAATTAGTTTATTTTGAAGGTTTAGCATATTTGGAAAATATTTGTGCCGGAAAAAATGACAATTTCTGATGAATATCTTTTGCCTGATCTATTCTGTTCTATGGAGTCAAGAAATGATGTGTTTTACAGTGCTAAGTGTTGTATTTGACCTAGGTCAGCAGCTGAGCACATTTTAGAAAATAAAGTCCAGTTTCACACTGGATTTAAGGTCTTGGGCTTATTTTGAGCTTGGGTTCTCTGACCTAGCCCCTGTATCACCCCCTGCAATTTACCCCCAAATTTAAAACTAATTGTTTCTAAAATGGCGGGAAATTCAGATCTTTAAGAATTGTAAAATGAATAATTTTTTCAAAATCCTATTTTTCAAAATATGTCAAGTCAAGTCATGAAAAGAAATATTTGAATGGTTAACTATATTATCAATTTTAACACGGATGTTTTAAACATCACACCCTGATCAAAACCTGATCACATCACAATCATTTATACTGATTCTCCATTATTGCATACTTTATATTTTTCCTTACCTACAATATAATCATATTCGTCATCTAGTACATCTCGTATTTTTGAATTAATGTCTACAGCCTTTTCCTTTGTAAAATAGAGATAAACTGCGACAAGAACTATGATATATGACAAACTCTGGAACATTGTAAAGCTGTGCAGTGTCTACTGTCTAGGTCGTTGGCCTCTCACAATGACCCACAGATACTTATACTCGACATGTATTTTTAATAATTGTCACGGTAGATCTCTATATACCCAATGTAAGGTCGGCCAATAGCTACGTGTTGGGTTGTTGGCCCCATTTCCGTTTATAGGACACTGGTGGGTAAATCAATAACTTTTTAAATGACTGGCTCTAAATATGGTTTGAAGCTAGAACATTATTCCTTTTCTCAGTTTTTATATTTCACTTGATTAATATGCAATATTTTCTGTTAAATTGTGTAAGAAAGTAAACATAGACCCATTAATGATTCGGTAAAACAGCTATGACACCACAGTAGCATGGTAGAACTGTCGCTGTGCGCGTTCTTCAAAACTATGGGCGCCGGAACAGAAACAGAACGTAGCTGCAACTTTCTACGGTATATTTATGAACTTCATGGGTGCATTGGGACGGGAAGGTGATTGACTGAGGCCCAGGGACTGAGGACTTATTTAAAGAGTGTTTATGAACGAAGTAGCTAATTATTTTAGGCCTATAGCTTTTTCTCGACCACAGCCAGATTTAACCCATTTTACGTCTTTTCTTTAGATCTGGAAAGAATGGTTGAAAACTAGCCTAGTTTGGTGCAATAGGGGTTTTACATTAATTTTACGGCAAAGAGAAACGGTAGAAAAATGTCTGCGGCGGCTGCAGATTGGATAGTTTTGTATTTTCAAGAATACTTTAAAGTATGTTAAAGTTACCTCTTACCCATATTTTACCTGTTCATTATAATTCAAGATTCAAATGTATGAATAGTGTAGATATACTGAGTGAAAATTTCAGCCAGATTGACTGAGAAACAAAAAATAGAGTACTTTTGCAAGAACTTTATGAACGCCATGTATGTATATGATTTGTCAAATATTTGTATCCTCCAACACATCGTTCATGTTAATATACACTATTGATGCATTATTTTGGTGAAAGCTATGCCTTAAGGTACATTTTGATGACATGTCTTCCATTGCAGACAATGGAGATATATGATTGAGTGTAGTTTCTGTCGTGAAGTCAAGTTGTCTAGATGAGGCTGTCCAATATTTTGTATCCTCCAAACATTAAAATATCATCTTTGGGAAAAAATATTTTTAGATTATTATTTCGAGAAATGAAAGTACTTTAATAAAAGTGTTTAGATCATTATTATTTAATTTTTGAATTATTTGAATTGTTTTAGTAAGACTTTATTAAGCATATGTTGGAGGATACAAAATGACTTTAAGATTATGTGGAATATAAACGTACAATCAAAAGTTAGTTGCATAATCATGTTATAACTTTGTTGGAATAGCGATGCATGTAACATTTACATTTCTATTCCACATGGTATGCTTCCTTTTTGTTTCCATGACCGACACATAACCATAAAAATTTGAATGATGTTTCTCATTCCCTCATTGCCCACGCTGCGTGTTTTTTCATGATATTATATTTTGAATGCCGTTTGTTGTTCCCTGATACTTATACCGGTCCACAACAGTAATCTGGTGGGCCATATACAGAAAAACGGTATTAGTTCTTGGAATACCCCTCGGTCGATAGTGCACAATGTTCGTTTTCTTAATATTTACGGAAAGACGCCATTTGCTGCACCAAATGTTTAGTTCATCAAGCATACGTTGAATTCCATCTTCTGTGCTAGATATTAACGCAACGTCGTCGGCATATAGAAGTATTGATATTTCCTCGCCGTTAACATTAACATTTTGTTATGCATTTTAAATGAACCGTTTTACTCGTACATCTCAAAAACCAATACGATGATATTCATTCTATCGGATAAGTTCGAAAACAATTATGTGTCCATATTAGTAAATGATGTGATGTTTGTATGTATATTCATTTATTTCTGTCTCACACGTAAAGTACATCCAGTCGTTGCCGACTTACGAGAGACTCATCAATCAATTTTTAAAGCTAAAGCCGTGTCATTCATTTCATTGCATCGTTATCAATTTTAGTCATACTACTGTACTTAAGCTTTAAAATGGGTTCTTAAATGTTCATTCATATAATACCAATAAAATGATTCATAAAATACTCACTTTAACTCATTTTTCAACTTACATGAATGTACACTAGTGTGATCCACAAGGGACACTTTTGGTCTATTAATTACATCATACAATAAATTCAGATATATCTGAGTTGTAAATACTTTTAAAAATGAATGAAAAATAAGTCTAAAGTTACGATTGTTGAATCAAATCTGCAGCCTTAATCCTATAAAAAATATCTAGTGCATTGATTTTTGCTGGAAGCATGGTGCTTGGAGTTAATTATGCGTCCATGTATATGGATTATGTGAAAGCTTTCAAAAATTTTAATAATGTAGGGTCTGATCAACTCAGTAGCCTAATATCTCCTGTCATAAATGATGGTGCATTTCTGCTCGAAGGCACCAGAGTTTGCAGTCAAATATGCTTCGATGTTTGTCGCTCATATATTAAATTTGTAAACGCTTTCATGTTATGAATAGGAAAAGGAATCTTAAGATTGTATAATCAAATCTGCAGCCTTCTCTCCTATCATAATAGATGGCGCATTGGTGTTGCCTGATACGACATGAGGCATAATGGATGCATCTGCCACTCTCAGATTCTCAATCCCTTTAACTCTGCAAAACAGGCATTACTCGTATAACTAGACATGTAAAAATTGATATATCTGCCTAAATATCTGTTTGATATATCTCTGTATTGGAGTAGGGACAGAATTATAAATCAGGATTAATGTACCTTAACTGTGGGTCTACGACTGAGTTCTTATCAGTTGCTGGTCCCATTCTGCATGTTGATGATGGATGGAATGTAGTCCACAAGTTTGCTCTTATGAAACAATCCCAGTAAGCATCGGTGCCGAATCGGTGAGCTTTACATAAAGGGTGGTGATTTCTTTTCAGTTCAAATCCTCCCCTTTTGAATACATTTGTTTTTGCAAGTTTTTCTGTCCACACCTTTATTCCTATATATTAAACATGATATAATTTCAGAAGTATAGCAATGATTATCTATTTAGCTAGGTTTCAATTCAGCTAGGCTAGCTACATATTGTATGAAAATGTGTTAACCTATTTTTAATTTTTTAGATTAATAATATGATGATTGAACATGTATTTATTATTAACCTGCCGTCAAATGTTTCACATCAACTGAATTTTTGAGGTAGTTTGGCTCAATCAATGGATGATCAAATGGGTCCATGCTCTGAAGTCTAACTGTACCATTGGTAGCTGGATGAAGCAATGTGACAAGGACACTGATTCCAGTTTTTCCGTCCAGTTCCTCATCTGGGTATATTGTATTCCACACCTGAAATTGTATTGGAACAGTTCATTCCATAACTGAAGGTGCATTGAAATATACCATTATACAACTGAAAGTACATTGAAATAGACCATTGTATAACTGAATGTACATTGAAGTAGACTATTGCATAACTGAAAGCGACTAAAATAGTCCATTACATAACTTGAAAGTGCATTGAAATAGGCCATTTCATAACTGAAATTGCATTGAAATAGACCATTGCATAACTGAAAGTGCATTGAAGTAGACCATTGCATAACTGAAAATACACTTAAATAGTCCATTACATAACTGAATGTGCATTGAAATAGTCCATTGCATAACTGAAAGTGCTTTGAAATAGACCATTGCATAACTGAAAGTGCATTAAAGTAGAGTATTGCATAACTGAAAGTATACTAAAATAGTCCATCACATAACTGAAAGTGCATTTAAATAGTCCATTACATAACTGTAAGTGCATTTAAATAGTCCATTGCATAACTGAAAGTGCTTTGAAATAGACCATTGCATAACTGAAAGTGCATTAAAGTAGAGTATTGCATAACTGAAAGTATACTAAAATAGTCCATCACATAACTGAAAGTGCATTTAAATAGTCCATTGCATAACTGAAGGTGCATTTAAATAGACCATTGCATAACTGAAAGTGCATTAAAGTAGACTATTGCATAACTGAAAGTATGCTAAAATAGTCCATTACATAACTTGAAAGTGCTTTGAAATAGACCATTGCATAACTGAAAGTGCATTGAAGTAGAGTATTGCATAACTGAAAGTACACTAAAATAGTCCATTACATAACTGAATGTGCATTGAAATAGGCCATTTTATAACTGAAAGGGCATTGAAGTAGACCATTACATAACTGAAAGTATACTAAAATAGTCCGTTACATAACTGAATGTGCATTGAAATAGGCCATTTTATAACTGAAAGTGCATTGAAATAGACCATTGCATAGCTTAAAGTGCATTGAAGTAGAATATTGCATAACTTAAAGTACACTAAAATAGTCCATTACATAACTGAATGTGCATTGAAAAAGACCATGCATAACTGAAAGTGAATTGAAGTAAACTATTGCATAACTGAAAGCGCACTAAAATAGTTCATTACATAACTGAAAGTGCATTGAAATAGATCATTGCATAACTGAAAGTGCATTGAAGTAGACAATTACATAACTGACCGTACACTAATCTGGAAGTGCACTGAAATAAGCCATTGCATAACTGAAAGTGCATTGAAGTAGACCATTACATAACTGAAGTAGACCATTGTATAACTGAAAGTTATAGACCATTGCATGACTGAAACTAGAATAGTCCATTACATAACTGAGGGTGCATTGAAGTAGACCATTGCATCACTGAAGGTACAGTAAAATAGCCCATTACATAACTGAAAGTGCTTTAAAATAGACCATTACATAACTAAAGTACATTGAAGTAGACTATTGTATAACTGAAAGTACAAAAAAGTGCATTAAAATAGACCATGCATAACTTGAAAGTGTGAAAGTGCACTGAAATAGACTAGTCTTGACGTAGACTATTGCATAACTGAATGCGCACTAAAAGTCCATTACATAACTTGAAAGTGCATTGAAATAGACCATTGCATAACTGAAAGTGCATTGAAGTAGACCATTGCATAACTGAAAGTACACTTAAATAGTCCATTGCATATCTAAAAGTGCATTAGAATAGACCATTACATAACTTAAAATGTATTAAAGTAGAAGATTGCATAATTGAAAGCGCACTAAAAGAATCCATTCCATAACTGAGAGTGCATTAAGATAACCCATTACATAACTGAAAGCCCTTGATATACTCCATTACATAACTGAAGGTACATTCTATAAATGTGGTTATTTAAAGGATAATGTGTATGAAAATAACCGTACCGCAATTGCAGAACTTCTACAAGCAATGGCTGCAAAATTTCAGCGAAATTGACGACATCTGGAGCATATTTTGAAACAACCATAGCTCTATCAATATAAAACTATGATTATTAAAACTCTGCCAGAGGATCCCACATTGAATGAAATCCTTGTGTGCCAAATCTTAGAGCAATTTACCTCCATTTAAGAAAAATATAGAAGAAATGGAGGGTCGCATTTTTTGTGTCACCCTGTACATAACTGAAAGTGCATTGAAACAGTCTGTTACATACATGTAACCTCAAAACCATGGAAATAATGCAATCCATACCTGAAAGTACATTGACATATTGCATTTCATACCCGACATTTCATTGAAACAATTCATTCCATAAAGGTACGTTCACACCAACGGCGCTTTGATGGCGCTTTAAAGCGGCTTGTAAAGCGGCACCAAAGCGTAACAAAGTTTGATTAAAGCGTCGGGGTCGTAATAGGTAGTAGAAAAGCTCGGAGTTAAGCGGGATATTCGGCAAGAGCACTAAAGATTTAAACTGTTCAAGCTACGTTCGCACCAACGGCGCTTTGATGGCGCTTTAAAGCGGCTTGTAAAGCGGCACCTAAGCGTAACAAAGCTTGATTAAAGCGTCGGGGTCGTAATAGGTCGTGGAAAAGCTCGGAGTAAAGCGGGATAATAGGCAAGAGCGCCAAAAAATGTTAAACTGTTTAAAAATTTTGGGCGCTCTGTTACGAATTGATTAAAGCGCCGAGAGCGTATCAAAGCTTAACAAACAGTAATAAAGCTCAACAAAGCTTGACCCAAAGCGTAGGAAAGCTTAACAGAGCTTGGTTCAAAGCGGGGACCCTAGTATCTTCACGGTCTGTTACCACTTGACACGCTTTGTTAAGATGTCTCAAGATTTGCTACGATCTGACGATGAAGATCTGACACGAGGTCAGACGCTTTCATCAATATCTGACAATCTTTGTTACACTTTCATGAAGGACTCTCAAGCTTTCCAACGTATTGAGACGCTTTAATGAAGGATTGAAACGTTTGGCTAGGCTTTGTTACGCTTGACAAGTTTTCACACGCTATATCACGCCGTGCGACAAACATCATGCCTTCTTCAGATAGGTCATGCTCTGGTCCATCTGGAATTTCTGGATCTTGTTGTTCTGCCATCGTGTTCTCGAGTCAAAGATGCAATGGTTTTATGGATCTACTGCATCTTTATTTTTTTATTTTTTTTTTATTTTTTTTCAAGTAATAATTTAATACAATTCAAGTACAAGCTTCATTAAATACAAGTAGTTCTTTCATATAGATATATGTACTATGTATATAAATCATTTTTAAATATAGTAATAATAACAAAAAATTATTACATGATCTTACTGACTCCATTCACACCCATTCATTACATTCGTGCATGCATTCATTCACCCACTATTCATACATTGACTATGACACAAATTTGTAAAATAAGAATTTATTTGTGTATTCATAAAAGTCTATATAAAGCATGTATGTCTACACCCTTTTGATCAAGCAGCTTAACGCTGTTCAAATATATTCTCAGATAATTGGTAAATTTGAAAAAGTAAGGTAATTCATTTTCTAAAAAAGATTTGTATATGACATATTTCATAATTAATATGCACAGATTTAGTTCTGCACCTTTTCTCTATTCCCGATAATACCTAATGAAATATCATTTTCAGTTAGATTTAATTCTTTATTTAGTTTTAGTTTCCACCATTCAATAAATTGCTTCCATATATCTTTTGTTATTCTACACTTCACCAGCATGTGCTCCGTGGTATGAGTATCATCACACCATGGACATTTGTCTGTCTGTGAAATGTTCATCATTTTTAATTTACGGTTGCACACTAGTGTATTCGTAAGTATTTTGTACTGAAAGCTCCATATTTTAGTTTCATATGTAACCTTTTTGCAAGTGTATAATAGTATTTCATGTCATTTTCATTAACATTGTTATTTTGTATCCACTTTGTTAGTGATGTGGGTTTCTCGATTTCTTTTTCAAGGATTTTGTTGTAAATAGCTTTACACGACAATTGACTAGGGTTAGGAACATTTTTCTTTGAAGGATTGTTTTTCAATATGCAATTTTTAAGAGTTTTCCATTTTTTGGGAATAGCACTGAGTATGCTGGCATACTTTAAAAAGTCTATAGGAATGTTGAATTTTCGTTCAAGTTCTGTCAGGGATAAATAGTTATTATCTCTAGTGTCTAGGATGTCATAAATTGTTGCAATACCTGCTTGATGCCATGTTTTATAGTACCATTTTATTATTGACTAAAATGTTTTTATTATTCCATATAACTTCATCTTTAACATCATTCCAATTATTGACATCATGATGGGTTACTTCAGCCCATGTTCTAAGCATTGCTAAGTAAAATTTGGGAATTGCTTTATAGTTTTCAAAATACTTTATGTCATAATTACACTGAGAGAGAAGACCAATTCCACCATGTGGTTCAATGAATAAACTTGGAATTTCTTTCCATGCTGACTGCCCTTTCTCTAACAATCGTTTTATCCATGTGCATTTTAGTGATTGATCCATAATATCATAATCTTTCATTTTTAACCCCCCTTGTTCAATTTCAGCAATAAGTGATTTTCTTTTTACTTTTGGTGGTTTCTTTTTCCACACAAATTCGAAAATAATTTTGTTTATTTCTTGTAAAATTTGGGGTGGTATATGCATAACTGAACTAACATATGTTAGCTGGGAAATACCTAAAGATTTAATAATTTGAATTCTACCTATTAGTGTTAAGTTTCTCATATTCCATAATTTTATTTTATTTTTCATTTCATCAATTTTCTTTTCAATATTCAGTTTTGTTCTATCATCTATATCATAAGTAAATGTTATTCCCAAAGCTTTTACACTGGTTTTTGATTTAATTCCATTTATGTCTTGTTTGTTTCCTTTATCTCTTCCGATCCACATTATTTCAGTTTTGTCTTTGTTAATTTCTAAGCCAGAGCATCTACCAAACTTTTCCACTAATTCTAAGGCATTATTTGCAGACTCTTGATCGTTTAAAAATATAGTAGTGTCATCAGCATACTGACAAAGCTTGACTTCATATTTATCCTTAATAGGAATTCCTTTTACGTTTCGATCAGATCTAATTGCAATACTTAATAATTCGGCAACAAGTATAAAAATTACCCCAGAGAGTGGGTCACCTTGGCGAACTCCCCTTTCTAATTGGAACCATTCAGATGTGTATCCATTATTTATGACACAACTCTGTGGTTTTGCATATATCGCATTAACATAATTTATAAGTGTTTCCCCAAAATTGAATTTTTCTAGTGTTTTTATCATAAACTTCCAGTCAATGCTATCAAATGCTTTCTTATAATCAATTAAAAGAAGAAGACCTTTAATGCTGTTTGTCTTTGTGTAATCCAGCATATCATAAATTAGTCTTATACTTTGTCCTATATATCTGTTTTTAACATACCCAACTTGGTCACTGTGTATCAGTTTTGGTAAAATATCTCTGAAACGTTCACTAATAGTTTTTGTACATATTTTATAATCCACGTTTAAAAGAGTTAATGGTCGCCAATTTGTGAGCTGTTGCCTATTTTTCCCCTTTTTGGAATAAGAGAAATAATTCCTCTATTTTGCGAAATTGAGAGTTCTCCTTTTATAAGTGAATAGTTAAAGCTATCTGTCATTTCTAGTTTAATCTCATCCCAAAAGATACAATAAAATTCAGCTGTAAGACCATCTGTCCCTGGCGTTTTATTCTTTTTAAAAGTTTTTAATGATTTATAGCATTCTTCACATGTAATTCTCTTGTCGCAATTTTCTTTATCAATATTATCAATTGTTGGAATTTCATTTTTAAAAAATATGTTTGAATATTTACCATCCGGGTCATTATTCTTTTTACTATATAAATCTTTGTAAAATGATTCTTCTGTTTGTAATACTTGTTTGGGGTCATTAACTAAAACATCTCTTTTATCATAAATAGAATTTATCACTTTATTGGAGTAATTATGCTTTTCTAAATTTAGAAAGTATTTGCTTGATCGTTCACCATACTCACACCACCGTGCTTTGGATCTCATTATACTACTTTGTGTTTTTCTATCCTGTATTAATTCTACTTTAAGTTTGCATGTATTATATTTGTTAACAGTTTCAATATTATTATTTCGGTCAAGTGCTACCTGAGCTTCATTTAGGTCTTTCAGTGCTGTTTCCTCTTCCAGTTTATGTTCCTTTGCCTTTGTCTTACAATATCTCTTACAGACTGATCTGATATCCATTTTAATAAGATCCCATTTTAACCCCACATCTTGAGTATGTTTGTGTTTTTCCTTAGAATTTTTAATCTCCTCTCGTATTAACTTTTTATATTCCACATCATTATCCCACAATGAATTATATTTCCAGAACCCAGGTCCCCGTTTTTTAAAATTTTTCGTTTGAAATGTTATAAATGCCGCATTATGATCAGGAGACGGACCAAATCCTATTTCAGAGCTAACCTGTTGATTTAAATCTGTTGATATTAACCAATAATCCAGCCTGCATTGTATTTTACAATTGTTATTTTGCCAGGTATATCTATGTTCTAGAGGGTGCTGATAGCGCCATATATCTTGTAAATTATTAGTAGTTTTTAAGGTTAAAATCTCATTGATTACTTTGCTTTTGTCTTGTATTGATTTTCCTCCATTTTTGTCCTTTTCTGTAAGTGCACAATTAAAATCTCCAGCGCAAAAACAATAATTTGTATCAACTGAATTTACCAATAACTGGTTCAATGTTTGAAAAAAGGTTATCTGTTGGTTTTTATCATTAGGCGCCTATATATTAACAAAACAATATGTATCGCCATCTATTGCATCTTTATATAGTCATTGGATCAAAAGCGGCATGAAACCGTCGATCTCGACATTTTCCAATGCTTGACATAGCTTAACAGAGCGTAACAATGCAACAGAGCTTGGCAATCGTATCAGAGCCTGATTTAAAGCGTCATAATCGCCTCAAAGCGCAATAATCATTATCAAAGCTTATCAAAGCGTGATTTCAAGCGTAACAAAGCCTGGTCAAAGCGGGATCAAAGCGTGAGGAACCTATCAGAGCTTTGTTAAGCTTTCCTACGCTTTCTGAGCTTTGTTACTTATTGTTAAGCTTTGATACGCTCTCGGCGCTTTAATCAATTCGTAACAGAGCGCCCAAAATTTTTAAACAGTTTAAAATGTTTTGGCGCTCTTGCCGAATATCCCGCTTTACTCCGAGCTTTTCTACGACCTATTACGACCCCGACGCTTTAATCAAGCTTTGTTACGCTTTGGTGCCGCTTTACAAGCCGCTTTAAAGCGCCATCAAAGCGCCGTTGGTATGAACAAAAATGACAAAAATGACGGCGCTTTGCTCGCCGATTTAAAGCGTGACATTCGCCGTTGATGTGAACGTAGCTTAAAGGTACGTTCACACCAACGGCGAATGCCACGCTTTAAATCGGCGAGCAAAGCGCCGTCATTTTTGACATTTTTCTTCATACCAACGGCGCTTTGATGGCGCTTTAAAGCGGCTTGTAAAGCGGCACCAAAGCGTAACAAAGCTTGATAAAAGCGTCGGGGTCGTAATAGGTCGTAGAAAAGCTCAGAGTAAAGCGGGATATTCGGCAAGAGCGCCAAAATTTTTTTAACTTTTTAAAAATTTTGGGCGCTTTGTTACGAATCGATTAAGCGCCGAGAGCGTATCAAAGCTTAACAAACCGTAACAAAGCTCAGAAAAGCTTGATCCAAAGCGTAGGAAAGCTTAACATAACTCTAAAAGGTTCCTGACGCTTTGATCCCGCTTTGATCAGGCTTTGTTACGCTTGAAATCACGCTTTGATAAGCATTTTTACGCTTTGATGCGATCATGACGCTTTAAATCAGGCTCTGATACGATTGCAAAACTCTGTTGTGCATTGTTACGCTCTGTTAAGCTCTGTCACGCATTGGAAAATGTCGAGATCGCCGATTCCATGCCGCTTTTGATCCAATGACTATATAAAGATGCAGTAGATCCATAAAACCATTGCATCTTTGACTCGAGAACACGATGGCAGAACAACGAGATCCAGAAATTCCAGATGGACCAGAGCATGACCTATCTGAAGAAGACATGACGTTTGTCGCACGGCGTGATATAGCGTGTGGAAACTTGTCAAGCGTACAGCAAAGCGTTTCAATCCTTGATTAAAGCGTCTCAATTCTTTGGAAAGCTTGAGAGTCCCTCATGAAAGTGTAACAAAGAGTGTCAGATATTGATGAAAGCGTCTGACCTCGTGTCAGATCTTCATGCCAGATCGTAGCAAATCTTGAGACATCTTAACGAAGCGTGTCAAGTGGTAACAGACCGTGAATAGACTGGGGTCCCCGCTTTGAACCAAGCTCTGTAAAGCTTTCCTACGCTTTGAGTCAAGCTTTGTTGAGCTTTGTTACGGTTTGTTAAGCTTTTATACGCTCTCGGCGCTTCAATCAATTCGTAACAGAGCGCCCAAAATGTTTAAACAGTTTTACATTTTTTGGCGCTCTTGCCGATTATCCCGCTTTACTCCGAGCTTTTCTACGACCTATTACGACCCCGACGCTTTAATCAAGCTTTATTACGCTTTGGTGCCGCTTTACAAGCCGCTTTAAAGCGCCACCAAAGCGCCGTTGGTGCGAACGTAGCTTGAAAAGTTTACATTTTTAGTGCTCTTGCCGAATATCCCGCTTAACTCCGAGCTGTTCTACTACCTTTTACGACCCCGACGCTTTAATCAAATTTTGTTACGCTTTGGTGCCGCTTTACAAGCCGCTTTGAAGCGCCATCAAAGCGCCATTGGTGTGAACGTAGCTTTACTGAAAAGACTTAAGACATCCATATTATATTTGAAGGCACCTTGAAATTTAAATTGATACAAAAGCTCCGTCGACTACTAGACCTATATAAGGCGTACGATATTCTGCAAGCTATATTTTAACAGTACCTCATCAGTATATCCCATATTGCCTTTTATATAATCTGTTCCTTTATCACTTCCCCATATTGCTGATAATACATGAAACTGGATGTATGGGAATTTGTGATCATCTGGCTGGTAAGGAGATCTCATGAAGTACATCATATTTGGCAGTGGATTCTTCCATACACCTGTGACAAACATAAAATGGTTCACTCTTTATTTGTAGTTCCACATAAAATGCCTAAGAAAAAGATCGTTTTTTCAAAAACCATGTCCATTAAGAACTGGTTAATACACATGGTTATTATTTGAGACACCAACCTGTTCCAAAGAGGTTATACTTCAAGGTCTCAAGTAAAGATAACGCTCGGTTTTCTGTTATGGCATCAACTTTGGTAAAAAATGTCAGCATGTCTGATGTAGGATGTTCCTCCATATTTTCCCCAACTGGTAGGTCTGCCACTACTGGTATCTAGGAAAGGGATGAATTGTTTCATTTCCCATTAGTTTACATTAGGGAATTATGATTTTCAAAAATTCATCATATTTATCATCAATTTTCGACCTACTTTAATTGAGGAAATTGGAAATTGGGAGGCATTGGAAATGAAGTCAAGTTACATTTTCATCAATATCATAAGTATTTTCTTCGCAGGTCATGTAAATCTAAATCCAAACACAAAGAGGATTTAATCCGTAGTTCAATGAGGGAGTTAAGGTTGCCAAACTTTTTGAGGGAAGTGTACACGAAGGAGCTCTGGATGAGTTTGTACGTATATGATTCTGCAAAACTCACTCCTATCTTTTCAAGGTGTTTCTTAGGTCCTATTCCAGACAGTAGGAGAATGTGAGCTGATCCAACAGCACCTCCTGATATTATAACTTCCTTTCTTGCGTTCACACTTTTCTTGACCAATCCCCTTATATAAGCTACACCAACTGCTTTCTTGCCTTCTAGGAGGACCTGTTTCCAATACAGTTGCAATACAAAAACAATGTCGATTTGATTAAACATTTAACACGTCTAACTATCGACAACGTACAGTGACAAAATATACGGGTGTACATGTTAGTTGTTTCAAGCAAAAATTGTGATGTTGATTTTAAAAAATGTATCTATGGAATATGATGAAGTATCTCATGTTAAATTTTATGGGCATGCTCTTGGCAAGACTTTTAACTTTTAGAGTACGATTTTTTCTAGGTAATTCTCCCAATGTACATGTGAATGTAACCAACATTTTCCATCCATTATGTGGTTGGGATACCTAGAAAAAATTCGAGCACTGCTCGAAAATCAATTAACGTAATATACGCTTCGAATAATATTTTTCGAAGCGTATATTACGTTATTAATCGTATTAATCGTATTTCGAAAATTTTAGGCCGCCATTTTTGTTTGTCGATTTTGACCAATCAGAGACGTATGTCTCAATACAGGTCTACATTATAAGCGTAGGTCATCTTTGAACTCTGGAGTAATACCCCTGAACGCGAACCTTTAATTTTATTTCAACTAGCTCAAATATAAACTGACTTTTGTGACGTGAGCTTGTGTTGCTACGTGTAGATTTTTTCTGTCCATATTTGGCTCTAAGAAGGCGGCTGCAGTACTAGACCTCTCTCCATTGGCATCTACAGTTACCTGGGCTGCGTTCCAGCCTAGGGAAGAGACAAAATAACACCAACTTGATATACAGCATTCCATAATACATAGTACAATGTATATGCCGCCAACGGTTTAACTTTTTAATGGTTGTAAATGCAATTGTATTTGGAATGGTGCACAACTGTATAACTATAAATGGTCAACAATTAAGAAGATGTTTGTTCTACAAAAAAGTATATTTGATGACCTGATGGTCATATAAACCTTGTAAATTCTATCAAATATTGAAAAATGTCCATGTAAAGCCTTCGTAATAAAAAACCCCGTTAAAATCAATTTGGCATTTTTTATCTATGAGAGTATGAGTATTTTAATATTTTGAGTCCTAAAAAATATTTTTCTCAGATGCGCATCGGGTAATTATAATGTATTAAAAAATAGAGACTCTATTTTAGTTTTTCACCTTTTAAAATGAATAATACCGGAGTCTGAACTAAATGTGCCTTGGCAGTTTTGACTTTATTCTACACTCAAAATGGGGACTTTGTGTCCCGTTTCATCGAAATTAGAGAGGACAGATTTTATTAAAATAATTGGAAAGCTTTTTTACTTGTCTGCGCATGTTCCATACTTTACTGTATTGGTATCAAATGATATGGTAAACCATACTTCTTCAGGTTATTATTCGCAAGAAAACGTAATAAGCGATTGACGAGTCCAGCATTAAAAGTTATCAGAACACATTCTCTACAAATTATAACTTTCAATCATGATAAAGTGTCATTTCAGAAATGAAGATGCACATGTCATTTTGATGTAATGTTTATCTATTGATTTATTTTATTTATTTACACTCTTAAAAATTATTACTTGGATTTCCTTATATTGAGAAATTGTACTACTCATTTTAAGTCAAGAATTACTTAAATAATCTTGAACTACTGAATAATTTTTAAGTAATTTTTAAGTAATTCATTTATGGTGAATTTACTAATGCAAGGAGAGAAATTGAAATACTTACTGTAGTAATTGTAATACTCATTTACATAATTAAGCAATTGAAAAACTCAAAATGACAATATATGTTAAACCTAAGTAAAATGAAGTAAAACTAAGTATTTAACTTGAAGTAATTTTTATACTTGGGAAATACTCAAGTAATTCATTTTTAAGAGTGTAGTATTTAAGTCAGTGGCTCGGTCAACTTGACATTATGAGCCATTTTTACAGAAATATAGGAGTTGACGTACATCGGTGTTACATAGTTGAAGGTACTGTATACAGCCAAGTGAGGCTCGCATGACTAGTAGCATGTTGGTGCCGGTGGTGCTCTAAAGAATGACTCAGCGGTTAGAAAATGCTATGTCTAGATATTCAGCAAATGATTTGATGATACATGAATTTTCATTTTTATTACAGAGATGATGACCAAATAGTAAAGTGTTAGCCTTATTGGCTCGAGATAGAGAGTTAAACTTTATCATTGGATTTTCACGTGTTATTTTATCGTTAAGCAACTTGAAATCATCTACATGGAGGGGGCATCTGAAAAGAAAATGGATTAGTGTTTTTGATTCTAGTTCGCAAGCGCACATTGGGGAATCAACATTGTTAAAATTATGTGAGTGTAGTTGCGCTTTGAGGACTAGGTCGCATCGGAGTTGGTTCAAGAGTTTTTCCCGATGTCTGGTAAGATTTAATGGAAAACTTGCTATTATAGGAGTTGGTAGTGATTTGGAGGCCATTTTACGTTTAAATGTATCACACTGGGGGGTATCGTGATGCAACAACACCGTGTTGTTGCATCAAGATGGCCATACTTCCGGTGATAGATTTTCGTACGATGTTTTGTTTTCCCAATTCATTACACCCATTTCTAGGACGAGTTGCTCAATAATCATACACATGCAGTTAGCGCATGATCTATATTTTAAAAAACTGTCATTGGTATACATGTAGCATCATCAAGAAGCGATAAAAACTATTGATGCAACAACACCACTCTGTTTCTTATCGATGATGCAACAACACCAATGTGCTGATGCAAAAACGCCAATATAATGTATCATTGAACAACAAGAGAAACTGTTTTATGTTCTGTTTACAGGTGTAGGTCGGGACATGAATAAAACGCGTGAGTCAGTGGTCCATGAACGAAACGTATTTTGTTTGGTTTCTTTGTCTATATTAAAGTTAAAAGGATATACAATTGCAAGGCAAACTAAATAAAGTACTGAATCCCCGGGAGGCAATCTCATTGATATTGTATCTGAAAAATAAAGATTATACATTTTCTAAATTAAATGCCCTTGATTTACCGCCTGTGGAAATTGTTTACAAATAACTAAATAATTTTGGAAAGACAACAGATATCAGTTAGTTTGTGTTGTTAGTACCTCAATTGAAATACTCAATTCTGATTGGTTGATGAGCGGTCAACAAAATGTATTGTTAGTGCCTCAACTGAAATACTCGATTCTGATTGGTTGATTAGCGGTCAAAATTATGTACTGTTGACCGCTACTAGGTACTGTTGACCGCTACTTCTGAAAAAAAGTTTCATGACGTCACAAAAAAAACATGGAAGACGGACATTTTGTAAACGTTGATGAAAATGACTTTACTAGGCGACAAGTACAGCAAAAATACAAATAGAAATTAACATTAATTCACTAACGAGTACGCCGTGATGTGCCAAATACAGAGTTAAGCTACTTGCACTGTCTCCAGATTTTCTAAAAAAATATTGCTAACGTGGTTCGAAGAAAAGGTTGTGAAATGAAGCCATGCCGATTGATGATTGTAGTCTTTATGTGTATTATTAGTTTATTCGGACTAACAAAACAAATGTAGACCTCTCCATTAGATCAACCGTCAAAATCATATACCTCGACTGTAAAGGTCGGTCTCTGTCAACAGTACTTTTTCGGTTTACAGCCTCGGTAAACAATTTTGCCGGTTGACCTCTGGGGAGGTCAACAATTGTAAACTGTTGACCACTACTAGGTACTGTTGACCGCTATTTTTGAAAAATTATTTTTTTAATGTTGAAATCTTTTTAATTTTTAAAAAATAAGTTGTGTAAAAAATTACAAGTATTTGACGGTTTGGGGATTTTTTGCTAAAAAATAATACCTTTACTTATCAAATATGTGATACGTGATATTCGATTATCTATTCGTCCAATTATTATATTATTTGGACTAACAGAACAATTGTTAACCTCTCTTTTCGGTCAACTGGCAAAAGTGTCCTCGACCTCTGGTCTTGATCAACAGTACTTTCAAGGTTTACAGTATCGGTATACAATTTTGCCAGTTGACCTTAAGAGAGGTCTAATTTGGTATATTATATCCTTCAAATTATTATATTCTTCGGACTAACAAACAATTGTTAACCTATCTATTCGGTCAACTGACCAAAGTGTATACCTCAACAGTAAACCCTGAGAGTACTGTTGACCTCGACCTTCGAACTTTCAAGGATTACAGTATCGGTATACAATTTTGCCAGTTGACCTCAAGAGAGGTCTACAATTGTATATTGTATATCCTTTGTTATCCCACTCAAAGTATGATGTCATATATCAAGTTGAAGAGTTGTATACGCTGCTCAGGAGTTTACGCTATCCAGGAGTTGTACATCGTTCTCAAGAGATGTATAGGATGAGTGTTGGTTTAATGATATTGCAGTTATACAATGCTATTATATAAAGGTTATTTACTGAGAGGGATTCAATATTGGTTTTATTCCGAGAGACAATACCTTTTTACTCAGTCAGAGAGAAGGAATCCAAAGAGAGCAATAATTCTACATGTGCGTCGTGCAAGATTTCCATTAAACGTGTAACTAAACGGCCTCTCTAATAAAGTCAATTAGACGTTTTTACACGTTGGCTCTCCAAATTGGAGGAAATAAAGAATCATATTATATTACAGTGTATCATAGATGAAGCAATCATCCCATCATCAACATTAGCTCACGAATGTCACAGTTAAACTGTTTTAGTTATAATTTGATAAACAGTGGTAACGTACATCTACTAGTTTATCACTGTTCCACAGATGGATGACAGATAATTTCCAATAGCTCGTCATGTTTACAGAGAACGAAAGATGTTTGTCCACCATTTTGAATGATACTAACTGGAGTCAGGGTCATCAAGCTATGGAACAGTGGTTTATGAAAATAGATTGTGTTACTATAAGCTTACCATGTTAAAGGCGATTGAACTATGTTCTAGAACAACGTCCAGTACATTATATAATATTTAAAAGTATAAATTTTTGAAAATACATATAAAGGATCTTCGCCCGCAGGACGTGTATTTTGAATGCCTTGAGAAGAACGCAAATATGGGTAATGGGTAACGGTGTTGCAATAGTAGCATTTAAAAATCTGTTCCTCTCGAGATTTATGGTCTTCTGAAATTATCTATTAATTGGTGTTGCTGCATCATTGCTCAAATCTAGAGGAGTGTTGTTGCATCTTCGGTTTGGTGTTGTTGCATCAATAGTGAAGAACTAAAAAAATGAACTTATTGCTTCTTGGTGATGGTACGTGTAAACTAATGACAGTTTCTTTAAATATAGATCGTGAGCTAACTGCACGTGTATGGTTATTGAGCAACTCGTCCTAGAAATGGATTTAAATTGGGGAAACTAAATATCGTACGAAAATCTATCACCGGAAGCCTGGCCATCGTGATGCAACAACACGGTGTTGTTGCATCACGATACTCCCCAGTGGTATCAAGTGTGTTTGATTGTTTGATTTTCAGGGGTAGATCATTCCATTCTTTTATACTTCTGTAAACACATGATTTTGATTTAATAATAGCACGGTTTGCGGGGAGGATATATGATGGTTTGTTGCGAAGAACGCGTCTATTGTCAGGACGTTGGAACTTTCTGAAGATGTCAAGTATATAATTTGGACTATTTCCATTTGTGACACTGTACATCATGTTCATGCGGCGGTGGAATCTTCTAGTTTCGAGCGGTAACCAGTTTAGGCACATGAGGACTTTGACTGAGCTAGATCCTGAAATGGTACCGGATATAATAATACCAGCTTTGTACATTAGTGAGTCAAGGGATTTTAATTTGTTTATATTTGCGCAGCCATAGATTATATCACAAAAGTGTGGCCTTATGTATGTATTGTAGATGTTTAATAGGTGGATACCATTAAGTTTTGATTTTAAGACTTTCAGGGGATTGATTAATTTGTCAATGCGCTTCGAGATTTCAGTAATGTGATGGTTGAATTTTAGATTTCCGTCCAATATAAGTCCAAGGTGCTTATGGTGATCATACTTAGGTACGCGTATTTCCCAAATGAAGAGGATAAATGTTTTCAATTGTTTTTCTTCCATGAAATATCAGATGGGCACTCTTAGTTGCATTGAAATTGAGATGCCATAGGTTTGACCAGTCATTAATAACATCCATGTCTTCTTGAAGAGTTGTCATTTTATCAATTAGATTATCTTTATTATATGGACAATAGATGGACGTGTCGTCGGCGTAAAGAAAGGATGTATTTGTTAACTTGTCTGGCATATCATTGATGTACAGTAGAAACATAAGGGGACCTAATATCGACCCTTGTGGCACTCCTGCATTTATATAAGAATCAGCTGAGTAGTTAGATTCGTGACCGTCGACCAATACGCGAACTTTCCTATTTGACAAATAAGATGATAAAAGATCAATTGTATTGGAGCCAAAACCATAGCTTTTCAATTTTGTAATAATATATTTATGAGGCATTGTATCGAATGCCGCAGAAATATCTAAGAACACACCAGATACTTCATCACCATTGTCTATACAGGAAGTTATGTAATCAATTATAGAAATTAACTGGCGTTCACAGCTATGCCGTGGTAGAAACCCACTTTGAAGGCTATATAGGGTATGATTTTCTATACAGTGTTGAAAGAGCCGGTTGAAGATAACGCGTTCGAACACTTTTGACATTGAACTTAAGAGCGTGATAGGTCGGTAATTAGCAGCATCAGATTTTGATTTTTTCTTGTGGACTGGTATTATATTGCCAAGTTTCCAAGATAGAGGAAAAGTTTTACACAAAAATATTTTATTAAAAAACTGATATAAGATTATTGATAGTTCAGGCGCAGCTATTTTCATCATATTATTATTTATCACATCAGGCCCCGGTGCTTTTGATACATTTAATCCCGTTAGAATCTTATCTATTGATATTAATAATGATTATATCTTGTAGGATTTGCATATAAATCCATCAAGAAAAGGAACATTAGTACAAAGCTTTCAATTTCAAAGTTTAGAATTTGTCTTGGTTTCCATGTTTATTCAATTTTAAATCGATGTTTTGATTGAAATTGCTTGGTTTGTTTCGAAATACATTTTCATCGATACATTCCTTAGATTGAATGTAGTTAATAAAAATGTAATGTCATTTTCATAATTTTATGTACATGCTTCAATGAATTTCGGAAGAATGACGTCGAATGTTCCTCAAATTGCGAGAATATTCTTCATAACGTTACATTTCATTGTTTCCTGTGAAACAGGAGTGTGCACCAATAGCGTACTTATAGTAATTATCAGTTAACCTATTTTTGAAGCCCATATTTTAATTTAGCCCACCCTGTGAATATTACTATGAACAAGTAAGTCAAGTGGTATATCTGATCCCCAATATTGCTCGGTGATAGTGTAGATATGCAAATACTAAAAACTGCAATAGTATCCACAAAGGCTTTTCACTTTCAGGACTTCTTTTCATGTATCTTAAAGTTAAGACTGAATGAAACTGAAAATGGTTTACCCATTTGATCTTCGCCATTGTAATCCTCTGTAGTCTTGAACCCTGCTTCAACCGCTGCATCATAAACATACTTTATACATTCAACTTCATCCACAGTTGATACTTGTAGAGGCCCTGAGGTACCATGGTATTCTATAAATCATAGACACATATTTGATATTTGTAAAAAGCCAATACTTGCAGAGCTGTATCCAACTCTAACTTCTATCTGGGTCATTGATATAATCACATTTTGTTATTAGAGGCTAGGACTTGAGTGAACGCTTCTTTCGCAATTTACTTCCATAAGTCATACCAGAATAAGAAACAGGAAAATGTGGTAGGCATTGCAACAATGCTCGTTTACATTTTTAGATACGTTTCACTTACTTGATTTGCTTAATTTTGGATCAAGTTGTGTTTCAGATTTCTTGAAATATGGAAGTACATCTTTGTAGCTCCACCCTGTGTTTCCCAGTTCTGCCCACATGTCATAGTCATATTTACTACCACGCGTGTATTGCATGTAGTTATGTGCACTGCAACCTCCAAGTAATTTGCCAGTTGCCCATTTACTTCGCTTCAATAGTATGTAAAATGTGTATTTTCACAGTAAAAGAAAGCAATTATTATAAAATTATGGCGATAATTTGAGATTTTAGCTACCTGTGCAAGATCATCCACATTTATAAAGCTTTACTAGAAGAGTATGTATGCCAAAGAGTAATTTAACTTTTGGATTCTCTTTAGTTAATTTTTTAATTAATTTTGTCTTCAGCTCAATAAAAAAGAAACATGCAAATTAAAAAGAAGAGATCGTTTTGCACAAGTACACGTTGAACCCTCCCGGGGAATCTGGCAATCGCAATGTGGTCAGTTTTGGATATAACTACTGGTCACTCAAGAAAATTGCAAAAAAACATATAAAATGACTCCATGATAATTTTCAAATGTTGTGAATTCTCACTGAAATCTAGGTAAATTACCTAGATACGACCAGTGGGTAATCGGTTTCACCACCAAGTGGCTTACACTCGGGAAAGATAACATAAGAGGCATCCAGAACTTTGCCCAAAACTAATCAATAGACTTTTAAAGATCATTTATCTAACGTTTATGAGTAAAGTGGGATTTTGAATAGGATATCACTTTCTCTAAATTTTGAATAATTTAATGAAATTATTTCAAGTCTATTTAAATCACAAAGAATTTATTATAACCGGAATTTTCAAAAATATGAATTTTATAATATTTACCGAGTTTTCCAAGCCTTTGCAACAGTGTTTCTGAGGAACTGTTTTGTACTCCCAGTCCATGCTTGTCCGTTGAGCAAACTGGGCCCCTAATGGCGGTTTTGTGAGAGGGTTTGATGCTTCTCCAGCTTCTAGGAGCAAAACTTTGGTGTTTGGGTCTTCTGAGAGTCTACTTGCTACAACAGCACCTGCTGATCCTGCTCCAACTGTAACCATACATGGATTCATTTTCTTTCTGCACGAGGTGCTTCGGATTGAGCAAATCCTCAAAATGGATTTCAACTAATTATTAATTAATCGGTTTATTGGTCTCTGGAACTCATTTAAGGTAAATCGAGATGAAAGTCCGACAAAGCAAATAAAACATTTATGTATATACACTCCCCTCCATAAGTTTGGCAACCTTAGCTCCCCCGTTGAACTACGTGTTAAAGCCTGAGTTTTTATTTACTCAACCGGTGATGAAATAACTATTACTATTGATGGAAACGTAACTTGCTTTATTTCCAATACCTCCAAATTTTCTCAATTTTTCCTCAATTACAATAGGTCGCATATTAATGATAAAGATGATTTTTTGAAAATCGTCATTCCCATGTAATCCAATTGGAAATGGAGGGTTCGAGGCAAATCAGAAACCGGGATATCTTTTCAGTAAAAGATTCAGCAAAAAAATATTTTTATAAAGAAAATTGAATTGTCTAACTTTTTATACACTAAGTGTTTAGTTTATTTGATGAATACTAAAGTTACAGCGCTTAATCTAAGTCATATTTAAAAATAATTTTTCGCCTCTTGTGTTATTTCAATGGGAGAAGTTTTTTGAAAAACAATTTTGATTTTAAACCCCGATAACTTTGTTGAATCTGAACAAACATATCAAGTTTTTGTTAAATTATATTATTTGGAAATCCTCTGTACATGGAGATGAGCTGTTCAAAATAGTATCTATTGTAAAAATGTTAAATAATTATATGAACATGTATGTATATTATGTATGATGTATGTGTAAGATCCAATAAAAAAAAAAAAAAAAAAAAAAAAAAAGTTTTTGTTAAATAAAGTTAGCAAATTCAATTGCCTGCCTAACTCGTATTTTTGCAAGGATTCGGAGTGATGGATATTCTATCATATGACTTGCGGCAAACCTACCATTTCCCATTGGTTAACATAGGAATGTCGATTTTCAAAATTCATCAAATTTATTATCAATTTTCGACTAATTGTAATTGAGGAAAAAAATGAGAAATTTTGGAGGTATTGGACATAAAGTCAAATTACGTTTCCATCAATAGTAAGTATTTTCATCGTAGGTTAAGTAAATAAAAAAATTCAAAGGTAAAGCGGCTTTAACACGTAGTTCAATGCGGGAGCTAAGGTTGGCAAACTTATGGCCCTGATTTAACATCAATTTAATAACTAGTAATATTATGAGCTCTGTGACCTTGCATTAAGCTTAAGTTTAATGTCATGGAATTATATGAACTACTGTGTTTTGATTGGTTGGAATTAGGCACACAGACTGTCATCGAAATATGAGGTTACATTGAATATGCATCGTCGGTTCCCACGCTCAATCACTACGATAGGATAGGTCCGAAGCTTGATGAAGCAAGATGTTGAATATGTGGTGTAAAAGGAAACGGGTTAAAGTATCAAAAAGGCAAAACTGAATTAAAAACTATGTATAGGGGAAAAACTTGCATCTTGTATCTACAAGACCATGCAAAAAATGTCTGAAAATATTGATTGGTTTGTCTATGCTGTTGATATGCTTTTTGGTACATTTTTGAGACACCCTTGGCCTACTAGTATATAGTCACATACCGGCCGGTATGACTTTGATATTGCAATTGTGACTTCGGACTTTTGTATTCCATATATGATAAAGTGTATTATACACTCACCTTTAGCGTTTTATGATAACCCAAGGGCAATTTATTCAATGTTGTCTCATTGAGACTGACAAACGCTATCACTTCAACACTGGTTGGGATCGAAAGATTTGTCCGCTTACTCCATGAAATGGGTACAGTATATCATTTACACCTTCAGACCTTTCACCGCTATTGAAAATCCATAAACGCTGGGGGTAAAAGCGATTGAAAACGGCGCCAGAGTATTTATCATACTCTAAAGCGTACCTTTTTAATGATATTTAGATGCATTTGGTTTTTTGAACTTTTATAGAAAATAGTTTTTGAATTTTTTGACCGCTACTATGGAAGAGCAGTATCAAATGTGAAATACATTAAGAAAAGACGTAATACATTAAGGAATTATTATTGAAAATTTGTTGAAAATAAGCAAAAAATTAACTCCAAAGCGCAAATATTTGAAACATTATAAGAACTTGTTTTCAACCTAGATAGGCCAACAATATTAGTTTATTTTGAAGGTTTAGCATATTTCGAAAATTTTTGTGCCGGAAAAAATGACAATTTCTGATGAATATCTTTTGCCTGATCTATTCTGTTCAATGGAGTAAAGAAATGATGTGTTTTACAGTGCTAAGTGTTGTATTTGACCTAGGTCAACAGCCTGAGCACATTTTAAAAAATAAAGTCCCCTAAGTTTCACACTGGATTTATATTGAGCAAGGTCTTGGGCTTATTTTGAACTTGGGCTCTCTGTCCTAGCCCCGGTGTGAAAGAAATGATGGTCCCCCAGGGATTATGGTCCCCTTTCTTAATGGCCCTGATTACGTGTAAGATAATGAGGGAAAGACTTGTATTTAGGTCACCATATAAATCAATGGAGAGTGGGACCATTATTTGATAGGACCTCCTACCCTTTTACACCGGCAACGATCGAAAAATAGGTGCTAAAGGTGGCACCCCTTGCAAGTTAACCCCAAATTTAAAACTAATTGTTTCTAAAATGGCGGGAAATTCAGATATTTAAGAATTATGAAATGAAAGATTTTTTCAAAAGTCCCTATTTTTCAAAATATGTCAAGTCAAGTCATGAAAAGTAATATTTGAATGGTTAACTATATTTTCAATTTTAACACGGATGTTTTGAAAATCATACCCTGAATACACCACAATCATTTATACTGATTCTTCATTATTGAATACTTTGTATTTTTTCTTACCTACAATATAATCATATTCGTCATCTAGTACATCCCGTATTTTTGAATTAATGTCTACAGCCTTTTCCTTTGTAAAATAGAGATAAAGTGCGGCAAGAACTATGATATATGACAAACTCTGGAACATTGTAAAGCTGCGCAGTGTCTTCTGTCTAGGTTAACCTTGGTCTCTCACACTGACCCACAGATACTTATACTCGAAATGTATTTTTGATAATGTGTCACGGCAGATCTATATATACCCAATGTAAGGTCAGCCAATAGCTACGTGTTGGGTTGTTGGCCCCATTTCCGTTTATAGGACACTGGTGGGTAAATCAATAACTTTTTAAATGACTGGCTCTAAATATGGTTTGAAGCTAGAACATTATTCCTTTTCTCAGTTTTTATATTTCACTTGATTAATATGCAATATTTTCTGTTAAATTGTGTAAGAAAGTAAACATAGACCCATTAATGGTTCGGTAAAATAGCTATGACACCACAGTAGCATGGTAGAACTGTCGCTGTGCGCGTTCTTCAAAACTATGGGCGCCGGAACAGAAACAGAACGTAGCTGCAACTTTCTACGGTATATTTATGAACTTCATGGGCGCATTGGGACGGGAAGGTGATTGACTGAGGCCCAGGGACTGAGGACTTATTTAAAGAGTGTTTATGAACGAAGTAGCTAATTATTTTAGGCCTATAGCTATTTCTCGACCACAGCCAGATTTAACCCATTTTACGTCTTTTCTTTAGATCTGGAAAGAATGGTTGAAAACTAGCCTAGTTTGGTGCAATAGAGGTTTTACACTAATTTTACGGCAAAGAGAAACGGTAGAAAAATGTCTGCGGCGGCTGCAGATTGGATGGTTTTGTATTTTCAAGAATACTTTAAAGTATGTTAAAGTTACCTCTTACCCATATTTTACCTGTTCATTATAATTCAAGATTCAAATGTATGAATAGTGTAGATATACTGAGTGAAAATTTCAGCCAGATTGACTGAGAAACAAAAAATAGAGTACTTTTGCAAGAACTTTATGAACGCCATGTATGTATATGATTTGTCAAATATTTGTATCCTCCAACACATCGTTCATGTTAATTCATGTTTTGTATCCTCCAAACATTAAAATATCATCTTTGGGAAAAAATATTTTTAGATTATTATTTCGAGAAATGAAAGTACTTTAATAAAAGTGTTTATATCATTATTATTTAATTTTTGAATTATTTGAATTGTCTTAGTAAGACTTTATTAAGCATATGTTGGAGGATACAAAATGACTTTAAGATTATGTGGAATATAAACGTACAATCAAAAGTTAGTTGCATAATCATGTTATAACTTTGTTGGAATAGCGATGCATGTAACCTTTACATTTCTATTCCACATTGTATGCTTCCTTTTTATTTCCATGACCGACACATAACCATAAAAATTTGAATGATGTTTCTCATTCCCTCATTGCCCACGCTGCGTGTTTTTTCATGATATTATATTTTGAATGCCGTTTGTTGTTCCCTGATACTTATACCGGTCCACAACAGTAATCTGGTGGGCCATATACCGAAAAACGGTATTAGTTCTTGGAATACCCCTCGGTCGATAGTGCACAATGTTCGTTTTCTTAATATTTACGGAAAGACGCCATTTGCTGCACCAAATGGTTAGTTCATCAAGCATACGTTGAATTCCATCTTCTGTGCTAGATATTAACGCAACGTCGTCGGCATATAGAAGTATTGATATTTCCTCGCCGTTAACATTAACATTTTGTTATGTATTTTAAATGAACCGTTTTACTCGTACATCTCAAAAACCAATACGATGATATTCATTCTATCGGATAAGTTCGAAAACAATTATGTGTCCATATTAGTAAATGATGTGATGTTTGTATGTATATTCATTTATTTCTGTCTCTCACGTAAAGTACATCCAGCCGTTGCCGAGACTCATCAATCAATTTTTAAAGCTAAAGCCGTGTCATTCATTTCATTGCATCGTTATCAATTTTAGTCATACTACTGTACTTTAGCTTTAAAATGGGTTCTTAATGATTATTCATATAATACCAATAACATGATTCATAAAATGATTCATAAAAGACTCACTTTAACTCATTTTTCAACTTACATGAATGTACACTAGTGTGATACACAAGGGGCCCTTTTGGTCTATTAATTACATCATACAATAAATTCAGATATATCTGAATTGTAAAAGATATATCTGAATTGAAAATACTTTTAAAAATGAATGAAAAATAAGTCTAAAGTTACGATTGTTAAATCAAATCTGCAGCCTTGATCGTATAAAAAATATCTAGTGCATTGATTTTTGCTGGAAGCATGGTGTTTAAAGTTAATTATGCGTCCATATATATGGATCATGTGAAAGCTTTCAAAAATTTTAATAATGTAGGGTCTGATCAATAAGAAAAGGGAATCTTTAAGATTGTCTAATCAAATCTGCAGCCTTCTCTCCTATCATAATAGATGGCGCATTGGTGTTGCCTGATACGACATGAGGCATAATCGATGCATCTGCCACTCTCAGATTCTCAATCCCTTTCACTCTGCAAAACATGACAATACTTTGAAAGATCTCGGGCAAAGGCATTACTCGTTTAACTAGACATGTAAAAATTGAACAAGTTCAATTTAAGACTCCTAAGATTTCAGACTTTTTTAAGCTGGGTAATGCCTGAGACTAACATAAATGGGATTGGAAGCCTTCCATTGACCATGTATTAAATTTTCAAAATCCCCACGCCACACGAGATTTCTCAAGATTTGGATTCTAGACGATCACCATTGGCGAATTCTTTTCGCCGGAGCTGTGCTTTTCTACAATTATGTAATTATACTCACTGTCTGGTATGTATTTAATCTATTAAATGGTATTATTGGGTGCATACATTAATTATTGGAAAATAGTAGAATCTGCATCAGAAACGTCCTTACAATACCATAATAGGCGATTGAAAAATTGAGAAAAAATTTCACAAGGAAGACTGTCGAAGAATCCGTGGATTTTTGACGATTTATGTTAAAAATGACATAATTTATGTGTTTATAAAGTTATATATAGGTTATACATCAACAAGTAGGGCTTTCCTTCTCACTTTTTCTCACATTTTTGCAAAAATCTTTCGTCCATTTTTCAGTCAAAAAAGAATTTTCTCAAAAGTTTTCTCTTGCAGATAAATTATCCAGAAAAGCCACTGATATGGTCCATATATCATTGGAAAGAGCAAACTTAGTAGGTCATCTCAGACTTTTCATTTGGATTATAGATTGGTTCTTTTAATTGACATAGCTGATTGAAATCATTGTATTGGCAAAACTTCCCCTAACTCCTTGATTGCCTTGTGACTGATTATTTTTCAAAATTTTCATTATCCAAATATCCTTCAGATATGGTTAATACGTCACTCTTTTCACGATAAATCGCCCACGATTTTTCAAAAGTTTACTTTTCGAAATAAATTCACCCAGACTTCTCCCATATATGGTTCATATATCACTGGAAAGAGCAGAATTAGTAGAATTCCAAAGATTTTTCACTGAAATGATGACAGCTTTGCTTTTTTAATTGTCATAGTCCCCTGAAATCATGGTATTGGCCAAGCTTTCCCCTAGCTTCGCGATAAATTACCTATGATTTTTCAAAAATTTACTTTTCACATGAAATTCACCCAGACATCTACCATAATATATCGTTCATATATCACTGGAAAGAGCAGAATTATTAGAATTCCCAAAATTATTCACTGAAATGATAGCTTTCCTTTTTTATTGTCATAGTCCACTGAAATCATGATATTGGCCTAACTTTCCCCTCCTTTCGCGATAAATTGCCTATGATTTTTCAAAAGTTTACTTTTCCAAAATATTGATCCAGACATCCCCCATATATGGTTCATATATCACTGGAAAGAGCAGAATTGGTAGAATTCCAAAAATTATTCACTGAAATGATAGCTTTCCTTTTTTAATATGCGAGTAGAAATAATCTTGATTTACGTCATTAATAATTCAAAATTCGGTCAAACTGATGTCATATTTGGAATCTACATGTAAAATTACATTAGGAAATGTGGTTTTGAAAAGAGTTTATCAACTTTGAAAATTTAATTTTCTTTGAAAATGTGACTTCTAGGTCGGGGAGATTCCCCATAGAGCCCATGTTGTAAAATCACACAAAGTGAAATATCTTTTTTTGTGTTGGGCAGATAATATTTCTTTTACTAGACATATTTTAATTTGTATAACTATCAGATACATAAAGGTAATATGAAAAGTGAACCATTAAAACTGATGCATATTCGAGTTTAAGGAAATTTTGTAATACCCTGCCATGTTAATTCCCCCGAATCAGCCACCTGGTGGCGAAACTGGTAACTGCCAACTCGCATCTGAGTAATTGTCATAGTCCACTAAAATCATGGTATTGGCCTTATTTTCCCCTCGTTTCGCGATAAATCACCTATGATTTTTCAAAAGTTTACTTTTCCAATGAAATTCACCCGTACATCTACCATATATGGTTCATATATCACTGGAAAGAGCAGAATTAGTAGAATTCCAAAAATTATTCATTGAACTGATAGCTTTCCTTTTTTTAATTGTCATAATTGTTATGATGGTCTCAGGTAATACAGAATAAGATGAGTCATCCAAAATAAGCTGAGTCAACCAGAATATAGACATTTAGACAATCCTTAGGTAGGGTTTCTTCCACCCTTACTTCAGAAGTCACACATTAAATTTGGAGAACTTTTTGTTTTGACCCACTTTCCGGACACCATATCTCAAAAATGGGCCAAAATACTTTGGAACGGCAAAATCCTAACGCTGTTAGCGTACTCTTTGTTATCTATATACCAAGTTTCATAGAACATTATTAAAGTGTAGAATCAGAATCGTAAAAATAAGGAAAAATTATGTAAAGGACAAGTCTCGGTTTGGAGAACAGTCCCCTGGGCTAATACTTTTTTATGAAAAATATAGAAATATCAACAGATCAACCAAATTAGATTATGAATATTCAAAAGAGGACATGTAAATTTACAAGATGTAAAAATATCAAAGTCCGAAGCAGGGGTAACACTCAATTAGACCGATCCAATAAAATACAAGTGGAGTAGTGACAGAATTATAAATCGGGATTAATGTACCTTAACTGTGGGTCTACGACTGAGTTCTTATCAGTAGCTGGTCCCATTCTGCATGTTGATGATGGATGGAATGTAGTCCACATGTTTGCTCTTATGAAACAATCCCAGTAAGCATCGGTGCCAAATCGGTGAGCTTTACATAAAGGGTGGTGATTTCTTTTCAGTTCAAATCCTCCCCTTTTGAATACATTTGTTTTTGCAAGTTTTTCTGTCCACACCCTTATCCCTATATATGAAACATGATTTCAGAAATATAGCAATGATTATTTATTTAGTTAGGTTTCAATTCAGCTAGGCTAACTACATATTGTATGAAAATGTGTTGACCTATTTTTAATTTTTTAGATTAATTATATGATGATTGAACATGTATTAATTATTAACCTGCCGTCAAATGTTTCACATCAACTGAATTTTTGAGGTAGTTTGGCTCAATCAATGGATGATCAAATGGATCCGTGCTCTGAAGTCTAATTGTACCATTGGTAGCTTGATGGAGCAATGTGACAAGGACACTGATTCCAGTTTTTCCGTTCAGTTCCTCATCTGGGTATATTGTATTCCACACCTGAAATTGTATTGGAACAGTTCATTCCATAACTGAAGGTGCATTAAAATAGACCATTATACAACTGAAAGTACATTGAAATAGACCATTGTATAACTGAAAATGCATTGAAGTAGACTATTGCAAAACTGAAAGCGCACTAAAATAGTCCATTACATAACTTGAAAGTGCATTGAAGTAGACTATTGCATACTCGTAACTGAAAGTACACTAAACTAGTCCAATGCATAACTGAAAGTGCATTGAAGTAGACCATTGCATACTCGTAACGGAAAGTACACTAAAATAGTCCATTGCATATCTGAAAGCATTGAAATAGGCAATTGCATAACTGAAAGTGCATTGAAGTAGACTATTGCATAACTAAAAGTACACTAAAATAGTCCATTACAAAACTGAAAGTGCATTGAAATAGACCATTGCATAACTGAAAGTGCATTGCAGTAGACTATTGCATAACTGGAAGTACACTAAAATAGACCATTGCATAACTGAAAGTGCATTGAAGTAGAGTATTGCAAAACTGAAAGTACACTAAAATAGTCCATTACATAACTTGAAAGTGCATTGAAATAGACCATTGCATAGCTGAAAGTGCATTGAGGTAGACTATCGCATAACTTAGAGTACACTAAAATAGTCCATTACATAACTGAATGTGCATTTAAGTAGACTATTGCACAACTGAAAGCGAACTAAAATAGTCCATTACATTACTTGAAAGTGCATTGAAATAGGCCATTGCATAACTGATATGGCATTGAAGTAGAGCATTGCATAACTGAAAGTATACTAAAATAGTCCATTAAATAACTGAATAAAGGACCCACGGTCCTGCGCTCACACAGTTTGGAACCTTCAGAGGAATGTATATCCTGACTTTCAAACAAAAATATTGATTTGGATTTGTAGTCTCGAACTTTGAGAAACTTAGATAGCACAGTTGTGTGACCTAGTTTGATGACCTTTGACCTTGAAAATTTTACTTATTCAGAGCTCAGTAAGGTCTTTTGTGATTAAGCTGACCAAAATTTATATCCAAAAATCAATTGCAAAAATCAACTTTTTTTACCTTTCGAAGGTCACTGAAGGTCAAGTGAAGGTCAAATCCTAAAACTAATGTCAAATGGCAACTTGTAGATGATTTTCAAAAAAAATGGTCAAATTGAAGCAAGTTGAAAAATAACTTATTTTTACTGTTTTTTTACGTCAAATATCTCAAAAACGGTAAAAATTTGATGCTGACATATATTGAGCAATATGTAAGGAATGCTTAAATCTAGTAATGATGTAATTCATTGCAAGAAATGATCAAGTAAAAGGCAAACTTTGAGAAACTTGTCAATCACAAAACCTGCCATTGACTTTATACATGAGAAAGTTTCCTGAAAATGATGTAGTCCTACTTTTTGTCAAACACCAAAAACTGTAATTCCAAGAGCTTTGAAATCTTCAAAGGACATAACTTGCATATACAGCAATTAGTACAAGTTATTTGAAAGTTCTATACTTCAACAAAGTGTCTAGTATTTACAGAAAATTTGACTTTTTGACGTCAAAATCAGCAATTTCTCGGAAACCGGGCGAACTTGGGAAATGGTGATGATAGGTCAAATAGGCATTATGGATATGCATAAAATGATATGATTCAATCCGAATAGCAGTTTTAATTTGTGCGGCCAATGTTGACGGACGGACGGACGCCTGGTCGATCCAATAGGCTCACTGTGTGAGCCAAAAAGCATTGAAATAGACCATTGCATAAATGGAAGTGAATTGAAGTAAACTATTGCATAACTGAAAGCGCACTAAAATAGTTCATTACATAACTGAAAGTGCATTGAAATAGATCATTGCATAACTGAAAGTGCATTGAAGTAGACCATTGCATAACTAAAGTACATTGAAGTAGACTATTGCATAACTGAAAGTACAATAAAAAAAGTCCATTACATAACTAAAAGTGCATAAAAATAGACCATGCATTACTGAAAGTGCATTGACGCAGACTATTGCATAACTGGAAGTGCACTAAAAGTCCATTACATAACTGAAAGTACACTTAAATAGTCCATTACATATCTAAAAGTGCATTGGAATAGACCATTACATAACTAAAGTGTATTAAAGTAGACGATTGCATAATTGAAAGCGCACTAAAAGAGTCCATTACATAACTGAGAGTGCATTAAGATAAACCATAACATAACTGAAAGCCCCTTGATATACTCCATTACATAATTGAAAGTGCTTTTGAACATTGCATTTCATTCATAGCTGGTATTAATTTTGCACTGAAATAGCGGATTATACATAACTGAAAGTGCAATGAAACAGTCTGTTACATAACCTCAAAACCATGGAAATATTGCAATTCCATACCTGAAAGTACATTGACATATTGCATTTCATAGCCGACATTTCATTGAAACAGTTCATTCCATAACTGACTTCCATATTATATTTGAAGGCACCTTGAAATATATTTGAAGGCACCTTGAAATTTAAATTGATACAAAAGCTCCGTCGACGACTAGACCTATATGAGGCGTACGATATTTTGCAAGCTATATTTTAGCAGTACCTCATCAGTATATCCCATATTGCCTTTTATATAATCCGTTCCTTTATCACTTCCCCATATTACTGATAATACATGAAACTGGATGTATGGGAATTTGTGATCATCTGGCTGGTAAGGAGATCTCATGAAGTACATCATGTCTGCCATTGGATTCTTCCATACACCTGTGAAAGACAAACATAAAATGGTTCACTCTTTATTTGTAGGTCCACATAAAATGCCTAAGAACAAGATTGTATTTTTCAAAAACCATGACCATTAAGAACTGGTTAATTCACATGGTTATTATTTGAGACACCAACCTGTTCCAAAGAGTTTATACTTCAAGGTCTCAAGTAAAGATAACGCTTGGTTTTCTGTTATGGCATCAACTTTGGTAAAAAATGTCAGCATGTCTGATGAAGAATGTTCCTCCATATTTTCCCCAACTGGTAGGTCTGCCACTACTGGTATCTAAGAAAGGGATGAATTGTTCCATTTCCCATTGGTTTACATTAGGAAATGATGATTTTCAAAAATTCATCAAAATCATCAATTTTCGACCTACTTTAATTGAGGAAAAAATTGGGGGAGGCATTGGAAATGAAGTCAAGTTACATTTTCATCAATATCCTAAGTATTTTCCTCGCAGGACATGTAAATCTAAATTCAAACATAAAGAGGCTTTAATACGTAGTTCAATGAGGGAGTTAAGGTTGCCAAACCTTTGGAGGGGAGTGTACACGAAGGAGCTCTGGATGAGTTTGTACGTATATATGATTCTACAAAACTCACTCCTATCTCTTCAAGGTGTTTCTTAGGTCCTATTCCAGACAGTAGGAGAATGTGAGCTGATCCAACAGCACCTCCTGATATTATAACTTCCTTTCTTGCTTTCACATTTTTCTTGACCAATCCCCTTATATAAGCTACACCAACTGCTTTCTTGCCTTCTAGGAGGACCTGTTTCCAATACAGTTACAATACAAAAACAATGTCGATTTCATTAAAAAATTAACACGCCTAACCATCGACAACGTACAGTGACAAAATATACGGGTGTACACGTTAGTTGTTTCAAGCAAAAATTGTGATGTTGATTTTAAAAGAAGTTTCTATGGAATATGATGAAGTATCTCATGTTAAATTTTATGTGCATGCTCTTGGCAAGACTTTTAACTTTCAGAGTACGATTTTTTTCTAGGTAATTCCACCCACGTAAATGTGAATGTAACCAACATTTCCCAACCCATCCATCTTGTGGTTGGGATACCTAGAAAAAAAATATGATTCGAAGCGTAAATTACGTTTATTAATCGTATCTCGAAAATTTTGAGGCCGCTATTTTTGTTTGTCGATTTTGACCAATTAGAGACGTATGTCTCAATACAGGTCTAAATTATAAACGTAGGTCATCTTTGAACTCTGCAGTAATCCCCCTGAACGCGTACCTCAATTTAATTTCAACTAAGATTTTCGCCAGCTAAAATGTCACTCGACTTTTTTGCAAAAAAACTTCCAAAAAGTAACAGTCGCATTAATTCACATTGTCGTACTTACAAAATGATCCACCGCCTAACTTATGCACCATCGAACTCGGTAATATTGTACACGTAACTATTAATTACCGTATATTCCCATATAAAACTGGGCTTGCTTTTCAACATTTCAAGCGAAAATTCTCTACGGAGCTTTTGTTTTTCTGACGTAATTTCTTCTAAGAAATCGGTGACGTGATAGGTTCAGTTCATCTTATTTCGAAAGGGTTGTCATCTATTTAGAATATTTATTTTCATTTTGTCCAGTCCTATATACAACCTGCCCTTATCCTTTTCGCTTGTAAAACCGCGTAGTAATGTTGAAATTATGGAATAGATTCTCTGATTTGGCGACATGTCTGCATCTCTACCATTTTGCGTTTGACACCCCTCGTTTTGGGCGAGTCCAAGTAAACCGCACATCCGGGTGATTAGAAAATAGACATTTTTCAAGAAAATTCGAGCGGTGAGACAGATTACCCTGGTCAAACTGAGTTTTTGACGAAACGTATGAAAGAATCAATATTTGTGATATACATTAAGCGCCAATTTGAAACTTCAGAATGCCTTCTGTGATTATCACAAAAAAAGTCGAGTGACATTTTAGCTGGCGAAAATCTTAGCTCAAATATAAACTGACTTTTGTGACGTGAGCTTGTGTTGCTACGTGTAGATTTTTTCTGTCCATATATGGCTCTAAGAAGGCAGTTGCAGTGCTAGACCTCTCTCCATTGGCATCTATAGTTACCTGGGCTGCGTTCCAGCCTAGGGAAGAGACAAAATAACACCGACTTGATGTACAACACAACGTTCCATACAATACATAGTACAGGGTGGTCAAAAAAATGGAAACCCTGCATTTTCCTTATATCTTTTTCACTTTAAGGAATTACTCCCTGATATTTCATACATTTGTACATCATTCAATTTCCTACCACCCTACCACATGTCATGACCATCAGACTGATAGTCACAATTTTACAGCACTTTGAATAACATGCTTCAGATTTGGCCATTATCGCGCTGTAGGCAAAACAGCACAGTTGTCAATGACCCGAATGCATTCCTCAGCAGGTATGGCCTAAATGACACAAATGATCTCACTTTTGAGGTTTGCAATTGTCCTGAGGTCATTCTCATATACTCTATCTTTGCCATATCCCCACAGGTAGGGACATTTTAGACGATGAGTACAGGTTTCCCCACAACGCAATAGTGGCCACTGGGCATGTTCTTTAAAGTACTGTAACATTGTGACTGTCAATCTGATGGTCATGAAATAAAGTAGGCTGGTAGCAAATTGAATGATGTACACAGGTGTAAAATAATAGGGAGTTATTTCATAAAACGACAAAGATATGAGGAAAATGGTATTAGGGTTTCCATTTTTTTGACCACCCTGTACGATGTATATGCCGCCGAGAACGATTGAACTTTTTAATGGTTGTAAATGCAATTGTATTTTCAATGGTGAACAATTGTATAACTATATTATCAGTTAACCTATAATCCCATGGTTTAATTTAGCCCACCCTGTGAATATTACTATGAACAAGTAAGTCAAGTGATATATCTGATCCACAAAGTATCCACAAATGCTTTTCACTTTCAGGACTACTTTTCATATCTTAAGTTAAGAGCTGAATGAAACTGAAAATGGTTTACCCATTTGATCTTCGCCATTGTAATCCTCTGTAGTTTTGAATCCTGCTTCAACCGCTGCATCATAAACATACTTTATACATTCAACTTCATCCACAACTGATACTTGTAGAGGCCCTGAGGTGCCATGGTATTCTATAAATTATAGACACATATATGATATCTATTAAAAGCCAATACTGTATTCTAACTTCTATCTGGATCATATAATTGATATAATCACATTTTGTTATTAGAGGCTAGGACTTGAGCGAACACTTCTTTTAGTAATTTACTTCCATAAAATCATACCAGGATTGGAAACAGGAATTCAAAAAATATAAAAATCCAGATTCCCGCCTCAAGTAGCTCATCTTGGTGACTTGAACTTGCACAGCTGTATTAACAATAATCCAATCACTCGAAATTTTAAGTGTATCTATTAGCCACATTTGACTGTTTCTTGTCAACTGGTAAATGCAGTCAGAGTTTTGGCAATGGATGACGTGATCAGAAGTGCACCACGGGTGTTCGATAGCAGTAAACCATGATGTCTTTCAATAGAATTACGTTAGTGTAAATGGGCCTGGATGAGCTTTTTGTTTAAAACACGTGATCATGTAATGAGCACTGCAGGACTTATTGTTCTTTTTAGACCTCTAAAACTCATTAAAATATTACGCAATTCACCAGCACCGCGGGATTACAAAAAGACAGCCTTAGTGTGTTCCAGTGATTTAAGTATAACGCGGTATCCCCGCCAGAACCGCGCGAACGATCGCGCGACCATTTTATTAGTCGCGCGACAATTTTACAGTTCCGCGATCATAATCAACCAATAGAAAGTGATGGTTTATTCGCGCGAAAACATGAACTATTCGCGCGACCATTCGCGCGGTTCTGGCGGCGATACCGCGTCATATTTAGGCCTATGCACACTGGTCAAGTGAGTCCCCAACCTAGTTATAAAGACGTTTGGATGAACTTTCGTCGGAGGAAATATTTATTTTCGTCATTTTCATCAAGAAAGAGGTCGATTTGTATCCAAATATTTTACTGAAAATCTATGCTGTCACGAGCAAATATATCCACTCGTTTCAAAAATCGAGTGGAATTCCTCACTTCAGCAAACAGGACGTAATCTGGTGAATTTCATAACGTCTGGCTATTATTACCACCTTGCCGGTCCTATTCTAGGGGTATTAGTGCTAGTTTAGAAGAATTTTATTTTACTATATTGACCTGAGCAATATGTAACGTCATTATGGCGGGCCACAGTGGCGGGCCAATATTGGATTAATTAACAGCCCGTCAATGTTCCCCGGGAAATTAGATATCGTTAAGTGCGTATAATTTTGTTCAGTGGCAGTCCGTTCTTGCTATTTCAGCCCTGGGCATAAACGATGGTAATAATACTAATAACCTCATTATTGCGGGCAAAATAATGAACTATTAAACCTTGGGCCTTCGGGCCTTGGTCCAATATAAAGCCGTTATTCACCAGGAGGGATTTGATATGGGGAATATCTCAAGGATCTATTGAAAGCCCATGATATCACCCGATGGATATTCCTCATATCACAGTGGCGTAGGAACAATGTACGCCAAAACGCCAGTGCGTAGTGTTGAAAAGTGAGAATAAAAAGGCTTATTAATTTTCCTATGTTCTTTATTCATATTTTATCATTGTATTGTGCAAAAGTAATCTCGAGCACACTAGCCTAAAGAAATGTTTTGTGGATACCATATGATATGCTCGATTTTTTCAATAGTTCTCTTTTGCATGGTTTTTGTGCCTCTGTTATTTTTCTAACCTGGGCCACAGATAAATGACACTTTTTGAAAAATAAAATAATGAAAGTTACCTTGTTTCTACAGTTCTAATACTGTAGAAAATGCAAAGTAATCGTTATTGCTCTGTTTGGCAAATAAGCATTTAACAGTGGATTGAATTACATTACCAACATGCTTTATTTCATGAAAATCGAGCCACTATTGACTATCTTATGGATTTTAAAACTAAAATACCATTTCGCAAAATTTTCGTGATTCGCGTTCTCATCACGAATTAGAGAAAAACAGTTTTTTTCAAAAACTACTTGATGAATACCTTTGCAATTTTTGTGCATGTTCCGTAATGCTTATGCAAACTGTGGTATCATTTAATTATAATGATGATGAACCTCTTTAAATTAAATGTATATTTTTCTATTCTCCCCTACCCCCAATTTTTCAATTTCACTATATCGATTTATATTCCGTTGCGAGGCAAAATCATACACAGAAATTATAGTTAAAGGGACAAAGTGCGTAAATGAAGTCTCTCTTTTGATCTTCATAGTATTTCCAATGAATTAATAAGTACCTGATCTTTCATTTGACACCAAAAACAGCTCAAACAGACCACATCAGAGTTGACACTAGATCATGAAAACATATTTTTGATCTATCAATTTATATGTGTCAATTTCTAAGCAGTGTCATAGAAAGATGGCATTGTTGTTTGCATTGATTATCCATTCATTTTTGATAGGATTTTCAAGCATACGCCATCTTTTAATCCAAGAGTTATTTGGAACATACACTTTCTGAAAAGTGGTAATTCACTTTTTTCAATCTCTGAACTTCAAATTCCGTTTTCTGTGCGAGTAATTTTTTTTCACTGCAGTATTATCCCAAATTAAAGTTTTTATCATATTTGATTGACTGTGTGAGTGACATGTCTCAAATAATTTTTTGTTCCTTTTCTTTCAATAATAGGCGCATTGCCTGTTTAAGTCAGCAATTATCTGTTTTCTTACTAAATCACCAATTGTTATTGTTAGTACTACTAAAAATATGAATGTTAAAGACAAAAACAACTTGAAAATGTTGTGATTCTTCAATTACGCGTTCCATTGATCTCAGTTCTATAAAAGCTATTACCTAGATTTTTTATTTCATTTGAAAGATAATAGATTATTGTTTTAGGAAATGTAACATTTTGGCACCCCCTTAGTCACGTTGACCTCGATTTGACCTTTGTAGTGGGAGGTTTATTTGGTCTTGCGAATTAGTGTTATAAAAGACTTGCAGACATTAGGGTTAATTGTATCATTGATCACGAATGTGTTTCTTTAAATCAATTGATCAAACTAGATTCTTTAATCTGTACGTTTTGTCGTATTGCACGGTACACGATGGAATCAGACAATAGTATATATCTCCATTTAATTATTCGAAATGATTAAAAATCTCTCATTGTTATTTGGAAATTGGTCGTCTATATCGTTCGAGACATAAGAAAAGTGAGAATGATTTGTGTCGAGATTTAAAAGATCGGCTTTCCATGGTGATTTTAAATGATGAAAATCATCCGAACATTTTAATCACATTAAAAAGGAATCGGGGATTTTAAGCTTACATATAAAATCGAAACGCCAACCTAAACATACGACCCATCGCCCATACAAATGCATTGCTTAAATATTTCCGTTCACATTTAGGTTGTGAAAACATTGCAAGCTTAAAATCTCTAATGCCATAAAATGACGTTTTACGAGCATAAAATAGGCATTTTGATATACAAGATGATTTGACACAACAATTGTTTAATATTTTTGGCGGGATTTTTTGGCGTAGTGTTGAATTTACACCTTCCTACGCCCCTGTATCATCCCGACAGGTGCATAACGATCTTATACCATGGTTAAGAGCAATATAATCTAAAGTCATCTGTTGAATGAGAGAAAAAAATGTCCGACTCTTACTCTTAGGAATATTTAAGTTTCATATAGTATACCGTCATATCCTTTGATAATTTAAAGAAAAGGAAAAAGAATTCTTCAAAATTTGAAAAATTAAAATTATTTTTAAACCCGAAAAATTAAAATTGTTGAAAAAATAAAGTTTTTGAAAAAATGAAAACTATTTGAAAAAGTGAATTTCCTTTGAAAAAATGTTAAAGGACATTATCCCTGCTTCGGACAAATTTGATTTTTTTACATAATATAGATTTGAATGTCTTTTGAATAGTCATAATTTAATTTAGGTAATATTTCTAGATTTTTCTCAAAAAAATATTAGCGCAGTACACTGATGAACTTCTTTCCCTAAATAGAGACTTGTATTTTATTAAAATCGGTCTAATTGAGCGTTATCCCTGCTCCAGACCAATTTGATATTTTTACATCTTGTAGATTTAAATGTCCTCTTTTGAATATTCATAGTTTAATTTGGGTAATATTTCTATATTTTCATGAAAAAATATTACCCCAGGAGACTGTTCTCCAAACCGAGAATCATCCTTTTTGAATTTACCCGGGATGATATCATCCCTGATAGCATTCCCCTAATCCTGATAACATACCTGTCCCAAATATGTGATTTATCACTTGCTATTATATACCTGATATTGCTATAACCATGGTATTATTCACTATATTGCCCCTTGAAATGACGTTACTACTAACGTAAGTTATTAACGTCCTGGTTGCTGAAGTGAGGAATTCTCACTCGATGATTAGAGACTTTGGATGTACATTATACTCGTGACTGATGCGCAATTCAGTAACCGGATGCTCCTATTAACATAAGGGTTAAAAATTTGGATACAAATCGACCTTATTCTTGGTGAAAATGACGAAATTAAAATATTCCTCCGACGTAAGTAACATTGGCATCAGTGACGTATTGAAAATATTTTTTCTTAAAAATAGATTTATGATGATTTTGTAGCATAAAAATCTAAGTTTGCTAATATAGACTCGGACTATCTTCTTATTTCAACATTCGTTTTCGTTAGGTAATGATTTCCCATGGGATAAAAGGACAATCTTTTGTTGGTTTTTCAACAATATCAATTATATCCACTCATAGATATAATTATCCTCACTCATTCGCTGCGCTCACTCGTTTTTATGGATTTACGTAAATTATATCTTTTTTTTTAAAAACAGCGGATATTCCTATAATATCCATAACGATATATTGAAATAGATATGCGTCGATCCCATTTACATTGACATTTTCTCAACTTCAAATGATAAATTTTGGACTGACTTATATCAATAGCAGCCATATCGAGAGTAATGGATTATAGGATTATGGTATGATGGCTAAAAAAGGTTTAATAACCTTTTACAAATAACTGTTAAAAAAGAAAAGAAAATACCGATAAAATGTGGAAGGCATTGCGACAATGTTCGTTTAAATTTTTTAGATACGCGCGATTCACTTACTTGATTTGCTTAATTTTGGATCAAGTTGTGTTTCAGATTTCTTGAAATATGGAAGTACATCTTTGTAGCTCCACCCTGTGTTCCCAAGCTCTGCCCACATGTCATAGTCATATTTACTACCACGCGTGTATTGCATGTAGTTATGTGCACTGCAACCTCCAAGTAATTTGCCAGTTGCCCATCTACTTTGCTTCAAAACAAGTAAAATGTGTATTTTTCATTAGTAAAAGAAAGCAATTATTATAAAATTATGGTGATAATTTGAGATTTTAGCTACCTGTGCAAGATCATCCACATTTATATAGCTTTACTAGAAGAGTATGTATGCCAAAGAGTAATTGGACTTTTTGATTTACAGGGTGGTCAAAAAACGGCAACCCTAGTTTTTCCTAATATTTTTGTCATTCTAAGTAATAACTCCCTGATATTTTAGACATTTGTACAGCATTCAATTTCCTACCAACCTACCATATTTCATGACCATCGGACTGATAGTCACAATATTACTGCATTTTAAGCAACATGCCCCAGATGGCCACTTTCGGGCTGTCTGAGCTGGTCTGTTATTCAAATGAACTCCATTTCCTACTTGATGCACTGGCAATCATGTATTCTTTGGGGAGCCAAGCACTTGATGAAGTAGTGGAGAGGCACCTTCACACAGACAGATGCACAGTTTAGTGTGTTCTCAGAAGATAGGGTCCTTTACATTTGATGATATCAACGGATATGCAATAACTGTCAACACCAAACTCTATTTTGTGATTCCCATGGAGTTCTTTGGGACTTTGGTTGAACCCAGGGGGGTTGATAGGCAGCAACAGTGGTTCCAACAAGATAGAACCATACCCCATACACCCAATGATGCACCCCATAGCCCAGATATGGCCCCATTTAATCTTTACCAGTGGGGATACCCCAAAGATAAAGTGTAGGGTAATAACACCAGAAAGACATCTGACCTCAAAATAAAGATCACATGTGTCGTTCAGGCCATACTTGCTGAGGAATGCAGTAATGTCATTGACAGGTTTTAAAAAATGTGTGCAGGTTTGCCTACAGCACGATATTGGAAAACTGGGGCACCTTGTTTAAGGTGCTGTAACATTGCGACTATCAGTCCAATGTTCATGAAATAACAGAGTCTAGTATGAAATTGGATGATGTACATGTGTGCCAAATATCAGGGCAAAATCTCTAAAAATAACAAAGATATGAGGAAAAATTAGGGTTGCCGTTTTTTCACAACCCTGTACTTTAGTTAATTTTCCTTAATTAATTTTGTCTTCAGCTCAAGCAAAATCATAGATCTAGAAGTAAAAAAGAAAAAATGGTTTTGCACAGGTACACAAGGAACCCCCCCCCCCCCCCCCCCGGGGAATATGACAATCGCAATGTGGTCAATTTTGGATATACTAGTCACTCAAGAAAATTGCAAAAATAACATATAAAATGACTCCATGTTAATTTTCAAATGTTGTGAATTCTCACTGAAATCTAGGTAAATTACCTAAATACCAGTGGGTAATCGGTTTCACCACCAAGTGGCTTACACTCGGGTAAGATAACATAGGAGGCATCCAGAACTTTGCCCAAAACTAATCAATAGACTTTAAAGATTATTTATCTAACGTTTTTGAGTAAAATGGGATTTTGAATAGGATATCACTTTCTCGAAATTTTGAATAGTTTAACGAAGTCTATTTAAATCACAAAGAATTAATTATAACCGGAATTTTCAAAAATATGAATTTTATAATATTTACCGAGTTTTCCAAGCCTTTGCAACAGTGTTTCTGAGGAACTGTTTTGTACTCCCAGTCCATGCTTGTCCGTTGAGTAAACTTGGTCCCCAATGGCGGTTTTGTGAGAGGGTTTGATGCTTCTCCAGCTTCAAGGAGCAACACTTTGGTGTTTGGGTCTTCTGAGAGTCTACTTGCTACAACAGCACCTGCTGATCCTGCTCCAACTGTAACCATACATGGATTCAATTTCTTTCTGCATGAGGTGCTTTGGATTGAGCAAACCCTCAAATGGATTTCAATCAATTATTTATTAATTGGTTTATTGGTTTCTTGAACTCATTTAGCTACATCGAGATGAAAGTTCGACAAAGCAAATGACAAATAAAACATGCATGGCAAAACATGATAAGCAAATAAAATGATTTAACATCAATTTAACAACTCTTTGGTAATATTGTGAACTCTTGTAAAATGATCACCAATTGTTTCATTAATTGCATCATCGTGCGCTAACAAAGAGAATAAAAATAAACTACTTGTATTGAAATAAAAAAAAAACTATACTAGTATTGTTTATACCTCATTTGGTCTATTGATGTCAACACTCTCCCTTTAAATCTAATATCTATTATTAACTTTCGTTTCCTCATGTTTTATATGTCTCTGATTTGAGCAAGTTAATTCTTAAACAGAACTAATTTCGATACATATACCTTCTTTGAATATTGCGACTTTTCCATTTTGATATGTATCCAGTCTACCTTTTGTTTGAATGTACCTAAGGTACAGAACAGCCAACTTGAAATTGTGGAATTGGTGTGACCTTACATTAAGCTAGTATAATGGCATGCAATTGTGTTCTGATTGGTTGGAATTACATATTGCTTGCCAATATGCGAATTCCGTTCCGACTGTAATTTAAGATTTTTGAAATGTGAATGATATGTATATGTGACAAGGTGCACTTAAAGTCAGTGGGGTGTTTAGTTTCCCAATCAGTATGCTCGGGTCATGTGACTGTGTCTGTGACCTAAGGAAAAAGCGTTATTTACACGGTACCCAAAAGTATATCAAGACCACATATAAACCAATCAATACTTTTTGCATGGCCCAATACACCATTTTTATTTCAGTCTTGTCTTTTTGATGCTTTAACCCTTTACCTTTTATACCACATATTCAATGTAACCTCATATTTCGATGACAGCCTATATATCCTTACTGCTACATTGTTCATCACATTTGATAATACTTCCGGTGGAATATTTTGGATCTCTCTTTTGATCTTGCCTTTAAGTTGTTCTAGGTCTTTTTGCTTGGAATGATCATTAATACACTCCTTCAAAATAGCCACAGAGAAAGATGTTTGAGGATGACGATGGCAGAACAAACACAGATGATCAGGTCAATTATCGGCAAATGTTTCAGGAGTTACCTTCCAGAGTTAGGCAGGCTAGCCTAGCCTGGAGACCAAATGATATCCAAATGAAAACACAGTGGTCTCAAATTGAAACACACAACAAAGACTACATTAGAATCCCAACCAATGCAGTTTCTTGAACCTCTGACCTGAACATTCCACCAGAAATATCAAATGTGATGAACAATGTAGTCGTAAGGATGCAGACTGTTATCGAAATATGAGGTTACATTGAAAATGTGGTGTAAAACAGGTAACGGGTTAAAGTATCAAAAAGGCAAAACTGAATTAAAAACTGTGTATCGGGGAAAAAACTTTCATCTTTTATCTACAAGACCATGCAAAATATGTCTGAAAATATTAATTGGTTTGTCTATGCTGTTGATATACTTTTTGGTACATTTTTTGAGACACCCTTAGGCCTATATAGTCACATACCGGCTGGTACTGTATATGACTTTGATATTGTAATTGTGACTTCGGACTTTTGTATTCCATACATGATAAAGTGTATTATACACTTACCTTTAGCGTTCTATGATAACCCAAGGGCAATTTATTCAATGTTGTCTCGTTGAGACTGACAAACGCTACCACTTCAACACTGGTTTGGATCGAAAGATTTGTCCGCTTACTCCATGAAATGGGTACAGTATATCATTTGCACCTTCAGACCTTTCACCGCTATTGAAAATCCATAAACGCTGGGGGTAAAAGCGATTGAAAACGGCGCCAGAGTATTTATCATACTCTAAAACGTATCTTTTTAATGATATCTAGATGTATTCGGTCTTTTGAATTTTTATAAAAAATAATTTTTGAATTTTTTGACCGCTACTATGGAGGAGGAGTTTCAAATGTGAAATACATTAAGAAAGACGTCAGACATTAAGGAATTATCATTGAAAATTTATTGAAAATAAGCAAAAAATTACCTCCAACAGTAGCGCACAAAATGGTTTGAAATTTTAGTTTTCATTGAATCATAGTATTTGAAACATTATAAGAACTTGTTTTCAACCTAGATAGGCCAACAATACTAGTTTATTTTGAAGGTTTAGCGTATTTGGAAAATAATTGTGCCGGAAAAATGACAATTTCTGATGAATATCTTTTGCCTGATCTATTCTGTTCAATGGAGTAAAGAAATGATGTGTTTTACAGTGCTAAGTGTTGTATTTGACCTAGGTCAGCAGCTGAGCACATTTCACACTGGTCATATAGAGCAAGGTCTTGGGCTTATTTTGAGCTTGGGTTCTCTGCCCTAGCCCCTGCAACGAATGTTAAAATTGGTCCTAAAGGTGGCGCCCCTGCAATTTACCCCAAATTTAAAACCAATTGTTTCTAAAAATGGCGGGAAATTCAGATATTTAAGAATTAAAAAATGAATGATTTTTTCAAAAGTCCTGTTTTTCAAAATACGAGTCGTATGTCAAGTCAAGTCATGAAAAGTAATATTTGAATGGTTAACTATATTTTCAATTTTAACACGGATGTTTTAAACATCACACCCTGATCAAAACCTGATCACACCACAGTCATTTATACTGATTCTCCATTATTGCATATAATTTATATTTTTCCTTACCTACAATATAATCATATTCGTCATCTAGAACATCTCGTATTTTTGAATTAATGTCTACAGCCTTTTCCTTTGTAAAATAGAGATAAACTGCGGCAAGAACTATGATATATGACAAACTCTGGAACATTGTAAAGCTGTGCAGTGTCTACTGTCTAGGTTAACGTTGGCCTCTCACCCTGACCCATCGATACTTATATACTCGACATGTATCTTTGATAATGAGTGTAGATCTACTTATAACCAATGTTATGTCGGCCAATGGCTAGTGTTTGGTTGTTGGCCCCATTTCCGTTTATAGGACACTGGTGGGTAAATCAATAACTTTTTAAATGACTGGCTTTTAATATGGTTTGAAGCTAGAACATTATTCCTTTTCTCAGTTTTTATATTTCACTTGATTAATATGCAATATTTACTGTTCAATTTTGTAAGAAAGTAAACATAGACCCATTAATGGTTCGGTAAAATAGCTATGACACCACAGTAGCATGGTAGTTGTCGCTGTGCGCGTTCTTCAAAACGAACGTTGCCGAACTGGTTTTAAACTATGGGCGCCGGAACAGAAACAGAACGTAGCTGCAACTTTCTACGGTATATTTATGAACTTCATGGACGCACTGGGACGGGAAGGTGATTGACTGAGCCCCGGGGACTGAGAACTTATTTAAAGAGTGTTTATAATTATTTTAGGCCTATTTCTCGACCACAGCCAGATTTAACCCATTTTACGACTTTTTTGTAGATCTGGAAAGAATGGTCGAAACTAGCCTAGTTTGGTGCAATAGGTGTTTTACATTAATTTTTACGGCAAAGATGTCGAAAAATGTCTGCGGCGGCTGCAGATTGGCTTGTTTTGTATTTTCAAGGATACTTTAAAGTATGTTAAAGTTACCTCTAACCCATATTTTTTACCTGTTCATTATAATTCAAGATTCAAATGTATGAATAGTGTAGGTATTGTTATACTTGAAAAATCTCTTGAGTATGAATGCGTGAATAACACATGAATGAGTGAAAGAGAGTAATCTCGTGGGGTGTGACCTAATAAATCACGTAATGGGTAACTTACAAACGTTTAATAAAAGGGGGGCACCCTTAAGTAGCTCAAGTGGGGCAACCTATTTAAATTGATGAATAGGTCAGTTACGAAGTGTAGAGATCAAGGATAGTTTAATGTTAGGTGAAGGGCGTAATATCAATGTAGTCAATTAATTAAAAATGCTTAAATTGTGAGAGAAAATGGGTGATCGTCTAGCTTACTATTACTCGCACATTGACAATGAAGATTTATTAAGATTATTAATACCAGTCAATATATTTCCTATCACTTATTGGATAGTTTAGTACTTCAAAATATATGTACAATTATTCCCAATTTACAACACTAGTTACAACTCAGAAGTAGTTACAGACATTGTCTAAGTTACCAAAACAATGCAAAGTAAACATTAAGTACCTTTAACTACAGGTTTTAAAACTCCGTATAAATTAACAATTCAACCAAAAGATTGATGAAATCAAAGAACCAAAATAAAGCTAGAGTAAAACCGTTCAAGGTTTTGTAGCTTAATTGACTTACTTGTATTATTGTTGAGCAGCTCTTGGCTTAGACGTGCAGTAGCGTAGACGTTCTTGTAGTTCAACTCCCGAATTTCGACACCGTAATTTCGATCTCTGAGTTTCGACCTCTGAATTTCGACCCCGTAATGAAAATGTTACCCCTTTTTATACCCATTTTAACTATGCCCCACGTACTATAAACGTTGGCTTAAATTGAGAAATAATAAGTGATTCGTATTGAAAACGTGCGTACGAAATATGTAAATAAGTGATTCGTATATTAAACGTATGTTCAAAATATGTTTATATTTAAATTAAAGCAAAGAATGGGCCATTGCCAAACCAAGAAACAATATATTTCACTCTCAGTTTCACATGTAATCATGATATAACTTTGTGGGAATAGCGATGCATATAACCTTTACATTTCTATTCCACATGCTATGCTTTCTTTTTTATTTCCATGACCGACACATAACCATAAAAGTTTGAATGATGTTTCTCATTCCCTCATTGCCGACGCTGCGTGTTTTTTCATGATATTATATTTTGAATGCCGTTTGTTGTTCCCTATGATGAATGTTTGGCCTTTACCCGAAATGATAAATGTTGCTTGCACATCTTAAGTCATTGTAAGTGCCAGAATATTTTTACATCGATTCCAATGAAAATGTTTACATCCAATGCAATCTTTAATACGTCACATGCAATATGAGCAACATGCCCGTAGCCAGTTTTTTAGTAAGGGGGGGGGTCGAACCCATCCCCCTGCCCACACATAATCATTTTCAATGCTAAAGCAATACCTTGGGCGATCCTGAAAATTCAGAGGGTGGGAGACGAAAACAAGGCATTAACATGACAAAATGTCACCGCCTAGTTGCTCACAATATTAATAGTTTAATCTTAGTCAGATTTGAATTTCCGAGAACTTGTAGATGATTTTAAAAATAAAAAAATTGAAGCAAGCTGAAAAATTTTTGGCCCTGACAAGCTCATTGAAGGTGTAATCTCAAATCTAAAGTCAGATTTGAACTTCTGAGAACTTGTAGATGATTTTGAAAAAAAGAATTGATCAATTTGAAGCAAGTTGAAAAAAGACCTTTTTGACCTTGTGAAGGTCAAATATTTGTTGACCTTGAGAATGTCATTGAAGGTCAAATCTATAGTCAGATTTGAACTTTTGAGAACTTCTAGATGATTTTGAAAAAAGAATTGGTCAATTTGAAACAAGTTGAAAAAAATGTTGACCTTAAGAAGGTCGATGAAGGTCGAATCTCAAATCTAAAGAAATTCTAAAAAGATACTTCTGGTGGAATGCGCATCGGTTTCTTTACGAAAACTAAGACTTTACTTTATCGTCTAGCTTAGACACATTATATATTTTTTTAAGTTAGAAACTTCTTAAAAACTCTCCGTATTAATCCTTCTCTTTTACATTTCTTCGTAGTAGGAGAAGAAGTAATATTAGGGAGTTTAAGCTTGCATGTAAAATCGAAACGCCAACCTATGTGTTATACTTTACCGTAACCGAGCATTATACCATATACTATACATTATGTACATTGAAAGTTTGTGAAGTTTGAAATAAAAAATCACGGTCAAGTTCACTGTCTAGGATGTTGTTACAGACATTTACATATATCTAGAAACTAGATCAGATCTTTCTGAAACGATGAAAACATCAGTTTGCTCAAATGTCATCACCCTCGTGTTGTACCTACAGTGCGCATCCACCTGTCACGCTTAATTTGGTACACACCCTGTGATAATAGCTATAGGACCCGGTCCATGCACTTTCAAAATGCTAATTGAAAGACTTAACATTTAATATAATTAAACAAGGCTTAAGGAATATATTACATTAGAATACCTTAAAGTATACAAAAGAGTGAAAATGAATAAATATTTTGCTTCGCAACATCATTCATAATGTATGATGTTATAAAGTAGGCCATGTCAAAGTAAAAGGGGTACTCTTGGAATGATTAATGGGGTCTAATATAAATGTATCATCCAAAACAGATGTGTATTGGAGGATTCATGATCATTAGACACCCTTTTCTGGAAAACCCATATTAAATGTCCTATAGTCAGATAGTGAGGGCATCGGAGAAGAATTATACATGTTAAATTGTATGAACGTATCTTGCCTATTTCTTAAGTTATCGCTTTTGACATGGGGGTCGTTCAAAATAATTTGCGGCTTATAATTTCAAACGATAACGTTGACTTTATTTACATTTTTATTTTTACAATTCAATACTAATATCCAAGGAGACATGTTTATTGTTTGTTTGACACACACAAATGTGATAAATAATATCTTATATGACATTAAACCAGACTTATTGAACGATTAACGAAAATACGTTAATTTTTTATTCCTTTGAAAATTGCTCAGGTTGCGAAATGCCAATATAGTTCCAATGATGCCGCTTACGAATTTATAAAATATAATTGTGTTTCCTCTGCAAATTCAAGAAAAATCCATCGTCATATGAATATTTTAATTTTCGAATTTTGTATTTTTTGAAATATCAATTATCGTAAATTGTGCCATGTACAAGACGGGCTCTTTATTCAAAAATAAACTAAGAATATGAGATGGATCGTGAGGTTAGGTATTTTTATGAAAGTAGAAAATCTACGCAAATCTACGATCCCGGATCGGAAAAGCAGTTACACCATTTTTCACACTTGACAGAGAATGGCTGTTAATAGCATAGCAAAAAACGTAAAATGACATCTACAAATATAAAATGGCGGCCATTTCCTTTTGGGCAAATGGTCAGAAAACAAATAAACACAACTTCCTCAATATATCAATTCAACGTTATTTTATTTTGATGAAGGGAAAATGTCAGATTGATAAAGACATATAGTGGGTGCATTATAATGGATCCTTGCCCGTAGCCAGCTTTTACCAGGGGGGGAGCTTTTTTCCAGGGGGGGAGCTTTTTCACAATTTTGGCTAAAAATCATGCGAAAAATTCTCAGAATGGTGAAAAACTGCATGATTTTGAAAGAATTTCTGGCCAGCTCCCCCTCTGGCTACGGGCCTGGGATCTATAATTCAGCATTAGGCCTTTAGACTGGGATCTTTTAAAATTAAAACATGAACACTACATGCAAAGACTGTGTCGAGGTAGGAGGTTTTTATACAAAGCGGAATAATATTTTTGCTCACTTTTTGAGGTCACCTGACCACGACGTACCGTGTGCCAAGTTATTCTGGCGCTAAATCGAAAAGTCAGTGTTGTTGCAAACTACTACGAAGGCTGAATCAAAGTAGAAATAGCCTATACAAAATACATTTGTTCCACATTCTGGGTGTCATGTTTTATTTACAAAATCGTATTTCGCAGCAAATTGTTTCAACCATACACGTCATGTCACGTGCGCAGCACGTGTCTGTTTCCGCGGCAAAACTGATTTCATTTTCAGAGCAGAACGTTTGTCATGAACTTTTGGAGTTATTGTTATTGTTGGTTCACCTTAAAGCTACCTCACTCAGGGCTGTCAACTTGGGACCACCTAATATGAGTGACTTCAAAATGTTGGACACCTAAGTCCAAATCTGAACACTTTTGTCCAAATTTTGAACACCTTTGGCCAACTTTTAAACACCGTTGGCCAAAGTTTGAGCACCTTTGCCAAACTTTGAACACCTCAAAGGATGTGTCCGGGTATATGCCCTTTTGGTCCCTCAGTCAAATGTATGTTAAATATGTTTTTTATTACTGTCCTAGTTATATTTGATAAGTATATTTACTTTTTCACGAGTTTTGATGCAAAATTAACCCCCTGCTGAGAGTCAGAATAAGTATCTTAACCAAAAATAAATAGTCATTATCATAGAATAAAAACCTCAATGGCAACATGTATGACTTGCAAAGAAGAAATAACTTAAGACCCATGAAGAATTTAAAAGAAAATCATATTTTTGAAATATATTTAAGGATTAAATTTTTTTTCAAATTTTTGAATTTCCCGCCAGTTTAATTTGAAGGGGGAAAAACAAGATGGCTGCCATTTGATGTAAGAAATATCAGGAAAAAAGTTGCTTCACTTTTAGTTTTCACAATGAGCACAGTTTTCCGGTTTAGGTTTTTTGACTGATTCTGACTCTTCATCACCAGGGTCATGTATAGAGATTATAAAGTTGAAACCGGAATGTTGTGCTCAGCATGAATTTGACTGAAATATGTGTAACTTCACCAACTCAATTGAAGTCTCAAAACTGGATGCTCAGTAACTTTGAGTGACTATAATCCCTTGATTACCCAGATAAACACCAATTCACTTATCCAGAAATGCCATTCAATGTCTATACAAAGAAAGTAAGCAATGTTTTGGAGGATATGTTTCAAACCTTTTGTATAAATAATTCATTTAATATTTGCCATTGATTTTTTATGTCAATTCTGACAAAGTGATATGCACTGTCTTTGATGCCAATATTCTTCATTAATTGTAATACAAATTGATATTTTTGTACTCTCAGAAGAAGGATAAGATATTGAAGTTTAATAATATGTGTGATTGAGTTGGTTTTTCAGACATTACAATTTTCAATATTTTCTAAGTCGATACCCAGACTCATTCCCAGACTCATCCTTTTTAATATAGGACCAATGCCATACCAAATGTCCAAATATAGGAACAATGCCATACCAAATGCCCAATTATGGGACCAATGCCATACCAAATGTCAAAATGTAGGACCAATGCCATACCAAATGTCCAAATATGGGACCAATGCAAAAAAACAACTTCAAATTTGCAACTGGACCAATGCCATACCACGAATGTTAGGTAACGTATCTACAACGACCATTCTCATACCAGAAGAGCAAAAGTCCGACCATTGCCATACCTCAGAAGTCAGAAATTTCCGGGCATTCCCATACCAAATCCTAAAATATGGGTCCATTGCCATACCAAACGTTGAAAAAGGTACCCCACATGCGCCGAGGATCCCAGTAGGTTTAATAAATATAGTGAACCCCCGGGCATACGGTAAGATAGCATAAATATATCTAAATAGAGTAAAATGGTGAGTACAACTTTAAGAACAGGTTATTGAAAATAAATTTTGAAAATGACATTTGATAGCTGAAAGTGACAGCTCATCAAATGTTTTCGCTATAGCGAGTAAAATTCTAACTAAATCTGGTATTTTCGCACGTTTCCCATTTGCTGGCAAAATGTTTTCTGATCCACATTTGCGTGGCGTTGGAAGAGTAAATGTCACATCTAGCTTGGGAAAACGAGAAATAAATACTCGGTGGTCATGTAGACATAATCAAAAGATCGTCAAAAGGATAATATGCCAGGTGAAATGTATCTTAATATGGCTATTCTCTATTATCGCCCACCATTTTCTAAATTTTCAATTTAGAGTCAAGTCTATTTATTTGTCTAAAATTGTACAAAGTTAGTACTATTTATTCTCTGTTATCATTGAATATAGGTCTTACCAAAATTTGGATAAAAGTAGATTCATTTATGAGGCGCTTTCAAACTGTAGACAAAATTGAGAATAAATGGTGCATTGACTCGACTGTACAATTCAAATCCTTATAGACTGTGATGAAGGGTATAATACATTCATTTTTATATCTTTCTAGACACATTGCAGCTATCGTAAGGTGTGGAAGACTCAGTCAAAGCAAAGAATTATAACAGAAATGTAAGTAGCTTTTTGAAATGTTATTCTAGGGGTTTGTGTAAAAAAACGGGTTTGTGTAGCCGGGTCACTAGGTACCCTACATGTACCTCCCTACTAGTGTTGTCGCGATTAATCGATACATCGCGATATACATCGCCAAAGCTGATTCTGGCGATGCATCGATGTCTGAAACAAAACATTGATGTTTTTTAAAAAAATTTCATTTGCTAAAAATCACCCAAATCGCTTACCTTTCTCATGTCTTATTTCATTTTCTGATGTTTTCTGATATTCTTTCGCTTTAAAACTGTTTTAGTTAGTAGAAATGAACCATTAATCTGAAACAATTTACTTTACTTTCCAAGCAAAAGTAGTAATATAGACGTCGACTCGCTATTTTATACATGTTCCCGGGCCTATGTTACTTTCATTTCACCGTTACTAGAAGATCCCGGATGTACCAGCGTACTCTTATTAACATGTTCTGTTCGGTATTTTAGTGCATTAGCGTTCGGTATTTCAGTGCATTTTTCTCGGACTTTTTCTCAATGTACATCGCGATGTGCATCGATGTTTACTACTGAAAATTGCCGATGCATCGATGTACGATTATGGCACATCGCAACAACACTACTTCCTACTAGGGTTAGGAATTTAATTTGCTCATTGTATGCCTCAAAACGCCCAACTGACATCCCAATCAATGTACTAGTGACACAACCAATCAAGCAAACAACCAAACAAGCAACAAAATTTATTTACCAATAAATCAACCGGCAAAACGACAAACAAAATTAATATAATGTCAATCAGAGAGGCAATAAATCAAGCAACTAACATTGTTTTGTACATGGTACACTAATTAACAGATAAAAACGGCAAATAACATTTTAATTTACGTGTACGTAAATCTTCCAGATTTGTTTAATATCTATAATAGCAGAAATCGCCATCATAGAAAACAATCATCGATATCCCGTCAATCACTCCGACAATAAATCAAGCAACTAACGTCATCGTACGTGTAAACTGTGTAAATAACTACCTAGGACTTCAGAAATTCAGTCTCTTACAGGTTCTTGGTAAAATGATAACGTAAAAATATTGAAGGGTAGTCTACAAATGTGCAACTTTGAAAGGTGGTAACCCTGCAAGGAACGTTTAGTAACTGACCCGGTGTCTCAAAAGCGAAGGGTTGTGGGTTCAATCGCCATTAGGGTGGTCAGACTTTTTGACATCAGCCCTTAGCACAGGTTTTCATTTTGTGTTTTCATTCACCAATCATTAAACAATCTCCTCAGCATTATTGAGCAACCAGTTGTTTCATCAGGTACAAATTCAAAAATTACATGTGACACTGTTGAAAATTTGTTTGTGCCCTGCTTATGGATGAATTATTGAGACATTTTGAGCAAAACATCTACAATTAGACTTAATTTAGCGCCATGTTAGAAAAAGCCCATTGTTTTTGGAGATCTGTTCACTCTATCGTACATGCAGAAATTGTGAATTTGTATACTATGGTGTGCAAATGGTGATGTAAATTGTGAGGTGTTCATCAAGCAAGCTAGAGGTATTTTGATGTAAATTGTTAAAACTGTGTGTAATTTGATTATTTACAGGTCAAAACTCTACATGAACAACTACAAAACCTGTTTTCATATGTAAGTATTTTCAATTAGAATACTGTGTTTGCGAAATTACATTTTTATATTTACAACATAATTAAACTTTCAATTACTTTGAATGAATTTTACAATTATTTGAATGAATTTAACATTTACACAATCAAATACCCACATTGCAAAGTGTAGTCATAATATTTACCTAAGAGTAATGCAATGATGTACATGTACTTCAGAATGTCCTGACCTTATTGTCCTGCCTATTGTATTTCAGGCCCATAGCTAGCCTTTACCAAAAGGGGGAGGTTTTTTCCAAGGGGGATGCTTTTGCCAAGCGGTGAGCCTTTGGGGGAGCAGTCACTCTCCCCTGGCTACGGGCCTTTTAATAGTAAGACGACATGGCTAAGTCCATTCCTCCCTTATGTATTACATGATAGTCTTTCTTAAAGCCCCTGTTCACACCTCCCACATTCTCCCTCTATAATGACCTTGATAGTACTCTGGAGAATTGGGGTGGGTTGATATGCCCAAGGGCTTCTATGGGAGCTCCCCAGGGGTTTGATATGGGAGGAGCACAAGTGCTTGACAAAGGGGTCCACAGTGTGGACTCCACAGGTACTTGATATTGGAGGGGGTTGCCTAGGGGGTTGATGCAAGACAACAACAAAAATGTATTGATATATAATGTTTTATGGCATAATTCTAGTCATGGAGTGAATGGAATTCCCAGTAAAGCATACAACATGCCAGCTGTACCAGCATCAAAGAAGATAGAAGATTGTTTGGTGTGTGCAACATCATTGGTAAGTGTCTCATGCTTGGTTCCTCAGTATGAATAATCAAAAATTCTGGGCTTGTGGTGGGAGAGGATTTCCACTCTGCTTTTAGCAAAGTGCTTTGGCTTATCAAAGTGAGCTCTACAAGAATACATGTGTGAAGAGCTAATGATACCATTCATTTTAAGATGCTTGCTGTATATTATTGTAAATACTAAAGATTTAGATCAGATAAATTGCTCAATATTGTAGTGCAGTTCAGAAGATCACTCTCATCTGTATATCTTATTTCAGGAGAGAACTGATCTAAATCACCATGGTTACAAGTCCTGTCTTGTTGTGGTTACTGCTGACAGGTGGTTGAGAAGATATGACATGAACACTGGTAGAATGCTGGAAGAAGTCTACATTGGTCCTAATATTAAATTCAAGTAGGTTTGCAGTTGCACACATCAGCACAATACATGTACATGTATATCCTTTATACTATGTATGTATGTATGTATACTAAAATGTATTCTCTCATATAAATGAGGCAATAAATATACAATACTAGCAATTTGATAGAATATGCAATTTTTGCAAACTCAACTGCCATGCTTTACGGTCTCAACTCTAAATTATTTTTACATTTTTTGAGATTCAAGGATTGTTACAACTTGCAAGAGTATATTCGTCCTTTGGTTTTTTTTGTTTGATTCTGTCTTTAGAATTCCACATTAACGTTTAGATTAATCCATTTAATCTTTATATTGCTGCACTGTTGGCTATTATAATATCCTCTATACTATGCAATCTAGTAGGTTTGACAGATTTGGTTATTTCTTAAGTATTTCCATGGGATTTCTAGAGAGCCCATGATATTTCATTTGTTTGTGTATTACATCTGATATATAATACATTACATCTAGGTATTTGGCATGGGACCGGGAGCAAGAGAGGTTGGTGATTAAGTCGACCCATAGCAATCTGTCCCAGGCTGAAAGGCAGGTAGGGAACACCTTCAGTGTAATGTTCATTTAGTGATTGCATTATATCAATGTAGTCATTAATAAAGAGGCTGGGTGGGGAGGGATGGAGGAATCAAAAGCTTTTTTACCACTTTTTTTGATTGTTTGATAACATTGTTTTTCTGACCAATTAGAAAATCAATGTCAATATATGGTTTAGGGATAAAACATTGGTGCCAATTCTATGGTTTATATACAATGTATATAAAACAACTTTATTCATTTCTTCAGATAATTTTGTTTTATTAGATCAAGGCTTTCGACTTGTATCCCCAAGTCTTTTTCAAGATTTAAAAAATATAACAGCGAACATCGAAAGCCTTGATCTAATAAAAAAAATTCTCTGAAGAAATGAAAAAAGTTGTTTTAACATTGTAGGCTATTGGTTCTGTTGTGTAGAGATTTCAGTGTTATAATTCTACAATTAAATATTTGTTTAATAATGTTGATGCATGTTGTTGTATGGTGATATCATGGGCTTTCAACAGACTCTCTCTTGAAAGCCCTTGGTAATATTCAACATTATTGCAGGCAGGGGTGGTTAAGGATGTTCTCATGACCATGGGTGTCTTCCACATATTTCCCCTTGAATTCCTTGCAATGTTTCAAGTGAGAAAGTCGGTAAGTTACAAGTCAGAAGTTACTGGTGGGAAAGCTGGTAAGTTACAAGTCAGAGGTTACAGGTGGGAAAGTCGGTCAGTTACAAGTCAGAAGTTACTGGTGGGAAAGTTGGTAAGTTACAAGTCAGAAGTTACAGGTGGGAAAGTCGGTAAGTTACAAGTCAGAAGTTACTGGTGGGAAAAATGGGAAGTTACAAGTCAGAAGTTACAGGTGGGAAAGTCGGCCAGTTACAAGTCAGAAGTTACTTGTGGGAAAGTTGGTAAGTTACAAGTCAGAAGTTACAGGTGGGAAAGTCGGTAAGTTACAAGTCAGAAGTTACTGGTGGGAAAGTTGGTAAGTTACAAGTCAGAAGTTACTGGTGGGAAAGTTGGTAACTTACAAGTCAGAAGTTACTGGTGGGAAAGTTAGGAAGTTACAAGTCAGAAGTTACTGGTGGGAAAGTTGGTAAGTTACAAGTCAGAAGTTACAGGTGGGAAAGTCGGTAAGTTACAAGTCAGAAGTTACTGGTGGGAAAGTTGGTAAGTTACAAGTCAGAAGTTACTGGTGGGAAAGTTGGTAACTTACAAGTCAGAAGTTCCTGGTGGGAAAGTTGGGAAGTTACAAGTCAGAAGTTACAGGTGGCAAAGTTGGGAAGTTACGAGTCAGAAGTTACTGGTGGGAAAGTTGGGAAGTTACATGTCAGAAAGTTATAAATTAGTCACAAGTCAGGAACTGTTCATTTTATGAGACCAAAATGAATTATTATTCAGATATTAGTAATATCAAATTTTGCGGGTAATTCTTAATATATAACAACAGCGATGTCTTTAATCTTTTTCTGTGTTAGTTCTTGTTGAAAGTATGTGTAATATATTTTTTAGAAAATGTGTCAATTGATGATAGGTCATTGTTCACACAAGTTACAGTTTACACACAGTTTATATATGCTAATGTCTTTTACATTTAGATATTTGGTAAAAGTATCACAGATGCGATGCTTTTTGGTGGTCTCTTGTTGGTAATGTCAAAGTCGGATGTGATCAAGATTTACAGCTTTGATGACATTCTGGAGCAGGTATGTATTACACAATTGGTAAACCTTAAGTTGTTTAATGGTAGATGAATATGATTATTGTTTGACAAAGTATGCTGTTTCACTGCAGTGTTGCAATGCACTGATGCGCTTAAATGTCCCAAATTCCAAATTTACTTTTGGTCTGAATGCATATATCTATATTTTTACCACTTTGGATGGATAGGTTGCATTTACATTTTAGATTTTCAACAGGGTGGTGCTTGAGTACCTGGTTGTTCAAATGCTTTTAGAGATCACTGATATTATAGTAATGTCAATATCAGCATGTCTCATATTCTTTCAGTTTAAAGAGTTCAATGCTCCATTAGGCAATGACAGTACCCATTATGAAGGTCATGCTGGGAGGCATCCACATGGTCTTCCAGTGAATGTAACAATAAAAGGTATTACATGATCCATTTACTTTATTTGTTCTGTGTAAAAACTTTATACATACATGTAAGAGAAGTAGAGATTAGAAATCTAAAATGAAAAACTAATTCGAAAATATTTTGAAGCAATCAATGTACACTACATATCTATCTTTAATTTTTATATGTTGCAGACTGTCCACCAGTATTATTTGAGGTCCAAAGCAGTCAGTTCTCCTTCACAATAGGTGCCAATCCCTACCATTTTATCATCACCCCAGTTAGGACTAGGGGCATATTTGAAGTGCATACTCTTAAAACTAAGAAAAAGGCAAGACAATCATTAATTATTAATGTAGTTATGTACAAGTTCTTGTACTTGTACTCATAAGTTTGATAAAAAAACATAATTAAGCAAGTATTTTAGATTTGAATCATTAATTGAGAAATTGTCAATAGCCTCTTCCTTTCCGGGGTGTGACTCTAGTCTACCTCATTGGCTTTAGAATTTTTCTGACTATGTTCACATTCCCCTAGACCTCTAACCTCATCAATTTCATGATATGAGGATACCACTGTTAAAGAAAGTGTACATGGAAAGCTGAATGAAAAAACCAAGTCTATTTATACATAATATAGGACTTACATACATCACATCTAAAAACTTGAAACTGTTATGATAAAAAAATAATTGTAACCTTTTTAAACAAAATGAGGTAAATCACATTATTTCAGGTATTGAATGGCCATTTAGATATGGACTCCAGTGACCTGGATAAAGCCTTCTTCCACCCTGATGAGACATCCAGAATAATCCACACTGGAGACACCTCGTTTCAGTAAGTTCTTTCGACTACTGTGCTACTTATTTTGGCAGATTTGCTGTTTTGAATATTTGGCGGCTACTTAATTTGGCAGACTTGCAATATTACTATGTACTAATGGTGCTAATTTACATGGTACTACTATTACTGGGGTATTTTGCGACTACTTAATTTGGCGGACTTTAATAATATGGTGAATTCGTCAAATTACTTTTAAAATTGGTGCCAAATTAAGTAGAAGTACAGTACATGTAGATTTCTAGAAAGTTTTTCCAAGTTTTATACATTTGTACATATCCTAGAAATACAAAAATTGAAATGAAACCATTCGATGGGCTCAAATGGTGAAAAAAGCCAAGACCATAAATGGAGTTTTACAAAAATAAGGACCTTGATTAAATGATGCAAGTTTTCAATAAAAATAATGAACAAGTATTGTATGTCCATAATGTATGAATGTTCTATCATAGAATGCTACAAGTGAGGCCAGTGTCAGAAAGAAGTGAGGAATATGAACTGAGGCCTACCTTTAGTATAGATGTATCTCACAAAATATGTGATGCAGTAAGTACAGTAGTTATAGAAATATAGAATGAACTACTGCTAGGACTACAGAGTCCCAGTTTCTGGTGACAAATTTTATGCTTGCATATTGGGTTTTTGTGAGTAATTAGACTAGATGTAAATGGCACAAATTTTCAAAATGCTTTCTGAGATATCTAAATATACTGTATAAGTGGTAATTTTGCCTAATCATTTAATTTGCCTATTTCCTAATTTTTGCCAGGTTCGGAAAATTAAATGTCGGAAATATTGTCTTTATAATGTTATCCAATGGGAGGTTTCTTGTAATTAGGAAAATTAAAATTAGGAAAATGATGAAATTTGACCATTCGGAAAATTAACCACTCGGATTAAATACCACTTATACAGTATATGATATGAAATTATGAACTTTTACTTGGCCTATACATTTAGTACAAGGCTCTACCACTCCATTATCAGTATCATATCTCTAGACACCACAAATGCTGTGCAACCCTTTGACTTGCTTCCAATATTCAATAGATCATTGGACAAGAAGCTTTTTATTCCAACCAGAATAGCCTGACAATGGTAAAGTCAGATACCGTTGTCACAAATGGCAGACATAACCGTCGCTTCAATTAGATTTTCATGAGTTGTATGTTTAAAAGAGCACCTACAGGTTAAATTCCTAGGTTATTCCGGTGTGTTATTAATTTAACTGTAGATTCCTCATATGAATGGCATCAGTTCAGGACCACAAGAACTGTTGTTGAAATCATCATTAGGACCAGCACCACCAGTGAGATCATCATCTGGTCGCTGCATCAAGATGAAAGCCAGTGTATACTCAGATTTCTTAGTCAATGAGTCTCCTCACCAGGTTAGTGGAATGTTATAAAAAATCATTGAATTTTTCTGGTTTTTAATGTCACCATCAGAAGTGGTGACATTTTATTATTGTCTCCAACTCTTTGTGAGGATGATTAACAGTTGTCAGCGTTCAGAGTTTAGCGCCTGTAAAGATTGGCGGGTTTGCATGTTTAAATGCATTGTTTAAATCTTAGTATTATGATAAAGGTTTTGGCAAAGTTGAGTCAACATAAGTTGATGAGCTTAACAAAAAATGCAAAGTTTGACATCTTATTCTAATGAAATAATCAACATTATTGTGTTCAAGCCAAACAATTACAGCATTTCCTGCTCACTTAAGAATAGCTATCGGAAAAAAATAATTGCAAATGTAATTAAGTTTGCTATAGTAATTTAGATGTTTTATAACTTCACTGCAGATGAATTAATATCCTGAAAAACAACCTTGCTGGTGTGATTTTAGACTCATTTTTATGTCACCACCACCAAGAAGTGGTGACATATTGTTATGGTCTCCGTTTTTTGTGGTGGCGGTTGGTGGTTGGCAATCGGCGGGTTGTGGGCGGCGGTAGGCGTCTGTAACAAATTCTTTAAACTTCCAATAACTTAACAAATACTGTTTAGACAGACTTCAATTTTTTCCAATTCATCTACACATTTTCAAAAGTTCAAATCTGACTTTAAATTTAATATTTGACCTTAAATGACATTTTCAAGGTCAAAAAAAGTTAAACAACTTGCTTAAATTGACCAATTGTTTTTCAAAATCATCTACAAGTTCTTGAAATTTAAGTTTAAATCTGACTTAAGATTTGTGATTTCACCTTCAATGACCTTCTCAGGGTCAAAAACTTGTTTCAAATTGACCATTTTTTGAAAATCATCTACAGAGTTCTCAGAAATTCAAATCTGACTTAAGATTGAACTAATAATATTGTGAGCAACTAGATGGTGACATTTTGTCATGTTAATGCCTTGTTTACTCCTATTTTTAAAAATTAGAAAGCCCATGGTATTATATATTAATTTTAATTAATGATACATACAACTTTCAGAAACTCCATTCTGTTGACTATGAATATGACCTTGACCTTCTGATAGTAACAGTGTATGATGTGGCAGGGGATTTCAAGGGCTATGTTCATTTTCATGACAACTACACTGGTGACCTCATTAAGGAGGTACAGCTTCAAGAAACCTGGGAAGAGGTAGGTTCAGACCATAAACTAAAAGGTTGGCTGGTTATTAAGAATATTTCACAATATGCTTTTCGAACAAGCTTTTCAGCAATTCATGCACTATGCAAATGATATGAGAAAGATTTATTCTATACCTACAATTTACCTAAACTACATGTAAATCTGGTAACTAAAATTCTCAGATTTCTAAAACAAATTATACTCGGCTGGAAACACTTTTTAATTTCATACAAAGCTTCAATATGTTTGCATTAACCCAACAATTTTGATATGTATGTAAAAGAGTGACATAACTAATGACTAATTTTGATAAATTAATGTGGATGAGCTGATTGGTCAGTCCATGTTTGGAAGGGGGGGGGGGGGCTCAAAGTTGCAGAATTCAAGATTCCTTAAATATCTCTAATGGGTTTAAAAATGAAACAAGTTCTAATATTGCAGTTTGTAAAAATAGGAAAAATGTTTAATTTCAAAACACCTTTATTGAATCAATACACCTACATATTGTTATTTTAGTTCACACCACAAACCCTTCATTAGTTTGTTTTTACAGCATTTTTCAACAATAATAAGGTCAACAACCATTGGAGTAAATTTTAAAAAATTAAGTCATATTGGCCAGTTGCATGAAATTTCAGCTATGGTTGAACTGACCCAATGTTACCTCTTTATAAGTTGAGGATCATTTGTTAATTATAATTTCTGAATTAGTCAACTGTAACTTAAATGAAATATACAATTTAACAGTTACACAACTGTACATCTATGGTTATATAAATAAAAATGTACATTAATACAACAACCCAACTCTACTGTAGCTTCAAGGTATTCAAATAGGAACAGACAGAGTTGTGCAACTGAAGGTCAGAGGGTATTCAAATGAAAATGTAGAATAATCTCTATGGGGTTTAAAGTGGAAATGTTAACAACACCTAACAATTGCATTAATGTAACTATACAAGTATCCATTTAATGTGCATATTTTAATCATTTCAATTCTCTCCAATTATTTATTTGATTCCTATACATGTCAAATGTTTATTTGCAAAATTCATGAATCGGATCCCTCTATCCAATCTTAACAAACATAATTTGTTATTAGATAAGCATGTTTCCCACTGTTCGATCCACTTACTTGTACTTAGAGAGTGCCATGACTTTTCTTTCTATCCATTTATTTGCAGCACTGTGAGCACACAATAGAAGTTGATATGGATACAATAGTTCATACAGTGAAATCTGCTGACTCTGGGAAATATATTTGCTATATTTACAAGGCACAACGTCACATCGATGACTTAAACATACACAAGAAAAGATCAAAAAGAAACTCAAGACAATCTAGATCAAATTCATTGCAACGTGTATCTTGAAATTCTGCACAACATGGCAACATACTGCATTAGTCTGAAGTATGGCTCTTCCTTGAGACTGAAATTTACATGAAGAACAAAGCAGGTCAATTGGATTCAGTGAAAACAGTGCATCACATAATACACTGCAGTCACATGATGCAGCGTGCACAGAGCAAATGGTTATTATAAATGAGCTCAACATCTCAACAACAAGGTTAGTAGAATATTCCAATACATCTGCATAAACATCTGCTTAAGTATGTGAAGTTGTGAACACCTCTTAAATTGAACACTTTTTATAAGACTTCTATTTGGGCTCATTGATTTTCCAATGTCTAGCAGTCCCATGTAAATTAATGCAATTTTCTTTAGATCAATTATAGACCGTTTTCATTAAGAGGTGAGCTCTATGAATCAAATTTAAAGAGCACACTTTTGCTATTAAAACTTTTTATCTGTACACATATAAGATAGGAAAACTGGAATCTTATAGTGAATAGTGCAATCTGTAAATACTAGAATTTCTCTTCAGGTCTCAATACATCATTGGAAAGGTAGATTTATCAGGGTAATGAATACTAAAGTGATGATGGGTCAAAAGCAAAACATGAATCTTTGAAATTTGTTAAGGCCTAATTAAATTGATATTGTGACCACTTGATGCATACATGTACATGCATGTTGTATATCCTCGTCTGTTAATATCTTTGATGTTTATGAGATTTAAATCTCAAAAAGGTAGATAGCAAAGACATTGATTAAAGATCAAATTAGATACTACTTTAATGTATCAATACATCATTGGGAATGGTAGGTCTTTTTATTTCCAATCAGTGTGTATCACAACTCAAAAGCAATGTGCTGAATCCTCTCTTTTACAGAAAGTCTAATTTACTCAAGTCAATTGTGAAATGGGACATTCCAAAGGCAATGCTTCATGCATGACTCCTAATATATCACACATCCTAGTTTTCTGCATGAGAAAAATGCAAATTCTGCGCAGAAATTCTGCATGAAAAAGCCAAATTCTGCACCAAATTCTGCATGAAATCTAAAATTCTGCACCAAATTCTGCACGGGGAAAAGTGAAATTTTGCGGTTCAAGTATGTGCAAAAAATGAAATTCTTGCTAAAATCAATAATTTTTTCCAAAAAATTAATAATTCAAAATTCTTGAACTCCACTCATGCTGCTTTCTTCAGCGATAATGGACAACTGCAGTAATAACACCAGATGCAATTTTAATCAATTAGCGACAAAATGCTCACTTGTGAACTATCACGAAATTCCAGATCAATATGCAGGGAATTCAGATGTCGTTTATTTATATATGACGAAGTAAAACGGAAGAAGAAGCATGATTTATTGCGTTAGAATACAAAAGAATACAATATTAGACATATTATTGCAAAACAATTACGAGGGACAGTCATCGGTTTCAAATTTCGTGATTATGTTAGACGCAGTCTTACCTCTAAGTGCAAAGGCGGAAGTTCGAGAATTTAAAACAGATTTCAGATTTCCTCTTGAAAATCTGACAAAACACAAGTATCTGACAACAAACGAGCGGAGTCTTTGGGTGTTTAGGTGAGTGACAAATATGAGATGAGATGGTTGACTGGAAAAATCATGTTTTCCGCGAAATTCCGTGCCAAAACAAAAATTCTGCAAAAAAAATGAAAATGCAAATTTCTGCGGTTTTTCTGCGGCGACGCGGAATCACGGAATACTAGGATGAGTGATATATATGATGGACTGTTTCCATATTCATGTTGCACAGGACAAATTTTTAAAATTTGTAACATCGCTATGCAAAAACTCATGGAGGTTGTCAACTAGATATAGTCAACATTTTAAATTTGTGTTGTTACCATATGGTGCCTGCTTGCATATGGTGATCCATTAATTCTAGATCGGAGTCTTTGGCGTTTATGTTTATAACATCTACATATCAGTCTGTTTGGTAAGTGGCAAAGATTTTCACGAAATTCCTTGTTTACCAGGATGTACAATACAAAGTTTAGAGATGCATTCAACCGTAAGCACAAATTAGAAACAATGTGAAGGTATATGGTTTTGTTATTATTCTTCATAGAGTCAATAAAACCAGTTGGATCTTGGAAGGAAGTTGGGAAAAAGAGCAAATCTTGAGCTCTCATAATGTCTGCAACTACTCTTGGCATAACAAAACACAAAAACATAACTGCTACAGCTATGAAAAGTCTTGTTAATTTATCTTCATTCTTTGATGCTGTTGTAACACCAGTTCCCCTCATTTCGGCCCGCTTTTTGGAAGCTTTCTTTAATGAAACTAAAATTGCTATTGTCATCATAATCACTGATACCGTGGGCAGGATATGGAAAACCAATGGCTTGAAACATATCACATATATTTTCAAAAACATGGGAGAACCTCCTAACTTTGTGTATTTTTCTTCCACCCATCTTTCTTCACTGCACCAACTCTTAGACCAGTAAGGCTCCACCATTAGAAATGAGGGAACAGATGAACCAAGACAAACTATTACCAAGAGAATCATTGAAATAGTAGTCCTGCGTATGGTACACAATATCTTTGCTTTCATAGGTTTGCATACTATTACAAATCTGTTTGCTGTTAAGAGAACTATAAACCATATTGAAATATGAATCAATATTGATTCTATTTCTTCTATATATGGGTTAACCCAAGGAAGTACATGGACTGACTCACTGCCATGATTCAGTATCCAATTTCTTTTACCATAGTAAATGTTTTTGTAAAGTTCAAAAGTCAGATACCACAAACAAAAGCTTCCGTCACAAACAGAGACACCCTTTAGGATAACAATACTGGAATGAATCTGACTTGTGGATAGAACAAGAAAAGAGAGTACACTCCCTATCAGACCGAATAGACAAACAAAAAGTGAAGTCCAAAATCCGATGATGAATTCTACTTGTCTAGTAAATGTAGTGTAACCCTTATTAAATGGAGGACAACAGAAAATGTTGCGCATGTTGTGCTGTAACATGCATGGCGTCGGAAGAAAATCAAATAACCATGGAGTCTTGAGCAGTGTACTTTTGGAGTTTTTTACCATACACTGTAATGTCTGGTTGAGCAGGGACCTTCCTTTTAATTCACAAGACATTGGCGGTGATGAAAATGGCCAGGGTGTCTCAACATATGTACTTGAATTTTGAACAGCACATGACAACCTAATGCTGCTACTGGAAGTTATTAAAATGCAATTCCCTGGTGGTGAGATATGTGGCCAGTGGGCTCTGAATATTGAATACTGAGAATCATATTTCACATTGCACTTTAAGCTATGTGTTGCTCTAGAATTTCTATTTATCACACAGAATGCCTCGAGAAATGACATTGGCAATTTGTCGGGTATGTATGTTATGTTTGTTGGTCCTTCCATTATGTCACACATTAGCTTTCGCTTGGCAGCGACACATGTTGTAGAGGGAAATGGAAAGGGCCAATGAAATGCAACGACAGGTAATTCATACTTAGACTTTGAGAACTTTGTACCATTATAACAATATAGTGTTTGATTCTCATTGCCCAGCTCAAGTATACAAAGTGTAGGTTGATGTGAAGCAAATGGCCAAGGAATTACAGCAGATTTCAAATATGGCCAGTTGAGTTGATGATCTGAGGACACTTCATCTGTCTGGTTGTTTTGAATGAAGCATCTCAATGCTTTTAAACTTATGGCAATGCACTGATATGGAGAGAACTCAAATGGCCAATAATGTGCAATTGTTTTATTGCCATGAGTATTTATGCAGTAAAAGAACACTTCATCACCAGTGGCCTTTGTAAATAAATTACACATTAAAGGTGAAAATAAAAAAGGCCATTTTACTGAAACTGTCCTGAACAACCATTTTGATGCCTCCAATCCAGTATGAGCAGTAATAGATTTATTTGACATTGTGTTCATGTAACAAGTGAGCTGATGTCTTGTATAATCCAGCACACATGCTGCTAATGGAAAGGGAAAGTTCCATTGAACTTCAAGTTTCACAAACAGCTCACCCTTTGATGATCTGTAACAAAGAATTGTTTGGTCAGTCTGTATATTATTACAGTATCTTAGAGCAAATGGAAAGGGCCATTTTAACTCAAATACATCAAATGACCATGTCAATGGGGTTGACTCTACCAAAGTAACATTACTCTTCAAGTAGCAATGTAGCATGCCTCTTCGTCTGTATATACAGTGATAGGGAGAGAATGGGAATGGCCATTGAAGTTGTGCATAGTGATGTTGAAACTGTCGCAGTATTGGACAATAAAGAGTTTTGTTCTGGCCTGGACGGCATCTAAGAGGAGAAAATGTGAAGGGCCAAATAATTGCCACAGTCCTGAAGGGCCAATTCAACTTTGCTAGTTTAGTAGATATTTTTGGATTCCTCTGAATATAGCAAGTCAAGCTAAAGGCATTATTATAGTCACAGGTTTTAAAAGAAATGAATGAGAACGGCCACTTTAGTATTATACTACGAAATAATCCACCTCTTTGATAAGGGTAACAATACAGTGTCTCATTGTTATACATGCGACATAAAAATGAAAATGGGAAAGGCCACTCAATAAGAACTAATTCATATGACCATTGAAGTGGAGGAACTACTTTTGAATCATTATTATAGAGTGTTTGGTGCTCATCTATGCAGTAAATACTTTGGTTGTTTAACAAGAGGCACGAAGATGGTTTTAAGTTGAATGGCCACATTATCCAATTATACTGTACCGCTGTACCAATACGGCAGTGCAGTGTCTCATTGGCTCTGTACACTATGAAACACAAGCTGTATGAAAAGGGGAAAGGCCAAATAAGTTGTGTAAATCTTGTTGTCTGAAATGTGCCATTCATATGCCTGTAACAATCAATTGCAGCTTCTGTGACTAGGCTACAATTAATAGGATCTGAAAAATCCTGACTTAACTTAATTCTAGGATCCATGCTAGAAGTCATATTACAAGTCATGGTAGTATTGTCAAAGTCACATATTTTAATTGGAAAACGTGAAATGATGACCTTTGGCAAAGTTATTGTTGTTGTTATGCTTGTGGGCTCGTTTGAAGGAGTTAATGAACTTGTTGCTTTATCCATATTCTGAGTTGTCAAACCATATGTTAACATTTCCAGAGTCATTGTACTCGGAGTTACCATGTTTGGATCAGATGGTGATGACATGACCATTGTCCAATTAACATTTGTAAAGTTTTCATTATCTCTTCTCATGCTCTCTGTATGAACACCTGAGAGACCAGGGGAAGTGCTTATATTAACATACTTAACATGGTCATCTTCACTGCCGCTTGTCACAGGACCAGAGGAAGTGCTTGTATTGTTCATAACTCTGTCATCTTCACTGTCCCTTGTCACAGGACCAGAGGGAGTGCTTGTATTGTTCGTAACACTGCCATCTTCACCGTTCCTTGTCACAGGACCAGAGGGAGTGCTTGTATTGTTCATTACATGGTCATCTTCACTGCCGCTTGTCACAGGACCAGAGGAAGTGCTTGTATTGTTCATAACTCTGTCATCTTCATCGTCCCTTGTCACAGGACCAGAGGGAGTGCTTGTATTGTTCGTAACACTGCCATCTTCACCGTTCCTTGTCACAGGACCAGAGTGAGTGCTTGTATTGTTCATAACATGGTCATCTTCACTGCCGCTTGTCACAGGACCAGAGGGAGTGCTTGTATTGTTCATAAAACTGCCATCTTCACTGTCCCATGTTACAGGACCAGGGGTAGTGCTTGTATTGTTCATAACATGTTCATATTCACTGCCACTTGTCACAGGACCAGAGGGAGTGCTTGTATTGTTCATAACATGGTCATCTTCACTGCCACTTGTCACAGGACCAGAGGGAGTGCTTGTATTGTTCATAAAACTGCCATTTTCACTGTCCCATGTTGCAGGACCAGGGGTAGTGCTTGTATTGTTCATAACACTGCCATATTCACTGTCCCATGTTACAGGACCAGGGATAGTGCTTGTATTGTTCATAACATGGTCATCTTCACTGCCGCTTGTCACAGGACCAGATTGAGTACTTGTATTGTTCATAACACTGCCATCTTCACTGTACCATGTTACAGGACCAGAGGGAGTGCTGGTATTGTTCATAACATGGTCATGTTCACTACCTCTTGTCACATTATCTGAATGAACATCTGAGGGATGATGGGAAGTGCTTGTATGGTATACATTATCTAAAGTTTCTCCTGTGTGATTTCTTGCCTCATCCTGTTTTCTCTCATGAGGTGCTTCTGACAATTTGGTTTTATCATCATTCACTGGTTCTTTTTGAGGATTTGTTGTATCTAATAATGTTGGATGAGCTATAGGCGTTGTAGAACCTTTGCTTTCTACCACTGTTCCCAGCACTACTAACCAAGTCATGACTACAGTCAGTGATGCCATATTTTGTCAATGGACAATATTCTTCAGATCAAACATCAAAGGTATGTTGTCTGCATGGCTTGATTGCTACCACATAATCTTTGATACCAAAAGCTTGATGTTTCTGTTTCTTTTTTGAGGTGGTCCTTTTGTCCTGAAACGTTTTTTAGATGTTTTCAATGCCTAATTTAATGTGTTATTATCATCATTCAATTTAGGTTTTTGGCCTATGCCCTAGATATAGAATGAAACTAATACCAGATTGAATATACCAGTATGACTGTTCTATCTGATTAGTCATTGTCTAGGAGGGCCTGTTCCCAATCAGATTTAGCAATTACTTGACCACTGGTTTAAACTCAACCTATAGCAACACTTTCTGATGATATATTAAAACTTTCAAATAAATTATTGTTTCCCAATGAGTTTATTTTGCTTCAAATAATATTCAGTTTTATCACAAGATTTTGAAAATTTGACTTTAGTGTCTTTCTGAACATGTTTGAGATACATGATTTGAAAAAAAGAACCGATTGATTCTTATATGATTTAAGTTATTTGTGATAAACATGTTATCAGTTGATATCAGATTAGAAATGTACAATATATTATTTATCTGATATTCATTAATATAAAAATGTATATTTCCAACTCATTAGTCCAAATGATATGCCTGTGTTCAAATCATATGGTATTTTAGACATGAAATTTCAAGAAGATTCTATAAGAAAAATAATTCTCTAAGACTACTTACATTTAAGAAATATTAAATTGTCCTTTCCTGTTCAATTGTTTCATCCAGATAGAAAATATTGTGACAAGCAATAGGTGGATTAACATCTGTGTGTATAGTTGTTCATTTAATGTTATCTATTTATTTATTTTTAGCTCATAAATAATTAATATATATCTGATAGTGTGTATCTTGATGGGTGAGGTATGAGTGTGTGTTATAACACCTGTAAAGTAATGTGAACAGTATGGGATTGTGCATACAAGCATACACCTACCTAGGAAATTAACGACACACACATACTTGTTTTTATTGTTTCAGGAGTTTTGAATTCATCGTCTGTGATGTGTGCATGTGCAAAATTAATAGACTTTGACATGAAGCCTCTTTTCTGTAATTATCGATGGTTCAAAACTCATTCAGTCATGTAGAAAGTGAATTAGCTGTCTTTTAAAATCAAAAATGATTAGAAGTTTCTCATTTTATTCCTTAGTTACATTCATATTGATGTTTTATCTAGTTTAGATAAAAAAAATGGTATTCTTGTGACCAGTTGAAAAATAATTTTTTTGCTTTCTTGCAATACTATTCCACTGAATGTACTTGTTGAGATTTGATCAACTTGAGTTCTTCTGGGAAAGTGAGGATTTTGTACCTATTACCATGGTGACATATACAACATGGATGATGGTATCCCATTGCTAAATCATTAGTCAATGGTGTATATATGAATATGTGGTGTATTTTGGGAATGGATTAATGGAATGGGATTTCTGTATTGATCTTACAAACAGCTTTTCCATCCTGGTCCTGCTCCATGAAATTAAAGGAAAAGGATATTTTTATTACAGTATGGTATTAATATTTTAGCGTTTTCACTATTTTTCAGTTAATTCTTGACAAAACTGAGATTATTTTTTTAAATATTTTTAATCACCCTCATTATACACAAAATAGCAGAACAAAAGAATAGTTTTTTGTTCAAGCAATGTTTGGTGTTATCTGTCCAGTGGTGAATACTGTATCACGTTATTCATAAATACAGTTAGTGATATTCATATTAGTTATATAAAACTCTACTACTTTTTTTATCCAATCTTGCATTTCATCTCCCAAAAGATCTCTTCTACCAAATATATCCACTGACTTTCAAGAGAAGCCCATAAAATAACCAATCATTTAACAGGATATATTTGTATTTTGATGGATTGTCTGTTGTCTTTCACATTAGAGTATTGACCATACAGATGAAGTAGCACATTGTCAAATAATTAGTAACATCATGTTATTGCAATATCTGGAAAACATTCATTAATCAATGTTTGTGGTGGAGATATCAAAGGAAGTTGCCTTGAGAATATATTGATCTCAATGCCACTTTTCAGCTTTTCAAACAATCGTATCCTTCTAGAAATCCCATGACGCAATTGGACACATGATGTTTTTAACACATATAATTAAGTGGAAGATGTAGGATTTTCTTTCACAAGTCTGAATTAGATCATAGTTTATCACCTTTAGATTTTTATTTATTAATGATCACAAAGTAATAAGTGGTAGTACTGTGATACAGTAGTGGTGACATACATGTATTGTTATAGTCTCCAACTTTTTTGTGAACGGCGTTCAGCATCCGGAAATTGGTGTTTTGCGTTAAGCAATCAGTGTCTGTAACAAATACCAGTTAGCGACATTTTGCATGATTTATGCCTTGTTTATTATATTTACACGTATATTAATTAGAAAAACCAATTCTTTGCAGAAATTAGCTTGATTATGGATTAGGCATCAAATGATTTGTTGTAATGAATATCTGTTACCAACATCAGTGCAATTGGCACATGGGATGAAATAATGGAATAAAAGTCTCTAGTATAATCTACATACAGTTTTCAAAATCATTTTGATTGTCATTTCTAAATCATTTTTTAGGTTCCTGTAAATGGATCATGAAAATCTTCCATTCATCAGAATACTAAAATGGCTATAAATTGAAAATATTAGATTTAAATCTCGGAGTAATTGTATCTTCGCCATATATCCCACGCTTAGCCTCACAATCAATAAATTCTTGGAACTTTGATTGGGAACTATTGATGTTGATGTAACACTATACAATTTTTTACAACAGCCTTTCTAGTATTTTACTGATTAACTCTTTCTCCAGTTTTGTTCATTTACTTGTTAATAGCTTTACATTAATTAAGGAGGCTAGCAGAACATCATGGGAGCACAATGGAGCAAATAACAGGAATGAAGCTAAAAAGGGTTTATCACAAATTTAGCTGTTCAAGGATTGAAAATGTGGGCAGTGGACATTAGACAAATGGTATGGAAACAATGAATCTAACAGACAGCTCCCTCAAAACTGATTTACATGTAGTTATCCATTCTCAGAGATAATTGCCTCCCCCTCCCTCTAACATGTGGCCCTGACTGACCCTGAATATTCATCACTGCGCTATTATTTAAACTAATGGGAGACTCTGAGACAATTAACACAAGGATATCTTAATCAATCAAGCTATTGGAAGAACTTGCATTTCTGCTATAGAATTTTCTGGACATTCAGTGAATCATGATATTTGTCTATTTGATCAGTTAATGGATAATATTCTGTTGCCGCACCGAGAGGAAGTCATGCATATGTTAAGTGTGCACAACAGATTCTTACACAAGTGGAATAATATGAGGAGGGAGTGATTTATTACCAGTATATCCTATAAAAGTGGAGTGGTGCTTCAATGCAAGACATTAGTATGCAAATATCTCTTCAGATGAGGCTAATGTTAAGTTGTGGCTTATTATAAAGCTTAAATAGAACTTTTTATTGGATAATTATCAGTACTGATCAGAACAAGATTTATAAGGTGAGTTAATTAGTTCACTAGGTTCATTTAAAATAATAATTTAAATGAAAAAAGCGCAATTTTATTATATGGAAATTTGAAATAAATGCTATTTCAAGTGCCTGGATATAATATTTAAAATGAAATTACTTGAAATAAATATACCAGTAAATACATGTACATGTAGTTAACTTTTATTCCATGATAACATGTTTTCCCTGGGAAATAAACTGGGAATAGAATTGATATTCAAGAAATCCTGTATTGGATCCCATATCAGCAAAAATCCCATATCAGATCCCGTATCAGAACTATTCTCATGGATTTCTTTTGATTTTTACATATTTTGTTCTAAAACTGTAAATGAAAGTTGAAAATTGTTACATGAAAAATCAAATTGTATCATTTTATGTCAACATCATTGGGTGATAGCAAATCAAACTTGAAAATGAATAAGCTTTAAAAAAATGTTATGGAATGAATAGGTTATTGACGGTTGTGATGGAATTTGAATATTTTTTCCTTGAAAAAAATATGATATTGGCCTCAGAAAATATTATATTTACACTCGGGCGGTCGCGCTTGGACAATATAATATTTTCCTTGGCCAACATCATATTTTCCCTCGGAATGAAATTCATTTTCCATCCCTCCCATTAAATAACTTCTATTTATCCCATGATACTACTACTTCCCGATGAATAACACCCGGGAATATTTTTGATATTGAAAAAAAATCGTATTGTCCAACCCAATCCCACTCACAAAAATCATATTCACCTACCAATCCCACCTCCCGAGAATTTTTGATAAACAAAGCTTCCTATTTCGTACAGTTGAGTCGATAGAGCGTGCTATAATGATGTTCTTATGTGAGAAACATATTTTCCAAATGAAGTTCAAAATAGAGATTTTAAAATGTAAGGAGAATGAAACTATAAAACCTTATTAAACAAAGGCTAATTGTAATTTCACCATCATGCTCTGACACAGTCAATGTCATAGAAATCTGAGCAATAAGTGAATGCCCTGATGCACTTGTATACCATATTGTTGATTTTTTATATTGATGTGTTTAAGTTTATGTTATACATTAAAAAAAATTTATTTGAAAATGTCATAAAGTTAGGTCATATAAACTAAATAATATAGTCTGGTTTTGTTTCATACAAAAATCAGATATGGATATTGAACTATTGATTTTATGAAGAGAGTTATGAATATCATGGGATAAAAAGCTGGCCTCCGGGCCCTCGGGAAATATTGTGTTCTCCCTCTGAATAAAACCCATATTGAATCCCTCCCAGTAAATAACCTCTATATATTGATACAATCAGTTAATTTAACCAATCTCAGACTATTAACCTCTTAAATCCCAGGTTCTAAAATTCGGTTGAAACCAGGGAATTTTTCATTTTTGCCATGACATTTTACTACATGCATATACAACAGGTGATGCTCAATTTAGTGACATTAGTCGGCAGAGATCATTTCTACACATTTTAAAACATTTTTGGTGTAAATTGGATGAAAATTGTTAAAATTAGAGCAATTTTAAAGAAAAATGTTGTGACGGATTTGCTCGTCACTCTAGTTTTCAAAGTCGTTTCCAAGGTGACGAGAAATCTCGTCAATCTGGGTAGTCAAGACGTTAATCTACAACCTATAAGACCATATAGAAATCAGCTTAGACTAATCTGAACAGCACAGTTATCATGAAAGTTTTTCAGCAGACATGACCAGCCTACTTTTTATGTGGAAATCAAATTCAAGTTATTTAGATAATAATGGAAAAGTTAGAGATGCTGGTATCATACATATAGGTAATTCCTCTCCCAACTGATGGGATAATCATCAACATTGAAAAGTAGTTCACCTGCAGTAGCTGCATTGATGCTCATTCTTTTATCAAAAGATGTAATTTGTGTTGCTAGGTGCTTATTTGAGCTGGAGAGGCTAAATTATTATTCATTAACGACTATAAGAGGTAGTTATTTAGGCATAATGGAACTCTACATTTTCAGCCTGCTTAATAGAATTGTTCTTGTGAAATTAGAAATCATTTAACCTGTCTGATCTGAACATAAAAATACATAGAGTTCACCTGCTTGAGTTCTATACCATAGAATTGCCTCTATTATTGCTAAGCTGGTGAATTTGTTTCAGTTTAATTAAAGGTTCTGTGAAAAAGAATAACCACAGTTGTTGTTTTTTATTTTATTAATTAAAACATGTTTTTGAATAAAAAAGAGGAATTTTAATCAAACTTCATAAAATATTTACTTTCATGGTCTTACAGCATTCAGATACCAAGATTTACTTTGTATTGTGTTGGTTGCTATAATCAGGATGCACATGGTAGATGCTAACTATGGTTCATTGATTATTCTGGAAAGAGAACTGCAAATTATTTTATTGAAGTATAGTTATTTTACATGCAATGTTCGTCAAAGCTTAACAGTCTACCAGAGAGCTACTTGAGTTAACAATAACTGGGAACAGTTAGAACTGTAACGGGCATTTGAGACAAATGCAAAGTAAAGCCTTGGATAAAGGTAAAGTAAGAGTGAGATTAATTTAAGAAGCTAGTAATATTATCTGAGATTGTTTCCTCTTGTGCCTAGGTGAGTAAATGTCAAAGGAGTTGATCAGTTCCAGGGTGTTATGGAAAAGATCTCACAAATACTTCCAGTTTTGTTGTATTTGTAGGATTTATTCAACTGCTGACTGTGGCTGATTGTTCTTAATTAGTAATGTTCTTTTGTCTTGTTTCATGAAAAATTCTCGTCTTTATATTTGGAATCAGAAATACATTTTGGGACAGAAGTGGCAAAATTCATGTTAATTTTTTCGTTACAAAAGTTAACATCAGAATTGTTTTTTTTTTTTTGACATACAAAAATTAGGTAAACAAAATATTTCAAAAACTCTCATGCCAATAAAATAATGTTTTATGACTTTGTACTTTCAGATTGTGGCCAGAATTTATGCGGCACTAGATGACACACACATGATATACAGCCCACTTTAGAGAACAACAAAAGAACATTAGATCTGTGTACTGGTGTAATAACTCAACTTGGTCTAATTTATGTCCAATATGAGAACTTTTAGCAAATTGGAAGTGTTGATCCTAGATCAGTAAGAGGACATAACTTTTACCATCGGAACATCATATTCATAAAAGCTCATAATACAGATTAGATATCAGACAGGATTGCTGATTAACAGTAAGGTCCCTTAAGGATAATGGAAATGAATTACCTCCGGAATGACAGCTCTGTGCATAAAAATGTTTATTTCCCAAAGGCCTATGGGGACAGGCCCATAGGTAGTAAACATGACACTGATGGATACACCGATTCGGACGATCGACCAAGCGCAATTGGTATTGGAATAACATTTGCAGTGTTGGTCTCCCTTTTCCTCTTGTTCTTCCTGTTTCTGGACCTCAGGAAACCGTTTAACAGAATAGCCGCCCGGTTCTGCCCAGGCTATGTTTCACGAAAGGACAGCTATCAGTCGGTTCATAGTTATCTCTCATTTGGAAGTGATTCTTTGAATGGAGATGTGCCAAGGAGACTTTCAACATTTCAAACCATTGAGCGACGTGTTTCAGAATTTGTCGGCATCAAAGAAGGGGATCGTCCTTCTAATAGACGCTACAGCAAAATAACAGATGATTCTTTGGTAGACTCAAAGATGCAAATGAAACAGGAAAAGCGACGCTTCAGTTGCAATGTATAAAATTGAGATTGCAGTGTTACAAACAGTTGTGCATTTGTATTTTTAGGTGGCTTCTTATAATTTGCAAATGCATATTAAAGATGACAGTATTTATTTTGAAAGTATATGTATAGACAAAATGCTTAGAATTATATCAGTGTAAGGGAACATGGGGCAAAGCGGCCCAAAAAATTTAATTTTAAGTTGTTCTGTACGGGGTATTTTCGTATCTGTCAATCATCGCGCACTTTGATGTTCCACTTTATTAATGGTTTGTGGTTTACATTTTTCGAGTGTTTTATACTTTCCTAGGACTATCTTCTGTGATTTTTCAATGGTCAAAAATATTGTCGAGAGTGGGGCAAAACGGCCCATGGGTGGGGCAAAACGGCCCACCCTCTGTTACATGGGTTTTGAAACCAAAATTAATCAATTACAAGACTCGTCCACAAACATCTTATCTCAGACGTTCAAACCTTTGACAGATAAAGTATTCTTAACCCCTACCATAATTCTAGTCATTCGATATGTGTCGGAAGGAAATAAGGCACAAGCCAGATGTTAAAATTGTTACATTTGAAAACCAATTTTTCTTGCACAATAAGATTTTTGTATGTTATAACATGTGTGGGCCGTTTTGCCCCAAAGACATGTGAATTTTCAAATAGACGTCATTTTAATTTGCCTAATATTTGAAGCTCGAAATTTTTACAAATAAAGAATAAATGTGCACACTCTGTGTAAAATGTTAAATCAAAACGATATTCTATTGTTGCCGGATTTTTTAGAGATTCTCGTGAGAGGGGTAATTTCAAAAAAAGAGGGTGAAAAGTAGAATTACCTCTTACGTAAAGCGAGACGCTGCTTGGTTAAAAATGGACGGTCGAGAAGGTGGCAGATATTTCAAAATTCGATTTTGTGACTTTTGAAGAACCATCTTTTTATAGTTCAAAAGATATTTCGATGGGCCACTTTGCCCCAGAGGGCCGTTTTGCCCCATGTTCCCCTATGTATATATTTGAACATTCCATGTGACGTGAGATAACAGCATGTATAGTAGTGGTAGCTTTAAATTATTGAAAATCACAGGACCAATTAATCAATATTAGAATTTCTTCCTCATAAACATTCATGCATCAGTGATTTGACGTTAATGCCTTGTGTATCCTACCAAACAACTTTCTGCAGTTTGAAGTACAATGACATTAGAGTAGAGGTGAAATTATAAAAAACATTTTGTATTGATCTCTAATCTGTTTTGTCTCTGTACTTAACTGTTATGGATCTAATCTAGTTTCCTTCTTTTGTGTATTTTCTGCTCCCAGCCAAATGTCATTGCAATAAATTAGTGGGGGTTGATCAATCCCAGTATTCTCAATGATATCATCAAAAATCCATGTTATGATTGGTTTAGAATTGTCACATGGTTGCTATGGGATATGTTGTTTTAATTAAAGGTGAGAGATCTGGAGAACTATTTATTCAATCTCATCTTAGTTGTTTACAGATCTGATTTATTATTTATTATAGATGTCCTATCTGAGCCATATCAGAAGCTGAAGCAGTTGATTGAACCATTAATTCTAGATTTCATTGAAGAATGATTATTAAATATTCATGTTATTTTAACAGTGTACATTGTATTAATTCAATGAGTCTCCAGTAATATTTGTCTGGAGGCTGCTTTAGAACTAATTACTCTGTGGCAGGGCTCTACGCTGGACTTGATCATAGAAATATATTAAATATGAGTGGCCCTAGGAGTGGGTGATAATGTAAATGTTATACGGGATTTCATACAGCTCAAGTGGTGACATATTATTATAGTCTCCAAATCTATTGTGGACAGTGTTTGGCGGTTGGTGTTCGGAGTTCTGTGTCTGTAACAAATATCAGTTGGTGACATTTTGTGTGTTGATGCCTTGTTTTTATTAAATAGCCTATATGACCCAGGCCACAGGAAAAGGGGTCTTATCTCAGATTTTTTTTGATTTTTTGTTTTTCTTAAAAAGCACAAAAAGACCTTTCAAATTAGCCATGGCTTGTGTCTTAATTTTTTCCTTGCATATATAGACCAAAAAGACGGATTTGAATTTAGTACATTTTCCTCTTAATCTTGGGCACATTTTTGACTCTGTAGCACAATTTAAATTTTTGTGATAAGACCGGTTTTCCTATGGCAATGCTCATATATCTATATGTCTCTCAGATAGACAAAGTGATACAATCAACAGATTGTAAGTGTCCTGGTGTTATTTATGATCAAGACAGAAACTCATTAATGAGAACAAATTGAAAAATGACAAGCCTGCCTTGGGGAAACACATCTCACATCTCATACAGAGCACTAGAGCAGCGGTAATTTGATAACACAATAGAATCAATCAGAGGGGTACAGTGCATATGTAAGTTTATGACTGTGAAACGACCTCTAGGGGATATTGGTTAAATCTTATTGCTTAAAGTATGAAACGAGCTTTGGTGTTAAGTGAAAATTACAATTGAATTATTCAACCTGATCAAAAACAGGATGCAACACGATATTAAAAACAAAATCTGATGTTTTATGTTATTTTATTTGTTCAACAAGCTGGTGGATCATATACAACTGAGCACTGAAAACCCTTTACTTTTCATAATAATATTAGATAGGCCATGTGATCAACATTAACATGAATGGGTGAAAGGCCAATATGGTTGACCCTTGACATATTGATGCAAAAGAGTTGGGCCATTGTGGTTCACATTACATGAATAAGGAAAGGCCACTATTCAGTAAGGCCAATATGGTTGACACTGACAAAATTGAGTAAGGCCAATATGGTTGACAATGACACAATATTGAGTAAGGCCAATAAGGTTTACACTGACACAATTGAGTAAGGCCAATATGGTTGAGACTGACACAATTGAGTAAGGCCAATAAGGTTTCCACTAACACAACTGAGTAAGGCCAATATGGTTGACACTGACACAAATGAGTAAGGCCAATATGGTTGACATTGACACAATATTAAGTAAGGCCAGTATGGTTGACACTGACACAATTGAGTAAGGCCAATATGGTTGACACTGACACGATTAAGTAAGGCCAGTATGGTTGACGCTGACACAATATTGAGTAAGGCCAGTATGGTTGACGCTGACACAATATTGAGTAAGGCCAGTATGGTTGACACACACAATTGAGTAAGGTCAAAATTGTTGACACTGACACAATTGAGTAAGGCCAATATGCTTGACACTGACACAATTGAGTAAGGTACATATGGTTGAGACTGACACAATTGAGTAAGGCCAGTATGGTTGACACTGACACAATTGAGTAAGGCCAATATGGTTGACACTGACACAATTGAGGAAGGCCAGTATGGTTGACACTGACACAATTGAGTAAGGCCAATATGGTTGAGACTGACACAATTGAGTAAGGCCAATATGGTTGAGACTGACACAATTGAGTAAGGCCAATATGGTTGACACTGACACAATTGAGTAAGGCCAGTATGGTTGACGCTGACACAATATTGAGTAAGGCCAGTATGGTTGACACACACAATTGAGTAAGGCCAAAATAGTTGACACTGACACAATTGAGTAAGGCCAATATGGTTGACACTGACACAATTGAGTAAGGCCAGTATGGTTGACACTGACACAATATTGAGTATTAGGCCAATATGGTTGGCATTGACACAATTGAGTGAGGCCAATATGATTCACAGTGACACAGTGGAAACATTGATATTAATGAGTTATGATGGCCAATATGGTTCACAACATGGCCTAGCAGAGTCAGGAACTAACTGAATTTTAAAAACAATTTCTCTGAGCACAACCATGACGTCATGTTTAGTAATTACTCGAATCCGTACAGCTTTAATTTTCCCAATACGACTACCTAGAGAACCCTCAGCAATACCACGACTGTTAAATTGCCCAATTTGGAAATAATTGTCTTTTAAGGGCAACATTTTATTGATTGAGTTTGTCTTTTTATTGACTTGATTAAGATGTAATGGCAGTTGCACATCCACATAGGTATCCTGTTTAAAAATGTCCCTAGGATATTTGTAATGTTCACACCGGAGGAAATATTCCTCAAAAATAACTGGTGTTTTGAATATAAATTCAATAAAGTCACCTTGTTGTGGGTGAAAGGCATGGAAATATCCAGCGTTTATGTAAGTTGCTTCTAAGGTATGATCCTTATAGGCTCTCATACTGGTCTTTATCACAGCTGGAGGATTGATATAAACAGGAACATTCATCCAAGGCCAATTTTCATTCGCTATTGGAAAGTTATGTTCGGTCTTTATTAGTTTACCATTCAATGTTTCAATTGGGTTGAATAAGGCGGGATAGTGTGAGATTGAAGAAAATCCCAGTTCCTGTAAACAATGAGACCCCAAGGGAGTCTCTGATAGGCAACGGGGATGTCGTTTGTCGGTATAGTGCTGTAAAAGTCCCTCTAGTGAAGCAACGAGCACAGTGGGAGTTGAAACAAGATTTTTTATGATTGATGACAAGTCGTGAGTCTTATAAAGGTTACCAATTAGACCAACACTTGAGAATTTCAGATTGATCCACAAATTGGTATTGACCTCAAAAATAAACTTTGATATGTTTCCTATAAAGTTTCGGGATGCCAGTACATTATCACTGAGTTTTAGATAATATTTTCCTCTGGTATGTGCAAATGTCATCATTATTATCTCTTGAAGGATATCTCTCGATTTATGCTTAATATCTCCTGTAAGCTGAATCCCATTGATGATATTCTGCATCAGCTTAATTTCTAGGAGTCCGGATTTTATTGGATCTTCAAAGGTCATTACAAGATCATCATGTAAAGTTTTAACAAATTTAGCTTGCCCATCTATTACAACAATTATGATAACTTCAGCTTGTTCCTCTGCAGACAATCCTTCAATTAGTGAACTGAGAGTTTTCCTAATGGATTCATCTCCATGTTGCTGGCTGACGGATATTCCTATGACGTATGTTGCCTCTGATTTTCCTGTATTTTCACTAGCAGGGTTTAAGTTATGGGCTAAAGAGTCCATCAATTGCTCTGCCTCTTGTGTACCACTGTAGGCAGGTGAACATTCATTGTCTGATAACATCAATCGTAATCTCATCCACAGAAGGTGCATCATGGACGCTATGAGAATGATCTTCCACCATTTCACATACATTGCTTTCATTTTTATTTCATTCAAGGCTGGTATGAATTGGACCCGTTAACACATATAAACATAGATTTCATATACATTGTAATACTATCTCATTTAGATGTTTTAAATTAATGAATAGGGTGTAATTTAACAACAGGTATCTTGCCTCTGGCATTTCATTAATGTTTATACTTATTCCATATACATGGTGATGTTAATTTTATTTTTAATTTTGATTTTGATTGGTATGAGATCTAAAGGGGAATTAAGTGAGGCAGCAAAAATGGAAACGGGATTTTATTTAACAAAGACTAATTTTAAAAATGGACAAATAGTTCTGTGATTAACATGATCACTATTTGAAAAGGTTACCTTTCTCTATGTATTTATAAACTGATCAAATTGTGTCAAAAAAATAAATTAAATTTGGCAGTTAAGCTAATAAGATTACTTGCATCTTTAACAATACTAAATAACAGAATAATAAACACTGATAATCTGCAGATGAATTGTCCTACAAAAGCTATTATATTACCAGTTCAACACTCAACAAAAACAAGATAAATTAGATAGTGTCATCCACCACTGACTTCGCCTGTAAACAATACCATTTATAACCTGAGGATATTGCACAGAATAAATAATTCATGTCTAAAAACTTCTTGTAGTAATTAATCGTTTTGTGGTAGTTCCAGTATTCTGCTTGTGACATGTTCATGCTGTGCAACTCTGCCCTTTTATGTCATCTTGTTAACACAGCTAATGAAGATGGATAGTTCTAAAGCTAGAATGTTTTTATTGCAAGAAAGCAATACTTTCATATTGGTACAACAAAACTCTGCACATGGCAGTAATGACAATTTTCATATCAATGGTTTCCTGGCATCATTTTACGCAGAGATGCAATTGGATTTTATTCTTGAAAATCATCTATAGACTTTTTTAGCATTACTTTTCTATGTAGTATTTTTATATTTCCAAAAGAAATTCTGTTATCATTTCTAACAAAATTAAGTTTTCTATAAAAAAAACATCATTTTCAAGATTTTTGGAAAACTACAACTTATGAAGCGTAAAATATAAAAGTGTCTTTCATTTTCAATAATCTGAAATTTATGATTCTCTATCAGGCTTAGCCATGATGAAAGATATGTACAAAATAAATGCATTCAAATCCCTTGAGTAAAATGATAAATGACCTTCTCTAATCTTTCAAGACTTTTATTGTTTCTTCATAATTCTGTAAAATCCCTCTTAAGAAAAACACAAGATAATATACATGTTTATTATGATTTACTTCTACCTTTATTACATTACAGACAATATGAAAGATCCCGGCAAATTTCATTTATGTAGCGATTGCTCTGTCAATGACCAGCTCAATTCATTAATGTTAAAACAATTTTTTCATCCTACCAAGGAATTAGTGTTCAATTGTCAACAATTGTGAAAGCGCAAGGTTAATTTCATGAAGGTGTTACTTATGTTATGCTTGGAAAAAAATCATTCAAATCATTGATGGCAAATCAATCTTTTGAAATTATGTTATTAATACAAGAATGGCATCCAAAATGTGATTGTTTTTCCACTAAATGTTAACATTTGAACACCAACCCTAATAGTCCTACAGTAATATTCCCAGTGAGGGCAAGTGTATGTACACTGTTATTCACAACAGTTCCTGGATTAATTTATTGGGCATTAACCAAGATTTACTCAGTTCATTTACAAGTTTCACTAATCAATGAAGCCAAATGGAAAACACTAATAGCAGAAATAAATAGCTCGGAGTGATGGCCAGATAACGCAACTGGATTTAAATCAAAAGTGGTATCTTATACCAGGTATTTACAATTCAGCAACTATCGTGTTGTTTCCCATACCATCTCAATATACAGGGTGTCTACTAAATAAGCACTTTCCCTTCAAAGTCATTCATGCGAATGTCTGTACTTTGTTACTTTAAGAGAGGATTTCAGTCCCCATTGAATACAATAGCCCTATCCTCATATTTCATTGGTCTTTGATTGACATAAATTTCTTCATTTTATCATCCCTGATTGGTCAAAAAGTATACGGTATACATGTACGATCATGTGGCTAAGAATCGGAATTGGCAAATCAAAATTATGTAAATATGCTTCCCTGTTTACTTTGGCTACCTAGAACTTTTAGCTAAAGCTCTTTGTTATTGAAATTATCCATTTCAATGTATTTTAAGATCTTTACAATAATCAGTATATATGACTTAAGGGTTTGGGGAGCCTACATAGTGAAGAACCTGTATATTGAAATCTCACTCTCCATTGTCTCTCAACTACTGTAAATTCTTATCTCATACTTTAATTTGCTATAATTTATTTCTTAATACATATCTGATGATACAATATCTCATCTTGAATAATATGTTTACCATATCATGAAAAAGGGGGTCTTAGTTTTATATCTTATTTTGAAGCTCCCAAGCATTTTTGCAATTCAGTAATTTACCTCAGTTTCTCAAGGGTGGCAGTGTTTTGAAGATTTCTTTATTTAGCACCTTTCCCACAAACATTCAACCAATGTTTGCTCCTTTGCCACATTTTAAAGTAGTTTCCTCATATTTCAACTCATTCAGTAAGAAATTCAATAATGGTGGATTATACATTGTTGCACTTAAATCCAAATATTGTTCAGGATGTAATGAAAATGTGCATTCATTTTGAATGCATTTGTCAGAATAACTGAACCTAGTCAATCAATGTTTGGCTTCATGCTATCACTTACTGTAAATTGCTTTAATTTGGCGCAACTTTTGGCGGCTGGGAAAAATTTTGAAATTTTGGCTGCTATTTAATTTGGCGAATTGATCATTAAATCAATTGTATTACTCACTTCACAGCTCGCCACCAATAACACAATTTTATCTTTTCTGCCATCGGATTGTTTTATCTAAACAAGCAGGGACTCTATAGATCTTCGAAAATAGTTTGTGCAAGGTAACATATGGAAAAGACGAAAATATTACCGGGCATTTTCAAAAATTGGCGGAGAGTTAATTTGGCTGTTTTATCAATCTGTCAAGTTAAAGCAATTTACAGTAGTTGAAACAGAAATAATTCTATTATTTGAAACATTTATTTTCCAACAATCAGAGATGAGACGAAGAAATTTCTGCTTATGAGCCTAATAACAGATCATTCTGAACCATTACATTAGTGCATTAACATGTGTTAGTGCACGTTAACATAATAACCTGTTATTGTAGGTTACTTTATAATCCAATACCAACATACATGTAGACAGTCATGAGTTCATTTGAGATCAACTTTCATACTATTCCAGATTAAAATTATTCAGTCTACTTTACTGAATATTAATGTACATTAAAAATGTTACAAATATGTGATGAGTTCAATACAATAATATTCCTTTAACTGTGAAAAGGGTGACATCTATTTTGCTAATGTGTACTTTTGAGTACTTTAATAGGAACTTAGTATGACATAAATAATTAAACTACATGTAATTTAACCTCATATGGTCTTCAACTGTATCACCCTCCATTCTCTCTGCAATCTGAGAGAACAAAGGATGGGTAAGATGAAATTCAGACTTTACAGGACACACATCTAATTAAATTCATAGAACAGTTAATCACTATGGTAACGCAAGCCACCTACGTGTCTGTGTTAGCACAGTCTAAAGTCAAGGTTACATCATTCAATGAAGAAAAGCTTTTCACTACTTGCTTCGTAGGGAGTGGGCATTATTCAAGATTTATTTTCAGTATCACTCACTAATATATAGTGATACAGTCATGCAACATAGATGAACATATATTCAACTTAATAACTAATACTATATCATGTTGTACCAGTACTTTAATAGCAAAGCTGTGCTGCAAATAAAATCTACATCAACCTTACATAAATGATTGGTACAATAAGCTCAGAAGCAAATAGAAGGCATATGGAAGGCATATAAATATTTAAGGTAGACAACTGGTCAAAATAACAATTGCAAAGATGCTTCCAATGTGGAGTGAAAACTGTTTTCATTGTCGATAACTCTGCTTATAAGTCATTATTCAGGGAAGGATGTCACATTCAAAAGCAAAGTCAACATATAGAGTATAAATCAACTTATCCCCTCTTTTTCCCTTTATCATTTACAGGATGAGGATGGGGGGATATATATGCCTCCTATCGTTCTATGAGACATCACACATGTCAATGGTAAAATATCATACTTCTGCATAATGTTGATACAGAATCAGATACTAAGGGGAGGCATCAAAAGTTCAATGTCTGATAGGAAACTAAATAAATCTAGTTTTGAGTTGGACCCCCCCCCCCTCCCCCTCAAAACTAAATACAATGAAAGTTGATCGCGGACTTTTCACATGTTTTAGCGACTCAATTTGGACTTTCATGGGGGCAGTACTATAACTTATTTATGATTCTTAAAACATGTGCCAACAACAATAGGCATATTATTCCATGTTGCATGCATCTTGGTGAAGAAGGCATCTGGTAAAGTCTTTATTTTTAAACCATTCCAAGGCATTTTGAGTCGAAATTGCAAAAAAATTAAATGTTGAAATTTGTCGGATAGCAAACTGAAATAGCTTTGACCCCCTCCCCCCCAAACTAGATTTATTTAGTTTTCTATCAGACATTGATCTTTTGATGCCTCCCCTAAAACTACACAATAATAATTGATACGGTCAAATATTGAAATTATCTTGACCAGCTGTATGGCTTAAGCTTTAACTTAATCTTCATATTTTCGAGTCCATTGTGAAAGATTATCTAAGTGTAAATCAATAAATGTCTCATGACTGGATATAAAAATAATTTTAATTATCCCATTCTACTGTTTATAAAACATTGCTTTTGAATTTTTTATTTAAAAGCAGTTGCCTTAACAATTCAATGACTAATAACACACCCTATGCAGACAGAGCCTGTGGGAAATATTGGGTGCAGCGCAAATGAGCGGAGGGTGCGGAGCTAACGGTCATTTTTGAATTTAAAATTGGGATATTTCTGAAACTACGCCGTTTTGGGACTTCAAATATACCAAGATATGTGTATTTGACACCAAATATCAATAAAATTGTGAAAATAGTAGTGCAATTCATTTTATAGCGACGCAGTATGCCTTAAACATTTCCCAGACCTATATATTTTGAGACTATCCTTTTAATACTGCGTCCCCAGCATTCATAAAAAATGGTGTTCAAGATACACTACCCATGCAAATTATTATTGCATCTTGGAAGCCAGGCAGTATCTGTGTGATTTTATAAAAATTCGGAAATGTTCTTCAGATATGAGCCCCCTCTAAATATTGGGTGCGGAGGTACGTTTATGGAGCTCCTCCGCACCCAATATTTAGAGGGGGCTCATATCTGAAAAACATTTCCGAATTATTATAAAATCACACAGATACTGCCTGGCTTCCAAGATGCAAAAATAATTTGTATAGATAGTGTACCTTGAACACCATTTTTTATGAATGCTGGGGACTCAGTATTAAAAGGATAATTTCAAAATATATAGGTCTGGGAAAGGTTTAAGGCACACTGCATTGCTATAGAATGAATTGCGCTTCTATTTTCACAATTGTATTGCTATTTGGTGTCAAATACACATATCTTGGTATATTTGAAGTCCCAAAACGGCTTAGTTTCAGAAATATCCCAAATTTAAATTCAAAAATGACCGTTAGCTCCGCACCCTCCGCTCATTTGCTCCGCACCCAATATTTCCCACAGGCTCTGTCTGCATAGGGTGTAACAAAGGACTTCAAACATTAAATCACTTCACCAAAATAAAATTGAGCTTCAACAAGTTTCAAAATGAAGCTATGGGTCATAATTTCTAAAGTCATAATAACTTCATCTCAGTTTCTTTTTCTATTCAAATAATGATCTGATAAAATCTGTAGATTCCAAAATGAAACAATCAAATCTTAAATTAAATAATTCCAAAGCAATGTCTCATTGATCACATTTATCAAATTTTGCACTGTTTACTCAGTAGTGTCTGTATCCATGTATTTGAATATTTTAATCTGGCTTGTCTCTTCCCCAACCATGATCTGGCCCTCGTTATTCACAGTAATCGACTGAGGGTGCCTCAGGCCATCATCAATGTTGGCCAGGCACGTGATGAATTCTCCGTCAATGTTGAACAGCAACACTTGATTCCAATACATATCAGCAACTAAAATGTGACCGTGCCTGTCTGTACATACTCCACATGGGAATCTCAGCTTGACACCTTTACATTCTGTGATGACTTTACGCAAGAAGCCATCCTCATTGAAAATCTTTATGGTGCCACATTGTGGGTAAGTGACAATGATGTCATTGTTGATGTTCGCAGCGCAGTACGCAGCCGCCTTTCCCAATGGAAAGCCAGTCTGCATCATGACATTCTTTGGGGTGGAATCATTCTCACAGATATAGATGCTTGGGGTTCGCCAATCACAAATCACAAGATCGCCACTCGTGTTGACAGCAATGCCATGTGGTACACAGAAATGACCTTCAAACTGACGAACGAAAGTGTTGTCGGAATTGAACACTTTCACGTTAGATTGTGTATCCTGTGTATCTGTTATCAGCATATGGCCATTTTGTAAGATACATATGTCCTGGGGGAGGCCAAACTGAAATGTTCCACCGACTAACTGCTCCACGATGAAACTTTGAATCTTCCCATTTGTGTTGAATGTTTTCACACGCCTGTTTTTCCTATCGACCACCACAATATCACCATTGGCTTTCACTGCAAGGCCAGTGGGCCAGCTACTCTGGGGGTCTCTGTCGGTAGTTGACGTAAACTCTTTCACCAAGACAGCTTTAGCAAGGGTTCCCCCACCCACAGAACTCAATATTCCAAAACTTTTAGGAAAATCAGCCTCCTTCATTGGGCCTTCTTGAAATATAACCGAGACATGCATAGACATGGAGCGAACAAATTCAGCTTGCGCAGAAAGAAACTGTTCTTTTAGTTTATGGCGTAAATCTTCCACATCAAGATCATCTTGGGCAAACACGGTTTCTGCAGATGCACAGAGTGCCTCCGTAACCTTAAAGTTATTTTTCAATCGTTGTAGCTGATCACTGATCAGCTTCTGGCCATCCTTATATGTGCCTTCAATAGACTTCAAGAGATCAGATGAGTAGGTATCTAAACACATTTTCAATATCTTATGCCGGTTAGTTATGTCCTTTGCCAACTGTTCTCTACTATTCCTTATTTCACTTTTAGCATTTGTAAGTTTTTCAATGGCTTCTTCAATATCGGGTATTTTAGCTCGTAACTTTGCTACAAGTGATTCGATAGATTCTTGCTGTCTAAAGTTATTACTATTGTTTGATTTCTCTTTATTGTTGGATGTTGAGAAATCTGTATCAAACAGCGACTTTATTTTCTTAACAGGGGGAACTGGAGTCTCATCCTCTACTGGACTCCCAGAATCCTCCCTGGTTCTGCGGACTGACATTACTATGAGGTGTACGATCTCGTAACCTGAAAAACACAAATAGAAAATGTCACTATACATCGGAATTTATGACTGGACATTAGGGACATGTATTAACATCTTAGATCATCTAATAAAAATAAATATGGTATTCTGATGCTGCCCATCACTCCTACATTCAGATCCGCTATGCATTATTTTGTAATTTTTTGTCAGATCGCAAGATGCATATAAGGCACATGTGCAATAGCCATGAAGATATGGAAGGGGATTTTAACTTTTATAAAATTCTGTATATAATCACTTATAAGAAAACTTCCCACTATCCATGGAGTAATCACATAGATGCCGGCCAGATCTTAAAGATGGGGAGACACAAAATCGTAAAATTTCAAAAAAGTGACCACCCTTCAAAGCATACCTACTTCCCCATGACAGATCTTGTGCTTAATCTATAGCTGAGACCTTCATCTTTCTATTTCTACCTTTTTGGTTTGAGTAAATAAGGTATGGACACTGTAATTTAAAGGAATTCTAGGCGATAAAAAAAAAAATATTGCTTCTGGAACAAGATCAAATGACTTTTACATACTGTATACAGTATTCTTTACCCTACCTATTTTGTAATTTAAGTATAATATAAAAAAAATAGAAAAAAATAAAGTAGTTCTTCAAGCTAGCCAAGCTAGCCTTTATACAGTTTAATCTCGGTATGCCAGCGGTCAAAATGATGCAAAAAGTAACTAATTCGGTTTACTATGGACTGAGATACATCCACAACAATTACCTCGCTAACAAGTCCTCTTGGGTATATTCTTTCAAATGACGCTGAAAATAGATGTCTAGGTGTGGTGATAAGGTGTAAATTAAATAAATTCTTCAGATTTTATTTCATTCTTTGCAATATTTTGTCAATTTTCAACCAGAAGTTCAAAACTAGGTCAAATCGGGACGAATTTGACTAAAAATGGATACTTAGCTCCAACTATTGACTTGATTCTTGGCCAACCTTTTTGAAATACTTACTTAGAGGGAAGCCTGACACTCTTATTACCCAGGGAGCACCTGTGTATTTTTGCAAGTGACTCATCCTGATCCAAAAGAATCTTGTCGGAATCTTTGAATTAGGTCACCGTGAATGGCATGATGATCAATGATGATCATGATCATCATCATCATTTACTCGAGTCTCTAGATTACTCGAGGCTAGATGTAATTTCAACTGGAATACTGTGAACTCCATTTGAAAAAAGCTGGCCGGCGTGTCAAATTTATTGAATATTCTAAAATTCGCCAGATAAATCATTAATCAAAATGCGACCGGCTCAGCTCCTTGATGAGATATTGCATGATTTCGTCGGGATGTCATCTAAAATTAAAACAAAATGGCTCCAAAAAATGGTGATATTCCACTAGAGGCAATCTGCACGAGATTCCATTTTTTGGTTCGGTTTTTAGCGCATGCGCATTAAATCAAGCAATTTAATTGGTTCAAATTATTATAACGCATGCGCAATCAATAACTTATAAGAACATTTTATTTGAGTTAGATGTCACTTACGTTCATTATTTCACAGCAGTCCCAACCCATGATGCACCATATAGTGCGGGAATATTTTTATTTAGTGTCAAAACAAAAATTATACACCCAAAACAAATGTAATGACATAATATCAACCTTCCCGGATTTGTAGACGTGTGTTGTACAAACTTAAGGTCAGGGTGCATGATGGGAAATTTTCTGCTTTCCTCAATTGAGTCACATGTTATTTTTCAAACAAGAATAACTCCTTCCCCACATTGTCTATGTCTTCCAGTTTTGCACAAAGAGTGCACCTATGTGCCTAGAAAAGACTTGTGAGAAGAATGTTTTGATAAAGTGTATGAAAAACAAGAAAATTCAGTGAAAAAAATCAGAAAATTTTCAGAATTTTTTTTCACTGAAATTTCTCATTTTTTTTACTTTTTACAAAACAAACCTTCTCACAAGGCTTTTCTAGGCACATAAGTGCACTCTTTGTGCAAACTTGGAAGATGTAGACAATGTGGGGAAGGAGTTATTCTTGTTTGAAAAATAACATGTGACTCAATTGAGGAATGCAGAAAATTTCCGAACATGCACCCTGTCCTTAAACCAAACCGATGGCAGAAAAGCACTTTGAATCATGGGAATGAAGTGCTTCCTTTAATGAAAAACCGAACCAACTAAAAACCTAATCTCGCGCATATTGCCCCGACTCTGATATTCAAAAACTGGACGAAATGTCGTTAAATGTCTGACATTAGTACCTGGCTGTAAATTCTAAGTTAGCGATGCAGAAGATGTGAACTAATACACTGATCACTTCATGTGTGTTTTGGAATTTTTGGTGAGGTAATAAGTCCAAAACTCGCAATTCAGATTGTTATGTGGAAAAATGGTGGACATTTGATTTCAAATTTTATGATTACGACTTGACCCGTTATACATGCAGAAATTTATCTTTGGACGAAGGCCACGATAGGGTGGCCTTAGAAGAAGGTAAATCATCATGATCATGATGATCTGTGATGTTGAAAAAGAAAAATCCAATGCACATGATTCTTTAGACAATCATTTAGGGATAACAACGATAGATTGTAGGCTTCAATAAATAAATAGTACTTACAATTTAAGGAAATGTGGATGTTTGTAATACCAGTGGCGCACTATCCGCAATACAGTGCAATAAAGCGATTCTTTCTTTCTTTTTGGTTTTCTGATTTTTGCTTACCGGAAGTCTCGTCCAAGTCTCGAGCAAAACGAGAACTCAAAAACAGAAAGTAATATTTTGAAAATGGATTCTATCATTGGTTTACTCCCTGATTCCATTAGGAAAATTCCAGTTCACATGGTAAAGTAAAAGTTTACTTATCAGACTTTCTGTTGGTAGCAAAAGTTAAAGTAATTATCCCATTTTTGCTCTGAAATAAAGGTCAATATTTTAGGTTGATTTTCACTCATGGATGCTGCTGTGAATGAAGTACACATCATCATGCAGCAACAATGATCTAATGTACAGATTATTACAGAAGAATGTATTACTTGCTCTTCTATACATAGATTAGAAATAAGATTGAGCAGTCCAAATCCTAGTTGTTCACTGTAAATAAACCATGACGGGTTACTCGAGTCTAGCCAATTCTGGCTACAGTGGGGAACATAAAGAATTACTATACATGTAGCTATGAAAATTACATGCTGTCGCACATGTAATAAATCCTTACCTCAGTGTATTCATTGCTCTATTTTCTCCGTTCTAGTAAGTCATTAATTCAGACTCTTCAAATTTTGAGGTGATTTTGGAGCCCGATTACGCCACAATGAGGATTGGCTCCCAGAATGCAACATGATACGTGCCAACTTTCGTAATGCCGTTCTGCCATTTTGAAACCTGTCACGAGTAAATAAGGTTAACTGGTGTTGCATTCTGGGAGTCAATCCTCCTTGGATCACAAACATGGCGATTCATGAAAACATTTGTTCAATTTGGTAGGCCCATTTGAGTTCTATTTTTATTAGCTCACATGGTGAGCTTTTGCAATCACTCACTTGTCTGTCTGTCTGTCCATGCGTGCGTCCGTCCGTCAACAATAGTGGCACTTTTTAAAACCCCTGTCGATAGGATTCCCGTTTTAAGTTATTTTTGTTCAACATCAATACAAAAAACTCCTCTATGACTCCTGGTTCAAAATCTCGCCTATTTTCAAAATGGTCCCTATTTTAGTCTTGCGAAACTCACTTTTGGCCCATTTCCTAGGTTTACAAATAATTTCAGGTGTCCTACATTGTAAAAAGCCATGTCACTGTAAAGAGTAGTTGTATGATTTGTCCATCTGTCTTGCGAAATCCTCTTTTGGACCATTTGCCTAAAACCCCTATCGATAGGATTCCAGTTTTAAGTAATTTTTGTTCAACATCAATACAAAAAACTCCCCTATGACTCCTGGTTCAAAAGCTTGCCTATTTTCAAAATGGTCGCCATTTTTGTCTCGTAGAATTCACTTTTGGCCCATTTCCTAGCTTTACAAATAATTCCACGTGTCCTGCATTGTAAAAAGCCATGTCTTTGTAAAGAGTAGCTGTATAAAATAATTTTGTTACAAAAAGCCGGCAAAAAATTATATCAGTTTTTTTTATTTGTTGTCATTTTAGCCATCATTCACTTTTGAGCAACACAATGTGAGCCCAGCACCCACGGTACTATTTTTTAACTTATTTCCTCCCCCTCCCCCGAATAGTCATTGATTAGTTTATATATGATGAAGAATAATTTTAGAGACTCAGCTTAACCTTCTGTTTCAGGATTATGAAGGCCAGAAAAAAGCAGAGAGAACATTCCAAGTCATCATAGTATTATTTGCTGTAAGTACAATAATTATATACTTTGAACTATTAGCTTAAGGGTATCTACAAGAGAGAGCTGTCACTGTGTACCAATTTACTGTAACTTTATATAAAAATTTTAATTCTTCTTAGATTTACAACTTTAAGTTATGTATATACAGTATTAAATTATTAAAAATTGAATTAAAATATAGAAATGTCCTTTAACTCTCACAGGAATTACTGTAACATGTAAGGCCCTCGAATTTACTTATTTTACTTGTAAACGGTTGTCAAATATTTTCTTGTGTTATGAAAAATAAATCTGTATAAATCCTCCCTCATTTGGAAGGAACTTTGCAGTACTAGAAAATTATATGAAATGTGTGTTCATTTGGTCTCAAAAAGAATTATATTTTCTCATATGACTAACAAAGATAGAGCCATCTTTACCCCATGCAAGATATTGCCATCTTTTATCCTAAAAAGTCACACGTGCAAGATAAGATTTATTTATGACATCACGGGTTTAAAAACATCATCAACATGACAACTGATACACCGTTACTATGAGTATCCATGCTCATTCTACAAAATAAGTTGTGACGTCTTAACAATCAGACTTTGTTGTCACGCGTAACCAGGTGTTTTTACAACATTGTTATGACGTCATAACAATTGAACGATGAAGTTCCATTAATTTGAAGCTATTTTTCACTCTGTTTTATCATAAAAAGGTGAAAATATGGCATAATACAGAGTCATATGAGAGAAACTTTCTTATACTCGTACCAGTGCAATATCGTCCATTCTTGACTCGCTTTGATAATGTTTCTTTATCTCGTCTGCGACTCGATAAAGAAGAATTATCAAAGCTCATCAAGAATGGACGATCTTGCACGGGTACTCATATAAGAACCTCTATATATAATAGTAGTCTCGAGGGACAACCCCCGTATACCGAAGATTTCAGTCAATGTTAACATGGTTAAGGGTATACTACTTCTCCTCTACAGACCCTAAAACTTTCCAAATGCACGATAAATATGATCTAGACGAGAATTTTCTGTCGTATAACTTCTCTGCCAGATTATGTCCCGTCTTGTCCCGAAATATTTTTGTCCCTGGGTGACATCCTTATATAATAGTTAAATATGTCTAAGTTGGACACATTTGGAAAATTTTGGTACCCCTAAAAAATAAAAAGTGTTCTACTTGTGAACTGTTCCACTTGGTTCATTTAACATTAAGTCAGTTCATCTTGGGACTCTGAAAAGTGTTCCACTTCTAGAGGTGCTCCATTTTACAGATTTCACTGTTAAAAGTATTTGGGCATGAAGATGCATTTATTGTAGCACCCATCTGGGCCTATATTGTTCTTGATTAATAACACTCCTTGTTTTTCAGATTGTAGGATTTCTATGGGGATATGCTTGCCAACAGTTTTCTCAGACAGTCTATATACTGGGAGCAGGATTTGCTTTAAGTTGCATAGTAAGTTTAGGTTGTGAAGTAGAACATACTATTTTGTAACCAGGATATTTTGGTCCTATTTATTTTCAAAGCTATTTGAAATTTTTCAGCAGATTTATAGAAACTTGTCAATAATAAATATAGTATATCTATCATGGGCGTAGCGGCCGGTACGCTGGGTACGCACAGGCGTACCAGATGGTTGCAAATTCACTCCAAATACAACCAAATTTCAAAATTTTCCCCCCTGAATGCTCGTTTTTTGATCCACTCAACTCTTGTTCCCGTGGTGGTGGCGTACTTCTTAGAAAAATAGCACTACGCCCATGTCTATATTGACATTATGTTATTGAATAAGTATACATTTTATATGAAATCTTTTATTTTATGAAATAGCATGGCTCAAACTATATAAAAATGTTTCTAAAATAATAAACATGCTGTACTCAATTCGACCTTTAATTTGAATCTTTGACCTACCAGATGTTTGAAAATCAAGGAACATATTTCTTCAAACTCGGTGCATTGCTTTATTGTTAAGAGTCCCTCGTTTTAGCAGCGTGTTGGTCCCCAGCTGTTAGAAGCTACAACAGAAAGGCATTTTTGTTATGATTTGAATGGTGCAAGTTTGAAGAAAAACAGTGCAGTATAAGACTCGTAATCCTTGATTTTCAAGCATGTTGTAGGTTAAAAATTCAAATTAATGGTCAAAGTTAGAACCGTGTCGTAAAATGAATTAACATTTTAACTTTTACAACTTCAGATAACATTACCCCCCTGGCCAATGTACAGAAGCAACCCAATACAGTGGCAGAAACCTAGACCAAAAATTGATGACACTGCAAAAAATACGAGCTCGCCGCAACAGGCTGTAAAACCAAAGAAGAAGAAATGATCTGTAAATGATATATGAGCTCCACCTATATTTGACTTTTGATATAGTGCAAAGTTACTATAAGTGTATAGCCTAAATGTGTAGAATAATATTTAGAAAATGTCATATACCTGGCTGGCCTATTTGTAGTCTTCAAAACTTTAGTCAAAACACTGATATGTGATCTTAGATCACCCAGGGAAATAAAAAAAAATGTTGCAATATATATTTTTTCATTTCACAATGAATATTTGAATGAATATTTATGGAATTATGTACCATACACATTACAGTATCTCTAAATCCTAGGTATTTCTATGGATCACGGTTTATGTTTGTTAAATGTTGTCATGTAAATTACAAAAATTTCACTAAATGCATAAACTATTGAACATTCAATGTTAAGTTCAGATGTTTATAAAAAATTAAAATGAAATATATTCAAAATTTCAAATTATCCACATTAAAGATATTTTTATTTTACTATTTTTATGTCACCACCATAAGTTGTGACATATTGTTGTAGTCTTCAACTTTTGTGGATGGTGTTTGTCATTTGGTGTTTAGCGCCTGTAACAAATGGTTTGGTGGTGACATTTTGCATGTTAATGCCCTGTTATTACTCTAATGGGTGCATAATTGTGATTAGTTTGCCAGGTGGATGGTGAGCACAGGGGGGAAAATGCCATCTCAAGAAGTGCTTTGAGTAGGAAATATTCTGGGTCCCATGTGTTAGGAGGAATTCCAGCCTTCTAAGTCGGATCATAGACAATTTTAAGAGTTTTGATTCTGATAATGCAGACAACTCTATTTTCATAAAATTGTTGATCAATTGAGGATCAGACGACCATCTTCCACCAATTGAAAACTGATAATAGATGGTACCCCTGTAAAGTTAGTAGAGGATAGATGTTCGATTTTATCAGAAAGTAGGTCCTGTTATAAAATAGTAGATCTAGAGAACCCTCGCCATTCGTTCTGGTTGTATTCCCCAAAAGTAGGTGACATGGACTTTCATGGGAGTTTGAATACAAAATTAATACCAGAAACTCGTGTGGTATGAAATTGTGTGACTGCAGTTTTCTTATAGAATATTAATTTATGGACCAAGTCCAAGTGGATGGATTGAAAGATTATTTATCACTAAATTATTATAGATTAGTTCTCCTGTGAAATCGAACTCTTGAAAAGGGTTATGTCTTGACTATTTGAAAGAGTATCAGATTTACCATATAAACCTTTCCAAACGCAAAAAAAATTATAACCATCGCGCCATTACTCCCGAAACAGGCAAATAGTCCCATATCCTTAAAAAGTGCAATGCGTCTCATCTAACTCATATGTGTATGTGTTACAAGTTGCATAACTAATGCCTTGGTCACATTTGCTTCGATTTTTACTATGGCACCCGGACGCCGGCCGATGGATCGGGGAAAATGTGACCCTGGCATAAGCACAACAAAACACAGCACTGCTGCCTAACTGTTCTACTTTAAACTATTAGTGACTATCTTTTACAATCTACACAGTATTTGTATTGTAATTGTAAAGACACCTCATGGGTACCTTGTACTATTCGATAACCTGATCATAATATGGATGACATATTTAAAATTAAAATGCGTCACATAACCTTTTATCAAGGCGGCCAAAAATAAGCTTATCGTAATTTATTCAAACTGGCGGGTCTTGTACGTTTTTGCTTCAATGGGCATTTCATTCAAAGGAATACATAATGCAGCAAAAAATACAGAGTGGATGCTTGAAACCATGGGTTTTCAATTACTAGTTGAAAGCCCATGTTGAAACAAAATAATTCCAATAAACATGGCTAAACGTGGAATCAATGTATTAAAAAATATTTGGGTTTCGGACTGGCATCCTTTCTCACTTAACATCGCGTCTAGAAAGACGAAGATGGGGAAGGCGTGGCTTACCAAATGCACCACGATATAGCAGAAACGGGCAATTTTACATTGTGATTCCAAATAAGGACAAAAAGACTGTACGCATTTAATTGATTTTGTCATCTATTCTCATTAGTTATATTAGAATAATGAAAAGAAAATATACGTTCACGGAACAATTAAATAAGTTTGGATATTTTATCATTGAAGATTATCGTGTATTTTTATTACTAGTATCTCCAAAGAAACCCCCCGAATGAACATTATTTCAGCTAATATTCCTCTTGAAAAGTGGTGGATCTTAAAAATATATAAGTGGGACTGCTGAAATTGATAGTATACATTTTAAGAAAATGGTCATGTCAAAGAAGAAACCAAATTATAGCAGAATTGAATTAAATATTAAAGAAAATTAAATGTAATATGTTGAACTTACATGATAGAACGAAATATTTATGTGGACTGATGACATTACATTGATTTGAAATAACTAGCCACATATACAGCTCTTCAATGGAAAGCTTATGCTTGTTTTCTTCAATCCCCTTTCCAGCAGGATTAAATCAGACGTTCGGGTGGTGATAAATTAAATGAAACGCATTGAATGGCAGAATACCACTACTATCATAATATGTACGTTTTTTGTTATTATGATATGAAGTAGCCAGCCACACGGCACAACTACCAGAAAGCTCACCTCGCATTGTCTTCTTTAGCAGAAGTGAATCAAACGTTTCGAGTACGTGTGGCTAGCTATTTCAAATCTGTTTTTATTTGAAGTTACAAGTGCGCTAAATGTAACAATGAACATTTGAATTCTCACTCCCTGAAAGATTGATTGAATTCAAGTATAATGCATTGTGTCAGTCTCCATTTAGACTCTGATAAATCAGAATGGGTATATAATGGAGATCAGATAAAACATGAACCATGGTTTCACCCCAGGATTTGGCATACATTCCCTACGGTTCTTCATGTTAAATCGGTCCATCTGTAGGATGCAAGGTTTTTGATTCACCTCTATTGAATAGAACATTATTATCTTATACACTTTTGCCATAAATAGGATTGATTGTGGGCAAAAATTGATTTAGTCCCCTACGAAATTTTATTGAAACCCATGCATAATAACAAAAAGTTACAGAAAAATAAAAATACAGTTTGGACATTTTTCATCCTCGCCCCAGTCGGAAACTTGTGTCCAATGAGAATCTGGGAAAGAAAAAGAACCTGGATTTGGAGTCCTTCAACATCTATATCAATAAGCACTGAGATACTGTACATAGTCAAGTTTAACAGCGATAGAATTTCAATAGAATATAATCCAAACCTATAGCATTTAAAATAGATCTATGGTTTTGTAACATCTCATCTTAAAATTGAAAGGAAACTCCCCGGTTGGCCTTCACTGTCGGATGATGACATTTTTAATGTACGACTGTGAAAGCCCAACTGTTATGACAACCCAAGACGTGTTCCGAGATCGCTTATTTTATCATATCTTATAATTCACAAGAGAGGGTTCAAAAAATAAAATTTTGCTGGAAAAATGATAGGATGGAAAAAGAGAGTCCTAAAATGTTGGCTCGTTGAAAGTTTTGACCCATTTTTTAAAAATATGGACCCAATTTTTAAAATCTAGGCCCATTTTTTCTAAATGCCCATTTTCCAAAAATTAGGTATGTTCCTGAAATTGAGACCCAGCCTAATTATATTGATATATTCTGTCTAAATACTCAGGAGTGCCCCAGTACAAAAGTTGAACAACCGGGGATTTACATTCCCAATGGGTACCCTGCTAGTTTATACACCCTTGGTATACGCAGCTAACGAAAATTGACCGGTACGGGTCAAAAGCTGGACCGGTACGGGTTGATATTGAGCAAGTTATGGCTGTTTTAAATTCAAATAAAACCGTTAACCCGTACCGGTCCAGCTTTTGACCCGTACCGGTCAATTTTCGTTAGCTGCGTATACCAAGAGTGTTAGAATATGAATGGGAAGCCTTTTGTGAACGAGGCAACCACATTGGAGTGGTTTCATTACCTTAATTTCAACAGTACTTGCATCTTTGATCGTGACTTGCAACATTTTGCTTGAATTATGGTGTAAGGATTGCTGAATTCAGCAGTTGAAATGAATACATTATAAGTAAGGGGTGTGTCGGTGAGGGTTTGTAGAAAAAACCGGGTACCGGGTACCGGGTACCGGGTACTAAATCCTCCATACTGGGTTCCAACTTGGTACCCGGTCGAGAAAACCGTACCCGGTCGAAAAAACCGGGTACCCAGAAAAACAAAAAATACGAAAATTTAACATATTAATAACATAATAACATATTAAGTTAAATATCATTAGAAAGCTTTTTAAATTTGAAAAACATGGCAAATCAATGAATACTGTATTTTCAATAGTTCGTATATTGGTAAAAATTTAACATATTAATAACATAATAACATATTAAGTTAAATATCATTAGAAAGCTTTTTATATTTGAAAAACATGGCAAATCAATGAATACTGTATTTTCAATAGTTCGTATATTGGTACGTGAATTATTTCGATTGTGATTTAAATCTGTAAATAGCTATCGTTACTTTAGTAGAGAGGTGACGTGTGTTATTTTACATGATGCAACGTGTAAGGTTTTGATTGCATAATTTAAGTTATCCCAATTTTCGACGAAGCGTCCACTGAAGTGTAAATTGTTACGTCTTACAATGTCATAGGCGTAGCCAGGAGGTGGTGCCATGGTGCGATCGCACCCTCCCCCATAACCATTGAAAATATGACCATGATGATGATAGAGGAAGAGAACAGCCTTAAAATGTTTTTTTTTATTTGAAGCGTCTAGCTCAATTTTGAATGAAGTTAAATACATTTTTGTAAATTCAAAACAAATCTTAGTCGTTGCTTATGCCACGATCACACAAATGAAATATCCCCAATATTAGTGTCTGAGACATTACCGTTGATGTTAACTGTAAAACTAATTTGATATAAACTTGTAAATGAAGTAATCTCAACCGTTTTGATTTATCCCGATATATTTTTAGAAATCCGAATTTTTTAGAATTGTTGATTCAGTTTTGTAACCGTGATTTTTCTCCAATTACTTTTTAGCTAAATCCCGAAGACGAAAAACAGATTTTCACCCCCAAAATTTCTTCAAAAATACAGATTTTCAGATTATAAATATAATCCTGTTTTTTAACTAGACATGTATGATGTAATGTCTTCCGTTTCTCTTTGAAACTGTCTTGGTTTCTTCATCTACGTACGCGAATGACTGGTCGGTAACTATCCAAACAATATCACTGCATGCATGTCTTAAATGTGTAATCATATTTAGAAACTGGAATGTACGCCCTACAAACATGGTATTAATTGTATTGTATTGTATTGTATTGTAAATTGTATTGTATATCACATTATTTCCATGTGAATACATTACAATTTCATCTTCGTTCACTCGGCATATTAATTATTAATATTAATTTTCTGCCAAGAGTATCAGACGAATCAAATCATGATTTAATTTCACTTAATCACGCGGTACTAACTCACCGGGGCGTATCGAAACTTCTCACATCTGGGGACCAAAACGAGGGACTTTGTAAACAAAAGCAATGTCTCGACTGAAAAGGTATTTCTGTGAAGGAAATTTAATGGAACAAGTTTGAAGAAAAATGGTGTTGTTTGAGACCCACAATCATTTATTTTCCAAAGACAGGGTAGATTTGAAATTCAAATTAACGGGTTTGGGGGGCGTTTTAGTTTCGATACGCCCTGGTGAGTTAGTACCGCGTGATTAAGTGATATTAAATCATGATTTGATTCGTCTGATACTCTTGGCAGAAAATTAATATGTACAACCCTGTTAAATCAGGTAAATTGAGCTTTGTAGTTATAATATTGTAATTGTAATGCTGCTTAACCTGAAATAAAAAATATCTACGTTAGATGTTTATTGCAAAATAAAATTGATGTACTTGAACTCTGTTTTTTGTACAGGAGATTTCCCCGGTTTTGAAGGGTGACACAGAACAAAGGACGTATAACCCTAACTTAATATAATACGAATTGTACAGTGCAACATGGAAAACAAATTAATCTTTCTGGCAATTAAGTAAGTTTTTGGAAGTGGAACGTTGCATTTTCATCATCACCGCCAACAGATATACCATGGGCTTTTAAGAGACCCATGGATATACTAATACTAGAATACTAATAAAAAACGGGTAATTAATTATTTTCTGTACAGCATCATATGCATTCAACTAGAGTTACTGTAGCTACATGCATGCACAGGCGTACTCTCAAAATAGAGAAAACAAACTTCGCAAAATCATTTACAATAAAAGAATAAATATTTCACAAACCAGTTAGCCTATAATACAGAAATCCTTAAATTCATTGAGTTCACATTCATTTTTAAGATATCCATAGTAGTAAGAACATTCTTTTTGAACAAACTTTTGATTGGGAAAACCGATGCCTGAAGTAGCCAAATTGAAAATGAGGAGCTTCATTTGTTCACAATGATTTTAATCGTTCAAAAAGAAGACGCTCAGTTCATTAACAGCATTTCGTTCAGTGTGATTCGGTCATAGTCATTAGCCCCGGGAAAGGTAATCGTTCATACATTAATTAGTTTCCTTTTAATATTTAAAATACGTTTGCCAATGCTAAAAGCAGAAAGAAGCAGAATTTATTCTATAGTTCCACAGATCGTCAAATCCAAAACTAGATAGTAACTGTTATTTTATTTTTGAAAAAAATTGTGTACTCAAAGGTGCCTAATATAATTGTAAAATAAGGCCAATGGTAAATTCTTCATCTCCCGTCAGGTAATAATTCAAACTCATCTTGCAAGCTAGGGTAAAAACAAACACAGAAGAAACAATCTTCACGTAATTTTGCAAATTGTCTCTGTAAATTTAATAAAAATAGTAATGGAAATAATTTGATTTAAATGTGGTCTCTTCAAATATGAACGTGAGAGATCTCATACAATGGAAGGCCCACGCCAATAAATGAATTTAATATTAATAGTTCTTGAAACCAAACTTCAAAAACGTGCCGCAGAAAAGAACGGGGGTCAAGACGCTTTTACAGATTTAAATCAATTATTAACAGTAACTGTCAGACTGTCAGTCGAATGTAAAGGTTCACTTATGTTTGCAAGCAACGCATTTGTGTAATGCAATGATACATTTCGATATTCTTTTCAGTTAAACAGAACTATACGAAAATAAGAATTCTTTTACTTCAAACATTATGTTTAAGTCCACATGATAATGCAATAGCCTACAATCCCTTCTTGTTCAACGGGACTTTGATTTCAGCCCCGGGTTTAAGCCCTGAATAAACCAAAGTATCTGTGTCATACTACAAATAGCATTAGACGTTTATCACAATGTTCAGTATTTAAAACAAGGCCTCTGGTTTTCATGATATTTTCATTTTAGACATGTTTGAGTATTTTTAACGTTTAAAAGCAAACCATTATTATTATGGAGCTACATGTATCATACTTATGACATAAGGTTTCATCGTTCGACAACGTGTGAATGGCAGACAGCGGGACACGGCATGTATACACGATGGGCAAAACAAATATCTAGGATATATCCAGTAACACCAAATTAAAAATAATTAATTAAAAAATGTATGCCCCAAATAACCACTCAGTGGCAAACAGTGAGAACATATAGCGAATGTGACACTGTGACCGCTACTTTTTGTTGATTTTAAAATACCCGTCCCACATTAATTGAGCTTGCATGCCCCATCTTATATACAGTAATTTAAGCAAGTACAATATTTAACCCAGACCCGTGGTTCAAACATTTGATGTCTCAGTCACCATTTGATATCTCATCTGCTAAATATTATATTCTTTTTACAGGTTCTTTCAATGAATGGAATGCTGCAGACATGACGGACATGTGAAGTTTGGGGTTATGCATGGACACATGCGAGGAGGACACAACGTAGAGAAAAGCGGGAGGTCTTCACTCAGGAAAGATGTAAAACGCATCCTGGGATTCAGCAGAAACAGCTCCGAAATAATTCAGAACTAAGGTTGCATTCATGAATTCAGCTGCCGGCTGGTGGTTTAACCTACTTTTTATCAGTGGTAAACTCAATGACTTATAGTGGCAGGTACTACTCATGAGTTAAATGAGTTGAATTCACCTGCCAGATGACGGCTGGTGGTTTAACCTAGTTTTTAACGTGACAGTCACTATTCATATTTAAATGACTTGGACATGAATTAGCCTAGTTGGTAATCTGTCAGCCGTCAGTTGAATTGGCGAATGCTACCTCGGCGCCCAACAATGCGTTTATACCCGGGTGTTTATACTTCATGTTATGCATGTAGTTTCTTGTTTTATTGTTAACACTTAAAAGTTAATAATTAAGGGTTAAAATCTTTCAGGTATTCATAAATAGTTGGCTTAGGTCTGTTGACAGTGATGATGACAATTTTGATGGCGAGCTCTACATTCATTTCGAATAATTAATCTTTAGGAATTTTGCGTACTATATTTAAGTTTATACATTTTTATTTATTAGAGCTAGCATTCTGATTTTTTATCAGAGCCAAGCACTAGAATGCTTGAAAGAGAGAGTCTTCATATTCAAAAAGTGGTAAAGGCTGTTAATTCCACGATTTAACGCTAGCTTTACATTTCCTTTGCTTTGTTTTATAAGAAGGTTGAGTTACACGTTTTTAAAAGAACTTGTACCCGAGCGTGTACTATTTCGTTCCCGACCGGGGAATACTGTTCCACTCTCATATTCACTTGGGACTGTTTTCCGTATGTCATTATACTCAATCGGCCAAGTAAACAGTACACAGGGGAGAAATAATTATCTAGAGAACCACGTTCACATACAAGTTGTTTTTTAAGAAACGTGTGTTTTAACCCTATTATCATCTTAGCAGACGGGGACAAACTTGCAAAAATACATGTAGATTATTGCAGCATGATTATAGATAAAACTGATTATTTTAATTAAGCTAATTACTTTTTGTGCTTCTTTAATCAATGACGTTTTCAACGGTTAATTGTGTTGCTTTGTTGTTGATTTTTTTTTAATTTTTTACTTATAGTTGCTTTACAAAATTCTTGCTTTCATTTCTTGTGACAGTTTTTTTTCATATCTTTGTGCATGGCTACCTGCATGTAGCATGATGATTGACCGGGAATAATCTGACCGGGATAGACGTCCATGTTTATAACAGAGGCATATAAAGTCAAATGAAAAATTATTAATATGCCTCTGATTATTATGAGACTGGATATTGGATATAAGACTGCTCGTATATCCATGAGAGGATGTAAGGGTTATTATTGTGTCACCATCAGAATCGGTGAGACAAATGACATATTGTTATAGTCTCCAACTTCTTGTGGACGGTGTTCGATGGTTTGTGTTCGGAGTTCGGTGGTTGGTATTTTAAAAACTGGTCTGAACGGTTATTATTCACGATTCCCACAATTTGTCATATTGGTCCCCAGTCGCTCTTCCCAGCAAAAAGTCCGAGTCACAAGTTATTTTAATACACAGCGGGGGCGTAACCAGCTTTCAGTCAGGTTGCCGGGGGCGATCGTGGCATGAGCAAGGCAAAAACAATTTTTTGAATTTTACAAAAATTGATGCAACTGCCTTCAAAAGTGAGCTAGACGTTTTCAATTTAAAGCTCGTTTCTTCTTCTATTCAATGGTTCTATTTTATTGGTTATCGGGGTCGCACCCATCCCCCCCCCCCCACTACGCCTTTGCATAGTACTGAACACAATAAAGTGCAGGCCTTGAAAGGCGTAATATGATATCAATTTGAAATTACAAAACAGTATACATATGTAATGTCTCCACTTAGTTTAATTTTCTGAGGATACAATGGGGAAATGAAGATAATTTCTTCAAAGCTTGATTGAACTATATCAGAAATCCCGAAACTTGATTACATTTGCTTTCAAAATGTTTGCTCTTTCCAAATATCATGAAAATTGATTGCAATTATGTTTGATGAAAAATCAAACTGCTGTCAAATGTCGGCTTATGCGATTCAAGTTGATTCCCATGAACAAGATGACACTACATGTATAACCTAGGATCATCCTAGGTATAATCTATAATAATCATTACTCAAAGTACTATTAATCTGCCTGTGTGATTACATTTTGTTACAAATGCCAAACGTCAAACACCAACCGCCAAACATCGATCGTCCACAAAAAAAGTTGGAGACAAATGTGTCTACTTGTGGTGGAGTGACATAGATATAAGACCCCCCCCCCTCCCAATCAGTTCCTAGATTATTAAGGATTAATATACTTCAAGGTTCTTGCATTTGTTTATAATGAGGATAAAACCTTCGTTCCCTTATTAAAGTTCCACAAGATCATGAAGCCTGAATAGTTGATTTCACTTTGTCAAAAGTCATGGATGATTGCTGTTGGATAGGAATGAAATAAATAAAAAAAACTTGCCTATTGAATGTCTGTGCGAATGGTATCAAATAATTTCGATTTCTCAAAAGTTGCCTTTCCTCTCACTTCCTTTTATCTATATAATCACATATTAATTGGATCAATACAGACTCGATTTCCTCTGCCAACAATGCCATTGCAATGTAATGACGGGAAACGGTCGCTGGAATAAGCAATCAGACGTCTCAATTTGTTGAACGTTTGTTTTTGTGAATGTTACTAGAAAACAATGCGTAATTCTGATTTTGATATTGTTGCAATGCACATAAAGCATAGTTCAGCATTTCAAGTCATGAGCATTTGATAAAGGGGAAGGGGTGGCGTAAATAATTTCTGACTGCCAAGACTGCCATTTCTGACTGCCCTTCTCAAGAAACCCCATTATACCAAACCCTTCACCCACGCAAACACGCACTCAGTCCATGTTGGGTAGGGAAATAGAAACGGATTAGGCCCACGGGGGGGGGGGGGGTAAAACTGCACCCCCTTGAAGACAGGTTTCTGACGGGCCCGACCCCCTCCCCCCGGCAAAAGCAGGTTATGAATAATGTAGCCAGTCCATGTTAGTTTTTCGGAGATATCCTTGAAGAATTCTCAACTTATCAAGACAGATAACAATATAAATTGTAGATGGCAAAATAATCTGATCTGATTTTGCTTGCAATTTGTCTGCCTTTAACAGTCTAATTTCATAGTTATGCAATAAAAATCCCCATGGCAAAAGCAGGCCGCTACTTATAATTTAAAGTGTTTAGTCGGTCCATGATAGTGTCTGGGAGTTGTCTCTGAAGAATTCTCAACATATCAAGATAAGAGCTGATAATATAAAATGTAGATGGCAAAATAAAACGGCATGCACCTCTAAACATATGCTCATTAATTAATATGGTTACAAGCAACAGAAGGATAATCTTTAAATGATTGCAACGCATTATCTATTTTAGCTGGAATCAAGTTGTTTCTAACTCATGCGACAAAACGGAAAATGGTTTAGAAAATAAATCAATAAGATCAACGTTATACAATGTTGAAAACAAAACAGATAGTAAAAAATCTTATTCTAATTTAATTCCTAAATAAAGTCTCAACCCTCCAGACACTGGTGACATTTGACCGCATTTGAAAGACTTTATCTAATTTAAATAATCAAATCAAATCAAATCAAAAGTAAAACATGCAAACAGGTATAACTGCTTATTTGAGAATATCCGAGGAAATGTGTGTCCGGGATGTATGACGCAGATTTCAAGTCCTACATCGCCGTTGAATACCCTGAAAAGAAATCTGCTTATGATAAGTTATTCTTTTTATACCATGGTCAGAGCAATGGTCTCAGTATATAATAGTAAGTGATAAATCACATATTTGGGATATGGATGATATTGGGATTAGAGGGATGATATGGATATCAACCCGGGTATTTATTCAAAAATTTTCAATTTTCAAAAAAGTTATTTGTTTCAAAATTTTTCATTTTTTCAAACATTTTCTCTCATTCAAAAAGGATTTTAGATGTATGTTGCTCTTGACCATGGTATAAGGTCGTTATTCACCTGTCGGGATGATATTGAGAATATTCCTCGGATGGTATCAATATTTCACTCTGTCACTGCGTTCCCTCGGGAAATATTAATATCATGTGATATTCTCCATAGCAAATCCCTCTTGGTGAATAACTTCTTTGTATATACTTTCAACTAATTTAACAATGAAACAGAAACACAATGCATGCCAAACATTATCTATTGTATTATTGTATATATGGTTATTTCATAGTTTGCACTTGTATTCAGCAACTGTGTTTCTCAAACCCAATATGGGATAAACATTTTTAGGGTTAACACGTCAGACTTAACACGTCGCTTGAAGTAGTTACAGAAACGAGAGTTCTGACGCACCTTTAACATTGAGTCCTATGGGGAGGGACACGATTTTTCATAGTACCCTCCCTAACATGGGCTCCAATGGGGAGGGACATCTGTGAGCCTCCCTGAGCTCGGGAGGCACATACGGGGACCCCACCCCTCCCCCCTCGGCGTGGTGGCGTGTACATATTTCGGGAATCTCGGGCCCTAAGAGTAACGGACGCCCTACCCCACGACTATACGTTCCGGAAGTTAGCCATTTTGACAGGAAGTCAGCCATTTTGACCGGAAGTCAGCCCGGAAGTCAGCCATTTAACCGGAAGTCGGCCATTTTGAAGCTTTCTAGCAGGAAGTCAGCCATTTTGCATCTGTCTGGGCAAGAGGGTGACATCATAGCGGAAGTGAGGCATCTTTTAGTCGGCCTGGGTAGGTTTTAAAACGGAAGTTAGCCATCTTTTCCCTACCTCCTCCCACTTCCTCCTTACCTCCTCCTTACCTCCCCCCGCCTCCTCCCTACCTCATCATTACCTCCTCCCTATATCCTCCTTACCTCTTCCCACCTCTTCCTTACCTTCTCCCACCTCCTCTCTACCTCCTCCCGCTTCCTCCTTACCTCCTCCCACCTCCTCCCTACCTCATCATTACCTCCTCCTTACCTCCTCAAACCTCTTCCTTACCTCCTCCCACCTCCTCCCTACCTCCTCCTTACCTCATACCTCCTCCTACTTCCACCCAACCTCCTCCTGTCTCTTCTCCATCTTCCAAACCTCCTCCCCTCCCTTTACTTTAATATTCAATAGTTTATAATGTCATAAATGCCTGTTTATGTTTACAATTGATCTTAATTGACACATTTTGAACCAATCACAATACTGCACATTAGAATATTCTTATATATTTTAAGTTGTCCATGTTTTGAGTCATTTTACTGATAGATCTTGAACAGACAACATGTCTTTCAATTGTTCTGAGTGTAGTGTGAATTTTACGAGAGGTGATAACCTATCAAGGCATATGAATAAGTTTCATGGAGAAAAAATGCATCAGTCTGATGTTATGCTGAAACATCCGTTTACTATGATAGCAGGTATAGGCATGGACATGTTGAAATTAAAAGTCTGATAGGTTTCTAAATATAGAAAGAGAGCATGTCAATTTATTAAAAAAAAAATTTTTTGTTGTATTTTCAGCCGGACCAACATCGTCGGGGAAGACCTGGCTTATGAAGCACTTGATCAAAAATGTTGAACGGTATATATCCCCAATTCCTAGAAGAATCATCTGGTGTTATGGTCAATGGCAGCCTGCCTACGAAGAGCTAAGAAAATACCCACATTTGGAATTTGTGAAGGGAATACCAGAGGATATTGATGATTCAAGATACCTTGACACTTCAGTTCCTACTTTGATACTTCTCGATGATCTTATGAATGAGGCAACAAATGATCAACGGATATGTGATCTCTATAGCAAAGGCAGTCACCATCGAAATCTGTCTGTGATATGCCTACTCCAGAATATGTATCATCAAGGAAAAATGAATAGATCGATGAGCTTAAACTCTCACTATATGATACTGTTTAATAACCCGAGAGATCGCCAACAGGTGGCATTCTTATCGAGGCAGATGTACCCCGGAAATGGAAACAAGTTGGTCAGAGCATATACCAACGCAACTAGTCGACCCTATGGTTACCTGCTTCTTGATCTGAAGCAAGAAACTTCGGAGCACAGCAGATTGAAACCAAATGCCTTTACTAAAAGTGAAGTTGAATTTGAAAGTCATCACGATTCCCGCAACTTCAAGGAACCAATGAATGATTCAAAACACTTACTTGAAAGACAGGGTATTTCAGAAGTTGACTATCCGACGACAACATTTATAAATAGTAGTGATGTTAAGAACTACCCTTACATGGAACGTGAATTTCGAGAAGACAGCATGGTATCCTGTGATGACTGTGGTTTAGTATTTGATAGCATTCACGACTTACAGAGGCATATAAAAAAGTGGTGTCAAGATCAGGGACCACTACCCAAGAGGATGAGGACCCAATCTACCCAAAATATTGAGGAGAAGATTCCTCAAGACAAAGACAATGACGTTGATGACGATGATGGTGATTTGAAAGCAAATGAAACATTTGCATTCTTAAAGAAGTGGTCTATAAGACAGAATGAGGAAGACCACCGACGTAAAGTGGATGAGTATATGGATAGAGGGATGGATAAGACAGAGGCTGTAGAAAAGGCAGATAATAAACTATTGTCAAAGAATAAGGAAGAATTTATAAAAGGATATAAACAATTCGTCAAGCTAACGGTTGATGTAAAAGACAATGCGTTACACAGAAATATAATTGATTCAATAAATAATATGATGAGGAGGGGTGTCTCTGTGAACTTAGCCATTAGGAAGACACTTTTAAAAAACAAACACAAGTTTGATGAGGTCTTTATAGAGGATACAGACCAGGAAAGTAGCTCCGAGGAAGAACAGAGTGAATCCGAAAACGAGGCTGTTGAATCAAGCACTGAGTGATAAATATTAGCAATTTAAAGAGAGATCGTCATTAAGGAGTCAGATTCCGACAGTGTAAGATGGCATATCAAGACTATTTAAAGAAATTATACTTTGACAGTCGAAATTCTGGAGCCTTTGCTGGACCAGACAAACTCTATAGAGCTGTACTAAATGATGGGAAATACCAGCTGTCCCGTTATCAGATAAAGAAATGGCTGGACAATCAAGAAGCTTATGGCCTACAGAGACCTTATAAGAAACGATTCGCTCGTAACAAAGTATATGTCTCGCATATTGACGAACAATGGGATGCAGATCTTATGGATGTCTCTAATATATCATCGCAGAATGACGGGATAAAGTATATCCTGGTTGCGATTGACATTATGTCTCGCTTTGCCTGGGTTAGACCGCTACACTCCAAAACTGGAAAGGCAGTGGCGGAGGCTTTCGATGATATATTGAAAGAAGGTCGACAACCAGATGTCACTAGGACGGACAAAGGTCAAGAATTCCGCGCTAAGGTTGTACAAACATTGTTGAATAGATGGGGAGTCCGCCATTTTGTTACGGGTAATACCCCCAAGGCCAACTATGCAGAAAGATTGATAAAGACGTTAAAGACTAAAATAATGAGGTATATCACGTACAAACAGAACCATAGATTTATAGACAATTTACAAAACTTTGTGAAGAGTTATAACGCCACTTGGCATAGGGGTATAAAAATGGCTCCTAAAAATGTATCTAAAGACGATGAATTGGTTATTTGGTGGCGGATGTATTATCCTAAATCAACTATCGTTAAAACCAAATCTAATCACATCTTTAAATTCCCCATTGGAGCTCTGGTAAGAATTACCCAGTCGAGACATGTTTTTAGTAGAGAATACGACCAACATTGGACAGGGGAAATTTTTAAAGTAACGAAACGTTTTATTAGGCAGGGCCTCCCATTATATCGTTTAAATGATTTTCAAAATGAAGACATTAAGGGTACTTTTTACCAATCGGAGCTTCAAAGAGTACAAGCGAATGAAGATGATATTTGGAAAGTAGAAAAAATCTTGAAAACACGAACTAGACGAGGGCAACGGGAACATTTAGTGCGTTGGCAATATTGGCCAAAAAAGTTTGATTCGTGGGTTAAAGATTCCGATTTAATACCTTTGTAATTTGTGTATGATTCAATGAAGAATTTTGAATGTTATAATGTAAATATGTATTATAGTTGATGTATTTTGAAAAGAAGTGTGTTGACGAATTAGCAAATAAATATTTATCCCAACCAAATGTAACATCCATTAAACGGTATGATCTTAAATCGATGAAGGACGTTACACTAATTAAAGTTGATGGATGGTTGATTGATAATCGATAATCGAGCTAGGTCCGCACTTTAAAGTACAGTCCAGAGTAATTTGTTTCGTAAACTGACAGCTGGATGACCTTAAAACGATAAGACCTCGCGAGTACGAAACGCCTGGTTGATAGGTAATCGATAATCCGCCTGGGCCGCACTTTATAAATAAGGCAGTGACATTTACGACGCGTACTGGTTTATCGATTTATTGTTTTTGGCGGGAATTCGAATAGTATCCTTACAGTAAACGTACAAACGTGGGGTAGGGCGTCCGTTACCTTAGGGCCCGAGATTCCCGAAATATGTACACGCCACCACGCCGAGGGGGGGAGGGGTGGGGTCCCCGTATGTGCCTCCCGAGCTCAGGGAGGCTCACAGATGTCCCTCCCCATTGGAGCCCATGTTAGGGAGGGTACTATGAAAAATCGTGTCCCTCCCCATAGGACTCCATGTTAAAGGTGCGTCAGAACTCTCGTTTCTGTAACTACTGCTTGAGGCAAGATGCATAAACTATATAATTCCACGGCTATAACTTGAAAAACGCCACTGTTGTGTCTATGCCCCTTCTGTATCTTACCCACGGGAACCTACAAAACAGAAAAATATATACATGTAATGACATTATGAAAAGGGGAAGTCCCGTCTATATAAATCCCTAGGTTCAAGTCGTGGAAACATCCCCATATTTGCAACAAAACAATGATAAACCAAAGTCGGTAAGTAGTAGTTGTACCATATGCATGAATTGTAGCTTTTGGGAAGGATGATAAAACGCAAAAAAATAATTTAAATACTTGGTGAAGTCTGGCATTCATGATCTGACAGGAAATTTAGGGAAAGCCTTGATTATGATTAAACGTAAAAGCAAAAGTTGACCATTGTATCTTGGAGGTTATCATGACAAATGAAGACGACCACTGAATCCAAATCCAGTTCACTAAAACAATGTATTATAAACAAATAAACTAAATCACTATTACTATTACATGTATTATAAAATAATAAATAGATAACGTGTTTTATATTCGTACAATGATGAATACATTGCAGCAAAGAGCTTGAAACAATGTTCACTGTTTACCCAGTTTAAGTTAAACTAAATAACAGCAACGCCAAAGCGTAGAAAATTAATATTTGATCTTGAAAGTATTAACATCAATTGCTAAGATTTGAACATTATGCTCTTGATGCAGAACACAATAGTGTTTTACTTTAATCGAATATGTTTATAATCATATCATATGACATTAATGATTGCGTCCCATTTCATGATTATATGGAGATGTTACCTTGACATACACGTATTTTCAGAAATATTTGTTATCGTTGGTAGAAAACGGTAGATCTAACGTACTCTGGAAAATGCCCTACCTGCCCCTGCCGTGAATTGTGTTTTAACGTTTACTTTTTATTACCTTTAAATGCTTAGTTTCATCCTTGGTCAGAGGGAATAGCAAATATGACGTAAATAAAGGGATTACAAGCTTTATTCCTGTTCTAGTCTACTGTGAAGAAACGTATACCCAGTTTTTGGGTACCCGGTTTTTTCGACCGGGTACTTTCTCGACCGGGTACCGGGTACCAAGTTGGAATCCCGCATGGAGGATTTAGTACCCGGTACCCGGTACCCGGTACCCGGTTTTTTCTACAAACCCGTGTCGGTGATATCCAATATCCAGCCACGCGCTACTGTTTACACTTGAACAGTGAATGAAATGCGTTCTTTTGATTGGTTATTGCAGAATTATCAAATGATTCAATAGTAATTAGAGTTAAATAAATACTAATTTGACGTTCATTCATGATCTAAATAATATGTGTTAGAAATTACGTACATAAAAGTCTCACTTTCATTGAAGAAAGATTTATAGATCGCCTTCATCTCCGGGCTGACCTTTGTACTTCCGGTTCAGTAATTCTAAAAAATTTTAATAAAAATTCTAATAAAATGTCACTTTTAAAGAATACTGGGTAAGTAGCATCTTATATAATACAATTACAGTGTACAATGTATTTGCTTTACTAGTTGGCAAGGGTTTTATAGAGAAATTTAGGGAGTTTTCACCACTTCAGAAGATAACAAGTCTGCATCAAATAAATCACAAGTTTTTGAGGCTTACACACTCATTTTTTTTATTCTGTGAACCAGTTCATCAGTGGAGACGATAACCCCATTTAACGTGTAACACGGAGATTGCCATTTTGCACGTCAATTGACGTGAATCACGCCAATAAGCAGAATGCCCATTGTAATTCATAATTTGAAACACCAGGTTAATTAGAAGACCCAGTGTTTACTATATACACGATCTAAGTAATATTTCTTTTATAGTACGTATACTTAGGTAAACATTAATGATATATTAAATCCCAGGGAAGTATTTCATTCCAAAACTGTGGAGAAATGCCGTTCAATCTTGTGAATTTTCTGTCAATGTTACGAACCAATGAAGTCACCACCGAACTTGCATTCTTGGAAAGTCTAAATCGATCGATGGAACGCTTTTTATTGCATTTTCTTCAAGTATTTAATCTAGTCTAGCACTTGTATGAAGGAATTCGCGATCCTATGTGGGAATTTTGCGCTAAAACTAATCAAAGTTACCTCTCACGAATCCTAGAAAAACGCCATATTGGAATTACTAATACTTCTTCAATCGTCTAGATATCGTCTTTCCGACGGGTTTTACGACAAAATTGGTACCGACCCGATGGTATTTTAATCTCTTAACACAACGTAAACCCCAATTCCGAGAAAAGACCACTGAAAATCACTAAAATGGGGTCTACTTTCCCTCTTCTTTTTGACCGGAAGTGTTTTCCTGATCTCGATGTGTTGCTGATTTTTTCGTTTTTACCTGGCTGGATTTATATTTTAAACCTTCTTTGCAATGATCTAATGATTACCTAAATGAATTATAAAAAATTTAAATTCCTATCCTCATTAGATCAGAATTTATTAGTTTTCTTTCCTTCGTTTGTTTACTTCCGGTTTGCCATTGAATAAATATTTCTTGTAAACATTGACGTATGCACATCATAATAGTTGCTAGTTCAAAATGCAACCTGGACAATAGCAAATGTTTATGATTATAACTATAACATACGATGCAGATCATGATTTACCCACTAGTTTCCCAGTTTATAACTGCCTGTCGTCCTGCCGATAATATGTGAAACTTTTAAAAGATACGTCAATTGCCGTGCAAAATATTGCACGTCACTTGACGGACATGACGGCAATTGCCGTTATTATCTATTGACATGCGCACTTATGCTTCATAATTTCACGTCAATTGTCGTGCAACATGGCAATTGCCGTACTTCACGTTAAATGAGGTTATCGTCTCCACTGTTCATATGGTTAAAATAACAAAATAATGAAATGTTACGATGTGTCTACTTAGCAGTTTGTTCTATGTCATCCATCCTGCTAGGTTACATTGTGGAACTCCGCCCACCACGACACTGAAGGCAGTATTCTGAGGTTATAAAATCTAAATCTAAATAATTTCCCATTTGTAGCCCCTTGGAGATTTCCGGAATTGAACAAAGTAGCGAACGTTGTGATTTTTCAACTTTAGTTCGTTGTTTTTCACAACTTTATGTGTGGTGTTTTCATTTAGGAGGCGGTCTTATTTGAATGCATCATTTCAGGTCTTTATGAATCAATAGATCAATAAGCAGACTAAAAATTCATATTTAGCAGTTTTGTTCGTGTCGTACTAGGCCTGTTAGGCACGAAAAATAATTTAGCAGTTTTGTTCACTGTGTAATTGGGCCTTCTATAATCAGTAGCAAATGCTCGCAAAACATTTTCAAAAATATTTACTACTGTTTTCCTTGAAGAAATGGTAAGGTGACACGTCATTTAGTTACATGATCGATACAGTAACTAGTCACGTGATCAGACACATGTCACGTGATCAGACACGTGACACATGATCAGTCACATGAGCTTGCAAAATGGACGATCTAAATTTCCCAAAATTCTGTTAAGATCAAGATCGATATGCTGTTGCCTTCAGTGTCGTGTTTGGCGGAGTTCCACAATGTAACCTAGCAGGATGGATGACATAGAACAAACTGCTAAGTAGACACATGGTTAAACATTTCATTATTTGGTTATTTTAACCATATGAACTTGTTCACAGAATAAAAAAAATGAGTGTAGGCCTACAGTAAAATTTTATTTTTAAATGTTTGGAACTACTTTGAATTTAAGCAATCAAATGGCTATATTGCAATAGTTTATAAAAAGATAGAAACATATGTACTTGTCCTAACTTTTTAGCTCACATGGTGAGCTTTTGCAATCACTCACTTGTCCGTCTGTCTGTCCGTCCATCCGTCTGTCTGTCTGTCCGTCTGTCCGTCAACAATAGTGGCACGTTAACGTTTTAAAACCTCTGTCGATAGGATTCCTGTTTTAAGTTATTTCTGTTCAAGATCAATACAGAAAACTCCCCTATGACTCCTGGTTCATAAGCTCGCCTATTTTCAAAATGGCCGTCACTTTTGTCTCGCAAAATTCACTTTTGACCCATTTCCTTTAAAACCTCTGTCGATAAGATTCCTGTTTTAAGTTATTTCTGTTCAAGATCAATACAGAAAACTCCCCTATGACTCCTGGTTCAAAAGCTCGCCTATTTTCAAAATGGCTGTCACTTTTGTCCCATTTCCTAGCTTTACCAATAATTTCAGGTGTCCTACACTGTAAAAATCCATGTCAATGTAAAGGGTAGATATATTGTTACAAAAAATCAGCGAAAAATTATATCCATTTTTTTATTTTCAGCCATTTTAGTTAACATTGATTTGTCTATCTGACTCGCGAAATCCACTTTTCATCAATAACAGTGGCACGTTTTAAAACCTCTGTCGATAGGATTCCTGTTTTAAGTTATTTCTGTTCAACATCAATACAGAAAACTCCCCTATGACTCCTGGTTCAAAAGCTCGCCTATTTTCAAAATGGCCGCCATTTTTTGCGAAATTCACTTTTGACCCATTTCCTAGCTTTACAAATAATTTCAAGTGTCCTACATTGTAAAAATCCATGTCAATGTAAAGAAAAGATGTATGAAATAATTATCCCACCGAACGAAGTTCGAGAGGGATATAGGAAAGCCGTCCGTCCGTCCATGCCGTCCGTCCGTTCGTCCGTCCGTCCGTCTGTTTGTCCGGGTGATAACTCAAATACCGTTTCACGGATTTGATTCAAATTTAATAGGCTTATGCCTTATGGGTGTAGGACCTCTGCTCGAGAAGGAATTTTCAATATGGCCACTGAATTCAAAATGGCCGCCATTTTTCATAAAAAATGTAATCTTTAATAACTCAAATACTAGTTTGCGGATTTGGTTCAAATTTTATATGCTGATGCCTAGGGACAACGGAGTGTCGCACAACAAGAGATTTTCAAGATGGCCGCTTAATTTCAAAATGGCGGCCATTTTTCATAAAAATATGTAATCTTTGATAACTCAAATACCAGTGAATAGATTTGGTTCAAATTTTATATGATGATGCTTAAGGACACAGTAGCTATGTTCAACAAAAATTTTTCAAGATGGCCGCTTAATTTCAAAATGGCGGCAATTTTTCGTAGAAAACGTAATCTTTGATAACTCAAATACCAGTGAACGGATTTGGTTGAAATTTTATATGATTATGCCTAGGGACACAGTAGGTCTGTTCAAGAAATAATTTTCAAGATGGCGGCTGAATTTCAAGATGGCGCCCAATTTTCGTAAAAAACGTAATCTTTGATAACTCATACACCAGTGGATTTGGTTCAAATTTTATAGGCTTATGCCTTATGAGTGTAGGACCTCTGCTCAAGAAGGAATTTTCGATATGGTCGCTCAATTCAAAATGGCCGCCATTTTTTGTAAAAAATGTAATTGTTGATAATTCAAATACAAGTTGACAGATTTGGTTCAAATTTTATATGCTGATGCCTAGGGACAAAGGAGTTTTGCACAAAAAGAAATTTTCAAGATGGCCGTTTAATTTTAATATGGCGGCCATTTTTCGTAAAAATATGTAATCTTTGATAACTCAAATACCAGTGAACGGATTTGGTTCAAATTTTATATGATGATGCTTAGGGACACAGTAGCTATGTTTGACAAAAAATTTTCAAGATGGCCACTTAATTTCAAAATGGCGGCAATTTTATATGATTATGCCTAGGGACACAGTAGCTCTGTTCAAGAAATAATTATCAAGATGGCGGCTGAATTTTAAGATGGCGGCCAATTTTCGTAAAAAACGTAATCTTTGATAACTCATATACCAGTGAACGGATTTGGTTCAAATTTTATATGATGATGCCTAGTTCACAATGGTATAAACTAACTTTGTGCCAAATTTCATGCTTCTATCACAAAGTGCACAAACATTTCAACATTTACACTAGCTATAATAAGCATAATATGTTTTGTTCGGTGGGATTTGCCACTCCGTGGAGTTGCTGTTTTTCTAGTTTTGTTACGAGAAATCAGCGAAAAATTATATCCATTTTTCAGCCATTTTAGTTAACATTGATTCGTCCATCTGTCTCGCAAAATCCACTTTTGGACCATTTACCTTAAACCCTCTGTCGATAGGATTCCCGTTTTAAGTTAATTTTGTTCAATATCAATACAAAAAACTCTCCTATCACTCTTGGTTCAAAAGCTCGCCTATTTTCAAAATGGTCGCCATTCTTGTTTCGCGAAATTCACTTTTTGCCCATTTCCTAGCTTTACAAATAATTTCAGCTGTCCTGCATTGTAAAAAGCCACCATGTTTAAACGTAAACCATGATACCATGGTATACCATGGTTTACCATGGTCTATCATGATCGGCAATGAAATTACCATCAACTCTGACCATGGTGGCAATGATGTTTTTTTGGTCAATTTTTGACCATGGTATACCATGGTATATCATGTTATACCATATTTCATGGTATTTCATGTCCAAAGTTTGCCATCAAATACCATGGTATTTCATTGCCATGTTCCTGACTATCATTTACCATGGTATTACCATGGTATATCATGGTTGATTGCATTTCATTGTAAGATGTGACAATCAAATACCATGGTATTTCAATGCCATGTTCCTGACCATAATTTACCATGGTATATCATGGTTGATGGCATTTCATTATAAGATGTGACAATCAAATACCATGGTCATACCATGGTATTTCATTGCCATGTTCCTGACCATCATTTACCATGGTATTACCCTTGTATATCATGGTTGATGGTATTTCATTGTACAATTTGACAATCAAATATCATGGTCATACCATGATATTTTATTGTTATGTACCTGACCATCATTTACCATGGTATTACCATTGTATATCATGGTTGATGACATTTCATGGCATTTCATTGTACCGTGTGACAATCAATTACCATGGTCATACCATGTCATTTCATTGCCAAAATCATAACTCTCATTTATCATGGTTTTATAATTGCATTTCATGGTTGGTGGTATTTCATGGCATTTTATTGTCAAACCTGACCATCAAATACTATGGTCACACCATGGTATTTCATTGCCATAATCATAACTATCATTTATCATGGCATATCATTGCATTTCGTGGTTGATTGTATTTCATAGCATTTCATTGTCAAACCTGACCATCAAATACCATGGTTATACCATGGTATTTTATTGCTAAAAAGAACTCTACAAGAGTCTCAAGACTAAAATTGGTCAGAGTTGAAATGGATCATGAAATGCAATGAAATACTACGTTTAACCATGAAATGCAATGAAATACAATGATTGATCATGATATGCAATGAAATGCAATGGTCTTTCTTGCAATGCAGTGAAATACAATGAAAGGCCATGTTCAAAAAGTATTTTTTACATGAAATATCTTTATTAATAAATGTTGATTAGATAACCAAATTATTATAATTAGTGATTCTGATATTCATCAAAATCACAACTTTATATACTTTTGTTCCTTTATTTAATTAATTAATTTCTATTATGAATAATTAAGTTAATAACCCTAGAAACAATTTTTTTTTTGTTAAACAAATATGCTTTACTTTTATTTGACTGTTGTCGGTTAAATAGGAGATCAACTTAATATTTTGTAAGTCAAACCTCCAGTCTTCGATTAAACATCTTGACTGTACTTCATTGCACTTGATGGTTTGCAACCAAGAAATACTGCAAAATAGCAGTATTTTTAAATGCAAAATTTTAAGTATAGTTTCCACAGTATACCATGGTAGATTGTGATAATTAAATGGCTCCATTGCATATCATGGTTAAATGTTTAGACCATGATATCACTGCATTTGATGGTATTTGACCATGAAATACTGTGAACAGTGGTATTTTTTAGATACAAAATTACATGTTAATTGACCATGGTATACCATGGTATATCATGATCGTTAAATGGCACCATTGCATTTCATGGTCAGGAGCGTTTTTTTAACATGGAGTTTCCCATTGAAAAAATACTGCCGTTTCACAGTATTTCATGGTCAGAAACCATCAAATGCAATGATATCATGGTCAAGAAACCATCAAATGCAATGATATCATGGCCGAGAACTTGACCATGATATCATTGCATTTGATGGTTTCTGACCATGAAATACTGCGAAACGGCAGTATTTTTTCAATGGAAAACTCCATGTTAAAAACGCACTGTTAACAATGAAATGCAATGGTGCCATTTAACGTTCATGATCGGCCATGGTATTACCATGGTATTTCATTGCATTTCATGGCCATATACCATGGTATACCATGGTCATACCATGGTATACCATGGTATGGCCATGGTCCATTTCAACATGGAATGTCACTGTAAAGAGTAGTTGTATGAAATAATTTTGTTACAAAAAATCGGCAAAATATTATATCAGTTTTTTTTATTTTCAGCCATTTTAGTTAACATTGATTTGTTCATCAGTCTCGCGAAATCCTCTTTTGGACCATTTACTTAAAACCTCTGTCGATAGGATTCCAGTTTCACGTTATTTTTGTTCAACATCAATACAAAAAAACTCCCCTTTGACCCCTGGTTCAAAAGCTTGCCTGATTTCAAAATGGTCGTCATTTTTGTCTCGCTAAATTCAATTTTGGCCCATTTCCTAGCTTTACAAATAATTTCAGGTGTCTTGCATTGCAAAAAGCCATGTCACTGTAAAGAGTAGTTGTATGAAATAATTTTGTTCCAAATAATTGAAAAAAAATTATATCCGTTTTTTTCAGCAATTTTACTTAACATCGATTTGTCCATCTGTCTCTCCGTCAGTCCAAAATAGTGGCAAGTGGCTTGAAATAATTTTGTTACAAAAAATCAGCAAAAAATTATATCCGTTTTTTTCTGTCACCATGTGAGCCCAGTACCCACGGTACTAATTTTTTTATATTTCAGATACTAGTCATATACATGTATAAATGTATAATGTCCAGTAAAGCTGTGGCCTTTTGTAGGGAGTTTCATTCATGTTAATTTTTCCGAAAATAACATGGCTGAGAAGCATCAAAAAATAAGAGGCCACAGATATGATAGCTAAACTGCAAAACAAACTAAAATATACAAAAGTTAGGACATGTATAAATGTTTCTATTTTTATACTGTTTCAATATGGTCTTTTAATTGCTTATTTTTTAGATTCAAAGTAGTTCAAACCTTTAAAATTTTACTGTAGATCTTAACAAAATGATAAAATGAAGTTACAACACACTCACAGTCATAGTGAGTCTGAGCTGAGTGTTCCCATAAATACACAGAGAGCCAATGTTTTACGATTTTAAGTCTCCGAGTAGCTGTACCGAAGCCATTATGGGGCTAGACTATATCCTCTAGTCTGAAATTTTTTTGAAAAATTATTTGGAATGAAAATATTCAGACTATAGCCCACACATATGTTAAAATCTGGGATTGAATAATATTTTTGTTTACATAGACAAAAGACACATCAAACTATTGAATGTTGATCTTTATATTTCATTGAGATTGATAATATGTCAGAAAGGAATATTGAGTTTATTAATTTATATCAGAGTGAGGAAAAATGGTTAAATGTTCTCAGAAAAAGTTTAAAAATCTGCATAATTTATCTGAAAAATAAAAATAAAGTTTTCTAAAAACGCAATTTTTTCTTATTTTTATTTTTATTATTTTTTATATAAATATTATTATGGGAAATTTTCAGAATGCACCAGAGAGGGTCTAAATTTCAAAATTTTCTGGGGGGAGGGGCATATACGCTATACTTTGTTTCCGCCCCCCCCCCCCAATTGATTATACTACCTTCATTAGGATTAGATGATTCATTCTCCTATTTTCAATGAAAACATGCGGATTTTGGTCTGAAAAACCACAAATTGTTCTCAGATGACTCTTGAACGTAAAAAATGGTCCTTTCATTCAGTGCAATTTGAGGAGCAATTTGCTACCTGATAATATTTTCTTGGAGCATTTTTGTTGCTACCTGAATATGGGAATTTGCTCCTTGTTTTGGTAGAAGGTAGCAAATCCTTGCTACTGGTAAAAAAAGTTAAGGTCAGACCCTGAAGTGCCATTCAAAATGGCCGATTGGGTAAATTAATTTGCATATTTGTTACTTCTCCTAGCTTTATTTCCACTTGACAATATGCTATGTTACTTTTTGTAGCATTTAATTGTACCTTACTACTTAATTGAATTGTTGCTATGTTGATTTTTGAGAAGTGAAGCTTCATAGAATTGATAATTTTGTGCAGAAAATTTCCTGTTTTTTTCCCACACGAGGGACATGATGATATATAGACAGAATTCTCTAGGTTCAGTCTATTGGATATAGACTAAGTATGGGGCTCTTGCCTTGTCACTTTTTACATCCGTTGAGAAATATTCCTCATGACACAGGTGCTCCCTGGGATAAATACGTCCATGCTGAGTAATAAGAGTGTGGGGTCATCCTGCAAACAGATAGACCAATCGTACAACTTATGAAAATCCTAAGTGGCCATCTGATGCAAGAATATGCACTATTTGGAGATACAGGTACCTGTATCTCCAAAGTGCAGTATGGCTATATTATACTGAAGCTGAAATCATTTAAAGTAAATCATATTTTTGAATCCATTCCTTCTGATTTGTGCCCTTGAAAAAAATTCCAACCACCCAATCTTGAAGTTGAAGTGGTGGCAATTCAGAGATTTGACAAAAGGCAAAAGATTTTAATCTTATTCATCATGTTAATGGATTATTTGTTTGCTACTTCATGTACATGTAGTTGCCTAGTTTTCTAGTTTATTTAGCGTAGGTTAGAAGTCACAATTAGATTTCTCAACCTCAATCACAATCTTCAACATTTCTATCGTTGTATACTACAGGAAGCTAGCAGGAAGAACTCTATTCATCACTGGGGCAAGCAGGGGTATTGGAAAGGCAATTGCCTTGAAGGCAGCAAGAGATGGGGCCAATGTTGTTATAGCAGCTAAAACAGCGGAAGCACATCCCAAACTACCTGGGACCATATACACTGCTGCTAAAGAGAGTTAGTCAGAAATACAGGGTGGTCCAAAAAAGTGAACCCCTGCAACAGGCCATATTTCCCTTATTACTAGCAGGAATTCTTTCATATTTTCACATGTAGTAGAGGAATGTCTAAAATTTATGTTGGTACCACACATTTTTCTTAGTCTTGAATTTTGCAGAAATTATAAGCCCTAACCAAACATTACTGAATATGGATAAAATGTGATTTTCAAAATCCGCGATTCTTAAACCCTTCAACACCTTTCCCCTGACATTTTTTAAGCTGCAGTCTGAAAGATCTAATATTTTCTGACTTTGTTCAACTTTGAATCCTGCACATCATGGCTTAAAACTAGGTAGAGATTAAAAGGTGGATTGGATCGAGTGGATTGGATTCATGTAAAAGGTGGATTGGATCGGGAATCTTCAAAATGTGGAATTTCTTATAAAAAAATTTCTGTTGATCTCCCTCTAAACAGTTTCCCTCTACAGTATTACAGGTCCCTTTTGAGAAATCAGAACAAAGCAATGACAAATACATACTCCAATTAGTTCATGGACACTCTTAAGTATTTAACCGCTTTCCATTGTAAATCAACTTTTGTAAGACAAAGATCTTTAGAAAAAGAAAACCTGTCATTCAAATTAATGTGTGAATGTTCACAAAACATTTCTGGTATGTTCAGTTTGGATTGAAAACAGATGATATGGATCTTCAAACCAGTCTGCCTTATGATTTATGAAATGTCTCAAATTACACTTGGAATGAATAAGATCGCGTATCAGAAAGCGGGTACCAGGTCATCCTTCTAGCCCACCCCAGCAAAATAATATTACATCTATTATTTGACATTGTGCAAGTGAAGAGAGCACCAATCTTCCTAAAGGGAGATCAATAGATTTTTTAAAGGAAAATCCATATTTTGAAGATAGCCAATCCAATCCACCTTTTACATGAATCCAATCCACTCGATCCAATCCACCTTTTAATCTTTACCTAAAACTAGCATCCTACTTTTGTTAGTTGCAAAGTTATTGTGATCCAAAGAAATGTTCTAAGCTTCCATAGAAGAAAACATTTTCCAGTGAAATCGCGACTATATGATCTTGGAATGTCAATATCTTCATAAATCATGGACCAATTCTAATGAAATATGGCTCAAAACATTGAATATTATATTGGATTTTCTTTTGATTTTTTAAAGCTAATTGATGAAGGGTTTCTCAGATACCCAGTTACAGGGGGTAACTTCCTTCCACAAGAGGCCCCCCTCTAATTGTTTTTGTAAGTAACATACCCCTGAGCTGTTGAATGGTTAAAATTGCTTCAAAAATCAATGAACGTGTGAAATGTGTTTTTTGCTTAAATTGTGTCCCTTTTGTCATATGGTAGGGTTTTAAACTTGTATCTTTGACTGAAAGCTGTTTTAAGATCATCCAATGTGTTTCAACTATTTCTGTGAATCACATTGGTAAAACTTTGCACACATCTTATTTTCAGGCATGTTTGTTAAACTCTTGTAATTTCTTCAAAATTTAAGACTGAGAATAAATTATGGCATCAACCAAAATTTTAGACCTTTCTCTACAACATGTGATAATATGAGTCTATTCATGCAAGTATTAAGGAAAATATAGCCTGTTGCAGGGGTTCACTTTTTTTTGGACCGCCCTGTACTTCTTACAATAGAATTTTATATCATGCCTATTTTCTAAAAAATCTATCAGACTTATCTTATGGTAATACTCTAACATTATCTCAAAGAAAATTCAAAAATGGATGTGCCTTTAGACTTGTTTGTGAGAGGTGCTGTGAGAGTTGATTAGAGGTGTTCACTTCAGAGAGCTGGCGCACACTACATACATGTTTCTGTACTTTTGTTTACTTTTAGTTGAGGAGTTGGGTGGTAAGGCTCTACCATGCATAGTTGATGTTCGTGATGAGGACCAAGTAAGATCTGCAGTCAGCAAAGCTGTAGAAACATTTGGAGGAATTGATATTCTTGTGAACAATGCTAGTGCTATTAGTCTGACTGGCACTGAGCAGACCAGCATGAAGAAGTATGATCTCATGAACCAAGTGAATGCTAGAGGAACATATCTATGGTAGGTGATCACTCAAATGCGGTACTAATCACCTCAAATGTGATACTAGTTACCTCAAATATGATTCTAGTCACCTAGTTACCCCAAATGTGATACTAACCAACTCAAATGTGATACAATTCCAGTCACCTCAAATGTGATACTCATCAATTCAAATGTGATACCAATCACCTCAAATGTGATACTAATCTGAATCACCTCAAACGTGATATCAATCACCTCAAATGTTAGCACAATTCATCATAACCTTTGCTCTCTGAAAGAATAACACATGGATTTACAACTTACAAGGTTTCAGTTGTTCAAACCTCACTTTAATTTTTCCTTCACTTCACTGAGTTGAAAAAACAAATGGTAATGACTTTCATTGAAGCATTAAGCCCAACTATATCAGTTCTTGTATTATGAAGACAAGTGCTAATGATTGTCTCAAAGCTGGCATAAACTACTAATTACAGTAACATGTCTTGTGACTTTGTTAGATAAACATCAATTCAACAGGACATAATCAGTGTTTTCCTTTCGTTGTAAAGATTTACGTCACACTGAGGTAGACCGTAGAAAATTTGAAAAGTGGATGTTACTGGTTAGTTAGTTTCAAAATCTTCCAGTCATATTCAAGATCTACATGTTCAAAACCTTCAGGTAGATGGACAAGGGTAACATTGGACATATTATTAGCATGTTGTAAACCACCTTTGAAGTCAAACATGAAAAAAATACTTCAAATACATAATTATTCCATATCACAGCTGTGTATACTGTAGACTATCTCTTTGTAGCTCCCAGGTCTGCATACCTCATCTGAAGCGAGGCACAAATCCACACATTCTTAACATCAGCCCACCTTTAAACATGAAATCAATGTGGTTCAGAGGACATGTTGGTAAGTATTCAAAGTATTTCCTCAAATTATACAACAAACAGTTAATATTTTAATAACATGTAATAAACATGCAAAGAGAGAAATAACGAACCTTCCAAATTCTTGTGAGTGATAATATCGAGAATAAGATACCAGTATAAAACAAAATAAATTGTACATGATGCAGCACATTCCTGTATACTATAGCATTTTTCATGTTAAGTGCTGCCATCTTTCAATGGGTCTCTTATAGGTGTTGTAGGGTAAGGGATTGCCTTTCATTTTCTGTAACTTGGGGGTATTTAAGAGAAATGTTAGGCTTCGTTCAGTAGAGAGTTAGATGGGGGGGGGACATCACACATCATTTCTTTTCATCTTATTAATCTCATTTTCATTCTTTATCTTTGAACAGTTTTATTATCCCAACGAACGAAGTTCGGTAGGGATATAGTGAAGCCCTCCGTCCGTCCGTCCGTCCGGAAGATAACTCAAATATTAGTTGACGGATTTTCTTCATATTTAGTGGAAAGATGTATATTGATGATAAGTTTTTTTCAAGATGGCCGCCGCTTTAAAAATGACGGGACTTTTTCGCAAAAATCATAAATTTTTCATTCTAAACCAAAGTAATTAATATTATTGTTTGAAATTTTGGTAGTTTATTCGCAACATCTATCTATTTCACATATATTCCGTGTTTTTCATCCTGACCCCCAGGGGCCGTGTATGGGGGGTCAGGAAAACAGAAATTTTCGCTAATTTTTAGATCTCTCTGAAGTATAGCTTTATTATACTCAAATGAAAGGCAATTAAGAGTAGATTGCAAATATTGTATCTTTTTTCTGATTCGAGCCTTGTAAACTTCAAAATGGCCGTCTAATGTACGATTTCGCAATAATTTTTCGATCCCTTCAACGTATGGCTATGTATGGCTATATAATACTCAAATTGAAGGAATTTTGGAGTTGATTACAATTATGGTATTATTTTTCAGATTCGTACCTCAGAAAATTCATAATGGATTTTTTCAAGATGGCCGCCGCTTTAAAAATGACGGGACTTTTTCGCAAAAATCATAAATTTTTCATTCTTAACCAAAGTAATTAATATTATTGTTTGAAATTTTGGAAGTATATTCGCAACATCTATCTATTTCACATATATTCTGTGTTTTTCATCCTGACCCCCAGGGGCCGTGTATGGGGGGTCAGGAAAACAGAAATTTTCGCTAATTTTTAGATCTCTCTGAAGTATAGCTTTATTATACTCAAATGAAAGGCAATTAAGAGTAGATTGCAAATATTGTATCTTTTTTCTGATTCGAGCCTTGTAAAATTCAAAATGGCCGTCTAATGTACGATTTCGCAATAATTTTTCGATCCCTTCAACGTATGGCTATGTATGGCTATATAATACTCAAATTGAAGGAATTTTGGAGTTGATTACAATTATGGTATTATTTTTCAGATTCGTACCTCAGAAAATTCATAATGGATTTTTTCAAGATGGCCGCCGCTTTAAAAATGACGGGACTTTTTCGCAAAAATCATAAATTTTTCATTCTTAACCAAAGTAATTAATATTATTGTTTGAAATTTTGGAAGTATATTCGCAACATCTATCTATTTCACATATATTCTGTGTTTTTCATCCTGACCCCCAGGGGCCGTGTATGGGGGGTCAGGAAAACAGAAATTTTCGCTAACTTTTAGATCTTTCTGAAGTATAGCTTTATTATACTCAAATGAAAGGCAATTAAGAGTAGATTGCAAATATTGTATCTTTTTTCTGATTCGAGCCTCGTAAAATTCAAAATGGCTGTCTAATGTACGATTTTGCAACAATTTTTCAATCCCTTCAATGTATGGCTATATAATACTCAAATTGAAGGAATTTTGAAGTAGATCACAATTATGGTATTATTTTTCAGATTTGTACCTCAGAAAATTCAAAATGGCTGCTTTGCAGGAATTCACAATTTTAAAATCTAAATTTTTCAATTTTAACCAAAGTAATGAGTATAATTGATTGGAATTCGGTAATTGATATTTTGTTCGTTGGGATTTGCTACTCTGCGGAGTTGCCATTATTTTATACTGAAGAGTGTAATTGTACATGTTTAGTCTTTTACTTGGAATATAGTATAGTTTTATGAGTATATTAATTCTGTGTTAATCTTGTCTTTTTTACATAACAAGACCAATCCATATTATTTTATGAAGAACCCACAGAGCTATTTAAACAACAAAGCTCGAAGCTTCAATACATTAGAAATACTATATATGTCTGAATATGATTGTACGCACATAGAGTATGTACATAAAAAACTAGCATACTACAATGTTGTATATTTGCTTTGTGTTCCAGCCTACACAATGGCCAAATATGGCATGTCAATGTGTGTACTTGGGATGGCAGATGAATTCAAAGATGATGGAGTAGCTGTCAATGCACTTTGGCCTAGGACAGGTAACATGACAGATCACGTTGTTATATATAAAGACCCCATAGATGAATTCAGTGGAGTTTTATAATTGAAATATCAATTACATAGAGGCACAACAAGTGTTCCCTCAAACTAACTGTCCTTTAGGATTAGATTTCCACATAAATTTGACCCTTGTTACTATGGTAACCATAACTCTAAGTTGGGAGATATAATGTCATTAAATGTAATTTCACAATCTTAAACAATGTCAGTCTCAGAAAAAATCCCTTGATAGGCCTATAAGAGCAATTGTATCTTACTGGAGATTCCCTAAAAAATATTGTTTTTGTTTTTATTTGAAACCACAGCACAACTAGTACATGCTAAGACTAATAAATATCTAATAATATTTAACTCTGATGTATATATGTATACTAATACTACTCTCATACAGTGGTGTGGACTGCTGCCTCACAATTTCTTGGTGGAGGTGATGAAAGCAGACAAGCTGGCTGTCGAACAGTTGACATCATGGCTGACGCAGCTTATCTTATACTAACTCAAGATAGCACTGAATTCACAGGAAACTTTTGCATTGATGATGCAATCTTGAGTGCTATTGGGATCACTGATTTCTCTCCTTATAGTATAGTTAAAGGTAATACTGACTTTTAAAGTGTGCCTTGGAAGGATGTTAGAATATGAACTCACCTTACAGGGTAGGCTACAAATCAATGAACTCTACAATACAAGATGCGCTATAATATGTGCAAGATTTTGCAAATATGCAATAGATACATCCCTATAAGAGTTCATAATATTCTAGCATCTTCCTGGGTACTTTGTCTAATTAAGTCACATGTCTAATTCTTTATCTTTAATTCAGCCATCTATACAGCTGCTATGGAGATGCTCGGAGGAGGTGAGAGTGTTGCAGCCGAGTGTCGCAAAGTTGACATAATGTCTGATGCGGCATATGCAATATTTAGAAAGGACAGTAAAACTTACACAGGCAAATTCCTCATAGATGATGATGTATTGAAGGAAGAGGGCATGACAGACCTTGATGGGTATGCCTGTGTGCCTGGTGAGTTTGGCTAGATATGTGTAGATGTGATTTATACAAGTTGCATGTTTGTGCTTTCTGTTTCAATGTCACATGTTGTATATAGGAATATAAATATGTGAATTCTGTGTTTATTTAAGGAAGTAGATTGGATAGAGTTAAAATATGTTTCCCTCACAAGTCACAATTCTAATTTTATTTAAAATTATTAAAAGTTTAAGATGTAAAATGTCCACATTTAATTATTTGAATTTTTAAAACTATTACAAGGTTACATTAAATTGTAACTGATCCTGAAATAAAGCCTTTTGAACGACAATAGTTAATGAGTTAGTTAATGAAAACACAGAAAAAATAGTGTAATAAACTTGTGACTATCCCTTCAACTTCCTAAATTCATAATCGCATTTTAGAAACTCTTGTTTTCTCCTGTTTAAGGTTACTACCACTACCTAAAGTGGTGACATACGAGTTGTAGTCACCATTTTTATGTCGCCATCAGAAGTGGTGACATATTGTTATAGTTTCCAACTTTTATGTGGATGGTTTTCAGTGGTTGCTGTTTGGTGGTTGGCATTCTGATTCAGCAGTCTGCATCTAACAAATGACAGGTGGTGACATTTTGCATGTTAATACCTTGTTTTTACTGCTATAACTTGCTGTTAGTTGTTTGTGTCAGCATCTATAGACACGTCGCAAAAAGCTGGCACACTTGTGTTTTTAGGGTATCGCATGAATGTAACTTTAATTCTTCGGAATATAAGATAATATTCTAATTAAAATTATATATCATTTTAAAGCTGCTTTAATGAAGTTTTCAAATCAAGTACACTTCTTTCACAATTCTTGCGTGTTCTTTTTTAAAAAAGAGTTTTTTACCCCAAAATCTGCCAAATATCCGCTGTCGACACGTTACATTTTGAATAATTTTTCGTCTTTAAACGCACAAAACTCAAACAATATTTGAATATTATACTTTATTAGCGTCTTGATAAAGGTAGATGGAAGTGTTATTTCAAAGGATGAATTCTAGTAAGGGTCCAATATTGTGACGTCATATAGTTTGAAAAATAGAATCTGTCGACATCAACCTTTTTTGCTCATTTTTTGTTACCTGCATCTTTTCAGGTGTTCATTAAACAAAAAATACGAGACCAATTTTTAATATATCATACATGATTATTTTGCTCATAAACTCTAGTTTATTAATAAATAGTTGATTTTGTTCGCAAACGTATGTGTTTTTTGTTGTAATGGAAAAGTGGAGGATGAAAGGTTTTCAAAATTCATTAAAATAGGGCGAATTTACGCCATTCACCTATTTTCAAACACAGCAACACATATATTTATTTCACCTAAAATATCAATTGATTCGTGTTTTATGATGCTCCTAACCCATTGTTAATATGAAACAATGGGAACATCAAATAAATTGGCCTTGTTGCAAGAAAATCTGGTTGTACATCTAGCCCTAAACAAATGTTTTTTTTTTATTTATTTTAAATTGATTCCCGTGTTCCAGGTGCAACCCTCATGCCAGATTTCTTCCTGGATCCTGAAGACCCTGTCACACAAACACCCAAGTGGGACGGTGCTGCCCCTGAAGCTGCCCAGACAGAGCCCACTGGACCAGTTGCTCAAACATTCAACCAAATCAAACCCTTGCTCAGTGAGGAACTAGTCAAAGGCACTGGTGGCGTCTTTCTCTTCAACTTGGCAGGTGAGTGTTCTTGAAACCACATTTCATGAAAAATGATCGTTTTTAGGGATTTTGTGAGATTGGCTACATTTAGTTTTCAATTGTTTGGGCAAATTATTTATGAAGCGCTTTTTTCAGTATTACATAAAACTCTGGTCAAATTCCTTATTATTTTCCTTTAAAATTCTTCTGCACAAATTGCCAAAAATATATTAAGTCGACCTTTACAAGTCAGTTTGAATTCGCAACTCATTTTTCCGAAAATTTGAAATACATTGTTTAATGAAATCTGACTACAGAATTTTTTGACTTTAATTAGTAAACTATGTAGTCATCATTAAAATGCTTTTAAAATGAAATGGACACAAAACAGTTCAATTGATCTAAAAAATCTTTTTCCAGGGGATGTGAAGGAACAGTGGTTTCTAGACTTGAAGAATGGTGCAGGGTCTTTAGGACAAGGTGAAGCACCTCAAGGCAAGGCTGACTGTACCATGACTATGTCAACGGACGATTTTGTTAAAATGTTTTCTGGAAAATTAAAACCAACATCAGCATTCATGACAGGAAAGTTGAAGATCAGTGGAAACATGGCTCTTGCAATGAAGCTGGAGAAACTGATGGCATCAATGAAGAAGGCAAAGCTTTAAGCTGGATACTAACAATATTCCAAAGCAGTTCAAAGTATTAGAATGCAATCATTTCCAAATATGACTCAGGCATGCACGACATGTAAGAATCTAAAGTGTTATGGAACATTAAAAGTGTAGAGAAATGTATGAAATGATCAAATTCCTGACAAAAATTTCAATCAAAACTTCATATCCCTTATGAAACAGTAACATATTATAAATATGTACATGTACAGTGCAACTAGAATTCATGTTGAAATGCATAGAGAATATAGATGCTACTCGTATGTGGGTGAGATAATACAGTAAGATATAAATTAATATTGTCTAATATTTTTATTGGTAAATTCTAATGTTTCAATACAAATTAATTATTTGGATGTACATGTATAAATATTTATCATTGTTATTACATGTACAGTAAATGCATACAAAATGCTATTATGTATATCCTGTATAAATGTTTATACAATTGTAGAAATTAAGCTCTATGGATATGAGAAGTTATAATTAATATAATTTTACACAAAAATAAATAATATTTAAAGTGACTTTTCTGTGTTGGTCATCTTTATTTATGATTATAAGAAAAAGCATTGAGGTTACAATTCTGAAACTAATATGACAATATCACTGTTTTTGATGGAATTTTGGAATGTGCATTAATGGATGGTATAAAATCAGTGAATCGGAGCAATATATTGGCACTTCAAAAATGCTCAAAGATAATGAATATTACATCTGCTAATATGCAAGAAAATGTATAATACATGACATTTATTAGTGTTTTGCATTCTAGCAGAGTACATGCTGTATAACACAAGTGTTACAGAATGATCCAATGCTGATGTGAGTTCTGCTGTCTGTGCAAGTCATATAGTCCATTTTGTGGTATTGCCACATTATATAAATGGGCCTGTTGTCTGGCATGGGCATTGACTCGAGCACTCAGGTATTGACTTTTTAACAATGCAAGCTCTTGGGTCTTATGACATGATATTGGCAAAATTTAATTAAGCCAAACAGTTTGTAACTAAAGCTCCACAAATGTTTGGTATTGCACTATTGTGAGTTCTCTGATAGTGTATGGTATGTCATTTCCCCTTGATTATTTCAGTTCTTGCATCTGTTAGAGCATATCCTAGCCAGTTTTTGCCCCTCCATGTGTGTTTGTTCTTTGCCTTTGGGTTATCAGCACCTAAGCCTATCCCCCATATAGTGTCTCTTGGACTAGCCTCAACTAAAATTGTCCCATCTGTCTCCAGTAGAACCTTCTTCAGTTCTTCATTTTGAGAAAACTGAAAAGTTAAAAATTGAAACCCATACCTGACTGTGAATAATGAGATAGGATATGTTTTGATTATTGGGTTAAAATTATTATGATTTGTTACTGTAACGACCCTCACTCTGCATGGTAAGTGCAAAAGGTATTGGTAGCGTTAAAGGGTTGATGAGTGAGTGGAAGAATCGTCACATTATTACCGGGTCCGTGTTGTGATTGTATATGCTCTCAAGGGTTTTACAGACATGATTGATTGAATGGCAAAATGGCTGAATATGTCGCACTGCGACATAAAACATACACCTAACTGAAAAAACAGACGATTTAGTTTAAATATAAATGATGACATAATTATGGGTTTATTTACAATGTGATTATAAATTGAGTATAGTAATTATGACAATAACACACATAGTGTGGAAATATATATATGAATAAAAGTTCTGATATTGTGACACATGAATGATATATGGTGCAGCGTTACTCAATGGCAACGGGTACCCATATTCAAGGATAATGCACAAAGGTGGATCGTTATGCAACTAAGATCCCTGAAATGTGGTTACGATGGTATACATAGTATTTCCTATCAAGTACAATATATACTTAAGTAAGATTACATAGTTACCAAGAAGCTGATACTGCAAATACACATTAGTGAGCTCATATTCATAAATCCTACATTAACTACACATATAACATACAATACTTTCATCTGGGAGAGTGTGTGACACAACTGGTGACCAAATAAACATACATAGTGATATGTATTACCATGACTTTGCAACAACCTTTGACAATGAGAACAACAACAACTGGCACCTTGGAGTGTACGACATGACGCAAAGAACCGAATTACAACCACTGACAAAATGTAAGACCGACTAAAAATATCAACGTAACATTACGTATTCACAAGCTTGGGTGAAACATACCAAATAATGACTATAACAATAACTTGTACAACATTTGATTCAACATACCAATTAGTGATAACAATGTTTACATGACTGCTCATTATGTAACATGCTAGGAAAATTAATGTCATATAACATGTGGGTGCAATCACATGACATGGATATACATGTCATGTAACTAGTGGGCGCCTGCTATGAAACATGCCGACGCGTGCTACATGACATTTGGGTGCGATTACACATCATGTGGGTACATGCTATGTAACAAGTGGGTGCATGTTATGTAGTAAGAGATCAATCATGAACATAAGTGAACCTGTAGACCCAAGTTGGTAGTAGTACATCACCAACTTATAATATTCCATGACACAACATAAGGGTGGGTGCAACAACTTGTATTCCCTTTGGTAATATTGGGTGCAACAAATTGTATCTCCCTAGGGTGGCTTTGGGGAAAGCCATACATGCATACAGTATAAAAATTATAGTACGACCTTAACGCAACGATACAATAAAACCGACACTCCAACCATCGATAAACAATAGAATAGTTTAAGTTCAAAACTAGTATCAGGCTAGACCATAAACTAGGGTTCCATCAGGGTTTAACTCAACACCATCATCTATCTGACACTAACTGTTGCCCAACAGTAAGACTTGTTGCATACAAGCGAGACATTACGTAACATACAGCTGCACAGGGTAGTTTGCAGTGTACCAAAACATGATCAATTTGGGTATTGATCATCAACAATGAGATAAACTGACATGATCAAACTGGGTATTAATCAACAACAATGAAGCAAACTGACATGATCAAACTGGGTATGTTGATCATCAACCATGTAAACCAAATATGGGTCAAATAATTCCAATGTGCTTTTGCATTAACAAGTCAAATCCAAATCCAAATGTAATACTTGCCAATTTCACCACACTCAGTATACATAGAGTGCTTACAGCTTGAAATGAGGTGAAGGGTGTCCATCCACATGAGGTATTTGCATCAGCATATGAGTGGTTGGTTGTTGGTGGTATGTAGTTCGCCATCACTTGACAGACGTGCTGATATTTGCATGTCATGCGGGAGGGGTGAACCTCAAACTTCAAGCCTGATTTGGGGGTCAGACTTCGTGCAGATCCTGTTGTAATCACCTCATGTGGACGGACGACTTACTGGTGTAAATCGTGAGACAGTTTAGACACCTCGACGGTCAACGATAGCGACATTTTGAGTGAAGATAGCGGAGCAAATCACGAATGATTTACTCGAAAAACATAAGATGGCTACCTGTCTTCTGCGCACGCGCAGCGCCTTACATAAATTACGAACTTATGTAAATCCACAAAAACGGCCATAACTTCGCCAATACGGGACCGATTGCAAAGTTTGAACTACCTATAGAGAGCTGATTTTACGTATTATGTGCATATCCTACTAGATTAATGATAAAACATAGTAAACAGGGTGAAATTTAGACCAGAAAACTACGAAAGTAACCTTGACCTTTTTACGTCAAAAGTACGAACGGAACTAAGAATAGTTCGAGAATTACGCCAAAAGTACGAACGGGAGCAACAATATCCACAAATTACTAGAATAGGACACTTTAGTGGATAATATCGATCTAAACATGTATGTGTGTATATAAACAACATTAAGTGAAACCCAACAGTGGTGAGACGTCGAACTGACAGTACTGAATATCAGCAAACAAATAAGTAAATCTGTTGGGTTATCACATTACAGTTAGCAAGGAATAAATGTTAGTAGATAATAATTATGTTTATCCTTGTGTACCTTAGCGATGCTGCCCTGTTTCACAACCTCCCTGCAATTTGAGTCCCAGACATCAGCATCAAAATTACTGACTTTCCTACCCAGAGCTTTTTGCTCTCTGGGGTCATCAGATTCCATTATTCTCTGAGCCATTTCTTCATCTTTGAATAGAACTAAAATCACAATGACAAAATAGGATTTTAAAATCAATGAGTCTCAATAAAACTGTCACTTGTGCTCACCATTCAAAGTCAGCACTCTCAATGGTAAGTAGTGGTAGTAAGAGCTAAAAGTTCATAAGCTTTTGGCAATTTTTCTATAAAATTACAGACACCCTACTTTTCAGACTAAGAATTCGACGTTTCTACACAAGTGTTTCCCTATTATTTTTAGTGACGGAGGTCCATAAGACACCAAGGTGTTATTAAAAATGAAAGTCCATACCTCAAATTACGTTGAGATCGTAGAAATCAGTTCAAATGTGCTCATTCTTCAACAAAAGTATCACAAACGCGTCATCTCGCTAAATCTCGTTTAAATCTCTATCCAAATCTCCTCTTCTCAGAGATGCATCCTGGGTAATACAGCATGGAGAATATGGGTCAGACAAAGTCAGCACTATCAATGGTATACTCTACCGTAAGATATAATAATACTAGAAGTTCACAAACTTTCTGCCATCTTGGTTTCACAACCGCTTCATCTCGCTAAATCTCGTTTGCAATCGGTCAGTGTAAAATCGTATCCTAAAGCCCGAATCCCGGGAAAGTATTCGGTTTATGGCGCGTGCGCATTAAACCCAGTAATCTGATTGGTTTAAGTTATCATGACGCATGCGCGATTAATAACTTTGTAGGAACATTTAATTTGACATAGATGTCACTTACGTTCATATTTCACAGCGTGTCCTACCCATGATGCACCATATATTGCGGGATTTTTTTTGTTTATTGTCAAAACAAAAACTATACACCCAAAACAAATGTAATGATAATGTCAACCTGCCCTGGATTCGTGGACGTTTGTTGTACAAACTTAAACCGAACCAATGGCAGAAAAGCACTTTGAATCATGGGAATAAAGTACTTCCCTTAATGAAAAACCGAACCTCGTGCAGATTAACCCGACTCGTTGTTTACACCAACAATCAATCAGATGGTATTATTACACCAAAAGTAGTGCGAAAAAGTTTTGATGACATTTAAAGACACTGTTCCTCTTTCACGTGCATTATCTCATGGAAATGGGCATACCAGTGCAAAGGTCTTTGTTCCGTGATAAAGGAAAGCTATCAAACATTGTCTGAAGAGCATTCTAATTCTACTTTTAACATGGCGACCTTGACAACATATAGCCATTTGGGCGATAATAGGTGATTCTAAAGTGAAAATGAGTGCTTTTTCGTAGTTTTACTTTGACCAAGGCTTGAAAATAATTGAAGTGATAAACCTTCCACTGGCGGATTAGGAGGGGGGCTGGGGGCCCGCCCCCCCTTGGGTGGGCCCAGAAAAAAAATTGGGCTCAAAAATTTTTTGGGCCAAAAAGGCCTTAAGGCCCCAAATAGTGGGCCTTTTTGGTCATAACTGGGCCTTTTAAGGCCTTATTTTTTAATTTCAGGCCAAATTTTGAAGAAAATGGGCCTCAAAATTTGGGCCCACTTTTTGGTTTCAGGGGCCCCAAATTTTTTTCTGACCTGAAATTTGCCCCCCCCCTCCTTGTTGGTTCTCAGATCCGACCCTGCCTTCCCCCCCCATTTTTGATATTTTTGTTGTCTAGAAGTGTTCTAGACGATATCAAAGTTTAAGAAAATGTGTATGTCTCGAAATATTTTGAAAATTAGTGCCATTATGGCGGGTCTGGGTGTTTTTTGCTCTCATTTTTACCCATTTCCACGGTTGCAATGGTAACTCATACCTGCCAACCTACCGTATTTTTACCGGCATCTACCATAAAAAATAATATAAATACCGTAAAAAATTACTGTTTTTTCTTGTAAAACAACCGAAAAAATCTACTGTAATTTTACCAAAATCTACCATAAAATATTTTATTATAATTAGATTTTTTCTATAAGAACGGCCGTAAAATATACCGTAAATATTTGAAAATCTACCATATTTCTGCTTGAATTAACAGTATTCTTGTTCAAACTACCGTAAAATCTACCGCAATTATCATTAAATAATGAAAAATTGAATTCTTCTCGTATTGCCCTTGTAAAATTCCATTACCAACCCGAAAATAAATAGGTGCCGGCAGGTCTTTGATGGTGGTTATTGCGTACTTAGTAAGTAACTAAGTAAGCTGGCATGTAATCAATCAACACACTGGGGAATAAACAGTGTTCAACTACCACAGGTGTATCACAGGAAGAGTAATCATGATTAATTTGTAAATTGCTACATTGTAGCAATGGTATGAGTATGATGTCACAGTACACTGGGGTCTAACTGGCGTAAAGGGGGAGAAAAAGGGCAAATTTTGCACATGGGGACCACATTTGACTCAAAATATTTGCATTTAACAACATACGTTTCAGTACATTCTGTGTATGATTTCAAAATGAAATAATCTCGGGGATTTTGCGTCTAAATTTTTTGCATGAGATCTCTGAAGTTGATAACCCAAGTTTAGGTCATTTTGGCCAGTTTTTAGAGACTCAGCCCTCACCTATTTCCCCAAATATGACTAGATTTTGTAGAAAATGTGTTAAAAGTTTGAAAATGCAGCTGTTTTGAGCATGAAATAACTCAATTGTTTGAAAAAATGCTGAATGAGCAAAATTTATCATAGAAAAATTTTCCCATTTTTGGATATTAAGGTGTTACTACGGTAAATACCACTTCCGGGTAGTGTTTTTTAATACTTTAAAAACGAAGCCATGAAACTTCAATGGTGTGTATAGTAGGTTTAAGTGTATGCAATGTGGCCATTTGAGGTATGTATGTAAAGCTGAGGCCAATTACTTTCTAAATGTGCCCTTTTTAGAAAAAAATCGCAAGAATATAGTCCCGTAAACTTGAACTACTTTATTCGTTAATTTTCATCGGTGAAGCAGGGATTTTACCTAAAAATGAGTCCCTGTGTTGGCGTAGTGATATTTAAAAATCAAGACGCAAACCCTATGTTAAATATATGGTCAAGATGAAGGTCATGTATAGGGGAACGCAGAAATATAGTTCTTGTATGGGCTAATTCGTTCGAAAATGGCGATATGTATCCCAGAACCTGAATTTTGTGATTTTTCAATATTTTTCAATGATTTACCGTAGTGACACCCAAATGGAAATATAAACACTTCCGGTAAATATTCGGTTCAAGTGCGAGTTTGGACCAACTTTTGCAAGTTTGACCAGGAAATCACCTTTCATTTGGTATGTTAGTAACATTTTTGATCGTATTGGGTATTGTAACAACTAGCCTAATTTGGGTAGTGTGGATGGTTGTTATTTATTTTATTAGGCTAGGTCACTTCGAGGGATACTTGGTGCACATTAAATGCACGTGAAGATATAGCGACACAACATCGAATATAAAATAAACACACATATATTGTTGCTTATTCAGCCCAAAAATGTATACAGAATAAATCGGTGTAAAATAAGTTGTAAAAGGCTACTTGAAAGTTCTTTGTTTATGTGAAATATCAAAGTTTATATTAAAGAGTGTCTATCCATTTCTCACTATCAGTTGTCGAAAATTGCTATCTTTCTGACATCAGTTATCGAGAATATTCTAAGTTTCTGGACATCATTGGTCGAGAATATTCTATCTTTCTAGACATCAGTTATATCTTCTAAGTTTCTGGACATCAGTTATATGAAATATTCTAAGTTTCTGGACATCAGTAATCGAATTATTCTAAGTTTCTGGACACCAGTAATCGAAATATTCTAAGTTTCTGGACATCATTGGTCGAGAATATTCTATCTTTCTGACATCAGTTATATCTTCTAAGTTTCTGGACATCAGTTACACGAAATATTCCAAGTTTCTAGACATCAGTCGTTGAAATATTCTAAGTTTCTGGACATCAGTAATCGAAATATTCTAAGTTTCTGGACATCATTGGTCGAGAAGATTCTATCTTTCTGACATCAGTTATATCTTCCAAGTTTCTGGACATCAGTTACACGAAATATTCCAAGTTTCTAGACATCAGTCGTTGAAATATTCTAAGTTTCTGGACATCATTGGTCGAGAATATTCTATCTTTCTGACATCAGTTATATCTTCTAAGTTTCTGGACATCAGTTACACGAAATATTCCAAGTTTCTAGACATCAGTCGTTGAAATATTCTAAGTTCCTGGACATCAGTAATCGAAATATTCTAAGTTTCTGGACATCATTGGTCGAGAATATTCTATCTTTCTGACATCAGTTATATCTTCTAAGTTTCTGGACATCAGTTACACGAAATATTCCAAGTTTCTAGACATCAGTCGTTGAAATATTCTAAGTTTCTGGACATCAGTAATCGAAATATTCTAAGTTTCTGGACATCATTGGTCGAGAATATTCTATCTTTCTGACATCAGTTATATCTTCTAAGTTTCTGGACATCAGTTACACGAAATATTCTAAGTTTCTGGACATCAGTAATCGAAATATTCTAAGTTTCTGGACATCATTGGTCGAGAATATTCTATCTTTCTGACATCAGTTATATCTTCTAAGTTTCTGGACATCAGTTACACGAAATATTCCAAGTTTCTAGACATCAGTCGTTGAAATATTCTAAGTTTCTGGACATCAGTAATCAAAATATTCTAAGTTTCTGGACATCATTGGTCGAGAATATTCTATCTTTCTGACATCAGTTATATCTTCTAAGTTTGTAGACATCAGTCGTTGAAATATTCTAAGTTTCTGGACATCAGTTATCGGGAATATTCTATCTCTCTGGACATCAGTTATACGAAATATTCTAAGATTCGGGACATCAGTTGTTGAGAATATTCTATCTTTCTGACATCAGTAATCGAAATATTCTAAGTTTCTGGACATCATTGGTCGAGAATATTCTATCTTTCTGACATCAGTTATATCTTCTAAGTTTCTGGACATCAGTTACACGAAATATTCCAAGTTTCTAGACATCAGTCGTTGAAATATTCTAAGTTTCTGGACATCAGTAATCGAAATATTCTAAGTTTCTGGACATCCTTGGTCGAGAAGATTCTATCTTTCTGACATCAGTTATATCTTCCAAGTTTCTGGACATCAGTTACACGAAATATTCCAAGTTTCTAGACATCAGTCGTTGAAATATTCTAAGTTTCTGGACATCATTGGTCGAGAATATTCTATCTTTCTGACATCAGTTATATCTTCTAAGTTTCTGGACATCAGTTACACGAAATATTCCAAGTTTCTAGACATCAGTCGTTGAAATATTCTAAGTTCCTGGACATCAGTAATCGAAATATTCTAAGTTTCTGGACATCATAGTTGAAATATTCTAAGTTTCTGGACATCAGTTGCCGGGAATATTCTATCTTTCTGACATCAGTTGCTGGGAATATTCTATCTTTCTGGGATGTCGTAAATATTCTAAGTTTCTCAGCCTCTTAGTCCCTCGTCTGTAGATGAGACACTGGCATAGGAGCTCCTTCCTCTTCAAAAGTGGTGTACGTGTCTGCTAGGAGCGATCAGTGCTCTGCTTTTATACCCCAGACATGTATGTAGCATGTACTAGGCACATGGCTTTCACGTGACTAATGGGCTGATGCAAGACCTAGTCAGTCCACTAGAATCCCAGGCAGGATATCACTAGTGCAAAATAAACAACCATGGTGCAATGAGGAAATAACTTTTGCAAAATAAATGGCTTTGCTTAGCAATCACGATTTCTGCTGTTTAACACAAAACGAACACATATCTTGTAATGTATTAGCTAGATTAAGATATAAACTAGATAAATATAACAAAAACCAATCATCATTAGCTCTAATTATGGTGAAATTGCAAGGAAAAACGAGTAAGTGAATGTAGGTCAGCAGAGTTCTTCTACAGGAAGTGAGAAAAATGTACAGATAAAAACAAAAATAAATCTCACAGAAAATAGCAGTTAAAACGACTCCCTGTACATCTAAAGTGTTCCATACCTTAATGTAAGTATAACACAACCTTGACTGGGAAACACTTTCCTACTGTAAAAACTGTCTGAACTGCTAGAAAATGGTATTTGACTCCAAAAATAAAAAATTGAAAAATTAAAAATTTGTTACACTCCTCCCATCCAATGATTTTGGTGTTTACAACACCAAGCCTAAATACATAAAAAGATAACAAATTTTTCCTAACTAGATATTTTCTAAAAATATAACCTGCCAAATATACTTAACCCCAGGGTCAACTAGCTGCAACTACAATGCACAACGAAAGTTCGGAAACCTAAACTCATTAAACGCTGGTATCTCAAAACTTAACACTAAATATCTAACTACCTACTTAATACAAATGTCTAACTACTATGTACAAAAACCTTTCAGTTTTAACTCTCAGCTAATTGTTAAGTATGAATACAAAATTATACTCATGCTAAATGTCTCGTTCAAGGCTCAACTCTCTGGTTAGTGCTTCACTCTATGGGAATAACAATGATCCCTCCAGTCGCCATCCAAGTCACGTTCAGGTTGAGTCCTCCAATGTCTCATTCTATTCATTTTGGATAGGGGTGCCTTAGCTGAGTAAGTTCTAGGTTCCTCATCCGTACTGTCAATTCTAAGGTTGTAGTCTTCACTTAGCCCAGACACTTTACAACATCTTTTGTTCCTGGCACATCTATGTCCTCTGAAGCAGGAAAAACCAGCTAGGTCCGCAGCTGTCCTCCTAGACGATCTCTTGGGATGTGTCGAGCTGTCTCTCGTCCCAAATCTTTCTCGTTGATCTACCTCTCTGTCTTTGACTTCACTCGCTTGATCTTTAGGCACTCCTGAGTCTATAGGGTGATCAGCAAAACTTCCTTGATTCTCTGACTCAAATGTCATTTTACACTGGCGATAGTTCAATACAGCTCCAGAGGCAGCTAAGTAATCTGTGCCTAAGATTCCGTCAAAGCCAATGTCGGCCACAACAACCTCTATGTTCTCTGTATGACCATCAATGTTAACCTCAAGACATGAAACACCTTTCGTTTGCAGCGGTTGTCCACCAGCTTGCAAGATAACTCTCTTAGGCGGCTCAAGCTTGGGTCTTCTGTGTTTAGGTATATTCTGGTAGACCTTTGAACTCATGATAGTACTAGCTGCTCCAGAGTCAACTAAAAATGAAACATTGGTGTCGCAAACTGTACCATGTGCCACTATCTTCTGAGTGTCCTTGGGAGACTGAACATCATTCCCCTGCAGAGAAAGAAATTCAATGGTAGCAATCTGGCCAGATCTCTCATGTACTGTTTTATCTCGCTCTTCGGCACGCTTCCTTGAATAACAATCAGCTATCCGGTGACCAGGCTTGTGACAATAGAAACATTTAGGTCTATTGTTCATGTTCTCCCTATTTGTAGATTCCAATCTGGTTAACTTCATCAGGTCAACCATTTTCTCCAGGTTCTTGGTGCAAGCTTCTTGCACAGCTTGTTGCATTTGTTCTATCATTTGAGCCATCTTCTGGAACACATCTTCCTTATTATCAGGAGTACTTACTGAGTTGCAGTACTCTTCCTCGGAATCGATGAAGTTCACCCTTAACTTTGGTTTTTGGCCTTTCCTTATTCGTTCTGATTCTAGAAACGACTCCTCCTTGAGGGCTACTTCTATGGCCTTATCGAGTGTAATGCATTCCTTCAAGTGTATTGTTCGTCTTATATCATCATCCTGAATAGCTTGCTCAAAGCTCCGTCTCGCTAGGCGATCTTGGGCTGACTGGCTCATCTCCGGATAAGCTAAAGCTGTGAGCCTGCGGATGTCCTGACCCAATGCCGGAAGGGATTCCTTTGGTTTTCGAATTCGGCCAACTAACTCTGCCTCATAGACGTCAGCTTTACCCCCAGGGCCAAAACGCTTCTCCAGGGCTAGGAGGAGTTGATCGTAGCTATAATCATGTCCCATCTCTAGCACTATTTGTTGGGCAGGTCCTCTCAGACTTGTTGCTAAGAACCTCCTCTTCTCCTCTTCCGACCATTTATTAGCCTCCCCACAAATCTCGAAATATGCTCTGTAATCTTGCCATGGTGTAGTTCCAGAATAAACGTCAGGTTTTATTTTGCTTTTGCTGGATTGTTGAGAAGTTCCTTTTACAAGTTTATCACATAACTTGGAGCACATTTTGACAAGCTCTGCTGATAGATTTGAACCATGAAGGCTATCATCATTTTCCGATCTGTCCACTGAACCAGCTGGCTTTGGACTAGGAGATCTCTTCTTTGGTGAATCTTTAGGTTGATTAAGTGGCTCTTTCTTCCGGAATGGAGAAAAGCATTGAAAAGAGGTGGAATCAGCATGCTCATCCCCTGACTTGTCCCCAATTGGACCAAAACCCTCTAAATCTTCAGGTTGCTGCTGATTGAATTCCTGGGTTTTATCCTCCATCAAATTTGAACCGGGACTCAGCAAAACTTTATCTTGCCTACGCAGCTGCCAAGGCTTTGTCACACCTGAAGCCAATGGGGTAGGTGTAAAACAGTCTTCAGACCTGGTGATTGAGGTAGTTTTTGGCATTGTAGGCTGATGTTGGCTATCATCCATCAAGGAAGTCTGCATTCTGGTGACATTTCCTGCATGACGGGGGTTATCATATGATGGTGGAATACTAGCTTGAATTTTCTCCATCTGACTCTTGATACCCTGTAGTTGTGTCTGTTGTTGATCCTGACAACGTCGAACTTGCTCTGCGATCTGGGTAATGTTGTGTACTTGAGTACTTTGAGTCTCCAATACTTGCTTCATACACTTCTGTTGGGTTTCAGCCAAGTTTTGCATCTGTCTTTGTTGAGCCACCAAAGATTCACTAAACATCTCAATCCTTCTCTCAATCTTGCTTTCTATTACGTTTAAGTCTGGTCTCCTTGGATCCTCTTCTCTAAACCTCCTGGTTGATCCGCCAACAACAGAAGAAGTTAAAGGAAATCTTTGTCTTCCTTGGGGATCTCTTCTTTGAGAGATGGGGTCAAATGGCGTCTCAAGTTCTGTCGATACACCTCCTGTCCAATATCCTGTACTCGATAAACTGGGCAACCCTCTCTGCTCAGTATTAATCTCAGTCATTTTGGGTCTGGCTCCTTCTGCCAGGGTGACCTTCCCAGGGGACTGTTCCTGTTCCGCATCATCTTCTATCACTGGTGCTGTCTCATCAGCGGCACCTGGATTATCGATTTCCATATCATCTGACTTAAGAAAAACTGTTTTCTCCAGGTCCCCCTCAGTTACGTCCTCAACAGCTGGAGGAGGTGGAAAGTCAGTTCCTTGTTCCATTTTCGAATATTGTATTACTAATCAACACAATCCCACCGCTGCCACCAATGTAACAACTAGCCTAATTTGGGTAGTGTGGATGGTTGTTATTTATTTTATTAGGCTAGGTCACTTCGAGGGATACTTGGTGCACATTAAATGCACGTGAAGATATAGCGACACAACATCGAATATAAAATAAACACACATATATTGTTGCTTATTCAGCCCAAAAATGTATACAGAATAAATCGGTGTAAAATAAGTTGTAAAAGGCTACTTGAAAGTTCTTTGTTTATGTGAAATATCAAAGTTTATATTAAAGAGTGTCTATCCATTTCTCACTATCAGTTGTCGAAAATTGCTATCTTTCTGACATCAGTTATCGAGAATATTCTAAGTTTCTGGACATCATTGGTCGAGAATATTCTATCTTTCTAGACATCAGTTATATCTTCTAAGTTTCTGGACATCAGTTATATGAAATATTCTAAGTTTCTGGACATCAGTAATCGAATTATTCTAAGTTTCTGGACACCAGTAATCGAAATATTCTAAGTTTCTGGACATCATTGGTCGAGAATATTCTATCTTTCTGACATCAGTTATATCTTCTAAGTTTCTGGACATCAGTTACACGAAATATTCCAAGTTTCTAGACATCAGTCGTTGAAATATTCTAAGTTTCTGGACATCAGTAATCGAAATATTCTAAGTTTCTGGACATCATTGGTCGAGAAGATTCTATCTTTCTGACATCAGTTATATCTTCCAAGTTTCTGGACATCAGTTACACGAAATATTCCAAGTTTCTAGACATCAGTCGTTGAAATATTCTAAGTTTCTGGACATCATTGGTCGAGAATATTCTATCTTTCTGACATCAGTTATATCTTCTAAGTTTCTGGACATCAGTTACACGAAATATTCCAAGTTTCTAGACATCAGTCGTTGAAATATTCTAAGTTCCTGGACATCAGTAATCGAAATATTCTAAGTTTCTGGACATCATTGGTCGAGAATATTCTATCTTTCTGACATCAGTTATATCTTCTAAGTTTCTGGACATCAGTTACACGAAATATTCCAAGTTTCTAGACATCAGTCGTTGAAATATTCTAAGTTTCTGGACATCAGTAATCGAAATATTCTAAGTTTCTGGACATCATTGGTCGAGAATATTCTATCTTTCTGACATCAGTTATATCTTCTAAGTTTCTGGACATCAGTTACACGAAATATTCTAAGTTTCTGGACATCAGTAATCGAAATATTCTAAGTTTCTGGACATCATTGGTCGAGAATATTCTATCTTTCTGACATCAGTTATATCTTCTAAGTTTCTGGACATCAGTTACACGAAATATTCCAAGTTTCTAGACATCAGTCGTTGAAATATTCTAAGTTTCTGGACATCAGTAATCAAAATATTCTAAGTTTCTGGACATCATTGGTCGAGAATATTCTATCTTTCTGACATCAGTTATATCTTCTAAGTTTGTAGACATCAGTCGTTGAAATATTCTAAGTTTCTGGACATCAGTTATCGGGAATATTCTATCTCTCTGGACATCAGTTATACGAAATATTCTAAGATTCGGGACATCAGTTGTTGAGAATATTCTATCTTTCTGACATCAGTAATCGAAATATTCTAAGTTTCTGGACATCATTGGTCGAGAATATTCTATCTTTCTGACATCAGTTATATCTTCTAAGTTTCTGGACATCAGTTACACGAAATATTCCAAGTTTCTAGACATCAGTCGTTGAAATATTCTAAGTTTCTGGACATCAGTAATCGAAATATTCTAAGTTTCTGGACATCCTTGGTCGAGAAGATTCTATCTTTCTGACATCAGTTATATCTTCCAAGTTTCTGGACATCAGTTACACGAAATATTCCAAGTTTCTAGACATCAGTCGTTGAAATATTCTAAGTTTCTGGACATCATTGGTCGAGAATATTCTATCTTTCTGACATCAGTTATATCTTCTAAGTTTCTGGACATCAGTTACACGAAATATTCCAAGTTTCTAGACATCAGTCGTTGAAATATTCTAAGTTCCTGGACATCAGTAATCGAAATATTCTAAGTTTCTGGACATCATAGTTGAAATATTCTAAGTTTCTGGACATCAGTTGCCGGGAATATTCTATCTTTCTGACATCAGTTGCTGGGAATATTCTATCTTTCTGGGATGTCGTAAATATTCTAAGTTTCTCAGCCTCTTAGTCCCTCGTCTGTAGATGAGACACTGGCATAGGAGCTCCTTCCTCTTCAAAAGTGGTGTACGTGTCTGCTAGGAGCGATCAGTGCTCTGCTTTTATACCCCAGACATGTATGTAGCATGTACTAGGCACATGGCTTTCACGTGACTAATGGGCTGATGCAAGACCTAGTCAGTCCACTAGAATCCCAGGCAGGATATCACTAGTGCAAAATAAACAACCATGGTGCAATGAGGAAATAACTTTTGCAAAATAAATGGCTTTGCTTAGCAATCACGATTTCTGCTGTTTAACACAAAACGAACACATATCTTGTAATGTATTAGCTAGATTAAGATATAAACTAGATAAATATAACAAAAACCAATCATCATTAGCTCTAATTATGGTGAAATTGCAAGGAAAAACGAGTAAGTGAATGTAGGTCAGCAGAGTTCTTCTACAGGAAGTGAGAAAAATGTACAGATAAAAACAAAAATAAATCTCACAGAAAATAGCAGTTAAAACGACTCCCTGTACATCTAAAGTGTTCCATACCTTAATGTAAGTATAACACAACCTTGACTGGGAAACACTTTCCTACTGTAAAAACTGTCTGAACTGCTAGAAAATGGTATTTGACTCCAAAAATAAAAAATTGAAAAATTAAAAATTTGTTACAGTATGTAAGAATCATATACACGTCGAATTATTAGCATAAATGTCTCAGTTTGAACGATAAATGGAAATATAACACTTCCGGGAAATTTTGTCACAAACGCCTTATGGACTTTTCTCTATTATATTCCCTATATTTTTAGAATATACCATTGATAGTGCTGACTGTGCTTCCGGGTTACTTGTGGGACTGAATATTTCCTAAAATTCCATTGGATGCCAAAAAGTTATGGGCGACTTCCGGTGGACAAAGTTGTTTTGAAAATATATGTATTTTGGACAATATCTCCATCAGTTGACTTTTAATTACGGTAAGTAGCATACCAAATTTTCCTGCTATAAGAGGCCTTCACTATAGATATACATATTAGCACACGCAACACTAACATATCCCAAATATGAAGTAGAACTAGATATCTAATTTTGGACTTTTGAACGGAGATCAGAGATGGAATTTGCACATATTTCACTGATTTTGTTCACGGAGTCAAGATTGATTGTAGAAGTATCAGCACCTCACGAAAAGTTCCCCATACAACAGAAAATTTCAAGGACCACCCTCAGGAACGCCTATCGGTACACCATAAAGAATTACAAAAGCTATGGAAATTACTTGCTGTCGCACATGTAATAAATTCTTAACTCAGTGTATTCAGTGCTCGATTTTCTCCGTCCTAGAAAGTCCAGATAAAGTGGAATTCGTGTCCATAATGACAAATAAGAACTTAAAAATTTGAAGTGGAATTCACATTGCCGATGTGGATTGGCTCCCAGAATGCTGCAACATGACACGTGTCAGCTTTCAAAATGCTGTTCCGCCATTTTGAAATCTGTCATGAGTAAATAAGGTTACTTGATGTTGCATTCTGGGAGTCAATCCTCCTTGGATCACAAATTCATGAAAACATTCGTTAGATTTGGTAGGGATTCATCCATCATTTGCAGGTATGAAGCTTTGGATTCATTTATTGTGCTACTTAAAGTCAATGGGAATTATTTTTCTACCACTTGGGAGAGTTTGAGACACGAAACTTAGAATTTAGCTCATTGTGACAACTTTTGAGGGTTGAGATTTATTTTTGCACCCCACTTTAGTGGAGTTGTCCTTGTTGTTGTTGGTATCCTGATGGCAGTATGGTGTAGAGGTGTCAAGTATTAACCGGTTAACCGGTTAACCGCCGATAATGCCTTGACCGGTCTGAGTTTTTATGGGCGGTTAGTTGACCGTGTATAATTCTGTTATTTCCCGCGCTTATTTTGCATGCTAATCCGTAAGGTTTTATGGTGTCAGTTTCACGTAAGCTACTCATACATGTCATAAGTCCCATAACTCCTTACAAACATCCAATCAGCAACTTTAATCCCTGCCACATTGCTTTCCCGCGCTTACTTTGCATTTTAATCTGTTTGTTTTTCAAGCGTCAGTTTCATGTGAGCTACTCATACATGTGATAGGTCCGATAATTCCTTACAAACATCTAATCAGCAACTTTAATCCCTGCCACAATGCTTTCCCGCGCTTACTTAGATAGAATAGCGTAAAGCTTGACGAACGTAAAAAATAAACGCCGATATATCATTTTTCCATTTTTTCAACTTTCAAGATCGAAGATGAAGATTTCATTTGAAATTATAAGTTCAAATTTCCCGCCGGTTAACCGACTTTAACCGGTAAAAACCCCCGGTTAACCGGTTAATGCTCAAGCGGTTAATTGACACCACTAGTATGGTGCTATTATGGAGACCCTATCTGTTACAAGACTTATGCCTGGCACAACCGTCACCATGTTATTAAGTGTTTTTAAGTTTCGCAAGGATCCTGCCATGACCGTGGTAGTGTTATTGTGATAGCCTGATATAAACGTGACAATGCTATATTATATTGCATGGCCTGTCATGACTGTGGTAATGTTAAAGCCTGATATGACCGTAACAATGCTATACTATATTGCAAGGCCTGACATGACCGTGGTGGTAATGTTAAAGCCTGATATGACCGTGACAATGGTTGCAAGGCCTGTCATGACCGTGGTAATGTTAAAGCCTGATATGACTGTGACAATGGTTGCAAGGCCTGTCATGACTGTGGTAATGTTAAAGGACAATATGACCATGACAATGGTTATATTAATTGACATTTAGTAGCATGAGAATACTGTAATGAAAAATTTCATAGTTTATCTTCCTTAATATGTAAATCTAGAATTATATATAATTCTAATCTCATTCAAGAACGTGAACATTGTTACGGTCATATCAGGGTTTGCCACAGTCATATAAGGCTTTAACATCACCACGGTCATGACAGGCCTTGTAATATAATATAGCATTGTCATGGTTATACCAGGCTTTCACGATAACAAAACCACGGTTATGGCAGGATCCTTGCGAAACTTAAAAACACTTAATAACATGGTGACGGTTGTGCCAGGCATATAAGTCTTGCAATAGATAGCATGTGCTATTAATATTATGTCATCTATTAGTCTCTGTGCTGGTTAATCACTAGATTGCCATAACGCTGTGCCATTCTGATACTCATAGCATTTTTTCTGTTTCACCTGAAACATGCTCTGATATTATGAGGCACATTCTGTGATCTGAGCACATCAGATGGGAAGAATTACAACTGTCAATAAGTGTGATAGTTATCATGTAATCATTTACCTTAATGCCAATATATGTAATTCATCATAAACTAAGATTTAATAAACTAAAATCTTTAAAATTGAACCCTTCAAAGACTGTATCGTGTCCAACGTACGTGGGTAGGTGGGTATGAGGTAGGAGGTTTTTTATACAAAGCCCTCCATAAGTTTGACAACCTTTTTCCCATAGGCTTAAAGCCCCTCCATCATGTCTATGTTTATATTTTTATTTTCATAACCTGCAATGAAAAAACTGATAATGAAGGCAGTGATGTAATTTGACTTTATATCCCATACGTCCAAATTTTTTCAATTTTTTCCTCAATAACAATAGTTTGAAAATGGCTTTGTATAAAAAACCTTATAACCACTTGTGTGGGTTGTAATACAGTCTTTGAAGGGTTTAATTACACTCAAATTATTTGTACTGTAAAATTTGTCAAGTCAAAGATTAAATTAGTTTTGAATATGTAAGTGTAATTGTGTGATGACCTTCGATAGCAAGCCGCTACTACAGTATTGTAGTGGCTAGCCCTTATGGCTCAGGGGTAGAGCATCTGACTCGAGAGCGGGAGGTCCTGGGTTCGATTCCTGTATGGGGCATTGAGTTTAGCACATTCTCTTTCGAGTCTAGTATCTGGCTCGGTACACTACAGCTCCCCGACGAGTGTGCCCAAGGGTCGTTACATTGGTGTCAGAAGTGGGATTGCCCTTGTGAATCAGTTACGACGGGACGTCATCTTCTAGGGGGGGATGGTGTGATGACCTTCGATAGCAAGTCGCTACTACAGTCTCAGCTGTAGTGGCTAGCCCTTATGGCTCAGGGGTATAGAGTCTGACTCGAGAGCGGGAGGTCCTCGGTTAGCACATTCTCTATCGAGTCTAGTATCTGGCTCGGTACACTACAGCTTCCCGACGAGCGTGCCCAAGGGTCGTTACATTTGCTTAACTTTGGATGATAATTCACTATCGATTCCAAATCGAAAATTGATGACTTTGATGAACATTTGAAAATGGTCATTCCAATGTAAACCAACAATGAGAAAAAGTGGGCTTGGGGCAAATCAGATTTCAGGATATCTATTCAAGAAAGATTAAACCAAAAAATTATTTTATATACAAAATTAAATTGCCTAACTTTTTGCATGCTAAGTATTCAGTAAAATTTTGTGTTAATAAATGTGTTAGATAAAGTGAGCAAATTCAATTGTCTACTTAACTTGTATTTTTTTGTTAGATGGTAAGATATTTTATCATATGATTTGCAGCAAACCTACCATTTCCCATTGGTTTACTTGGGAATACTAGTATCGATTTTCAAAAATTCATCAATTTTCAACTTATTGTAATTGAGGAAAAAATTAGAAAATATGAATAAAGTTACATATAAAAAATCAAACACAGAGTGAGACTTTGACAGATAAACCTATGGGGAAAAAGGTTGCCAAACTTATGGAGGGGAGTGTACCTGTAATAAGAGATTCTTCTTTACTTAGAGATGTCTGAATTGACTTTATTGCTGTATTAGATTTCACACTTTTATATGCTATTGACAATGCAGTTTAAGAAGTTGCTCTTTCAGTTAAGCACCCATGGGCATTTAAATGGGAGGGTCTGCTTGCGATCTAGTGAAAAATGTAGGGTGACTTATAAGGATGAAATATACTGAATACACAATATATAGTGAGTGATGTACCAGTCTCATGGTTTATATTCATTGGGTTTTCTCAGTTTCTTTTTTGTATATGAGTTTCTTACAATCCTCAGTCCTTCTTACAATGTGTCCTCTTTAGATAAACCATGGCAATTGCTATATGCATTTGTGAAATAAATGTTACTCTCTCTTTTCCAGTAGAATCCTGATCTTCTAAGAAAACATACAGCATGTCTGAGAAAGAATGGTGGCGTGAAAAGGCAGAAGAGGTTGTGATTTACGCAGGGACACACCCGTATGAATTCATTTACTATGTACTGCTGTGCCTCTCCCCTTTCTTCTTCATATCTGCACTGTTATCATGGCAACTAGCAAAGCAAATAGAGCAAAAAGAAAGAGCAGAGAAAAAACAGCGCAGGAGAGACGCTAACATAGCAAAAGTAAAAAGTAAACAAAAAGCCTCAGCAGATAAAGCAGTAGCATCATCTGAAAAGGCGGCCAAGGAGAAAGGCTCAAAGGCAGACTAGAATGTTACAAAATCTAGGATGACATTTTAATTCAGGTTGAAATAATCTTGAGATGCAAGGATTTAAGATGCAAAGATTTACATGTATTGTACACTCAACAGAAACCAGGCTCTTGTGATCGTCATTATGGATTATATTATTGTGCCACAGAATGATACATGACATGATGTATATAGAGTCTCCAGACTATAAAGAGAGTGAAATTTATTGCAAACCTTTACAATTCAGCATGCAAGACATAACAGATTTGGTGAAATGACACATTAAACACACAAAATCTTCCATGTTTACAGTATATCAATGCCAATAGATTTCCTTTCCTTGGACAATATTTCATCATTGTTAATGTTAGTGAACATTCCATCTTGTTCAATGAATACATTAACCTTATCAGATGTAAAATTGTATGTGGGCAGAGCAGTGATGTCAGTTTACATGTTTGAGCAGTGGATCATCTGTTGAAGTATTCTAGATGCTTCCTGGTCATCTCAACCCCAAGTCAACTCAACCCCTGTAAAACTCAACTCTTTCGTTTTGTTCCAATTTTTTCCATGCCTTGTATAGTTAATAATGAGCATGATCTCAGTTTAACTGTCTGTCAAATATTTTAACAAAGTATCATTTAAAATATGCAAAATGCTAGATTTTTAACGTAAATGAACCAGAGAATTAAAGGCATTACAGAAATGATTGGGGCTGAGTTTTACAGGGTTGTGTTGACTTGAGGTTGAGTTTTACCGGGGTTGAGTTTTACTGGGGTTGAGGTGACTGTGGGTTGAGATGACCTGTCACATTCTAGATGAATAATATTATGTCCACTGCTATTGTAATTGGCTCAATCTCCATTCCAATAAAATGAAAAATATCAACATCGAAAATATGTAACTTAATCTCTGATGTTTAACCTATCATTTACTCGTCTCCTCATCAAAATACACAAATTTAAACTTTATTTCAGAAACAATTTATTTTCAACTTTCAAACAGTTCATGAATTCATGATAATACAGGTTATAGTGCAGTTTACTATGAAACAGCTTAATGTGTAACCTACATAAATTCTTAATTTATCAATTTAGTTGAACTTAATTTGCATTAGACCTTTATCTGCAAGTTACCCAATTTAATCTGATAAAATAACTTGAACAAATGTATTCCCTGTCAATCATGAGTTTATATGCACATTTATATGTTGTATTCAGCTTACATTTTTTACTTGTAAAGGTCTCAATCATTCATTAATCATTGTCATCATTTTAATAAAATGTAAACTATTATTACGAAGTAGTAATAAAGATTATGAATAAATAAAATTCTTGTTATTTACACCATATCATGGGGACTATCCAGGCCCCGCTGACATCGCGAGCAATGAGTTCATGTTCGAAGCGGGGCTTAGAGAGATAAAATAAAATTGAAATAAAACATTTTCTATGAAACTTTTAGTAAGTGAAACTCAGTACAACTTTATTTCATAGTACAATTGCTATTTTAATGGCAGGGCAACAACGTTCTTCAACTACAACTATATTTCATCATATCTCTCAAGGCCCTGCTTCTAGCATGAGCTCATTGCTCGCAATGTCAGTGGGAACTTGCTCGCGATTTACGGGACCTGGATAGTCACCGTGCTTACATTGGATATGATCATTCATATTAATTAATGAAATTCAACAGGGACACTATATATGGCGAGAGCAACTTGATGTGGCATTGCCATTGATTGTCACACTTTGTTTAATACAGTACACTGATGAGCTCAGGCAGTTTATTCAATTGTTCATTGTTATTAATATGTATTTCTTAATCAGTGACATATCCTGCGTCACCTGTTATTGCTGCTATTTTGCTTGGTCTCTCCAGGACTAATTTCATATTCTTCATAAGTTGGATATTTTTCTGGAATTAAATGAACATTCGCATAAGGTTAGTTGATAGAGCATTTTACATATTTTGGGCTCGTACAAAATCATGGAGGATCAGATCCCAGGGTTTACAACACAATATTTTAATCTCCAAGCTTTCGTTCAATCCTGATTTCTACAGCACAAATGAACTGCAAGCAGAATGGCTGATGTTCTTGTGAAATCAATGACAACAATGAAAATGCTATTGTCTGACATTTATAACTGGCTATAAATTCATAATCGGTGATCCAAAAGATTTGAACTGATATCTTGATCATTTCTTGTATTTTGAAATTTTTTGTTTGAACAAAAAACCAAAAGTCACCATATAGGACAGAATATCAAGTTGGGAACCAATCCTCCTAGTACAAAGAATATTAGACGGTTAGATCCTCTATGAAATGAACACTCATCTACAACGAAGAGTTTCGGAAAGTAAATAGAACATTCCCTCTACACAGGTTTCACTGTATTTGCTGAATTATCTTAAGTTTATAACTTACTATTGTTAGAATGTCAGAAATTTTGTGATACCAACATGCACATCCGATCCTTCAAAAAATTGGGCTGTTTTATGATTATGATACTTTTTAACATGCCTTGTGCAGATATGCAGGTAAAAAATGGCCAATACATTGATAATTAAAAAAACTACTGAATTCCTGCATAGGAAAAATATAACTTAAACGAAAGTAGGCATATTCTCTCTAATGAGCGCATAATGCAGTTTCCAAATTAAAAATTAAAAGGGTAACAAGATATTGAGAGATTTCAATAAGCGTTCATACAAAAAATTCAGAAAAATATGGCCAATAATCTTTAGTTGTTATCACTAAAGTTTACAGACCCTACAGCTTCTGTATTGCTTTCTCTGCATTAAATATAACCATCAATTTATATCTTGTTGTGTAATAATCAAAACTTATGCACTTCACGTTTTCTTGAGGCCTTAAGTATTAAAGTTGGGCTCATTGGAACTGTTCGCTTATGAGAGAGAATTAACAGTGGGTCATCATTTTAAGAAAATTGTTTAGGCTACTTACTTTGTTGCTCTAGTCTGGCCTCAGGTGTCTCACTTTCTCTGTGAATTTCTCCAGTTTCTGCCATCTCATCAGACACCTGCAAATAACATTGATCACATTCACAATTTTTAAGTTGATTCTAATTTATAATTGATTTTTGAATAAACTGGACATCTCCTTTCAATCGCTGCCACTTCTTATTTAATCATATTTTCAGGCCCTAATCCATATATTTGAATGATGATGTTAGATGCTTACTCTTTTATATTCTGCTTCTAGTCTCTTCCCTTTCTGCTGCTTCATCATCATAATTGCTGTGTTTCTTGAAATCTCCTGAAAAATAATGAACAATTAGGCCTATCATAATTTAAATACATTGAAGCCTCATTGGGGGAAGGTTTGAGTACACTATGACTATAACACATATCATGAGATTTGACCTTACGGTGAACTTAGTAGTCAAATACCGGACTAGACAGGTTTGAGGCAATTTTTCAAAAGAGCAAAAAATGATATTTGAGGTTTTCCAATATATTCCATATATTACAGTATAACATAACCAATGGATTTAGCTATTTCGCTTTATTTGTACAGTGAAACCTATGAAGTGGAACACCTCTAGAAATGGAACACCTCCTAGTGGAGCATTTTTCAGAGTCCCAAACATGTTGAATAAACCTGTCCTCTAGAAGTGGAACACCTCCCAAGTGGAACACTTTTTAGGGGTAGGGGTACCAAAGGTGTTCCACTAAGACAGGTTTTACTGTATAATATATCACAAACAAACAGACATTTTAACCTGGAGTAGGGATCCACCACCAATCAAATTATTTTAAAAGCTACGCATATCTAAATGAGAATGTTCATTTCATCCTAGTTGAGGGTCGTAAAACTAATTGAGAGAATACCACTTGAGACAGAATAGCAGTGACAATAGAATATAATGTAACACTTTGTAATGTTTTAGCATCAACGCTTTGTAATGTTTCAACATCAATATATATCACAATTAAAATCATGTACCCTCCAAACTGATAATATCAGATCACAAAATGTAACCAAAATCCATCATCTGCCAAACACCAAACGTCAAACACCATCCACAAAAAATAGAGACTATAACAATATGTCACCACTTGTGTTGGTTACATTAAAACAGAAAGATATGAGAGTATCCGAACAATGAAGTGTGGATGAAGAGATAATTTAACAAACCTCCACTGAAGGTGGCTCACTTCGCCTGTTCTGTAACCAAGCTGCAACGATATAAAAAGCTGCTGTTAGAGTATTATTTACCAACAGATGCGTCAATGAACATGTGCATAAAAATAAAATAGGTTCATTTGTGTTTTCCTCAGCATTGTCCTGTTAGGTGAAAACATTATGTAGTAATGTAGGGTCATAAAACATTTTTATCTTCCAGTCAATGTGGGAATCAAACTACTGGGATCAAAATCGTTTCATGAGCACCAAATCTGCATGAATATTGTGACTGTAAAAACGTATCAATTGCTCTTTTCTTCAATATACATTCTTAGATTAATTTCCTTTACCTGTCCATTCTGTTGGCATCTCTGGATTGTCCCACTCATCGCCACTTGCAGGCTCAACCCAGCGAATATCTTTTCTTGCACTTGATGCATCTAAAAACACATGTACATGAAGAGCATCTTTGAACATGCCCTAAGCATGAGTACATGCATCTGTGATTACATGTATGCTTGGAATCTTTATCCATCACATGAATATATTTCCATGTTAATATGTAAATAAAACAAAGTGACCCGGGCTCAGTGACTGACAATGAACTCACCAAGAGGAAGAAAAAAAACACAGGCCCGTAGCCAGAGGGAGAGCTGAGGGAGCGGAAGCTCCCCCCCCTGGCCAGAAATTCTTTTAAAATCATGCAGTTTTTCACCATTCTGAGAATTTTTCGCATGATTTTTTGCCAAAATTTTGAAAAAGCTCCCCCTTGGAAAAAAGCTCCCCCTCCTGATAAAAGCTGGCTACGGGCAAGGTTGTGATGCTTTAATCGATGTAAGCATATTCCTTACATTTTTCTTTATCTTGATGTGAAATAACAACAAAATATGATATTGGTTAACCCCGGAAAATAACATAATATTGTATTTGAAGTGATATTAGAAAATTGTGAATCCACCATTTTTGTATATCGATTTTGGACCAATCAGAGACGCGTGTCATCTCAATACAGGTTTACATCATAAGCATACTACATCTTGGAACCCTGTGGTAAATCCTCCCCTGGAACTCACCTTTCAATTTTTCGAAGTACTTATTTCCTAAATGATCTTGGCCAATGAATCTAGTTTTCTTCAGTCCAGTTGCCGGTGTCAAACTTTTGGCAAGATTTTGAATAGCTTTTCTGAAGTAACCAGCTTTTGCCATTTCAAATATTGTCAATAATCAGACAGAAATGTGAGTTATGTAACTGTGTCAGCAAAATATGCTTAACATTGTCGTTGGGATCATGAATTTCCACAGTTTCAAATAAATTTCTCTAGATTTTAACTCCTCGTCGACATCCGGGCTACTTGAACAGACTCAAACCAAAAAATTTCCTGTCCTAGCTTCTGATTCGTCAATTAATTGCACGATTTAGAATCTTGACCAATCAAATCTACCGTTGTGTACACATTCGGTACGGAAACAAAATATTGAAATTTTTGTTAAAAAATATTTTGCCACAAATGTCTTGAAAGACGGGTGTTTTAGACAAATCGAATATTGAACAAGATGGAGAATAAGTTTGTTAATGATGGGAGTTTCATGGCGATGTTTAAAAAACGAATGGAACAGGAACAGATGGCAAAATCAACAACTTCAAATGGAAATCTTCCTGAAAATGAAAAAAATCAGAAGCTTGAATTGCAAGCAGACTTTAAATCAACAAAGTCACATGCAGATAGTATACACTGCCATGTAAAACAGACTCAACAAAATACTGAAGACATGAAGCCATCTATGGCATTTTATCAACAAGTACAGGATGTCCCTTCAAGAACTTCGTTACATGGATCTACTGCGACGCATAGCGATGGAAAGTGTAACGACAATGGGCACAATGAGACAGGAACTGTGTCTACATTACTTGATGAACAAGCTAAAAAGAAATATGCATATCCCATTGTAAGATTTCAATAACCTTATCCCAGAGTATCATTATACAATATTGTTATCGATGGCATCGTATGCTTGATCAAAGATGTTCATGTGTACACTGATCATATTTTTCAAGGGGTTACATGTGTATATGCTAACTATTAAATATGTACTGGCTACTTGGCAACTTTTCTACATGTAGTCTGGTATATGGTATATATAGCACTGTTTAGATTTTTCACATACATGTAATGAGTTTGAACTTTTCTATGTTATATTTTAATTATGTGCCTAAACATTGAACTCGAGAACTCAATATGTAAAGTGAATATTGCAGGTTGGTAAAAGAAGAGGTAAGACACCAGCATTGAAAACTGGAGCTGTAAAGAAAATTAAAACTGGAGAGGAAAAGGTGAGTTTAAAATAATACCATAATTTTAATTTATGACATGAGTGCATGGTGTATTTCATGTGCTCAGGACCAAAGAGCTTCTTAGAGGACAATGAAATCACTTACAGTCAGATGTTTAATTCCGTTGATAACTGTGGTCCTGATGAATAAAAGAATTACTAGTATACACGATATTCACCACATGTGTATGAAAATGACTGTGTGAAAGGTCCTTTGGCGGCCTGGGTTACGTTGTGAAACTCTGTCAAACAGGAAAATGAAGATGATTTTTCTCAGGAAAGAAAATAAATCGAAAAAATCATTTCATTTGTCAATTTCCAATATTGCACAAATGTTTCAATTTTGTTTGTTGTTCTTCACAACTTTTTGTTTACCATTTTAATTAGAGGGCCGGTTTTGTTTCAGTGCATCATTTCAGTGCATTTTGTTTTCATGTGATACCTACATGTCAATGTCAAAGGGAATAGGAAAGTTGAGATGTGATTTGTATTTTAAGAAAAACCTGTCTTAGTGAACACCTCTCTCCACATCCTCCGATCACAGGGCTTCAAAATCATGAATATCTTCTTTCTTTTTACCCCCTGCTATAAGCAGTTAAACATTTCCCCGATTAAGAACTCACAATTTGATTCGCTATCGCAACACTGCGACAGCAATCATGTATACATCATCGGCGCATAATATCCCAGATGCGAGTAGAAATAATCTTGATTTACGTCATTAAAAATTCACAATTCAGTGAAACTGATGTCATATTTGAAATCTACACGTAAAATTACATTTAGAAATGTGGTTTTGAAAAGAGTTAATCAACTTTGAAAATTTAATTTTCTTTGAAAATGTGACTTCTAGGTCGGGGAGATTCCCCATAGAGCCCATGTTGTAAAACCACAAAAAGTGAAATATCTTTTCTTGTTTTGGGCAGATACTATTTTCTTTTACTGGACATATTTTAATTTGTATAACTATCAGATACATAAAGGTAATATGAAAAGTGAACCATTCAAACTGATGCATATTCAAGTTTAAGGGAATTTTGTAATACCCTGCCATGTTAATTCCCCCGAATCAGCCACCTGGTGGCAAAACTGGTAACCACCTACTCGCATCTGAGTAATTAGATCACATGATTCAGTTTAATCGGGCGCTTCCAATTTGGTTATAGCAGGGGGAAGAAGGAGGTGCTGATTCTGGACACCTGCCTAGGAGGATGCTCTCTCCAGTGAACACTACATATAATGTATAAATTACTCTCTGTAGGGAACACCTACCAACACTGAACATCGTTTCTTGGCAAAAAAATGTTCAATATACACAGGCTTCTGTAGTGCCACATCATGGGTTTTCTGCTCGTGTAGAATTGCCACCATCTAATGTAATCTTTATAGAACATTGAGTGTTTGTTGCAGGTGGACAACAGTGCTGAAGGAGATGCTTGGTCCAAATACATGGCAGAAGTGAAGAAATACAGCACTGGTATATCAAATGAAGACAAAACAAGACCCTTGGTGAAATAAAAGTTGACAGACATTACATTGGCCAGTTTTTAGATAAAATCAAATATTGTTTAAGAAAATGTAAATGCAAAAACTAAAGTACATTGCACTAGAGGATCATGAAAGGTTTGGTAAGAACTTAGGGAATCTTTCTCATTTGGACTATTCTGATTTTAAACTTAAAGTCATGAAATGTTTTTTTGAAAGCTGAATGACTTATTAACCCTGAATCAACAACCATGCTGTTGTTGCACTTTGAGATTTCAGCTTGAGATTGGAAATCTGAAACTAGTTTTTCATATGTATACTTCAAATTTATTTTCATTCATTAGCCTATCATATATGTTCCTTGGTACAAACATATTTTTGATGCACAAAACTGGAATTTGGAAAGTGCATTTTGAACTCATAAGTTTGATATAAAACTCTATTTTCTCTGATTTATGAATCATTAATGATTATTGATCAGAATAGGATAAACTGGAGATACAGATTCTCAAAGTCTTCGAAAATTGAAAAAATAACTGTTCCAGTACCACACCGGTATATCCTGACTACGGTAAAGTCAGATACTGTTGTCACAAATGGCGGACATAACCGTCGCTTCAACTGTTTAATCACTTGGTCCTCATTTCATGGGATTTTATCGTCGCTAATTCTGTGCATGCATTAAGCTCTTGTGATAATGTATCATATGAAATCCCATTTTCAATCAAATTGGGTCGTGAATCGCCACAATATAGCGTCTTCAATATAGTCAATGACAACATAATCTGAATTTGAGTAATTTAGAAAGACAACGGCATATGGCAATTACAGTGTCCGTTGTCCCATATCTCATTTTCGGTTAAATTAAAGACTGATTTCGATGGTAGAACTTTATTAACGTACAATGAGTATTAATACACTTTGATTGATTGTTATTCCAAAGAAAGTCTTTAGTCTAGGTGCTCTATTAAACATACAGTTCATGAAAATCTAATTGAAGTGACGGTTATGTCCGCCATTTGTGATAACGGTATCTGACTTTAAAGTTGTCAGGCTATTCCGGGGTGAGTACAGGGTGAACTTGCTACATTTTTATTGAAATGGACTAGTGTTCAACTACAACAAGTATATTTGACCATCTTGCATTGTTATGTTATTTAGTACACTGAATCAAAGAACATTCAGGGCTCTCGCCAGGCTTTTAGACTGTGGCGCAGCACCACACTCTATTTAGCTCCCTCCACACCCTATTGGCAAATCATGACTGTTTCCACAGTCTAAACTTGACTGAATATTCAATAATAGCATGTAAAACGGAAAAAAACATAACATGAATATGATTTATCACGATTGAACGGTTATTCTGAAGATGTTAGCACCACACCCTAAATATTTCCTGGTGAGAGCCCTGACATTACATATTTGTTTAAACATTCTTATGAAAAAAGTTCAGTTAGTTATTAGTAGATACAGAGTGTGATCAAGTCACTGTGATCAGAAATACAAAAAAAACAGTTAAAGCTGTATGCAGTTTACATGACTTACATGTACATGTATATGTTAACAACATGGGCAATATGTTACAGGCCTTTATTTGTTTATAAGCAGTATGAACAGAATATTAACTGAATAAAGTAATCAATTAATTTTAAACAAGATTATTGAAATGTTTTTTTGTTCTTGGGAATTCAAAATATTTTTACCATGACAAAAATTTTCTGGAAGGTCTTGAAAATTATTGTGACCCATGAAATACTATACAAATATTTCATTCTATTTTTCAGTCACATTTTTGGGTCGGGTTGGGCCAGAAAAAAGTGTGCGGGTCAGGTAATTTCAGGTCGAAACAAAAATATGAATTTAGCACTAGCAACTAAAATGACTGGACACATTATACGCCTGTTTACGCCTGCATTACTGCATATTATGCTTTGATAAAGGAAAATGATAGAAACTTAGAAAAAAACTTAAATTATTTTCTGTTTGTAATTTATGCATATACAAGAAATAATCTAGCAAGAAGTTTGAGCATTTTATGATAATTTATAATCTTCCCGATTGTTCTGACCTGACCTGAATTGGTAAGTAGTTGTTCGTGACCCAACCCGAGATTCAGGTCGACTTCTGAGGTCGGTGTGACAACTCTACTATTGAAGTGAATACCTGTAGGTAGTATCAAATCTAGTGAGTGACCTTTACAAAGATGTTTCAGTTTCAGAACATTCTCAGCTCATATCATTCTTTGTCATGGCCGTTTTCTAAAAATTCCCACAGTGCATACATCATTTGAATAAACTAAACTAAAGGTTACAATAATGTTATCAACATGTCGCCTCTGATATATTGTTATAATCCCCCATGAAGGCTCCAAGTCAAAAATGAAAGCTAGAGGTCAAATGAAGGCTCAAGGTCAAATGAAAGCTAAAGGTCAAATGAAGGCTCGAGGTCAAACGAAAGCTTAAGGTCAAATGAAGGCTCAAGGTCAAATGAAAGCTAAAGGTCAAATGAAGGTCAACATAAGCGAAATGATTATGGGAATCTTAAGTCCACAAAGCAACACATTTTTCAATTTGAAATATTGACATTAACAAACAGAATTAATTAATGTTTCATTTATTTATTTTTTATCGTAAAATAATAGACATTTACATTTCAGATATACATTTAATTATATCCTCAATTTAATACAGATTTGTAGTACTATATCATGTATATGGAAGTTAACCCATACCTCTGCCATCAATTATGATTCCATAGTGTGTGTAGTAAGCTTGGCAATAAGGCTAACTACAAACTCTTGAATAATGTTAGACCCACAATAATCAACAATTGAACAAATAATGAGCATTTTTGGGAACCCTTTAATTTATTTAGCAATTGGGCAATAATTTATTCTTGATTTTAAATGAATATACAATGCCACTATATAACAGCATTACTATGTGTTTATGTACACAAATAAAATACCAATTATGCTAAGATGCCCTTTCTGCAGCTTTAATCCTGAATGATGATAAAACCCCTCAGAATGCCTACAATCACATTTTTGGATAAGGCAATATCCAGGTATTCCTAAATCACAAAAAGGAAAGTAGACAAGTTCATTAATATTTATTGCTGTAGTGCAGTAAAGATCAGAGAGATGAATGTATGGTTACCATGGTAGCATTATTCTTGTCTGTAGGAACGAGAACTTCACTACGTTACTATAATAGATCTACTACGCTGCATTTCTGGTGATTACTGATAATGAACATACAACTGAAATAATTAAGTAGTTAACAATAGTACATGCGTTTAGCATGACATAACTTGAAACAAACTCCCCGGAGTAGCAGATCCCACCAAACAAAACATATGTTATCAAAATCACAGACATTTTGAACATTTCTCCTGGCAAAATCTACACCAGTACCCATTATGTGACATTCCATCCTGTGGCCATTTTTATTTTGAACTAAGAAGCCCTATTGAATATTCTTTCTCAAGCAGATGTCCTATGGTCATCCCTAGCATTGAACCAAATTCCTCCAAAGGACATGAAGGAATAGTAGTTATTCTCTGGACAAAAGTACAGATGGACAAGTGGTAGGATGGCTTCTGTACTATATATCATGTATATCCCTACTCGAATTTTGTTCAGTGGGATAACAGCAGCTAGTTATAGACGAAACATAATTAATAAACAAAACATGTTCATTTAGCATGAAAACAGCAGCTGAATGATAAACATGTTCTTATAGCTCTGACGAACGGTAAAATACGTTGCAAATTCAATAGATGTATGAAACCAGAGGATTTTTTGTGTATCTATCTACATTATGCTCAATTGAGTGGGTCTTGATAATGAAATATAAATACATCCATTCATACATCTATTTTTATTGTTTAAGTTATCTAACAAATTGAATGACAGCCTAACATCAACTTATCCATTAAGAACTTTATAACTAACAATTTAATACAGGGTGTTCCAAGATAAATGCTCCACCTGGATACTTATTTAAAAAGTTGTAGTTGCACTGATCTTCAGACATCCTGTATGTAGTACATATAACTTTTTAATGTGGCATAGTATATAATATTTTATTGCACAAGTATTCACTACTAGAGTCTATCAACACAATTCACAGTGCTCTAGCCATCTACAACGAGTTTACATCCCAAATAAAAACTGAAATGAAAAGCAAACTGCCCTATGGAGTACTCAGTAATAAATAATACCACATAAGTCCTTACTATATTTCACAAAGAGCCCTCATTGGCCAAAGGAGTCATATTGTTTTACACATTACTTTCAATGCTGAATGCTTTAGATATGTGATAATGCATTACTAACAATTTGAAGGCTTTGACATTATCTATCTATGTTGTACCAACTAGCCTAGGCACTTCATAATAGACCTACATTACAGTGCTATCCTATTTTGCAAGTTGAACAAGATTGGTATCCCTACTCCTCATACCTAAATCTATGATAATCTATTCAAGTTTACAGATTTTAATCAAATTCTTCATGATTTCTATTTCATTATTTACTTAAAAACAGTGTTTCAAGGTTGAAAACTTGAAAACACTGGTATAGGCTACTGATATAGAGAATAAGAAAATATATTCAATTGAAATTTATTAGCTTTGAAAGCCATTGTTGAATTCACAACCTTTAAACAAAGATAGAAGATTATATCAAATTTTTCTTCCAAGATTATCTTAGCCTATACTGATAGTTAGTATTTAGGTTAGGATTTTCATTATAGCACAAAAATCATGATCCTACATCCCTGTTGACATCTAAATGGGATTCAACCAAATTCAAGTAGGGCCTAGGCTACAACTGTACAATTATAGCGGTTGCCCCCAGTGAGCCTATTGACAATAAATGACTTGAGGGTATATGTCAGTCTGTATTAAATGGGGATGCCAAGACCCATTTGGGTTGAAACATTGCAGTTTTATGAAACCAGAGCATTGCTCAACATAGTAAATTGCAAATATGGTCCATTAGACTAACAGGATGCAGAGCTGTACATGGCAGTATATACTATAGTGACTGGTATTGTTCTAGTCAGGTACTGTCTGCTCTATGATGAATTAGATTGAGTAGTTAGAGTAGTTTTAATATCGTCTATTATATTGGAAAGTAAACTAGAGTCTGTGCTTTTACCATCTACGCTAATTCCTTGATTTGCCTGAAACACAACAAAATATAGAATTACGCAGGTTCATCATATCTTGCTCATAGCAGGCCAATTGTACATTATTTGGAAAACTTTTACACTGAAAAAAAGAAAAATTCCCAGAGTGCTTCATGTTTGATTCTCAAATGTTTACTTGAAAGTTATGGGAAGGGCTGTAAAAGACCAATGCTCATATTTAAATAAAGCATTATTTGGTAAATACATGTAGTGTGAATTAGTGATTTTGAGCAATCTTGAAGATGTTGTACTATATATACATGGCGTCAGCCAGAAGGCAATTGTAAACTCACCAATTGTTTGACTAGCAGGCAGACATGGTGGCCTTGGATGGATCTACTGTATAATGATGCACTGTGGTCTATCTGCTCAACAACTAAAAGAAAAAACAATTAATTTTTTTTATCTAATAGTCTACATTTAACATGATTCAAGTGTTTTCATACAATTTTTCAACTGCCTGGATGAAATAGCTCATTTTCCATATTCTGACTAGGAAATGTTCAAAATCATTTATCGAAGGCCTCATTTCAAAATTTCAAACAAAATGACACTTTCTACTGCTTCAATTCTGAGGAGGTCAATGACAATTCTACCACTGTTTTTTTACCTCATGTGAAAGAATAAATGATTCAATTAATCATATCACAAAAAAGTAAAATATAAAATATTCTTCAACTTTAAAAAGCATACATTTATAATGTTGAACAGTACAGACTGTAATAGTGACTCACTTGTAAAATGATTATGAAAACATAGTTTGGCGATGACATGTGAGAATTCACTGTCTACTGCATTAAATGTGCTGGAATATTTTTCATTTAAATCTCCACTACTAAGCAGTTCTGCAAAGGCATCACTGAAAGATAAAAAAACAAAATATTTGTGGGAGTGCAATGTAATGTAATAACAATGCAAAACATGCAAAATATCACCACCAGCCATTTGTTACAGGTGTCGAACTCTGAACGCCAACCGCTGAATGCCATCACAAAAAAAGTTGGAGACCATAATACTATGTCACCACTTGTGGTGGTGTCACATAAAAAAGTCTCCAACACATTCCTGGAAGTTTTCAACATTCTTTGTGAAAAAGGACATTAATGTGACAATTTTGTACAATATTTTAAAAATTCCAGCTTACATTTTGAATTTCAATTTTTTATCAATGAAACAAAATAATCTTAATGGTGGAATGAATACCTGACATACTGTTACATTCACTTTGGTCAGAGCAGTCTGCTCAGTAGATAAGGAATTATGTGATCGATTGATTTTGATCATTTAAAATCCAGCATGAGAGTAGCTTTCACCTACCTATTACAGGGAGTTGCCAGGAGATATGAGCTACACGGTAGGGGAAGTTTGAAATCTAACTTCTCATGTGTCGATCCCTCTTCAGTCTGAAATAGAACAGTGAGAATAATTATAACCTAATGGAGTAATGCCTCTTCAATGGTACAGGGTACAGATTTCTGGTGTATGTGGACATTACACCGAATACAAGAAGCAGTTTTAGCAGATTAAAAATATTCAATCAAATGAAGTTACACAAAATATTGAAAATATGCATATATGTTGTATAATGTATACTCTCATAATGTGAATAAATCTGGCTTACCTTGACCATGTATGTGAGTGTACCCTTGAGTCTCTGTGGCATAGTAATGCTCTGCACAGTGAAGGCAAACTGACCCTCATTTTGTGAAGATGGAAGAAGTATAAATGGGACCTTGACTGGATCATGTGAACTTGCACCCACCTGGAAAATTAAGATTTTACAATACAAAAATTTTACAATACGCATTTAACATGTGTACCTGACCCTCAATTGAACTTAGTCGTAATTTTGTTAGTTGTAGATGAGAATTTAAATAACAATGCTCTATTTTACATGAATCAAGAAGTTTATAAGTTACTTGGCCAGACTGTTCATCATTTTGTTTATCTGCAAGTGCAACTGACAATGGATGGCACTTGCTATAAATAATAAAAAATCAGCTGAAGTCATAATAGACTATGATTAAGTTAGTCGAATTAGGACCTAACGCCTCTTGCTAGATGCACATTATAACCATAAGTTACTCACCCCCCTGACCAGTTTAGTGTTCATGGAGTCTAATACATTGAACTCCAGTTCTTTGATGTGATTGCAACTGAGGTTTGAAAGAATCACTGAGACCACAACTTGGTTGGATTGTGCTTGGCTAACTCGCGTCTCATATGTCTGAAATACAAGAAATAAACATGTCACTGAGATGAATTAATTGTAAAAAGGAACTGGGGGTTTATTAGACTCCTAAAGCTGTAGAGAATGAATAGCCTAGATGTTGTGTTTTAACTATGTCTGCCCCCCCCCCCCCACACCCATTTCTGTATTACTTCTGGAGGTCATATTTTCATACAGGTAGTAGAAATTGGAATAAGTACATGAGTTCACAAATCAAGACGGGAGACTTTGATTTAACTTACCAGTTGAACTGCATCATTCTTGCTAAGTAATTTGTAGTTTGTCATAGGCTGCAAATACAAGATTGAATTTTGTTTAACACATACAAAAGCATTCATATTCAACAACATATTCACGTTTTATGCTATGCTGAATCAAAACCAATTGGTTATCTAAAACATGATCAAATCATATTATAAGGGCTGATGTGAAAAAGTCATTCCACATCATTGCTTTAAAATTCAGATCTCAAAAAAAAGTGACGGAAAATAGTCTGGAAATTGAGCAAAATGGTACCACTAGAAAGTTTGCATGCTTCATAGAATGTGAAGATCTAAATAGTACTGGGTCGATCTAGACTTACTGGAAGTGCTTGTTCTGGTTGTGGGGATGCTGCATTGGCATGTTCCTTAGATGGTGTAGTGATCCCTTCTGCTATCTCATAGTCACTCCTGTTCTTCTTTCGTTTCTTCTCCTTTTTGTGCTTTTTCTCCTTCTTCTTTTTACTTTTCTACAAGAAACAATGTGATGCTCTACATGTGTAGCAATAACTATAAGTGCTCACACCTGAAGATAAAGGTTAACAATGTAACAAAATCACAGACAACAGAACTCATCACTTTCATTTAAGGTTGTGAACTCCAGCTCAACCCAAATTGATTCCAGGCCCAAACTTGACCAGAATTGGAATTTTTTCGACCCATCTCACCTCTACTTAATTGGTAAAATAAATTTCAGAAAAAAAGATTTGCAGACCAAATTCAGTAATTTAATAACAGGTTAATAATTATCAGAAGTTTCTTTATTCGATACTCCTTTTCATCATGTAATTGAAATTATATTGTATGAATCTTTTGACAAATCTTGCTGTATTATTCTGTATACACGACTCAATACATCTTTATGATAGGACAAACCTCTTCTGGCTGTTCAGTATCAGCATCTGATCCATGCGTATTATTAACTGGTTCTTTAATGATTGGGATATCCTTTACTGGACTTTCAGCATCCTTCCCTGACAACCAGAAGTCTAGGTCATCCTCCTGAAAGAACATTTTATTCAGTATTGCTTCACTGTCATTTAATATACCTATTCCTCCTGAAATAATATTTTATTCATTGTTTTCTTCACTGCCATTTAATATAGTATTCTCAACTGTTCACCAGTAGCCTGAGAACCTTGCTATCAAGTCTGATTACCTCACTTTAAAATGTGATTATTTCCTAATACCCTTTTCAAAATCCTAACTTCAGGCTCATAATAAAGATCTTCGATAGTACTATGTATGATTAGATGATATAATAAAAAGATTAAAGCCCTTGATAGATGTAATTGTTTTGGTTAGATTTGATAACAAAATCTAGTTACCTTTTTACTGCCATTTATATCCCCATTGACTTGAGGTACTTCTGGTGTAATGCCATTGGTTTCTATGTGAGGCTCCCCTGGGGTTTCCTCAACTGCAGACACTAGCAGGCTGGGACTTTCTTCTGGTTCTTCACTGTCAATGCGCTTTTTCTTTTTCTCTTTGCTCTGGTATTCATAAATAATATGATTAAAGAATTATAGTCTTGCTCAAAGACTGTATCCACCCCCCCTCTGTCACCTTAAGGATAAAGGGGTCTTAAACAGGGTCTTTTAAGCAAGACTAAAAGAATTATATTGGTTCAGATATTGTTCATCTTGATTTATTGGAGGCCTACAATTTATCAGGTATATCTTTGATTGTCCAATTTTAGGGAAATATAAAGAGGTACATCTGAAGAGCAGCATACTTGATCAATGGGCAGAAATTTTATGGTAAATATGTTTTTCAAGTAAACAAAACACTGTATTCTCACCTTCTCTTTCTTTTCTTTTTTCTTCTTTTCTTTTTTATGTTTCTTTTTAGGTTTATCTTCAAGTGTAGCTTCATCTTCCCTTGGTTCCAGACCAACTACCCGATGCTGTCTCACTGGCAACCTTTCATCATCTCGCAATGGCCTGAATAAGTGAAATAATTTTCTCAATTGAAAAAGATAACAGTAGAAGTACCTTTAAAGTATCAAATTTATCTTAATTGCCTTGTTACTTATTTTCTCCACAAGATCTTTTAAATCACTGATTTGAATTTGAAAATTGTAGTATCAAACTGATCGTTTAATCTTTGTCATTCTGAAGTCTACTTACTCATCAAGGTTCATATCTAACATGGCATATTGATCATTTCCTCTGTCAGTCTTGTCTTCTTTATCAGAGTCACCACCCTCTGGTTCATCTAGTACTGCACTAACATGGTGGACCACTGGGATATCATCTTCCTCCTCAGACTCTACAACCTAAACAATGCATTTTGGGATATCATCTACCTCCTTTGACTTTACAAGCTAAACAATGAATTCTGGGATATCATCTACCACGTCTGACTTTACATTTGGGTGATTGGTGCAATAACGGTCTTGAATAATCATGTTGGCTCCAGTGTCAATAGTCACAACTTGCTAATGACTGTTTCAAGGTGTTTTAGTTGTAACAATGAGAAAAATACAAAATTTCACCTAGTGTTATGTTGAATAATGATAAATGGAGCTCTTTGTTTAAAGATAATATCAACAATATGACCTCATATAAACCTTTTGGTTAAAGCATTTATTTTGGAAGGAGATTCATGAACCTTTCTTCATTATTTATAAGAAACGAAGACATCAAAATTCTGACTCGGTTTTTCATAATAAAGTTGAGATAAGTTTTCTTTGCTACTTGCAAGCACTATAAAATGCACAAAAATTTGTTTATTTACATGGCCCTTCTTGCTCCTTTTCTTCTTTTTCTTCTTGTCTTTCTTCTTCCTACTTGCTGCATTCATTTGTTCACGTTGCATCTTTATGTACTTGTCAGAAGATGGCAGACCTACAACAATCAGAAAGTGAACACAAACCTTTACAGTAACTAATTGATTGAATTTACATCTTCAATTTTTTGGAATTCAATGGAATATTATATTTCTATCTCAACTTTAATTTCTTTACATGATAATAATTTAGTTCTAGATATGGATGAGAATAATTTTGAAACAAAATTCAAAAAATTCTAGGCCACCCCCTCCTGCAAGGGTTGTTCCTATGGGGCAATTTTTGGGCATAGTTACTTTATTTAAAGAGTATTCTGTGATAATTTAGGGAATTTTCAAGATCTGTTTCACAAGCAGCGATTACTTTACACTATTTATCCTGCTATTTAACATGTTTAACTGAGAGGATGCCAAATAACAATTTTTTTATTATTTATTAAAATAGTTTATTATAGTGTCACTGGTTTACATTTGGTACAAATAAATACATATTCTAAAAACCACCAGCCGATGTCGGCTTATGAGACACTGGACTTTAAAGGTCAATAATAACAGTGTATAGATATGACATTCAACAATAAAACTACAATTCATCTACGTTAATGCATAGATTGATAAATATTAATAATTCCATCTATAAGTGATGATAAATGATTTACATCTTGTGAGATAATGACTAGATTCTTGACTACAAAATGGTGTGGAGGTTAGGCCCTCACTGCAATAAATACAATACATAGGAATAATATGGCAAATTATTATACTGCAGTCAACCGTTCCAGGTCAAATTGCCTTTTCATGAACATTTTGTACAACAGAGCAGCCCACTGTCTCTGAATTGATCTTGAATGCATTAGGCTTATAAATAAAAGTAACTCATTGTCAGTGTTTGTTCTTATATGTGGTGTTAAAATATCAGTTACAGTTCTATAAAAATATGTTCTCAAGTTGGAATAATGTTTACATTGGACAGCAAAATGAATTTCATCTTCAACAAAGTTACCATCACATAATTTACATGTACGATCATTTAGTGCTGTATTTGACCAACGACCTGTCTCAATGTGAAGTGGGAGGCTACCTGTTCTCAGTCTAGCAAGAATGGTTCTGTGATGCCTTGGAATGTATTCAGACACATATGGTCAATGCACTAAATTGGATTAGCTTGTAGCCTCGATAATAGATGTTCCACTTACCAGGAATATGTAATGGCACCTCTAATGCTAATTCTGCTACTTCTGGTACATCTTCATAAGCACCTCTGCTATTGACTAGTGTCTGCAAGTAAAACAGTGGATAATTATGACCAACAAGATACCTTGATAGTCTTCTGCTTAAGACATTTATTGTACAATTATCATTATCTTAAGTTTTTTATTGGATAATAAATCTCTATTTTGAAGTAGAAGATGAAACAACCAATGTCAGCTCATTCTGAGAAAATCTCCAACAAAATAATTTTTAATAACTAGAAAACAGCAACTCCACAGAGTAGCAAATTCCACTTAACAAAACATTTTGATAATAAGTGGCCATCTTGAAAGTTTCTTCTTGAACAGAACATATAAAATTACCAAATCCAGCCCACTGATACTTGAGTATCAAAGATTATGTTTTTTCTGAAAAATGGCAGCCGTTTTGATATTCAGCACCATCTTGAAAATTCTTTCTCAAACAGAGCTTCTGTGTCCCTGGGCATCAGCATATAAAATTTGACCCGAATTCGTTCACTGGTATTTGAGTTATCATTACGTTTTATTTTTACTAAAAATGGCCACCATTTTGAAATGTATCAGCCATCTTGAAAATCTCTTTGGACAGATTGCTTTCCTATATCCCTCTCGCACCTCGTTCGGTGGGATAAAAAGATAAGATTCCAGAGAATTAGCTGAAAATGTACCTTAGGTCTACTGGGCCCCTTCAGGTAGTTAGGATTGTTCTCTTGCTCCATTTTCCGTGCTTCCCTTTGCTAGAAACAACAAAAGTGTAAATACAGAAATAACTCCAAGAACCAGTCATGACAGAAATTAGAGAATACAGAGGACAAATTTATCATTATGCCCCCGTGTCTCATTATTAAAAGTCTTTGTTAAAAAAATCTGCAAGAATTTGTTTTCCCAAAATTGTATGTCAAGAAATAAAGTCAACAAACACAAGGCATTGGTTCTTTACAAGATTCTAAAATTAACTACATGGTATTTTCAGATACCCTGTATGAAGATTGGGATATGGCCCCTTACCTTAGATAATTCCTCTGCAGTAGGTTGATAAGACTTCTTCTCTTCAGACTGGAAGTTGGACCTGTGTTCATCTGATGGCATGAATATATTGGGAGTTGGCCCCTCATCTTCTGAGCTTTCTGAGGGCGGATCATTAATCCATTTGTCTAAATTTAACCTAAAAGTTCAAAACAATTCATTGGTTAAATCTACCATAAGACTGCCTGCAAATATGGTAAAATATATATAGGGCTTTCAAGCACTAATAGCAAGAGGACATTTATTGTGGACAGCTCATAATCATTTTGTTGTTTACAATAGGACTTCTTGCATATTCCTCACTGAACTATAATTTATTGAAATTTATGGGAGATTATTCAATGCATTCACAATGGCTAGAATAACAAGGCATTAACATGCAAAATGTCACCATCTGCCATTTATTACATACACCAAACACCAACCGCTGTTCACAAAAAGTTCGAGACCGACTATAACTTGATGGTAGTGGTAGTGACATAAAAATCTGAGAGTTAACAATGCCAAACCATACATTGATATCTTACCCTTCAGGGACTGGCACTTTCTTCTGTGCTTTTGCAGCTACGGGGTTTAGTTCCCCTGCAAAGAGTGCAGATACCTCTTCCCCTACAGCTACTCCCTTGTCTTGAAGCTTCACCACATACTTCATTAGTTGTAATATACAGCAAGCCTAAAACAGAAGTTCAAGTAAAATATGTGAACCAGCCAGTAAAATTGAAGCCACAAACAATGTATGAAAACAAACACAATCTTTTTTGTTCAGTTCCAGCTAGTCAAAGGAAATGATGGTCTGGCCCAGGGAAGTCTAGCTGACCTAGATGGGTGAATCAGATGTTTTTGAATGTCCTACTAATTTCAGAACCAATGGCATCTCAAATGTACATATTCCAGTCCACCCTGATCTATTTATAGTCATAATAGATTAAGACTCACCCTCTCCTGCACTTCTAAATCAGCACTCTGAACAAACAGGGGTAGTTTCTCTATAATAAGTTGTGCTGCCTCTTTAGAGTCATCGAGGTTCTCATCAGCTTCCCCCTTCACCAGGATGCTGGAGTATAGCTTGATGAGGTTCTGGACATAGATGCTCTGTATGTGACCTGGTAGCTGAGTCACCTTGGGCCGCAGCATGGATTCTAGTGTCTGCTTGGAGTTGGGCAGATGCCTGTTATGTAATGTTCACATATTACTGTCCTTGGAAATGATATTTCTAGTGGCTTCAAGTGAACACTTTAATCATTTGGGGTTCGAAATGGTAGTGTTCACAGAATATTCAAGATAACATTAAATTGAAGCTTGTCAGAATTTAACATAATAATGTCTTATGGTGCAACTATATTCTCTGAATTTGGCGCAAAATGATAATCTCATCTTTCATGATCATTCTAATTTCAACTGTTTCCAAATGACTTAAATTTGAAACTCTCAATTGATGTGCTCTGATCATATAGTATATAATCCCAGTACTTACTCTGAGAACTCTCCGCAGATCCAAGCTGCAGCATATAGAACTTCACATATACCATTCCTCTGGGAGTTGTTGGTCAGCAAGTGAGCATTGTCTAACAGTGTAGCCTGGAAGCAATGTAACTCTCATCAAAACAAGACAAAAACTGTATGCTAACATATTCAGCATGAGAAAGTTGATTCGGTGTAAATAAATGTGGACAATATACATCTACATGTAGTATATTGCACATCTTCATTGCTGTGATAAGGTCAATAGAAAGTACAATGTACTAAGTACTCAAGAACAGCTATCATTTATTGTATATAACTTGTGGTTGAATAAGCTAGGCTAATGGACATACCATTTGTGCAACAGCAAAGGGTCTGATGGCTTGTACACGTATGGCCACATCTAACATTTGTGAGGCTATGATCTTCCCATGTCTCGTACCTTCTAGTCTGGTTAGTTCTACCAACACACTCACATACCTATAAGTAATTACAGCAGAAGTTTTCAAAGAAATTAATGTCAATGTTGTGGTCGATGCTTACACTGTAACTCAGTGCACAACAAGAACAACTAAAATTGAAAAGATACAAACTTCCAAGTATTTCTCGTGTCAATTTGCCATATTTCAGAAAGTACAGGAGACTAATGCAGCATAGCAAACAACAATATTTAAATATTTTTCCAAATCCAAATTCCAAAAAATCTGAACAATTTAACTATTCCAGTTAAATACTCATGTGGCCACTCTGTAAACAACATATAATGTAACCTACCATTCGAAATTTGTTATAAACTGGTAGTTAGACTGACTGCATATCTCTATGATCTTAGCCAGCAGTTCATCTCTATAGTTAGAGCCCTCTGCTTTGTCCATATGGACCATCAACTTCTTCACTATTTCCATGAGGTTCTTCTTGGACACCTGAGCAAAACAAGAAATATTTTTTAGTACTGATACCTAGCGAAGCATTTGTATGGAAGTCAATGGAGCTGAAGGTCGGCTATGTATTCCTGTATGGCCACCAAACATTTTACCATGACAATCTTATGACGTCATGTTTCATTTCTTCCAAATTTCCCTCGCACACAGGCGTGTGACGTCATTGATATAATGTAGCCATGGAAATAAAAGGTATTCAGTCTGTTGTAATATATTGATGACAGACCTCAGGCATATATTCAATGATAGGGACAATCAACTGCTAAATTAATATGTTACTTCTGAAACTATAGTTCTCCACTAAATAGTTTAGAAGCTATTTTAAAGAGAAATGACTTCATATCTAATTCTTTATTTTGTTAAATAAATGAATTCAAGGACCCCTTTAGTAAAAATGTTACAGACCACAATTCCTGAATTTCAGGTAGTTCTCAAATATCAAAAGATACAATAGTCACAGTATTGCTGAGAAATGGCCACTATTGTAGCACTGTTGTGAGAAACATTTCAATTCATGATCTAAATTTGGTTTTTAACAAACATGAGTTTACGTCTACGTGAACTTACCATGCCATACAGAAGATCCAGGGCACGGAGGCGTATTGACTCATCTTTGTCATCAAGACATTGTAGGACTAGGTCTTTGTGAGCCTGAACACTCTTAGGATGAGTCTTCAGGATACGGGACATGGCCAGTAAACCAAGATACTTCACTATAATGTAACAATAATACATGTGGTTTTAAGGTGGGCTGGAAAGACAATGTGAGATGTAAGCTATTTACCAAGATTAATTAATTAACTTTGCCTCAGGCTGAAGAGTTGGATAACACAAATATTCATTTTGATTGAACACCCCCTCTCATTATTTCAGGAACATCTACATTACATGCAAGACAACTTCATCATTTTGATGGAACACAATTTTGATGCAACTGTCAAGGATGCTCTGTAGACTAATGTTGTCGCGATTTATCGATACATGTGATACTCATCGCCAAAAGTAATTCTGGCGATGCATCGATGTCTCAAACAAAACATCAATGTTTTTACTAAAAAATAAATCTGCTAAAATCACCTTTTCCTATCTCATTTTCATGCAAATGTCATACCTTTTTCATTCTTTAGTTCATCTTCCAATACTCTCTCACATGCTTTCACTTTAAAAATGTTTTAGCTTAGATTGAAATGAAACAATAACCTTCATTTTTACATTTATTTACACACGTGACCAACCCGAAGTATCGTACTATTATTTATTTGTTGTATTCAGAATTTCATTTATTTTATAATGCAGTAAATTTGGTCAGATTTTTCCCGATGTACATCGCAATGTGCATCGATCTTTACTATTGAAGTCGCGACAACACTTATGTTGACTGCAGACATGTGGAGATATAGTAAGGGAACATGGAGCAAAGCGGCCCTGTGGGGCAAAAAGGCCCATTGAAATATAATTCGAATGATTAAAAGATGGCTCTTCAAAAGTCACGTGATTGACCTTGAAAATTTGAGCCTCCTTTTCAACCGCCATTTTTAAACATAGGAGCATCTAGCCTTACGTAAGAGGTAATTATATTTTTTAACACTCTTTTTTGAAAATTACCCCTCCCACAAAAATCTCTGAAAAATTGTGCAACAATGGAGAATCATTTTAAATCAAGATTTAACATAGAGTATGTATATTTATTCCTTATTTGTCAAAATCTCAATATCCAAATCTTAGGGTAGTTAAAATGGCGTCTATTTGAAAAATCACGTGACAGTGGCCCTGTGGGCCGTTTTGCCCCACAGGGACGTTTTGGTATGAAAGAGGTATTTGAAATTCTTTGTTTAAACATGGGGTACATGGTTGTTTTTGAACTCGGAAGCAATTATTGACAAGAATTCATGTTTGCATTGTTGATTATACCATAGTCGATATTCACTTTTATTCAGACGTTATCAACCAGATTGTCTACAGCCGCTCCTTATAATATAATTGGACCATGTGACTAAATTCCATATACTGATATATCAGATCAGGAAAGTGTTTAAAGGGTGACGCATATCGTTTAGCAAATCGAACGCTCGTTTCTGGTGTTGCTCACCGTTTAGTATAAAAGGCCCGATCCCGGAATAATACTCAAGGGTTCACAGGTTCGAGCTCGTTGTGTCAACACCTCTAACTGTTATATAGCATAAGTATATTATAGATCGTCACACATTTATAAAAGGGTGATTTTTATTTTGACAAATCAATTCCACATTTATGGGTGAAGTTTCAGGATCTTCTATTTGTGTACAATAAGGAAAAATTGGCATCTAAATTTCCCCATAACGTAATAGCACACAGCTTGGCATATGAAATATCCTACAAATGAAACAAAGCAAGACAAACCGGTTTCTAATACAAGGATTTATATTGGCTGTTGTACATGTATTCTTTGAACGCAATCACTTTTTGGATAACGTTTTCAAAATCATTAAAAACGGATTACTTTATCTCAAAGACAATTTCAATAAACTGGATTTTACAGAACTCCCCTTATTTCTTAAAAATGGACTGATCCAGTTGATTCGCCTGGAGCCGCCATATTGTTTTTATACGGGATGCTAATCGGAACCCTTTAAGGAGTAAATAATAAACATTTATAACACATTTGCAATAACGCACATGCGAGTAGGTAGTTACCAGTTTCACCACTAGGTGGCTCGCTCGGGTCAGATAGCATGGCGGGTAAAGTAGAAAGTTCCCTTTAACTTAAATTAAATCTGTTTTAGTGGTTTGATTTTCATATCACCCTTATGTATCTAATAGTTATGCAAATTAAAATATCTCCAATAAAGGAAAATGATATCCGTCTAATACAAGAAAAATTATTTCAGTTTTTGTGATTTTGTAACATGGGGTCTATGGGGAATCAACCCGAACTAGAAAAAAAAATTAAATTTTCAAAGTTGATAAACAATTTTCGAAACCATATTTCTAGATGTACTTTTACATGTAGATTCCAAATATGACATCAATTTGACTGAATTTCGAATATTTAATGATGTAAGTAAAGATTATTTCTACTCACATCTACTCTATTGCTTATAGGGCTAGAGATGGTACATGAGTACAAAAGAAAAACAAATATAGGAGACCACGGGATAACCTTGCTAGAGCAGTACGGGCAATGAGACAAGGAATGGCAAGTCGTGTAGCATCACAAACCTTTAACATCCCAAGGATGACATTGAGAAGGTAACTATTTTATTCCATATTATCTGTTGTATTCCATACCTACTGTGGTTCTAGGTACATAATAACGAGCGGGAATATTTAGGGTAAGCCATCTTGGGAGCTATCGCCAAGGTCTGAACCAGGATGGACACAGGCTTTATCCATCCCAGTCCAGCTCCTGAAAGGTGAACTCTGTTTACGTTTTACTCAATTTAAAAACTATATTTCAAACTAATGCTACTTTTTCATGAAGTTCAAAAATTAAAAAAACGTACTTTCGCCTTGGGTACGCATTTTCTTAGTCTTAAAAAGTAGATTTTAAGTTTGTGAAATTTTCACAATCTTATATTGCTGGAGCAGATTAATGAATTGATATTTTCCCTGGAGATATAGAGATTATCCTATATGAGGTTCAGTATATTTCGATTATCCCGAGGACAATATAATATATCTGCCCGAGGGGCGTATGTACCTGAAACAAAATATGGGATAAGTAGATTTATCCCATACTTGGACGTGTTACAGGTACATAAAGCCGGTTTGTAAAAACTTATATTTTCATCAGCGGGCAGATATAGCTTTACGTCCCGCTCTGAGCAGGCAGATATAGTATATCTGCCTGCTACGTCATAATCACTGCTCGCATATTTGTTCATAATTTGTAACCTTCGTGTAATGACTGTAAACGACAATCTGGAGAAAACAAAGACAATAGAGATCTGTTTTATTGTTTAAGGAGCATCCACTTAATCAATCAAAAATTATAAAAATAATATGGGAATATTTGACAGAACAGGAAAATCCACCCACGGCCAAGAAAACAAAATTGGACATGAATATTCTAAAATATTTCCACGATTGAACAATGTGAACCAGATGACCAAGATTGGTATGGGATAAACATATTATCCTATAGTCGGTTCAGGATATTGGGATTATCCCTTGGCCAATATAATATATTTTCCCTCGGGACCTGCGACCCTCGGGCAAATATATTATATTTGCCTCTGTATAATCCCAATATCCTGAACCTCATATAGGATAATCTCTATATATCCCCAGGATAAACTCTATATCCAAAACCTCTTAAAAAATAACTCTTATATATTGCATACTAGGCCCTAGTATGCAATATATAAAAGTTATTTTCTAAGAGGTTTTGGATACAGAGGTTTTTCTGGGGATATATTTACTTATAGGGTAATTATTTGTAGCATAGACTTATCATTGAAAATACATTGTCACGTTATAAAGTGACATTTTGTATTAATTAGGGACTTTGTATCTTTCTATTTTCAGGCACAAAGCCTTGAATGTATCGACTCCTGGCTCAGTGACATCAGGGCGATTTATACCAGTGTTTCATCAATGATTTGAAGCTCAACTAGCGACCAATATCATAACTCTTCAACGACATCTCCATGGGATAACCCCTGTCCAGACGAGGGCGTTAGCCTTCGATTTGGCTGAACACAAGGGAATCCAACACCCGTTCAATAAAGAAAATAAGATGGCCGGGAGAGACTTGCTGGCGCGCTTTCTTTCACGCACCTCTCTGAGTATAAGGAAACCGCAGCCTACTTCTTTTAACAGAGCAAACGGGTTTACCAAGGAAGCTGTAAAGAACTTCTTCCAAATATATGAGGAAGAACTTCATGAACATCCAGAAATTCGCGCCGACCCTACACGAATCTATAACATGGATGAGAGTGGTATATCTATTGTACATCGGCCAGAATGTGTTCCCATGATGGGGTCACGGCAAGTGGAAAAGCTAACTTCTGGCGAGCAAGGCAGAACGGTTACTACAAGTGTTTATGAATGCCGCTGCACTGATTTACGGTCAGCGCAAAGCCATTCCACCAAGAATGATGATTGGTGCGCCAGCGAATACTCTGTTTTTGTGTAATGACAGTGGGTGGATGACAAAGGATTTGTTCCCTTTGGTGTTGGAGCAACACGCTCAGTACGCTAAGTCTACACCAGCGAGGAAAACAATCCTTATATGAGATGGACATGATCTCATATCAGTTTAGCGTCAATTCTGAAAGCCAGGGAATTGGGAATAGTGATGATAATGCTACCTCCACACACTACCCATAAAATGCAGCCTCTTGATCGAGTTTTCTTCGGGCCATTGAAAGCAAGATTAGACACCGAATGCGATAGGTTTATGGCAGACAATCCAGGCGTTCCAATTACACCTTATGAACTTGCTGCACTCTTTGGACAAGCTTACAGGAGAGTATCGACCCCCGATAAAGGCCCGAGCGGATTCCATGTAACAGGACTGTATCCCTACAATCCCAATATTTTTGAAGATGACAATTTTGCATACAACGATGATGCATATGTAGATGGCAATACCCCCCCCCCCCTAAAAAAACTTTCTACGGTGAAAGGTGTAATGCCTCCTGCTAAAGATGATAACGTTAGTGTCCACCAACATGATCTGTCATCAGTGAAAGGCGTAGTGTCTCCCGGAGCATCAAATGCATCCCCCTATCTAATTCTTTGCCCTGAGTTCCGGAGCCCCTGACAACAGCAATGATCAACACCATGCCTTCTATTGAAGAGAACTAACGTCACGCTACAAACAGAATCACTCCTTCAAATACGAGTCTGTCAGATGGCAAACAGCCGCATCAGTTTTCCTTCTTTAGAAACACCAGTCAAGAGAGCAATTCTTCCGGGATAAATACAAACGTGTTTTACAAGAAGGCCAACACCAACAAAGATGAAAACATCCATTTTGCAAGTGTTCTTGCTGATTTGTCACCTATACCGGCAAAACGAAAGCAATCTAAATACAGCGATAGGAGGGGAAAGGCGTTAATTGTCACGAGTTCGCCATTCAAAAAACAACGGGAAGAAAAGAAAGAAAAGAAAAAGTACAAGAAATGAACAAAGAACAAAGCGCAAAGAAGAAGCTTATGCTGAGCTCTAGCATAACGGATAAAGCTAGCACAACAGGGCACTGAGAAATACAGTGACCCACCAACTGAAGATTGAGTGCAGTGTCCCTCCTGTAAAGAATGGATGCATGAAGCATGCAAAGATCCAGACTCAATCTGTTGTGACTTTTGCAAAGTCTAGTTTGTGAGACTCAACCATGCATGATCAGCAGCATCGATACAATTCCATTACAAATTTGTTACAATAAATAATGTTTTGAATCCTGAACTGAAGTTTTAGTTGCTGGTTTGAAACACTCAGAATAGAACGAGGAGGTGACAGTTTAAAACCCCTGCAACATCTGACAACATTTCACTTATAAAATACTTTGCATCAAGGAGTGAAAAAACATATAATGGTAGTAATTCCTGGAAATATATAAGAACAAGTGATTTTCAAATACAAGGATTTAAACATTTGGTTTGTAGCTTATTCCCCTCCAACACGTATCATGACTAGTATTGTTGTTATGGTTAAGAATTCACTGCCTGTACGTTTAACTGTTTAGAAGTTAAGATAAGATTTGTGTGGACGAGTCGTATAATTGATTAATCTTGATTTTAAAACCCACGTATGAAAGGTGGGCCGTTTTGGCCCAACCATGGGCCTTTTTGCCCCACTCTCTAAATTATCTTTGATCGCTGAAATATTCAAGAAGTCTTAGACTCGTCTAGAACACTCGAAAAATGTAAAATACAACACAATGATAAAATGAGACATCAAGGAGCGCGATGACTGACGAATAAGAAATGCCTCTGAACGGAAGAAATTCGAATTTTATTTTGAGGGCAGCTTTGCCCCATGTTCCCTTACAGTGTAGTTAAGTTCAGGTACTTACAATTCTGGTCCGAGTCTTCAATGAGAATTCTCAACTTCTGAACACACAGCTAAAAGAAAACATAAAAATACTACTATAAACAATGGGGCACATCTCTGGCTCAATTAATGTACTTATACAAATATGTAATATATTTTGTAATTATCAATTTGAAAATCATGTATTTTGAATTCTTAAAAGAAGAAGTCATATTACAACTACTATTCTTAAGTTAACTATAATGTGCAAAATAAAGTCTAGTAAATACAACATATTGTTCAATATAGACTGCGGACTATTCTGTAGAAGTGCTCTAGAAATGGATCTCGCTTTTCATGGAAGGTCACACATTCCAACATATTTCAAACAATTTGTATGATTATAATAGACACTTTCTGGGTAGTTGGACTTTATGTAGGGGTGGCAGAAGGCCCTCAGGCCAATTTATACCCCTACCACAACAAAACCTTGGGGGTACTTTAATACCACCCAATAAAAATAATACTAATGCATATCAGATATTCATCGTTTTATAGTGGGTAGGGCATGCCATGGTTAGTCAGTGCCAGAAATTTCCAATCTCTGACTTATATGGTTACCATGGAAACAGTATTTATATCTCACAATCTTCTCAATTTGACCCCGTCCCAAATGTGTCCTTAAGTTCTCAAAGTGAAATATTTGCAAATCTGTTTGGATTTTGTGGCTGCAACTTTGTCAAAATTTGAATTAATATGTATGTATTCACACTATAGCACTAAAAACTTGATATAATGATCTCATAAATTATAATATTTATCAAATGTAGTCACACACAACTGCTTTTAGGGAAAAGTGGGCGTGGCACTTTTTGGTACCTGTGTAATTGTTGCAGCATTAAATGAAAAATACTTATTACACTAACAACAATTGACATTTAATTAGCATCTACTAACATTGTGTAACATTGTAGTATGTTCATTATCATTATTAGATACTTTAAATATTTTATATAAGTGTTATCATGACCCTTCCCTATCATAGGTCATTAAAACAAGGCATTAACATGACAAAATGTCACCACCTAAAACAATTTGGTCAATTTAAAGCAAGTTGGAAAATACCTTTTGACCTTAAGAAGGTTTGATTTGAACTTCTTAGAACATGTAGATGATTTTGAAAAAAAAATTCGTCAATTTGAAGCAAGTTGAAAAAATACCTCTTTGACTTTTTTTGACATTGAGAAGGTCATTGAAGGTCAAATGTAAAGTCAGATTTGAACTTCTGAGAACATTTAGATGATTTTGAAAAAAAAATTAAGTAAATTTGAATCAAGTTGAAAAAAGACTTTTTTGACCTTGAAAAGGTCATTGAAGGTCAAATGTCAAATCTAAAGTCAGATTTGAACTTCTGAGAACATGTAGATGATTTTGAAAAAAAATTAGTCAATCTGAAGCAAGTTGAAAAAAGACCTTTTTGACCTTGAGAAGGTCATTGAAGGTCAAAGGTCAAATCTAAAGTCAGATTTGAACTTCTGAGAACTTGTAAAGTCAAATTTGAACTTCTGAAAAGATGTAGATGATTTTGGAAAAAAAATTTGGTCAATTTGAAGCAAGTTGAAAACAGACCTTTTTGACCTTTTTTGACCTTGAGAAGGTCATTAAAGGTCAAATGTCAAACCTAAAGTCAGATTTGAAGTTCTGAGAACATGTAGATGATTTTGAAAAAAAAATTAGTCAATTTGAAGCAAGTTGAAAAAAGACCTTTTTGACCTTTTTTGACCTTGAGAAGGTCATTGAAGGTCAAATGTCAAATCTAAAGTCATATTTGAATTTCTGAGAACATGTAGATGATTTTGAAAAAAAATTTAGTCAATTTGAAGCAAGATGAAAAAATACCTTTTTGACCTTTTTTGACATTGAGAAGGTCATTGAAGGTCAAATGTCAAATCTAAAGTCAGATTTGAATTCCTGAGAACACGTAGATGATTTTGAAAAAATTTTTAGTCAATTTGAAGCAAGTTGAAAACAGACCTTTTTTGACCTTGAGAAGGTCATTGAAGGTCAAATGTCAAATCTTAAGTCAGATTTGAATTTCTGAGAACACGTAGATGATTTTGAAAAAAAATTTAGTCAATTTGAAGCAAGTTGAAAACAGACCTTTTTGACCTTTTTTGACCTTGAGAAGGTCATTAAAGGTCAAATGTCAAATCTAAAGTCAGATTTGAATTTCTGAGAACATGTAGATGATTTTGAAAAAAAGAATTAGTCAATTTAAAGCAAGTTGAAAAAAGACCTTTTTGACTTTTTTTTACCTTGAGAAGGTCATTGAAGGTCAAATGTCAAATCTTAAGTCAAATCTAAAGTCATATTTGAATTTCTGAGAACATGTAGATGATTTTGAAAAAAAAATTTAGTCAATTTGAAGCAAGATGAAAAAATACCTTTTTGACCTTTTTTGACATTGAGAAGGTCATTGAAGGTCAAATGTCAAATCTAAAGTCAGATTTGAATTTCTGAGAACATGTAGATGATTTTGAAAAAAAATTTTAGTCAATTTGAAGCAAGTTGAAAACAGACCTTTTTGACCTTTTTTGACCTTGAGAAGGTCATTGAAGGTCAAATGTCAAATCTAAAGTCAGATTTGAAGGTCAAATGTCAAATCTAAAGTCAGATTTGAATTTCTGAGAACATGTAGATGATTTTGAAAAAAAATTTAGTCAATGTGAAGCAAGTTGAAAAAAGACCTTTTTGACCTTGAGAAGGTCATTGAAGGTCAAATGTCAAATCTAAAGTCAGATTTGAACTTCTGAGAACATGTAGATGATTTAGAAAAAAATTGAAGTCAGTCTAAACAGTATTTGTTAAGTTATAGGAAGTTGTAAGAAATTGTTACAGACGCCAACCGCCGGACGCCAACCTCCAACCTCCAACCGCCGGACGCCGTCGCAAAAAAACGGAGACCATAACAATATGTCACCACTTTTGGTGGTGACATAATTAACTCTTAAGTCCTAGAGGTCCTTAGTCTTTTTAGCTTGTCAAAGTTGTATTCATTGACTTGAAGCTAGAATATAAATAGTTTCATTGATCAAGAGCTATGAGTTAAAATTGATTAATACATTTGTCAGGGTTAGAGCCATTTTATGCAATTGAAAAGTAATGGACCAACACTGATCAGTACCAAGTGAAGGTAACGGCCGTAACCTTCGCATCTAAGATGGCGGACAGTAATTGTCGATTTTGATATTTTTAATTTTCATTGAATTAAACTATTTTAGAGTTGATGTTATGCTTTGACATTTGCACCAAATCAGGCTTAAATGACATTGGAACCATAGATGTAGTAAACATGAATAAACGATATGTGAAATGTTATGCCCTGCCTTAATACATAACTAATATTTTCTCGGATAAATGGTGTCTTACAATTGACTAACTGATTCTATTATCAACATCAGGTAATGCATGATCTATCCAATGGATTAACGAAAATACTTGATTCCAATATGGCAAAATAAATTATTCCATATATGAATTGCATAGTGCATCATTTTGCAGATATTACATAATGCATTCATTGACTCATGGTCAACAAGGTACGGGTAAAACTCCTTTTAGTATTTCACAAAATAATGAAATATAAACAATTTACATATTTCTGAAATGATGTACCTTTAGTGATTCCTTCGACCTGGAAAGTGGTTTGTTATGTTAAAACTTAAAATAATATCTAAACAAATCTGTTTAGTGTATAAAAACAATAAAAGTTAATATTAAATATTATTAGACACATGAATATAACCTAAAATAAGAAATCTTGTTCTCGTATTCCATTTTAAAATTGGTTGAATGATTTTGGCACAGTAGAAATGATGGTCATGATTAAATATTATATGTAATATGCCCTGATGCTGTAACATCAATGGTCCTTTATAATCAGGTATGACTGAAATACTGGACAAGATCTTATAAGGTTACAGTTTCCATATAACGTATGTTCCATATTACTACCCCAAATCTCCATTGTGTAAGTTTATGAGTCATTATCCCTCATAGTTTATTATGGCAAATGCCTATCCTTGTCTAGAATATGTCATTTTATCAATTTTATAAACAAGTATACAATTACACGCCCCCCCCCCCCCTCCCACACCAAAATTCCATTTTCTTTATCAAATCTTTCTACCTCTATCTGTTATGATTCTCTGTCAGGCTTCCCCAATTTTCCATACTGTCAAGTAAACATCTAAATAGGATAGTTCTAGCTATTGCTGTTGTTTTGAAATGTTGACTTTTCTTGGGGAAATATTTTTTCAATTCTGACAGAAGTTTTTAGCCAATATCATTCAATTTATCAATATCCAAACGCAGGGTTTCAGAAAGTATGCATTTTGTTTGTGCCTGTATTTTCATCATGTGTACTTATTAAGACAGCTATATTTAAACGTAAATACATTAAAACATGATACATATAATCTTTTGACAATTTCTTCAGTAAAGTGGCCATTTTGAGAAATGATATATAGCTTGTACCTTTGTTTGATGCTCAACAAGATGTTCGACTGGATTTGCCTTTGTCTAATTCATATATGTACCAAATACGAGAATCTTAGAATCTTATTCTACAAAACGGGTGTTCATGGAAGTAGCACTAATTATTGCATCATTGCTATAAATCGTGTGATTTGATTGGCTAATTCAGAACCATGTGACTAAAAATACCAGCGTATTTCACAGCTCACTGAATTAATTCCATATTTAAAAGACGTATTGTCCAGCGTATTGCCCGCCTGGGGATTCTGACAACTGCACTTTCAATGATTTTTGCAACATGTATTACCATCGCCCTACGGGCTGCGGGCAATACATATTGCAAAAATCATTGAAAGATGAACAGGTATTGCCCTCCATAGAATGAAATATTTGCTTAACATTTCTTACTGTTTCGGGCTTAATATCAATTTTGTTATAAACTGAACAAAGCGGCACCTTTAACATGCAGCTAATTCTCCCATCTAACCAAGAGAGCCTCTTTTAATATATCGAAATTTAAAAATTGCCTCTGATTCAATTTGTTCAATCAAATCTAAAATGGTAATACCTTTTTACTGCTTCGAACTTCCTTATATTTTATACCATTGGGGTAGGATGTTTGTCTCTTTCAATTAATGCTTTCACCAGAAACATGGATATCACTAATTTTGATTCATATTTAAAATGGTGTGCATGAATAGACCTGTGTATTCTATACCAAATAGAGACACTTCCCTGGAGAGTTCTAAATCTCTATATGTTAACAGCCTAGTTCCAGCCTAGTTAACTATAAGTTAACAGGCTAAATTCTCATTGAGATAATTTTAAAGAATCTTAAACATTGACTTATTGTTTCAGTGGTCCTATTAAAGTTCATGTGTACACAATCTGAACAACATCAAGTTTCAAACACTTCTGATTATCATCAAGTTTCAAACACAATCTGAACATCATCAAATTCAATGCAAATGCAGTTTTACTTTAATCCAACAGAACGAATATGGTAAATCAATAGACTAAGTGACACATGTCAAGTCAATGGTAAATACTTGTATCTAGCCCAACTAGCACAAGTGCTGCCATCTACCGACTAGTATCAATCCATCTATCCATATACATAGCACCTAATGAGGTCACGACTTCAAGTAAAGCTTTTTCCCTTGTCTATGGTAAAAAATAAGTTAAACAGAAAAGTTAGTTTGACACCAATGGTGATGCCCACCTTGTATGGTATAGGGATAAAAGGAAAGTTCATGATAACACTTACATAAAATAATTTAAGTATCTAATAATGATAATGAACATATTACAATGTTACACAATGTTAGTAAATGATAATTAAATGTCAATTATTGTTAGTGTAATATGTATTTTTTGCTTAATGCTGCAACAATTACACAAGTTCCAAAAAGTGCCACGCCCACTTTCCCTAAAAGTAGTTGTGTGTGACTATATTTGATAGATATTATTGATTTATTGGAGCATTATATCAACTTTTTAGTGCTTTAGTGTGAATATATACATATTTATACAACTTTTGACAAAGTTGCAGCCACAAAATCCAAACAAATTTGCAAATATTTCACTTTGAGGGCGAAGGGACATATTTTGGAGGAGGTCAAATTGAGACGATTTTGAGATATAAATACTGTTTCCATGGTAACCATATAAGTTAGAGATTGGACATTTCTGGCACTGACTAACTATGGTATGCTCTGCCTACTATAAAACTATGAATATATGACATGCATTAGTATTCTTTTTATCAGGTGGTATTAAAGTACCCCCAAGGTTTTCTTAGGGTGGGGGTATGAATTGGCCTGAGGGCCGTCTGCCACCCCTACATGAAGTCCAACTACCCAGAAAGTGCCTAGCATAATCATACAGACTGTTTGAAATATGTTGGAATGTGTGACCTTCCATGAAAAATGGAAGTTGCAATTATCAGAGTAGTCCACAGTCTAATATTTAAGTTATATGTTTATTGAATCTGAAAGGTAATTATATTATAACAATTTTTAGTACAGCAGGGTGTTTATGTCATATAAGGACTTAACCCCTCCTCAAGCCAATGTATGAGTGCATGTGAAATCAAGTGTACTGAAGTTTTTAATGAATTTATGGTGATATGTTAAAGATGTTATTTTCAAAGTTATTTTCGACTGTAGACAAAATATCTTTAGAATATTAGAATGCATCAGTTTAGAAAGTTCACTTCATAAAGTTTTCCCTAAACATAAATTAAGAACAATAACAGATATTTGAAGAAGCATAATGCAGACTTGCTTGTTAACAATTCAGATTACGAGTTATTCAGTTGTTGGCTTGCTTTATGTTGATATTTGTTAGATAGAATTGAGCTTTTAGAAGGCATTTGATGAAACAAATGTAGTTCTATGACCAAGTTTAAAGTCTAATATCATATGACACTTAACTTTAGTTGAAGATTGACTTTGTTGACATCTGGTTGACCTATAGCTAATTAAGAAGAATTATGACTTTGCTAATTAAGAAGAATATTTGTAACATAAACACCCCGTCTTGTACATTTTTAAATATGACACGCTGTACAAATAAGCATATTTTGACATCGATTCAAATTTTGGTGCGATTTGTAGATATTAAGATTAGAACACATCATTTCAAAGTCTCACCATAAAGTTATAATTAATGAACTCATTAAGGGCAACCAAATCTAGTGAGAATAAAAATGTCAAAATATACATCATTCACAATGTGCCTGATATAATATCATAGTGCAATACTGCAGCTCAACAAAACTACCTTGGGTAAACTAATATCAAACAGACACAATATCATTCATACATGAGCCTTCAGTGGTTTTCAATATGAAGTCTACAATATCGCAAACTGATCTGTAAATGAGTCATTCTAAAATAAATAGAAGTGCCAAATAATAAAACTTAAAGAAATCATGTTCATCTTATTAATGGTTGAAATTTGTTTGAACGTAGAGCCCAAGGTAGGTGCTTAGTTATGTACTATGATGACAGTTCTGTATGGTTTTTCTGACTAAACCCCAGCCTACTCCACTTCAAAGGATTTAACCCCAGGATAGCTGAAGGAGGGGGGATGTAAAGTGGTACTTAAACTTAGTTCTATACATTTCATTACTTATAAATCATCTTCGGAATGGGCAAACAGGCAAATAATGCAAATGCTATAAATGAAGGAGAACTAATGACTTATGTAAGGACTTCGAGGTCTTATCACTAAACAGAGTCAGGATTGGTGCATGAGGCTCCTATATTGTGGAGAGGGCTTGGTCAGTGTAAACCATATACAAAATTGCTGTTGTTGACCAGCTAATATACCTGAATGGATGCGGAGTGACTGGGCACGCCTGAAGATATAGAAACAAGAACTGTAAGTGAAAGAGAAAACATGTGTCAGCTTATAGTGCATGGAATACTAGTACATTGTAGGGAGCTGGATGGGGAGGGCTTGTATACATAGAGCTATGGGAGGGCAACTTATAAGGTACAGCTCTGGCTAGCTTTACGAGGATCTTTCATTGAAGCTAAATCAAGATAACAACTGTCACAGCTGAGGATTCAGATCCAGATGGAAAGTCTTTTGTCTAAATGTCATCAGATATGGTAAGAAAAATTTTTTTTTTGATTTTACCGATCCCATTCCAAAAAAAAAAAAAAAGTTGAAAACATTCTCTAACCCTCCCCCTCTAACCCTCCCCCTTTCTACAAAAGTCAATACTTAATCAGTGACACACTAAAATTCATAAACTTCTGGATCAGCCCATAACTGTGACAGCATATAATAATAATGTTCATGCAGTGCTTGGTGATGTTCAACTATAATTCAAATTATCAAAGCCCCTAAAACACAATATAATGCAATTGATAAATGCTTATCATGGCTGACTTGCAGTGCTGCAATCCAATTGACTCAGCAACTACTGTTACATTAAGCTAATCGAAGCGTGGAATGAATACAACAATGGCCTAACAAATAACCTGAATGGTATATCGTATGTACTGTAAAAGCTTTCTAAGGTGTGAACATATATATTGGGAGTTTGAACAATGATTTCAATTGTGCAGTGATTCACTATTTGCATGGCCAACATGATCTTTCATGGACCAAACACAATCATGAGGGCCTAGAGCCTAGATCATTATATATTTACCATGGCACATATACCTCTGTCGGAGCCCTGAGCTAATGGTAAAGCAACTGAGCATGCCAAAAGAAAAGGAGTTAATAACTTTGAGCACAGAAACTGAATATGTGTGAGGTGTGTTAGTACAAGCACATTGATGTCGTACAAGGGGTCTTGATGTGTACAATAGCATTAATGAATTGTACAAGGGATTTGATAAAAAAACATCAATGTAGTAATAAGACATTTATATATCATACAAAAGCTTTGATGAAGTACAAGGGCATTGATACCTTGACAACACATTGATGATGTACAAAAGCATTGATGTAGTACATAAGCATTAATATTATATGAGGGAATGACTACTAAATGAGGGGAGGATAGGACTTCAACTTAATTTAAAGACCCATAAACCTGCCATTGAATGAATCATGACATTGTTGGTACAGAGAACAGTAAATATGCTGCTTGAACAAGCTATAATAGCAATATGATTTTTGTAGGTTAAAAGCACTTTATGATAAACTGAAGTGGCCTGAAGCATACCAAAGGTCAATATTAAGTTGAAATGTACATGTCTGTATATTGTTAGAGTACACACAGTTCATTATGTTAAAAAGGAAACAAACATACACGTACTTATTTATACTTAAATAGACAACAAATATCAACCAGTTGTATCGTCAACATGCATCAACCATAATACTTTCCAAAATAGTTGCAATTGATAATTAAGAAATTCTCTTTTACAGTATTGCTTAATATTAAATACACTTCTTAGTAAATCTCATAATATTGTTAAACGATTCCAGACTTCTGAACTATGAATTAGTTGACAGGTTAATGTATTATTTACCTGCAATGACTGTGTTGATGCATTCATACAGCAGAGACATGGCAGATGTGCTGCAAATAGAAGAGTGAATATTTATACACTAGTTTCTTGACATGGTTCTAGCCAGGATGATGCGCACTACTTTAATTATGCAACATTTTGTTCACTTATTTCAAGTATTTGTTGGTTCCTTCTCATCAAACTTCTGAGGACTATACAGTTTTCAAATATATTACGTATTCCTAATTTAACAGATAGATATTTTATAATAAATATTAATTTTGTTATATAGTATACCTGTGGATAAGATTAGTGAGAGGTTCAATCAGTTTCTTCCCTAATCTTGGCTCAAGAGGGGTGAGGGCACCAAACTGAAGAAAAACAAGACACACAGTGATAAATATTGCACTTTCAAGAGCAAAACGCCCACCATGTAATTCATATCACCCAACATACCAAAAACCTGATCAGATCGTGGCAAGTCTGCTCTTGCATGTGTAAAAAATTCAAGTTGAACAGGTTAGAAAATTTTCTGGAATTTTAAAGACAAGATTTGATTTATGTGGTGCCTGCCCATCTGCCTGCCAACCCATCCACCCACCAATTCGCACGAAGGCAATTTAGCACTTTTTGAAAGTGCAATAAAAATTATAAGAAATATATCCTGCAATGTAATTAAAGGTTAAAATCACAACATCAATATTTGTAACACAAAAATAATTTAATTTGGAGTGAGTCCATTCATAAGGGCTATTAAAATACTAATTTATTACCATTAATAAACTAAGTATATTTGTATTGATACTTACCAGTTTTATAATCTTTATAAGCACCCAGTTATTGCTGGAGGTTGTCATCAGTTTGAAGAATAGAGGAGCTAGTGACAGGTAATTCTTTGGGTTTTTCCTAGCAAGTTCACATATCACATTTACAACTGCTGATTGTACACCTAGGAAACACAGGGTAAGGTACTTCAGCATATATTGTGATAATCATTGTTTTTGACATAAAGCTGCAATAGATTGCATGTCAGTTTCGACTCCTTTAATTTGTGATCTTGAAGCTCAATTATTTATTCAGTACAGCTAAATTGCAAGTGTCACATCAAGAATTTTAATTTACACAAATGCCATACATGTAACAATTTTCCTTCTGGTTTTACATGAAAAAAATACCTGGATCTCCGTCTTCTAGTTTCTCCTTCAATCTTGGGAATGCTGGTCTGAGAGCCTCAGGGAATGCGAGGAACACTTTGTACATGATAAGGACAGCTTTCTTCCGAAGATATGGCTTCGTTGATGTCATCTGAATATAAATAATTTCACCATTTACTTTTATTATTCTATGTAATTTTTTGACTAATTAACGTAATACATCTTTGGGCTCTAATAAGTGCTTCTGTCAAGTCTTATCTCCATAATACTTTCATTTGTCAAAACCTTTTCCACTCTTACGAACATAAAAAAAAAAAAAAGTTCTTGACACCCAATGCTGATTTTAATAAAAATGTACCATAATTTCATTTACTCAAAAACAAAATTCTTTAAAAATGTATCAATGTCTTACAATGTTAGCCAAATCCTGTGCCAAATCTGACACAATTATTTAAACTTACAAGTGTCATAATATCATTGGCTAAGTCCCGAGCCAAGTCAGGTGTGATGAAGTTAGAGAGACCATTCAGTGCAACACCAGCATCATATAAATTCTGACTGTTCAAGTCCTGGAAGAAAAAACAAGTTTAACATAGAAGAAGTGAATGTATGAGCATACGTATATTGGCTTTATAAGCAAGAAAGACAGTCAAAAGGATATAAAACCATGGTATTGTTTAAAAAAAACATTTTACAGAACAATGGATGTAAATTGTATCTGCTATTTTATTTTTTTTATTCTATGCACTTGAAATTACAAAAAATCCTACAAAATAGGTCTCAAAGTTTGAGAGGTTTTTGTGCTAAACACACTTACTGATCGAAAAATTGCTTATTTTTTTATTAGTAATTTTAATTAATGACCCATGGGCCATATAAGGAAGAGATGTCATATTACGAGATAATCTTATACAAATTATTATGCTGTCCTCACTATATGATCCAATATTAGTTAATTATAAATGTATCTACTATATTTATATTGTTTGATAATTTGATCCATGAAACCATGCTAGGGAACTCTATATTTTCTGTATATCTATTACATACTCCCTTTAGGTCAGAACAAATAGGAAAACATAATTCATGTTTTTAATTGTGTGAACAAAAAATAAAAAATGTGTTTGATTGAGGAATGATGTTTCCTTACCTTTCTTATCATGTTAGTTGTAAGCATAATCACATCTGTGTCGTCATGGAAACACTGGGAAGCAGCAAGGTAGCCAATACGCTGCAATTAATAGAAATAGTGAAATACTGAAAATATTCAGTGTTCTCCACGAAATATTTGGGTGCCAAGTTCTCATTAGTTTCTGCTTCAGCTAAAGGGAAGATTGCTTCAGCATGAAGTTCACCAAATAAAATTGACAAAAGTATATGTAATACATTACAACTTGAAATAAATAAAAGACATTGTAATATGTTAAGATGTATTACTGTGAAAAGAGGGAAGATCGAGGACTACTTACTTTATGTGTGAACTTTGTAGAGCTCATAACTTCAATCATGTTGAATGCAGCCCAGCTAATGTCATAGCCCAACATTTGAATCTGAAAACAGCATAATACATGTCTGGATGGTTGGTATTTTTAAAAATCCAAAATCTGCTTGGAACTGTACCATTGGATTTCTATGGGAAATTCTAGGGATTAAGGAAGGTGTACCGTTACCATAATTTGAGAAATTATTGGCATACATGAAACCTATTTAAAACAGCTTTTATATTATTCAAAAGCATTGATTATCAATATCAATGATTCCCAGCCCTCTGAAGTTTGAAAAATAAAAACACTTGGGTGTTAATCCAGAGATAATCCTTGAAAATAAGAAATATTTTTGGAGATTATATGGTGCGATCTTATTGTCAATAAAATGTTTTACAGTGTATTGATGTTTTTTAGATGAAAAACATAAAGCGAAATGTATGAAAAAACTCCCCCGATTCATGCGACAAACAACTCTCCCTCCTTTAATTGAGTAAATATTGTTGAATAACAAAAACCATTCAGTTAACTGATCAACACTGACATAATCTTACTTTTGCATGATTCTGTACATGTATTTTAAGTGTAAACTTTGTCACATTTGTTTGGCCATTTATCAAAGTTTAAATAATTTCTCAAAAGTATTTTTCAATTCTATAATTTAATGATTATTGGGGGAGGGGAGAAGATGAGTGATAAAAGAACTTACATAAGTTAATTTTTGCACAGCATTAGCCTTGACAGCAACATTGTCTTGTCTCAGCTCTTCCTTGATCTCATCAATGCATTCTGCTATGTACTTGGCCTGGAACATAATAAGGTATTACAGTATAAAGATGGTGTGCTTGATCTATTCTATGCAGTTTTGAATGCATTTAGCCTGAAATGACAATATCAGGTGTTTTATTAGCAGTAGGCAACAGGCGATTTTCACCAGTTGTTTTCAGAAAATCATCTGTTGTTTTAGGGACTTTTCAACGTTTCCATAATTTATGTTTTCCATTAATTTTGCCTGTTGTTTTTATTTATTTAGCCTGTCGTGAGAAATTCTAGTGAAGCTCCTGTAACATATAAGCGCGGCCTACAGCATTCTTTCACTGACCTGACAACCATTTGTAGTTATATAAGGTTCAAATGGCTTTAATGTATAATGGTGAAATCTAAAAGTTAAAGCGTAATAAATGAATCTAAAAGATCATTGACAATGACGAAATTATAATATAATCAACAAGCTAAACAAAAGACAATTTTCAAACTAAGGTGGATTATATAAAGAGATGTCACGGTTTCCCAATATTAGACCGTGTTTTGGTCAAGATGGTTCAGTTTGCGATAATGGACAGAAAGGGTTAATATCAGGACTGTTAATATCAGAGCTGTCTTGGGATAAGCTGTCTTAGGGATGAGTTGTCTTAGGTATGAGTTGTCCTGTTACCATTATCAGTATGGTGTCCTGTCCTGTAAGCGCTATGTCCCGAGATCATTTGTACTGTTCCATCCCGTGACACGTCTAGGATCATATATAATTACTTTTGTGAATCTGCCACTGCTAAACTCAACATCATATTTTACATTGTTTATTTTACTATAGAATATGATGATCATTTCAGTAAAAATTGTGACCTTACCCTACGAAAATGGAAATAATGTTTCACAGCTAGTTTGGTACGCAATACTACATTACAGAGTCTCTAGGAAATTGATTATACTTTGTAAAGAAGACAATTATACACCTGTGGATAGAAGAGTTAAAAAGCCTTGGTGAACTAACCTCCTTTGTTTATCTTCGCCAAAATTATAAATTAAAGTAAAAAAGTTCATAACTTTCTAAAACTTCAATAATTAGGACTGATTAAACTTATTGGCTATGGGTATTATATTCTAACTTGTACACTAACTGACCAAGTCAGTGTCGTTCATTCGTAATTAGTGTTGTCTCGATTAATCGATACATCGCGATGTACATCGCCAAAGCTGATTCTGGCGATGCATCGATGTCTGAAACAAAACATCAATGTTTTTTTTTAAAAATTAATTTGCTAAAAATCACCCTTTCTTATCTTATTTTGACGCAAATCGCTTACCTTTCTCATGTCTTATTTCATTTTCCTTGATGTTTTCTGATAATCTTTCGCTTTAAAACTGTTTTAGCTAGTCGAAATGAACCATTAATCTAAAAAAAATAACTTACTTTCATTTCACCGTTACTAGAAGTTCCAGGATGTACCAGCGTACTCTTATTAATTTGTTATGTTCGGTATTTTAGTGCATTAGCGTTTCGGTATTTCAGTGCACTTTTCTCGGACATTTTCCAGCGATGTACATCGCGATGTACATCGATGTTTACTACTAAAAATTGCCGATACATTGCGACAACACTATTCGTAATAACCTTATTCACCAGTAAAAGACATTTAATCCAAAGCCACATGTTACCAAGAAATGCCTCATGCATAAGATATCTCCGTGGATGAGCCATTCTGTGGTAATTCAAATAAAGGACCCACAGTGCTGTGCTCACACAGTGTTTGTGCAGCCGATGATGATTGACTTTATACATGAGAAAGTTCCCTGAAAATGACAGTCCTACTTTTTGTCAAATTTTATAGAGTAAACATGAAAAACTGTAACAAAGTGTATAGTTATTACAGAAAATTTGACTTTTTGACGTCAAAATCAGCAATATCTCGGAAACTGGGCGAACTTGGGAAATGGCGATAATAGGTCAAATATGCATTAGAATGTGGATATGACTAAAACCTAATGTTGACGGACGGTCCAACGGACCGATAGACGCCTGTTCGATCCCATAGGCTCACAAACCATTAAAAAAAAGGGCTCCATTACAAGCGTATTAAAGGCCACACTGTGGCCAAAGAATAAGGTAACATGTACCCTACATCCCTATTCCATACAAGCCTGACATAACACATATTAGATAAATTTCTAGAGTAATTGGAGGAATATGCGTGGAAGTTAAACCTATCACAGGTCACAAGATATGTCAGATAATAAATAAGGTGCAGACATAGATCCCGGCCAGATTCTTTTGTAGTAGAATCAGTAGCTCAATAATATTTCCTCAAGATGAGACACCTCAGAAAATTTCAAATTTTAAAATGACGATTCTGGAGCCATTTCTGAAAAATATGAGACAAATCATACCTCATTCGAAGGGTCTTGTTATTCTTTACCTTTATTATCACCAATGGCCGTTATTCAAGCAATACTGCGTTGATAAGAGGCCAAAACAGTGATATTTTATCGCCGGACTCTTGTCTGTCCAAATCTGAATGTTGCTCCCATGGTTCTAGAAATGTGACGTCATCATTACAATGATATTTGGACACACAAGAGTCCGGATTTCGTGAAAAATATTCACCGTATTGAAAGTCAAATAACTGCATCCATAGGTAATTTACTCGAACCAAACAAGTAGAAATAGAAAGATGAAGATCTCAGCTATAAAATAAGTGCAAAATCTGTCACAGGGAAACAGGTACCATTTTGTATAAGGAACGTTTTGAAAGGTAGTCAGTTTTTTTTCGAAATTTTCCAATTTAGTGTCGTATCTTCTGTATTATTCTTTGAGCCTATGATCCTACTACAAAACGATCTGGCCAATATCTGTGGGTGCAGACTAGGTTTACTTGTTGAACTGCTGTAGACTTCCTGCTCAGTCTCAGTCTCACACACTTATTTTCCATTTTAATTTTTGACATAACCGGACATAATGAGATTTGGAGTATTATGGTAAGATCCATAAGCCCAAACTATATAGACACCAATCTACAACATGCAACACCTAACGGTTTTGGCTATCGAGTTTACATACAGTTTCAACAATTCAATCGAAGTCATATTGAAAAATTGCCCCACCTCAGATTCTCTGTGGTTTCTGATCCCGCGAACCAGATCTTGAAGGTTCTTGTCCAGGACACGCTCCAAAGTTCCTTTCACTTTTTTCAGTGCCATCACTTCTTCTAACTAATGGGATTATGTATGTCACCTACACATCGATGAGACAGTAGTCAAATAATCATACTTTGACGTAAAGGTTGACAAATTTTCACAGCTTTCAAAACCAATATGGCTGCCAAAATTGTATGGTCATGTGACCTGACGTGTGGCACTATAGGTTTACACTGACATCTATTATTCTTTCTTCACTTCATTCTGCGTTCCGATACTCATCGCTTCTGTTCTCCCGTTTCCCTCCTGCCGGTGTGAAAGAAATTATGGTCCCCCAGGGATTATGGTCCCCCTTTTAAAGGCCCTTATTGGCCCTGATTGTGTATATGATAATAAGGGAAAGAGCACAAAGAGGTCACCATATAAATCAATGGAGAGTAGGACCATAAATTAATAGGACCTCCTACCCTTTTACACCTCGGTTAATGGTATCGGGGCTCTAATAATATTATCACTGGCGGATCCAGAGAGGCCCATGGGGCCACCCCCCCCCCCCCATCCCTGGGAGGGCCCAGAATGTTTTTGCATTACTCGGCCTTTTTTGGGCGTTTTTAGGTCGGTGAAAATATTTTTGACAAAAAATTAGGGGCTCGGAAATTGTTTAGGACCCCTTGTTAGCGTCTGGACCCACCAGAGATTATGCCCTATATTCTAGGCTAGTAACCAAAATCCTAGGCGGGGCTACCAGGGCACGCCTTAAGCGTCGGACAGCTGGTCATTATCTGGTTACTTTTGATACTGACCAGTTGATTTTTTCACTAGGTATAGGAAAATAACATTGCAACTGGTCAGTAATGCCTTTTTGACCAGCAGCTCTGGAATCCTTAGGGCATACACTGGGGGCTACCCTCCCCTATAATGACTTTGACTATATCGTAGTTTTAATAGTCCTGGGGCAATGACAAATCTCAGATATAAAGCCCCCAGAGACGCAATGCACATGCACACCAAAACCCCAGAAAACATGTCATGTTGAAGAAGCAAGGGGCAAGTCAAGAATTATTTGAGAGTACTTTTAAAGAAACAATCACCGAATCAAATTTATCATCATTATAGCCTACGAATGTCAGAATAAAATAAAATAAAGGGTGCCTAGTATTGTAATCATCATGTTACTGTTAGACAATAAACTCGATTTTAGTAGACCTAGCCTAGTTTTCTTTTTTTATGAACTTTCTCAGTATTGCACTTTTTTTATCTGGTTATCATCACATTTTTTCTAGTAGGGAAAATCAAAAGCAACTTTTCACCTTAAATAGATAGGCCAAATGTTTTCGTTCATTGTTTTAACAACTAAATGATATCTAATTATTGTCAAGATTACAATACCTGTTTTACCTATGGAAAGTGAGTCGTGTTCCACAAACATAGGCCTAATCAGTCAGTGGAACGATTTCCAATATCGATTTCTAATCACAAGTCAAACCGACCAAACATGACCTTTTTGGGGCAATGACCTTGTCAATCAATCGGATGTTCAAATGGAACTCCAATAATACCGATTTCTGATTAGAATAAGTCATAACGACCCAAACAAGGACATGATTTAACCAGTGTGAACCATAGTGTGTGTCAATCAGTATTGTAAATATGAGTCCAATTATTGGGAATATGTCTCTCAAGTCGATGGTTTCATAGCATCCTAAGGTTGCAGTGACCGTGAATTCTTATTTCCACATCTCACGCGTGTATCTGTCAGTTTGAAACACCGCAGTATTCAACCGGCACGTAAACATGCATGGGCGTAGCCAGGGGGGGGGGACCCATTGCCCCCCCCCCCACCCACACCAAAAAGAATACGGCAATTTTGTAAAATTTGTCGAAAAAAACAAGTTGACAAATTAAAGTTTGAAATGCTTAAAAATAAAATGCACCATATACACCCTATGCAGACAGAGCCTGTGGGAAATATTGGGTGCGGCGCAAATGAGCGGGGGTGCGGAGCTAACAGTCATTTTTGAATTTAAAATTGGGATATTTCTGAAACTAAGCCGTTTTGGGACTTCAAATATACCAAGATAGGTTTATTTGACACCAAATATCAATAAAATTGTGAAAATAGTAGTGCAATTCATTTTATAGCGACGCAGATGCAAATTATTTTTGCATCTTGGAAGCCAGGCAGTATCTATGTGATTTTATAAAAATTCGGAAATGTTCTTCAGATATGAGCCCCCTCTAAATATTGGGTGCGGAGGTACGTTTATGGAGCTCCTCCGCACCCAATATTTAGAGGGGGCTCATATCTGAAAAACATTTCCGAATTTTTATAAAATCACACAGATACTGCCTGGCTTCCAAGATGCAAAAATAATTTGTATAGATAGTGTACCTTGAACACCATTTTTTATGAATGCTGGGGACTCAGTATTAAAAGGATAATTTCAAAATATATAGGTCTGGAAAAGGTTTAAGGCACACTGCGTCGCTATAGAATGAATTGCGCTACTATTTTCACAATTGTATTGGTATTTGGTGTCAAATACACATATCTTGGTATATTTGAAGTCCCAAAACGGCTTAGTTTCAGAAATATCCCAAATTTAAATTCAAAAATGACCGTTAGCTCCGCACCCTCCGCTCATTTGCTCCGCACCCAATATTTCCCACAGGCTCTGTCTGCATAGGGTGATATACAACACCGTCGGATCCAGAAGCTAACAAGGGGCACATTTCAAATAGATCAGAAAATAATTTTTGGGTCCCTAAATCCAAAATTGGAGCTAAATTTTGAAAATTTGAGGCCAATTCTTGATGATATAGCCTAAAAGTTATGTCCAAAAAAGCCCACTAAGGCCTAATTGAGTTTGACGTCCTATAAAAATTTCGGCCATGCCATGGATCCGCCAGTGTAAAATGTAAATTCCCGGAATGAACACCGTACCCGGGACTCCTACCCCTTTTGGGGGACTCGCTTCACTTGCATTGCACACCCCTAAAATCGGCACCCCTTGACATTTGCTGGCCATATTTTTGTGAGTTACTTCAGTTTTTTGGTGCAATATATACATGGTAGATGAATATACTTTAATGTCAACAAGATATATGCAATTCCTAGTTGTATATATTTGTACTTGGCGAGAATTCGAAATGATCGAGAAAGTGGTATCGAATTGATTTTTCTTGGACAATATACAATAAACTATATATTGGCATAAAGGCATTGTTGTAACCGGAGACTCTTTCAGACTGAGAGAGTAAAAAAAACATTGGGAATCATTCCCCTATTTGATTTATATTCACAAGTGCTGTTGCATTAATAAGAATCGTTAATTATTTCCATAATTTTCTAGCTCGTAAAACCTAATGGATTTTCATTTGAAATGAGTAAATACATGAAATAAAAGATCAACTTGCAGGATTTATATGCATTTCCTTTTATTTGTTTCTAGTTCTCAATCGAGCTCTCCATAATTTCCCGAGTTTTGTTTTGTTATTGAATATTGTAGTTTTAACATAAGTTCAATGGGACCCTTTGCTGATCAGCGTAATTCAATTCCACAATGTTTCCTTTTGCAGTTCCTTTTGCCAGATTTGTACGTACATCTTTATAGAAATCCCATCAAACCAATTGTATGGTCTTTCTACAGGGTAGGCCTAGTCCAAAAAATCGGAACATTTGTTAATTGTTTGCATCGAACATTTATTTCTCCTCAAAAATGCATCAAAATTTTACTATGCATTGTTAAGTCAATTTTTATATGCGATAAAGTTTATAGCTCCTATCCACAAAGTGTTAATGTTCCAATTTAAGGACCGCCCTGTTTAAAGATGGTTGACGATACTTGTTTTCAATCTAAATCGATTGGTTGTTCATTAATGAATTCCATTTTCTTTGTACAAATGTCATATGAACAAAAATATTTTCCTACCCAAAAATCGAAGTAATGAATGGATTTCTAAACGTAACAAAAAGGTCGGTCACCATCTTTGATTCTTTATCAATTAAGTAGATGTTGGCCATGGGAAATATGGTCAATTCCCTCGGGCCAAAGATCAGATTATTGAATGTTCTTGTCAACATTGGACGGATACGCCATTTCCCCATTTTTAGAAAAAAATTCTGATACCAATTCCACAAAACACTTTCTTTTGTACTAGAATTAAAAATATGGAAGATCTTAGGCTGCATTTTTTTATTGATACGTTCCATTTCACTTCACCTTTCCTGACTAATTACATTTATTTAAACGAATTTCCGCCTTACACTGTATTAGCTTTAAGTGACAGCTTCAAACTCTCAGGGGATGGTAAATCATGTAATGCGATCCTAAGTTAATACAGTCAGACAATCATCAACCCAATTTTTTTTAATTGCTTTTGGATGACAAAAAGAAATCTTCATTGCATCGAAAACTACAAAATATCACATGCGACTACCAGATCATTGTCGTTGAAAACATTAACAAGAATAGAGCGTTAAAGGAGGAACAAATTAGTTCTTTAACGTTCGGTTTCCAACCATTATCAATAAATGGATTAATTGGGCAACGGACAACTGTAGAGACGGAGTCGAAGGAATAAGAATATCAAACTTGGGTGCAATTGATTTAAAATAGATAAATGCATACTCCGATAGTCAATACTACATAAGCAAACAATGTCATTGGAATTAATGTATCGTATGATTAACGTATTTTACATCTATTCAGTCAATAGAGGAGTTCATTAATTGGTTTAGTTTCGGCGTGTAAGGACGTTGGTTTTACACGTTTGATGCCATTTGCGTTCTGACATAAGCAACAGAGGACTTAGCTAGAGCTGTCGCACGGATCATCGCACGTAGAAAAAAGCCTTGAAACTCTGAAATTAATTAAGCGATGACAATCTAATTTATTTAGATATTAAGCCATGACAGACGCCAAAGTGACACTCGGTTTAATGTTCGTCATGATCTTGTCCAAATCTACCAGAGGAAACGAGGTGAGAGAATCTGTGACACCCATGGTGACATACGAAGACCCAGTCGGGATTACTTTATGGCAGGCTAAAGTAATTATGATATTACCCGAGACAATATCAAATTGGAAAATGGTGATCTATATGACTGAAAGAATCAGAGACATAAGAATTGTGAGTATATATTCTACTAACTTTAAGCTAAAAAAATTTCAAAAACATATACTCTTGGGAAAAATGATTACTTGATTTATTTCTTATTGGATAAAGGTTTTACGAGATTACTGAAACATTTGAATCTCATTTGGATCGATTAGAAATATTTTAAAAAGTACAGTTGAATTAATATCATCCTAGCAACAAGGGTATATAGTATTTTATATATTTTTTATTTTGAATTTAAGCATATTAATGAAGTCCTTTGAAGGAGAAAGAGTAAACATGATACCTCATTACTTAGTGAACAGAGCACTGGATTTCAAAATTTGACAGGTTTATAATATCGCTGCCAGCCTGACATCATGTTCTTGAACTGAAAATCTAAAACTGTCATTTTGAATTCTGACGCCTGCGCGCTTTTGATCATTTTCGCTCTTCTTGCAATGTCAAGTTCATGTAATCTAACAGCAATGTTTGGCCTCATGTGTCCCAACAGCAACGATTTACGCTCGTGTATTTGGACGCAAAGTTCACACCCCCTGTATCAACAGCAAAGGTTTACGTTCGTGTATTTGGACAGCAAAGGATTCATGCCTTCCTGTGTATCAACAGCAACGGTTTACGCTCGTGAATTTGGACAGCAAAGTTCATGCCCCCCTGTGTATCAACAGCAAAGGTTTACGCTAATGTATTTGGACAGCAAAGTTTGAAAGGTTGACACTAATGCATTTGGACAGCAAAGTTCATGCCCTCCCGTGTTTCTACAGCGAAGTTCAACACTATCCCTGCTCAGCTTCTTTTAGTTAAGCACGATTATCAGATTGAATATTATTAATAATATCGCTATATTTCAGGTGAACTATGCTGGTAAGGCAGGGGAAGTATGTAACAGCACTGTAAATGGGACTGCAGATCACTTTGTTCTTGAGCCCTACAACATTCACGTGGCCGCTCTAAACACTGGTAGTACATTACAGTTGGATTTTACCGTAGCTCTGGTGGGTACTCTTACACCCAGTGCAGAGGCAGTTCTAGTGCCTAATCCGATGTCTGCTAGTTTGTGCAATAATGTATCTTTGACTGAATCAACAGTTAGTGTTATGTCGACAAATTCAGTTATAATGTCAACTGCAAGTGCTGCTTCATCAGCTATAACTTTATCAAATACGATAACTTCAGAATTGTCAACAGTTATACTATCAACATCAACTCTTTCAATCCCAATAACGTCACAACCTTCAACAGATTCTGTTGTTATAACAAGTACAATCGTACCAATGGGTACCTTATCAAGTACACTTGCAACACAAACTCCAGAAACTGTACAAACCACGAGCACAATAGAATCAACGAATACCCTTTCAACCACCGCACAAACCTCAACAACTGTACTAACTGGGAGCACAATAGAACCGACGAGTACCGTATCAAGTAACACCAACGCTTCAGCAACAGTACCGACTGCGATATTACCAACGAGTACACTATCAGGTACAATCATTGTACAAACTTCAACTATAGTACCGACTGTGAGCGCAATAGTACAAACGAGTACACTATCAGGTACAATCAGTGTACAGACTTCAACAACAGTACCGACTGCGAGCGCAATAGTACCAACGAGTACCCTATCAGGTACAACCATCGCACAAACTTCAACAACAGTACCGACTGCGAGCACAATAGTACCAACAAGTACATTATCAAGAACAACTACCGCACAATCTTTAGAAACTGTACCAACTGCAAGCAGAACAGTACCAATGAGTTCCTTAATCACCACAAACCCCTCAACAATTGCAACGGTGCAAAGATCTACGACACTTTCCCGAACAAGTATACACTATTTCAGCAGTACAACAATTTCTTATAAATACAAACGTCCGAAACCTCGACATTTCGCTCCTTCGGAAGCTAAATTGGCATATCTGCTTGGTAGTATGGCAACATTACTCATGGTGGCAGCACTTGTATTCATAGTTGTACTTGACTCAAGACGCCTTTTTCGGAACACTCGCTGGGGGTGCTATAACTTAAGATATGGAATACGACGTTTGCTCAAATACGAATTAGATGATATAGATATAAAGTGGTACAAAAAATTATCGACACGAAGAATAAAAAAGGAACTTCATTAAATAAATTCACGTGTAGGTAGACAAGGCTCAAAGCCAATAGAAACACTTACACGTCGCACGAAACTGGGGACAATTAGCGTAACATATGGCGTCAAAAAACCAAGACAAAACAATGAGCAGCATCGCATAGGGCGCAAACAGCCTTACAACGTCAAAAACGACAAGCGTCACATTTTTGTCAAGTTTAGTCAACCTAAAAATAAAATACTTTATCCTTATCTAATCATAACAAAATTCACAGGGTAGCAAGATCTCGAGGACAGTATTTCTAAAATGTTTTTGAATTTTGAAAAACGGTCAAGAAATCCACTTGGGGTGTTTGTAAAAATTGATATGTATGGAATTTGTGGTAGAAAATCGATGCGTCACATTTTTTTCAAGTCTCGAAAACCAGCTCTTATTTTAATATTATTTGCAAAATAAACAAACTGGTTATTAGAAACAAGTCAAATTCTTTACTTCAGAGAATATTTTTAATTTATTGAGACTTTCGACTAATATCCCTTAGTCTTTTTCAAAATATAATAGCATGTATACATTTATGTGACGTCATAAACAGAAAAACTGGTTTTTGTTTTGTAAATTTCGCCATGACAATATTGTGCAGTTAATTTTTCTTTCAAATCAGACTTGAATTGGAAGGTTAAATGAAGGTAAACTTATTGCTCGTCCCATTCGCCTTCAAAACCTTACACAATTTTGAAAATTTTAAAAGCGTTCATATACGATAATTTGAACTGTAGCCGTTAAGCAATTGTGACGTCATAAATGAACAAGTTCCATTGAATAAATTGTGAAAGTTTAGTGGGATTTTGATCATTATTTCAAAAGTTATCCCAATTTCAACGAGCCCTGTAAGTGTAAAGTGTTACGTCTTACAGCGTATTTGACGATTTTGGGATATGTTTAACTTTAAAAATATGTTGGATCCCATCAAAATTTTGAAGAAAAAATAATTTCACTGAAATGCGAATAAAAAATACTTCAAAATGATATATAAAACACATAGCTAGCTTTTTAAATAAGGCAGAGATTATCAGCCCGTATTTCCCGAATTGTCCCCAGGTCCGTGCACGTCATAACTACATATGGCACACGTGGTGGAGCTGCCGCATGGATGATGCTCTATAATGAAGTATAATTGCAATTCAGTCACAAACCACTGACTGTATATTGAATGACCCTTCATTTAAGTAAGTTTTCTAGATGAAATGAACAAACTATATGAACCACAGTTGGTATGCAGTGCAAGCCCAAATCATTAGTCTATCATTCTTCTTTCCACTTGCAAAGAAGAAAGTATAGATCATGATTGGGGCTTGCCAACTGTGGTATGAACTAAGAATTCACTCTTCAATATTGGAGGCAAAAAGATACAATTAAGTACAATACAATACAATACAAAACATTTCACAAAAACAGATACTATTATGTCTTTCACATATATTTCAACTTCGATGATTGTTCTTGTTCTATCTTGTCGGTGTAACAATTTTCTTCAGTCTTACTTTGGTAACTTCTCGGGGATGACGCCCGGAGATGACGATGCTTTATTCACTCATAAATGGATTATTCAATAACTTCTTTTAATTTTTCGTTACATTTTCATGTCACCACAAGAAGTGGTTATGGTCTCCAACTTTTTTTGTGGACGGCGTCCGGCGGTTGGAATTGGGCGTTCGGCGTCTATAACAAATGGCAGGTATTGACATTTTGCATGTTAATGCCTTGTAACGTACAGAGTGTCTGTGTCAGACATGCACGAGCCCCCTCTAAATATTTGGTGCGGCAAAGCTCGATAAACATAAAAACTTTGTCGTTCGATGATATTATGATAGTTTGTGTTGTGTTGTGTTGTCACTTTTTTCTCAATTTTATTGATATTAGGTGTCAACTTCACAAATATGAATAGGCCTAGTTAACCAAAATGGTTAGTTTCAGAAATGTCAAAAATGACCGTTAAATCCGCACCATCCGCTCATTCATGCCGCACCCAATATTTCTCATAGGCTCCGTCTGCATAGTGTAATCTAGTCTATTATGGGAACGATACTCAAGTCGTGTGGTAATGCCAAAAACACGATACAAAGATAATACTAAAATGTGTGATTATTAAAATGCTATAACTTTTTTAATTTTTGATAGTAAATCATAATTTGCATACCAAATGAAACTTGAGGTTGTTATCTAGCCATTGATCATGAATTATACACTTTTACTTGAATAAAATATGTCAACTAAAGCTGGCAATTAAGACAGGTTGAAAAAAACTTAGCTAACAATTCACTGATACTGCAATATCAGCAAGGCGACTAAAGCTAAAATTTATCATCAATTAGGGTGGCGGACCAATTGAACTCCCCTTTTCGATCAAATATAATCCAAGTTGAAGGACTTGTTACATTATATTATTACTAAGAACCCTTGGCACTATATAACAAAAGGGGTATGTAGGTTGGAAAATAAAAAGTTGTAGTGTCTTGAAAAAAAAGTGGCGATTTTTTTGGCCCACCCTGTATAGTTACCATCCCTTAAGCGGTGGAAGATATCGTTGAACTAGGGCGCCTATGCATGATATATGAACAAATGATCGTACTCCAGAGTTTCCATGTCATATAAGTCGGATTGAGTTCAAATATCAAAGCAATTTGTCAACTATATAGTAGTCTAATTCGATGAAAACTAAAAATATCGAAATCGATATCCGTCCGTCATCTTTGATGCGTAGGTGACGGCCGTTACCTTCGCTTGATACTGACCAGTGAATAAATGGAAGACCCCCTAATGGGAGTTTAGAAAATGAAAGAAATTACAAAATGTCCACATCACTGCAACGTACAAATCGAAGGGAAAATAATAGAGATGTTAATAGATGGCAACATTGGTCGTTGAACCAAGTTCTGTATTAAACGCCCATAAAAAGTACAATGGTAATACTTCATGTTAATTTAATAATTCATCACCATGCTTTGAGCACTAAAAGCCAAGGAATCATATGTAAATAGTTATCTGTGGTGAATACGTGGATAATATGATTGGAATATTTGGCTAAAGGCAGCCATTTAAGAAAATTACGGCCATCATATATGTGTTATTTTACGTTTCGCTTGGAAAGTAGTGGAGCGATTAAGATTTTATATATGAATATTTAGAAGAGTATACACTGTCTCGTGACAGTTTCAAAACAGATTCCTGGCATTTTCAAAAATGGTAGCCAAAAGGTAGCAGTTCGATGGGACTTGCTACGTCTTGGCGTTGCTGTTATCTATTTGCAAATTCGTTCTTACTGAATATTTTGACTTTTTGAGGTGGCAATGAATTCAACATAATATGACACCATAAACCTAGTATTTAGAGCAACTTGTTATAGGATATCTCCATTTCCAGTGAATAATCCATGCCTTGATTCGATTTTGTTTTAACTGGATGTACAGCACTACATGTAAATACATTCAGATTAGAACACCTGAAAGATATCGAACCAAAGCATGCACATGTACATGCATAGATCATTTAATGGAGACCCGCTTCCCACGTTCTACTTACCTTTTTTATTGTATTTGTATTCTTATTCATGGATGAGTTAATAGTCACTTCCTTTTCTTTTTATTAACTTAAGTCAAGAGTCATTAAATACTCTTTGAGCTCCACTTAGGTAGCAACACAGTAGAATGAACATTGGTTCATTTGAAAGAATATACAGCTGTAACAAAGAAGAGTGTATTCTTTTTCTATTATTTTTTATAATTGACATTTTGCGTCATATTAAGTAGAATTCATTGCCACCTCAAAAAGTCAAAATATTCAGTATGAGTAAGAACGGATTTGCAACTAGATAACAGCGTCAACGTCACATTTGTGTTTTATGATTCTTTTTCCTGATCATATTATCATTTTGTTTGGCACTCCATCATCTGTTCCTATTACACATAAGCATACATTCTTGGTGGATCTAGATCTTGACCAGAGATACAAAGTCGACCTAATAAAACCGTTGCTGTCCATCTCTTAGATTGCTGATAGCATTGACTTCCAGCCGAGTCTCATCTCTATTGTATGTTGAACTTCCAACAAAGATTGTTTTCATGTGTTCATTAAGGTAGAAGTGTCAAGGGCTTTATCAGGTGAATGTGGGATGTTGTACACTGAAAAGGTTTAGTGTCAAGACACTCCATGCCATTGTAAAATTTGTTTTCTTTGCTTTGTGAATAGGTGCATCGTGGAGGTGCAATATTGAATTTCCTATTAATCCAGCGACTTTTTTCTAAGCTGTTGTATAATATATGTCTTTGATTACGGTTAGTGACATTACTGTACATAGTTCTGATTTGTACCAAGGACACTGTGAATGGCATAATTATACAAAAGAGAATACTGTGGAAAAATAATTCAATATTGGACAAAGAAAGACATTGATAGAAAATACAATAAGAAACACTGTTTTTTATTTGAAATTTATTAAATGGATACATTTTAGCAATTTATGACATTTTAGCAATGATCTGGAACTGCTCCGCATACCTCTCACCACTGTTACCATGACAACGTAACTTTAACACCTTTAAACTTTATGTGATGAAAAGTCGGAGATATATTGTAAAATGTGTGTGCTCTATAAGGGGTGATATGAGAAATAAATGAATTAATTAATTGAACAAATATCTACCTTACTCAATATTATATTCTCATCTAAAATATTCCATATTCCATATACTGATTTTCGGTACTGAAAAGTTAACTATTTTCCATAGTGATCGGCCATTTTTCAATTTTTATTATTGTCATTTTTGAAATCTACATATTCATATTATGATAGTCAGGTATGATTCATGCGGTTGCAATCTATCTTAATTAAGGTCAACAAATAAGGGCTTTTTGCTGGATCTCCCATTCGCCTATAGTAAAGTAAATTGATAAAAGTTTAAAGGCTACAGGAGGGAATCACTTATTAATTGTAGATCTGATTCAAGTTTTGGGTTTTTGGTTGTCATAATCTCAAGCAGATTATTTTCATTTTTCTGGACAACATCATGATTATTCATCAAGGAGTCCCCCGTCAATGTAAGTCAGTGCAAACTTCAGAAGCTTTTATCTCAAAAGTGCATTAAATGAAGTTAAAACAGAACTGATTCCAATAGTATGAAGATATATTTTATGTTATTTGTGTTGAACAAATAAAACCTAATGCAACCAATGACATCATCAACTGTAGATTCACTGAAATCTAAGCTCTCTATGAAATAGAATACCGCGTGTTTATGAATAAATATTATAACTGAAACATCATATTAGTATGGCTTGATGAGAGTTGATTTCCGATACCAAGGTACAGTACTGAGGCCCGGGTATACAATCATTAATAAAAAATCAGTATTATTCTTATTCAATGTAAGTAATCTCTAATAAAAGAATATACATGTATACACCACGCATTACCAACTCAGTACTAGGGTGGTCCAAAATATGGCGAAAAACCAACTTTGTTTCAGATCATCTTCCTCATTTCACTTACTGTTGTCCATGACCTAAAACACCTGCACACCAAATTTTAAGACCCAAATCACATGGGAAATTTACCCACGCTTCGACTGAAAATTCGGTTATTTCATGATCTTTTGCTATTTTCGATAAATTGTCATCTCCCTTTTCCTGGTATAATATGTTTCTATTTTTTCATAATAAACATTTTTGTAGGACTCTTTATTACTTCATAATACTAGGAACCCATACACCAAATGTTGAGACCCAAATCCCATGGGAAATTTACCCACGCTTCGACTGAAAAATTCGGTTATTTCATGATTTTTTGCTATTTTCGATAAATTGCCATCTCCATTTTCCTGGTATAAAATGGTAGATGTCTTTTCATAATAAATATTTTTGAATGACTCTTTATTACTTCATAATACTTAGGAACCCATACATCAAATTTTGAGACCCAAATCCCATGGGAAATTTACCCACGCTTCGACTGAAAAATTGGGTTATTTCATATACAATACAATACATCTCTATTTTCCTGGTATTATATGTTTCTATTTTTTATAATAAATATTTTGGGAGGACTCTTTATTACTTCATAATACGAGGAACCCATGCCCCAAATATGCACCAAACTTTGAGACCCTGGCCCCATGAGAAATTAATTCATGCTTCCACCAAAAAATTGTGATTTTCTGTGAATTTTCTCCTATTTTCAATAGGTCAACATTAATCTTATATTTAGTTTTTAAACATTTTAGGAGGACATTAATACGTTCTTAATACTAGGAACCCATACATTTAATATGTACCAAATGTTTAGACCTGAACCCCATGGGAAATTCACGTTTGCTTTGATCATATACTTTTGATTTTTGTCGTTTAGAGCACCATATCATTGTTGTGTGATGTGCAATTTGTAATAAATTGTATTACACGTTGTCTTAATTATCCTGTTTGGCCTTACATACGTTACATCGTGAAAGATGGTTATATAGTACTTTAAGGTAATTCCTTATTTTCAGTTTTAATGGCTTCCTAATTGGAGCCCCGTGTTTTTTCAGGAACACATAACTCATTCCATTCAGATGCACAAACAGTGTATAAACATAGCACATAGTACATTATAGAAAATTACTAACCATCAACTAATAATCTAAATACATATTTGAACTCAGTGTAAAATTGAAAGAGCTGACCAAGTATGGAATGAGTTCCAGAAATAACATTGGACTCCACTTAAAATTTCTGAACATACAGAATTACCTTAAGTGTTTCTCATTGCTCTTCCTATCTTCTACATTGTGTACTTTCAGGGCATGAACATTTTCAGAGAAATGACAACGCTCAGTGGAAGCTCGAATCCCTTGAAGATTTGGTACAGGCTTACTGGTTAAAACAGAGACCATGCCATTGATACATTGATCAATCAAAAAATCATTTCTCCAAAGAAAATCAGATTTGATATTTGACCTTACCCTGCAAAGATGTGAGAAAGAATATGACATCTCACACAAATCCAAACAAAGTCCTGTGATGTATCCCTACTGAAACCAACAAACCAAATCTTCAAGGCATTTGAGTTGCTGTCGAGTCATCACTTCTTAATATTAACCACAGTATATAAATGTACAAGTAAAAGATCCTAAATTTTCCCCAAACTACTGAATTTGTCGCCTTTCAATAAGACTTAAAGTCTTGATATTTAGGTGTTTCTTTGGATTAAGAAGGAATTGCCATAATGTTTATTAACATATTATGCCCCTAAAACAGACATCATAAGCTATCATAAGCACCAGTTTTCAGTCAAAGCATGGGTAACGTTCTCATTGGATTTGGGTCTTAAAATTTGGTGGATATTTGGTGTATGGGTTTTTAGTATTATGAACGTAATAAAGAGTCCTCAAAAATGTTTATTATAAAAACATATCGTACCAGGAAAATGGAGACAGCAATTTATTGAAAATCGGAAAAAATTTGAAAATCACAATTTTTCAGTCAAACCATGGGTAAATTTCCCATGGGATTTGGGTCTCAAAATTTGGTGTTTGGGCTCCTAGTATTATGAAGTAATAAAGAGTCATCCAAAAATATTTATTATGAAAAATAGAAACATATTATACCAGGAAAATGGAGACAGTAATCTATTGAAAATCGGACAAAACTGTGAAAATCACAATTTTTCAGTCAAAGCATGGGTAAATTTCACATGGGATTTGGGTCTCAAAATTTGGTGTTTGGGCTCCTAGTATTATTAAGTAATAAAGAGTCCTACAAAAATGTTTATTATGAAAAAATAGAAACATTTTATACCAGGAAAAAGGAGATGGCAATTTATCGAAAATAGCAAAAAATCATGAAATAACTGAATTTTTCTTATAGGTTATGATACAGAATGTAGCATCCATTCTAGACAGAGGAAACCCCAGTCTCATGACTAGTAACGGGTCCATCCTTGGTCCGAGGATAGGTCTATTTCACTTCTTTTTATCCCAAACATGAATTTAAGCATATATCATAAATGCTGTCCTTTGGAGAAGGATGCAACGGGTCGAACATTTCAATAGTCACCAGGAAGACTAATGTCTGGTTTAAAAAATGACTCTATATAGCAGGCCCGGGCGGAGGGAGCAAAAATCCCTCCCCCCCTTGTCAAAAGCTGCCCCTTGGTAAAACCGCCCCCCCCCCCCCCCTAGTAAATCCTGGCTACGGGCCTTTATATAGACAAACCTCTAGCTCTATTTTGTTTGTCTACGACGATTGAAATGCAGTCATCAATTCTTTAATCATTTATTGATCACGTGGCCAACGGAAACAAGATGAACAATTCAAAGGACGATTCTCCTGGGCTAATAATTTTTTTCATGAAAAATATAGAAATATTACCCAAATTAAACTATGAATATTCAAAAGAGGACATTTAAATCTACAAGATGTAAAAATAACAAATTGGTCAGAAGCAGGGATAACGCTCAATTAGACCGATTCAATAAAATACAAGTCTCGATTTGGGAAAAGAAGTTCATCAGTGTACTGCGCTAATATTTTTTTGCGAAAAATCTATCTATATTACCCAAATTAAATTATAACTATTCAAAAGAAGACATTCAAATCTATGTTATGTAAAAAATTCAAATTTGTCCAAAGCAGGGATAATGCTCATTTAGATTGATGAACTTCGTTCTCCAAACCGAGAATCGTCCTTTCGAATAAAAACTCTATTTATAATTTACTTTTAAATAAAACTGCCAGTTTTACGGGAGTAACTATTCAAACCTACTCCTGACAAAATCAATTCTCTTGATGATGTCCCCGTATTATAAAACTGAAAAAATAAGGAGAAATTAATATAATTTGGCATATGTCTGGTTGGTAGTTACCCAGTACCGCTTTAGATGAGAGTTAGGAAGGATGTTAATGATGGGGAAAATAGTACACTGAGTATGACGGTTTATGGGACCTATTGATTAGCTTTAAGTTTTAATCCATTGTAATATACGGCATAGCAGCAAAGCGGCAGCGGCAACTGCTTGCCAAAGGGCGTGAGTTTTTGCTCCAGATTGAAGCTTCTCTCATCGATGAACAGGAAGAACATTGTTTTACAATCCATAAGCGTACTGCACTTCGTTAAATGCAACTCATTTAAGCAAATAGCAAAACCAGGAGAGGTACGAAATTACTACATATCAAAATGGACATAATATTAGCTTGACAAACCACAAACCTTGACTCAATTTTGAGCAATCATAAAAAATATTTGCATACTATCCAATATGCTAGGCTTACTTCAAATTATGGCGTCCTGTGGACTGTTCTTTACTGGGACTTGTACTGAAGTGACTGACACAGTTATACATCAGGGGGAATACACAAGCGGTGGCGTTTTCCACTGGCAGGGTAAAGTGGACATGTCAATACCAACTGACCTGCCAGAGGCTATAACGAACTGGAAGATGGTCATATACCTTGAGGACGGAAGGGAAATCACAAGTGTGACGCAGGTAAGAGGGAATGTCTAAATGGTATTAAGTACAGAACTATAATTTGCAGTCATTAGTATTAATTTAAACTGATTAAATTACATGTAAACTTAAATCAGAGACATGTCTCTGATTAAATACAATTATCTGATTATAAAATGTCACCACCTTCTTACAAACAGTACAAGAGCGACTAATTATTTTAATGATAATCATTTAATTCATGGCAACTGGTAATGTCTAATTAAATCAGAAGATGTCTATATGCCAGTCAAAAAATAGAGGTGACCTAAAGCAAACATTCCAGCAATATTTGGTCCGGCATAGAAATTAGACAACGTTGACTAATTAGCTTATTACAATATTTTTAGTTTCACCATTCATAACTGTTTAATATTGTCAAAATATCAAAATATATAACACATCTATGTAATGTGTGTACGCGGTAAAAATGTCAAGTCAAACAATTTGAACACTACTATAACCTTAACTAGTTAATGGACGCAAAGGATAATAATTGCCGACCACGACCCGCTTAATGTCAGGCACAAAAGGGTGGATGATATGACAATGTGTCACATCTTAACCATGATATAAAAAGACACACTTGAAAAACAAAAGCCAAGTGTTATTCTATTTTTCCCCAAGAGAGGTACATGTGTTATATATCGGAAAGCACTTAATAAGTCATTTGTTTTATCAAATAAAGGAGATGATGCAATTTAAAATCTTGCTAATTGACAATGTCACCATGACAACGATATCAGTGATTTCTTGAGTTAATTAGAACAGAAAATTGACATCTAAAATAATCGAAAATTATTGCTGGAACTTTCTCCAGCCCCAATGTTATTTCAGTGGGAGTTTTATCAAAAATTGATAAACCTTTCGCTAATTCTGATAATTTTGTCTAAATCTGGAAAATATGTTTTCAATGGACCCCATGTGATTTGAGTATTATCGCTAATAGCGATAATTTTACTTAATTCACTAAAACTTTGGGGTCTAGAGCAACTGTTCCGAAGAAAAGGGCCCAAGTGAAATTAGCATTAGCTGATAATATCAGCTAAATTTGATAATTATCAAAACTATCGCTTTTATCGCTAAACATTTTGGGTCTGGAGTCAATGTTACGAAGAAAAGGGTACCAGTGAAATTTAAAATTGATAAAATCAAAACTATCACTTTTATCGCTAAAAGTTTAGGTCTGGTTAGGTGAGTTTTAGGTTTAGCAGCTAATGCTAATTTCATGTGTGCCAAGTATCAAAATTATCAAATTTATCGATAATTGACAAAAGTATCGCTTTTATTGCTAAAACATTTTCGGTCTGGAGTAAATGTCACGAAGAATAGGGCATAAGTGAAATTAGCATTACAGTGTAGCTGATAATATCAGCTAAAATTGATAATTATCAAATTTATCGCTAATTGATAAAAATTACCGATAAATGATAATTATCAAATTTATCGCTAATTGATAAAAGTGAGTTACCGCACCTAAATGATTTTGAGGCCAAAATAATCAGTTAATAAGTGGGTTCGTATTTCGTCTTACGGATTCCAAACCTATGATATGAAAAAATCACATTAAAACATAATGCTATGACCTTCGTTTTATCAGAACCATTTTGAGGTCAAAATAATCAGTTAATAATTGGGTTCGTAATGCAAAATTGCAGGTATTAATACAATAGAAACCTCTTTGGAATACCTAATCATAACAGAGGTAGATTCGAAAATAATGCATTTCTTTAAGCAGATCGATTGAGTCTTCTCCGAGGCGAAATATCCGTCGATATGTCGGTCTGCCGTGTGAATATTTGTATTCGCCTTCTTTGTAAAAAAGTCAATTTTTGTTATAATAAAGAAAACATTCCGATACACATCACACCTTTCTTTGACAAAGAAAAGTCGACTTGTTGTGGTAACATACAAGAATTATTGGCACATTAGTCCTATTTGCACTAAACAAAGCATTCCAAGACGGTCTGGCTGAGCTCTTACAAAATTATGCCTCAGTAATATCTGATCTACGGCAACCGTACAACGGCCGTAGCTTGCTAAAATCGAGAGAAATAAACAGTATACAACATAGACAAGCAGTATTCTATATCGATTTTGTGAAGTTACAGCCGTCGCAAACGTCTACTGCGACCGTAGTCTTCCGTAGAAATTATAACTTGGAGTTATAACTTACTTCTACTACCGTCACCGTAGAAATTAAGAGGCCGTAGTTAGACTGCAGAAAGATTCCACGATGGCCGCACGTCGGGCGTACGGTCAACTTGTATCTGCGGTATCGATTTGTTTGTTTCAATTGACCTTTTCGAACAATAGGATCGCCGTGAGTTCCCTCTGCGGCTGCCTTGGTTTTTGTCAAGAAAAACTACGGGCCGCTACATACGCTTACGGTGCGTCATAATTTATCAGCCGTATAGCAACCGTAGTTTTTATGTGTCCTAAAAGTCAAAGTTGCCGTACGGCTGCCGTAGCAAATGTGACTGCTAGATACCGCAGAAGGCGACCGTATAAATGTACGAGCTGACAAAATAGAAGACGAGGGGAAATCAATGTCTTGGAAAACGTTAAGTACTTCATCAAATATACAAAGGTTTTGAGCTGTAGTCTTACTTTTCAAATGCCTAATAGGAAATGCATTCAATAAATACTAATTACGGGAGACTGGTTCAAAGTAAATATTTCGAAATTTATCAATTTTCAAAGGTTTTTGCTTCGGCAAGGATAGAACATTTTCAGCATTGGAAAATATACAACATACTCATGTATTTCAATATCATTTTTGTCGATTGCTGATAAGAGATATTGTACCAAGCTTAAACCTCGGTGAAAATAGGAGGGAGTAGCAAATCCAACCGAACAATGCCATCTTGAAAAGGAGTGGTATCGATATGGAGAACTGAATTCAATGATGTTTTTCTCTTAAACCAATCATTGAAAAATACACGGTATTTTATGTAATGTTGACTGATTGACAACAATTTAATGCGAAAATTATTTAGAAATGTTTTATATAACTGTTTTTGTTAACATTTTTTGTTTTTAGTGCAATTGTTTTTGCTCCTTTCTACCAATTCTTGAGAATGAAATAAAATGTCTTTCCGAAACTTGTTGGAACAAAATAACATGTACATTTTTAGACCTCTCAATATTATAGTTATACAAAGGAATTTTTGGTTGATTTTAAAAAAGTATTCAAAAAATGAAAACAAAATCCCCCCAAAATAGATAAAAATCAAGATAAAACTTTTATTTCATTTACAAGATACTTTTTTAAAATCAACCAAAATTTCCTTTGTACAATTGCAATATTGAGAGACCTACACATTGTTGTGTTTATGTCGTTTTGTTCCGATGAGGTTCGAAAAGATGTTTCATTCCACTCTGGAAACATGATACCAAGAACAAAACAAGTGTTTGATGTGTTTTCTAAAACAATATAGATGAAGGTATATACAATATATATATTTTCAAATTATACTGTTTCCATTCAAAAGATGACCATTAAATTGACGATGTGTTTTTTAGATTTTTTATGACTGGTTTAAGAGAAACGTGTTTAAAAAGTTCTCCATATCGCTAACACTCCTTTCTTCTTGAACCCAAGGTCTTGAACCAACAAGGAGAATTGGCTCCTAAAGAGGCAACTCCATATCCGACCTTGTCCTTGATCGATATGTCAACATTAAAAATATCCTCAATGTCGTTAATTTCTGACATTATGACTTGAACAAAATGAAACCTTAGGTTTGGTATTCGGGAAGTTCCTCCATTTTGTGACGTTTACGTTACATCAAAGTAACTAATTGTGGAACAGATTTTCCTCGGTACCCCATGAACTATATTGGCCTTAATTAAAATCCCATTCAGTTGGTATTTGTAGTTTATTTTATTGGCAATTTCGAATTTTCAAAAATACAAAGCTGAGACTCGGATCAAATATGTACAATTGTAAATTTATAGTATTGCTAGATAACTTAAAATCGGAAAATTATCTTGAAATAAAGTTGGAACTGTTAGAGGTTTTAGGAAATAGGTTAAAAGGCAGGAGCTCTCAATTCGTCTCCATCTCTCCGTCGAAGGTGTTTCACCTTCTACTCTCTAGGATATTCGCATTATTCAGCTCGATGGGGTCACCTCTTGAGAACCAAACGAAGTACCTCTTTCCCGGAATCTTTGTCTTTTGAATAAATCTCCTTGTCTAGAAATGGGAAAGGTTTAGGACTACTTATTTAGTTTTCATTTATGTTCTATGATTTTCAGGTCAATTATGCCGGAGCTTTTCACAGCATCTGTCCCATCGATCCCACAGAAACTACGGCGAACTACTTTATCCTGAAGCCATACAATGCTGGGGCCCGTGCTATTAGCCCCGGTGCAACTCTACAATTAGATTTTACAGTGAAGGTCGTGGGTAATACTCGACCACAAGCTAGAGCGGTTCTACTTGTAAACCCAACTAGTGCTTTAGATCCCCTCTGTACAAGTCAAGCTCCAGCAGATTCATTAACCACCACAGAAACAACAGACGCCCCAACCACTACAGCAACAGACGCTCCAGCTACCATAACAACAAGAGACCCTTCAACATTTATAACAATAACAGGTACCATGGTAACAATATCAAGTTATTCAACAACAGACGCTCAAACAACTACAGTAACAACAGAAACTGTACACACTAGTAGTCAACCAACAACCATCACTACCCAGACAACTGCTACTTCAAATGAGTTAGACAGCTCAAGTTCTTCGGAAGAAAACACCGAATCTACACAAAGTGCAACGTCCGAATCGACAACGTTGGTATTCGATGATACAACTGACACAATAATATCAGATGCAACGACTGTGCCTGTATCTACAAGGACACTGTTACCCTCTGTGTATCGTTATAGTTACAGGCGTCCCAAAGCTCTTCAAATGGAGCCAGACGAAGCAGAGAACGCTGCGACGGTGGGAATCATAATGTCAATTTTAGCAATATTGCTTATATTGGCCATAGCTTCGGTAGACATTGATGCACTAATAAGAGACATCAAATGGGCACGTTATAACGTAAGATATGGATTTCGGAGATTAGCTAATATACCTATAGATGCATCGGATCATTACGAACAACGTCGAACAAAATCAAAACGACGAAAAAGCAAAATGAAAGCTTCAGTAGAAGACAATAGGTCCCCAGTACAGACATTGCTTTGGGAGAACAATAATGATAGAAGAGTCGGTAGACTGGGTAGTTTCAGCGACTATAGACTAAGTATTATCCCAAATCAAGTATCACCCGATGAGGATAATACTTAGCAATTTCACAATTCAGATTCCGAGCAACAATAGGCTAGCGACCGAATCACGAAATCAATCGACAAAGTAAACTATATATAATGCATCATATATTACCTATATTGTATTAGCCTGTAAAGTACTTTACCTGCCATTATATACTTTTATACAATTCATTGTATTTTTTCACTGAGTAAAAAGTGTAATAAAATCAATTTTATTTCTTTAGATTTCCGTACACATAGAATTTAAATTAATCCCCAGAGAGCATACAATTACATCTCCATTATCGACCAGACATTCATCTTGTTCAGGTTGACATTATAATATAATGTACGCACCCACCCTGAGAGACGATAATCTTGATATGATTATCTGGAATGTCACACATCGATCCAACAGGTAAACAATGTATATTTTATATGAATTGAAGAACAGCTACAATTACCAGTGATTCAATACAAGTTCAAGGAAATAACAAAACCGATCCCGGTGATATATGCTCGATTGCGCCCGTGACAACGTTTGATTCTGTGTCGCCCCTGGGTTCACGTTTGAATGTGCCATCCCGAATCAAAACGTTTTAACAATGAATTGCCACGTACTCTTATTTGTCGAGGTCATCTCTCGATTTCTCGTAAGCTTTTAACATCTCTTCATCTCTGGATAAGGAGTTTCGATATGAAACACAAAGGCGACGCAAAATACATAATGTAGCTTGTATTCGCGAATGCAACTAACGGCTGTGGGTTACCGGATTGAGATACTTTTTGGAATAACTCTCTCAATAATTAAGGAATCTTCATGATTTTCTATGTGTAGATAGTAAGTCTTATTCAATGGAGAAAAGATTGCTATGCTCGCATATCATCAACCCGGGAGCATCAACAACTTGTAAATTAAGAGAATCTCACTTTCCGTGGAGGCATGCTCCGACGCAAAATCACTCAATATTGTTGATTAGAAAATCTCTTTCTTAAAATTGATCTAATAAGCCAGTCAGTTCATCAAATTTGACAAGATTATTTAAAGGAAAATGGATAGACATGACATATTTTTGATTTTTTTGTGTGAAAGCAATCCAAAAGTGCCTCAAATGATGGCTTTTTGATGATTTCACCGAGAGCATGCGTCGACGGAATGTGATATCTCTAAATCTGAAAGTCGTTGATGCTATCCAAGTACAACAATCTATGTTCCATTGAACACTCTATCTACACAAAAGATCACGTAGATTCCTTATTATTGAGAGTTATTCCAAAATTAGTGCGTGGTTTTTTTGGGTCACCCTGCACCTGCCACTATTCCATTCATATTTAAATAAGTTGGTCATAAAATGGTAGGTTAATCCGGTAGCCGTTAGTTGCATTCGCGATTAACTTTTATTCGCAAATGCAAATAGCGGCTACCGGATCAACCTTCTATTTCATGGGCAACTCATTAAAATATGAATAGTACATGCCACTATTCCATTTATATTTAAATAAGTTGGTCATAAAATGGTAGGTTAATCCGGTAGCCGTTAGTTGCATTCACGATTAACTTTTATTCGCGAATGCAAATAGCGGCTACCGGATCAACCTTCTATTTCATGGGCAACTCATTAAAATATGAATAGTACCTGCCACTATTCCATTCATATTGGAATGAGTTGGTCATAAAATAGTAGGTTAATCCGATAGCCGACAACCGGCATATGCATTCACGAATACAAGCTCTATTTCAGTGTGCCACCCAGAAAAATGAAAAAGGTGTACTTGGGTAGGGGTATCAGTGAGTGTAAGCTTAAATTGCCATCACAATTGCAATTGCTATGCAGGCAGGAATCGTAATTCCATTTGAATGTCATTATGAAGTCTATTGTTATTACTTAATTAATGGCATTTAAATTATGCATTTGAACGCACTTTATGACAAAGGTAGACAGATAGGGAATATATCATAACACATAAACTCATTAATCAGAGCGTATATTACAGTATTATCACTTATGATGATTGTAACTAGATTTATAAAAGATTCATATACAACTTACTTTAGTCTTTGAATTTGATGTCAGGCTTGAATGTTTTAACTGCTGTACTATTTTAGTATTAACCAAGCTTGTATTCGCAAATGCAACTAACGCCTGTCGGCTACCAGATTAACCTACTATATTTCCATTTAAATATGAATAGTACTGCCACTATTCCATTATATATTTAAATGAGTTGGTCGTGATGATATGATGTTTTAAAATTGAATTCAATTTTGCCCTATAAAATATACTATAAACGTACAATATACCAACGTCTGAAAACGGCCAAAATTCGTGGAGGGGAGATATATATAATATGGGAGATAAATATAATATATCTGCAAGATTTATTTTTCCATGAGATTCTAATATACAAAATTTAATAATCAAATGAAGATCTAGGAGACGCGAGATGGTAAAATCAGTGTTATGTCATGTTTTAAATTTTTAACTGTTACGCATATGTAGGCATGTATGCTTCTAACCTAAAGAATGAGATTTATTGGAAAAGACTGATCGCCACCATCATAGACGTAGCCAGTACGGGCGAAAATATAACCATTAGATAGAGGAAGAAAAGAGCTTTAAAGTCCCCGATAAATCGGGCTACGTATACCGCCGTGTTTACATAAGGGGATTAGAAGAGTTTATTTTTTATTTAGGTATGCAAGCTATATCAATATTAGGCCTTCATGCATGTACCCGTGTGTACAATTAGCATGCCCTTCAATATTATTAAACCAGGCTATTCAAGTACTAACATAATGTATACTATTTATGTGTGTACTACATGGGAATACAGTTCCCTGGGAAACAAAACACAAATACTTTTTATATGTTCAAAATGAGCCATTTGACCGATGCATACACTTAATAGCTTCATAAACAATATCTACAAAGTATATCTAATAGTAATTTTCAATTTCAATGGTGAAACTTGCCTGGTTACGATAATACGGGAAATCACCACGGGACGATGATTGCTCACCTGCCTGGCTTACCTCTGAAGCCTGTACCCTGTAATCTCTTTATATAGGTTAGCGAGAGCGCTGCGCCTGCGCAGTTTTAAACTTTGGCGCACACTTTAAAATGCTATTTATTTGAATCTTCTAGTAGTCCCCGATCTGATTTCCAAAAGGGCTCTAGAAAAGGGGTTTTGTTGTCCGGTACTTTCCCACATAAAATGATTGTACCGTTTGAAAGAACAGACTTCCCTCTTAAAGAAAACACCTCTTCTATTGATGTAAACAGGGGCAAAAGGCACCAAAACGGGGTTAGACAACACTGGCGGATTAGGGGGGGGGGGGGGGGGCTGGGGGCCCGGGCCCCCCCCCCCTTGGGTGGGCCCAGAAAAAAAAATTGGGCCCAAAAAAAATTTGGGCCAAAAAAGGCCTTAAGGCTCCCAAAAAGTCGGCCTTTTTGGTCATTACTGGGCCTTTTAAGGCCTTATTTTTTAAATTCAGGCCAAATTTTGAAGAAAATTGGCCTCAAAATTTCAAAATTTGGGCCCACTTTTGCGTTTTAGGGGCCCAAAATTTTTTTCCACGCAAGCGCGGACTTTTTTTCTCTGACCTGAAATTTGGGCCCCCCCCTTGTTGGTTCCCAGATCCGCCCCTGGACAAGGTGGCATTCTGAAGTCTCACTTTCTTGTCATCACGATTCCAGGTAAACCATAAGACGGATTTACTTCAAATTTTCACACATGTTACATGGTAAGAAGTTCTAGAGCTGATTAACTTTGCGGCGGCCATCTTGCATTCTGGCGGCCATCTTGGAATTTTTTTCAGATAAATATTGTCATCGCGATTCCACAAAAACCACATAACAGATTTACTTCAAATGTTCACACATGTAACATGGTAAAAAGTCCTAGACCTCATTATTTTTTCACACATATTACATGGTAAGAAGTTCTAGAGCTAATTAACCTTTCGGTGGCCATCTTGCATTCTGGCGGCCATCTTGGAAGTTTTTTGGATAAATCTTGTCATTGTGATTCCAGGAAAACCACTTTACTGATTTTCTTGAAACATTTACACATGTTACAAGGAAGGTTACATGCTACCTTTTATATTGATATAAACAGGGGCAAAAGGCAGTAAAGTGGGGTTACACAGGGTGGTATTCTAAGGAGAATGTTATCTATATTTCTGTATTTTAAACCACATAATTTGACATAAATGCATATTTGGTACATATGATATCATGTTTTATATTGATAGAAACATGGGCAAGAGGCGCTACAATGGGGTAACACATGGTGATATTCTAAAATACATATTTTTACTCTGCTTCTGTACTTTATACCACTTAAATGCATTTTGTGTATGACATCGATTGATTTTTAGAATAAATAACTACATTTCATCAAAAAGAAAAAAGATTATTGAAAACGTCAAACATTTCTTTGAAATCCATTATTGCACAGTGATTTTTGAGAGCGAAATGTATGCTAAATTGGCCTTGATCTGAGTATATAACAGAATTAAAGCTCTTTTAAACGAAAATGTAAATGTGTGGAAAACCTTTCACTGTGCATCATGTCAACAAAATGTTCTTCATGCAGTTGAATTATCTTCTGGACAGGTGATCACACAGAAGGAGAGACCTGCGTATCATATCCTTACTAAATATAATAAAAAATGACAAATGAGAAAGGAAAAAAGGGTAAAGCAACCTAGTGGGAAAAGCAAACTGTAAAGTGTAAAACTGGCAAACAAAAATCAAACCTGAATATCCCAAGACAATAATCTAATATGGGAATAAACAGCATCCACACCGTTCAATGACCAATTCCTCATCAACGACCACAACTCCGAGGGACATTCCATTCATACTGAAGTCATTAAAATACATGTTGAAGAAAAATTGAAAATAATGATAACCAATACTCATAAGATCAAAAATAGTTGTAGATACTAGTTCTCACAAAAGCTGCAGACAACGTTTCTTCATCGGGAAAGCAAGCTGTCTCTTAGTCAGATATTAACTAACGAGCTGGTTCAGAGCACCAGCATGTCAAACTATGTGAATGGGCTCTGTATCCACAATGTTGCGAGTTCGAGATACATGTGCTCTTTGTTTTTAATAATCAACAAAAATCACTTAAACCTGCACTAAAACTGTGTGTCAGATCGATATAAGTATAGGGTTTGGAAACTAATTGTACCAACAAAAAGAACTTAAAAAACACTGCTACAATATCAACATAAGCTTTCAATAGTAGTGACGATGCAGAAACATGCAAAATGTCACCACACCTCGTTAAGTATACAGTACACATTAACTACTGAACAGTGTCAAGATAAACGTTCGAAGCTATTACAATATGTCACCCAATCACTAGTGGTGGTGACATAAAAATAATGTATAGAAAAATCTACTGAACCAAAATAAACTTTGTGATAGAAGAACTGATTGTTTACTCTAAGTTTTCAACTAAATATATTTCTAATAAGCAATGTTTTATCGAAAAGAAAAAATAATTTCATGTTATATAAAATCAAATAAATTAATTATATTTTTTTCGTTGTGTTATTTACACCAGTAATAATAAACCTGTTTATAAAGTGGTGTTAACTAGACTATATAATTTAACAGTCATAAAAGTAATAATAAACCTGTTTATAAAGTGGTCTTAACAAGACTATAGAATTTAACAGTCATAAAACCTAAAAAAATATACCAGGAAGGGACCATTGTGAATGTAAATGTATAAAGCATGGAGTATAGATCATGATATAACATGACATAGTATGCCTTACAACTCATCCTCCCTAACATTATTAAAGACTACTAAAGTATATTATAGTGATCCACTCGATTATGCTGGTTACCTAAACGGTTTGTTTTGGTAACAAAATGTGGGAACATCGAAGGTATGATTTTTCCTTTTTCCTTTCACACTTTGTAGGCAGAATTCCCACGACATTTTTTCTCACAAACGTGTATCAGTATCATATGTTTAAGAAAATGTTCATATTTGCAAACAAATAGTTCAGAAGACAACATAATCGTACATTTAATTCCTCACTTAAGTTACATAAACGGTATTTCGAAAAAACAGTTCAGATCTGCACTTTTAACCCAAACCTTTATGTAACTTAAGTTAGGAATTAAATCGACGATTCTGTCGTCTTCTGAGCTATTTTTCGCAAACATGTACATTTTCTAAGACATATGATACTGATTCACGTTTGTGAGAAAAAACGTCGAGAGGATTCTGCCTACAACGCATGAAATAAGGAATAAGGACAAATCGTACCTGTAATCGAGCGGATCACCAGTGTATATACAGGGTGAGATAATTCATATTATGGCATCAACTTTGACAAGTTGGTTCATCCAGTTGTCAGGTAAGGGATTTTCAGGTAATTCATTTTCTTCCTGATCTTCAACGTTTGGTGTAATGGTGTCATCAACTGGTTCAAATTCATTGTCGCTCTCATCAACATCATCGTGCTGATGGGTTGGACAGTTCTCACACACACCTTTGCGGCACTTACATGAACTTCCACAAATGAGATCCTGTTTCTTACAACTACATCTCATTGAGTCACACGCTCCTTTACAACTACAAGCAACAAGCTCCATTATTTCTTGTGGGCCAGGATCGTTTTCCATCCACTTAATTTGTAGTTTATTCCCTTTGAATGTCCAACCATGTAATGTGGGGGATTGATAATCAATCATTGATTTGCCTGCGTTTCGCCAAATATAGGCCTGATAGTTGGCTCTATTTATATGGAGAATGAGAGCATCCTTTGTTGGTGGTAAATGCTTTGACTGTATTTTATATTTATCTACAAACTTCCAAGATGGCCGCCAGAATGCAAGATGGCTATCGGAAAGTTAATCAGCTCTATAACTTCTTACCATGTAACATGTGTGAAAATTTGAAGTAAAACTGTTACGTGGTTTTCATGGAATCGTGATGACAAGATTTATCTAAAAACTTCCAAGATGGCCGACGGAATAAAACATGGGCACCGAAAAGTTAGTCAGCTCTAGAACTTCATACCATGTAACATGTGTGAAAATTCGAAGGAAAACTGTGAAGTGGTTTTTCTGGAATCGTAATTACAAGATTTATCTATAAACCTTCCAAAATGGCCGCCAGAATGCAAGATGGCCACTGAAAAGTTAATCAGCTCTAGAACTTCATACCATGTAACATGTGTGAAAATTTGAAGTTAATCTGTTAGGTTGTTTTCCTGGAATCACGATGACAAGATTTATCCCAAAATTCCAAGATGGCCACCAGAATGCAAGATGGCTGCCGAAAAGTTATTCACCTCTATATTTTCTTACCATGTAACATGTGTGGAAATTTGAAGTAAATCCGTTTGGATTTCCTGAAATCGTGATGACAAGATTTATCTTAAAACTTCAAAGATGGCTGCCAGAATGCAAGATGGCCACCGAAAAAATAATGAGGTGTAGGACTTTTTACCATGTAACATGTGTGAACATTTGAAGTACATCTGTTATGTGGTTTTTGTGGAATCGTGATGACAATATTTATCTGAAAAAAATTCCAAGATGGCCGCCAGAATGCAAGATGGCCGCCGCAAAGTTAATCAGCTCTAGAACTTCTTACCATGTAACATGTGTGAAAACTTGAAGTAAATCCGTCTGATGGTTTACCTGGAATCGTGATGACAAGAAAGTGAGACTTCAGAATGCCACCTTGTCTAACCCCGTTTTGGTGCCTTTTGCCCCTGTTTACATCAATAGAAGAGGTGTTTTCTTTATGAGGGAAGTCTGTTCTTTCAAACGGTACAATCATTTTATGTGGGAAAGTACCGGACAACAAAACTTTTTTTCAGAGGGTCCAGATCAGGGACTATAGCTCATTTTGAAGGAAGTTACATAATTTTGTAAAATTCAAAACAAATCTTAATCTTTTGTGGGATGCTTATGCCACGATCACAACCGCTGGCTGAAAACCGAAAAAAATCTTGCAAAAGTTAAATACAACACACTGAATTTTTATTATGAACATATCTACACAGTAATAACTGCCTTCTTTATGAAATAAACCACAATGTAGATGTTTCATATACATGAGAAGTGATTGGGGTAAAAGTTTTAAAATTACATCAATGATTGTTCAATCTAAAAATTGGTGTCTTTGGATAGGTATTTTTCATTGTAGTTTAGTCTTAGGCTGTAGTAATTCAATTCTATGTTATTCAAACACTTTTATTCCATGCAGCTCTATTTGTACAAAAACTGGTCTTCCTAGAGGCGCAGTGATAATTTACAATTATTTACAATACTAGTATGCACAATTAATACAAACACATCAAGTTTGTTCCGAAGAAGTAAACCATTGTATGAAATGCTATTCTTATAAATATCTCAAAGTTAACATAATTTCCTTCGGTGGAAGGTCGGAAGGATGAACCTTCTTTCCTATCATACACAGATTATTTTGATCCATCAACATATTACAAACCTTGATGTATATGACCAGTTCCCTTTTGACTGAAGGAAAAACACTGATTTAGCTGAGTATGCCACATGTAGATTACACTTATTTTTCTCTCAAAATGGATAATCTGTGCTAAAATCATACACATATAATTCAGAAACCTTTAATTTATTTACCCTTGCCTTAGTCGATGTTCCTAAGTGAATGGTCTCAGACAATATGATTGTCAGTGCAGTATTACACTGTAGCTATTCCAGCACATCAGATAAGTACTGAACGAACAAATAATCCTGGCTGATATCCTGTCCTATGGTCCAACTATACACATTTTGATTCAAAAAGTTTTCAAAGTAAATCTACGAGACATGTTCCTTATACTTTTGACGTGTGGTTTAATTTGCTGAATGAATAAATAAATGAAAGCCATTCTCTGACCTCATAACAATCTCTGGTTTGTAAATTGGTTGATTGTCCTCATCAATTTCAAATCGAAACCTGCAAAACAATACAATCATTATATCTAAGCGCTACACTCTTAATGAACAGTAAAAGCTGCAACTTCACTTTCTAGATTATCATGTCCTTAACTTGTATCAAATTAACTTGTAATGTCCTCTTTTGACAGTTTGAAAATCAAAAATCACGCGGAAACTTACTTGTGGATAAGCCTAGCTGTAATGACCTTCAGCTCATTCAGAGCAAAGTTCTTTCCTATGCAATTTCTGGAAAAAACAAAAATTAAATATGCTACCACAAGAAAGAAACACAATGTACAGGGGGAAATTAAATCTTAGCTATACTACTCAAAAAACAATAGTAAGATCCAGCTATACAAAAATATCAGGATTTATATTTGTAAAGGTGTGTGAATAGATGGATGGAGTTTCATTGAGAATACATAATATGGAGTGTTATTTGGTTAACAAAAAATATAAAAGCTAACCTAGACCCAGCAGAAAAAGGCACATAGGCAAATGGATCAAGCTGCTGGACCTCTTTTGTTAAGAATCTCTCTGGCTTGAATTCCTGAAAGAAAACATTAATGTGATAGAACATATATTTTACCGAGGGCCTGTACATGCTATCCTTTCAATCTTGCTCAATAAGTTCATCTAAGGGAACATTTATTTCGCAGCCTCTTTTATAAGTCAACATCATTGGACAAATTGTTTTTGTGATCAAGAGGGACAAAGGGTTTTATACAGTTAGAGTCTATAGAACTGAAACATTTTAATTTGTAACAAAAGATACCAGTACTGTAAAATCAACATCAGTAACAAAATCCATCTTTCAAGCAGAATTTCTCTCTATGGGAAAAATTGTTCATCTGCCACTCTTGCAAATAATGTAAACATGCTTTTTTTTTTTTTTTTTTTTTATAATTTTTTTATTTCAAAGAATAAGCATGTTAAAGCAACTGCAAAAAACAATTACAGTACAGTTACATGTAATCCTACATTTAACAATTTTACAATACAGTACAGTGGTTAAATATTTCGTCTTAAGAGACGTTATACCATTGGCATTTTTTTTATTTATTTAAAGGAAAAAATCATCAGTTTCATTTGTTTAATTTTGTTTCCATGATTTTCCACTTATCGCCTCTGCCAACCCGTTTGTCCATAATAAAATATTCCTTCACATTACTTATAAAACCTTTAAGTGTTGGTTTTAGCATAGAATATTTGCACAAATAAACATACCTTTTAAAAATACATAGCATATTATTTAAGATGATTGTCTTCTCATTTATACTCTCAGGTCCTATCAATACATTTTGTTTAGTGCATAGCAATGTGAGCTCTAAAGGAAGCCATTGTTTAATGTCATTTAATACGGCACTTACAATAGTACATTCATACAGAAGATGGCAAATCGTTTCAGGATTTGCTTTACAAAAAGTGCAAATGTTTGACTCTACGAGTCCACACATTTTTAAGTATGTATTAGTTGCTAAAAATCTGTGAAGGACTTTATAAGTGAAGGATGATAACTTAGGTTCATAGTTACTCAGTTTGTTAAGTTTATTTATCTTCTTCCAATCATTTTGATTGAGTGACAAATTCAGATCTTTATTCCATCCTTCTATATATTTTGAATTCTTTTCTAAATTCTGAACAAATTCCCAGTATATTATTTTACTAATCTTTGACTGAGTAAGGAACTTTTGTACGTGTGCTTTATTTCTTGTGTGGAGTCAATAAGGGGAGGCATCGAAAGATCGATGTCAGTTTAGAAATTTAACTAATTAAGTTTGGGGTTGGGGTTTCAATACATTGAACTTTTGATGCCTCCTTTAACATACCATGGCATCATCCCCCCATGTTTTCTTATTATGATGTAAGGTATAAAGCCTCAGGTCCAGGAGTGTGTCAGGAAGTATTTCTACACCATTGACCATCATCTTCTCCTTGACAATCCTGCTTATGGCCACAGCAGGTGTATGCATTCGTAGCACCTCTTTCACAACAAGAGACAAGGTTGTCAGCTTGCCTACATCTTCCCTACAAAAAATACAAAAGTACAATGTATACACTATTACGCATGTCCTCTGCCTTGCCCAAGGTATTTTTTACTTATCCTGATCTGGTCATAATAGAAATCAGGATGAGTAAAAGAGGCCGACTTGGGCAAGGCTAGCATGCAGGGTGACTTTTAACTTTCTTTTGCCATTGTTCTGATGTTTTACAAATATTCTGAATTCTAATATTTTTTATTTACTCAAGATCATCAACATCAAAGGTAGTACTCATGTCTTAGTACTCACGTCTTACAGAAGTGTAATTTTGTATATTTTACAGAGTAAGCCAAAATGTTGACCCTTTTTAATCTGACAAGGCATTAACATGCAAAATGTCACCACCTGCCATTTGTTACAGATGCTGACTGCCAAATGCTGTTACTTGTGGTGGGGACATAATAACTTTAAAAGTATAAATGACATCTACTTAATTTATTAGTGGGTTTATTGGCAGATATATTGTACAAAATTTTATAAAACCAAGAGCAAGTGAGCATTCATCAGTAGTATTCATTAACCACCTATCACATTTGTGTGGATTTCTGTGAAATCATGGATCATCGACCTGTGAAATGAAACCAATACCAAAAATATACTTGTAAAGTAATTTGAAATAATTTGAGGTCAACTTTTCAGATCACCCTGTACATACTGATTACAAAAGGAAAAAATCAACAAATTGAAAATAATAGTCTGTAATATATTGAAAGGTATCATGTTTTATTAATATACTGATTAGTAAGAGGTAAGTGATAGTGTTGAATCTAGGATAAGGTTAAATGCTGAACAATCCAAAGCAATCTAAAACCAATAATATCACAATTCAAGGTTCAACAAGGATATTCTACCAAGTAATTTCATCACTGCCAGTGGATGCCAGAATGTTTGAGACCTCCTCTCGTACTTTGTCCTGCCAAACTTGGTTGCCAGCTAAACTGTGTAGGGTCCAACAGACAGCAGATGTGGTTGTGTCATGACCTATACCATATAACAGAAAATTGTTGTGTAATGATTTTAAATCCCCTCAGGGGCATCAAAGTTTCAGAATTATGTGAGGCAAGTTTAAATAGGCAAGGCAAAACTAGCCAAAGAAGATATATAATACTTTTATGTGATAATAATTGAATTTTGATATTTGTCTGCCTCATAACCTGCAGCATTTAAAAAAAGGCATCAATTATTAAAAATGCAAAATGTCACTAACTTACAGACACTGACCGCCGAATGCTGACAACCCAAAGCCAAACACCAACCACCAAATACTGTCAACAATAAATTTTGAGATTATAAAATATGTGACATTAAAACGATAGGTTACCTGCAAATAAAAATGTGTCAACTTGATGTCTTATTTCTTCATCAGAGAGTCCATTGCTATCATCATCTCTGGCTGAGAGCATAATGTCCAGGAAATCCAGATGTTTCTTGGTGGACTCACCTTCAGTTGATGCTTCTAACATCTTGAACAAACGGATGAGTAATTAATCCATGTCTCACTGTGCACAATTTGCATATTCATTTGGATAATAAGTAAAAGGTAACTAGACAACAGCAACGCCAAAGTGTAGCAAATCCCATCAAATAGCCATGGCTGGGATTTTTAGAAACGAAGTATATAATAAACATCGTAAAATAGCATATAATAAATGGCCACCATTTTCAAAATGGCCGCCTACTACCAAAAGTGTCATTAGACAATGTGCCATGCTTATAATATTCACATACCAAATATGAACAAAATCGCAAAATATGAACAAAATCAAAAAATCGGGCCAATGGTATTTGAGTTATCACCCAGACAGACGGACAGACAGACGGATGAAGAGAATTACGGACAGAGGGAGGCATTTCCCTATATCCCTCCGAACTTCGTTTGATGGGATAATAAAGCAAGTGACAGGTAATAAGGCATGTAACAGGTAAGAAAGCAAGTGACAGCTGGTAATAAAGCAAGTGACAGGTAATAAAGCAACTAGAGGGTAATAAAGCATGGACCAAGTAATAAAACAAGAAACAGGTAATAAAGCAAGTGACGTGTGATAAAGAAAGTGACAGGTAATAAAGCATGTAACAGGTAAGAAAGCAAGTGACATGTAATAAAGCAACTAGAGGGTAATAAAGCATGTTATAACTAATAAAACAAGTAACGGGTAATAAAGCAAGTGACAGGTAATAAAGCAAGTGATGTGTTATAAAGAAAGTGACTGGTAATAAAGCAAGTGACCCATAATAAAATTGACAGATAATAAAATAAATGATGGATAATAAAGCATGTAACAAGTAATAAAGCAAGTGACATGTAATAAAGCAAGTGCCAAGCAATAAAACAAGTAACAGGTAAGATATGTGTAACAAAGCAAATAGCAGATAATAATGCAATAAAGTTTGATAGGTCTGAGAAAGCTAGGACAATACCAGAGTTAGATACAAGAGTACATCACATTGGTTAATTAAGAGATAAAGTCTTGCATCAGACCTACCTGTGCATCTCTTCTCTGTTTGATTAAATCCTCAGCAAACTGATGGACATAGTCACAATATTTCCTGAATAATCTGCCATCTGAACTGAGATTGTATATTGTGTCACTGTAGTGGAATATGTTGCTGCAATAAATTGCATTGAATGAAATTGCAAATAAATCAAAGATAAAGCACAGTAGCCAAAGGAGAACCCCAAAATGCATGAGAGAAATATCTAAAAAAAGGAAGATCAAAAGGCAGAAATGGTTAATAAGGAGAAAAACCAAATGTCCAAACAAATTATCATGCATACAAATGAGAATAGTGCATGTTACAGTGCATGTTGCAACGCTCCTCCTCCCCACTGAAGACATTACAATACATGTTGAAGATTAAGATGAAGATTAGATTTCTATATGAAACAGTATTTGAAAAATTTGAAAACTGAACTGTTGATGTTTTTAAATTACTTACAATGCTCTTTTGATGGACAATCTCCCCAGTTCCTCCAATGCATACACATATGGGTGAATGCCTCTGAAAAGCATATGTCAAACATTCAGCATATATCGTTAAATGCAATATTATTCATATAACCCAGATTTGGTTGAGAATAAACAACTTTAACTCGGCAGACAGAAACCATGGCTGCTTTAAAGTATCTTACCTTCATTTAACATCAGACTTTCATAAAAGGCCTTGAAAGGCTTGAATACTAATTGTAAAAGTCAAAAAGATTGTATGTTAAACATCCAAACACTTCTCAATTTGAACACTTTCATCCATGCCTATCTTTTAATCTACAACTAGATAACGGCAACTCCGCGGAGTAGCAAATCCCAACGAACAAAATATCAATTACCGAATTTCAATCAATTATACTCATTACTTTGGTTAAAATTGAAAAAATTAGATTTTAGAATTGCGAATTCCTGCAAAGCAGCCATTATGAATTTTCTGAGGTACAAATCTGAAAAATAATACCATAATTGTGATCTACTCCAAAAATCCTTCAATTTGAGTATAATATAGCCATACTTTGAAGGGATCGAAAAATTATTGCGAAATCGTACATTAGACGGCCATTTTGAATTTTACGAGGCTCGAATCAGAAAAAAGATACAATATTTGCAATCTACTCTTAATTGCCTTTCATTTGAGTATAATAAAGCTATACTTCAGAAAGATCTAAAAATTAGCGAAAATTTCTGTTTTCCTGACCCCCAAACACGGCCCCTGGGGGTCAGGATGAAAAACACGGAATATGTGTGAAATAGATAAATGTTGTGAATATACTACCAAAATTTCAAACAATAATATTAATTACTTTGGTTTGGAATGAAAAATTTATGATTTTTGCGAAAAAGTCCCGTCATTTTTAAAGTGGCGGCCATCTTGCGTAAAACTATTCACCAATATACATCTTTCCACTAAATATGGAGAAAATCCGTCTACTAGTATTCGAGTTATCTTCCGGACGGACAGACCGACGGATGGACGGACTGACGGACTGACTGACGGACGGAGGGCTTCACTATATCCCTACCGAACTTCGTTCGTTGGGATAATAAACTTCCATGTTAAAAACCTCCAAATGTGAACACCTGCCAATCTGAACACTAATGGCCAGACCCAGTGGTTAGACAGGTTTTACTGTATGACTATAGTTGATGGAATTCAAGGGTGAAATGCATGCACAGCGTTTATGTCATGTTAAGCACTCTTTATCTTTCTCTAGAGATCCAAATCAAATATGCACAAAAGTACACTAACCATGCAGTACTTATCCGGACTCAATTTATTGGAACTTACTTCGTCTGTTGAATAGCATCATCCTCATAAGAGACAAGACATCTGAGTAAAGAGTCTAATGTGGCCAGGCCTATCAACTCAGTCACATCAAAACTCTTGCCAGTATCACAATTGCGATTCAGGTTTGTCGATAAGATTGTTGCAACTTCATTATATATTTTAACATAGGGTTTCAGGACTCCAAAGTGAAATGCTGGTGTGAGAAGTCTTCTGTTCCTGAACCATTTTGGACCATTTGAAGTCAATAAACCATGACCTGAAATAAGCAAAGCAGTGCGGTTTTTCTTAAAGAGTAAGTTTCAAATTCATTAAGGGATCAATGCTAAAACCTGTTTATGTACAACTAAACTATTAGGAAATTGCTTAAAGGCAGAATCAGATCTATAGGGGGTGACAAAATTACAAGCAACTTGTATTTAATTGACCTACCAATCTATTCCTTACAATATCAAATACAATATCTCCCAAAAGATTCACAATATGTTATAAATTGGTTAAGTTATTAATGATTCAAAGTGCAAAAATGGGTGAAAAATGTTTAGATTCTCTCAAATAATAAGAATGGTAACCATTCTTATAGAAAAATAATACATTATTGTAAAAATCTTTGGTTTTCCTTGAATAAAGTATGCACTTTTGTGATTTTCAGAAAATAGACATGACAAGGAATGACATGAGCCAAAAATATTCTAAAATTGAAACAATTTTTTGTTTAGTCCATTCGCTATATCTGATTCTCTCTTTAATGTGCAGTTGATCCATTTTTAATACAGTAAAACCTGTCTTAGTGAACACCTCTCTCAAGTGAACACCTGTCCCTAGTGGACACTCTTCTTCTGCACATACTGTACTCTACTGACTTCTTCATAAAGTATCCCCTCTGTAATGAACACCTATAGCACATAGAGTGAACACATTTTTGTGGCTCCATGACCATAGGTGTTCACTGTACACACGTTTTACTGTAATTATGTTTTGACAATTAAATAACCTAAATTCATATGTGTTTACATCTTTGAATTTGAATATTTTGTGATCTCTTGGTAATAAAAATAAAGCTAAATATAAAAACCAGTATTTTATAACTTCTCATATGAAATATTACATACCTATCCATGGTACTACAATTTCATAGCCTGGAATTATCATTGGTTTCTCAGTGGTGTCAGTGTTCAGTATATCACGTATAGAGAGGTGGTTGAAAATGGCGACAATTGCTTGAAATGGGCCGGCCCATACCTTGACCCCTACTGCATCCTTCCAGGTGTGGGCAAGCCTCAGGTACCATTTCAAGCCTTCAGCATTTAAACCAGGGTGCTGGAAAATATGTAGCCAATGTAGGGTATACAAAATTCTGAGCTGTCATACCAACAGGACCGTTAACTCAAAACTGCCTGAAATGGTTGCGATTGGTCTGAGAAAAAGTTGTAATTTGATTGTTGAATGAACTGACAGCCCTGAGTAATATGGGTAATAGAAAATGAACAGTGCCAAAACTGATATGACGGGTACCAAGAGAATGAGATGGCAGGAACCAAATACTGAGAAGAGACACTAATTTTCAAACTTTTGCCAGTAGGGGCGCAGCAAGGTCTATAGGACCATGGGCTCTACCACCTGATAGAGCCCATGATAGGACTGAGATGGTACTGATGTTGAACCAACGTGATGGGCATCTTCGATATTTAAAGGTACAATGCAGCGATACCTTTTGGGATCAATTTCAATGACTGCATCCCACACTCTAGACTATATCCTCTAGTCTGATTTTTTTTGAAAGTCAGATATACTATCCCACACTCCTTGCAAAAATATTTATGAAGTATCTGTACCAATCTGTTTGCAAACCCCCTAGGTACTGTACAGTATAACTTCAAGGTAATTTCTTACCTGATGAACATTTCCAAATAAGATGTGTGACTTTGGAAATGCTGATGGAACTTGCTCCATTGATTTGTAGAGTGCCCTGAGAGTTTGACATTTTGACAGCAAACTCTTCATTAGCAATAGTCCAAATATGACTATCAGTGCATATATAACATGTGTCACATTCATGATCACTATGATGATGTTTTACCTAAAATCAAATGAGATTGTGAAGTTTGCTTTTTGCTAATAATAGTAGATCTAGATCTAGTATAGAAAACTCTTTAAAATTTAGGTCATAGAATTTAGAAATGAACATTGCTTTCAAGAGACAATTGAATTTTACAACTTAAATAAACAAAGCTCTACTTTACTGGCAATGTTAATACAAAGCCACACCTACTATGGCTATATTCTCTAGATTTCTCCAGCCACGGAACACTGCATGACTGATACTTAGTCTGGCTAAAGTTTTGTAGTATTACTGTAGAGCTAATTTGAAATGATTTGGGGCGTGTCATGTTTACATTGACTCGCTTTCGAAACAGGAAGTTAAAATGTAGGTAAAATTCTATCTTGTTTTTCTCTTATAGTTGATGTTTATTGTGTTCATAGAATGTTTTCAATGATATTTCTTGAAAAATTTTGATATTGACATGCCAACGGAGTCAATAGGTGATGTATGAAATGCTGATTTTGAGTATACCAGCACGTACCATTGTCACTGTGTACTTATTTTTTTTGAGCTCTCTGTCTCTTGAAGTTAGAGAGGAGATAGGGGCATTCTCGGCCACGGGGCATTCCCGGACAAACCCTTGGTATCAGGTGCAAATCTGGGACAAAGTTAGAATTTTTACAATATATAGCACCACATCTATAATATGATGTGTCTAATACAAAGTTTCAATAAAGAAACCATATAAAACAAAGAATTATTGAAGATCGTCCGACAATGCCCCATGTCCGAGATTACCCCTATTTCCTCGTTGAATCTCTTTTTCCACAAAATCACAGACTGGATATTGGACTTAGAGCAGGCAGAGTTTCCAAGACTGAGATTATTCTAGGGATATCCGTCAAATATCATCCAGTCGACCACCCTTCAGTTTTAGTATCGAGACCATCTCTACGTTCTGATGTTGGGCACATACAATTGTCATCTTTTAGCAAATCTGGTAAGAGGTCAAAGGGAAATTTTGATATTTCACGCTTTTTTCAAATTTTCTTTTTAAGTTTCCAGACAACACAGGAGCTACCATTGACCTGTTTCCAGGTTTACTTATAGTAGACAGTGTAATGATACTTTCTTAAAAAAAGCATGGAAATACATGCCTTCATACTTAATTACCCAAATGCGAGTAGGTAGTTACCAGTTTCACCACCAGGTGGCTGATTCGGGTCAATTAACATGGCAGGTATATAAGAAAGTTCCCTTAAACTTGAATATTATCAATTTAAGTGGCTCAATTTTCATATAACCCTTATGTGACTGATATTTATACTAATGAAAATATGTCCAATAAAGCAAAATATTATCTGTCCACCTAAAGAAAAGATATTTCATTTTTTGTGATTTTATAGCATGGGGTCTATGGGGAATCTCCCCGAGCTAGAAGTCACATTTTCAAAGAAAATTTATTTTTCAAAGTTGATAAACACTTTTTAAAACCACACTTCTAGATGTAATTTTACATGTAGATTTCAAATATGATATTACTTTGACTGAATTTTGAATTTTTAATGACGTAAATCAAGATTATTTCTACTCGCATCTGGGTTATTTTGTACCAGAAAATAACATGTGCATATGGCAGTTTTTCCCCAAAATGTTGTTTTCCAGTTGTACCTTAATCTTTAAATTGGCTATATAGTCCAATTCAAAATTCTATTGAATACTTTGAATTTAAAAAATAAGCTAACAAATCCCCATGTTGAAACATAATATGAAAAAATAGAAACAATGAGTTTCACTTTATAATTATACTTGGTACTCTCTCTTAGATGTTTCCTTGTTTCAGATTGTTTATTTTACAGTATTTACATACATTATCTATCTGTTGTTTTTTAATGTTATTACAGTCTCTTTGTTTTCTTTATATACTCCATTAGATATGATCTAATGTTTGTATTCTGTTCTCTAGTAAGAGATTTATTCATTCCAGATAGTTAAAAGTATAATGTGCAGCAAAGCTGTAGCTTTTTGTTGTTTAGGGGAGGCATCAAAAGTTCGATGTCGGATCGGAAACTAAATAAATCTAGTTTTGACTCTGACCCCCCCTCCCCCCAAAAACTAAATACCATGAAAGTTGATCGCTGACTTCCGGTTCGAGAATTTGAAAAATTATTGCAAAACACGATCTAGTTTTTGTTAATTCCTATCGTAATTTGCGGCTTTTAACAACTATTGATAGAATAGAATCGATTGGAATGATCTTGACAAAGAAACCATCAGGTAAAATCTTTATTTTTAAACCATTCCAAGGTATTCTGAGTCGAAATTGCCAAAAATTTGAAATGTTGAAATTTGTCGGATAGCAAACTGAAATGGGTTTGAACCCCCTCCCCCCCTAACTAGATTTATTTAGTTTTCTATCCGACATCGAACTTTTGATGCCTCCCCTTAGGGAGTTTGGCCATGTTAATATTTTTGAAAATAACATGGCAGAGAAGCATGAAAATATAAGATATTTTGATATATGATAATCAAACTACAAAACAAACCAAAATATACAAAAGTTACGCCTTGTATGAATGTTTCTATTTTTACATACTGTTTCAATATGGTCCTTTCCTTGCTTATTTTAAGTACTCAGTAGAATTATGAATCTGACCTAAGTATTTCAGTATACCTGCCATCAACTTGGGTTATTGTTTCCGAATACATTACGAGCATTTTAACCTCAATAGATTCTATATGCAAGTGGGATGTCGTTTGTCAACACTAAAATCTGTCAAGCCCCTTAACAACAACCCTTGTCAAAATAAACTTTTTTTTTTTGATTTTCAGGAAAACCATGTCTCCAGCATCTTCTATCTATTATACTGTATAGCTATGACTTGACTTACTTCATTTAACATTCATCACTCAGGAAAAGATGTCAGAGCAGAACGGACATTTAATAACTGTAGGCAATAACAAAAATCAACAATGTCGCCAGATTTCATATTTGAAAAACAATGTTGTAAACATCAAGCTTTGTGATTCAGAGGGGGATGCAAACACGGGCGATGACTGCCCTGAGTGTACATCTTCCCCTACATCTGCCCCTACATCACCGTACCTACCAAGACAGAGCATAACTAGTATTATAACATCTGGTGACAGAGTAGGTGTCAGAAATCCAGCATTGTCTAAGATCAGTGTGAGTAATGAGGAGGTAGCAGCTATAGATAATGGTAGCACAACCAATATGCCGCCCCCTCTACTAAGGCGAGCTGTTTCCCTAGAGAAAAGAACTGATTCTGATGTGATTAGTTCTGTTGACCCAAGGAAAGCTAAATCAGTGCCTGTATCACCAGATGTCTCCGTGCGTGGGGTGACATTCAGTGATGGTGTTACTGTGAATGGGGGACCTGTTAATGAGGCACATATACAAAGAGAAGCCTCACACAATAGCATGAGTGCACATGACAGTTTCAGAGCTTCAACATTCATTAAACAAAATTTTGATTTTCTCGATGAAGAAGATGATGATGATATAAGCAGTAGGGATGGAATAATTGATGATCTCCATGGTCCTGATAAAGATGTGAATGAAATTATACATACCAACAGCACCATCGAACAACCCACACCAGGAGTGTCAACATATAGCAATTCACAAACTGATGAGCAAAATACAAACCATAGTAACTCAAATAATGAAGCCATAGAAAATGTAAATAATGATAATGACATTAAGGATACTACAGTAGTGATTAGACAAAGGAAGCCACAGTCGGCAGATACGCGTAAAGTGAGCCAGATGGTGGAAGGATTTGAAAACCGGGCCTCATCAGAAGTCTCCCCCAGGTCTTCCACATCAAGTGCTAATTCAAGTAGAGACCCTAGTATGTCTCCTGTGATGCGTACTAAGAAGATAGGGTCTCCACGGATGCGGGCTGAATCGCCTAGTAAGAGTGAAGAAGATGAAGATGATGATGAAGATGCAGGTAAAACTATTTCCTAATGTTATCTCAAAACTTCTATTCTTCAGGGGTTTTATTAGCAGGCAAAAACAGTCAATTTCCCCAGATATTATTTATTACCAAAATCACATTGTTTTAGGAAACTGTTTCCATGAAAAATTATGATTCTGTCTTGTTTCCATTTTTGTGACTGTTGTCCTGAATTCTAATTTCTATTAAAACCCCTGGACTTTTTACTTCATATGACCATTCTGAGTCCATGTCTATCTTAAAATTATAATATTTACTGGAAGTGGTAAGAAAATTATTTCAGAAATGCATCGGTAGGTATATTATTCATGTTCCTTGGTTTCATCATGGGCTTTCAACATCTTTTGATAGCCCATGGTTTCATCCTAGATTATTTACAAATGGTAATACGTGTACTAAGATTATGAGGATGGTCTAATACAAAATACAGCTTTGCATTAGGCCACTCTATATCTCTGCCCGAGAAAAGGGTTCTTGTGTTATTATATTTTCTTTAAGATCTGAGGGATGAACCTTTAAATCTGAATAAAGGCACTGACCTTTTCTGAGTTGTCACTATTCCCCATCATGATAAACCATGACATCTCAAATCTTCTCAGCCCTGAGATGCCATGATATAATGAGCTCGATTTGGCGATCCACGAGAGCCCAAAATTGAGGATTTTCGAGATCTTTCATCCCAGCTCATATTTCATCTAATTGAGGTCATAAAACTTGTGTAACTGTGCCTGTTGTAATATCTGCGGTTAAATACAATGCCTATTATGGAATGTATTGACATTAGGCAGATGATTACATGATAACAATCACACTTCTTGACAGTTATAACTCTTCCCATCTGATGTGCTCAGATCACAGAATATGCCTCATAATATCAGAGCATGTTTCAGGTAAAACAGAAAGATGCTATGAGTATCAGAATGACTATTCCCTGAAATGTATTCAACTGGTTAGATCCATCATATTGATTCATAATGTTTCCGTAGCTTTAGCTTCACCTTGATATCTCTGTCAGAAAATAAATCCCATCAATTGATTGAGCAAACAAAATACAAAAGATATCAAACTTGTTGAAGCGTATTATGATTCTGTGAGACAAACATCAATAGCTTACCTTCTTTCAAAAGAAACTTCATCAAGGGCAATAAAATTGCCTTCCAAATGGGCATTGGCCATGGTGAAGCTAAAAAAATGAATGCAAGTATGGCAAAAAACTTAAATCCTATCATTCCAAAGGTAAAGACATATCAACCCTATTTAGTATTTATCATATTAAATAATGAAATTTGACATGTGTAGGTATATATGCGGAGACTCACAGGAGGTCAACATGGCTGTTTATGGGAGATGAGGGGCATGAAGGCCAATCTGAGTCAGTTGATGGTGCGGAAAGTCTCATTGACAATATCTCTGAGACAGGAGAGGATGAAGGTAAGGAAATTTTTAAAAGTACAAGTATATATTTTTAGTTGTCAATTTGTGAATGTTGGACAAGAGGTAGGTTTTGTTGTGAGTTTGAAAAGGATATATCTGTGACAAAAAGCTAGAAAGAGGCAGTAGTAATAAATGGGCTTGACTTTATACTCTTAAACAGACAGTTGTATTGTACACATCACCCAAAGTCTCCATTGACTAACCATATTACCCTCTTTAAAGATGATTTTACAGTTTAATGCTCATAAGATTTTGGCTGTCTCATTTAGCATCAATGGCATTTTAATACAAGTTTGAACGTGATCTATAGATGTTTTTTTATAGCATATGCCATCATTACATATTCTTATATTAAATCAAAAAATCTTAGATGCAGTAAAATTATAGATAAATATATGATAAAATTAGGTAGAACTGTTATTATATAGTCTGAAACATATTATTCAGGAATTCCAATGGCTGAATGGATGCTTACATTGAGTGGGAATTATGTTCAAAATTTTGTAAATGATGTATTCAATACTTGTAAATGAATGAATGTTTTTTATTTATGTTTATTCATTTCATTTTGAAGTGGTTTTATTTATTAAACCTCAAGCAGAACTTATTCAATATTTACTGAATGAAATCAATAAAAAATACCTTTCTTTTTAACTGCAACTTGTACATTTCTATATTTAATTTTTGAAATATTTTAAATGACCAAACTGCTTATTAGTATTCTTAAACTTGTACATGCAGTTTTAGAAACCAAAATTTAATCCAACATGAAATATACTTTACATTAAAAGCAGTTGACACCATTTATTGTCTTATTTTAAAACCCTCTCTAGAGTACAAACTTATCCTACAGTTTCAATGGTGTTAAAACTACGGTGTAAATTCAGACTTGTTATTTGAGTGCATGTATCTAAATATGGGCATGTATGCACTTTGAATATTCAAGTTTAAGTCAATTGACATTTGTTTTCTTCCCAGATATAGTAATATTGGCTTCAAGTGAAGTTTACATCCTAGAATAGCAATGAAGATCTAATTGTATGCAACAATATCATTAATTATGTCACCACCACGAGTATTGAGTGTTTGTTGACATACTGTTATAGTCTCCAACTTTTTTTGAATGGTGTTTGGCATCTGGCAGTCGGCAGTCAGCATTTGTCTTCTGTATTGCATTGTATTTTGTTCACCACCATTGAAGGTAAGCAATACCTCTTTGGTATATCCTGTATATGTGCAGTTGTAATTTCCAAAATTAATCATGTAAGACAGACTCATTGAAGGGGAGGAGTCCTTTGTTCTTCTATATCCACCCATGCATTGTCTTACATACCACAGCCTATACTGTACGAATTGTGGACCACTCAAACACCCTCAAGTATTTTTATGGTAGTTTACACAAACAAGGAAATTAAGTATTGCCTGAACTGGGATCGAATCTGGGACCTATTGCGTAATTTGTACACATGCTACCACTGAGCTATACGGGTAACAAATGGCAGTTGGTGACAATTTGCATGTTAATGTCTTGTACAATTTGTTTTCAGAGGATGCCTTTGACCCTGAGAGTCTTGAAAGTCAGGGAAGCAAGTATGCTAAATCCCATGAGAGGAAGGAATCTACGGGGACCACATATTCAGAAATGGAGTATCGAAATCAGGTGCAACAACGAAAACGATATCAAGCGGTATCAAGGAAGGTGATCAAACGAATGGATAGCCAGCCTGAGATGTGGCAGAGAGATTCAATGAGATTCTTTGGTGAGTACTGAACTGTGTACAAGCTAGTTAATGTTAGGCCAAGAAAATAAGCTTCGTTTCTCTGGGCTAGTCACAAAATATCAAGAAAAAAGAGTTAGCTGAATTTGTGGGTCCCTTTTGAAGTGGCAGTTGAGAATCTTGGAAATGCTTATTTAAATGGGGCTATTATAATAATTTCCTATTTCTGAAATACACGTACATGAAAATTTGAAGTCAGAATACTGAATAAGCTTGAAATTGCACCATTAATAGGCTTGCAAACTTTTTTTTCCATTTAGTCACATTCACTCACATTGCTTGCCTTTAAATGAGTATTTGCATGTGTATAGGCATTTGTGTGAATAAGCCTTTAAATGAGCATTTGTGCTTAAGTGCCATTTTAATATTAATACATTATATTTAATGTACTTTATGGAACATTTCTGTAAATGTTACTTCCTCATACTCAATGGTAATCCTTTTTCATTCAAAGTTGGATTTCTTCATCTGATGGCCAAATAAAAAGTCATTCATGCTCAAAGTGCAAGAATATTTGAACAACGAGGCTTTCTTTGTTTACTTTCAATATGGCACACCCAGTAGCAATTTTGAAAAGTTTATAATGTGTAAGGTTAACGTGTTCTTATGGTTGTTTAAATATAACTGTTATTTTGATATGAGATGCATGTTATCTGAAGAGTGAGTTAACAGAGACATGTCCATAAAATGTACTAGAGATAATTCCTGTAAAATTTGAAGTGTGAAATGCCATCATTCTTTGGATGTGTGTGTGTGTGGGGGGGGGGGGTTACAGGTTAAAAAATAAAGATGGTAATTAATAAAATGATGAAATCGCCTGATTTTGATTTTTACTCAACATTGCTTCATGCCAATGTATAGTGTAAAACCTGTTACTGGATGAGCTCAGACCCAATTTTGGCTTATGGTATTGCATTTTTCGAATTATGTTAATTATATGTAGTATATCATTTCTCAATGATTTTGAAAATAATAGGGTCTAGTTTTTCAGCCTCTTCGAATTATTGCCATTTATACCCCCCTGGCTACTTTTATGAGGGGGTACTAGAATAAGCATTAATAATTTCTGTCATATCCCTCCAATCACATTTATATTTCTAGGGATCATGTATCTATGTATAGGTAGTTGCCATGACAAATCTAATCATGATTGGTCTTGTCGTTGCCATGGCAACAAAACTTAAGTGCGAAAAACTGTAAATATTTCAAATAAATCCATCAGATCTTTAAAAGGTAAATGGCTGCTTATCTCTTCAGATTGGACCAACTGATATAAAGTTGACTTTAAAAACATATTTAACGAGTTATCAATAGGACAACATAATAAAAATGATAAGGTAAATGAAATCTACGACTCTAGTCCGTAGTCATATTTTGTCACTACCATTCACAATACTCAAAAGTGGGCGTGGCACTTTCAGGTAACAATCCTAAGTAACTTCTGTTATCTACCTCCTATCACATTCATACTTTCAGGGAGTATGTATGTGTATATAGTTAATTGATACAGCAAGTTTGATCATGTTTGGTGAAATGGTTGCTATGGCAACACAACTTATATGCAAAAATGTAGTTATTTCGAAATGACAAGTAAATTACTACTAATCTCTTAAACCAATCAAAATAAAGTTGTGTTTTCTATAAAACAACATGATTCGAATGATTAGTTAATGGTAAATGGTTGCTATGGTAACATAAATGAATGGCTTTGTTAATATACTATTTTTGGCTTGTGTACTGTAAGTATTGATTTATAGATATATAGTTCATTTGGATTGATTTTTGCATTGTTCATTGCTTTTCTTCCAAATCCAGTTTTAATGCCTATGCTACGTACTACATTTACAACATTATGTCCTTAACTAATTATCTTAACTACATATTAATATCTAAAGGTAACTGAACGAGTAACTTAATGACATGTTTCATCATATGTCAGTTATTTAGACTTCTGTACTCAAAGCCTTCAACATAAGCAACTACTGATTTAATAGACTGCAAAGAAATCAGTTTACTCACTTAATACATCAACTGTATTGATGGACTCATCAGCATCATTGATGTTCTCATTTGCTTTACCAAGTGCTTCAGCAGCAATCTGATCAGCAAGTATGTCAATCAGCTCATTTGGTATAATGGGCTGAGATGACCAACTAGGTTGCAGCCCTTCGTTGGTCTCCTTCCACCCGTGAGCATTGGGATTTTCAATATCTGGTTTTGCTATATGAGCACTCTTCCATATGTAGGTTTGGTAGTTTGCACGATGTGTATGTTGCATTGGGGAATCTTTGCATGGTGGCAAAAGGGATAAGTCTGTCCCTTCATATGATATTGTCACATTTGATTTGGGGGTGTACCGCTGTTGGAACAGAGAACAACGTAACTTGTTAATATTCCTTAGCTTAGTTTTCTTGTCATACATAAGACATATGAAATGTTCAAGCTTATCCATCTGTTCTTTGGTTAACTCTAGAGTTGTTCCTAGAGAAATGAACAGGTGCAGGAATACTTTCTCACTTTTCATGAGGCGCAGCGGCAAGCAAAGGCACTGGTTCAGTCACAATCAGGAAATGCATGGAATCCTGGAAGGGCCTCACCTTTTGTCACTTGTTCCAACATCCATCAGTAATTTCTGTTTTAGGCCTATGTGACTCGAATATTTCATCAGGAGTAGGAAAACATCTCTATAAACAGAACGAACAACTAGTGGTTTATCAGAGTGTCCAGCAGAATAGATAGTATGGAGGATGACTTTGGTGTCTGTTTAATCACTTACCTGAATTAATCACTTACCTGAATTAATCACTTACCTGCACCTATCAAAATCACTAACCTGCACCTTTCAGCTCTTCAATAAGATCTGCAATAACCTCAATCTGTTATGTCAGCTATGGGTGCTTCTATACAATTTGCACAGAAGGAAAAGTATGTAAAAATTCATCAATAAAGAAACACAGTATTACATAATATGTTAGTGAATATAATTAGCATTTTCCCTTTATTAGTAGGTATATAAATACTTTCAAACGTTCAATATGAAAAAGAAACGTTATTAACGTTTTGTTAGTCATAATTGCTAAATTTGATACAAAAAATAAATTATTTTTACATCTTATTTAGTTAATAACATGAATTCTTATATTATGGATGTTGACATCATTACAGCAATAAAGTTTTGAAAAATCAATCATTTTATCAATTGTGTTCTAACTTACCTAAATGGAATATCTTATATGTACACGTGTTAACTGTGTTGATATAGTTGATACTGATAGTGCCTTATTAAATAAGATGGTTGGTTTTTGTTACCTGAATGTACCACGCCCACTATACACAGTTGTTAACATTAAAAATCAATCTTGAGATGGTAACATTGACTTACAGATGATTTCAACCATGCTTACTTATACACAACGACCTAAATATGTTTTCAAACTTACTGTGCAATATGAAATCATTGGTGGTGGATCTATCAAAATGTTTGCACTTCTTTGCACATAAGTTGTGATGCTATGGCAACGATTTCACCAAACATGATCAAACTTGCTGTATCAATTAACTACATACACATACATACTCCCTGAAAGTATGAATGTGATAGGAGGTAGATAACAGAAGTTACTTAAGATTGTTACCTGAAAGTGCCACGCCCACTTTTGAGTATTGTGAATGGTAGTGACAAAATATGACCACGGACTAGAGTCGTAGATTTCATTTACCTTATCATTTTTATTATGTTGTCCTATTGATAACTCCTTAAATATGTTTTTAAAGTCAACTTTATGTCAGTTGGTCCAATCTGAAGAGATAAGCAGCCATTTACCTTTTAAAGATCTGATGGATTTATTTGAAATATTTACAGTTTTTCGCACTTAAGTTTTGTTGCCATGGCAACCACTTGACCAATCATGGTGAGATTTGTCATGGCAACTAGTTATACATAGATACATGATCACTAGAAATATAAATGTGATTGGAGGGATATGACAGAAATTATTAATGCTTATTCTAGTACCCCCTCATAAAAGTAGCCAGGGGGGTATAAATGGCAATAATTCGAAGAGGCTGAAAAGCTAGACCCTATTATTTTCAAAATCAATGAGAATTGATATACTAAATATAATTAACATAATTCGAAAAATGCAATACCGTAAGCTAAAATTGGGTCTGAGCTCATCCAGTATGTGTCTGAACACCTCTTTCTAATATGAACACCTCTCATGTGAACATTCTTTAAATCTGCAATATGTTAATAAAACTCAATTATTGAAACCAGCCAATCTGAATATGTTTTGTCAGTCGAAATGACATTTGAATGTGACAGGTTTTACTGTACTGTATAACATTTAGGTGTATTATAAGAACTTTTGAATGCCTAAAGGATAAAAACATTATTGTAAACTTCAGTTGAATGAATGTAACACATCTCATCTAATTTTTTAGTTTCAATTGCAAGATTGATATTTTTATCATATTTGACTGACTATTTTATATTTCTGATTTACAGAGGCTGATAGGTCTATTACCATTCAGAAGGGTCCAAATGACAAAGGGTTTGGTTTCCATATTAAGGGTACTTGTCCAACCATCATTAGTACAGTGAACAAAGGTATGTTATACATTTATCCCGAACTTCAAAGCCAAATATGTTATTGCTAACTTACTTATATTTGCAGCAATATGGCTGTAGTATAATTTCAAGAAAAAAATTCATTTGAAAACAAAATTCATTTGTTGCACTTGGTGCACTTGTTTCAACTGGGTACACCCCAGTTCTCCGAAACCCAGTTGTCCGAAACCCAGTTGTCCGAAACCCAATTCCCCGAAACCCAGTTGTCCGAAACCCATTACTCCGAAAAATAAAGTCATAATTTACCAGAGAAAGGGGGGGGGGGCGTAGCTTACTTAAGCTTACGTCAGTTTCATGCCATGTATTTGGCCAAATTAATGGCATGGACGCATTCTGATATTCATAAATCTCGCTCTCACTTTGAATTGCATCCATTGCATGGCGTTACCAGAATGGCAGGAACGGGAGATTTATTTTACATTGTGATTCTAAAAAAGGTTATTAAAACACAATATATATTACGGAACAGTTTATCTTATCTTCTTCAATCTCTTTTATATAGGCAAAATAAAATGAAACATTTTGAAACAATTAAAATAAGTTATCGCATAGAACTTTAAGAATAAAACAGTATACAAATTACGTTCATTTTGTCAAAATATTTCGTCGCATTTAATTTCTTAGTCTCGCGGTCTCTTATCAAATCGTAAAAGAATAAAACATTCTAAACTTAATCACTTGGGATTTATGTTTCGGCATTCGTTTCAGGCATTTGTTTTTTATGTTCTTCTCCTGAAATGTATTTGTTTGACAATAATCAGAGAAAGTGCGTATACGTAGGCTATAAATATGCCACGCAAACAAACGGGTGTGACTTCAATTTCTTGTCTGTCTGAGGACGTACTGGGAACGAGGTAGAATTAAAGAATTCTTATGAACGAGTCATGCAAGATACTAGAACTAGTAAAGTAATGTATTGGATAAGTTAATTTCTGATGGATCTGGATAAAATATATTTCAAAACTTTGTCAACACTAATTAACTTCATTTAGGCAGATATAGTATCTTGATATATTTGGCTATCATGCGTTTAAAATACGTTCCTAAAACTATGAAGACGTTAGGTGAGAAATATTGCTATTGTACGTTCGAAAAGTATTTGGTTGTATTTTGTAGTTCTCAAGTTACCCATGAACTTTCGTGGGCTAATTAACGTCTTGACTTCGCATATTTAGCCTAATTTTGCAATGATGTCATGTCAACGTGATTCAAATGTTATGCTGTCGTGATTCGCAGAGGTTGCGACAAGATTCGTTTTAAAAAAAATGTATTTTTTGATAAGATCCCCTTATTTTCGGAGAACTGGGTTTCGGACAACTGGGTTTCGGAGAATTGGGTTTCGGACAACTGGGTTTCGGACAACTGGGTTGACCCCGTTTCAACTTGCAAATAATTCATCCCCATTAGGCTGACAATCTCACACTTAAAGCAAGAGACATACCAACATTTTATCTGTATTTTAAAACCCCTAAAAATAATAGATATGAATATGTGTCATATAAAAAGAGATTGCGAAAATTTAATTTTGTTCAAAAATTAAGAAAAATTAAAAAACGTTTGACTCAACTGGATTCAAATCTGCTCCGTCAAAACTGTTTAGAATCTTGCAGAGTTGCTTTATCTAATGCACTGTGTACATGTTTAATGGTGTTTTAAAGGTGGGGCTGCTGAGAGGTCAGGGGTATTGGTTGGAGATGTGCTGGTCACATGTAATGCTATAAATGTAACAGCTGCCTCACATAGAGAAATACAGCAACAAATATCTGGTGAGCCTCATATTTATTCTGCTGCTTGTATTACATTCTGGCCTTGAATTAAAACATTTAGAGGCTGGGTCCAAATATCAACACTTTTTGTAAAAGCTAATTCAGTGACCTCCTTTTGTTGGTTTAAACTTGTCAAACATTAAAGTTATCCCGGACATCATTTTCAATGCTTTTCAATGGAGAAACTTGACTTACCTGCCCAGTATTCATTGAATTGGTTTGACAAAAACTCATTTGATTGATTGAATCCTTCATTGTTAGGTTCGGAGAGTCTGGAGATTGAGGTAACATCCTCCAGTGTTCTCCAGGCAGAGCCTGATGAGGTGATCATGTCAGGCTATCTGACCAAGCAGAGTGCAGGCACCTTCAAGCTGCTCAGGAGGAGGTACTTTGTACTCAAACAGGACCATTGTATCTACTACTATAAGACAGATAACTTCAAGGTACATACAAACTTACAACAACCTCCATTGAAAATGAGACATACATTTATTATAAAGTATGAATTTGTAATGATTTTTTTAATTGCCAGTATTATAATCTAAATGATGGATCTTGAAGAATCGATTTGTAGAATACCCTGCTTTTCCCTTTACCATAGTATATTAAATTCTTCAACATCATATGATTGAAAAGGAATAGATTTCTGCAACTTCTAATGTCTCTCTTTGGATATAAACATTTCCGGATTGATTGATTGGATTTTCATATGTAACCACTGTTGTCTCTGTAGGATGAGGACCCTTTGGGAGCCATACCCCTACTGAACTATACAATTACCAAGGCAACAGAAATCAACAAAAAGTTTGCCTTCAAAGCTACTAAATATGGTGCACGGACCTATGTTCTCATTGCTGATAATGAAAATGATATGAATAGGTATGGGTTGTAGAATGATGGTACTGAATAAATCTCAACAGAATTTGTAATTGCAAAATAACTTAATAGCTGCAAAATAAGTAGTACACGGATAGTGATATTTTCACATGAAAATTTGTTAACAAAAAATACCTCACTTGACCTTTTAGTACAATAAATGGACTAATTTTTATCTAAAAACAAAAGTTATAGTACTTTAGTGTGGAAAATGGAAACAATGTAGTTTAATTGTATATTTTCAGCTGGGCAAATGCGATGAATCAGGCTGCAGTAGCTACTAAAAACAAAAAGGTGAATACCTTAATTCAATAAAGTACCCTTAATTAGCAGTGATTTAGTACACAAGTGAAACCTGTAAAGTGGAACACTTCTAGAAGTGGAATGTCTCTGTTAGTGGAACACTTTTCAGAGCCCCAAGGCCAACTGACTAAAAGTTAAAACACCTCCCAAGTAGAAGTTAGAACACTTTTTAGATTTACCAAAAGTGCTGTACTTAGACATGTTTTACTGTATTATTCTTCAGTGCTGTTTTTTCTTGTTATTCATATATAAATACTGGTTTGGATGATAGCTCAATTGTTTAACTGAATAACAATTAATATTATGTTTTGAACATGGTCCCCTCTAAAGGTTGAGTCAATGTCTGACCTTATCATTTATTTTAATCATATCAATGTGTTTGACATTTTATCAAATGTTAACTAAAGTTATATACATGCTATCAATGTTAAACATTCTATGGGAAATTAGTAACCGCTGTAAACCTTTGACATTTTATAGAATGAGACATGGCTTGATGTTAGCTCCCATAATGTAGGTCTCCCAGCTCTGTCCATTAAGAACCCTGAGTGCCATGGTATACTCTTCAAAATGGCAAACAGACGAAAGACATACCAGAAGCGATATTGTGTGCTAAAAGATGCATGTCTGTACTACTACCTTGGTGTTAACTCAACAACAGCTCAGGGTATTTCATATATTTTTATATATGCATATTAAATACTATTAAATACAATATGTGCTCCAAATATACAATGTGGTCTATACAGTATTTACAAAATATCTTCTATACATATAAACTCTATCTATATTTAGACAATATATACTAAATAATAAATAATATTTATGTGAATAGATAATTGCTCACACATCCCTGGTTTTTGTCAAATGTTCCACTTGTTAAGTGTGACATTAAATGTCAAACGACTACTTCAAAATGATACTTAACACGATAAGTTGGTGTGTCGTGACTTTTGCTTGTATATTTATCACTAATTGGAAGTTCAAGTTAACATTAAAGTAGGTATGATTTATAATTTTATTACTCAAATTAAACTTCAATTGTTCAACCTTCGCAATAATGTTAAAAAGATAGTGGGTTTTGTACTGAATAGTGGAATATTTGATGATTAAGAAAATGCAACTTTTATTTGAAAAATGGCAGAATATTTGAGTACCGAAGAAATAAAAAACTGACATTTTCCCCCAAATTTCTTTTTCAAAAATCTCTAGAATAACCTTCAAAGTCATGGAAAGTAGTAAATGGATGGCCTTTGACACTTTTAAACAGACACCAAATATACCCCACACATAGACTGAACATTTTATATCATCCGGTTACCTGTTCCAAAGTTATCCTCAAAGTGAGAAAACCAGAAATTATTCCTTCTTTCCGTATTTGATTTCCTGATTTGTTTGCCAATTAACACTTCAATGACATTTAAAACAAGACTACCTGAACATGTTTAGTAAGGTTACTGTGACATGTAATGGAAATGCTTTATCTACGAGTTCTACACATTTTCAAGAGGCACTTGTTGAATTATCTATTTGATTTATGACTGTGTAAATTTGAATGTATGTTTCATTTGGGAGGGAGGGGGTCAACGTTAATTGATATATATGATGTTAGAGATACAAGGTGGAGGTGTTGAGGGTCTTCATTAAATTCATTTCTCAAAACATATATGCATTATTATGTCACTACCATAAGTAGTGACATATTATTATAGTCTCAAACTTATTCTTGGACAGTGTTCTGCAGTTGGTGTTGGGAGTTTGTGGTGTTCAGCATTTGGCAGTTGGACTCTGTAACAAATGGCAGGTGGTGATATTTTGCCTCGTTAATTTTGATGTACCCCTCCTCTAACTGCCACATGAATAAATACATATTCAACTTTCAAGCTATCCAGAAATAACAAGTTGTTAATGTTGTACATTATGTTATCATGTCACCATCAGAAATTGTACATATTGTTATAGTCTCCAACTTTTTTATGGACAGTTTGGCGGTTGGTGTTCTCTGTTCAGGTGTTGTTGCTGTAACAAATGGCAGGTGATGACATTTGCATGTTGATAACTTGTTACAGTTTGTGTTGTTGTTGTCTTATTTCAGGTGTAGCCCATCTACAGGGTTATAAACTAGAACAGTTGACAGTCTCCAAGAAGAGATATTTGTTTGCCTTGACACCACCGGAGCCTAAAATGAGAGCATTCCAGTTTTACACTGACCATGAATTTGACTATAACAGGTATGGTTTCCTTTCTTTGTTGATATTCAAAATTCTATAAATCATTATTCTCCCACTCAGTTAAACGAGGAAGATATTTCTATTGATCTTTAGATCTCTTGATATTCATTCCAGTACCAAAAAGTACAAATACAGTACATTCATAAGCAAGAAGCGTTCCAAATGTTTGACAATACAAAGATTGTAACAAATATCTTAGAATTATTGATACAGTATAACCTGTGTATTCTAACACCTCTGTCATCTGAACACCTCTCAATGAATACTTTTTTATAATCTCCCATTGCTCCCCATATTAAGAAACCTTAACATATGAACAGTCTCAGTGGCAATTAGATTAGACAGGTTTTACGGGACATGTAATTAACTCATCCCATCAACCTGGATAAATGTTTGGTTTTGTAGGTGGGCAACCGCACTGACACAGTCCATTGGCAGGTGGAAGAAAATGGAAGATTAACATTTTGCGGTGGATTAATAGACACATTATATTATTTTCGAGATTACTCTACAGTACTGCATCAGATTGATGAAATCACAAGATGTAACTTTTATAAAATATTTAATGATGTCTGAACATTTATTTTCTATTTGGAGAAACCTAATTATTTTTATATTCATTTTTGAAAAAAATGTTTTGATATGCATTTTGAATCTATTTCGATGCCATGCTGATTTGTATAAATGTAAGATTTTTTGCAAATGTAGTGGATTAAATGATTGTTTCATTGCAATGAGCTTCCATTATTGAATATTTAATATTTTAATGTGTTTAATATTAAGATGTTGATGGAGCTGTGTTAAAATGCTTCTTGTCCTTTTGTTTGTGATTATTTATTGTAACTTACATTTTTAAAACGTGTACATGTATTTAAAATATGAATTGATTCATTCCATGGAATGGCATACTTGAAGAATACTTAAACTAAAGGCTTCATGTGTATCTTATATGTGTTTTATCCCGAGGAACAAAGTTGGTAGGGATATTATGGCTTATGTTCAGAGATTATCAAAATCTCTATTCTACATGAATGGATATAAAATGGCATGAAAAATGAATGAGAAATGTAAGACAAAGAATATACCAATGAGATTTTTATTAACCTGACCTCTATTGGTGGGATTATGTGAAATACATATACAGGTTATTTGAAAATGTCAAAAGGGAATGCTTTAAAATATCATCCTCCTAAGCCGCTGTCCAGAATCCGTACCTCCTTCTTCCCCCTGCTATAAGCAGTTAGCATTTCCCCGATTAAGAACTCACAGTTTGATTCGCTGTCACAACAGTGCGACAGCAATCATGTATACGTCATTGGCGCCTAATTAGATCACATGTTTCAGTTTAATCGGGCGCTTCCAACTTGGTTATACTAGGGGGTAAAAAGAAAGAAGATATTCTGAGTTTTGAAACCCTGTGATCTGAGGATGTAAATTATCGAAGCTCTTGATTCCCACATGAAAAAAAGCCTTTAAGTAAAAAATGTTTATGCTACGCTGGGGAATGACTCGATTTGACCCCTGATGAATAGAAGTCTAGAGGCTTAATGCAAGGATGAAATTTGTAATCATATTTAGAAATTTTAGTTCAATTTTCATAAGTGCAGTTACTGAACACAGTGCCATGACTTTTAAACATTAGAAATATACCCTAAAGTATATGTATGACATTTAATGTAAGACTTTACATACTCATTAGCTGTATTAGACTAATTTGGAGTTTGAATGTTTTGTTCAAACGATAATTGATGTAGATTTTTCTATAAAAATGATGTTGTAATGATGAATGCCATATTTTTGAGATTTAAATTCCTCTTGGCCAAAGCTTATGGTATTTAATAGTAATGTATAATGTAAATTCAATCATACGTTGTGTAGTTGTATCTGACTAAAGTATATATTAATGTATGCATAATGGTACCTTGTAAATGTTTTGACATTATGATTTTTCTTTTTGGGATTTAAGCGCTGATTATTCTTATAGGTGTGTTCAAAAGATCTTTCTGATAAATCCTGCCACCTTTTGATCCATCAGAGAAACTATATATTGTCTAGCTTGACGATGTCATGGGTTGTAATTTTAAAATTAGCAATAAGTTAATCTTATTTTTGCTTGGTCAGATTTCTACCTACAACCACTGACATCATCAATTTAGTCAATACATGTGTATCAGAGTTTTTTTAATAAATTGAAAGGTGGCATGATTTAAAAAAACAATCTATTCCTGATAAACAGTGTACAATGTAGGATCAGAGTAAAACTATACAGTAAAACCTGTCTTAGTGAACATCTCTCTCTAGTGCACACCTGTCTCTAGTCGACACCCTTCCTCCCATACTCTACTGACTTCTGTATAAAACACCCTCTCTGTATTGAACACTTACCTACAGTGAACACAGTATTGAACACTTACCTACAGTGAATTCATGGTGTCCATTGTAAACAGGTTTTACTGTATTTTCAGTATTATGGTTTATACTCTAACAGTGTAACATTCAGGCAATGCATTTTAATGATGTATTTGTCACAACCACGTCTATTGCCCATCAAAAATGTAATGCCTTTTCAGTTCTCTATTTTATGTGTCCCATTAACAGATCAATTATAGGCTATGTAATGTCAGAGGATCTGTTAAACATTAAAAGATTTGATCAATATGAATAAAATGTAGGTACTTAAGACATGTTCCTTGTACAGTAAAATCAGTCATATTGGCACATTTCGATCATTTGATGATATAATAATTGAGTTTGTGCAGTAAATCATCATCTACTCGTATAACAGAAAAATCACAGAATGAGTATTAGAGTATGAATGAATGAATGAACTGGTGTATATTGAGTTATTATTTGGTGCAATGAGGTAACATATTTTATTTGATCAAACTTATCATGATTATTTAAAAATATAATTATCTTCAATAATATGAATATTCATGGGTGTATTATCTCTGGGAACTGATAGGTGCATTTCTAATGTAAAGTGATACCCGTGACAATAAATATACTCGTATGCTGTAGTATTCTAGTATATTCAGCACAGTATTACTGTTAAGATCAACAATAAATTGAGTTATAATGTGGAGGTGTACAATTTATCGAAACAGGCAAATCACATCAGGGTGTATGAGGCTGTATAAAAGGCCCATTGGCACGACATTCTATGTTAAACCTTGTTTTGTCACCCCCTCAAGTGGTAACATATTTTATAGTCTCCAACTTTTTGTGGATGACTTTCGCCGGTTGGTGTTCTGTGGTCAGCGTTTGGTGGCCAGTTTCTGTAACAGATGGTGATGACATTTTGCCTATAAATGCTTGTATGGGCTTTGTAACTGCATTATAACTTGGAAGAGCAATTGGTTAGACAGTAAACAAGGTATTCACAGGCAGTATCCATGCCTTTTCATAGCATGTGCAACAATTTGGTATTGCTACAAGGGGTTTCTCCATATGTAACTTCTACAACTACATGTAATTATCCCACCGAACGAAGTTCGAGGGGGATATAGAAAAGCCGTCCGTCCGTTTGTCCGTCCGTCCGTTCGTCCGTCTGTCCGTTCTTCCGTCCGTCCGTTCGTGTGTCCGGGCAATAACTCAAATACCGGTTGACGGATTTCATTCAAATTTTATAGGTCTATGCCTTATGGGTGTAGGACCTCTGCTCGAGAAGGAATTTTCAATATGGCCGCTTAATTAAAAAAGGCGGCCATTTTTCGGAAAAAATATAATCTTTAATAACTCAAATACTCTTGGATGGATTTGGTTAAAATTTTATATGCTGTTGCCTGGGTACAAAGGATCCTTGCTCAAGAAGACATTTTCAAGATGGCAACCAAATTTCAAAATGGCGGCCATTTTTCGTAAAAAAAACATTATCTTTGATAACTCAAATACCATTGAATGGATTTGGTTCAAATTTTAGATGCTGATGCTTAGGGACATAGGAGCTCTGCTCGAGAAAGGATTTTCAAGATGGCAGCTAAATTTCAAAATGGCAGCCATTTTTCGTAAAAAAAAACATCTTTGATAACTCAATTACCATTGAATGGATTTGGTTCAAATTTTACATGATGATGCCTAGGGACACAGGAGCTCTGCTCGAGAAGGGATTTTCAAGGTGGTAGCTAAATTTCAAAATGGCCGCCATTTTTCATAAAAGAAAGTAACCTTCGATAACTCAAATACCAAATGACGGATTTGGTTCAAATTCTATATGCTGATGCCTAGAGACAAAGAAGTTCTGCTCAAAAATAAATTTTCAAGATGGCCACTGAATTTCAAAATGGCAACCATGTTTCATAAAAACATAATCTTTGATAATTCAAATACCAGTGGATGAATTTGGCTCAAATTTTTTATCAAAACATGTTTTGTTCGGTGGGATTTGCTACTCCGTGGAGTTGCTGTTTTTCTAGTTGTAATATAACTATGCCACCATATTGTTGCACATGGTATGTTATGTACTCGTATGTTTCTTCTTGATCTGAAAGGTGTTCAACTAAATGAGAAAGCTAATATATACTGGACATACCATATGCATATATATAGGTAATATAATATGGTTTATTTTAGTAAAAAATCAAGGTGTACAATTCATTAAAAACAATTATTTACATTTTAGTGATAGACATGAAGATTATATTTACATTTGTATTCATATGAAATGGAGTGATAAGCTTAGATTATTTACATTGGAAAATTAGAAAAATATTTAGAATGTTATAAATAAATGTACTGGTAGATGTACAAACTTAAGGTGAGCCTTTGTTGCTTGGTTGAACTTTAGGTAGGCACAATTCCTCTGCCATATTTCTCCTGTTGGTCTCTAGGCTCAATAAAACTCATTATTTCATTGAGCCTACCATCAATGGAGACTGGATCTGTCTAGGGGTCTGTGAAGGTAGGCAGAGTTGGATGAATTTAAGACTTCAAATGCATGGTTTTTATAGTTGATTTGTCATACCATTCATTCTTCTCCGCTTACCTTAACCATTGAAATTAGATTCACATCTATCTACTGTAATCATTCCACTTTGGATCTGAACCCTATCTTGCACAAAAGTCAGAAAATAAACTATACAAGACATATGGATAATTAACAGTTACATCATAATGCTTTGATAATACATATATATCATATTATATATATCATTTAGTACATAGTACCAATTTTGCATAATTATAACATTATTTAACAAAATTGAAATGTTCACTCGAAGGCAGACTTGTCTGTTTCTGAAGCCATTTAGAAACAAATATTTGCGGAGAAAATATTTCAATGTATTTCCCAAAGGGGCCATTACCAGAGGATTTCATGAATTCATGATGCTAATTAACTGTGTCCATTCTCATATCGTTCCAAATAGCTTAGCATAGGAAGAGAACAATACGACATATTTTATGTGATGAATGAAGATACAAGGATTTGTGCCTAAACATCATTTTAAAATTTGAGATGGAATTTAATTGAACTGATAGAAACAGAGAGAATAAACCTTTGATTTTTAACTTTACAATCTTTACTTAGTACATTACAAAATGAATGATTCAACCATATTCACGGCATACTTTAAAGATAATATAAAGGGAGAATCAGATCCACTGAGGGTGACAAAATTGCAAGCAACGTGTACAGTTGACCTCAAATATATTCCTTACAATGTCAAATATAATATCTCCCAAAATATCCATGATATGTTATGAAGTTGTGAAGTTATTAAGGATTCAAAGTGCCAAAATGGGGAAAAATTCTCCCAAATAATACAATTGGTAACCATAAAACAGAAAAATGAATGTGTTCTTGTAAACATCCTTAGTTTTCCTCAAATATAGTATTGGTTACCATGGAAACGGGCGTTTTAGACACATTCGGCCCACATTTCGTAATTGCTAACAAGTGGATCTCAAATCTAGGCACCACAAGCTTTCCAACGGTACCAAATTCGAGAATATGTTGCAACTGTACATTAAAAAGTACTTTCCTGGCACTTTTGAGCCATCATTCCGACTACCTATATATACACTTGTACTTTTTAGAAAATAGACATGACAAGGAACGATAGGAGACCAAAATATTCTAAAATTGAAAAGAAATATTGTCAAGAGTACTCGATATGATTCTGCCTTTGAATTTTCATATTTATCCACCTGATGATCTATTTAGACAATGCTTAGAGAATCACAAATTGCAAAACACAAATTAAACCAAACTATTGTAGGATCGAATTATTGATATTCTCGCATGACGGTACAAAGAAAGAAGTGGTCCTTTAATTCGTCCAGCTTAAACCTATTTTTACGTTCATCTTTCCACAGGAAGCCTTGTTAGAATGTTACAATTTTCCTAAATCAATTAACTGTCCTGGCAGTCTCATACATTTTTGGAATGTTGGTCCAGATTTTCAGTAATCTTTAAATTAACTAACACAGTGAAACCTGTAAAGTTGAACACCTCTCTTAGCGGAACACTTTCAGTCTCAAGACCAACTGAATTAATGTTATATGAACCTCTATAAGTGGAACACCTCCCCTGTAGAACACTTTTCAGAGATACATAGGTGCTCAAGTAGACACGTTTTACTATTTAGCCATTAACATTGATAGGAATGCATTAAATTCGGTTGTTTATATACCAGAAGAAGTATTGTTTCTATTCTTTAAGACATCGAGAAAATCTCTACCCTGCGTGCAGAGTCTAGTTAAACTACAGACTAAGCTCTCTTTTAAGAAGTGAAGTCAAACGAATGCAAAGGGTAGAAAATCTCGTAACTTTAGTTGTGTTGGCACATCTGTTTCAAGGCATTCGAGTTCTTTTGTTTCATCATCGACATTGCTGATCGCTGTAAATAAAACACAACAATCTTTAAAACATTACATCCGAATGATAGAATATAGAGAATTTCTGCTAAATAATTCACTATTAAAGGTGGAGAAAGTTCAAATATAAACAATAATTTCGTGACAAAAACTTCTGTTTAAATCCATGTAATTATTTAGAAAAATAAATATTGACGCAAATGTGCATAAAATTCTGACGTAACTTCAATAAATGACCCATGGGCGAACAACGAATTTCTGCTAAATAATTCACTATTAAAGGTGGAGAAAGTTCAAATATAAACAATAATTTCGTGACAAAAACTTCTGTTTAAATCCATGTAATTATTTAGAAAAATAAATATTGACGCAAATGTGCATAAAATTCTGACGTAACTTCAATAAATGACCCATGGGCGAACAACGAATGAAGGGCTGCTAGATCACCCAAATCCTATAAACATATCCTATATGTATATAATATCTATATTTATCCTACACTTAGTGTACTAAATGTATAATAACATTAAAAAATAAAATTGATATTTATTTGCAAAATGAATAACCGGAGGATATCGTAACGATATACTCCGGGCGGAGCATATCATGACGATATACTCCGGAAAACCCAATATGCGGAGGATATTGTGACGATATACTCCGCTTGTTGATTTCCCGCCAAATTGACTCTATTTGGCATGAAATTCATTTTGCAATGATATAATACATTTAGTACACTTCTTGTAAGTGTAGGATAATAAGAACATCCTATGATTTTTTTCAGAATATCATTTTAATCTACTCGGTGATATTGATATATCCACTCGTTCGCTTTGCTCTCTCGTGCAGATGTCAATATCACCTCGTATATAAAAATGATATTCCTCAAAATCATAGGATATCCTATAATTATTAGTGATATTGTTCATATTGCATCTACCCGGTGAGCAATTATTTGTAAGGTAATAGTGTTACCTTGCTCATTGGAGTTGTTCATGGGTCCATCGTCATTGAAGGAGTGATGACCTGCTGTCACTAACCACTAGGTCGTCATCTGAATTTGGAACCACCGTTTGAGTCACACCTGCACTCACATCAATCGCTACAGACAAAAACATTAAGCTTGCATTGATTTTTTCTTGTTAATCTCTTGCTTGCTTTTCCATATATAAAAGTGAGGGCAACTTTTGATAGTTAGAAAAGAAATAGAATAGAATACTGCATCGTTATATTTAATGTTTCTACGGCCAGCCCCGGGGGTCAGCCGAAATTATGGGTAAACGATTAACAAGTTACATTCTGATTGAATTAAACAAGACATTATTTCACATATCTACTGATATCAGGTTTGAAATTATCTAAGATGAAGAAACCTAGGTACATGTATAATATGTTGTAGCTATAATATTGCAGTTTTTGTCTCTATTGAGGCTATTTCGATGCGGCATTGTACTTGAATGTAACCTATATACTCATTAAAAGATGTCATCACAACCTATATTGTGGCAGCGTACTGATCGATGATTTGTAGATAACCATCGGTAAAACATTTTCTGCCTATGAAACTCGCGAAAGTTTTTTTGTGTTTTAGCTATACAAAACGAATTTTAGGACAATTATTCTATTTTCGTAATCCGAAGTCGGACTTAAAGAAATAAGTTATTCGTGTTCCTTACTTTGTAGAACTGGGTCGAAATAAGACGGACCAAAATATTCAGAAAAGTAGTTACAAAAAAACAAGAGTTATTTGTGATTGTATTACAATCTTCTGCAGTAACAATACCAATATTACACAGATGCGATGGAGATATTTTACGATGCATATTTTGGGGCACATAAGCTTTCCCATTTCAGATATAGGTTGTCTGATTGAAATACATTCAGATGTTTCACATACCATTCGAAACGACATCGAACACCAACCGCCAAACGCCGAACACAGTCCACAAACAAATAATTAGAGACCATAACAATATGTCACCATTTTTGGTGGTGAAATAAAAAGGTAAGGGCGATGATTCAGACATTTTGCATTTCACTTTCATGATGGTTGCCATAGAAAATCAAAATTTGAACAGCTGTAGTCAATCATTAGTGGAGAGTCCCGTTAAAATGTCTAATAGGAACAGAGGGCATTCATTTGAGGCCTTCATTCCATGATTTTGTGGGCAATATTGTCTCATAAATATTTTTTCTCTCGGTTCTTTAAAATTTTGGATAAACCACCAAAATTCTCATTACTTTGGTTAGAAATGAAAAATTCCCGCCATTTTGAAAGCAGCGACCATCTTGAAAAAAATATTTACGCCCATTTGGATGGTTTCACCGATCGAACCCATATGAACCCATTATAAATAGTTTGATTCGCATATCTCATTTTCATAGATTTTCACGGTTAGGCTCTCGGTTTCAGGGTATGTCACAAATAGAATGGTCTCGCTCGAAACGAGATCAAACTGGTCGAAGGGAAAATAGATCTAACAAAAAGGTTGCCCGAAAGGGAAAATAGATCTATCAAAAAGGTTGCCCGATTTCAAACCTCTGAACCTTGTCCAGAACAATTGCTTTGTTCGGTTTCAGAGTCCAATAAAACATTGATGTCTCATCTATCTTATACAATTTAAATACCATCATCTCTTATTCTCTTACACTCCCCTCCATAAGTTTGGCAACCCTTTTTCCCCATTGAACTACGTGTTAAAGCCTCTTTACCTTTGACTTTTTATTTACTTAACCTGCGATGAAAATACTTGTACTATTGATGGAAACGTAATTTGACTTTAATTCCAATACCTCCAAAATTTTCTCAATTACAATAGGTCGAAAATTGATGATAAATTTGATTAATTTTTGAAAATCGACATTCCCATGTTAACCAACGGGAAATGGTAGGTTTGCCGCAAGTCATATGACAGAATATCCATCCATCCGAGTCTTTGCAAAAAATACGAGTTAGGCAGGCAATTGAATTTGCTAACTTTATTGAACAAAAAATTGATATGTTTCTTCAGGTTCAACAAAGTTATAGGGCTTTAAAGTCAAAATTGTTTTTCAAAAAACCTCTCCCATTGAAATAACACAAGAGGCGAAAAATTATTTTCAAAAATGACTTTGAAGCGCTGTAACTTTAATATTCATCAAATAAACTAAACACTTAGTGTTCAAAAAAGTTAGACAATTCAATTTTCTATAAAAAAAATATTTTTTGCTGAATCTTTTACTGATAAGATATCCTAATTTCTAATTTGTCCCGAACCCTCCATTTCCCATTGGATTACATGGGAATGACGATTTTCAAAAAATCATCAAATTTATCATCAATTTTTGACCTATTGTAATTGAGGAAAAAAATTGAGAAAATTTGGAGGTATTGGAAATAAAGTCAAGTTACGTTTCCATCAATATTATAAGTTATTTCATAGCCGGTTAAGTAAATAAAAATTCAAAGGTAAAGAGGCTTTAACACGTAGTTCAATGGGGAAAAAAGGTTGCCAAACTTATGGAGGGGAGTGTAGGTCACCCTGTACCAGGAGGTTCAAGAATATTGCGACCGCTTGTGTAAATATTTAAATCCATTTAATGCCGAACACAATGAGTCAAGACATATTTTTTAAAACAATAATTAAGTTGGTATTACACACAATAGAATAACAGATGAGAAACACAGTATGCCTATCACTATCCCAGACAATACAAGAGTATATATTCGTAATTACCAAGCTATGGAACATCAACTTTTCCATGCAATTGTTAGTAACTACATAGCGACTCTAGCTATCTATGCACGTTGATATATAAAACATGAATAGTACAATTATTCAATCTATCATAAATATTATACTCTAATACTACTATTACGTTTTGTTTGCAGGGTTCGTGTTCCCAGCGGCTGTAGTGTTGAGGCCAACGCTCCATTTTCTGCCGTCGATTTGTTGTCCACTGTAACACATAATCACAGACATTTGGGTCATGCATACATGCGTTTACTATATTTTGGAAAATCTTTTTCTATTTGTACTTATATCTAGACTATATAGGGTTACTAGTATGCTTATCTAGTACAGGGTGTCCAAAAAAAAACAGGACCGTAAGAAAGTTGAATAACTCGGTCAATTTTGCATATTTTGCCTTGAAATTTTAGAATTATTTAGTTCATTCAATGTGAATTTTGTTCTGAAAGTTTGATGGTAATCTATTCATTGTGTCAAAAACTACAGTCCTTTACAAAACATGCTCAAAGTGGGCACTTCTCCTCTCTATGCACAAACGAATCCTGTGAACAAAGTTGTTAATGACCCTTACCTACACACATTAATGTGGATGGTAAATATTGGGGTAGTTATTGCCCTCTTAAGATTGTTAGGGGCCTGTCAGTATACAAATTGGCTTAAAAATTTGGGGGATTTAGATCAGGCGAATGAGCTGCCCATATGGTTTGCGTTCTGCAACTGATGAGCTGACCACCAAAGCATTGCCTAAACCATTTCAGCATATCATTTGCAGTGTTGGGGTGGTATTGGCTTGTTGAAACCACTGCTTAATTATCTCCTTAGATGTCCCTTCTGGTGCTTAGTGACCTCCAAAACTTGGTGAGAACTTACTGGTCCTTGTTCATGGTGATAGCAAGTCCCCAGTCACCTTCGAAACAAAAGGGACTGATGATTCCATGTTTCCTCATTGCCACCCAGGGAGTGCATTGTTCAGAATGCAATGGATGCTGTAACACTTCATCAGGAGGATGTAAGCCCCAGTAGCAATTGTTCTTGGAACAAACTTGTCCATTCAGAAAGACATGTGTGTAGGAGGATCATCAACAGCCTTGTTCGCCGGATTGAATTGTGCATAGGGATGAGATTTGCACATTTGGGGCATGTTTTGTAAGGAGCTGTAGTTTTTGACTCAAATGGTAGATTATTATCAAACTTTCACAACAAAATTCACATTGAATGAACTAAATAATTCTGAAATTTCAAGGCAAAATATGCAAAATTGACCGAGTTATTCAACTTTCTTACGGTCCTGTTTTTTTTTGGACACCCTGTAGAAACAAGAATAGGTGTATGCGTCAGATGCTTGCACTAAGTCTCTGTCGCATTTTATTATAAATTATCCCTGTGTCGAAGAGAAAGTGGGAAGCAACAGAGATTCAATGCAGGAAAGGCAATGCAACCTATTAGTATAAAGGAAATCAAAAGGAGACAAAAACATTTTAGATTACTCATATACCAAAAGGTCGAGTAATGTATCGCAGCCTTCTCTAGATTAAAATCTCTTCTACGCTCGCAACTATTTGGAACTATGCAGAAATGACCTATTTTTGTCATACCTCAGAATCAAATATATTTTAAATATATAGTTTGGTAATTAGATTAAAACTTTTTATTGAATTAAAGTACATTAAAGTAGTTAATATTAACACTGCTGTGATACTCGACCATTTGCTAATTTTCTGAACTACTCTTTAAAACCATGCATATCTTAGGGATTTGGTTTGTTCTAGATCTATTTATTAAAGATGGGCACCTTGTGGACATTCCCTGCGAGTCTATTTCTCACTTGATAGGGTAGCTATAACCATTTTATACTATCCATATTTTGCAAAATATAGTGGGGAACTTAATGTTTTGGTATGGTCAAAATTGGGCATTTAAAATGATGGGTTCATTCTTAAACACCTTTAAACAATATTGCTCTTTACATTGTGTGCAGAAACATTGTCAGGGCTTGTCAACTTAAAATAAAAAAGAGAATATCTGTAGAATGAAATCCCAATATACATAATTGAAAGAGTAGGGATATTCAGCTGGTTTTGTGCTCGTTGCATATCTTCTAGCCTTATGCTATATGCAAACTTAAGAGTTGATGACATCACATCCCGTGTAAAATCTTCAAAAGTGGCAGCACCCATGAAGAGCATTACATTTTTGAATGATCTATTTCAACCATATCAAAACATTTCTCAATTTTTTGCTAATTATGGAAAGTAAATAAATGGTTAAAGCTATCATATCAAGGAATACCCCTTTAACAGCAAAACCCAACGTACACAAATGGAGTACAGAGGAACCTCAATATTGAAATCTCGCGTACTTTGGGTTTTACTGTTTCTGTAGAGAAATTACAAAAGTATGTCATTCCTTTAAGTATGATTGAGACATGCAGCATTCTCCTTAAATACAACCTACATATCAACAAAGAAACAAGTTAATTATCCTAAGCAATTACAATAATAATCCGAGTCAGTTTGAAAAGTCACATCTGCACTGAACAAACAGAACTCCATATTATATTGGGGGAGTATTGTCAGCTGTAAGCTTATTGTAGAGAAATTCATTTTACTGTTCTAGATTGTGCTTGTGCAAAGTGTAGAGATCATGAAAGCTCTGACACTGTTTTTTCCAATATTTGATATATCATTGGAAAACTGGAGTACCAGGTATTGGATCTGAGATCTGACCTGTTACAAAATTGATTAATAATGTATTTCTCACAGAGAATTAATCTATAGCAGTATGTTTGGTGGATTCTGAAACACAATTTTAAAATCTCAAGATTTTAATCATACCCTTTTCTAATGTCAACTTACATTTATTTATGTGAAAATTAATTTGATATTTTACAATTTATTTCACTTTCCTGATTTTGGTAACTAAAATGACACAAATACGGAGGATGGAAAATGAATGTGACTCTTATAGTTGATGGGGAGGTGGAATGATTGAGTGCTGTTTAAAATGTACTCATATTATCTAGATCTCGGGCTGCAGCGGGTGATATGGTGGTGGAATGATTGAGTGCTGTGTAAAATGTACTCATATTATCTCAGGTTGCGGCAAGTGATGGGCTAGCTTGTGATATGATCTAATGCTGTGTAAAATGTACTCATATTATCTCAGGTTGAGGCGAATGATGGGATGGTGGAATGATTGAGTGCTGTGTAAAATGTACTCATGATTATCTCAGGTTGCAGCGAGTGATGGGGTGGTGGAATGATTGAGTGCTGTGTAAAATGTACTCATGATTATCTCAGGTTGCAGCGAGTGATGGGGTGGTGGAATGATCTAATGCTGTGTAAAATGTACTCATGATTATCTCAGGTTGCAGCGAGTGATGGGGTGGTGGAATGATCTAATGCAGTGTAAAATGTACTCATATTATCTCAGGTTGCAGCGAGTGATGGGGTGGTGGAATGATCTAATGCAGTGTAAAATGTACTCATGATTATCTCAGGTTGCAGCGAGTGATGGGGTGGTGGAATGATCTAATGCAGTGTAAAATGTACTCATAATATCTCAGGTTGCAGCGAGTGATGGGGTGGTGGAATGATCTAATGCTGTGTAAATTGTACTCATATTATCTCAGGTTGAGGCGAATGATGGGGTGGTGGAATGATTGAGTGCTGTGTAAAATGTACTCATGATTATCTCAGGTTGCAGCGAGTGATGGGGTGGTGGAATGATCTAATGCTGTGTAAAATGTACTCATGATTATCTCAGGTTGCAGCGAGTGATGGGGTGGTGGAATGATCTAATGCAGTGTAAAATGTACTCATATTATCTCAGGTTGCAGCGAGTGATGGGGTGGTGGAATGATCTAATGCTGTGTAAATTGTACTCATATTATCTCAGGTTGAGGCGAATGATGGGGTGGTGGAATGATTGAGTGCTGTGTAAAATGTACTCATGATTATCTAAGGTTGCAGCGAGTGATGGGGTGGTGGAATGATTGAGTGCTGTGTAAAATGTACTCATGATTATCTCAGGTTGCAGCGAGTGATGGGGTGGTGGAATGATTGAGTGCTGTGTAAAATGTACTCATGATTATCTCAGGTTGCAGCGAGTGATGGGGTGGTGGAATGATCTAATGCTGTGTAAAATGCACTCATGATTATCTCAGGTTGCAGCGAGTGATGGGGTGGTGGAATGATCTAATGCTGTGTAAAATGTTCTCATATTATCTCAGGCCGCAGTGGGTGATGGGGTGGTGAAATGATCTAATGCTGTGTAAAATGTACTCATGATTATCTCAGGTTGCAGCGAGTGATGGGGTGGTGGAATGATCTAATGCTGTGTAAAATGTACTCATATTATCTCATGTTGCAGCGAGTGATGGGGTGGTGGAATAATCTAATGCTGTGTAAAATGTTCTCATATTATCTCAGGCCGCAGTGAGTGATGGGGTGGTGAAATGATCTAATGCTGTGTAAAATGTTCTCATATTATCTCAGGTTGGAGCGAGTGATGGGGTGGTGGAATGATCTAATGCAGTGTAAAATGTACTCATATTATCTCAGGTTGCAGCGAGTGATGGGGTGGTGGAATGATCTAATGCAGTGTAAAATGTACTCATATTATCTCAGGTTGCAGCGAGTGATGGGGTGGTGGAATGATCTAATGCAGTGTAAAATGTACTCATAATATCTCAGGTTGCAGCGAGTGATAGGGTGGTGGAATGATCTAATGCAGTGTAAAATATACTCATATTATCTCATGTTGCAGCGAGTGATGGGGTGGTGAAATGATCTAATGCTGTGTAAAATGTACTTATATTATCTCAGGTTGCGGCAAGTGATGGGCTATCTTGTGAAATGATCTAATGCTGTGTAAAATGTACTCATATTATCTCAGGTTGAGGCGAGTGATGGGGTGGTGGAATGATCGAGTGCTGTGTAAAATGTACTCATATTATCTCAGGTTGCGACGAGTGATGGGGAAGTGGAACGATCGAGTACTATGTAAAATGTACTCATATTATCCCAGCCTGTGGCGAGTGATGACTGGGGAATGATTGAGTTCTGTGTAAAATGTACTCATATTATCTCAGCTTGTGGCGAGTGATGGAGTGGTGGAATGATCGAATGCTGTGTAAAATGTACTCATATTACCTCAGCTTGCGGCGAGTGATGGGGTGGTGAAATGATCTAATGCAGTGTAAAATGCAATCATATTATCTCAGGTTGCGGTGAGTGATGGACTAGATCGTGGATTGATCTAATGCTGTGTAAAATGTACTCATATTATCTCATGTTGCAGCGAGTGATGGGTGGTGGAATGATCTAATGCTGTGTAAAATGAACTCATATTATCTCATGTTGCAGCGAGTGATTGGGTGGTGGAATGATGTAATGCTGTGTAAAATGTACTCATATTATCTCATGTTGCAGCGAGTGATGGGGTGGTGGAATGATCTAATGCAGTGTAAAATATACTCATATTATCTCATGTTGCAGCGAGTGATGGGGTGGTGGAATGATCCAATGCTGTGTAAAATGTACTCATATTATCTCAGGTTGCAGCGAGTGATGGGGTGGTGGAATGATCCAATGCTGTGTAAAATGTACTCATATTATCTCAGGTTGAAGCGAGTGATGGGGTGGTGGAATGATCGAGTGCTGTGTAAAATGTACACATATTATCTCCGGTTGCGACGAGTGATGGGGAAGTGGAATGATCGAGTGCTATGTAAAATGTACTCATATTATCCCAGCCTGTGGCGAGTGATGACTGGGGGAATGATTGAGTTCTGTGTAAAATGTACTAATATTGCCTCAGGTTGTGGCGATGATGGGATGGAGAAATGCTTGACTGCCGCTTAGCCTAAACATCATTAGATATTATGGCCTTTTGTTAGCTTTTTCTAGTTGAAGGCAGAAAGAGGTGATGAGTTACAGAATTTAGCCTAAAGGTGCGAGGGAGATTTCGATGTGTGCAACCCCAAAATAGAATTTATGAACTCCACAATTTAATTTACAAATATCGATATAAAACCATATTTGAAAAGTCTTCGACAAAATAATTTGCGATAGGCGAAATCAAATCGGACTATCAAGGCCATGAATAATTTGTCAAACCGGTCAACAACTTATACACACTGAAGGTCAATGGTACTTAGCAGTGAATCTTATTTTTCTCAGGAAAATAAGTTTTAGGCTTGAGCAAGATCTAACCTTGACCAAATGTTGCTATGTTTGATCTCCACAAACGACAGGCTAATTTGCCTCTTTGTGTTAGTGGAATTTAATAAGCCTGGCCTTGTTTCCATCTTGCTTGTATGCCTCTTAGAATCTGACATGTTCTAAAGCGTTCCATCAGAAGTTTCATAGATCATTAATGATCTAGTATGCTAAAAGGACTCAATTTGAATTTCTAACAAATCCCTAACGACATTAGTATGCTATATCCATGCCGCTATAAGCTTCTCTAATCTGGGTAAATGTAAAGTAATTTTGGAGGAGCATGGTAATGAAGTCAATGTTTTAGCACTGTAATAGTCAGGCTGTAATCAACGATGACACTTGTTTCATTTCAAACGTTCTAGACTGTCGTTTTAGACTGTTGAAAGAGTTTGAGCACAGACGTGACCGACCACTAACGAATCTAGCTTTCTAGCCGACTGAGTTACAAAGACATTACATTTCATGGGTTGTGCGCCCGTCGTATAATAGGAAACCATGTACAGTATTAAAACGTAATTAGAAACATGAACGTTTGGAAAGCTCAACCGGTCAAAGTATCGAACTACGAAATTAATACGAATGCATAAAGGATCAGTGTTAAATGAATCCCTCCCCACAAGTTAACAATCATAACTTCCCAAAGTAACTTAGGTCCAGACATTTCAACCGTATATACTGAAGTGATGGTAGAAGAAGAATACAAATAAAGGAATTCCATTAATGAAACAAAAATAGTATGAATATATATATAGTTCCAAAATATGTTGGTTTAGTACGAGCTAGCTCAAGTCAAATGATGTGGGATAGACAAAATCAAATGGTCAATATCAAACCTAACGCCGCCACCAAAACTCACAATAAACATTTAGTCACATTTAGTCACTAAAGGCAGATAGTTTGGCACAAGTGGCAAAGTTGCTATTAAATAGACAACAATTGTCCAAGATCAAAGAATTCATTAATTCGTAGTTTAACACAAGTGACAAAGTTGCTATTAAATAGACAAAAGTTGAAATTCCAAGAATTCATTAATTCGTATCGTGAAGAGGCGGCGTGTGATTTTGATCCGTTGCATCCTTTCTACTAAAAGCACGAGGCAGACAAGTTACATTGCCCTCAGAATTGGCTAAGCACGAACTTGATGAAGATTGTCTAGCTCTAAGCAGTATTATTTATAAAAGATCCCCTCATTCAGCTTGCATCATTAAGAATATATTAGTTCACCCCGAACTTTACGTGAACGGTACTTTTGTGTCATAACATTACGACTATGGAGAACTCTCTTGAACTGAAGCTATCATTTTGATCACGTGATCAGAACAGACCAATGAGATTATTTTATGATTAATGTACTGAATCTGAAAGTGAGCTTGAAGGAATCAATGAACAATTATGATAAATGATGATGTTGCATTTTTTATCTTGGGTATTGTACATAATTGTGCAAACAATATCTGGACCATTCTAAAAAGGAATTTGCGCACTTCATATGAAATACACCTTTTCACGAGAGGGTAAATGAAGTTCCATTTAATTTTCTAATGCTTTGGAAATTCAAAAATTTAGGCCTTTTTGCATGCTAGGAAAAAGCTTGATTAACATTTGACGGTTATATCAAATGCCAGACCATAATTTTATAATGTCCCTGTTTCTATTAAAGAATAATCATTTGCAATACTTTGGATCCAGTTGGAATCCAGTTTTGCGTCAAGTAAATGTAAAAAATGCTGTTATGAAAGAAAAAGAAGTTTGGAAATTGAACACTTTGTCCGAATAATTTTAGGAAAGTTATGACGCTATGGGGTATCGTTAACTATGCTTATTTTCGTCGATAACTATTTATCATTCTAAAAGTTTCCCAAGAAACTAGTCGATCAAATGAGTTGAGTTTGATTTTCAACATCATTAAGGGAACGCTTGAACAAAAAATTCCATTCCTAGTAGTCTTAATAAAACATTTTAAGAAACTAAGAAAATTATTAAATCCTTTGCTAATTAAGTAATGGACTTTGCTTCATTAATAGGTTCTAGAAAGAAAGGATTCTTTCCGAAAGCTATTCTTTGCACATATCGCTTTTTAATGCTTTTTAGTGTTAATGATACTATGTTCCTTTAACATTTAGCAAATATGATGTTTCTTATACTGCCTTGTGAATAAGTAATCAAATGAACAGATAACATCTAGCTCTACTGCACAGGAAATGTTAAACATTACATCGTGAAAGATGAGATAAAAAGGGTGTTCTATATATTACTTTAGATGTCGAAGCAGCACCTTGTAATCCCCCGATACAACTCACATTGAAGCAAATTACGCCGTTATAACCTAATTTTCAGAATGGCGAACAGAAATATTTATGGGAGTCATTTTCAAAGAAGGTTTTCGATTAGCAAAGATAATTGCTTTGTCTTCTAAATATATTAGCCGGGTGATAATAAATGGATCTAGGAATTTTCTTTCAATCTCGTTTCCATGTCCTCATGCAGTCTACTCACTCGCAAATGACAACTAAATATTCGTAGTCCCAAATTATGTTCAAATTTGTTTACTGATCATGGAGAATGCAACATTATGTCTAAACTCTTATTCTAAGACATGGCAAGGTAAGAACTAATATAATTGAGTGTATTGTGAAACCATTCACTTTTGCCATTTCATTTGGGATGGTATGGGATTATAGTTATAACGTGTAAAATAATTACAAATGGAATTAAGATATGGGGAGTATAGACCATGTCTGGGTAATAAAGAACAAACCCATTGATATTTCATTAGGTAAAGGATTACAAGGGGCTGGACAATCTTGATATTTTTTCAAAATCATAAAATGATTTGGGAAATATCGAAATGAGTTCAATTAACCAAGTAACTTTGAGGAATATTAGTAATATGTAAAAAAAAGACTTGACATATACCTACCCTCCCACCGAATATAAAGAACCCTTACCAAACAGCTTGTTTCAGAACACAGTAGTACATGTATGTTCAATCTTTTTCGATGGGTGTGATATTGGTTATTAGTATTTTAATTGAGGATGGTATACATGTAAGTTATAGGAATTATATATGTTTCAAAACAGTATTGTCATTTGACTCTCGATTTAATCATTTCAGTAGGGATGGTAAGGGTACTTATGGCAATTATTATGTTTCATTAAATGTCTTGCAATCAACATCGAGTATCACCCCATGCAGACAGATCGCCTGAAATTACATTCGTATGATCTGAGACTCGACATTCATCATGAAAGTAGAAACATTTTGTCACCAATGAAGCATGCTTAATAAATGGTCAAGGACAGTTATATTGAGTTCTATAAGTATGAGAATATCATGTCGTTTTGATATATTTGGAATATTTGTAGATTTCTTTGAAAAACTAAGAAATATACATCTCATATTGAATTTTTTAAAACAGAAAAGAACATGTATAAGTAGTCAGGCACGTAGGACCGATTCCCCCTGGTAGCATTAACATTGGTCTCGTATAATATAAGTCATACAATTAACATTTGAAACCCAACTATTATTTCAACTTATGATCGGACATAAGTATGATGTGTACTTCAATGTAATATTAATAAAGGAACATCATACTTATGCCCGATCATAAGTTCGAATGATAGTTGTATTTCAAATATTAATTGTATGACATGTATGGGACCAATGTTAAATGCTACCAGGGAGAATCTGACCTGCAGGCCTTACTTTTTACACATGTTTTGAAAAATTCGGTATGTGATGTATATTTCTTAGTTTTTCAAAGAAATCTACAAATGCTTCATTACGGCTTTATCTTTACATCGTAATTTCGATCACCGTCATCACTTTTCGAACGAGTTACCTTGAAATATCAAGACGTCATGTTATTCTCATACTTATGGAACTCAATATAAATGTCCTTGACCATTTACCATTTATCATTGGACCATTTAGCAGTAAAAAATGATTTTCTTCATGGGTGACAAAATGTTTCTACTTTCCTGGTGAATGTCGAGTCTCGCATCATATGAATGTACTTTTAGGCGATCTGTCTGCATGGGGTGAGTATAGGTTTTCGATGGATGTTCAATAATATTTTTCAAGGATCACTTTTTATGATCTATCGCACTCGCGTACATACGACAATGGACTTACAATTCATCAACTACATGTTATGACTGAGTATCGTTGTCAATCTGAAAATCTCGCGTATGAAATGAAAACGAATTTGGTTAAAATGTAACTACAAGTCAACTCCCCATTAAGTGCATTGCACTGGTCTTTAATTAAAAGGCTAAAGTTCTCCCTAACTTTCCAATGTATTTCACATTATTTAAAGAGCTCTTCAAAACACGTATTCTCAAAGATTGCGACAAAGGAGCTAACTTTTGAGCAGGTGTGATAAGATCATGTGATCATTTAGATCGTGTTGATTGGACAATATGACCAGTAGGAATTTGAAGACTGTCGGGTAAATATAATATAAGTACAGGGGTGAAGTAGAGAGTGAAGGTAACCTTAGAGATATTCAAGAAGAAAATATAGCCAGATTACTATTATCAGTAGCAAGGTGTTTTCTACGATATTTTCCTGGACTTGATCCGTAGACAGTTGATGTTGCACATACTCATCAATTTTCCTTCGATTTTATTGGAGAAGCCCAACAGCGTCAAGTATCATCAAGTATTTTTCACGTTTGAGATATGTCCTGTTGTAACATTCACGTCTTTATATTAGCAGAATCTATATTCCTGTGAGATATTGCGTCTCGTTTCATTTGAATTTTCAGTCATCCAAATAGGACTATTCTAGAGCTCCTGGGACTAGGGGAAGATTTATTGCAGGCGTTCTGATCATTATGAGAATGGCATCGTTTTGTCATATAGATTGAGTTCCATACTTTGGAACGGGGTTGAGTCAAGTAAGAATAAAGGGGGCAATTCATCAAATATCCAATACATTTATGTCGATATTTTCCAAATGGGCTTTGGATACTTGAAAATAAAAATTTCTAACACATTCGGTAGAATGGTTGTTTCAATGGCCACATTGATAAAAATTATAATTTAAGTGATACATTTATGTTTATTATGCCATACCATGGATCTTTTTCTTTTAGATAACTATGTCGAATAAATATCAAATATTAAAAACATGGCCATGATTAAAAGAGACACTGGTAAAAGGCTACCCGCGATCTCAATGCTTTATAACCCGTAGACTAGTTATTTAATGAATTATTCAAACTAATACTATAATCGAGAGTTCTGGATCTATAACATTATATTGGTTCACCTGTACTTGTCAAGAAACACCTGTTGCAGGTATACCGTATTCATTACCCATAAACATTGTGTAGTTCTATACAAAATGTTTCCAATAATCAGGGGATACGTGTTATACCTTGTTTTGACTTTTAAACTATATCAACACTAAGCATCTAATTGAACAATTGATATATCGACGACTTTACTGTGTTGAATCAATATGTCAAAAATTTTGAAAATGAGACTCGTGCGATCGCGATTTAAACATACATTTTTTTGTTCCGTCATCGGGACTTGGGTTTATTCGAATTGTTTACTTTTGTAAGAAGAGGATCTTGTCGGTCAATTAGAATTTCAACAAAATCCTTTCCAGGAATCGATATCAAAAGAGATTTCGGCGTCAACATACATTTAAAATATAAATTTAAGGATGTCAGAGTTAACCTTTGCGAAACATTTTGTATTTCCTCCATTGAAGTGATTGCACAGTGACAATCAGAAGGATAGCTATCCTGTAGGCTTATACATTAGTTTGCTGCTTATCATGGTTACTAACCTTTTCAAGCAAATGTTATTAAATTCGAATGGTTTGTATGAATTATTACCTGATGCAACATGTATACCAAACTAATATGCGGGTTTCTAAAATATTAATATCAATGGAATGATGCATCAGAGGCTATATCCATCTACGTTCATATTCAATATCTAAACGAGCTCTGTCTGCATTTATAACTTTCCAAACGTATTCATTAGGAGATTAATGCCACCGTGACAATCCTCTGAACAAATATTATAACAATGAATTAGTAAATTACACGTATGTATTTGATATATTGTTATGGGGACTAGCTATAGTGAGAACAGTCCCTGGGGTGCGGTTTGGATATTGCAGTAATTAGAGCTAGTGCATCTCTACAGGCACCTAATACATGATATTCGAGTATAGCTTTTTGTGAATCAGAGGCAACATATCCCAATGGTAGTAACAAATTAGGAAAGTGAAAATCAAAATTGACAATATACCATGACAGTATACAGGGTGTCAAATAAGTTCCGTCGCCCCTGATACAGCTGAAAACTTAATATATGGTACCTAGTGTGATATACCATCGGAAAGATCAGAAATTACGCCCATTATGTCCTTGATAGTTAGCATGCCCTCCTTCAGCAGCTTTTATTGCGTCAAAATGAGAAGGATATGACCTTATCAATAATTCAAAATGTTAATCTTTTCTGCATGCCACTGTTGCCCCTCTATATGCTACACATCTAACCCTACCCACAAATTGGTTAAATTTACTGCCAGCATCTATAAAATGTTGTCATCTTGAGTTCTTTTGACTTTTCTGATGCCTGATTTTTAAAATCCTGCTAAATATGCCAAATTGCCATGTTTCTACGTGTATGTTGTCACCTCAGTTAATATAACGTAGCAATTTGTGACACTGATTGACATGTATCAGATATATCCGAATCAACGTAATCTTGGATGATCTTTCCAATGATATATCACACTTGGTACCATATATTTCGATTTTGGTTTTAGAGGACAGGACTTATTTGACACCCTGTACATTGTGAAATATTGACTCTCTCTCGTGGGCGATCAAAATGAGCGTTCTGAATATAATTTATTTCTAACCGATCACATGACTGTTTTGTAGTGGATCATAAATATATATTTACGTGTGTATTTTACATCTTGATGGTTGACTTCTGGGATCACATCATTTTCATATTTTTAGGGACTTTATATTCCACAGTAGGATTTTTTAAGGCCTTGAAAGGAATCAGGAAAGAAAATTCCCATACGTCAAACACTATGTCCCGTAAATCGTAATTCCGTATGCTTTGTTCGTCGCCGTAACCTTATAATTTAGGGCCCTTTATCAAATAGGGCATCTATAGCGGGGTATAAGATGCACCCCTAAGTCTTGACCTCAATAATATTGCATTCTTACGATTCTAATTTATTTTAATTCGAAACATACTCACCGACTGATGTATATATTATAACTATTATGACTGCAAGGAAAAGGCATACTCCAGTTGTAAGAAATATTACGTTAAGCACTTTTTTCAAAATTGTATGACTCCTCTGTTGATGGTCGTTTTGAGCTTTCAGTTTGGCTTTTGCATCTTTAGAGTTTTGCAAGCGGTTATCATGAAGAAAATGAGTCAATTTTTTCAACACTGATGGGTTGTTTTTGTTGCGAACGTCAACCCTAGGAGAGGCAACTGGGCGAGGGTCCATATCCATGGTAACCGAGGTTTCATCCATTTGAATTTCCATTGTCAGATTATTGTCTGTGTCCTGATTTTGAGTTTGATCATTCTCTGAAAGCAATCTTGTCACCTCTCCGCATGTTTCATCAACGGTATCGTTTTTATCACTATGTTGCAATTCAACACTTATTTTGCCTTCATGATTTGAACTGTCGTCTGCTTCTAATTTACACGCATGTGCAGATGATTCATTAGAGGCCGCTTCAACGATATCAATGTACGAATCTTCTTGTGATGATTTCGAGTCTTGTTTTCTCATTCCAGGCAATTTATTAGAAGGCAGCGCTTTGGGATTAATTATAATGAATCTGTTTTGGTAATATATGACATTGCTTTTCCGACCTGTAGGAAGATATGTTGATTTTCTCCCGCTCCCCACCTGACCTCTATTAGTAACTCTATCAGTAGTTTTTCCATCGTCTGATAGATTTGTGTTTATTAGTGTTTTCTGAGCAGTTGTAGCGTTAGATGGCACCACCGTGCGGCTAATAGTTCGTTTTGTTTTTGCACCTTCTGACAAAGAACGAAGAAGAACAGCTCGCCCACGTTCTGAATTAGTGCTTGTTCTATTTATTAGCTTATCATCGACGCTACTCGCTCTAATGTATTCACCCTTTTGCCGGTTTACTAATAGATGAGCCTTATCGGTCCCATCAGTAGAAGCCTCAGACTCCACTGAATATTGGAGTCTTAGTGGATCAATTGACTTTCTAGAAAAACCAAGTGTATCAGAAGGGCTACTTGGTTTATCACTTTCTCCGCTGTACCGACCGGAGTCAACCGATGACTGAGGTTTTAAGGAGCCATCATGGGCACTCGGGTCATTTGGTGCAAGGCTATCTTGTCTTAGCAGTTCTTTAGTGCTATCTGTTCCAACTTCAATATTAGGATGTTGTATATCAGAACATTTATAAACTTCTTGGGGTGGGCTAATGGGTTGAAGTGTAGTAGTGGGAACTATTTCCAGTATACAGTCCTTGTTTAAGTCTGGCGTTGCAGATGTACTTATACTAGGGAGAAGTGGGATATAAACATCATATAATTGAGACATATCTATCGAATCTTCAGTTATATCATCATATTTAGCAGAGCTTTTACTTTGAAATTCAGTTGTTCCATTAAGGGTTTCATCATCGTCATTTTCAGCTTCATAACAAGTTCTATTAAACGTGTTACATCTAATTCTGATATCTTTGGCACTTTTTTGCTTGAGTAATTGTTTTTCATGGTTTGCTACTTTTGTGGTATTGTTTGGAGAATGTTTCTGTTGGTATGCGTTTGGTTTGGAATTAATCGAGTCGATGAATTTAGGGTCATGTTGACATTCTAACTCCTCCTCAAACGATTCCTCGTAAGACTTTGAATGGCAAGGTGTCTGCTGGTTTTGAAGTAATGATGTGGTCTCGTCGTCCTCATTTTGTTCATCTTCATCATTTTCTTCAACGTGACTATTAGTCTTGCTATGTTTATCGTCATGATCGAGTTTATCTGTCACATCACGAGCACCGGGCTCTTTTTCATGATAATCAACCTTACATTCGTGATGGTCAACATTAATGTGTTTTTCTTCATGAAGTTCAACTTCAATAAGTTCATCGTTACGATGGTCATCATTTGTTAGTTCGGCCACAACAGTTTCACTTTCTTGTTTTTCAATTTTGCTATGATCCTCTATACTGTTGTCAACAACGTCATGTACACCTTCATGTTCAACACTTTCTACATGAACAACATGTTCTTTAGTCTCCTTATGATCAAGGTCTCTGTTTGCACCGAGAACAGCAATTGAATCATCGAATTGACCATCATCATGTGTAACCTTCCCACCATCATCTTTAATGTTAAAATCTTCTCTAGCACAATCATATTTTACAATAGCATCTTCCACATCATCCTGGTAAACAGCTGCACCAGGTTCAACGACGTTTTCTTCATATTGTAACTCATTATAGTCTACTTTTAAAAACTTCGTTCCAACACTGCTTTTGCCTTTGGCGGAAGGGTATCTAAGGGCTGCGTAAAATATTGGTAGCACGATCTCTTTCTCGTCTGCGGGGACGATATCAGCTATATAATCCAAGAATGGCTGGGTCTCATCTGCCTCCTCCGACCCCTCGGCACTACATTCGTCCATGGTTACATCGTTCACAGGGCCTATTGATTCCGAACTTTTCTTGCAATTATCAATATCCATTTTTAATTTCTCCAAAGACCTAGACTTAGTGGTTTCAATATAAGCCTGCTATTCTCACATAATGTGTAACTATAGTACTTATTGGACTCAGCTGTCGCTAAAATATTCGACTCCCACTCTTGCCTATGCTAGAGCATCATAGCTGATCCGGAATCATTTAGTGATTACACTAAGGTATAATATTTAGTTCCCTCGTCGACATACCTGGCGATTCATGACGCCCTGTTTTAAACAATGCATGGTTCTTAGCGATCATCAAAAATATTATTTGATTAAATATTCATGTTCATGCTACAACTCTGTGCAGATTACTTAGTAAGTGCTTCTTCTTCGAATTACCAATCACTGATTCACGTTATATACTATTACACGCCGCCATATTGCATGAATGCAAACGAGACAATCAGTGATTATAAAATCATATATCAGTACCATGTCTTCAATGTGTGTAGCCAACGGACACGCAGATTTACAGCTTCCTCGGAAATACATAGCTGGTAAGTCCTAACGTAATGAAAAGCCATTGCAATATATTGTTGATTGTGCAGTCTTGACGGATCAGGAATCATCCTCGGTTCATTGGGATCCGTACTAGTCTCCGATAGGACCTGACATTCTAATATACATCCCTTCGTCTGAAGTATATCATGAATACGGTCATCTTGCACTGTGACTTAACAATGCAGTGCACGAAGACTCCAATCCTTTCGGGATCTGCATCGATATAATAGATAAATCAATAACTGTTGATCTTAAAGATAAATATACTGATACAGTTTTAGTCATATCGTTCACAATTTATTAATCCTGATGGCTTGACATCGTCCTATCAACGCTTAGAAATCGATTAAATAAGCAATAAGTATATCCACAAAGCCTCTCTATGCGTCTCCATGTGTTTTAGATTTGTCAATCTGTAAATTCACCGACTTTTTATCCTACTAAAGTAATGGTCTTTGTTCATCAATTATACTCTCACAAATATTAGAACCTATAGATAAGTCCAAACTTGAATTGTTATGTCGGTCATATGTCGTTTGTCATGTTGAATACTGAAAATTGTAAAAAGACGACTGTAAGCGTATTTTATTGAGTACCACGTACTACATTGGGCCATGATATTTACTTATATTTATACATTCATATACCCGTCTTATTCCTTGACACTTACCCCAGTATGGGATAATAGTACATGGTGTCCATAAAGTTCTTTGCACTTTACACAGACCTTGTATTGGAACTGCAATGGGACTTTATGAACACCCTGTATATGCACCCCAGATCAGAGTGATATCGGTTATATTGTTATTATCAAGAATATGTGTAGAATGATACTGGTATCGTCTAACATAATGAGTCATATTGTTTGAATATAAAAGGAAGTTACTTTGATTATTTGCATATACAAAATGTTAGTGAAATGACATCATGATAAACCATGACATCTCATTTCTTCTCAGCCCTGAGATGTGAACCAGAAAGATGCTATGAGTATCGGAATGTTGAAATGATTAAATTATCAATTCTAAAGATAAGTAATAAAACATTCGTCTTGCTTCAAGACCCTGGACCCCCCCCCCTCTATCTACTTTTAGAACTGTTGGAAAGTAGATAAGGAGGGCTGGAGGGGGTCCAGGGTATTGAAGCTAGACTCATAAAACATTCAATACACTGTCATGGTCCAACAATTAACTTTGCTTACAATCTAATAAAAAGGTGATTTATTTGCTCAAAAAGAACGACTATCATTTTCACATTATGCACGGGTTTACGTGAGATGTTCTTTTTGGGCCTCCGTGAATCTCCATACAACCTTTTATTCAAGAATTGTATGACATCAGGGAAAATCTACACACATTTTTAAATCATAAATTACCCACTGCGGACGCCCAATGGTTGTGGTACGCGATAAATTACTCTTACTCGAGATTCACCAGGTTGGCTTCGAATATATTGATCTCTCCTCGCCCTTCTTCTTACCTTGACAAGATGAGTTTCGAATCATCAAACTTGAAAATTCGTAATCGAGCACTAACTTTGTACTTATTAGCAATTGTTGCACACGCTATCTACATTAGGTTTTATTCCCAAAACACGAGTTACGAGGTGTATAATACTACATCTAATATACTTTCTATATACTTCAGTAACAAATTGTAAAATTGCATTCTCTTCGATTCATGCGTACAATTCATATCCATATTTCATTTGGAATGTCATGCTCCCCAAGGCTCTATTATCGCCATGATCATTTCTCATTTTCGAACTGATGTTTATTTCTTGTTTGTTATTCGGTCGATCAGTGTTAACGTTACTGGACATAAGAAACACTACCTATATTATTAATGATGAGTTTTTTGAATGCTTGATTAATCTACAGAGTGTTCAGTAAGTAATGACGTCAACGCTTTCATTTTGATTACTAGTATGTTTACATTTCTGGGTATTTGTGATCATGTAGTTTGAAAAATGAAAATACAAACATCTCTACATGATCACTATGCTAAAAGATCTGGTATATTTATTTCAAATCGGACAAAATATAACCGCAGGGACATTACTTATTGAACACCCTATATATGTTTGCTGACAAACGGAACTGACCGCAATACGAACATAGTCAGCAGAAACAGCTCCATCTATCCTCTATAATAAAATATACACGAAGTCCTGCGTCTTAGATTTTAATTTGGGATTAAAAATATTTCCTCATCAGAAGCTACAATTGATATATATATATAATAATATTTTAACTTGTATTTTTGTAACCACTTGCCTGGTAGGATAGGCTAGTTACATTTCTTTGTGATTTCATTTGAAATTTGTCGTCATGTTGCTCGTAACAAGACGAAATGTGTGATTTGTACAATTTGCAAGCGACTTTGGCTATGATTGCTAAAATAATGTTTGGAGTATTTCAAATCAATTGAAGGCAAAAGGTTAGATATACATCAATTCAGTTAATTTGACCGAATAGAAAATGTGATCGAAAAAGCCGCATATAAATAATAAAGTTACCGTATATTTTAAAAACAGCATTGCGGATAGATGGTGCTCACCAAAAACTCATAATCATAACGCGGATATTCAACCACGAAAACCAGCCAATCACTATTCAAGTTTTGCAGAGTTTGTTATTTGGTCTGCCTGCATTTGAAATCCGCAACTTATTTCAAATTCTAGTTACGATCACCAAGCGATCACTGAAAGGTCTCCAATTGATCCATGATTTCCCTAGCACAGTTCAGACTCTATAATAGACTGTTAAAACCTGGTCCATGGCTTTCCGACGTCCATAGAACGTGATATAACGTGTGATATATGTACTCTATGCCTGTGTTCATTGAGTTTCTATTCCACATCGGCGGGTAATCGACATTAGTCCTTCAATCTCTATTACTTATTTAAGGTGACGAAATCCACATGTAGGCCATCATAATATATTATTGATGCAGTAGCTCCCACAAAACATACTTCGTATTGTTGTTTTATATTCGTTCGGTGTAGAGGCTGTATAGTCAGAGCGAATCCTTGCTTCCGACAACTGCTGGTGAGGCTATGAAATTTATTGATTTCTTTCCTGCTCTCGACCAAAGTTACATGATACCTTCACAATACCCCTAAACACGTATGCTTGTTTCTGTGTGCTGGTGAATGATCGAATGTTTCCCGTTTGATATCTATCTTAACTATTTTGTTATAGCTCAACTTCATCCGTTATCGTCGCAGGTTACAGTTTCCTTTTTTGTCGCGTTACATTTTAATATCGTCTCATTAGCTCTAAGTTTTCAATTTTTCGATACAACTTTGGAGAAGATAATTGCTTTTATGCATTTCCATTATCACAAATGTCAGTTTTAACAGTCTTGGAAATTACATTTGGGTTTAATACCACCTCATAATAATTTTGTTAATTTACGACGTTCTTGTAAATTACTATTTCTAGTGATGTTATACGTTTTGTTAATTTTGTAAATTACCATGTTGTAGAAAATTGCATTCTCTAGTAATGTTATGATGTACGGATCCATTTACTCTATTTGTTCCATTATCATTGATTAGACTAATAATCAAGTCGTAAACACAGACACAGAAATTGGATATATTTAGTACTAATTTTTGTCATTTGTTGGATGTTATTATGTTACTACTAATATTTTAGGCTAAAGATAGATTAAAGTAAGTGTTAATTCTGACTTATCTGCTTATAATATGATTGTAATTGTGTCTCATAAGCCTTTGGAGGCTGGCCGTATAATTACGGGTGACACTGTAATAAATAAATAAATAAATAAATAGATAAATAAATAAATAAATAAATAAATAAATAAATATAACACAGTGATCATAAATCGGCCACGAAATTCATGTATTGCACTATATTTCGACTGGCTAACTATCTTTGACATTTCGTATGATGTGATATTTCCCAAATGTCAAGGTCGAGGTATTCATAACACAGACTCTGCCATATCCCCGGTGACAAGGTAACATCTTGCGCTTAGTAAAGAGATAATTATGTTTGCCCTAATTCGACGTTAAACATATTAACGTTATGTTTTTTGGGAAGTTATTGAATCAAAGACCTAATTCTGGAGAAGCAAGGCCCGTCGATTAACTCTCTAGATCACGTATCTGCAATTTACATGTGGATAATTGCTTTCTCAGTAACAACCAAGAATGCTTTTAGCTTATAGAATGCAAAATGGATATTACTTCAAGCCATCCATAATCCGACTTGTAATGGAAAAATATAATATAATATTTTCATTGTGAGCTCTTCATGTTGTCTTTCCTCTGAAATACTTCGACGTATGATGGACGTGAATGTTCTCAGTTACTACTGTATCAATGCAGCTTTAGGTCTGGTAATCTGTGTGATTTTACATCTTAATTTTATTCACGTTTCATAAATGTAAACCTTTACTTCGGCAAATGCAAAACTAAGGTTACGTTACCTCGCATTCGTTGTAGAATATATTATGTTCGATCGTGGCGTCCACACATGATATAGATTAGGGAAATTCTATGTCATTCAAAGTAGACATGGTCGAAATTTCAAAGCCGAATGTAAACGGAAAAGTAGTTTTATTCAATGTAAATGACAATGTAACGGCCATTATACTTATTATTATGCTGACAAGTGGTACACTTCAAAATACAGGGTGTCCTGAAAGTTAAGATACAAAAACTCTAATTTTAAGAGATTTCAAATTTTTTGTAATAAATTTGCTACAGATTGTAAAGGAACTGAATAATATATATACCAACTTTCATCTCAAAATATCTAAATGTATTTAAGTTATGGTTGTCATGGTTACAGTGGTGGGGGTATGCAGAGCAGTTCCAGGATATCGCTAAAATGTGATAAATTGCTAAAATATTACCATTTAAAACAGCGTTTATTATTGTATTTTCTATGTTTTGTTTTGTTCAATTGCTGCCATATTATTCTCTTTACTATAATGATATCATTGATAAATATCAGAACTACGTAGTGTTACTAATCCTTATAATCAAAGAAAAATTATATACGTGCTTAGAAAAAAGGTCCCTGGATTAATAGGAAAGTCAATAGTGCACACAACGCACAGATTCACAAAGCAAAGAAAACAAATCTTACAATTGAATGTCTTCACATTTTACCTTTTTGTACAATGGCCCATATTCCCCTGATAATGTAACGTTAGATTTCTACATTAATGAATATCTGAAAGCAATATTTGTTAGAAGTTCAAGATAAATATGAGACTGGGCTGGAAGCCAATGTTGTCAGCATTGTGAGAGATGGACAGCACTGGTTTTGTCAAGTCTTTTAATTTCCAGTCAAGATGCACCATGTATTTTTGAATAATGGTGGGAAATACATAATACTGGACAACAGTAGTAATGTCAAATGACCAAATAGTGTTACAGTACTAATCCCTTATGTTGTTGTGATACACAAATTGATGTAATATCGGAACAGATGATCATGATGGCGTGCCAAGATATTATAAGCAGGAAAAATAATCATGAAACACAATTGTGACTCTGTTCCACACACCCCCAACTCCTGTTACCATATCAACCATAACTTTTTCATTTTGAATCAATATGTCATGTCAGTTGCAGGATAAATTTTTATAATGTCTGTATTAATTTAATCTCACAACAGGCAAATCTATTGAAATTAGGGCACTCGTATCTTTACTTTCCGGACACCATGTACATTTTATTTTATTTTAGGCAACTCTTTTAGCCACAAAATTGCAAAACAGCTGTTTCGAGTACTACCCCCCCCCCCCCACTCATACTGGATAGTTCTCATAACGTCATCTATTTTGTTTCGGACGTATTTGCAAGGAATAACGACTGACCACGAATTCATGTAAATAGGTGAGTTATGTCTGTCTGCAGACAGGTGAATGCAAAGGGGTGAACGACTGCAACGGGATAGACCCCAGAATGAATTTTGAACAGGCTCGAAGCACTTTCTTGTCTGGTGAAGCCAGAGACATAAAAAACGTATTTTATATGTCTCTGGGTGGAGCACTTTCCTGGCGTGTGGTATACACAGTGGCTGTACCAAATTAAGCATGACAGTTTACGCGCGGGGTGAGTTACACCAAGAGGGTGATGATATTTGAGCAAACTGACTTCCCGATATTTTTATATGTAAATGTCTGTAACAACATCCTATAAGACAGTGAACGTGACAGTGATTTTCATAGTTTTCAAACATACACAAACACCGAACTAAGTAGACGGTATAACGTGCGGCAGGGTAAGGCAGAACACAAGCACTTTTAACCCATACCGTTTAAGTAACTTAAGTGAAGAATTAAATCGACGATTCTGTTGTCTTCTGAGCTATTTTTTCGCAAACCTGTACATTTTCTAAAACATATAATACTGATACACGTTTGTGAGAAAAGATGTCGTGGGGATTCTGCCTACAAGGCGTGAATTTTGGTAACCAGCGTATTCGAGCGGATCGCAAGTGCACTCGGTCTATATATGGCCGCCAGAAAATGTTGTGCAAATTCGCATTCTACTGCACCTTCCCGTCAGAACATGCCCATGGAGTTCGTAGAAAAGCAACTACTTCCAATTCGTTCAATCCGTTCGTACACGTTTTGGTCTGTTCATCTTAACAACGAAGTAAGAACTATGATGTTTTCATCGTTTCGGAGAGATCTGGTATAGTTTCTAGATATTTTTACATGTAAATGGCTGTAGCAACATCCTTGAACTTGACGGTGAATTTCGTAGTTAAACCTACACAAACTTCCAGTGTAGTATACGGTATAAAGCGCGGTAACGGGTAAGGTACAACACAAGGAATTTGAATTTGCCTCATACTGTATCTCAGGTAAATGTACCCGAGTTTGAGTTGGTTACCCCCCTATCACACCAAACTCGTTCTTACTCGTTCTTGCCAGTCCTACGAAAACGTCGTAAAACGGGCTCAATCTGGCTGTGGTCGGGAAATATGTCTGAAATAATTAGCTTCTTCGTTCTTAAACAGTCTTCAATACGTCCATCTCGTTCGCAGTTCGTTCAGGTCGCATCACGACGGTGTGCAACGCCGTAGAACGCGTCCCTTAGTCTAGAAGGTCATCATGACCTGATAACAGAACGGTATGGTCGCAATCGAATTTTGAATCGATTCAAAATTCTAAAATCATATTCCCGTCTGAGAACGTTCATAAAGTTCGTAAATAGTCCTTAGAAAGTTGCAGCTACGTTCATTCCGTTCGCACACAGTTTAAAACCAGTTTTGAAGAACGCAGTGGCAACTTGTTTGGTGTGATAGCTATATTTTTGCTAACTCGTTCATAAGCAGTGTTAAATACGTTCTTAATCAGTTTAAACCCGTTTGCAATGAGTTCTACCTCGTTCTCAACACGTCCTCAGACAGTTCAACTCGTTGTTAAAACGTCCCTAGTAGGATTGAAGTACGACGGTTCCGTTCGTAGTACGTCCAGCTCGTCGTTAGTACGTTGTCACTCGTTCAAATTGTAGAACGTGACGACCACGAGAACATTTTGAGCATTGTCTAAGTTCTAGAGGACCTACCCGTTCGAGCACGTTCGATGAAGTTTGTAAATAGATCCCAAACGGTTCTTAGTACGTCCAGTCCGTTCGTACACAGTTGAAGCCCGTTTTCGAGAACGTAGTGAGAACTAGTTTGGTGTGATAGTAGGGTTAACTATGAAATTCACGATCAAGTTCACTGTCTAGGATGTTGTTACAGACATTTACATATACAAATATCTAGAAACAAGACTCAATCTTTCTGAAACGATGAAAACATATGTTTGCTCAAATTTCATCACACTCGTGTTGTGCGTTAACTGTCACGTTTAATTTGGTACGGTCCCTGTGTTGATATATCCAAACGCGACAGTTCATCAATACTCATTTAGCTAACGATAGTTTTCATTTATACGGATTTAATAGATGTCACTAGGAATTCTTTTCTGCGACGACCTCTAATATTGTATTTTGTAAGTTTGCATCTCCAATTACCGCCATCTCATCTGGTCAAAAATACGATCCCAAAATCCATAGAAATTTTTGACCAGTTCAAATTGAAGAATTACTGATTCTAATTTTCACTTTTTCACCAAGCTATTATTTTCTTTCATTGACGGCGAATGATAAAATAAATTGAAAATGAAATTATTCCAACTAAAGTACAGTATACAGCACGTTGTAATTGCAAAATCACACGTTACATTGATTGTAATTGCAAAATAATATTAAAATAACTCCCAATATACCATCATGCCTGTGGCGACATACCGATAAATACCTCGTAGCCTTTAATTAGGGACATAATCATTAAAATTACATACATGTCGTAATGTATGTCGATACATAGAAATAATTGAACTTTGCAATATACAATAAACTCATTTCACAATTAGGATCGGACCACGGTGTAGTACAATCGAGGAGATATACAAAAAGTTTTACGTACCTTTACAATAATCAGGTACAGGTATGAAATTGCTTTATAGGTTATCCACCATCATTATCCGATAGATGGAATAACGTAGAACCATAACGGCGGCTCATGAATAATTCAATAGGATAATACTCGCTGCGCATTGGAGCAGATATATACCAAAAGTTGGCATACATTCAGGTATATTGGATTTAATTTACACGACTGTGAATACACAGCTATATTGAACTGAGAGTAAAGGTAAACCATACACAGCCACGATGTCGATGGCGGAGGATTTACAATCGACTCTTCAGGCTGAACGTGGCCGGACACGGCTCTCGAGTCTTTTCCATAATGGACCAAAAGACGCCTGTTACCGGTGTAAACAACAGGTCTACCAGGCAGAAAAGATAGGCCCGGTCAAAGGAGAGGTGTGGCATAAAACATGTTTCAAATGCTCGAACTGTGGACAGAATCTCACACTCAAGAACTATCAAGTGAACCAAACTGACGCCAAGGATAAAAATATTTACTGCTCGGCTCATGTGCCCAAAGTAGAAGGATCAAAATTCGGTCCTGACGCTGTCGTTATCAGGCGGGCGTTAACGGCTCCGAAAGCTGGAGATCTTATTAATGAACAGATTCATAAAGGTGCCGATAAATATAACATAAACGCAGATGCCCTCCATATTAAAGGAGCTCTTCAGTCACAACTTCTACAGAAGAATGCATTCAGTAACAGATTTGCTAACAAACACAACTTCCCTGCAGTTTTGGTAAGTCGTCATATAGCGCCTCCCAAATGAATCATTCAATGAAGCTCAATGGGATTGAATATCACAACACCCATAAAATATTACAACACCCATAAAATAATATCTAACACCAATAGGCCTACACATAGACTCTTTGACGTAAATTATGCATTCAATATTCGGTAAACCTCTCGCAAAAAGCTGAATGAATGTATTGAAGGCAGTTTTTTTTCTCAAGGCGTCGATTTTTCATTGTTTTATTTCGTCAGTAAAACCTAAAAAATAAGAAAACATCGGCTGAAATTCTTTAATTACAAGAGGGCATAGGCTTATTGCACAAAAAACTTAATAATCTGAAATATACAAATGTCATCCATGTACAAAAATGAATATATGTTTCCATATATTATTGCACAATGGTCTCCTGATTTCGTATTTGGGGGTTCTACTGACGAAATAATAATGTACAACTTAAAACATACATGTACTAAAATCATACATGTAATAAGTATAATTCAGTAAAAAGTAGTCCACCTGCTCACTAATATCATTACGTGAAGACTAGTCGGTGTATCAACGTGACAACAGGTGGTTTCCAAAACAAATTCTTTATATAGGGGCCTATCATTCTGAAAATCAGCCCATCCTTCTGATTCAGCCCATCCTTCTGATTCAATAGCATCAAGCTCTGATATTCATGGCATATATTTATAAATCTGAACAACTCGTATTACTGTATAACTGTCATAATGTGTGATAGTTTTTCATAACTGTCATGAGATATAGCACGACTTTAGGATCTTTTCTTCATCCTAGCACGACCACATCTCACACTACGTGTATCTCATTTCCAAGTTTTGGTTTTCCCAATCATCCCATTTCCCCTTTTTACTGCCTTTTTGATTTCCCAAATGCCTGACGGACCTTATCTGACAACCAGTCGTCAAGGTCAGTTATGAAATTGGGCAACACATTCACACACAAGTCAATCACTGTGACATCCTTAGCTTGTATCGTTAAAGTGCTCGAGGCGAAGCAAATGAACCAGATGTCCTAAAATTAATCGTGCGTATATCTTACATGTATCATGTATATATTTAGTTTTGGAACAAATTGTTGCGTTTTTGATCAAGGATAATAAAAATGACCAGTTTTGCATTTGTATTTAGGTATTGAACAGTGTTGATCATCGTCTCATGAACTTGAATTATTCCCAGTTAACAGTTATGTATGGTGAACATGGAGTACACTCCTTTCACTGACCTGTCCCAGTGGTTTAAAGTGTTAAGGTACAGCTGGAAAATAACATTTTGGAAACAATTGCTATACCTGCACATGTTATTTTCTGGTACAAAATAAAGTTTGGAGGTATGTGTTAATTTCCTTGCTTTTCTCAGGAAAGTATCATTACATTGTCTTCTTCTGGTATCTGGTAAGAGGTCAATGGGAACTCCAGGAAATTCTGATATTTCACGCTTTCTATTTTTTCAAATTTTCTTTTTAAAGTTTCCAGAAAACACAGGAGCTATCATTGACCTGTTTCCAGGTTTACTAAAAGTAGACAATGTAATGATACTTTCCGAAAAAAAACAAGTACACACATGCCTCCATACTTAATTTTGTACCAGAAAATAGCATGTTCAGGTATAGCAATTTTTTTCCAAATTGTTATTATTTTCCAGCTGTACCTAACAACAGTTCAATAAATTGACAAGATTCTTATGTCTCCTAAACAGATTGTTATTGGACCTGTATTATATGTATGAATTTTAATATAGTATCTTGTTTCATATCATGACCTCGAAATCTTTTTAATCTGAATCTTACAATCCCCAAAGTAATCTTATTTTTGGAATGTATCCATGGAGTTGATTTCATGTGGATCTTTATATGTATAATACTTGGTGGTGAACGTTAGTAGCTGAGAGATCAAAAATAAAAATGTAGGTCACGCTAGGTCGAGTGAGAAATATGTCCAGAACGTTGAATTCTCATTACAAAATAATGGGGGTGTTCTTACTGTAAGTTGTACGTTTTGTACATGTATGCACAATAGCTTTAAGAATTACATGAATGTGGTATATGCATTTTGTAAGACCTTGCAGAGCAGCTAATCCATAAATAAATAAACCCATACACAATGCATAATCGGGTTACTGTTCTCATATATATAGCACGATTTTGTAAACATAACATGTAAAGTTCATGAAAACAAACAAGCGAAAACAAACTATTTAAGCTGGGGCCTTGGGTTAAAATGATTATAAATGTTTTGCCCACATCTAACTGCATTTCAACGCAGGATGGAGAGCTTTAGAATGTTGTACTTAAACCACATCTTGATTAACAGAATATAACTGGAAAGCGTGGACATCAATTAAATCTATATTTGGGTTAGAATTTTAAATGTCAACAAAACATCGCATAGGTTGAGTTAAGATCAAACACAACGACAATGATAAGTTCATTTATGTGGCCTGTACCTTTCAAATTCCTTTTAGGGATTGATAAAAAAACATCTTGATCCATCCGTGAATGTCATAAATTGGAATACGTATGTTTCCTGTACATATTGATTTGTTACACTTCACCTGAACAATATTGGGTTGAATTAATATGACCCTGTCGCAGGTAGTGACCATTCTGATACACATCACATCTTTCTGCCTTCACCTAAGAATATATAGAAAGAAGCTAATATAAGGCTCTAACTGATAGTCAGAGCCTTATTATAAGAGCTGTAGGTGTAATTCTTTTAAAGAAGCACAATCAACCTATATTGGAAAGGGTAAATCAATATTGAAGTTTCAAGATAACTTAGTCTAGTTATAATAATGATTGCACAAATTACGACCTTCATCATTTCCCCTAGGTAATAAATTAATAATGAATATGTAGAAACTGTCCAATCTATGTTATTGAATATCCACACTACCTGTATCCACCAAGGGACCACAATATATTTGCTTCTTACTTTGATTCTAGCTGATTAATTAAAACACGAACGCTGGTTGAGATGATAAAGTCCCATATCATCCTGAAACTAATGGGTAGGCTGAACACGTTGATAAGATACTATACTGTTGTTCCTCGCGGATATTGTTCTTTGTCCTTATAGGATATGGACTATGACATGGAATATAAAACATCATATTAAACACATTAATGTCATTAGTTTCTGTAAAAACAATTAATCCGCTCTCGAACAGAGTGTACATAAAGACTAGCATTGATTCTGAGACGCCAGCTGATGCATGTGTGTAACACATGGAATGAATATCCTAAACTGCATGATATATTTGTAAATTTCCTCCGATGTAAAATGTATATTTATTGCCATAGTAATATTATTATAAACCATGACATTTTATTTCTTCTCAGCCCTGGTGAAACAGAAAGATGCTATGAGTATCAGAATGATATTAGTTGCCATAATTTTGATATATGTGTCATTAGAAGTATCAATTCGGTGTAAGATCATTTCACAATCTTGAGTATCAATTGAGTTCGACCATATTGCCCAATATCACTTCGTATCAACCCAGATTTAGCACATTGCAAAGTTTGCAAAATTTGAGTCCTAGCTCAGTGTTGGTACAGAATCGAACTTGAATTTCAAACTTAATAAGAGGACATAACATAGGCATCATTCAGCCCCTCTTTGTTTATTTATTCAATTTTGTGATAATTGCAAACAAACGCTTAATAATAATTTAGCTAAGCACATTGCACAATTACACTTGAATATCAACTAAGTGTAACTACGTAATTACACTATAATATTAACACAATCCTCGCATATCGTACAATGAAACTTGAATCAGCTCAGTATAAGCACATTGCAGAATATCACTTGAGTATCAACTCAGTGCGAGCACATTTCAGTTGAGTATCAACTCAGTGTTTACATCGTCTTTTACTCAATGTTGACACGTATAGCATCGCTTCATAAAATTACAGAACCATATGTCATTACAAGAAGGTAGTGGTACCCATGAGAACTGCATAGACTAATACATTAAAAGTTATTGCAACATATTTCCTTTTCTTTTTTCAAGTGACCTTTCAAATAATACCTGTACAAATCATGAATGACAAATCGTTGAAACTCGTGACGCCTTTTGTATACAGTATCAAAGGATCTGCATGGTTCATAAAAAATTGAACTTTACCTTTTTGGAAGAAAACAAACATCTATACCTTTCTAATGGCTTCTCAGTAAAGTTCATCTTGATACGTTGGACATTAACATTAGACTAAAACGTGTAAAAACATTCTATTTTTGGTAATTTAGGATTCATCACTCAACGTGTAGTGTTAACTCTCGTTTTGACTTACATATATTAGTTTATACATATAATGACGTTTATCCCCGTTTCCCCATGGGACGAAACAAGACAGTCCCCGTTTAATCCGCTCTCTAGTGGTCTGGAAAACCTAAGATGCATATAATGAATCTGTTTTCTTTTTAAAACATAATTACAGTTAATCATTGCTCAATGGGTTGATGCAATGCTGTATGATATTACTCCCATGTTTTTTCACATCGTCAGCTTTTATGGTAATGAATTATGGGAGTGGAGAAAGTCCCGGTGGCAGTGACTGGAATCGTGTAATAACAAGAACATGTCAACGTGCATTTAATTCAAAAAGAGAGAAAGTAACAGAAATATATAGTCAAGTTCAATATAATTAATTTTTATTCACAAATCACAGCGTTGTCACGTGGTTGCAACCAAAGACCGAGACAGATATGACTGACATTACATGGCAAATCAGATGTGCAGCTCCTACATAATCATATTCCCGGTGTGAAAGAAATTATGGTCCCCCAGGGATTATGGTCCTCCCTTTTAAAGGCCCTTGCTGGCCCTGATTGTGTATAAGATAATAAGGGAAATAGCACAAAGAGGTCACCATATAAATCAATGGAGAGTAGGACCATAAATTAATAGGACCTCCTACCCTTTTACACATCATACTTATAAATACACGCCCGGTGATCGTGAAAATGGGACGGAGGGGGGGGAGCAGGCAATTTCCGCTAGAAAATTCAACAAATCTGGTAAAATTATTTTTTCAAGACAGAGTTTACGATTGAATTGCAAATTGAATAAGCGCACGGTATGATAAAATATGTTAGGTATTCTAGGATTATTTTTCAACCGATACTCTTTTAACATATAAGATCTATTAAAAAAGGCGCAACGCAACCAACGTGCAAAAGTCAAAGTTTTTGCTATAAATCAAGCAACAATGGACTACACGACCTGTAATAAATACTTGTAAGTGATGTTATCATAACTAAATTAATGCCATTGCTGAATTTATAAAATAAGTTTCCATACGTAAAATAAAAAATAATCGAAAATAATTAAAATGGGACGGAGGGGGGGAGGGGACGGAGGGGGGGGGGGAGTAATAATTCTATAAAGTGAAACAACTTCACACGAATTCTTGTATTTGAAAAATGAACTCATTAACTTAGTAAGAAACTGGATGATATACCCCTGGAGACTGAAAAATGGGGACATTTGGAGTAAAAGGACTTAAAGTCGCGAAACATCTCTAATCATGTCTTATATACATATTGCTCCCCCCCCTCCGTCCCCTCCCCCCCCCTCCGTCCCAAACTCATCATTTTCGATTATTTTTTATTTCACATATGGAAACTTATTTTATAAATTCATCAATGACATTAATTTAGTTATGATAACATCACTTACAAGTATTTATTACAGGTCGTCCAGACCATTGTTGCTTGATTTAAAGCAAAAACGTTGATTTGTGCCTGTTGATGGCCTTGCGCCTTTTTTAATAGATCTCATACCTTAGATGCGTATCGTTTCAGAAAAAATCCCAGAAAACCTAACATATTCTACCATACCGTGCGCCTATCCATTTAGCAATTCAATAGTAAACTTTTTCTTGAAAAAATAAATCTTCCAGATTTGTTGAATTTCCTAGCAGAAATTGCCTGCTCCCCCCCTCCGTCCCATATTCACGATCACCGGGCGTGAAATATATATATCCCTATTTATCTAGATAATGGAACTCATCCCCATTATGGTCAACATTTTCCATGTCAACTACCAGATATCAAATTCATAAGTAGGAAGGGAGATAAACGGGATCCTTTAAATGGTATAAACCTAGAACCAGAAACATATAAAACATTTTATGTCTCTGCTAGAACTAACTGATTGTCCTTGATAATTGTAATTAATTGATTTTACAATAAATATATATTAAACACAAATAAAAATATTCAAGGTAACGATACGCAATGATGGCATGGGCCAAGACCAACATCCAACAGTGTTGGGTCTTCCAATCTCACCCTTGTATCACCAATTCCTTGCTGATACCTGTTCCTCAAAGATATGGGATGAGGTTCTGTAGAATTATCCTTTCTGCATTACAATTCAGGTACAGAAACAACAAGAGATCTTCAAAGCCCAAGAGGAGTTGGAGAGACTACAGAGAGAAGAGGAGGATAGATTGTACAAGACATTCCAGGCAGAGAGGGAGCAGATGCAAAAGGAGCTCACCACTGAAATAGAAGGAGAATGGGAAAAAAGACTTGAAGAACTCACTGCGAGGTTTGATAGCGAAATGAAAGGAAAGAAAAAGAAAGTCGTAGATAGAAAGGTAAGTGTTGATTACTATAATTATACAACAATGAATTATTTCACAACACAGTGAAAATGGATCAAAGGTTTTAGTTGGTTGTGTGTTTTATTAACAGTAGTCTTGGGCAAATCAATGTACGGATGGTTGAGTGATATCATTTCGTGCTCACTTAGCCAAATTTTCTTAGAGACAGCGTTCCATGGTACATACAAGAGCAGTATTATTAAATCAGAAAAAACATCTCGACATCTACTGAATAGAATTTGAAAAGCTTGTGAATGTCCATTCAGGAAAGATTTTTATGATAAAAATAGGGGAACGTTTTTTGTGACCTGTATGACAACCTGATCTTTACTCCTCGTGTAATATGTCAGTTTTAACCACTTTACCTTGCACCCGATGTACTGCAAGAACGTCAATATAAACATATGGTTTCATCCCTATGTTAAAAATCATACCTTTTTGAGTGATCAGTGATATGTTGACACTTTTTACTCAACAATGTTTGAATAAGTCTTATGAGAACATTATTTCCAAATAAAGGATTTTGTTTTAAACTTGCCATACCTGTTCATATTGAAATAAGACATACATTGACTAAGAAAAGTATAACATAACATGATTCATTTACTTGCATTGGTCAACTTGCACACAACTTCAGTTCAAATTCTTCAGATTTCCATGTTTGAATTAGTTTTGTTGATAATAGAGCTTTAATCCTGGACCAAGCATTAAGCCAACACTCAAACAACGTCGGACTTCAAGCAATGATTACAGTTATACCAATACCATTGTGTACAATGTTAAGCTCGGATAATAGGCGTTTGATGTACATATACTTTCATGCATTTTAAAAACACATTGAGCCGATGTAGTTAATTACAACCTAGGATGAAGATTACAACTTACTTGAATCTTTTCCAAAAGTAGATTTAAAAATCCATAGAAATGCTCAAATTCGGAAATAGAATCGTTGAATGACCTAATGTTTTAACGCCAAAATGTTAAATTCAATTTTAAACAACAAAAAGTATTTTCGAATAATGAATAATGATACACCCCTTGTCTTTGTGGTCACATAGGTGTTGACCTTGAATATCATTCACTTGGTACTGATTTAAATTTGTTTTCATTTCTTCCAGACTCTCTCATCTCACTATGAACGTGAGAAGGACGAGTTGCAAAAGAACATGACAATAAAGCGACAGAAAAAGAAACAGAACATGACACTGAAACTAATAGCTCAAGAGCAGGAGCAGACAAGTGACTTAGTGAAGAAACACAGCGCACAAATGTTAGAACTCATACAACAGAAGAAAATCGAGCTTCAAAGAGAATTGGAGCAAGAACTGGTTCGTACTTTAGAACTATATAAGTCGTAATACTATTTTTAATAATGTACTAAAAATATAAATGTATGTTGTGTATAAACTGACCTCAGCGGGGATCTGATTCAAATTAAAATAGGTTTTCAAATACTAGCAAAACCTTTGAGCAATCGAATGGGCCAAGTAGAAAGAGTTTAAAATCGACAAGAAGTGTCACATATGAATGCATTGCAAACTCGCTCAAATGATTCACATGAGGTATATTATTGGCTAAAGCTTTTATCAAAATACTTCAATAAAAATAAAAAACATTTCAACCATTAAAACTAATAATCATAAATGACTGAGGTCTTAACAGTTTTAAGACCCAAATCGTATGGAATGTTATTATGCGCTTTTAAATGCATCTTGGGACGTGTTCTAAAGATGTTTTTCTTTTATGCAACTCTTGGTGTTTATTAACCTTTAGCGGAATGTTCATTTATATTAGGCCGGTGCATTGTTTTTTATGGCAGATAACATCGTTAAAACGGGGTTCAAAATATTCAAACATAAAAATTACGAGGTTGTTTTTACCTTTAGTGTACATTATTTCTATGTAATGGATTTCGAATGTCGGAATGAAAGTTAAATATTTCACTAGAGGCAGTGTTAGCATACAATGATGATATTCTGCGTGTTATTAAATTTATTCAAAACATTATTTACTGTTAATTTCATTCACATATATATCTTTGGGCAACGTGGAATCTAAACAGTTAAAAGACCATAAAGCGAGTGAGTCTATATACGTTCATATTCAAAATACTCGTGAAGTTCAACTGACAATGTTTCTATCAAAATTAGATAAAATAAACGAGCGACGTGATATCCTGTACGAACAAATTTTGATCTACATACGGCCGCATAATGTTTCAATGTATAGTTCACATCTTTTCAAAGTAATCCACATGCCAGCATATTTGTAAATTTTCCAAACTTACATGGCCTTTGCGTTGATGATATACATGTACTTAAGATACAAGTGATGCATTTCTACCTTGAACTACAGCCATAACCTTTAAACTGAGGTGAACACTTACCTGGTACATTTGTATTTAAGGAATTTCTGATATATTTTCAATACTGTATTGATACTTTACGTGTACTTATTTCCTTGCCGATCTAGACACAGTATTTTCTTCAAGTTATGTTTCTTTATGCCAAAAGTTGATTTTCAAAATATGAAAATCATGCTTGCAAGTGATAATTTCATAATTGTCTATCCCCCCGTGTAATGAGTCTGGATGCTCTCGAGTGCATTGCGAGATTGTAACCAAACATCATTGCCTATTACTTGTGTCTTGTATATACCTTCTAAACCCAATAAAAACATTTGAACAACTAGCTGATCAATGGTATTGCGTAGAAATGCGTTTTTATTTAAATTTGGTAATAACATATTAACATGCAATGCAAATATCATAATACGTGTGTGTTAAAACAAGTATATTTGCTTAAAAACTGTGTAATAACGCGAGACCATGCGATGCGATGGTAAAACGAAAACCAATAGGGACATAGAGAAGCTATTCGAATCAAGGTAATATTCTTTAAACCCAAAAATGTTCAATGAGGAAAATCCGATCCCTAGTGTTATGTTATGGGGGTTAGCTATTTAGAATACTAGTATATAACTATGCAAATATTTCTTTCTCCGCAGATGAAGCAACAAGCCGTCGAAGAACAGAATGGTCAAGAATCAAACGAGAACGCAAATGAGGAGGATGAGGGCGTAAGTGAACTGAATGTAGAGGATGCCCTAGTAAACATGATCTCTCCAGTCCCTGGGGAACTCCCGCCTCCTCGACCGGCATCTTGTAGGAAGAGCGACATTTATACAGATCCAGCCATATTCAAAGAACTGGATGAGCATGTGTTCAGTGTACGTATACACTTATTTTCGAATAGTATTAGCATATTGTCTGATGTAATTTCCATTGATGTGTATATTAGCACGTCCTGGTAACCTAGATTTTATTAAAGAATATTATCATCAATCATAAACCCATTTTAAAGTAATTATATATGATTGGATTGAATATAGCAGAACGATTTACTCTTAGTTTCTAGTCTATCAGCCAGCAATTACAAATTGTCTAGCGAGTATTCTATATGTAGCTATGTAATATCCAAACGGTGTTATGTTTTTTAGATTGCTGAGGCAGAACAGGCATCGTGGACAGATTTAGTGAGCCAGTTAACCAGTTATTGTATCACCGACTTGGAGAAAGTAAGGTATGCCACGTTGCCGTACATCTGTGGCCCAACATTTATTTTGCCCTGTCCAATGATGCTGGTATCCTTCTATTGCGACCTAATGACAACTCTTCCATTTATTTTGAATGTAACAGTTTACTTGAAAAGCTGTTGCATATAGTGAAATTTGACTTGACCTACTTTCACACTTCAAAGTTTCACGAATGAACGTGGAATGAATCTGATAATATTTAATTCTGTGTATGTTTCAAATAATTCAAAATTCGTTCACAATTTATGTTTTCAATGGCTACCAAAGGTTGTCTTCATAAATTACTTTCTTGTCTTCAGCATTTACTCACTTCGAGTTTGAATAAATTTGAATGTGTGTTCTGCCTCTAGGTCTATATTCCGATGGCTGACGGTGAAAGACCTGAACGTCATTGACTTTGAAGACGACGAAGAGGATGATGATACCCCTGTGGGACTGCTCAGAGGCATCAAACTTGGTACAGAGACCTACCATGTACTCTTTATGAGACTTTGCAGGTACTAATGCTTTCAGATTTTTTTTAACCAAAAAATAATGAAAATTTTTTTGTAGGAACATAAATTACAATTAAAAAATGAAGTCGGAAAAGTTTAAAACGGATGGATCAATAAATCATATTTACATTGATACTGGATCTATTGTAAAGTCTATCAATATGCTGGGACTCGGCTTATCAGAATGGACAAGGGGTGGGTCCAAAACTATCTTCAGGGTAATCAACGTGTAATGTTGGACCTTTTTTAAAGAGTAGACCAAAAACTCTGACTGCCCGAGATCCCGGCAAGAGATCCACCAATGATAAATATTATGTATTATTTATTAATATTTCAATCTATGGAAACTAAACATTCCTAGTAATGAATCACTGCTTGTGCCATGTCTACCTATCAAATTTAATATCTATCTGTAATTTATATTTTTAGCTTCTCTGGTATTCCTTGTGTGGAGATAAAGGGACACTCGAAGAGTGTTGGATACGAGCCTGGGATGCGCATGCGCTCCGATACCTTTCAGAACACATGGAACGCTGTCCTCATCGCTGGAGATTGGAGACTGGTCCAGTGTAACTGGGGTGCTAGGTAATTGTACAATTTGTAGTAAAACATTCTCAATATGTCCTTCCTAGATAAATGTAAGAAACAAACCCAGTTCTACTGTACATGTCTTGTCCTGATATATCAGTCACGAATTGAGTAGAGGAATCGTTTTCTTATTTAAAACATACCTGCGGCAAATGAAGAAATGTATTTTCTTGACGTATTCCTTCCAGGCATTTAGTTCTTAACAAGGACATGAAGAAGACAAAACAAGAGAAGAAGACGAAAACCCAGGACAAGATCCGCTATCAATATGATGAGCACTACTTTCTCACTGACGCGGATGAATTCATCCAAGAGTTCTGGCCAGTTGACAGAGATTGGCAGCTTCTTCACAACCCAATTACCCTTGAGCAGTTTATAGATTTACCTTTTGTCAGGTACCATCTCAGTACATATTTCATAAAATTTAGTTTTTCAAATTTTATAAGTCTCTCAACTCAACTTATCGTAAAATGCAATTAGACCTTCGACTTTTAGCCCTAGTTCTCAAGCTTAGTTGATCACTAAAGCAAAACAATTCTGTGGTGTTTTACATTGAATTAATTTCTTTTTCTCAGGAGTATATTCTTCCACTACGGAATGAAGTTCGAAGGCAACAAGCATGCTGTGTTATACACTGACAGCAAAGGAGGAGTAGAGATCAAAATAAAGGTCCCCCGCATATATCTTGAGGACATTGTGTTCCATTACCAGCTCCGGTTCGCCGACAGGGAGTTCAGACAAGAGACAGAGTACAAGGGCGCTAAACTAGAGCGTTTCGTGTTTCACTCCATTGTCGATGATACAGCTTTATTCAGTGTTCATGTCCCCACAATGTCTGATTACTTCTTGGAGATTTTTGCAAACAGGATTGATGAGACGAATAAGATAGGTGATGACCCATCAGCCCAGATGATGCCTTTCAGATTGAAGTGCGCTTGTAAGTTCAAGGTTGTGTGCACGGAGCTGATGGGCAAGATGCACCCTCTCCCTAACTGCGCTTCAGGGGAGTGGGGACCCTGGAAGGGCCTTCGACATTTCAATATCCGACCAATCACCAACAGAACTGGTGTGCTTAATCAAGATAACGGGTTTGAGCTGCAATTTGAACTCCCGAGGAAACTTCATTTCCTCACAAAATTACGAGCTAATGGAGTTGATGACCATATTTTGGACAATTTTGTGAGTCACAGTGTCGTTGGAAATATCATGACCGTGAGGGCACGCATGCCTCAGCCCGGGCAGTATGGGCTGGATATATACGCCCGCAGGGAGGATGCCGCCGATTCGCATACACTGGCACACGCCTGCAAGTACCTCATCAACTGTGCTCACGTAAAAGAACCTGTTGAGCTTCCTGTGCTGAAAGTGGATCATGCAGAAAAAATGACAAAAGACAAATGGGGACCTTCTCCACAGTTCGAAAAATTTGGATTGAAAGCGTTAAGTCATAGGGATCCAAAGATCCATCTCAAAGACGCTGGTGATGTATGTATCGTTCTCGGAGTACAAAGCCCCGTTCAGCTCACATACCATCTTATCCGGGAGCCCGATGAAGACCACAGGGACCACGTTAATGTTGTCCGGGAAGACAAGAAGTCTGTCAAGTTCTTTATTAACCTATCTAAGCACGGTCACTATTTGTTCGCAGTCTATGCCAGGAAAGACGGCAGCAGGAACGGAGACCAGAGTCTTGTAAACGTCTACAATTATATGATCAGGTATGGGATCGAAGACATCAAGTCAGCCACAAAGTCAGTGCAGCTGAAAAAATCTTTCTTCAAGAGATGAAGTAGCTAAGCTAAATGAATAGCGGGAAATGTACAAGAAATATAGACAACAGACAGCCACCGAACCGGTCCCAGCCTCGTGAAACATCCGTTTGGGGAAACGGGCCATGTCCAATCGTTTGACAAAATTATCTATGCAATTAAATACACCACATGAAATTGCGTTGATTAACGTCAATTATTGACCCGATTTAAATCGCATATCGACCGATTTTGATTTTAGATTACATTTACGAATTATGGATTTGTGAGTAGTATGTACATGAAGTAGTACTACAAAGTCAGTACTGGTGCAGAATATTGATATAGATGCTTATACTGCTGATATATGTTTAATATATTATTAATATATAATTATCATTATGTTTATAGTATTATAGTATAGTACTTTGCTTTGGTTATTTTATTTCACAGCATCAAGTATGTTATATTCGTTTAATTTTTGATACACGACCTTCTGTTTATGTAAATGTTACTTTCCAGTTTTTAGCTGAAAATGCTGAATGTTCAAATTGCTTTTTAAATTTTCACTTATTCAAATTATCAATATGCAAGTGGTCAGGCCCGTAGCCAGGTTGGTTCTAGGGGTGCGACTGTACACCCCCCCCCCGGCCAACCCTTCTTTCAAAAGTATGGGGTCGAAATGATCAAATATACCCCTTGGAATGTTTTAAAAAGTGAACCCCTTAGGCAAAAGCTTGCTATGGGCCTGTTGTAGTCGTAAGAAATTAATTTTCAAAGTGTCTACCATTTGTTAAAAATTCATGAAAATGATAAAGGAGCAATTCATGACTATAACATAATAACATATATCGCTATAACGCTTTGAAAGGGACGTGAATTTATTGTTAGATGATTATCAACACTTTAATACCCAGGTCGACACAATTACTTCTGGTGTAAAATAAATTATGGTCCCCTGGGAATTATGGTCCCCTTTCTTAAAGGCCCTTACTGGCCCTGATTGTGTATAAGATAATGAGGGAAAGAGTTGTATTTAGGTCACCATATAAATCAATGGAAAGTAGGACCATAATTTGATAGGACCTCCTACCCTTTTACACCGGCCTGGGTGGATCCTATTTCCACCCATGTAGACACTATTATCGCCTATCTTACAATTGTTCATATCGATGTGAAAGGAAAAGTACACAATTCTTAATAATTAAAAAGTCAAATGCAGTCAGTAAGAAATGACCATTTCAATCAAAAATAGTCATATCCCTTTCAGAGCACTGTGCACCTTATATATGATAAAATATACCTAGAAAGACAATTTACAAATGTTACATATACATGGTATATGTTAGATTATCTTATACGTGTAGTTAAGTACCGTTTATATCTTATGAAGATGAAATAAATATATTTAAGTATATAATAATGTATATGTTCATTGATGTCCCTTAGTCTATGATAAAAGTATAGGTATATGCGATTCCATGGATATGATGTTACCGTGAAACAACGTTTCCCCAATGGTCCAAATCTATTACAAGGTGAGTCAAAAAAGGTAACCAAAACAAATGCTAATAACTCAGTCATCCAGAGTGGGTTTAATCATATTTTGCCCGACTAAACATTGTTCAATGTTCTTCATTTCTACTTAGCTCCATTTCTCCACTAGTATTTCCAATGGTCCCGATTTTATAGCCATTTTACAAAATATGCTCCAAATGCCAAAATCGCCATATGAGCCCCGAGAATTCTATCTTCAAAAATGATGAATTTCTTTTAAGCACGTAGCAATGTTCCATATGAGCAACGGTTTATCTTTGATTGCGTGCGACCTTAATCAAAATTCCCCAATTTTTCCGATGATTGAAATGTCTTCGGAAATTAATAACTTACCAAAATTGCCAACAAATATCTGGCTGTGTGTATGCTCACGTTTTGGTAGTTCGCATTTGATATTTCGTTTCATAGCGGTCCTTCACCATTTTGCCATCATTGTGACCTCTTATAATTTCTAAACTACAATATCTTTTTATTGTCAATCGAGCCATCAACGACTAACCCTACTATCACACCAAACTAGTTCTCATTACGTTCTCGAAAACGGGCTTAAACTGTGCACGAACGGATTTGACGTACTAAGAACCCACTAAGAACCGTTTGGGATCTGTTTACAAACTTCATGAAACTACTAGGACGAGTAGGTTTCTCCAGCACTTAGAGCATGCTCAAAATTTTCTGGTGATCGTCAAAATGTTGCCGAATCGGTTTTAAACTGTGTGCGAACTGAATGAACGTAGATACAACGTTCTACGGTCTGTTTACGACCAAGTTCATGGACTTTCCCGGACGGTGTGTGTGTGATTTAGAATTTTGAATCGATTCAAAATTCGATGGCGACCATACCGTTCTGTAATCAGGTCATGATGACCTTCTAGACTAAGGGACGGTTTCTACTACGTTGCACACCGACGTAGTGCGACCTGAACGAACTGAGAATGAGAGATGGACGTATTGAAGACTGTTTATGAACGAAGTAGCTAATTATTTTAGACATATATCCCGATCGCAGCCAGATTGAGCCCGTTTTACGACATTTTCGTAGGACTGGCAAGAACGGGTAAGAACTAGTTTGGTGTGATAGGGGGGTTACTGTACATACATGTACTTCCAGATTCTTGCTCAAGGACAAAGCCCTTTTCTTGAACATGGACCATGAATTTATTATGCAATTAGGCTTATGTAAGGCCAGTTCTTACAAATGACAAACTTTAGTACTCTTGCACTAGGTCCTACGCCTATGAGCATAATGACAATATTTTTTCTTTGAGAATGAATTTAGAAATTGATAACAAAAAGATCTGTGAGCCTTATTACATCTTCAAGTAGGCCTAACAATAGTGCATGTTCAATTTGAGATTGAAATTATGCCCGCCCCCACCCTTAGATGCGAGTAGAAATAATCTTGATCTACGTCATTATACTTTCAAAATTCAGTCAAAGTACATCTAGAAATATGGTTTCGAAAATTGCTTTTAATCAACTTTGAAAATTCAATTTTCTTTGTAAATGACTATGTGACTTCCAGTTCGGGGAGATTCCGCATATAGACCCCATGTTAAAAAACCACAAAAAGTGAAATATCGTTTCTTGTATTGGACAGATAACATTTTCTTTTACTTTTATATTTTAATTTGCATAACTATTAGATACTGGGAAAATTGAACTACTAAAACAGATGTAATTTAAGTTAAGGGGAACTTTCTCTGACACCCGCCATGCTATCTGACCCGAACGAGTCACCTAGTGGCGAAACTGGTAACTACCTACTCGCATCTGCATCTGCATCTGATTATCTTGGAATGAGGAAAAGGCCAAATCATAGACGTACTATTCTCAAGTATTTGGTAGTCTAACATGACTTGGCTATTCAACCTGACCAATGACGGTTGTCCATCGTGGACAAATCAGTCAGAGACATAGGACGGGACAGCCGGGCAGAGATGGACATCCAGCTAAGAGCAGTCATTTTAACAGCTTGTAAAGATATTTTGCTAGGGTTTCTGTCCGCTGAACCCATTTTTATTGAAACAAGGAACATTGGTTCTCTGAGATACTACTAGTATGATATTGATTTTGAATTAAATTCCCAATAATGCCAAATACGAAAAATAGACGCAAAAAACTACAAGTAGTTGGTCAAATAGTTTATTGTACCTAACTAAACTAAAACAATGCATTAGCTAAAAATAGTACATGTTTAGTGCTTGGCTGCAGTAGCTGAAGTGATTAGATGATCTAGACATAATTAAAAGTTCATGACCTTTGCATGAACTGCAGAACCAGATGGCAACCTCTATAATTTAAATCTATTTCAACTGAAATTAAACATAAATTTTCTAATTGCTTACACCTGTATACTATACTTGCCCGCTGAGGCCCGGGTATACTGTCATTAATAAAAAAATCAGTCCTATTCTTATCCATTTAGCTTATAAAAATCAGTCTTATTCTTATACATGTAAGTAATCTAGTAAAATTAATATACATGTATACTACGCATTAAGAACTCAGTACACTAGCGGACTTTTTAAACATTTTAACGTATTCCTGGACCTCAGCTTTCCCGTAGCCAGCTTTTACCAGGAGGGGAGCTTTTTTCCAGGGGGGGGGGAGCTTTTTCACAATTTTGGCTAAAAATTATGCGAAAAATTCTCAGAATGGTGAAAAACTGCATGAACTGCAAAAACTGAATTTCTGGCCAGGGGGGGGGAGCTTCTGCTCCCCCAGCTCCCCCTCTGGCTACGGGCCTGCTATATAGGGCTCCCCAAGAGGGGCAGTTTTAAATTTTTTAAATTGTCATGTCACATTTAAAATTTACTTGTCATATTTTGTCAGTTTCATTCCGTTTTAGTCAGTCAAAGAATTAATGCAACAAATGGTTTGTAGTGCTCCATTGTTTGATCACTGGTTAGAATAAGTCACATTTAAAAATACTTTGCATATATTTACATTCAGAACAAAGTTTCTATTTTTGTCGCTCTCAAAACACTTGTCAGTCAATTGAATGTTCAAAATCGTCACATGTAAGGATATATTTGTCACATTTGTTCATTTTTAAATACCCCAAAGTCACATTTAGTCACAATTAGGGGCCAGGTCACTGACCTTATCACATACCCCTTGAGGAGCCCCTATGCCCCTCACTTTTGAAAAAATGATTTTGTGTGGTCATGGGGCAAGACGGGCCCCGTGAGGCAAGACTGGTCGATCTATCAGAACTTTAAAACAATAGAATAAACTTGGTGGTCCGTCTTGCCCCACGTCACTCCCTTCTTACCCCGCCGTCCCCTACCAGGCTTATAAAGCTTATTTTTTCAAATATACGTGAATAGATGGAATCATTTTGTTGACCAAAAAGGTCCAAAGGTTCGGCTAAAAAGCATAGCAAATATCAATAGTATCACATTTCAACATCCCACTCATTTATTTATTTATTATTCATTTTATTTATATCAGAAAGTCGGCCCCAGCTCAGTGAGACTATAGTAGAAGTGTATTCCCCGGGATTCACTGGCGTTCTGGACGAAACACGTGGTTATTACCCACAATGCACGAAGAAAATGGCGATAACTTTATTTTGAAAAAATTACTTTCAGTTTCATCATTAAAAAGGTGCCCCTTGAATTGTTGGTATTAAGAAAACATACATGTTTTCAACATACCTGTTAATTGAGGTAAGTTATGCATTGTATATTTCATCTATAACCCTTAACGCAGTAACAGATTGATCGTTTCAATCAGTGAACAGAATTATTTTCAATTTTTATTTCAATCTTCCAAAGTTGAAAGTAGGCTACTAATATTCATTTTGTCATGTATTGAATTGCAGTTGATTGGGCAAACTAAAATCAGATTTTTTAAAATTCTCACCAGAGATGAACAATCATAAATCCTAATAGCAAATCAGGAATTAGAGGGACCTTCAACGTAGGTGGTACTTCATCGTAGTGTTGTCGCGATGTGCCATAATCGTACATCGATGCATCAGCAATTTTCAGTAGTAAACATCGATGCACATCGCTATGTACATCTAGAAAAAGCCTGAGAAAAGTGCACTGAAATATCGAACGCTATTGCACTAAAATACTGAACAGAACAAATTAATAAGAGTATGCTGGTACATCCGGGAACTTCTAGTTAAGATGAAATGAAAGTAAAGCAAATTCTTTTAGTGGTTCATTTCGACTAGCTTAAATACAGTTTTAAAGCGAAAGAATATCAGAAAACATTGGAAAATGAAATACATTTAAGACGTGAGAAAGGTAAGCGATTTGCGTCAAAATAAGATAAGAAAGGGTGATATTTAGCAAATTAAATTTTTCTTTCTTTCTATCCAGTAAGCACTTTTATGCTGCTTGATTAGTCTCTATGTACTTTTTTGACACTAATTACTGGCACATCGTTACTTTTTCACTTGTTACTTTAATGTGGCTTATTGTGGCTGGCATTTTAATGTTTATATTTCAGACTTTGTTTTTTGTTTTTAGCAACTGGTTTATTTACACTATATACACTGTCGATTCTCCTAGAATCTCTTAGAGTCTCTTATGTATTTCTGAAATTCTCTTAGGATCCTGGCATTTGTAACTGTGCCTAATCCCTTTCTCTCTCCAGCTAGAGTTCTAAGATCATATCCAGCAGGTATCTGTTCCCCACTGTCAGATCCTAATAAAATACAGTCCACTTTGTGAAGAAATTGCTCTCTGATGTCACTGTAGCGCTTGCACTGAAAAATAAAGTGTTCAACTGATTCCGGTACCATACAGTGATCACACAGGTTGGTGTTGCAGTCTGGGTTTATTTTGAACTGATGGCTATTCAGGGTAATGTGCCCAGTGATGAGATTAATGTTTTGTTTCAGACATCAATGCATCGCCAGAATCAGCTTTGGCAATGTATATCGCGATGTATCGATTAATCGCGACAACACTACTTCATCGTGCTACCCATTAGGCTTATTTTGGCCATTTTTAAAAGATGTCAGAACTAGGGGTGTTATTTCGACCATGGCCAATTATTCAATTTTCTGAGTTATGTACAGCGTCAGTAAAACCTAAAAAATAAGAAATCAAAAGATCATTATATATGCAATAATATCTGGGAAAATATATTCCTATTGTACTCACGCGGTACTAACTCATCGGGGCGTATCGAAACCAAAACGCCCCGCAAGACCATTAATTTGAATCAATGATTGTGAGTCTCACAGTACACCTTTTTTCTTCAAACTTGTTCCATTAAAACCTTCACAGAAATACCTTTCACTCGAGACATTGCTTTTGTGTACAGAGTCGCTCGTTTTAGCGGCGTTTTGGTCCCCAGATGTGAGAAGATGCAAATCTTCAGAGATATCAACCAAAAGCCTCGATATATCGCCAGTTCTTTTATTATTCTCCCCTATATTTTGCACAAGGACTCCCATTGCAACCCTCCATCTCTGCATCAACATATTTATTACATTAAACGCAGCAATTTCCAATAGTCCTACGTATCTGTTCGAAATTACAATGATATTTGGACAGACAGGAGCCTGGAAAAAGATTTGGTGTCTCATCTTGAGGAATATTTATTGAGCTACTGATCCTACTACAAAACAATCTTGCTGGAATCTATGTATGTAAATACATCATATTTGATTGTGATTGTGTTTTACCATCATGTATTAATAAATTAAGATTTCATTGATTGGAGATTTCGATTTATTTTTGAAATTTCCCAAAACACGGAGTCAAAACACGGAGGACTGGATAGATATAGTAAATAACACAGATGAAGAGAATGTTCTGGCGAAACAAGAATCCAAATTTTGAGAAGATGGGATACAATAATTAAAAAATATAGTTTCTTTTTTTTATTTCCCGAATTTTTCAAAAATTAGCTCATCTTGGTGACTATAACTTGCACAGCTGTATTGAATAGAGTCTTCTTGTATTCCATCAGCCTCAATTTTAAAGTATCTTATTTTTAATATTATCTCATTGTTTTTTGTCGACTGCTAAGATCCAACCATAAATTATCCATTAGGTCTTAAAGTCAATGTTAAATAGCCCCATGATAAAAAAACATAATGAAGTAACCCCTTACGTCGAAGTTTGATGGAGGGCCCAAAAATAGATCCTCATGCAATTTCTCAAATTCTCAAATTGTACGATCTAAAAAACAAACAAAAAATCTCATTTTGCATAGATAGCCTATTCATTAAATTATCTTCTCAAATTTTTAATACTTTGCAGACCACTGTTTAGTGTTTATTATATGTCTGACATCATTGCATATTCTAGGTGGCCCAGATTAAAGATGGCTAATGGTGGTATGAGTACTGCTGAGATAGAAGCTGGTATTAAGGGTATGCTAAATATGTCATTTCTTCAAAAAACTGCAGAAGAGAGACAGATCTCAAATTCGAAAGAAGGAGAGCTGAAAATAACCATTAGAAATGAAAAGAAAGGGAAATCAAGACAACAACAAGGTAGCAAAGAATCACCTCCAGAAAAATCTGAAATTGAATCCAATAATTCATCATCTAAAAAAGGAAATGTTAAACGGGACAGTAAAATAAGTAAGAAGAAAATCAAGGAAAGTCAATCTTCTAAAGTATCTAAAACTTTAGATGAAGCACAGCCAATAGTAGAACAGATAGACCTGGTTACACAAGCCACACAGCCATGTGATGATCTTAAACAGATGGGTGACCCTAGAAACATGACAACACCCCAAAATAGTTTTAAAAGTGAGCAGCCAAAACAAAAGAAGAAACATACCAATAAGAATCGATCAGGAAATGGACCTAAAGACTCTAAAAAGGAGACTGGAAATGTAACCCCTGCTTCTAACAAAAAACCAAGTCTAGAAATATATAGACCTAAGTCATATAAAAACAATGCTACAGGTTTACAATTACAGACCAGGGATGATACACAGGATCAGAACCCAAGACGGGGTCAACAAAGTCCAGAACCCAATAAGACCACAGGACAGACACAGAAAGACACCCCTGGTAAGTTTCCTAATTTTAAACGTACTAGTTCAAAACTCATTAGTTTTTTTTGATGTGGGGCTGAACCATGTTTTAATGTATCATACCACCAAGCACCAAATTACAATTTTGCTGAATTGAACAGTACCTCGCTCAAATTAGAATGAGTCACAGATTTTGGAAACCATAATTTATCTAAATATCTCATAGCTACTCACCTATACTTGAATGACATTTCCTGATTTCAAAACATATAATTGCATTGTCAAACTGCTGAAACTAACTAACGTTTAACCTATCTCTTAGGATCTATCGGAGTTACTTTATAATCCAATGAGTTTGATGTTAAGTTATTATGTTATTAAATTTTGCAAGCAGGGAAGAGCATTGGCAAAGAGGACCAAGCCACACAAGAAGAGCTAATGGATCTCCAAGAACAGTTTATATTCCCTTTGAAGAAGGTAAGAATAAATTCTTTTCTTTCAAAGTTTAAATATATTGTAGTATTCCTTCAGAAAATCTCAATACTTAAATATAAGAACAATTCAGCTTATTAAATCATGGATTCTAATATTGGCTTTTTAAATTTCATGTACAAAAATATGTGTATGTTAAATCAAATTAAATTTTTCCATTTCCATAGACTGGGAATTATCAAGATAATAACTATGATAAATTTACCTCCAGAAATCATTGAAGTTTCCCAAGGCACGTTTTTTCTGTCGTATTTGTGACTACCATTGTGACACAGTAGAGATATCAAAAAGACACTACAAGGACAATAGGCACATACGGCTTATTGAGGTAATTATTCAAATTTTGTTAGCGAATTATAGGTCGATCTATATATTGTCTGCTTGGCATATATTAAAACTGCATGATGATAAGCTTATATTTACCCTTGCTTCTTAGTTAAAGAGAGGAGATGCATTGTTGAAGAGCCTTCCTAAGCCATGTGCCACCCACATAGCCTGTCTGGATGAGCTCATAGATGAAGTCTACAATACACAGAGCCTTGGAGAAGAGTGTGTCAAATCCAGACTAGAATATTTGGATGCACTAAAGGTCTATCTCAGGCAGAAACTACCAGGTATTGTTAAGATATCGTCAGATATTGTCATATTGTCTGATAACGTCAGAGTAAAACTGACTTTTCCTTGTTTTTTCCTTGTCTTTTCCTTACTTTAATTGTCAACAGGTCCAAGTCAGACCAATATATATTTTGTACTCGACTGATATACAGCTTAGAGAAATAAAAATAATTTTGCAATTATAAATATTACAATTATAGATTCTTGTGTATTATTTTCTCAGAAATACTAAACCACCAATCAGGCTAAAGCCACAATATCATATTGTTGTCCAGGATTAAAATCTCCTATTCCTCCCCTCTTATTGAATGCCATCTTAATTCACATTCATAGCATTAGAGTTGGAAGTGTATGGTTCAACAGTGAGTGGGTTTGGCTTGAAGAATAGTGATGTAAATGTAGATGTAGTATTACAACAGTCTGACAACCCTGCATACATACTGACTACCATACACGAGATGCTCAGGGATAATGAGAGTGAGTGTTTTACTTTATATCTCTTATTATTAAGTAGGCTTGAGTTGGAGATAGTTTTTGCATAATTGGGAAGTTTTTTCTTAAACCCTATAATATTCCATGGTTTGTGAAGTTGTTTGTCTCTTTCATTTGAAGATTTGTTGATTGAATAGTTTCTTAAAATATGATGAATTTCAAACAACTTCTTCGAATTTAGGCTCAATTGATTTAATGAAATCTGAATATATTAGTGTTTACTTTTAATAGTTTTTCAATGTAAGAACCCAGAAACTTTCCATGTATTGTTACATTGCCACAATTATCACATTGGCATTCAGGTCATTGCCCAATAGACTACCCCTTTTTCCAAGTCCTTTGCCAAAAGTGATTGTCCAGGATGCTATCATTGAGCTTTAAAGCCTAATTTATATATTTACAGAGAAAGCCTAGTTACAAGGTAATGCTTCAAATGGAGAAACCATATAAAATTGTAACTAATTGCTGAAAATGACTTTGTTTATTTGTTGTTAGATTGTTACGACTCCATCCAAAGTGACTTCTCCGCCAAGGTCCCTTGCATCACATTCAGGGAGAGGTCCAGCAAGCTTTCCTTCCAGATCTGTGTGAACAACGTGTCTGCCCACCTCACCACAAAGTTGCTGCAGCTCTATAGTAACATGGACCCCAGAGTCAAGAAGCTGGGTGTGGCTTTTAGATATTGGGGACAGGTAAGCATTGAGCAAGCACTTTTAGTAATCAGGGGGTCATTAACAGAACTTTCGTAAAGTTACGAATTCGCAAGTCAATTGTTAATTTTACGAATTTGGTAAATGTACATTATCAGAACTTTCGTAAAGTTACGAACGATTCGCAAAGTTACGAAAAAATGACGTCACGTATGCTTTCGTTCGTAACTTTAATAGCACCTCAGACCCTTTCATAACTTTGCGAATGGCACATTTCTCATCCAATTCTTATGTAAGGTATACAGGTTGGCAAAAAGAAAATGTTCTCTATATGCATGCTGAGTTTCAAGCTAAAATATCTACCTATTCTTACATGATAAGCAAATATGTTCCTGAGCTGGAAATCTTTGAAATCGCGGAGACAGGTTTGATCACAGCGCGCAATGATATCAAATGACATCATATTTTATTTGTGCTAAATAATGATATAAGATGACGTCACAATTTGAAATTCATTTACGAACGATAAAACTAATGAATGACTTACGAAAGTGTTCTGTTAATGGCCAATTCGTAACTTTATGAATTCGTAAATCGAATTACGAATTCGTAACTTTGCGAAAGTTCTGTTAATGACCCCCAGGTTAATCATCAGGCAAAATATTCAAGGAAAATGCAATAGTAACTGAGATGTCAAATGAGGACACCCACCAGTGGCTACCACTATAATCGTATGATAAAAATCACTGTTAATGGACATCATTTTAATAAAGAATGCTCGTTTATGTTAAGATTATTAAGTACATGTCATGCCATAGAATATCATAGCCAGAGGTACTTAAGCAAGATGCTATTTGTTTTCAGTTGTGTGAGATTGACAGGCAGCACGAGGGAACTCTTCCATCATATAGTTTCAATCTGATGTTAGTTTATTATTTACAACAATGTCAGCCCCCTATACTACCAAGTCTGGATCAGTTAGCAGCGGTAAGAACAATTTAACTAAATATTAGAGGTTATTATGAATATAAGGAGAGGAACAGATTACTAAAATCCAATATAATTCTTTAAGGGCTCTTAAGATATGTCTTGGAGGTATGCTATTTGCTATCTATGATTGCTGGTTGTTGGGGGAAATGTCATATATGCTATTTGTTAAATCTGTTCATATAATTGTTGTAAGTATTGTATTCATTATTATCTTTTATGAAGAGTTAAGTACTCTACAATATACATATATTGAAAATATACAATTGCATTAACTGGGTGTCACATTTTCTCCAGATGGTGCCTAAAAATATGAAAGGAAATGTGTACACTCATATATTTGAGGATGATCTCGTAAGTATTTATAAATCTTCTATATATTAATAGTTGTGGTAAATTGTTTAAGTTGAATGTCTTAACCAGCCAAGTTGTGTTTGCTCATTGCACATTATACACAAGCATCGATTGTCTGTTTGAATACTATGTAATACATGTCATTTTCCCAAACAAAAGTGTCACACATCATAATGGTATTGTATTTCATAAGTACATGATGTTCATCCTCTATGCCTTGGGTGTAAACTACACATTGCTGTCAATTGGCAAGCACTTGTATTTCCCCATTTTGATCTTGATTGGAGTTACACAACATTATAGCCATGTAAACACTCTCTGGTCTGCTTTAAATATGGTTGACAGTTGCAAAACTGTATCTACTTCCAGCAAATGGACTGGACAACCAGTAATACATTTAGTGTGGGAGAGTTATGGCTGGGTCTGCTAGAGTTCTACAGTGTTACCTATGAAATGACTAACTACATCATCAGCCTACGGGGAAATAATTTACTAAGACGAGAAGAAAAGAGATGGAACAGTAAAAAGATTGCAATTGAAGGTACATTTTTGGAAGTGGGTTTAAAATCATGTAATGCTTGTTTTTATATCTCTGTCAATCTTGTACATTGTATGATTGGTCAAACCCTTCATGCATAGGTGTTTTCGTATAAATTCTTAACAGACAAAAGAACAGTCTTTAAAAAACAGAATAAAGAAACAGAAATAAAGACCATCTAATATATCTATGTGTATTTCAGATCCATTTGCTACAAAGCGTAACATCACACGATCAGTAAGCCATTCACAGCTTTATGAATACATAGTTGATAGAATAAGGGCCACATATAAATACTTCAGTATCCCCCAAACCAGGAAGGGACCATTGTTCACAAAGGTAGACAAAACCATGTCCAAAAGTGGCCCTAGAAATAAAGCAAAAAAGACTGAAGCTAAGATTGAAGACTTAGTTAAGAGTGATGATGTTGTGATAGAATCTGATGAGATCATTGATGATAATGAAGAGATTGTTGATACCATTGATAGACTTGTTACAGATGAGGATGACATAGAAAGAAATACACACAGTGATGTTCCAATTGCAGATGAAGATCTAGATTCACTTGTAGAATTGATTGATGACACGAATTTAAATGATAGTGTTATAAATCAACATATAGATACTACTAGTATAGAGGATACAGTCAATAGCAATTGTACCCAAACAATAAATGATGAAGAACTAAGACGTTTTGCAGGAAATCTAGTTATAAATGTAATATCAGGTGCAATAGCAACTCTCAAGTCAGTAGATGATTCTACATCAACAAGGGAGGCAGTCCAACAGCCACCAACATGCAAAACTGCTAAGAAATCTACAACCTCACAAGGTGGTGATAATGAACAATTAGAGCCATTCTTGCATTTAGAAAATGATGAAGAATTCATAGAATCTGCAGTGAAATATGGCATATACAGGGCCAGGATAGTAGGCAGGCTTAAGCGGAGTGACTATGCTTTCCTTTTCAAGACAGAGACACTCACCGATGGAACGGTGAGTCTAACTTACAGATGATAATGTACACATTCAATCCCACCTTAGGTTTTAATAAGTTTAGGTTTCATATATAGCGATTTGTGCATTCATTCTTTAATACTAAAACCCAAATAAAGATAACGGTTGAATCCTTGATTCACAACAAGTATTTGTCATTAAGTTATATGATGAGCCAACAAGTACCTTAAGTGTTTTCTTCCTATTTCCAGGGTCCAGCAATTATATGTAGCATATGTGGGAAAGAAGGACACTTAAAGAAGATGTGCCCTGATGAAACACTGCCTGCCTTGCTGCCTTTACCAGTTCCTGGGAAGACCTATATGCAAAATCTCGGTGCTGCGCTGCATCAACTGGCATGTAAGTTAACTAATTTACCATCATGGAGACTTGTGCCATTTGAGGCATTTTTAAGCAATAGTAGATTTTCTGGAATATGAGCAACCATGTTTAGTTGCAGAATTTACAAATGAGTTAAAATCACTGTTTTGAGCTATATTTTTGAATAATTATTTTTAAACAAATAGTGAAAAGGTCCATTGATTGAAAAATTTCCTTATTCCACAAGATGAATACAGCCTTTTGAAAGTCAAAGACTGCAATAGATTCTTGGTTTTCTTTCTAATAGTTGAAACAATGCCCACAGAGCAAGATGATCAAAGAAGAGAGCAGATTCTGTTAGAGATAGAAGAATTTGTGAAAGAGCTCCACCCTGATGCCTCTCTATCTTTGTTCGGTTCTTCCTGTAATGGGTTTGGCTTTCGTACAAGTGACCTTGACATCTGTATGACATTGGGACCTAAGACTTCAGAGGTATGACAGATTTATTCCTCAATCCTGCTTTGGTAGTATGCATGCTATTTTGATATTAAACTCATGGGGCATCATAAGAAATCGAACCAACTGATCAAAATTGAATTGTGGACTGGTTGTCAAATTGGAATGCGAAATAATCAGCTTGCCCTGATCAAAATTGTTTGATTGAATAGTAACATGTCATCTTATGAGCCAATAGTATAGTCCTTTAACTTCTGTTTTTGCTTTTAGGACCTTGATTGTGTTGATATCATAGAGAAGTTGGCCACTAAGCTGAGACAGTGCAAGGGTCTCTACCAGGTGGTACCTATCACAACAGCCAAGGTGCCTATAGTTAAGTTCAAACACAGACGCAGCCAACTAGAGGGTGACATTAGTCTCTATAATACACTGGTAGGTAGCAGTAGTTGCTGAAGTAAATGTAACAGTTTAGTACACATTTTGACTATATGCTATTGTTATATATATGAGAGTTATGTAATTGGAAGCTTCTATGTCACCACTAGAAAGTGGTATTTTGTTATAGTCTCCAACTTTTTTGTGGATTGTGTTTGGCAACTGTAATGAATAGTGGATGGTGACGTTTTGATTTGATATGTTAAAATTATCTGTACCCTGTAGCCCTGTACAGAAGCCCATTATCAATTTCCTGTGGAGCATAAAATGCAGCTGATCACTTCAAAATGGTGGCGATTTTTTCAGCTTTTTCTGGTCGTACCTCAACAAGCATTCCACAAATTTGCTTGAAATTGTGCAAATACCCTAATTTAAAGGTTAAAAATGGAAAATTGACTTATATTTCATTCCCTCTGGTCAGGGCTTGCATTAACGGCGTCCCTTACATGTAAGTGACGCAAAAAAAAATTGTAGGACGGAAAAATAAAAAATATTTCTGTTTTTGGGACGGAAAAAAATTGAGTCAAAACTTTGAACATTTTTTGAAAATCTTGAAAATCTCAATAGTTGATCATGTTTGACTTCTTTGAGATGTATATTAAGGTCAAAATATGTGAGATTTACAACTTTATTTTGAGTAAAAAAGAAAAAGAATGCAGAAAAACGAACTATTGTAATGGGCGATAATAGGTTATCAGTTTGCATGTGACATATTTTTCTCACTGAAAAGCTGATATGAAACCTTCAAAATGAGTTCAATTGTACAAATGATGCGTACTTACCTAGGTGAAGTAGTCTATTTGTGATTATATAACGTCAAAATGAGACCCTATCTGTTGCAAGACTAACGCCTGGCGTAACCGTCACCATGTTATTCAGTGTTTTTTAAGTAGCGCAAGGATCCTGCCATGACCGTGGTAATGTTATCGTGAAAGCCTGGTATAACCGCGACAATGCTGTATTATATTAAAATGCCTGCCATGACCGTGGTAGTGTAATCGTGTAAGCCTGTCGCGACCGTAACCTTTATATGACATTAATGACCTTTATGTTCGCCCGTTGCTGTTTGTATTTTTTATGGATAAATCTTATTTATTGATCATTATAGAAAGTATATGCTTTCGAATCAAAGCTCCTTGAATGAGAGTAGAGATATAGTTTGTTAGCAAATTATTTATGAGTAAAAATTATAGGTTTTCGTTGTGAAATTAATACACATTTTTCGTAGTCTTTATTTACATCTTTAAGGTAGTTAAACACGAAGAAAAATTGTCATTACGGTGTTCTCATGCTACTTTAACATTCTGACGGTCATGACAGGCCTTTCAATCATTATTACGGTCATATAATATATACGGCAATATAACATAACATTGTCACGGTCATGGCAGGCTTTACAAGCATTGTCACGGTCATGACAGGCCTTGCAATATAATATAGCATTACCACGGTCACGACAGGCCTTGAAATATAATATAGCATTGTCACGGTCATGACAGGCCTTGCAAGCATTGTCACGGTCATGACAGGCCTTGCAATATAATATAGCATTACCACGGTCACGACAGGCCTTGTAATATAATATAGCATTGTCACGGTCATGACAGGCCTTGCAAGCATTGTCACGGTCATGACAGGCCTTGCAATATAATATAGCATTACCACGGTCGCGACAGGCCTTGTAATATAATATAGCATTGTCACGGTCATGACAGGCCTTGCAAGCATTGTCACGGTCATGACAGGCCTTACAAGCATTGTCACGGTCATATCAGGCTTCAGCATTAGCACAGTCTTGACAGGCATTACAACCATATTCATTACAGGCCTTGCAATATAATATAGCATTGTCCCGGTCATGACAGGCCTTGCAACCATTGTCACGGTCATACGGGGCTTTAACATTACCACGGTCATGACAGGCCTTGCAATATAATATAGCATTACCACGGTCATGACAGGCCTTGCAATATAATACAGCGTTGTCACGGTTATACCAGGCTTACAAAATAACACTGCCACGGTCATGGCAGGATCCTTGCGCTACTTAAAAAACACCGAATAACATGGTGACGGTTACACCAGGCGTTAGTCTTGCAATAGATAGCATGTGGTCAAAATGGTCTAATTTATGATATAAATCAGAGGATTCTGATCATGTAGAAAATGTAGTGATACACTAAATTACTGAGCGTCAGACAAATTCATACTAAAAAATGTTCTTATTTTTTCAAGCAGTTGTTCAGTGCAAACAGCAAGTATAAAGATAATCACAGTATAATAGTACTTACTATAACAGGCTGGAGGTTACATAACATAAGTGAATTGAATATAAAGAACATGTTTAAATCACAGGGCACGAATGGCAACATTTTGAAAACACATAAGGCATGTAAGATCAAGTCATGCACATTCCAAAATAGCCCATTATAGCTAATTTAGCTAATTAAGCTTATATATTGGAGGACACACTTTTTTCGGTCGGGACTCACTTTTTAAAAAAATTTCCTTCATTGGGACTCACATTTTTCAGAGCCTAATGCAAGCGCTGCCTCTGGTAGATAATATAAATTTTACTGCTATAATCCTGAAATTAAATTAATATATTAATGATAAATAGTTCTGCTATTTCATCCTAGGCTCAACACAATACAGATATGCTGAGGATGTATAGTGAAATAGACTCCAGAGTGCGGATTCTTGGCTACTGCCTTAAACACTTTGCTAAGGTAATCAGTGTCAGATAATTAAGGATTTAAGCCCTGGACTGTGTTTGCTGAATCATACCATGAAGGTGTTGTTTCCAAATCTATGCATGACCGTGCAGTGGGAATGCAAAGTTTAGGAAACAACGTATGAGTGGAATGAAGCAGCTATAATGCGTCTTGGGCTTAAATTCCTTTCACACATTGCAAATTATTTTCTACAAAATCACCTAAAAGATACAAAATCACTAAAAGAACATTTTTTTAATGAAACTTGTTGCAAGGGTCAAGTACATGTATTGGCAAATCAATTTCAATATCCTTACTTTGACAACTATACAAAACAAATTTGTTATTAATTATTTCATACACTGCTGTCATGAGAAATACTGTGTTTGGATTGGCTGGAATCGGATACACCTTGCCTAGTTATGTGTGAATTCACGCACACTAGTTTCATGAGTTTTGATTAAGGTTTTTGCTAATATAAGACTCAAAAGTCACATTAACTAACATTGTAAAAAATGATTTTTAGTCCATTTTCAGCTGGTTGTTTTGAACATCAATTATCAGTATTCAAGCTATCTTGTGCATGAATCATTAATTGTTCTGAATTATGATGTTCCAGATCTGTGATATAGGAGATGCATCTCGGGGTAGTTTATCTTCATACGCCTACATACTGATGCTGTTGTATTTCCTACAACAACGCAAACCCGCTGTGATTCCAGTCCTTCAAGAGGTAAATACAGCTTTGGTATTCTTATATACAACCTGTTTAAATGGAACACCCTTGGTTCCTCTAAAAAGTGTTCTACTTGGGAGGTGTTCCTATTAAAGGTTCATTTAACATTAAGTCAGTTGGTCTTGGGTCTCTGAAAAGTGTTCCACGAATACTTATACTCGTAGATGTGCTCAGCTTTACAAGTTTCACTGTACTGTACAATATGAAATATGTATGAGGTGTGTATGAACATTTTGTCTGAATGTCCATTCACTAACATGTTTTCACAGCCTTTGAATGTTACTGCAAACCATGCTTTTTTACTGAGAGCTAATCCCAGTAATATTTACCTCAAAGAAAATTTCATGTAGAAAGATATATGCAGATTTTCTTAAATTTTCCGCTTTAAACGTAATTTCCATGGAATTCTATATGATTGATGAAATGAGCTTTGTTGATTTTCACATATAACTGTTCACTGTTTCAGATGTACGAGGGTCCAGATAAACCAGAAACACTAGTAGATGGCTGGAATGCTTGGTTCTGTCCAGATGGAAACTTACTGGTAAGGAGTTAACATACACTCAACATGTATCATTGTACAATATGACTTAAATTAATAACTTTGCAAGAGTTATATCAAATTTCCATAAGTTACCAAAAATTTGCGGCACCAATTACAACCTGCCATTGCTCAGGCACAATGATATCATTAGTTTTTCCTCTTGCGAACCTTTTTCTTTAAAATTCAACATAACAAAAATAAACAAACTCATGATGAAGAAGTTTTGTACAGTGTACAATATTTTCAGACCAAATTGTGGCCTGACTGTGGCAAGAATAAAGAAAGCGTAGCTGAACTCTGGATTGGGTTTCTGCGCTTCTACACAGAAGTATTCAACTTTAAAGACTATGTTATCAGTATCAGAAGTATAAAGCCTTTATCGTGCCTCGAGAAACTATGGAATGGCAAATGCATTGCAATAGAAGGTATAGTTTTTGTGCTATTAATAAGATCTTTACCATGCCACCTGTTGAATGTTATTATCCCACTGAATGAAGTCTGGTTGGGATATAGAGAAGCTGTTGTCCAACCATTTGTAAGTCTGTCCATCCATTGTTTAGTCCAGATTTTATAAGCTATGTTGTATGGGCAAAGGACCTCTGCTCGAGAATGACTTTCCAGACCTCTCAATTCAAAATGGCCACCAGTTTTATTAAAAATGTAATCTTTGATAAGTAACTCAATACCAGTTGATGGATTTGCATGCTGATGCCTTATGGAGATAGGAATTATCAAAATGAATGCTGAATTTTTCAGGATCTAGGAATATTATTAATTTTCCAGATAACACAATTGGCACTTACTAGATTGCTCCAAATTTTGTGTGCTTAAATACCTTTAGGTCAATTAGACCTCTGCTCAAGAAGAATTTGATATAGCCATCATTTCATCATGGGTGTAGATCATTTTGCCAAAAGAGATGAAATTTACTCTACTACTTTCATGTTATTTCTGTCATGTACTTGTAATTTGTCAAAAATGACTATGGATTTAATAATATATGTTTTTTGAAAAGTCCTTCCAAAATGTAATTAAAACATTATTATTATATGCCCAGAATGGCAATCTTTGAAAAATCAAAAAAACATTTTCTGTCATATTATTTAAAGCTTAAGCTTTATATGACACTTTGTGACATTATGATTATAGCTATGATAATGTAATGTAAGATATTTCCATTTGATATGAGAAGTTAAAATATCTGTGTGACTTCAGATATAGACCTGATTGTATGATCCTTGTACCAAATATGTATAAGTACATTAGATTCACATTCACTACTCCACCTTCAATTCTACCTGTGAGAAAGCTATGAGAAAAACTCCCTATACAATAGCAAATCCTAATAAACAAAATTTTATCACTCTATTTTGATCAATTTATTATAAAAATACCCGAAATTGTAGTATTGTCACCCTTTTGCAAAATCTTCACCCATGATGTGACATCAGAAGTAATTTTCAAGTTTCACTGGTGATCCACTTGATTACGCTGTTACCAAAACGGTTCGTTTTGGTAACAAAATGTCGGAACATCGAAGGTACAACTTTTCTCTTTTCCTCATTTCACGCATTGTAGGCAGAATTCCCAAGACATTTTTTAACACAAACGTGTATCAGTATCATATGATACACGTTTGTGAGAAAAAACGTCTTGGGGATTCTGCCTACAATGCGTGAAATAAGGAAAAAAAAAATTTGTACCTTCGACGTTCGGACATTTTGTTACCAAAACGAACCGTTTCGGTAACCAGCGTAATCGAGTGGATCACCAGTGAAGTTTGTAGGGATATAGAAAAGCTGTCTGTCCATTCATTCATCCCTTGTCTGTGTGTTCTGGCAATAACTCAAATACCAGTTGACAGATTTGGTTCAAACTTTATAGCCTTATGGGTGTAGGAGCTCTGTGCAAGAAGAAATATTTAATATGGCTGCTCTGCAGACCTCCCCCCTAACTGTTAAAGCGTTCAAAATTCTTGATTATTTCCCTCAATGTTCATGCAATGATAATTTCTAACTTTCATTCATTTTAGATCCATTCGACCTGAATCATAATCTGGGTGCAGGTGTATCACGCAAAAGTAAGTATATGAAATAATCATTGGAATCAGTATGTGCAATAATCATTGGAATCAGTATATGCAATTATCATTGGAATCAGAATATGCAATAATCTTCAAAATCAGTATATGCAATAATCATTGGAATCAATATATGCAATAATCATTGGAATCAGTATATGCAATAATCTTCAAAATCAGTATATGCAATAATCATTGGAATCAGTATATGCAATAATCATTGGAATCAGTATATGCAATAATCTTTGAAATCAGTACATGTATATACCATTGATGAACAATACCCTGAGCAAAGATCTTATTTATTCAACTTCTCGTGGTAAACTGTTATTTACTTGATCAAAGCTCCATAGTGTAGATCAAACGAATCTGAAGTTGACTAATTGACCACAAATTATGAATTAAGCTAGTATTTATATGAAAACGTCAATCTTTCTGCCAAAGTAGTAGATCACAAACTTGTATATTCTCATTTGCTAAAATCCCAGTCCAAATCCATCACTTGTTATCGAGAAATTGCTTGTTTTCCTCGAAACGCTCTGTCGATTTTGGACACAATTTTAGAAACACTCTTACCATTTTGTATTGATAATTTTAGATTATTAGAGAAAAGTTCAGAATCGAATCTATCTCTCAAAAACGTGTTGTACTTGCTAGGCAAATTGAAACTTCCCAACCAGGTGTTGCTACACGTGCAACAATCAGGCTGAAGCCTACATTAGATGATTTTATGCCTACATGTGTGTACATAACGAAGTGTAATAAAAGGAATTGCAATCTAGTAACTAAATAATTGGTTCTTATATCTATTTCAGTGAATACATTTATCCAAAAGGCATTCATCAAAGGTCGACACATCTTTGGTATACCTGTGGACACCCTACCAAGAAACTACAGCAACCTTCTGGTAAACAAACTTTTTAGAATTCATCATTTTAAAATTGTTCTTGACAGCATGCACATTTAGATGCTCATGGTGTTCATGAAATGTCCCCTTCTCAAAGTTATTGTAATAGAGTTCTGGACATGTTTTATTTATAACTAACTAATTCAATACCTATCTACTTTAATACTTATTTATTAGTTATTAAGGATTTAAGCCCTGGTGCATTGTGGACTGAATCATTCCTCAAAAAGGTGTAGTTTCAAAGTTTCAATTTCAATCTGTAGAGTCAAGTTGTCACCTTGACAACCATTGAACAAATTACATTGTGTGCTTTTTAATAATAAAATACAGTGCAGTTATATGAAATACTGTGTTCTGATTGGCTGAAATCAGGCACACCTTGCCAAGTTATGTATGAATTGTTTTTTATTATTTGATTGCTACAATAGACTACAAAGAATAAATCAAAATGTATTTTTCTTTGCAGGATTATCTGTTTGATCCCAAGCTGCTAACTGATGGTGCACCCCCAAATGACAGAGGCTGTAGAATATGCTCAAAGATTGGCCACTTTGCTAAAGACTGTCCTGTTGTGCAGAACAGAAAAGAAAGGTGAGAGAAACTTGTCTAGATTGTTCATTGGGCCTTGGTGGGAGTGTTCAAATGTAAATTGAACCTACATATATTGAAAAATAAATTGAAACCTTGAATTAATAGGAGGTTTGCTTATAGCTTAGAGATCTCGTTGAAATCTTGTTTTTAATGAGATTTTAAGAGATCTGCATTTAAAAATACAGTATTAAAACCAACATTTTTTTGTTTAAGTGGCCTTTTAATTCTGCCTGTAATTTTCTATTCAAACAGCTTTGATTGGCATGGTTATTTACGTTTGTTCGAATTTCCATGATTTTCACATTTTTTGAAAAAGGTGGGGCTAATTACCCATTGACACAATGTTAAAAAAATCTTTAAAAGTTTATTTACTCTTAAGGTTCACAATTTTAATATTAAATTCACAATCCACATGTCAACAAGATCATAGAGTTACTTTTCAAACGTTTTACATAAATTCAAGTGGAAATCAAGAAATTAAGTGACTTTTACCAATTGTCTATATATTATGAATAGTATTCCGACCCTACCAACACATATGCTATTTAGCAAATGGTCAACTGTATGTCCACAGGGTTGATCGGCTCAAGACATGCCTCATTGTCTTTAATTTACATCCTTTCAAGTTGTGGCCTGATCCTTAGTCTATTACTTTGATGCCAGCTAGCCTCATTTGGAAATAATCATTACAGAGGATTGGCTTATACTTTCCACCATTAGGGTCCATTGATTGAATCATACCATCACTGTCTGGGCAATTAAAGAAAACCATAGATTGACGACCTTTCACTGCATGAGTGGTGTCATTGGGGACAGTCACTCTGTGTATCTGGAATATGTTATAGACAGTAAGGTCTTACATACTTAGATTGTTAGAGGCACTGGGAACCACTGTATTTTAATCTGTGGGTTGATTTATAGGATAACATTATTTACAAAAATGATGTAGGAAAACCTTTGCTTCTTCAATGGTTTGCAAAAATGCTTGTTGATCACATTCATTGAAAGTTTACTCACTGTTGACTTCAGTTTGTCATCTGTCCAGCGCTGCATCATGTCACCAAGATTTACTACAATCGTGCCCGGTATCGGTGTGGCAGGCACAAAATCCCCATCTCTGTTCATGACCTCAAGGCCCCCAATGTTATCTTGGAATACTAATGTCAGTGAGCCATAGTCTGAGTGCTGTCCACATCTTGTCTGGTCAGGTTGGATGGTATAGCCTTTGGGTAATGGGAAGTAGTTCAGTGTACGCAGAGTGTTCTGACTGACTTTGTCATTATTGTGGTGTTTGGTGAATGTATCCCTGGGCTGTAAATTTAATGAAAAACTAGCATACTCATATGTGACTGTATTCTGCTTATAATTCTTATCGAAGTGCAGTTTTCTCACTGGTTGTTTTATGGCTCATTTCAACAGGTGAACATTTTTCACAAACCTAATTTTCTTACTTAGAAATTTTTTTCCAGATTTTTGAATGCAAGTGGATTTGGATTTTTACAGGTTTCCTATAAGGCATGAGAAGTTCTATCCTCTGTGTTATAATTGGACATAATTATAAACTTTAAATCTCTTGATTTTGTCAATATTTATTACATGTACTTATTATTTTGTAGATCTAATAGATTTTTCTCTTACCCATTTCATTCCTATGGCTATCACTTCAAGAATGCGTTTATTCAACTCACAACACTTTTCCATAATATTGAGGTTTTCTGTCTTAAAGCTTGGGGAGTCATCCTCAGGCCACTCCTAGAAAATACAAGTTAAAAATGACAAGGCAAAAATTCAAGCCATCTTTTAAGCAGGGGATACAGAAATATTAGAATATTTCATGAATGTAAGAGTTAAAGTGATGACTTTATATGACAATATGACCTTATATGGCACTTATATATATAGCAACATGACCTTACATGGCAATATGACTTTTATGGTAATATGACTGTATATGGCAATATGACCTTATATGGCAATATGACCTTATATGGCAATATTTAATTCACTTACCCCATTCCAATGCATGTAAGCGTTGAAACATTCCTTCAAGTCTTCAGCTTTACTTGTCGCATCAGTGCTGCAACCATAATCATATATGTCAATCATGCATCTAGAATATTAGGCATCCCCTTAAGCTTATTATTTCATTCATGAATTTTGATTTGGTCATTTTAATCAGATTTTAAATACAAACGTTTAGATGTACTTACTGTTCATGAAGTATATAACCATGGTACATATCCTTGCTGCCTTCGCCTGTGCCAACTAGATATTTCTTCTTTGTTTCTGCAGGTAAATTAAAGAATGTCTTTGAAGTCTTCATGTAATTGTCAATCTGAAATGTATGTTTATTGTAAAATTCAGTATTCTAGGTTATAGGTCATGTACAGTAGGCTCATCATCAAAAGTCAAGGTCATTTTTAAGGTCAAGATCAGGGTCATTGCATATGCTATCGATGCATTATGATTGTTTTTGCAATGCCTGTGTTAGCCTATTGGTTTCATGAAAGGTTTAAGGTCTCAATACAGTTAAAACCACATTAGGCATTTATTTTAAGCTCACACAGTGTTCTCAAAATCTGATATGTGTAACTTTTTCTCAATGTCAAGTTACTTTTTTCTCAATCTCAAATTATGTTTGAAGGAGATTTTGTTTGAAAAATTGTGAAATTATTAAAAAATGACCTATACTTTTTGGATGGTAAAACAATGATTTTTAAATGTATGAGGCCTAGGGTTACTTATTTAATTTAATAAAAATTTGGGTCTAACGTCTTGTCTAAAGATCAAAGTCAAAAATATATACCTTTATCCCATAGTGGAGGTCAAATCTGTAGGATAACACGTATATATATATTTATGATATTTTGCAAATGCGAGGAAAAAAGCGATATCTGTGGAATATGGAGAATATTCCATAGATATCACTTTTTTCCACGGATTTGAAAACTCCCGTCAATGTGACGTGCATTGTTATATGGTATTACATTATATGCTTACATGGTGATTTCATGACATCACAAATATGGAAATGATTAATCAAATGACAAAATAAAACTGATATTGTCTTGAAATGCTTTGTACTTGGTGAACTATGCCATAGGATGATTTGATGTCAACTATGGGATAAATAGAACATCCTATGATTTTTTAGCAATATCATTTTAATCCACTCGTTGATATCAATATCTGCACTCATTCGCTACACTCACACGTCCAGATATTGATATCAACTCGTGGATAAAAATGATATCTCTAATAATCATAGGATATCCCATACGTAATTCATAGATGGACTCCTGTTGCTACCTTTTGAGGTCAGAGTATATCATTCTATTATCTGCTTGTTACTTATATGACATGGAGTAGTTAAATATGTATATCAACATATAACATGTAGATAAATATTTATGTAATGTGACTTTATAACACGAAGAGAAATATTTATGTAATGTGTTGAATATTTACATAATGTGAACAAAGATTACTGCAATGTCTTTGACCACTTGTAGTGCAGGAGTTTTCTGACTAACTTTTATCAAAGACCCAATATAAGAGACTGCAAATGAATGATTTTTCCCAGAAATGCCGCAAAATCTTAAAGGAACATTCCTGGCCAAACCTTTTCTATCCTGATGTGATAGCTATAATCATATATATACTTTCCATATTTAGCAAAACATGGGGAAATGTTTTAATATAGTCAATATTGATAATTTAAAAATGTAGTGCTCATTTCCAGTAAGCTGCCATCTTTTAAGATTTTACTCAGGAAGTGATTCCATCGACTCTCAACTTTCATGACCTTGCATATAACAGTATAGGAAAATAGCACAATATCACTTCTAGATGGGTGATCCTTACTTTATGCGCAAAAATATGTTCAGAGCTTGTCAGCTTAGAATAAAAGAAGAGACTTTTAGAAGGATTAAATCATAGACAAAATTGAAAAAGAATATTCAGCTGGTTTTGTAATTCTTAATAGCTCCTCCTATAGTGTTATATGCAATTTTTGAGAGTCAATGACATCACTTCCTGAGTGAAATATTAAAAGATGGCAGCCTACTGGAATTCGGCACTACATATTCAAGTGATCAATATTGACCATATCAAAACATTTTTCCCTGTTTTGCTAAATATGGAAAGTATATATATGGTTATAGCTACCATATTAGGAGAGAAATGGTCTGGCCAGGAATATTCCTTTAAGTAATCTACGATTTTAGTCCCTTTTATATATGCAAATTGAAGGTTTAATGAACAGGTTTCAAATATTATATTGTAACATCTTGTAGATGTTAAAATAACTTGATGAGAGATCATATTTTATTTGTTGGAATTTTCTTCTCTGGCAAGGTAAAATTTCCTTGTTTAAATTATATGTGCTTTTAAAAGAACATATATGCATTTCTATCACACTGGCTACATTGCTATTGAATAGAACAAATACCTTTTTTTTTTATTTTGTTTGACCACCCTGATTTGATTCAAAGGTATGTTCTTACAGTATATTTGTTTCTAGTCAATTTTTCAATTTCATTACAGCATAAATGGAACTCTTCATGTCAGTTCATATATATCGGATAGAAGAGACAGATTAGACTGAAAGTTTACACTTATAAATTGAAATATAGGGTGTCCGGAAAGTAAAGATACAAATGCTCTAACTTCAATAGATTTACCTGTTGTGAGATGAAATTTCTACATTTGGCATTTCAACAATTTATCCTGTAACTGTCATGACATATAGTTTCAAAATGAAAAAGTTATGGTCATTATGGTAACGGGAGTTGGGGGTATGTGGAGCAGCATCACAATTATTTTTTTTATTGTCTTTTATAAATCTTTTTCCTACTCAAATCATCTTGGCACTCAACCCATTTGTTCCTATAAAGCTTCAAATTATGTCCCACAACAGCATAAGGATTAGTACTCTCATGTTATTTTATCATTTAACATGACTACTATTATCCAGTAATATGTTTCCTCCGCATTATTTTTATGTTTATGGTGCATCTTGACCAGAGATTCAAAGATCTGACAAAACCGCTGCTGTCCATCTCTCAAATTGCTGATAACATTGGCTTCCAGTTGAGTCTCATTTGAATACTGAACTTCTCACAAATATCACTTTGAGATGCTCATTAAGGCTGAAGTCTAAAGGGGCATTCTTGGGTGGGGCATTGAACAAAAAGGTTTAATGTCAAGACACTCCATTTTGAGATTTGTTGGCTTTGTGAATTGGTGTATTGTGGAGGTGGAATATTGACTTTCCTTATTAACCCAGGGAACTTTTATTCTAAACTCTTCTTTGATTATACTGATGACATAACATAGTCCTGACATGTATCAATGACACCATTATATATATGAAAGAACATTATAGCAACAATAATACAATATTGAAGAATACAAAAAATTGATAGAAAACACAATGATCAACACTCTTTCAAATGGTTATATTTTAGCAATTAATCAGATTTTAGCAATGTTCTGGAACTGCTCCACATACCTCTCACCTCTGTAACCATGACAACCATAACTTTAACCGGTTTAGACTATATGCGTTGAGAGTTGATAGACACATTGTAATAAGGTTCCTCTACAATCTGTAGCAATTTCATTGCGAAAATCCGAAATCTCTTAAAATTAGAGTATTTGTATCCTTACTTTCCGGACACCCTGTACTTTCCATTTATTTTATGGGTGTCTATAGATACACATTCTGTCAAAATTGTGAGAGAATGTTCTTTTATGTACGTCTAAATATTTTAAGTGTCTCTCAATTTTAATATACAATGTAACATGTATATTCCATACATCCAGTACATGGGTACATAAAAAAACAGCAAAATTAACAAACTCCCTTACTTACCAGAGAAAGGTCAAATCCATGATTTTCCAAGTAAAGAAATCCAACTTCACTGAATGCTCTGTAGACATCTGTAGCCAAGTTGGCCAGGGCTTCATCAGAGGGTGAGCTGGTGACATCCCTTAAGTTATACGTACTAAAATCTACTACTGGAATCATTCTTGTTGTATCTTATGTGTAATAAGGTGAAATAATGATCTGAATATGTAATCCCTTTGTAATGCTCTAACCTTCTTGATCCTTTTTATCTTTGAGAGATAGCAAGCTGAATCAAGTTGAACAAAGTTCAAAGGAGTGGTATTGATATGGAGAACTGAATTCAACAATGTTTTTCTTTTAAACCAATTATTGATAACATTCTGTAAAAAGCACGGTATCTTATGTAAGGTTGACTGATTGACAACAATTTAATGTGAAAATTACTTACAAATATTTTATATAACTGTTTTTGTTAACATTTTTGGTTTTTGCTCCTTTCTACCAATTCTTGAGAATGAAATTAAATGTCTTTCTGAACCTTGTTGGAACAAAATAACATATACAACATGTTTTTAGACCTCTCAATATTATAGTTATACATGTACAAAGGAATTTTTGGTTGGAAAAAAAGTATTCAAAAAATTAAAACAAAATCCCCAAAAATAGAAAAAATCAAGATAAACCTTTTATTTCATTAACAAGATACTTTTTAAAATCAACCAAAATTTTCTTTGTAGTAATTACAATATTGAGAGACCTAAACATGTTGTGTTTATGTCGTTTTGTTCCAATGAGGTTCGGAAAGATGTTTCATTTCACTCTGGAAACATGATGCCAAGAACAAAACAAGTGTTTGATGTGTTTTCTAAAACAATATAGATGAAAGTTAATATATATTTTTCAAATTATATTGTTACCATTCAAAACATGACCATTAAATTGACGATGTGTTAAATTTTAAACTTGACATCAAATACGCCGTGGCAACTAATTTAAACAAGAAGGAGTGGCAGAATTTTTTAACATTATGTGTGCCCCATCATTATATAACAATTATATATTGGTATCATATCTTTTGCTAGTGAGACATATTTGACTTGCGAACATTTTCAGTTTGACCACTCACCAAAGACCACAAGGTCAAACTGACAGATCACACTAGGTCAAATTGACAGATAATCTAAGGCCAGTATAGGTCAATCTGACCAATCGTCTTAGACCGCTAGGTCAAACTGAGAGACCTCTTGGTCAAACCAACCTATCTTCTAAAACAAAAATATCAAATCAATCATATATCTAAGTCCACTAGCTCAAATTGATAAGTTCAAACTAACCAATCCTTTAAGACCACAAGGTAAATCTGATCATACACCTTACCCTGCGTGCAGAGTCTAGTTAAACTACACTCTGCCTAGTAGAGACCATATTACAGTTTAGTAGCCCCGCCCCCACGACGGGTACCGCCTTGTACCGGTGACAGTTAAGGTAAATCACTTTTGACCTACGCGCTGACCTTACACCAATCAGCGAGCTTGAAAACATACGCCAAATGCGTTCTAATTAAATATGCGCATGTCATTGGTCAATTCCGGGCTCACTGATGACGTCAGAAGGAATGACCATACAAAGAACGTCGGTCAAATTTGGCCGACGAACACTGATTGGCGCGGTGAGTTCACAGGTTTATTTTAGTTTGAAAGAGTGAAGACGAAGCTCTCTTTTAAGAAGTGAAGTCAAACGAATGCAAAGGGTACATACACCTATGATCTTTAAGCTAAACTGACCAAATTTTTCACTACTTTAGGTTAAACTGACATATTGCCTCAACCATTAGGTCAAACTGACCATCTAGGATCACAAGGTCAAACTGATTTTCAAGAGTCGCTAGGTAAGACTACTGGGTCAAACTGACTAACTAGGATCAGGGAAACAAGGTCAAATCAAACCATCTAGGATCACTAGGTCAGACCAACCATCTAGGATCACTAGGTCAAACTGACCCCCTAGGATCACTAGGTCAAACTGACCCCCTAGGATCACTAGGTCAAACTGACCATCTAGGATCACTAGGTCAAACTGATCATCTAGGATCACTAGGTTAAACTGACTGGTTAAGATCACAAGGTCAAACTGGTTATATAGGTCAAACTGACATATTAGAGAGATTTCGCACATAAGTGAAAGTACAACTTATACGTATACGTATAGTTTAAAGGGTCATGTCGAACTATTATATTTACTAAAATCAATTTTAAATTGTACTTCATGGAACATAACTATTCTGTTATAGAAAAGCTCCATCAACTAGAGACTGTGAATGCACTGTCATCTGCATGTGTAGATTATGCACATTATAATTAAATGCTTGCTTCCGTGTCCTAGTTGTTGTAGTGTATTATAAACACGATTCTTTAAAGTGAGTCATGATTCTTTAAAGTGAGTCATTACATAAACAAGTTGATTATTTCAATGTTTTCATGATCAGTATAAGTTCAGTGAACTTACAAAACAGTATATTTACGTAGATGATAACGTATACAGTTGGTTCTCCGTATAAAAATTTGCTTACATGTGTGTGGAACAATTGACCGCAAGCATTTTTTGAAATTAATTGGCTGAGTGGGAACAGTATCCAATCAAATACTTTAACCATCAATTTGAAACACCAATCAAACCAGTAGGTTCTAGCAATTCCTGGAAACGACCCATTAGCTCAACATATGACATACAGGGTGTTTCATAACGAGCATCTCCAAAAGTCAATTTGAGAAGAGACGGTTCTATAAAATATGTACTATATATGAGCCTATTTTATTCTAGACAAACACATTTGGATCAACTAAACATGCTACAATTCAAGAAAGTACAAATGGCATCCCTTTGACCTGTATTTATTACAGTCCGAGAAGATCTTTCCTGACGAAAAGCCCACATTATGAAACACCTTGTACGTTTACCTATAAGTATAAGTATACGTTATAAGTTGTAATTTCACTAGGTGCGAAATCTCTCTAATGCCTTCGAATATTAGTTCAAACTGACCATCTAGGATCACTAGGTCAGACCAACCATCCAGGATCACTAGGTCAAACTGACCACCTAGGATCACTAGGTCAAGCTGACTAATTAGTTAATACCATCACTAAAACTGAGACTCATTTTAAGAACAGAATCAGATAATTGATAACCCAAATAAAAAGTAAATGTATAATTGTATGTCAGTGGTATTCTATATTATTATCCCACCGAACGAAATTCGAGGGGGATATAGGAAATTCGTCCGTCCGTTCGTCTGTCCGTTCATCCGTCTCTCCGGGCAATTACTCAAATACCGGTTGGCGGATTTGATTCAAATGTTATAGGCTAGGCTTATGCCTTATGAAGGTAGGACTTCTGCTCGAGAAGGAATTTTCAATATGGCTGCTTAATTAAAAATGGCGGCCATTTTTCGGAAAAAATATAATCTTTGATAACTCAAATACTAGGGGATGGATTTGGTTCAAATTTTACATGCACTATATTTCAAAATGGCCGCCATTTTTTGTAAAAAAGACATAATCTTCGTTAACTCAAATACTATTGAATGGATTTGGTTCAAATTTTACATGCTGATGCCTAGGGACATAGGATTTTCAAGATGGCAGCTTAATTTCAAAATGGCCACCATTTTTCGTAAAAGAACGTAACCTTTGATAACTCAAATACCAGTTGACGGATTTGGTTCAAATTCTATATGCTGATGGATTTGGTTCCAATTTTATATGCTGATATCTAGGGAAAATGGAGATCTGCTTCAGAAGAAAGGCGTCAACTGAATTTCAAAATGGCTGCCATTTTTCATAAAAAAGGTAATCTTTGATAACTCAAATACCAGTGGACAGATTTACTTCAAATTTGATATACAGATGCCTAGAGATAGAGGAGCTCTGCTTGAAAAGTAAGTTTCAAGGTGGCTGCAATTCATCGAAATCTCCGCCACTTTTCATCCTTGATGTCTCACATACCAGTTGACGGATTTGGATTAAATTTTATTTGCTGATGCCTTGAGACCTAGGAGCTCTGAAATCTAAAGATGACAGCTGAATTTCAAAATGGCAACCATGTTTCATAAAAACATAATCTTTGATCACTCAATTACCAGTGGATGGATTTGGCTCAAATTTTATATGGCCGCTATTTATCAAAACATGTTTTGTTCGGTGGGATTTGCTACTCTGTGGAGTTGCTGTTTTTCTAGTTATGTTTATGCTATCCTTATTGTTTCTGTTTAGGGCTGCACGCCAGAGAGAGCAAAGGGAGCAATGGGAACACAAACAGCAAGAAGGTGGTGAGTCCCCAGGGAAGTCTCGAGATAACTGGAGGGACAACAGACCAGATAGACCTAGAGACTCAGACAACAGAAACTGGAGGGATAAGCAAGGTGCATAAATATGAAGTTATTAATTATTTTAGATGGTTTATCATAGTAGCCCGGACAGAATTGTTCAATGGTCACTTTTTCTTTAATAACTTTTTTAATTTTCAATATTATCAAAATCTGATTACATATTTGAAAACTAGAGTGAAATTCTGACATACAAAATTAATTTGTTGATTTTAAAGGCATTTAATTCATAATATGTGTGACACAAATACATAATTCACCATATTGCCTCATATTTGACATATATGGCAGCATATTTCGTTAATTTCAATGTTCTGTTGAGAGTTAATATTTGAAGATTGTCGGAGGCCTATAAGGTCATGCTGCCACCTTTACAATCCTGATGTAATGCAGCATTGACTAATCATCAATACAAGAGACATCCCTCCTCCAAGGGTCTATGAAGTCAACTCTATTGAAATGTTCGGGGTTGTGTTCAAGAGAATGTGAAAAGGTGGCGCCCCAATGTGCGGGGTGTGATGAGAATAGGTCCTCAGTCTTTTCAAAAGCTCAAACAGCCATCTCAGAGGCCATTGAAAAGCTGAAGAACAATTCACATGCATGTCAAGGATCGGCTTAAGAGGAGTTTGACTGGAAAGACATTAAAAACTGTGGCAGTATGACCCTATAATTGCATGGGTTAAACGAACTAGGGTTGCTGGTCCACTTTGGGTAACAATGGAATGGCCAAAAACTTTAAATCCTGCAACCCCAACCAATATACTGTACATATAAAATGTACAAACCTTTTGAGTACATGTAGCGGTATACATACAAGTCAATTTAAAACAAGGTTTTAAATGCAGTCATTACCTCATACCAATGCAGCAGTCCATATGACTTTGTAGGCCTATGAGGTTTCATAAATATTAATTTTCAAATGAACATTCAAATCCACAAAACATGCCTCCATTTTTGAACAAATATGAGACAAAATGGTGAATTATGTATTTGCGTCACTCATACTATGAATGCCTATAAAATCAAAAAATTAAGAGATGTTCCTTAAATATTTTTTTGTATGTCAGAATTTCACTCTAGTTTTCAAATATGTAATCAGATTTTGATAATACTGAAAATTAATAAAAAAGTTATTAAAGAAAAAGTGACCATTGAACAATTCTGTCCGGGCTACTATATTCTTTTAATGATTATTATTGTGTGAGCATGGTGAGAAATTACTACTCTTTTGTTCTTTTTACAGGTAAGAAATTATTCATATCGAATTATTTTCTGATCAAAATCTTAATGATGAAAAAATGATTCAATTCTTTGTCATTAACATAAAGGGATTTAATGTAATCTTTGTATTATACAAATTTGTATTACTTGTGCTTTAAATTGCATGTATTTGCTGTTATCCTGTTTAGTACAACCATCTGTTTTGAACTTTTGAGAGAGTTTGAATAAATGGTGTTCTTTCAGGAACTGAAGCGCGACCAATACCAAAAACTGGTAACCATGGTTCTCAATCCCCAGCCTCCACACCATCTCGTGGTGAACGAACCTACTACGGCAGCTCTAGTGGGCAGTCCCCTGTGTACGTAGCCCCCTCTAGCGGCGCCCAGGTTGTCTATAGCAATCCAAGACAGGTACTACAAGGACAACCTGGGCCATCTAGCAATCAACACTCTTTTATTCTAAATTGACTGCTTGACTCATGCATCCAATCTTAAATACAATTCTGTAGAATAAAGAATAACACCTTTTAGTCTATTCCCTTTTAACAAGTTAGCATAAATAACACATAATCTCAATTGAACCTTTTAAATGGTCCACTCTGAAACACGTGTGACAATCTGAACTTCAATATGTGACTGTCTGAAGTTTCATTTCTTGTCAATTCAAACCTTAAAAGATTGGGGATATATGAAATATTTTAGGACTGTAAAAAGTTTGATAATCTTGATTTTTATATTGCCTTTATGTGTTCATCTATACTGTATCTAAGAGTGATGATTGGAAAGTTGGTGGCTAGATAAGTAACTAATGTATATTGTATAAACTATAAGTTAATAATTAAGGAATAAATAAGGTTAAATTTGTATGTGTGGGTATTTATCTTTACAAATGAGAACTTATCACAGTATATAGCAGCCAGAGTAATTCATAACATGCCTCCTTTAAATATTTAGCACCTTAATTAAATATTGCACTTGATACCAAACTAAATGAACAGTAGACATGGGTGACCTTATGAAATGTTACTGGCCCACACATACTTCTGTTTCAGATTTATATAATCTTATTCCAATTATTTTCAATCATTAATAGTACTTTGTATCAAGTTAGCAAGTGAAATAATAACCTCATGTTGAAAGTGAAACTTTATTCCAGGCCCAAATTCAAGCAAGTCTTTTTCAACAAATCCAAGGGTGGGAGCCAAGCCAAGCCAGCTTCACCACAGAACAAAGGCAAGGGCAAGCAAAATACACCCAGTCAGCAAGCAAACAAGGCCAGTTCAGCCAGTCCCAACAACAAGCAAGGCCCAGTCAATCACCAGGCATATCAAGGCCAGGCCAGTCACCAATCCAAGCCCAGTTCAGCCACTCACCGGGACAAGCAACATTCATCCAGGGGCAAGTCCACTACACCCAAGGCCAAGGCAAAAACATCCAAGGACAACTCCAGAACAATCAGTCAAGACCCCTAAGTCAACATATTTCTCAGATTCCAGGACCCATCTCAAGACAACCTTATACTCAATGTAGTCCACAATCAGACTTGCTAGTGTTCACACCCCCAAAGTCATCCACCTTCCAATCATCTACCAGTAACAATACACAGTCTTTGATGGATATTAGAATACCCCAACCACAGAGGTACTCAAACATTATCTCTTCTCCAAAAGGTCACAATTTCACCCCTCAAGGTCAAGGTTATTCTCCTAGTCAAGGACACGGTTACTCTCCAGGTCAGAGTTACATTCATGCAGGGCCTCAAGGGTTCTCTCCAGGTCAAGGACAGTGTCTAGCAAACATTGACGCCCATTGGCCCTCCTTGCCTAGGTCTCCTAATGCTAAAGGAAACAATCCAGGTGCTACAGTTAAGCCACTCATGCATATGGACCCGGCCATAGTTCAACACAGCGGTGGTCCCCAGTATATTCGATCCACGTCAGATAGTAACAGCAAACACTCCAACCCTGCAGTGAAAGCATTATTCACAAACCAACACTCGGATCCATCACTGGCTCGGGTCACAGCAGCTAGCCCCACACAGTCAATCAATCAAAGTTTTTCATATGCTAATTCACCTCCTAATCCCCAGCAGATTGCCAGTCCCCTGCAGCAGACCCCACCAAACACATGGCACGCCAGACAGTGGACCACCACACACCCTACCATCAGACCTGACCAACTGCAGGTATCACAAAGCCAACCCAATACAAACACTCATCAGATGCTCACCAATAGTCAGGCTGTATATACCCATCATCATGCCCTATATACCCAAGGCCAAGCCCTACACACCCAAGGTCAAGGCCTACTACAAACGCAAGGCCAAACACCACCTACACAATGTCAGGGGAAACATACACAGGGCAAGGCTATTCCACAAGGCTATATGGTTGGTACATCTCAAGGTCATGGCAGTCAGCAGTTCTACAGTGCTTCAAATCCACAACAATATTACATAGCACCAGGCCAGGTTTCCCCTGGTTCACATGCACCTCTTCCTAGACAAACCAGTCAGTATATAAATGCGGTACGTAGCTAATTATTTGGTCAACTCTCTGATTACCCATTAATTAATTAATTTGATCGCTCCATATTTCTGTTATCTTCTTTGAAAATTTTCTTTTTTGAAATAAACTCACCGATTACCCATTAATTCATTATCTGATCGCTCCATATTTCTATTATCTTCTTTGAAAATTTTCTTTTTTGAAATAAACTTAGCAATATATCCATGATCATTATGTGCATGATGTATTGTAATGATAAATCCTCTGTTATTAGATTTTTGACACAAAGGACAATCCTAGTAAGACTTGATACTAGAAGCTTAGGGTTCAACAACACTTCATTTATTATGTCACCAACACAAGTGCTGACACATCGTTATTATAGTCTCCCAACTTTATTGTGGATGGTGTTTGGTGGGTGGTGTTTGGTGGGTGGTGTTTGGTGGGCAGTAGTTGGTGGTTGACCTCTGAAACAAATGGGAGGTGGTGGCATTTTGCCTGCTAATGCCTTGTTATAAATTAAATGAGAGCTCACCTCCAAAATAAAAATATTGATTCATTCACAGTTTACAGCAACTATTTTCTCTTCATTAGGTGTCATCCTCCTCTGGAGTGTTCCATAGTAACCCTCAACCCCCAGGTATGTACAGCATTCCAAAAGTTCTCATACAATTATACTTTGTGTAACCATATGGTGACATTGTTGTTTTAATGGCCTCTGTTGACATTTTAACAAGTAAAGATGTGATATGTTTGTTGTAAATCACATGTTGACATACTACATGATATTTTATAGAGTCTACACAGAAAATACATTCAGAAAATGTTAGTGATGATTGAAAAAGGTCAATGTAGGATAATTAACTATATTTTAATATATGAATCTCAAACGTTCACCTCCCCGATAACTATTTACATATTGGAATTCTTGATACTACCATATTTTTTGGAAACATGCAGATACTCCAGATTGTCAGTATCATTGAGCATTTCATGAATATTGCACTATTCAATGAGAAACTATTTGGATGAAATATTAGAGTTGAAATATCCTGACACAACTTTTTATATGTACATTTTCTCCTGCCTCTACTGCCTCATGTATAATATCAAATTATCAAATGTTGGCAGAACTTAACTATTTTGGATATTTTCATTCCCGTCCCACAACTATTTGTAGTTAGCTAATAATCTTACATTGATAGATTCAGGTCCCTATAAATACCGTAAATGCCAAGGATAAAGCTGTAATATGAAGGACTCTGAAATGATTAAGTCAGCCACTGTGATATTTATTACATTACGCTGATTTAATAAATAAATGTCTTGGATTCTGATTAGGCTCTATAGAATGTCATGATTCTGATTAACTGGAGTTTTATTGAAAACAGTCCAGTAGAAAATTTAGAATGTTAAGCTAAAGTAAAAAAAATGAATTAAGTCTTATAGGAGTCATTTATATACATGACATGTAAAGATTATACTATTTACCACTGCATCTAATTTTCACACATTTGATCATGAAGTCATACAAAAGAAATGTTTAATAGGAGTGGGTGGCTATGAGTTACTATGGTTTGAGTGATTTGTTTAAAGGGTTATGTATAAGGCTAAAACGTTTTGTTTCATTTATGAATAGAACATTTCACAAGACCATGCTTTGTACTTATACTTGGCAGGTAAATTTAGATATCAATTTTTATTATTCAGGGATCGTGCCTTTTATACTAAACGATGAGCAACACCAAAAGCGAGCGTTCGATTTGCTAAACGATATTCGTTACCCTTTAATTATAGTTGATATTCTGGAGGAAACCATTTAATAAGCATGGAGTTTGGATACAGTATATTGTTTTTATTTTCAGATTTGAAGCCACAGACGCCAAGAAGTCGTGTAGTAGCTGTAGATCTTCAGTACATTGAGGCAACACATCAACCACAAAATGATACTTGAAATATTGTACAGTACATTGAGGCAATACGTCAAGCACAATGTAACAATTGAGACAATGTACATTACATTGAGGCATTACATCAAGCACAATGTAACATTTGAGACAATGTACAGTACATTGAGGCAATACATCAAGCACAATGTAACACTTGAGACAATGTACAGTACATTGAGGGAATACATCAAGCACAATGTAACACTTTGAAACAATGTACAGTACATTGAGGCAATACATCAAGCACAATGTAACAATTGAGACAATGTACATTACATTGAGGCATTACATCAAGCACAATGTAACATTTGAGACAATGTACAGTACATTGAGGGAATACATCAAGCACAATTTAACACTTGAGACAATGTACAGTACATTGAGGGAATACATCAAGCACAATGTAACACTTTGAAACAATGTACAGTACATTGAGGCAATACATCAAGCACAATGTAACACTTGAGACAATGTACAGTACATTGAGGCAATACGTCAAGCACAATGTAACAATTGAGACAATGTACATTACATTGAGGCATAACATCAAGCACAATGTAACAATTGAGACATTGCACAGTACATTGAGGCAATACATCAAGCACAATGTAACACTTGAGACAATGTACAGTACATTGAGGGAATACATCAAGCACAATGTAACACTTTGAAACAATGTACAGTACATTGAGGCAATACATCAACCACCATGTAACACTTTGAAACAATGTACAGTACATTGAGGGAATACATCAAGCACAATGTAACACTTTGAAACAATGTACAGTACATTGAGGGAATACATCAAACACAATGTAACAATTGAGACATTGCACAGTACATTGAGGCAATACATCAAGCACAATGTAACACTTGAGACAATGTACAGTACATTGAGGCAATGTTATTATGTGACTACTCAACTTTTAAGAATTGAAATTTTGATTGTACCTTTCAATTTTAGCGTGTAGTGCTGCTGATACTAGATTAGGATTCTTTCAATTTGATATTTACAGAAAAAATGGTTTTGTATCAAATTATATTGTTGGAGCAATTGATGTCTTTTTATTTTAAACTATAATCTGAAATTCATTTTATTTTGACACTTATTAAAATATTGAGATGCTGTAAGGAAAACATGAATTCGTTTTAGTTGATTGTGCTCATTGCCATGGCAACATTGTATTATATTATCATTATATATTTTTGCTCGATGCATGAACTAGAAAAAACAAAACATCTTGTGCTTACTAAGTCAAGTGTTAACTCATGAATATGAGAATCACAGACAATTAGCCATGGTTTGATTGGCATGAAGGGCCAAATTGCTTGTTTTAATACTTATGTCAAATTCTCATTGGTTGTCAATGTGTTGGAAATGTACAAACAATTAATTTCTGAGATATTGCCAATAATGGAAGGAGTCTGATTGTCAAAGACAATCTAATGTTTTTATAATTCAGGAAAATGAAGGGTCAGTTAGCATTGTATTGGACATGCATATGCAAATAGACAAACACACATATTTATAAAGACTTGTTAAATTAAATCTTTAAGAGCCTCTGCAATCCAATTTAGGGATACTTTACCCCCATAAATGTAGGGTTTATTTTTCAAATCACCCCCACAACCACTTGTGTATTGAAATCTTGGGGTTTTAAAATCTGGCAGAAGTTGACTCAAAGCTGAATTTTATCTAAGTAACCACTAATTATCTAAGTAACCACTTATTTTGAACGCTAAGATTTTAATACACAAGTAGCTGTGGGGATGATTTGAAAAAATCACAATTGTATGTATCACATTTGAAAAGTGCTTTATTGTTGTCATCAGTGCTGCTAGGAAGTATGGCTCCACATAAATCTTGTCATCAGAATTCCAGAAAAAGTGCTTTTCCATTTAACATATTTTATAGATGCAAGAACAAACTAGTGCTCAAACTAGTCCTGATAGACACCTTTCACAAGTAAGAATTTTCTAGATCACGGACATATTGGAAAACTGACATCTATTGATTGTAGAGCCACATGTTACAAGTTTCTTAAAGAGATAAAAACTGAATTAAATTTACATTTAGGTGAACTGTTGGAGATTGTTTATTGGTTATTTACATGTACATATCTAGAGTTTCAGTAAACATTGTCCAGACTGAAGGAGTCCATTTCTTTCAACAGAGAAAGTAAACTTTTTATGATCATGTATATAATCTTGTGTTTTTAAAATGAAATATTTTGAAATTGGGAAGAACTTTGAATCGTATAGGGTTTGTTAATTGATTTTTGATGTTAACTGGAATCCAAGACTTAAAGTATGCTATTCTCAGACAGTGGTAAAGTATGAGATATGATAAATCCATGTAAATCTCTTGAGTTACCTTGAATACTGTTATTATTTCAAAGGATAAGTAATGTAAAAAATGAATTTATGACCATTATTTTCAGAGTGACTGAGCATGTCACTAATGATCAGCATTCCTCACAGCCAATGAATAATTTAGACCATTTTCTTAAATAGAAGTAAATAGCAATTGAAACTAAATTTTTTGTTATTGATTGGCCATAAATTGGTGTGACATTGCTTGCCTCTACAATCAAATCATAATGATTGCAATGTAAAGGTGATAGTGAGGGAATGATTATATTCTCAATTGAAGATTAATGACCAATCTGGGTCCAAGTAGATTGATGTAAATGGATTTTCTCATACTTTCTCATGTATACAAGTACACTGTAGTAGGTTTAGATATATGGTGATTTAAGTTTCATGACTGAGCATGTATCAGAAAACATATTCTGGGTCAAACAGAGAAACATTTTAGTGAAGTTGTTTATATTTTATTTTGCAGATTTTAGTGCAGTGCATCACCTTACTTTATATGAAACAAACAATAATGTGTACAGTACATTGGTCAAACAAAGTGTACATTGGTCAAACAACCTAAGCTTGTTTACATCATGTACTACAGACAATTAATGGAGGGTTTATTATTAATTAATTTGTGACATTATATAGGCCTAATTGAATTTGTACATACTTTTTATAAATCAACAGCAAGAATAAATGAATATAAATCACTCTAAATGCCTTTAAAATGTTTTTGCCTGAACCATAGTTTTAAACTATCCCAAAAGAATGAGGTAGAATGAACTACATAAGTTCCTCTAATTGCCTCCTCCTTCAACTGATCATGTCACTGTCATCAATGTATTTTCAATTTCAAATTTTTTATGTTAATATGGCATTTAATATACAGTAATTGGGATGGGATATGACACGATACGGAAGTTACCGCCAAAATGTCGATCTTCTAAGCTATGCAATTAATAGAGGACTATGAAGCAATCATCATTCATCACTATGGTGATCATTTGACAAATAACATGATCTTATCATATTAGTCATAGCTGGGAGTTGTATTTTATGCGTGCTTGAACAGCGTCTGTTCTGGATAACAGTCATTGTCCCTTGAGGTCTGAAGTCTTTCTAAGTAAAACGTGTTGTGTGAAGGCGACATTCATCAACTCATTATTATGCAATCAGGAGCATGTTCTAATTGTGGAACAGTAATCACTCAAAAATAAATGTCATCCACGTCATTGAGGGGAAATGTCAACTATGTTATTTGGCGAGTGTTCATCCGGATCGATCCAATCCCTGGGCTTCATCTAGTCCAAGGTGACATGCGTTATACTCTTATTTTTGCCTCATTGACAATGGCATAGACCTCTTTCTCAGCATATCGGAAAATGATTCAGGCTTGGCCTCCTGAAAATATCAACAGGAATGCTAGTTTAATATATAATCAATAAAAATTGCAATTCTGTAGAACATGATATTATAGTGACATTTAAATGATAACAATACGATGTTATACTTATAAATATGTATTTTTGTCTAACCTTTTCGCAGTATACTATCGGGGCAAGTTTGGGAGGCAGCGCCATCTTTTCCACGTAGCCCGGACAACATGGCCCATTGCATATGCTTAGTGTCTTGATGCTTTTATAGCCTCGCATACAGCAAAGGAACTGCATAAAACAAATGCAATGGATAAATATTAGATGATTAATGTTTTACAATAAAATCATTTATTTTCGGAGACTGCATAAACCTAACTTAAAAGAAAGGTTAAGAAGTAACTGATGGCAATCTTGACTGATCAATTCATTAATCCTTAAATAAATAGATAAATAGATTCATATTTTGCCATGCTAAGAATGCTCCTTTGCTACTGTAGTACTTTGTACAATTTTCCAATGAATTTGGCTCATCAATTCCTGAGAAAATACTTGTCAAAAAGTGGCTCACTTTTTTGGGACACCCGATAATATATGACTTTTTGTGACAATGATATATACCCTTAATTAATTTATCTCGCACCAAGGCTGATCTCGTTAATACTCTTTACAGAAAATTATAGAGCCTGTGAAAGTCAATTATTTTACTTTTAACTAAATGTAAATGCCTGATGATATATTTTGAGTGCCAAAGAGGTATTTTTGGGTACAAATTATTAGAAGGTGAGCAAATTACCGCAGTTAAGATAGATTTCATCTAATATAACCTTTGGCATTGCGCTCTTTCGCCACTTAATTTATAAAGGAGACAAGGAAAGATTTAAATGGCAACGTTTCAAAAATATAACCCCTTTTAGGCACCCCGTCGGTACAAAACACTTGTAATTAAAGATTTGTTTAGCGTGGATGTATGGGACCCCTTCCTTCCCAACAGACTACTTTAATGTCACAATTTCTTATCAAAAACACATGTTCGCATAAACCTACATTGGAAATTTTGACAGATACAAGTTCCACTGATGAAAATTTACGTCAGGCATCTCTTTACAATTTAAACTATGAATATATTTGATTCAGCTACCGTATATTTGTATTGGACATTGTCGACAATTTTGGTGTATCAATCTAAAAAATATAAAATAACTTTTCGAATACCTATTTCGGAAATGCTTGGTTGAGTATTGATTCGACCTTGCAATAGTTGAATAAATACGTTGCCAAGTTTGGGAAAATTAAAAAAGATAGATGACTTTTTGGTTTTGAATTTCGGACGTTGATCCTGATTGTTATATACATCTGACGCAGTTAGATGCAATGAATCAGTGCGCACCAATCTCATAAACTCTATTACCAAAAGGGACGGGAACATTGGGCACTTGGTACATTTGTACCATCCCACTGACATTTATCATTGTGTAACATGCTCTCGTACGTTATACGAGCTATGAGCTGACATACTTGACAAAAATGTCATGATGTGATGTATGTAGTGCCTGACGCCGTATCTCGGGAGATTCAAAGGAGTTACAGTTTATTGTTCAGAACACTGGTAATTTTAGTTAATTATGCAGATTTGTATCACTTAGCGAAGATGGCTTCATATTTGCATGGATGAAGCATGAGGTATTAGGGATCCTGTTATCTAAAATGTAACCCATAAACGAGGGGTGTTCAATATGAAATGAGCGCCTTTTTACAACACAGATGCTTCTTGTTGACCCATCTCGATGGTTTTTACACCAGTGCCAATTACCTATTAGTCCTGAAAATCTCAAAACAAAAAGAGCAAGATATCTCAATTTTACTGGAGGTAGATACGAGTACGCCCAATAAGGATTGGCTCCAGGATCGAAACTCGATATTTTCCAACAATGAAAACGTCGAAATGTCGTTATTTTCTGAAATTATAACTGACTATTAATTCAAAATAAACCGTTCAAAATATTCGAACCAATATCTCGATCATTTTTGTGAGTTTTGGATTTTTCGTTTGGAAATAAGACCAAAATTTACGATTCAAATGTTGAAGTGAACAAAATGGCGGTTGCTTGAATTCGAATTTTGTTCCACGACATGCCCATATATGGGACAGAATGACGATGTTGCCCTCTGGGAGCTTATCCTCCTTAGATACCCCAGGACAGAAACGTATATCATGCATTCTAAAGCTTTTTCGCAGTCTCTGTAAAAGTGTCCATAACTTATTGATCACCCCTCGTATACTTTCATTACGCTAAATGTATTAAATGTTCTCCGTGAAAATATTTCACGACTACGTCATACCCATTTAAGACGATGTAGTGAAATATTTTCACAGTAGACATTTAATTTATTTATTGGGTGTATATAATGAAACTTTTCCGACAAAACAGACACAGTTCATTCATTGTAACCTGAAATTAGAGATGAGTCCCCTTAAAAAGTAGTTTTATCATCGATAACAGTTTTGGCGAAGTCTGGGAATAGGAATTTCGATGTTTCTGTTTAGCTGTTTAAAAGCATTTCATTGTATAATCTTAAAAAACAATAAAGGATAATATCCATTATCGCAGTTCATATTGCATTAGATTGATCTTTCCCAACGGTTCAAAGGGATATCATAACCTCTTATGAGAAATACTTCATCATCCAGAAAGACAGACGAAACAAAGAGTTGATTAGAATAAATGCAATTTCAGATATTGACCTAACATCCTCTAATAAGAGTAGACGTTCTGAAAAGTCCGAACATTATTGCATTGATGAAAATAAAATGCAGAAATGAGTTTGGGATTATGAAACAATCACTTTCCGAGAATGTTGAAGGGATAACTCGATTATAGCTTGAGTGTATTAGTGTGATTGTTTTTCTCTCGGAGTGATAATTGTCATGATATAGAATAGAAGACATCTCTGCTTGATTAAAACCATTTTACAATTTAATTTCGATCTTTAATTTTGGCGTGCAATTTAATTATTTTCACTATTGTGACAATACATTGCCGTCAACGTAATCGATCAACTATTAGACCTATGGTAAAAATGGCGTAAGTTTTATCAAGAAGAAATTGGAACAATTATGTAGGGTCTAGAAAACCAAATAATCTGACTCAAAATAAGACTTTCATTAATTAAATGCTTGTTAAGCTGTGTAATCTTTTCTTGCCTTTATCAATTTAACGTGTCCCAACGTCATCTTCTTTTTCAAAACTGAATTTGTATTCTTGATAGTAGCAATAGAACCTCCCAAAACATTCCCCAGGCCCGTAAGCTTAGCGGCAAGGGACCGGAGAGGTTCTGTTTTATAAACATTCCAGGGGTTTCAAATTTGACAATATTTGCCCAAATTCATTTGTAGTGCTCAAATTGGTGAAAAACTCAACCCCCTCCCCTCTCAGTCTCTTACAGGAAATTAACAAATTCAAATTTGACAATTTTTGCCCAAATTCATTTGAAGTGTTCAAATTGGTGAAAAACTCAACCCCTCCCCCTCTCCTATAGGAAATTAATATCGTTGGTGAAAATTGCGCGTCATTAAACTGACGTAGAACTTAATCTATTCGTCATCTTTGAAAACAAAAATTAAAGCAACGCGTTTAACTTAATTCAAACGAAAATATTTTTCACTTTTATTTCAAATTGACTTTTTGCTCTTATCAAGATATAAAAACGGCAAAATAGTTCCGGAAGTAGTTGCATGAGTATAATTACCTGGTCATCCGTGTATACTGTTACAGCCAAAAATGTCACCAATACAACGTATGTAATCACAGAAATCTGACTTCTATTCATTTTTAAGTGTTATATAATATTTGATTTTAAATATCTCCGAGATGAACCGTCTTATTCTTAGAATTGATTCAGCGTGGCTCAACTTCTATTCAGTTGATTTCAGTTTTTATCGTCTAGTTTGGAGTGAATATTCAACCTGAGATATGATATCCTCCTTTGCTTATATCAGGTGTTGTTCCTTCCGTCTCTTCTGATAAGGTCGTGTTGGTATTTGTATCAATCTCTGCCTCGTTGGCTTATGTTCTGGTGATGCCTTATCGCTGTTGAATCCCTTATGATGCCCGCTTGATATCAGACCCATTGTTTTATACCATCTCCAGCAAAGTATTACCCTTCGCAAGAGGGATTGACATTGTATCGGGCTCTTTATAACTACATGTATTAGACGCTTGAACTCACGCAATCAATTGGAAAATTTTGATATTTTTTTCACAATTTCAATGAGTTAAAATAATTGAAAAGAGAATCTCTACGGGGATATTCGATCTATTGAACGCTAGGGCTGTTCGCCTTTAGTGAATGTGTTATGCATGTCTACCCTGGGTGCAGTGGTTGCTAATGATAGCTATATGATAGTTATGTATAGATTTTTCAAATTATTGTAATTTGTGATAGACACTCACAGTACGGTAACAGCAGTTAGAGCTGATATTGAAAATGGAGTCAAGTTACATTTCCACCTTTATCATAAGTTTTTTCATAGCTTGTAATGTAAGTAAAAATTCAAACATGGAGAGGCTTTAACACGTAGTTCAATGAGGGAGTTCTGGCAGCAAACTTATTCAGGGGGAGTGTAACACCTTGGAAGTCCAAGATGGGGCTCCAGGGTATATTCAATTATAAATGATAATAGATTTTTTCCATGTATGACATCTATTGCTTTAGTTTTTATATGGTACTTTAAGATGTGACTTGGTGTAATTCTGGGGACAAAAGTGGTAGGACTAATGGACTTTAAATTATCTTTATTTCCATACTATAGCGATATCCTTTCATATGGATTATGGCACGATATTTTAATATCAACTTTACTATGACTGCGCACTAAGTAAATCTGTTTGAAAGGCCATGGTCTTTTTATCATAGTTGGTAACACCTGAGTCGTGTATAAGTGGTATTTTAATGGCGTTTTTTATAAACATCCTGCCTTTAAGGTTGCGGGGTGGGATCTGTCAAACGACGGCTGGAAGGAATCGGAATTGGAAATAGTGACACTGCAATGAGCATTAATTAAAGGGGGGAAGTTCAAAGAACATATTTCTGATAAAGGCTTCATGGCACAGTTTGAAACTAATTAAAACTCATTGAACAGATATTTATCTAAATTTTGCATTGCATGTCTATTTCAGGTAAGACATAAATAAGACATGAATAAACCTTTAATATAATATCGTGATTTTTAAAGGATTTATTACTTTGCCTCATTATGAAAGCGACATCTTTTAACTTTGTAATTGTTAAAATTGAAGCACTGATTACCATTGATTTAGCATAATTACCATTAGACTACATATAGTCTAATATATAATACTATGTTTAATGATACTATTTCAAAAAGGGTATCGTATCGTTCGTATGTTATATTTCCCACGGGTAACTAGAGTATCCGCGTATATTGAGTATGACCGGTTCTAAGCTTACGAGTGTGACCGTATTTCTGTTCCTATAAACAGACGAGGTGAGTACTTGCTTTTTATGAACACTTTCGAACGTTTTCTTTTTATCCTACTTGGTCAATGAATGATACTTGGTATACTTATAATGCCAGGCATATCACAAGGGGCCTTAATCAAGAGAAAACGTATTAATATTAGATTGAAGCCGTAAAATCCTAGTTTCCAGCATCTTTGATCAGTTTTTGTGTAACACAACGCAACTCCGAAGAGGATGACACATCTTATGTATAATATATAGCTAGATCTACGAATTAGTCATGAATATTTTAAATAATTTAGCCTGCTCTGTCCAAATATGATACATCTTTGAATTTTTGAGAATACGAATGTCACTGGTGCCCCATTATTGGAGAATACGGTTGTGAAATGTCTTGGATCGGCATTTAACCGGTGTTTGGATACGACTTTTAGCGGTGACAGATGCAAAAGGTAATTCGAAATACCAGAATGTTGAGACTCTTCAGACGCTTGCAGTAGGTCTCCAATATAAAGTGGGAAGAACTAAATAAGAGTAGATGACTTATAGTGTCAAGAGCCTATTTTTTCCAAAAGAATTCAGTTAAACGTAGACCGAAAACAATAGCCTTGTTTGATTATAATTATGTTGTCCCATTTCAGACCTTTTGTAGATTTGTGGTTAAATCAGTTGACCCGATTTCAGAATGTTGGCGAAAGTAATGGCAAAATATGCTTTTAGAACATTTTTATCGAATTTCAGTAATATATTAAGACAGGTTTTATACCAATACATTACAATGTATGGAAAGAAAAGTTTATCATGTATTTGAAAATATGAACATATTATAAAGTTTGTCAGTCTACCCCTAAAGGTGTTCAACAGCTGATTGGTACTAGCGATCCCGATGCCACAAAACGCAAGACACTGTTGTGCGCGTTGTGTGAATTTAACACCACACACAAAAATAGTCTTACAAGGCATATGTCCAGAAAGCACACCTCTGTTTATGATGTTTTTGAATGCGATCAGTGTGGCAAGATTTATAAAAGCAAGGACACCTTGAACGATCACGTTCGAGGGTACCATAATGGAGAGTTTAGGTGCTCCCAATACATACACTCGTATTCTACACCGGTAACATTCCGATCACATCAATCAGTGGGCCGTGTTACACTCGTTTCCATGACATTTCACAAGCGTATCCTCTGGGAAAAGATAAATCCTTCTCTTGCTCACTCTACGGGGGATCATATAAACTGAGATTTGGAGATCTTGTTCAGGTTAGCCATAAAAAGGTTTGGGATTTGTTTTTTTCTACTGTGATATTAATGATTTGGCTCTAAGGCGAGAAATCTGTACTTTCTGATTGATATTCCATTATGAACAGTTACATTGCTAAAATAGCTCATGTTTAACATTTTTTTGTTACATTACTATTAAATACAGCATAAACTATATTCAACAAACACAATTTCAAAAAGGATAATATAGAAGTTAACCTTTATTTTCCATTTTTAAGCAGCTGTGCCTCTCATGACTTTCCAAAACAGGTCATATTCGTAGCCTAAGAACCGGTCATACTCAATATACGCGGATACTCTAGTATCCCGTGTTTCCTATCTTTATTCCAGGCCTATACATTTATTACACTTCATAAATAGTATAATTGTTGTCGCCAGAATTACACCACCAAAAAGTGGTGACATATTGTTATAGTCTCCGTCTACAAGTTTTCATCTACAAGTTTTCACATGTTCAATTCTGACTTTTTATTTAAGATTTGACCTTCAGAGACTCTGGAGGCTCTTCAAGGTCTCTGAAGGTCAACTCTTAAATAAAGTCTTAAATAAAAAGTCAAGGTAAAAAAGGTCTAAAAGGTATTTTTCAACTTGCTTCAAGTTGACCAATTTTTTCAAAATTATCTACAAGTTATCAGAAGTTCAAATTTGACTTTAGATTTGAGCTTCATTGACCTTCTCAAGATCAAAAAAAGTCAAAAAGGTCTTTTTTGACTTGCTTCAAATTGACCAATTTTTCGAAATCATCTACAAGTTATCAGAAATTCAAATCTGACCTGAAATTTGAAATTTGACCTTCATTGTCCTTCTCAAGGTCATAAAAGGTCAAAAAGGTATTTTTCAACTTGTTTCAAATTGACCAATTTTTTCCAATCAAATTGACCAATTTTTTTTCAAAATCATCTACAAGTTAACAGAAGTTTAAATCTGACTTTAGATTTGAGATTTGACCAAATAAATAGTACCGTGGGTACTGGGATCACATGGTGATGCTCTGAAGTGAATGATGGCTAAAATCGCAGAAAAAACGAATATTTTTTGCCGATTTTTTGTAACAAAATTATTTCATACAACTACTCTTTACAGTGACATGGCTAGCTTTTTACATTGCAGGACACCTGAAATTATTTGTAAAGCTAGGAAATGGGCCAAAAGTGAATTTCACGAGACAAAAATGGCGACCATTTTGAAAATATGTAGATTTTAAACCAGGAGTCATAGGGGAGTTTTCTGTATTGATGTTGGAAAAAAATTACTTGAAACGGGAATCCTATCGACAGAGGTTTAAGGCAAATGGTCCAAAAGTGGATTTCGCGAGACAGATGGACAAATCAATGTTAAAGAGGTAATCAGGTATAGCGAGCAGGCTAAACAAAAAATTGTTTCAATTTTAGAATATTTTTGGCTCACGTCATTCCTTATCATGTCTATTTTCTAAAAATCACAAAAGTGCATACTTTATTCCAGGAAAACTAAAGATTTTTACAATAATGTATTATTTTTCTATGATTTGGGAGAATTTAAACATTTTTTTACATTTTTTAACTAAAATGGCTGAAAATAAAAAACGGATATGATTTTTTATCGATTTTTTGTAACAAAATTATTTCATACAACTACTCTTTACAGTGACATGGCTTTTTTACAATGCAGGATACCTGAAGTTATTGGTAAAGCTAGGAAATGGGGCAAAAGTGTATTTCGCGAGACAAAAACGGCGACCATTTTGCAAATAGGCAAGCTTTTGAACCTGGAGTCATAGGGGAGTTTTTTGTATTGATGTTGAACAAAAATAACTTAAAACGAGAATCCTATCGACACGGGATTTAAAGCAAATGGTCCATAGTTTTTTTTTTAATATTGATGTTGAATAAAAGTAACTTAAAACGGGATCGATTCCTTTTGACCGAGGTTTTAAAATGGGCCAATTGTTGACAGACGGACGTAATTTGTTGCTGCTGCATCAGTGTCTTCATTCATTTTCTTCTTTCTTCTTCCTTTTTCTTGATTTGATTGTTGTCTTGATTTGATTCTTCAGGGTCGGACGGACAGACAGACTGACAAGTGAATGATTGCAATAGCTCACCATGTGAGCTAAAATGTCGAACATGTATTTTTTCAACTTGCTTCAAATTGTCCAATTTTTTTTCAAAATCATCTACAAGTTATCAGAAGTTAAAATCTGACTTTAGAATTGAGATTTGACCTTCATTGACCTTCTCAAGGTCAAAGGATTGTTATATAGTGGTCGCCCCCCTTCCTTGCCCTCCCATATCTATCTTCATTCTAGCCCTAATTTGTCCAGAGTTAATTTTAGCTTCATAGACAACATTTAACAAGGCATTAACATGACGAAATATCACTACCTAGTTGATCACAATATTATTGTAGATGGTTTTGAAAAATGGTCAATTTGAAGCAAGTTGAAAAAAGACCCTTAATTTAACCATGAAAATGTCGTTGAAGGTGGAATCTCAAATCTAAAGTCAGATTTGAACTTCTGAGAACTTGTAGATGATTATATATTAGATTAGATGATGGTAACCGTCTCGATATGATCATCAATTTATCATATAATAGTACTTGTACCTAATTCCCCATTAGGACCATTGGATCGATCACTTAACCAGTGAACTTTTTTCAAGTGTAATGTTTACCAGCCACTGCTACATTTTGAAATATTTGTTGACGTACCATAGTGGTCTGAAATTTTTATATTCCTGAAATTGAGACCCAGTAATGGTCGGACAGTCGGTGAGTGAGTGCAAAAATATGAATAAATAGAAGTATAGATAAAAATTTAAGGAGTACTTTATATTTATATTATGGACATTCCAGTGATACAATGTACTCTTAATTGCAAAAATTTACATTAGGTTTATCGATAGGTATTTGTCGTCGAATTGAATAAATAAGTTATCTTGCACAAGTAAGGTAAATCAAATGACGAGTGTTATGATAGCATTTGAGGCTATTTATGAAACATTTGACATGGAAGATATTGATTATCTGGTAAATCATGTTTATTGTATTTTATTTATATAGCGATTAGAAAGTATCGATCACTATACATGTAAAAACAGCAGCTCTCCGTAGCTGATAGCACAATAGCAAACATTAAAAATAAATATAAATTAAGACTAATTAAAATTGAGCGCATCAGGAAAGGGGATTTTTAAAATAGAAACATCGTTTTGTTAAAGAACGGAGTGAATAGTCATGCATGATGTGAAACGGTCATGGGTGAGACTAAAACGATCAAAATGTGCTTATTTAGTACTCGCAATTATAGGGATCATCATCGGCAAACTAATAATCAGTTATTTTCGGTTCAACAAATCTTCACGCTATAATGTGGAACCATTAAATGTATCTGATCAGTTTATTTGGGAAAATATCGGCAAACTCGCAACTGATGAAAGGGCACAACTAAAGAAAGTCACATCAGATAAATATATACAAGGACACGTAGGATTACATGTCCCATCAACTGGTATCACATGCAATGGTATATCATCGCCTAGTCATTGGGATGACGAATCCAGGACATTCCAGAATGTCTCGGACAGGCCTATCTATGTGTTTTCTGCGTTTCTGGACCACGCTTTGAATAATTTCAATAGCTCTGTCGTTCGTGTTGTTGCTGCAGGTCAGCAACGAATGTTTCACAATATTGGACCTATACATTGTATCCTGTGGTATGATGATAAGGCTACTTTTGGCGTTCCAACTGGAGAAGCCAACTATGAAGTAGTTTATAAAAGTATTGGAGAGAGAGACATGTATACCGTTCACTTCATTAACTGCCCTATTAAGAGGAGATCAATGTCAAAACATCCATTCGCTGTATCAGTGGTGCCGTCTCCATGCCAACAACCTGATAACTATCTCACTGTCCTCAACGTACCCGATGATCGAGGTTATCAGGAGCGAGAGGACTTCGGAGTATGTGTCTCTCCTCTTTACAACCACGTCAATGACATTGTCCCGATGCTAGAGTTTATCGAGATCCACAAAGCCCTCGGTGCGACCCGTATCACATTTTACGATATGGGTCAAGTATCCATGGGAGAACACGTCCGTGAGTTGATGGACCACTACGTTTCACTTGGAATAGTAGAGCTTGTCCCGTGGGTGTACCCGCGTTCGCTGGATGTCAGTTACTTTATGCAAAGGGTTGCCCTAAATGACTGTCTATATCGCAACAAACTGCAAGTCAAATACCTTGCAGTCAACGATCTGGACGAGTTCATGGTCTCTCGCACTAGCGACTATAACTGGAAGTTCCTATTGAATACCATTGAAAAGCAAGATCATAAAACACCAAAAGAAAACATAGGTGCATATTTGTTCCAGCATGTCTATTTTGGTAGAAACCGTGCTGTCCAAAGTAAAGAACCATTTTTCATGACCCAGACTTCCTTCAAAAGACCGTCTGAACCCTTGCCACCTGGTAAAATTAGATGTAAAGCAATGTACAAGGTAGAAGCTGCCTACAGCATTGATATTCACTTTCCATACAAACTATGGGCAGGATACACTGAGCGTATCATTGACCCGAAACTTGCTCTTCTTCACCATTACCGCATTGGACCTATGAACTTTCCCTCGGCAAAGGGGAAACATATTGATATAGTTGAGGATAAGACTATGACAGCATTTGCGAATAAGATAAAGAGTGCGTTTGATGATTATAAACAATCTAATTGAAATTAATGCTTTAGCTACTATAGTGGAATATGTAGTCTTGCATCAAGACTATCATACTCACGTTATAAGTAAACTATGTTCAGAGAAACAAGGAGGGGATAGAATCAATAGTCTTGCATCAAGACGACTTTCATGTTCACCTTATAAATAAGCTGTTTGGGGAAATAAGCAGGAGGATAAAACCAGTAGTCTTGTATCAAAACTATTATACTCACCCTATAACTAAGCTGTCAAGGAAAATAGAGAGGTGGACACCGTAGGATTTTTCAGTATCCTTGTGTTAATTGATTTGCGAGGTAACTGATGCTGGCTGATTTTTATATTATACAATTTTTATATCTATTCAAATCGAATACCCACCTTAAGCTGATCAGGGACACAAGAAGGGGATATAATCAATAGTCTTGCATCAAGACGACTTTTATGCTTACCTTATGAATAAGCTGTTTAGGGAAATAGGGAGGAGGATAGAATCAGTAGTCTTGTATCAAAACTATTATACTCACCCTATAACTAAGCTGTTAAGAAAAATAGAGAGGGGGACAGAGGCTCAGTAGGATTTTTCAGTATCCTTGTGTTAATTGATTTGCGAGATAACTGATGCTGGCTTATTTTATATTATACAATTTTTATATCTATTCAAATCGAATAAGCTATTAGCAATATAATTCGATATTTCTGAACAAGAAACGCTCTGTTACATTCGTGTTTTCTGATTAATGTGTTTCTGATTGATCAGAATGGAAATAAATGAATTCAATATCCTCCCCCGGGACTACATGGGTAACGAAGTACAAGTCGTCGAATGTCCTATGTGTTTTAGAATATACCTTTTTACAGTGCATGTATGGCTGGCCGATGCACTTCAATTCAACTTCAATTAATTCAATGCGTTGGAGGTCAAGCCGTCAGCCGGCAGTTGCATTGACAAGAAATATGACAGAGTTATAATACAATTTGTCCTTTTACGTTATCATATTATCAAGTTCAAAAAAGACATCTGCTATCCCCTCCAAAATGTTGGTATCCTACTGAAGTCTCCCATGTCCCATTTGCTGGAGCATGTATATGATTGGCGGTAAGTACAAATAAGTACTGAAATGAATCATAAATGTCCGATCTAATTGTAATAATCCAGGAACACAATAATTCAAAAACAGGATTCATCACTCTATATATGTCCATGCTCAATCCTATGGGGGGGTCAGTTGCCGAAATGAACGCTTTTAAAAATACGTGCATTTTCCGGTATCACATCTCCCGGGAATCTATGACTTTTCGTTCACCAATTTCGCTATATCGAACAAATATATAACGAGAGTTCTGGTTCGTGCACTATATACATCACTCCTAGCAACCAGTTATATCAATCCGCGTAATGAAACAGCGTGTCTTTAGCCAAAAATTCGATAACCGTTGCCAAAGGGAATCGTATTGTATTTTCTTTTAGATCTTTTGGATGTTTTCATGATATTGTTAAAGTGATAACTAATAAAAATAGCAAATGATTTATTCAATTTATATTTTTGCACGGAGGAATAACAAAGCATAACACTGCGTTGTTAGTCATATAAACAACAGCACACGGGAAAGCATACATTTCACTTTGCTTGAATATTATCTTGTTTCCTCTCGACAAAAAGGAATAAAAATGTCTCAGAGTGCAGGGACACTGATAACGACTAACAATGCGACTTATATCCCACCTAGGTTCATGCCAGGGTAAGTTGAAGCATTTTATTACGCTTGTAAAATATAATTTTCATTTCCGGGTTCCTGACTGCAGTCAAGTTACTGCATTTTTCCATCGAGATATGTATATTTTCAACCAAATATAAAAATACCAGACTAGAACAAAGAAAGAAAGACTTTGATCCAGAGAAGCCCCACATTCTTATTTATTTCACAGGGGGCGTCTGTATTACAATGATACATTCTGTCTAATTCATATTTAGTACGAAGTGTCTGGAGTACCTTAAAATGTAAGGCTCTTTAGCCAAAATGCTAAAGAGCCTTAAAATTTAAGGCTATTTAGCTGTGAACATAGTGTTTTGGCTAGAGAGCCTTTGTGTTTATAATCCATGTTTATATTGTTTTTTATTGAAGTTTTCGTCATCTAAACAATAAAACAACACTCTCCAAAGTTTTTCAACCCAGAATGCCACTTAAAAATTTCACACATGTGTAGAGTTGCAAAAAACTTAGTCACATCATGGAGAAACACTCTGGTATAGTGGTTAGGGTGCTCGATATTCACTTCTGCGGCGTGGGTTCGATTCCCAGACTGAGCACCTTTTATTTTGAATAACAAGCCGGAAGTTTATTCTCCGAGGTCTGGAAATTATGTACACAATTTTTTCTAGAATTCTTGGGCTTGCTCCATCGCTCAATCATCAATGTTTAATGAAATTAATCACTTGTATTGGCTTTGCTATAGTCATGAGAATACAGGAAATCCCATTTTAAGATGGCAAGAAGTATGATGAAGACCTGGGGATGAAAAAGGATCTTGTTTCTTCTAGATCAGCACATTTTGACGCAGTTTATCGTGAATGCAGGGACATCAGCCAAGGGACATCACAGAATACACTTCCAAATATATTGCTCATTAGATTTCAATGCTGATTTTAGAATTTTTCACGTGACGAGATATTTTTGCATAATATTTTCCTCACAAGTGAGAATTTAAGCACATGAGAGAGCACAAAGAAAATTTACAGTACAAGCAGCTGAGTACAAGAGGTGAACTGTCGAGGAAACAGCGGCTTATGCAACACAACAACAACATTTTTATCCTAGCCTCCAATCCATCAATAAATGTCTATACATCAAAATCTTTACTAAACAGACGTTGTGATTTATAGTGGATAAAATGGTAAAAATAACATTTTTCTGGCTATATACGTGATTGCCTGGTCTTACACCTTCTCTGGTGAACCAGAGACATATATTTTCGATATATGCATGAGTCCGTTCAAAATCGATGTTTGAACCATTAAAAAGCCAAATTTAGACTGAGGATTGAAAAGGTTCTTTTATTTCTCTCGGTACACCGGAAGTAAATTTATGAGTCGAGCAAAAAGTGATAATGTTTTTTTATGAAGTGGGGAAGTCAAAACAGTACTAATAGAAGTCATAGTAAGCATTAGAAGATCATTTAAAACCATATAAATCAAATCGACGGCAAAGTTAGTTGAAATGACTGCAATCTTTATATGTTATCTTCTTCATCTTCGCGGACCTCAGAGAAGACACTTCCGGTTAAATAATCAGTGATTTTATCGATCAAAAAAAATTTCTTTTTGAATTTGTCTGATATCTGCTAATATGGTATGTATATTTGTGCTGATTGTTGAATTACAAAATAGGTTGGGTATAGAATATGTGAAAGTCGTTTGATCTTGTCCCAGAAGCAACATTTCGTCATTTCTGTCGCCTGGAATTCCTTAAGGGCTCTCTAGCAGAATTGGCTATCAAAATGCTAAAGAGCCTTAAAATTTAAGGCTCTTTAGCCAAAATGCTAAAGAACCTTAAAATTTAAGGCTCTTTAGCATTTTGGTAACCCATTTGGCTAGAGAGCCTTAAATTTTAAGGCTCTCCAGGCACGGCCTATTTAGTATCGAGTTTTCACTTTCAGTTCGTGGGTCCATGACACTATTTTTGTAGCTTCTTCCTCGTCATCATCAATCTGTTACTTTGTTACTCACTACATGTCTCTCATGCTTACAAGTATACAGTGGAAGCAAGTCAACAGAATTTTTACATTGACAAAATATAACGACTTATCGATGTGGAATTGTCTTTTTCTAGGTACCATGGGCATTGTCCAACATTAAAGTTCAGTTATGGGGAGACATATGGAAACTCAACCTCCAAGTACTTCCAAGATTACAGATCTGAAACATTGAACAATTCTCACAGTGTCTACAACAAAGGAGGTAGTTTCCCAACATTCTATTCACATAATCCTGATATTGTTATGAGCAATAGATCAAGAACATGGGATAAGCGTTTAGCTGCTCCTCGCTATGAACTCTCACACACTCATCATGATAGACAAGAACAACTGGACAAATTCCATAAGGTAAGTAAAGCTATTCTTCCCTTGTTCCATGATTGCATCTAGAGTCCCTCCACAACGACTGAATCAAACTTAAAAGTAGGCTATACCTGGTCAGTTTTCTTGAATTATTTTTATTCTTGTATGTTCTACGCTGAGGACATCATTTTATATACGCTGAGGAAATGATAGCAGTACAGTCTGACAGTAGTAGAAATGGAGTGGACATGGTTTTTATGTCACGACCAAAAGTGGTGGCAGGTGGTGACATTTTGCATGTTGATTCCTTGTTTACTTATATTTTAATGAAATCTCTAACTAAATTTTAATTGATTAATTACTTTTATCAACTTGGTATGTATGAATATAGAAACATGGGCTTTTAATGTAGTGTGTCACATAAACAAAATGTCTTTATTTCAGATGTCGCATGCCCACAGAGAGCACTACAAAGACACTACGGGTGAAGTCCCACGTATGGACCACTTTGTTCTACCAGTAAAAGCCGAGGATCAGTTCAAGAAACATTTACCATTGTGAGTATGGGTGTGCAGACAGTCTTTGTCCCTCCGTCCGTCCTATATGGCTATAACATGCTTGCTTTAGTATAAGATGCTAACATAAGAAATTTATTGATGTGTTTTATGTGTTTGATTTGTGTACAAATCGAGATGATAAGTCTATCAGTTAATTTCCACATGAAGTGACTCACTGGACAGTGTTTTAAATGTTATTTAAACACGTAATTAAGTTCAGTTTTTTACTCATTTTGCATTTCTTTTGAATATTGGAATTTGAATTTGTTTCCGTTATCTTGATTAATTATTTTACCTGCACCATGGAGACGCCAAGTATAATGTTCCTGGAACTGTATTTCTAGTTATAATGCTTTTAGAATAGTGCCATAGTTCAGGAACTGATAGATAGATGTCATTTCAATCGATTGTATTGTCTCCAACTAGTTTTGATTGTGATGACAGCTATCTGTCTGACCTATATAGTGCCATGATTAAGAGAGCCATAATATATTCAATACTTCCTTCAACATATCCAATGGACGCAAGTCATTTATTTTAAGCACACCCATACAATGTAAGACATTTTAAGCACACCCATATAGTATAAAATACAAAGTATATATAAGCATACCCATACAATATAAGACAATATAAGCAGCAACGTTCTCGGTGGATAGTAAAAAGGACTCTCAACAGCAACATACTCGTTTCAATTGTAAAATGCTGTAATAACTGATGACTGATGGTGATATAGAGTCTTATGAGTAAATTAATAAATTGTGTGATAGTCTTGCATCGACCCCTTATAAAACACATATCCCCGAACAGTACACATGTGGTGGATGGTGGGGAGGGGGAGACTAGATGCAAGACTAAAATATGTGTGAATATAAAGGATATATCTCCTTTTGTTGTAACTTAATAATGTCATTAATTAATGATAAAAATATATTTGAATGTTGATTATTAATAAACTATCTGTGTTTTCACCTGTTTAATTTTTATAACAACACTATCTGTATACAATCACTTTTGATACACTGTGACGTTTTCTGGAATTGTGCTGTGATATTTACTGGAGATTTCTACCAAATAACGTGAGTATATAATTTGCATGTGATATAGATGTACTAATAGGATGTACTAGTGTTCTCGTTTGACTTGTTATTTTTTGTACTAATAGCTTCCTTTCTTTCTACTTAACCAAGTTTTATTTCAGGGTTCGTATTTCTATTTGAGATTTTAGACATGAATTCTAAATTAAAAACAACTGAGTAATAGAGAACCTCTATTCCATTGAACATGTGGTAATAAGTCAACCCCTGCTTTGTATTGTAATGAACCCCTAATACTTCATGTGATCAACCTCCGCTTCGTATAAAAAACCTTCATGCTATAAATGATACACTACAAATGTATAGTCAAATTTGCTTCATGTAACAACACCCATTTTAATCTAATTAATCCCAGCAAAAGTCAGCGCCTGTTTTTTTTAAATAAACCCCTGCTTCGTGTGTTTAAACTCTGCTTTATTTTATAAACCTCTAAATGCAACCCCACTTCGTGTAATAAGCACATGCTCCATGCAATGAACCCGGCCCATAGAAACTCCCCATAGTCAAACTTTACTTCTTGCAGCCATGTCAGTATCTGCTTCATGTAATCTTGCAACCCACCACCTGCTCTTTGTTCTTGTCTAGGTAACAAAGTAGTTCAACAAAACTTTACATAGTTAATTTTAAAATTCCACGTTTTCCACGTTTTATTTCAGTTCAGTTTAGATTTGGGTTTTAGTCATAGGTCGGCAGAAAGATGGCAGAAGTGTTCGGTCTATCCCTTAAAGAGTAGACATACTACTATCGCCATCTTTCTGTCGACCCAAATTCATGGTTGAGTTACAAATTCATTTTGTGTTAAATCTGGTTAAATAGACTACTGAACTATGCTTTTAAACAATTACTATATAGGGATATGTCTTAATGTAATGTAATACGAGGGTTGTCCAAAAGTTCTTGACGTTTTTGCTCTTTCTTGAATATTCATCAATATTAACTATTTAATATACTGCAATTGCTGCAAGTGCTATTTATTATATCCTAAAATTTCAATATCATGCATTTATGTTTAGTCTTAAAGTACAATTGCGCTATAGATCAAAAACTACACTATAAATTGAGCAAATGTACTGTATCATTTTGTAATGTGTCTCATACGGTACTTTCCAGCCTCATTAGGACCAATAAATACACCAACGATATCCACCTTCCATACCTCAACAACGTTGCTAGGCGACCACCGATAACAAAGAAGTGGTATCCCAAGTCGTGTCAAAGAGACAGAGAGATGAGAGACGTCTACTTTGAGGAGAGATAAATCTATATTGCATTTTATAATTTTATAGTCTTGAGGCGACATCTTTGAATACACATAAAATGTATATTGTGAAATATACATGGCCATCGAATAGAAAGGCAAAAAGTAATGTCTCTTTACCATTGAATAATTGAGTTAAAACTTAAAAACGAAACAATCACTCCCATTCCTTATACTGCCATGGTTACCAAGACATTAGGTGGGGTTTGGAATCGGACGAGAAGGGAAGTGTGCTCTAGTTTAAAGAAACCATATTGCCATATGAATTATACATGTTTTTGTACTGCCAACAAATTCATGAGTGTAAACGAACTTTTATCTATTTTTTCACACTTATAAACTGATGAAATTGATGATAACTACCAGTATGTTTAAAGTGTAAGAGAAACTCAGTCATTATACAGAAATAAACACAATCATAATATTTATTTTACATCTTAGCTGATGATTAGTCTCTAAGAAAACGTATGATCGCGTTATGCACATGTCAGTATTATATTGCGTTTTTTATTTCATCAAAATACAGTTTTATATAACTATGTGCAAATTGATGATTAAATATTTCAAACTATTTTTAATTAGCAATATTGCTGTTTTTGTAAATAATAGATACCAAATATAGAAGAAAACTGAAGTATTGTACATAAAAATATTATGTTGAATTAGTGTAACGATAGAGCACGGTCGTTAGAAGATATATTTGTATAGTCTCAACTGTATAGTACTCCTGCGTTTTTAGATTATTGTCAGGCGAAGTTTTTAACATCATTGGCTTCAATGAGAATTTATATTTTAAAATGGAGTTTTCGAGGAACCATTTTCTTAGCGTTTGAGTTTCTAGGTTATCCTCATGGCGAAGTAGGTTAGGATGTTTGTAATATTGGTGTAAATGATTGTGTGACAATTTAAGAATTTTATTTTTAATAAAACTATTTTTGAACAAAAGATCCTCCAAAAATAACATTTTGAAACTAAAAAAGCTTCACATACAACATTTTGATAAAGCTTGGTAAAAAGCAATATAACGATCACGACATTTTCCACTTATTTTGATGTCAAACAAAGCGATTATATACCAAACAAATATACATCTTAGAATGGTCTGAGACTAACATAATTTTATGTTAGTCTCAGGAATGGTTGAACTCTTCACACTGGTTTCAAAAGTGTATCCGTTTCGGTAACAGAATGACGAAGCCTCCAAGGTACCATTACCATTTAGTTGCGAACGAATAGTTCGTGAGACGCCAGAATGATTAAAACAATTCCTCACTTGTTACGTAAACGAAACAGTTAAAAGTCAAATGTTAAACGTTTTCAAACATCAAGTGAGGAATTAAATCGATGATTCTGGCGTCCTGTAAACTATTCGATGGCAAAAGCTAAAAAATTCTCAATCATATGATACTGACACAGGTTTGTGCCAAAACGTTCCTGAAGATTCTGCCTGCATGAAATCATGGAATCGAAAAATCGTTCCTCCGAGGCTGCGCCATTTTGCTATCGAAACTGATGCATTTTTGTAACTAGCTTGAGGAGTTCCACCACAGTATGGATGTTACTAAACTAGTATCTATAATGCATCAGTAAAAGTGAAGCGCCCAATTGATTTGGTATAACTTGAGAAGTATAAACTCATAAGGAATGATATTGATCGCTACCATTTGAAACTAACATTGCAAAAGCGGTTATGGAATGGTATACTATACTGTATTTTAAAAATATTTGATAAAGCTTTAGTATAACAAAGAAATACAAGGATAGTTCAGACATATACTTGAAACAACCCTCGAGAGCTTTGCAGGAGGCCATTGGATCTCTTGTGATCTTTACATAACCCCATTTTGAAATGGGTAAGATATTGTGAAAATATCAATTATCCCTGAATATATTTTACTTGAGCAGTGTCGAGTTATTTGTATAGTATAGTATTAATCCGAGTTTTATGAAGGCTACATTTAACAATTTTGAAAATATCAAACCTTCCTAAGCTTCAATTGACCCTGGTTGCCATTCGTTACTGGTGACAACACAATGAAGAAAATATATGAATTTAAAGAAAACGAGCCCGATGAATCAATTTTGTGCAATGAGAAACAAATACAGATACCTGTGATTGAAACATGGAGATTATAATGGATTTGGGGAATTGATGACGTGAGGGCAAAACAAGACGAAAGCGTTAACCAAGTTACAAGCTCCACGTCCATGAAGATCACAATCAATTTGGAAAACTACTTATGTGTGACTTTGCAGTGATGGGATCCAATGGTCAAGATGGTCAACATAATGATCAACACAAGTCAATGTGAAATCTGTCCAAATTAAAGTCAGCTAATCCATTGGATTCGGAGGTGTCGCATTCCCTCTTGTTATTTAAAAGCAGATGATTTATGAACAAGGTGTCGTTATTTGATCAAAGTTCACGTTACATAAAATACAAACTATCGGAAATCACATGACATTAACTGAAGACGTTTGGAGATATAGCATACAAGACTCTGAAACAATAGTCCTAGTGGCAATTGGCGTCTAGGGGAAATACATATAGTGATTTCTGTATGTAACTACGTGATCACTAGTGATATAATAGAGACTAGAAATAAATTGATATCCATGGCCAGGGGAAAAGATCAATAACTATGAATGTTATGTTGTCATTATGTAAGTTACCAAGAGTGATGCCTATGACAGTTTAAAATAAATATTCATGCGCCAAAATACACTTACCTAACACCATCTCATAAACAATAAGACTACGAGATAGAGTGATTGGATGGCTCTGTCTGATAAATAATATTTTCCTTGACATAAAGATATCGACTATGGGTGTCACTAAAGGAGCTCCAGCAAACACAAGTTTGATGAGCAAACTGTTGGACGCACAGGCTGCAAACCATCGCCGCCTCATGCGAATCAACGAGGCGGAGCAGGCACGCACAAAAAACATATTTCGCATAATCGATAAACACGCCAGAATGGAGCAACTAAGGACAGATAAAGCTCTGGAGAGAGTCAATCACACATGGAAAGAAATCAAAGCGTATAATTATTGTGTTCATAATCAATACAAAGTAAGTAACTTTATTTGTATGCAAAAGGATTTTAAATTAAAATCAACAAGTGAACTTTCGGCTGATTCACGGAGGAGGCTGCATTACGAGACAAGGATTATGAACACTGGTTTTTCAAGAGACATACTGAGACCAGAGATAAAGAGGGCGATAATTGACAATGACCCAAAAATGAAACGAGAAGTCCAACGGGAGAAACTGTTGGAATCCGCTAAAAACTACCAGGCTCTGTTTCCTATTGACCGAAAGAGTTCGACAACCAAAATATTTGAAAATTTTCACACGACTAGAAACAATTTTACTAAACCAGGACAACTGAAACCTTTGAAAAATCACCAAATGGCAGTATTAAATCCACACGCTCAAACTGTTTCTCGTGATTATTTACAAACTTTGAAGACATTTCGAAAACATGCACCAACAGTGAAAAGTGACAAAACTATTGATGTGAAGGTCAGGGTCGGTGTTGAACCATCTCAGACCGAGGACATAATAACATCACCAACTCAGAAATAGTTTTTTGTCTTAGTATTCGATTGAATATTAAGATGAAGTTTCCCAAATGAATACATTATAGGTAGAACAAATGAACGATGATATATTGCCTCTTTAACAGGTTTTGATATACACCTGGTACACATATAGCATTAATAAAAATGACCATATTTTTTATTTGGCGATAGCATTGTTGTAAGAATGTATGGGGTTTCGAAATATTTTTGATGGGGATGGAGGGATTAGCTCTCCAATCGTTCCAAAAATAATGTTGCCATTTCAATACTACCGAATCAAATTTTGTGCAACTTGGTATTGATGTTCCCCAAATATTCGCACAGACAGTACGCAATGGGTCTGCTTAGCGCTGTAACTACTGTGCCGGGGCTTTATCCCAGTAAAAACTGATCATCCGTCCCGGTCGTATATTTACTATTGTAATGTTTGGTTGAACACATTCTGAGAAAACAAAATAAAAATTTAGTTTAAATACAATCTGTTTTTCTGCCTGTCTGTACCCCCTTTTGTGCCCTGAATTTGAATTATTGTTATCGCATGTTTAATTGTGTTTAATAAAATTTAGAACTGCCTTGAACATTTTGGAATTGTTTTCATTTGTCAGATCCTTCTCGCCAAAAAGTAGGAAATTTGTCTTGTTTTTAATGTTTTGTATTTAGTTCAAGTTTAGTTCACGTTTTTACCACCGCTAGCGCATTTGTTTCTCTCAGAGGGTAGGACAAGAGTTTATCATGTTGTGCTGTCTCTCGAACTCCACAGTCACAATATGGATCGTTAATGAAAGAGAAATTATGGTAAAAAAGATCGGATTTAAAACATCGATTTACTCTTATTTTATTTAGTACTGTTTCTCCTTTTCTATCAAGGTTCTGTAAGTAGGAGATTGAAATTGTAGGTTAGATGTTTTTAGCGAGGAGATCGTTTAGTGAGAAGCTGTTCGTTTCCTTATGGTCTCCAGGAAGACGGTTCTACAAGGGTATTATTGAGCAAACTGTCCCCGTTTCCTTTATTTTACTAATTGAGCCTGGTAGTTTGTAATCGTTGGTTGTTTTTAAGATATTATCTCAGTAGTGTTTGAGAAACCTATGCATCTTCTGGATCACCCTGTACTTATATAATCTCCGCATGATTAATGCCCAATTGAAAAATAAAACTAATTACCAACTTATTACCAACTAATTTACAACTAATTATCAACAATTCTGCTGGCAATTGGAATTAAAGTTAAGCGTTAATTAAATCAATGATAATTATGGCCTAATTATCAGTAGCAAGTTCAACGTAAATTAACTTACAATAATGCTGATTTATGATTTTTAGTTGATAATTAAGATATGAAATGTTTTAGGGTGATAGTAAGTGGTAAATTAAAACGTTTTTGTTCTGAAGTAGATTATTGGTTGATAGTTAACATATAGGATGATTATAATGATAATTAGTCGTAAATTAGGCCCATGATTTAGAAATACAAACCCCCTAAATTTAATTTCAAGATGGTGGAAAAAGAAAACATGTGAGAGATATTTCTCTCATAAAATTGAGAATTACAACGTGAATGGTGCGTATACTACCATGAAATTTGGTCAACATTATTATAAGGGTATGTAGAACATGAATACAATGTATGTTAAATATTATTCACACTTCTGTCTGAAATGTTTATGAATTTAAAAATCTTATTGAATCAGATCATATAATATTAATCCTAGAATGCAATTTAGGTACTAACATGGGTTACCTATATTTCACAAGTAATCCAAATGTGCTCTTCTAAATAATGATTGTTAGATCAAAGACATTTCAAAACATATTTTTGATTATATCTGTTACGTCCTTATTATGTAACATTATAGTCTAATGTTTGTGTTCTGATTTTAGTTGTTGATGGCAATAATGATGTTTTCACATGCTTTTCATGAATCTTAAAAATTTGCAAAATAGAATAGCTTTAAAAAAGAGGGGGAGAAACCCCAGGGTTCAAAGATGACATACGCTTATAATGTAAATCTGTATTGAGATGACATCGTCGCTGATTGGTTTAGCGAGTCGATCGTTGATTGTTTAAAACTAGGTCAATTTGAAAACTTTGAAAACCAAGATGGAGGGTACGTTTTCGACAAAAGGAGGTGTGCGAAGGAGGAAATCGTATGTCATCAATTGAATCATGGGGTTTTCCCTCCTGTTGCTGTGAAATTTCAATAGTTCAAGTTCAATGTTGTCTGTTCTGAAATATCCTAATTAAGATGAATATTCCGTCACAAAATAGTTCAAGATGAAGCAAAAATCTCTGAGTGAAGAGAAGCAAAAAAGAAGCGAGTCATTTTTGAGATGTCACAAATCTGACTTAAACCTAACTTTCAACTAATTATCAATAGTAAGTTAGGTGATAATTAGAGATTAACTTACATCAAACTTACAACTAACTTTCAACTAATTTACGTAAATAGCTCATTTGCATATTGATGGTAGTTAATCGTTAATTAAGTTGCAAATTAAGCGTTAATTAAGTTGATAATTAGCTCATTTGCATGTGAATTTTTACACCTAACTTTCAACTAATTATCAATAGTAAGTTAGGTGATAATTGGAGATGATTTTCCATAGGCTTTTTTCAATTGGGTGTGCAATTGATTGCTGTATTCCACGCTGAAAGTATTATTTAAATCCATGCATTATCAAAAAGTAACTAAATAAAAAATATAAACATTTTTGCCTCACCCTGTACATTACTATGCTGGTATATTCTTGAAATAATAAAAGTTTTATATAAATATTTTGTAAGTTCAATGTGTTCGTCTTCTTTTAGTAAGTTATCAAAAAAGAAGTAATACTAACAGAGTCTCAATCAATAATCAAAGCTGAGTTTATTTGATAAATATGATAAATATATTTAATGCCCCAAGAAATAAACCGACAGGCTTTGTCATTTACAGATTTACTGAGACTGTGTCCGTTGGGCAGAAATGACATTCTGTTGTTTATAATCATGAAGTTAGGCGGTTGCCGAAGGATGTCAAGGAAACTATTTTTACAAGTAATTTTGATCAATATTAAATGGGTGGCTGTGATGTTATCCTCTATCCGTGGCACTGGTTTTTATTAGGCTCTTTGTCTTATGTATCATAAACCTATATGTATCCTTTATGAATAATAGAGTCCCGCGAAAGGACTCTAGCGGTGGCAATTTGACTGACATTTTCTTGTTTTCTGCTAGCGCTAACTCGCATCAATGAAATGAAGTCCATTCCTTATAATATGTAGTAATCTACTCGTATCTGAAACAATTTTGGTGTAAATTGATATTTGTCACCGAAGTGATTTCACTGGATTCCTTGTAGGAAACGTGTTTTCAACACTCAGGATGATATTGAGAGAAGAGAAAATGAAAAAATGTATGTTCGCAAGTCTGCAAATGTCTGTCAATAATCTGATACACCTCGTTGAATATGATCTTCCTGGTCTTACCTTTTACTATTGAACTTGACTAAGACTCGGAACGCATACATTAACCTAACTGTTTTGGCTAAAACGAAATTTTTTATTCTTTTTGCTTCATCCAAAATGTAGTTACAATGATTGTTATAAGCAAATGGGATGCGATCGTATTGCCACACAAAGCACTTTAACAGATTCACTCATTGGGTCAAAACGATTCAACAGACATAATTTCGTTTTTGAACAATATATTTTATACACATGTCAAGTGAATACTCCAAGTTAGAGCTTATTTAATGAATCTAAAATATGATGATGTTTATGTATGCCACACACCACATCCAACAATTAAAAGCTCTTCAATAAATATTTACCACGATTCTTTCAAATGAAAGTGTGATATTTGTTATGAAAATATCTCGTAGTGGATTCTATTGATATACGTATTTTACAGTTGCCTCCATCCATTCGATCAGCTATTACATCAAAGTGTGGTGCAGCTCAACACAACTGATCTGCTATTGGCATCGTGGCAACGACCGTAACTAAATGTGCCTCATCGATTGCAATTGGAGGTGGTTCCCCGACTTTATGTATATACATGAGTCTCTGCGCCAACGACCAGCTCACTGGAAAAAAAACGTTATTTTACTTCTGACATTTACATAATCTCTTTCTACAGAAGCAGTATAAAGTGTGTCTGTCGAATTGATTTGACATTATTAGTACCCTTTGCATTCGTTCGACTTCGCTTCGAAAGAGCAGGGTATGTCTTTACGTCTTAAGGGAAGGTCAGAACATAGGTTTTAAGTTAGTACCTTTTGCACCATTTTGAATATTGATTCGGGGAATATAATATTATGGAGTTCAAATGTTGTATAATCATTATGCTTTTTCACCACACTGGCTCAACTGATACGGTACCCCATTATTTATGCAGACACCACACAAATGACAATATAATCAAAATTATACTGCATCCATTCAAACTGATACTGATAGTTCTCACCTGAAGTCGATCTCTCCATCACCGTCCTTGTCCAACTCTTTGATCAAATACTCAACCTGCAGAGCAGTCAGAGGAATGCGCGCCATCTATAAAATTGAAATCAAATTATACAGTATTAAGTTGCTGAAAGTGACCTTTTCCTCATCGACATTCATATCTTCAGATTTAATTGTTAAGTTATCAAGCGTCACACAACCCATCCTAAACTCATCATATACCACACTTCAAACTTTTTTAATGTTTATAAGCCACCCTATCTATCTTCAAGCCCCTTTTTAATTTCACATGTTTTATATACGTCACATTTCCTACCTTCAGGCCCTCTTTAAACTCTTCATACGTCACACTCATGCTGCCATCTTCATCGAATGTGCTGAACAGTTCGGCCACAGTCAATCCCTTTTCAATGATGTATTTGTGGAGGGACTCCATTGCTTCCCTCACTGGATCGTAAGTGACGAGCTTGCGTTTACCATACGAGTGTTGGTAGCCGTGAATCACTTCGAGCTCTTTGTGTTTCTTGTTGATTCGTTCGAGCCATTTTTTAAATTTATCACTGAAGAATATTATGTCCTGTAAAAATAATCAATACAAAGGTGAATATTTTCTGAAATTACAAAAATGTATGTTACAATGATTAGTGTTGATTGAAGAAGGATTGAGGTCTCTAGTTCGAGAGGCCATATCTGATATCTCGGACTTTATTTACATTCGTGAAAGTGTAAAATGCTTGATTTAAGCACTAGACTCAATGCTTTGTTTGTAAAATAAAGCATCATCATTGTTGAATGTTCTTACCGAAAAATCTAGTGTTGTCAATGCAATATTTGGTATACGTCTCAACAGCTGTAGACCCGTTGTGGCAGAATCATCTCTAATCATATTTTTGCCCAACTGAAAAGAAGGAAATTCGAAAATGATAATAACTACCATTATACATATGAATAAAATAATATAAAAATTCTGAATAGGCAATATTAATTGGTCGGAATTTATGACAAAAAAACTGTGTCGAAGGAATCGATCAACTAGTAACTACGCTCTGACTTATGATCTCAACAAAAGAAAGCTCTAGTTATATTTTAACATAGCAATGATTTTACAAGATTTTCATACGATGGTATTGAATATTGAAAGTGTAAAATGTCATGTTCGGATTATCATTATTTTCATATTTTGATAATGACATGTATGTTTTCGTATTATCTTCTATAATGAATAATTTGATCTGTTTATATATCCTCACACCAAACATCCGGTTGTACGTAAACTATTAGTATTTGTCAATGAATTATTCTATAGTTTCCATGACCACAAAATTAAAAATTATCATAACACCATTTTATTATCAGGACACATACCTTAAGAACCTTAAGTGAATCATTTTGTGCAAAATCTTGGATAAGTAGCAGAAATCCTTCACAAGTGATTCTATTGCACGAGAGATCTAACTCGACAAGGGAGGCATTCTTAGTCAAAGCTACCCCCATAGCCTCAGCACCATCATCACCAAATCCGTTCCATGCCAGGTTGAGCCTCTTTAGTCTTATATTTTCCTGCAATATTAATTTTCCTTTAATGGCAAAGACGTTGAGATATGAAACCGTCCACATGACCATTCTATGTTAAATGGCTATACATATAACTGTCTAGTAATTGTATATTCATACGATGTACCAACCTTGACTCCCTTGCATATTGCAACTGCCCCCTTAGTTCTAATGTTGTTCCAGCTCAAGTCTAGCTCTTCAAGAACATCATTTTCAGCTGCAACATAAACACTTTCAAGTTTAATTCTAAATCATCAATTAGCTGCAATTTTAACCATTCATAGATCTGTTTTGTATAATAAACGTCATCAATATATAATTTGTATATAATATAAATCATCCATAGATCTATTTTGTTTATTTGGGTTTAGTTTGATGAACTGAGGAAGGTTATTCTTTTAGCCTCGTGTCTTTTAGCCTCTACTGTTCCTTGAAGTAATAGTGCTTACTTCTATAACAAGGGCATTTATCTGTCGCACTTGATAATGATTTCTTATAATTACCTATCACAGATTTGAAAGTAATCCCACCCTGTACTGCAAAGTTGTTGTGACTTAAATCCAATACTTTTAATCTGGCATTTTCCTGCAATTAAAATGAATAAAACATCCATAAACTATCCATTGTGAATAAAAATGTCAAAATGCCCTTTGTTAATTAAACTTTGCATTTCGTTATTTTTCTCGACATGGTCGAAACTGATTAACTATGGTGTGCCTCGGGGATCAGTTTAGCCCCTTTGCTTTTCATATTAATCTTTTGATATAAATCTCTCTAAAACATTGATAGTGTACGTTTATGCTTGACTGATTATGTATATAACCGATTTTGGTCTACAAGTGACACCTAAATGGGTACCTTACCTCGATGGCACTGGCCATTATTTCGGCATCCTTATCTTCGAACCCATTGTTGGAAATATTCAGCCGGGCAAGATGTACGTTAAACTTCAGAAATGAAGCGATCACGTTGGCACCTGTTGTTCTTATATTATTCTCCGATATATCCTAGAAAAATAAATATCCGAAAATTAAACGTTTGTTATGTTAAAATATCTCCGCAGACAATATCATTTTGGAGATTTCCGAGATCCAATAACAGTTTTTCATTGTTGACAAGAATGTTAATCTCATTTGATCGCATAAGTGTACGAAACATTGAACCTAGGATGAAGAATTTTTTCATCCTAGATTGAACTCATGACCATAGTTATGGAATAGGTGTTTTTTATAAGCTAACGTGGCCTTTTTTGTTCCAGTTCTTGGCACTTACTAGATCAGTGATGGTTGTATTCTCACACATCATCCTGCCTATCTCCTCTATCCCTCTCTCCTCTAGACAGTTGTTCTTCAGGTTTAAGGTTGTTATGTTATTATTAATCTGAAATGTATGAAGGAATGCTTGTTTTTGGACATTGATTCAACCACCCAAATTATATATTTTTGAGAGTTATCTGTGGAGCAAAACTATCTTCTTTCTCTATCTGCTTCTCAAAGAATCGATAGCAGATATTTCTGTAGCTTGTATATACATTCTGATTCATGAGATGACAAACAAACGTACCACCAGCGGTATTGCCATTGCTCTTGCTCCCTTTGGTCCCATTCCATAATGTTTGATGTCGATTTCTTCTTCAAACGGCAGAGCCTTCAGGACGCCCGATGCCGGGACGACGTTATACCTTTTGCAGGCGTTATCATAAGCCGTCTTCCCCGTGTCATCATAACGGTAGGCCTTTTCTGGATATGGAAATTAGATTCATCAGTTTTGATAAGGAGTTCTAATTGTGGAATCGAGTTAATTATAGCGTGGTCATTGGACACCTAGTTTTATCAGATGAAATTACTTTAGAATAGAAACTATAAATAGCCACAAAATGTATTGAATATATTTATTTCAGCTATGCTCTTGAAAATACTTCCTGACATGAAATTATTGAATCAATGGATATCCTATGAATACGAATGGTGGGGAATGAAAAATGGACATTTGATCGATGTCTTTATTCCATAAACTACAGTAACTGTGCCAATTATTTTTAAAGGGCAAAGGAAAAATCCGGAAAGATCCGGAAAAACAGGTAAAACATTGAGCAATACCTGGATTAAATGTAATTTGTCGAATGTGTTCCCCTCTACGTAAAAATAACTCTTCCTTTAATCGGTTAATATTCAACCAGTAACATATTTGGGGACCATAGCCCCCAGGGTACCATCATTTCTTTGGCTTACGGATAACTCACCCCTTAGACAACTAATCCCCTAGACAACTCATCCCCTGAACAATTCATCCCCTAGACAACTCATCCCCAAGGCAACAATTCCTCTTAACAATTCGTTCCTTAGACAACTCATCCCCTAGCCAAGCCATCCCCTTAACAACTCATCTCCTATACAACTCATCCCCTAGCCAACTCATCCCCTGGACAACTCATCCCCGTTTGTCAGAAACACAACACCAAGCTTGTAATTACATTTCTTTGAATCAATATCAGTTTCTGTACATCTAAGTCCGTGGTTATAATAGGAGTGAACACTTTCACCAGGCAATAGCTTGAAATATCGGGGAACACCTGTTTTTTGCATATATGATCATCCTCAATGGAAATTAATTACAATAAACAGAGTAGACGCGATGTGTTGTATACAGGTTGTACTAAATTGTACTGTACTGTGTCGTGTTGTGCTGTTTACGGTGTTGCGCCGTGTTGTGTTGTGCTGTGTTTTGTTGTGCTGTATTCGTTCAATGCTAAATGTCCTAGACAGTTGCGTTGAGTTGTACTGTAATGTGATGCAATGTAATTGTATCGAATTATATTGTATTTTAGTGTTTATATTGTATTGTTTTGTACTGTATTATGATAATTGCGTTATGCCCTTATTTTTTGATATACTGTGACTTAAAATGTTGCATACCGTTATCGTATTGTGGTACTATCTCGTGCTATGGTTTGCAATGACTTGGCGTATTATGATGGCTTTTGTTTCGTCCCATTGTGGTGTGGTGTGTTGTCTTTTGCTTTACTGAGTTGTGCTATGCTGTTTTTCGTGTGTACACTGTAATGTGGCTGTTTTTATGGATTGCTCTGGTGTATCATGGGTTGTCGTCTGTCGTCTTGCCTTTGTTGGTTGTATAACATAATTTGTTAGTACCTCAGTTGAAATACTCGATTTTGATTGGTCAACGAGCGGTGAATAATTTTAACTGTACACCGCGCAATGCATTGCCGGTGAATAATATTCCCAGCATTCCACTAAAATGACGTCATTATCAGACGATAAAATGGCCGCCGCTAGCACTAGCCGTTTCAAAAATGTTGAAGATGAGGATATTATTAGTCTCTTAGAGAGTAAAGACAGTCAAAATACGAAGAAAAATCTAAAACTTTGTACAAAGCTTTTAGTGGACTTCGCCCAGGAGAGTAATTTGACTCCATTGAGTGAACTTACTGCCGATATACTGAAATACAACATGAACGTCTCGAGGGTCTGGATCCAACTTCAAGTCAACTTCAAGGGTCAGAAAAATCTAAGATATTCTTCGGACTAACAAAACAATTATAGACCTCTCCATTCGGTTTACTGTCAAAATTATATCCCTCGACTGTAAACCTTGACCTACGGTCTCGGTTTACAGTCTCGGGATATAATTTTGAAAGTAAACCTCTGGAGAGGTCAATAATTGTATATTGTAATAATACTGTTTACCTATCTGTTTTAATAGACCTTATCTACCTGAATTACCAATACCTGAATGAAGATCACATACCTGATATATCCAGTACAGTATCAAGGTCAGCTTCTCTCTCCCGATTCTGACCAGCTGTCAACGACCTTCTTGAAAAACGTGTGGAGCTGGATGTACCCTTCTTGGAGGGCTTCACGTCTAAGTAACTCGCCTTGCTGTTTCTGTCTTTCTCCGCTAAGAAGTCATCAATGTATTCCTTTTCCCCATTCCCCAATGTACCAGTGCCACCTGCCTGAGGGAAAGAATAAATATGCGCATAATTTTTGTATGTTTTTAATTTTGCAGTTCTTGTCAACTGTGCGTCGGTTGTCTTGGGCCTGGGCTTTGTTTTATTATCATTCTGTTGTTCACCATCGTGTAAACTTACTTCATCACTATGATTTGGCATGGGGACTTTAGTGAATAATTCATCGTTCTTTTCATGAATAGCAATGCTATCATCATTATCCTCATCAATTCCAGGTTCGGGAGTGGGATAGCTTGATTCATTTGAGTCATTAGAAACTGGCGTATCTGTTATCTCGGGAGATGGTTTGTTGGTCTCAGAGCACTCAGTAACTCTGGATATTGCCTCCTCTCTGGCACTATTGTCCCCAACACAATCATGATCTCTCAGAGTTTCAAGATCTGTGGAGCTGCTACAGATACTACATGCCAGAGACGTGCAGCTACCATAATGGTTATAGTCCTTACCTATTGTATTCTTCGTTCTTATAGAATACATCACACCTGTCTTTTTGCGTTCAAAAGAATATCTCCATTATGTTAATCCAAAAAGTTCTAATATCAAAATGGCATGTTGAGAAAGAAATTCTCAGGTTAATTGTATTCAAATGTATTCCTAGTTACAATAAATTATTAGGTGGAATAAATCCATAGATGCCAAATCAATCTGAACGATTAAGGTTTTAAGAAAGCTCAACAAGAAAACCTATACTGTATAAATTCTTCAAGCTTGTACTTCACTAATCCGAAAATCTTTCAATTCAAGGTTTTGTTGTTAAATAAGGTAGCTAAAGATGTTATTTTAAAGGATCTTCATTCATACATGAATGTTCAATTTGTGGAAAATTCTCTTGAAAGGACTGTTAAAAATATTGATCGGCTCGATCACCGAAACGTCAAGTGGATGGACCATTTCATAAATAATGTACGTTCAAACAAAAGATCTCAAAAGGCAATCGGACTCCAACACCCAAGTGTTCTGATCAATTATGATGGATTGATGGACACACATTTCTTATTTTCTAAAGTATTAATTATTCAATATTAATCGAATTAATTTTATTGGAACATATTGTTTCAAAAACATTCTTAAAAAATTCCCAAACTGATGGAAATCTTAAATCATGCATATGTACTAATTTAAATCAAAAAGTAAAAAATATTTGATTCATACCTTATCGCTTCCATAGAGTGATTTTACAGAACCCACTAAGCTCGTGTTCTTGCTTCCAGTCACCTTAAGTGTCGGATTCGACACTTCCATGTTCGATTTAACAATTGTGTTTATCAAACTTGTGCCTTCTATTCAGATCTCGTCATGTTTTCAAGGCAATGCCCATTAATCAACACACAATGGCAGACAATAATCAGTTGTGAGGAAACAACGAATAACTAAAGTCATATAGAATCCCAAACATTCCAAATGTGGGAACAATTTTATATATTGTAGGTTAGATTCAATTTCGGCATGTATTATTGAAATAGTATTTAACGAGATTAACCTAAAGTTGATCGTATTTAAAAATGTGCAAAACAATGAGCTTTGTATGGTAAGGTACTTATCCATTTCAAGCCAATTGGTATAGGGGTATCTTACAATAGGGTAACTTAGTTGTCAAGGATTAATAATTGCCAAATCTTATCAAAATCAACCAATGATAGGTAAATATATATTTAAATTTTCTTTAAAAGTGTGCAATAAGAAACATGAGATTGTTACAACCCAAGTATAGTATAAACTAAAACAATAACACATACAGGTATAAATAAAATAAATTCGTTTTATTTGATCATGTGCTTCTAGGATTGATCAAATTAGATAATAAGCAATAATGACTAATACTTTTGTAAAGTCAGCAGTTTTACCACCAAAGCCATAGAGAAAACACCAGTCATACGAGGGTTGATCATGAACTTCTCATAATATCTCTCTAATTTCTTTCCTTGATATTCTAATGCATCCAGCAAAAATATATTGAATAACAGGAATATTTATTGATGTAAATAAAAAAATGTGTTATAATGCCTCACATTAACCATGTTTAAATACATGAGAAGTTTCTAAATAAGATACTAGTACCAAATAATCAAATGTCAAATAATGTGTTGTTTTAACTATATGCAATGAAGATGGGAATTTTGTGATGTCATAAACGTTGTTTGTTTTATTAGGAGGCCCCATCGGGGGGCCTCCTATCAATTTTGTAGATATTATTCTTTATTATTATTATTCTTTATTATTTATTCTTCCTCCCTCTTTTTCTCCTACTTCCAACTACCTTTCAACTAGGTACTACATAGTCCTACTAGGGACCTGGGCTGAACTTGGCGGGAAAGGAATTTTTATCTAGGTCAAGGTCAAAGGTCAAAATCTAGGTCAAATCTTAGTTTTTTTCAAGTTTCTCAAATCCTGACACTACACTTAAATATTTTTGGCTCATATCGAGATTTTAGCGTCATTTTACCACGTGCTTTTAAACCTATTGTTATTGTCACGTGATTCCGCTGATCCAATAGCGTTACAGTAATCGAGTACTAAAACGTCCGCGCGAGGTTTTATAAGTCGCGCCAAATCTTGTTTACAGTGTAAACCAGATCATGAAAACAAGAGGAGTGCGAGTAGATTTCCTGTCTTATTTTCAAAACAAAGCGGATATTAGGCCCAGTAAAATTAAATTATTATCCTACTCTGATGAGTACGATGTAGATCGTATCATAACAAAGGTAAGTTATGTCACGTTTCTTTGATGAATGGTACATTTCATTCAGATTTATGAGATTGAAATCAAACACAGAATTGGACTTGAAGTTGAAATGATGCAGAAATCATTCAAATCATAATTTGACAGTTGATAAAATAGAATTAGATTTAGCCGCATACAGTTTGGACGATAAATAAATGATAAACAATGGATGGTGGTTTGAAAGTCTATAGTTTGCAATCGTCTACGTCTGGCTATCCACTATATTTTACATTTTGTATACTCTCATCTAGGCTATTGATGTATGGTTGGCCTCTTCAGTGAAAATTCCCAATTATTTTTAACATGTGAAATCCTTACTTCAGCAAATCCACAATTTATTATTTATCGTTCGAACTATACTAGTATATAGGTAGATTGGCGCCCCAGGAATCTGTGCATTGTTCATTTAGCTTAGCATTCATCAATGAAATCGTGTAGCCCACCTTTGACAAATAGTCTGGTTTTCCTTTTTCAGTCAACTAGTAAAGGTTATCTAGTAAAGTGGAAGGGATTCAGCCTTTGGGATAGTACGTGGGAGCCCTTAAACAGCAGATGCTCCAGCACATTTGAATACATATACAGGTATACATTCGACCTCCATATGATTTTACATAAACATTGTCAAAGCCCATTATGAGACTTTTTAACAGTTTCAATTCAGTCTGAATTAATATTTTTCTGCAAAGTTTTGGCGAGCCAGTTGCCTCGCATACATAGGCCTATTGTATACCCAATAGCCACTGTCATAGAGTCAAGTTGTTTGTCCAGTGCCCGTCCAGTGGCATCAAATCAGACTTGAAATTGTTTGGAAGCAATATTTTCAAAAAGCAACTTTGTTAATGTTTGTAATGATCCAAATGAATTAGGCCTTCAGTTGAGATGTCTAATGGAAAACTTTAATGAATTAATAATTGATTAATTAAGTGCCTACCAAAGAAAACAGCCTCAGATATCTAAAAAAATTTTAATGTCAGGTGATTGGTACAGGTTCTCCGAGCGTTGATCGAAGATATACATGTCAAAGTTTACTCTATCGATATGTGAACCTTACGTTCGATATGTTTCAGATACCCAGTTGTAAACAACGAACTTATCCAATCAAACACAGACAACCTACTTTTTGTTATAAGGGAGAGGCTAGGCAAAAGGACGGGGAGGTGTGGCCTTGTGGCATTTCGACACGATGTGTTTCGTCATTTGTTTGGACGTAAGTAAAGATCAAAATATAGAAGTGTACGGATACAATATACTGTAAACCCAGAAACGAAACATACAGTATTGGGAATAGCTAATTGGGAATCAACTCAATTCTTTTATAATTTAGAACTAGACGGCTGTAATTAATAATACTGACCACCCAGATAATTACATATATTCTTTGTACAATATTCATATTAATTGTATAATGCAACATACTAGTATATCTCATCGTGTTCGTCACATTATTCAGTACATTGGACAGTCCCTGGCCATGAATTCATCCAGGACATAAGTACCCTTCTTAAATGAATTTTATTCTTCGAAACCCTTGCCTATTTTTGAATAGTATGGCAATCATAGGCATTACATTTATGGATCATCAGCTTAATAAAAAAGTATACAGTCAGTTTGCCCAATACAACTGAGGGCCGCACAACCTATAAGATATTGAACTCTGTCTTGACATTACCTACAGTATGTCAAATTGATCTCTATGTTAACATCATCAATATGGCATTGATCTTTGTGTTAACATCATATATATAACAATGGATCTCCATGTTAACATCATATTCACCTATCTATATAACATACTAAAGTGTAATGTATATTAAATACAATTTTGTTTTAATTCCAGTGGAGAAAACCAGGCTGTTCAGCAGAGAGGATTTTGAACATTTGAACTTTCCAGATTGCTGGGACCAGTTTAAAGGTGAACGGTCCGGACGCAAGATTAGCTTTCCAATGAGAATGACTTTAAAAGTGAAATTTTGTAAGGGACATCCTATGCCATATGAAGCAATTGACATTGAATTCGTCACAGAAAGATTTTCTACTATCTAGTTTACAAGTTTATCAGTAGAGAATTATGAATCCATCATAGTTGTCATTATTATCTCAAACTCAAACGCTAATTTTAATTATGGTCACAGTTGAGGTTATACATGGCAAGGGCCAGTCAAGTTTTCTTCTAACAAACTTTGAGCTTTGCCAAATAAAAATGGAAGAAGATTCAAACGAAAAACTCAATATGATTGACATAATAAATAATAATCTCCCAAAATCATGCGTTAAAATCAACCCCATGTCGGAAAGACTCCTGGCTAATCTTAGATTACGGGCAATGGTTGCGAAGTCAGAAATACGCAAATCCTCTGGAAGAGGAAAATATGCCATAAGCAGGAAAGTTAAAGAAATTATCGTCTTTGATTCGGAATTCGAGAATATCGCAGAGCTTTATAGTGAAATAGTCAATGAAAAGAAAAAAATGAAAGATATGAACATCTTTATGAAAGTTATATTGTCCGAAAAAGACGAACTCCAAAACAATTTCGATCGCCTTATAACTGCACTTGACATAAAAGAAAACAAAGGTAAAAAGATAAACAACGTTAACTCTGCTACCAACCGGTTCAAGAAACAAATAATCATAGAAAATTGCAGGAAAGCTCTGTGGTTTACTGAGTCATTTGGACTTACGGTCGATCGGGTACAGTGTTTAGACCAATCGGGTAATGAGTACACTCTAAGGCTAATTTCTCAAAAAACGTATGAAACCTTAACCGAAAATGAAAAAGATGGTCTCAGGGGCTTATTACATGTCCTGGACAGATTTGGTATTTCTGATCATGCGTATCATGAACTGTCAATGCATTTCCCGGAGATCACAAAGGTGCGTGTAGTCAAAAATATGCGGACAGAGTTGAACGACACAATCGTAATTAACGAGACACCAGGGGACCTCGCAGGAGCACAACTTAACTTTCAGGACACACTGACGAAATTGATCGATTCAAAATATGCAAAAAACTACGAACTGAGCTCCTCAACCGTGCCCGTTAGAATTAAATGGTCGTGCGATGGCGCAAAAGTTTCCAACAACAAAAACTTTATCATCGTAAATGTAGGACTTCTAGATCACGACATCATGTCTTTGGAGGGGAATGAAACTATAGCTATAGTAGAGGGGCCAGAAACGTACCAAACGCTTAAAATATCCCTTGCCGATCTATTTCGCGAAATCAATACACTTGAAAAAACAAAAGAATTCATATCTTCATCTGGCAGGGTTTATAAGACTGCACTTTTTCTAGGCGGTGATATGAAATTCCTGCTCCAAGTATTAGGTCTCAACGCCGCTAATGCGAAGTATGCGTGTTTCTCTTGTCCGGCAAGCAAGACTGATTTTTTAGACATGACATTGCCAGAGGAATTCTGGGATAACAAGATGCGAGACGTGAACTCTCTTGCTGAACTTTCAAAGAAAAGGGCAATGGGAAGCATAGCTGAACCCCTTCTTTTGATCCCTATTGAGAGAGTAATGATGTGCGAACTTCACTTACTGCTTAGAGTAATCGATATTTTGCTTAGAAATCTCATAATGGATGCCCTCAGCGTGGATGAAAAGGTACGTATTCTCGAAGGTCGTGGAAAGAGCACAAATTTGATCGGTGATACTACGAAAAATCTTGTTACAGTAATACAATCATGCGGGGTCTCTTTCAATATTTGGCCTAAAACCTCAAAATCAGAATCTAAAGGAGACCAGAAGACAGCCCTCGACTGGACAAGCCTGACAGGCAATCAGGTTAAAGTACTACTTCGAACATTGCCAACGAAACTCGAGCAATCCGATATAAAGATCAGTGAAAAAATCCACATAATATCGCTTTGGAAAAAATTTGGGAATCTGTACTTTAATGTGATCAGTAATCGTTATCCAGCGGAGGAACAGGTTGTCAATTTTTTCGTGAATGCGCGAAGTTGGGCAAAGGAATTCTTAGGCCTCCAATCTAAACTAGAAGGTTACGATAGAGTAACACCTTACATCCACTGTTTGGTGTACCATACGCCTCGTGTTATTAAAAGGTATGGTAGCCTTAAAATCTTTACAGGGCAGGGTGTAGAAAAGTCCAATGATGATATCAAATCACTCTATCATAGGAAAACCCAAAAACATAAACCATCCGTAGAAGCGCTACGTGTACGAACAAGGAAATCAATGACTGCACCATACGCTAGGAAGACGCGCAGATGGAAAAAACAAAAGCCCAAGTATAACTGAAATATAAATTATATTGTTTCCGAGAGCTATGGTGAATTGTAAAATTAATCAATTCATACCTCTCTTATACACTATTTATCTTTCACTTAAGCATGGGCCATTTTTCATGATTCGCGCATCGTTCTAGCGTATGGGGCAGTCTTATGACTGGCTATATAAACTGGAAAATAAATAAATTTAAATTAATCAACTCCTCCAGTAGAGAAAATGAAAAGAACATCGTTGCAACTTACAGTGTTAAATAAGTTGTATTATGAATAAAGTACGTTATAATTAAACATGTTAAATGTGTGACGTTTTAGCTATTTATTGTTGGAAAACGGCGTCGTATTTCAAAAACGACCTTACTTGTAACTTGTCAGGAAGAAAAGTTATTAAATGTGGTGTAAATAAAATATGTTAATATAAACGTATTAGTCGTGTTCTTTCATTTCCAACCCTGAGCTAACGATTTAAAAGAATATTAAAGGCAAAAATTACATTTGTATAACGCCAATTTCGCCATTTTTGCACTTTTTTCAGATCGGTTACATGTAAAGTATAGGAATTTTTGCCAAAAAACTGTTTTTTCTGGGGGAAGAAAATATTTTCATAGTTGATCGTCAATTTTTTGCACAGTTGACCTTTGTTAATATCTTCACCATTTCTAACCCTGAGCTAATGGATCAATTTAACATTTATTTAATTATTTGATATTCAATTTTGTCCTATATGGACATCCCATTAGAATTCTGCAATGATGCATGCGTGACATCACATTATGTTAATTAGCAAATGACGTCAAAATCTCGATATGTGAATCTTTGCACACAGATAGATATTAGTATTCTATTAGTCTTAGCCTTTTGCCGTCTAGAGAAATTTTGCCTAGATTTTGAGATATTGAAGGTCAAAAAAAGGTCAAAAAAGGTCTTTTTTCAACTTGCTTCAAATTGACCAAATTTTTTTTAAAACTCATCTACAAGTTCTCAGGATTCCAAATCTAACCTTACTTTTGACCTTTGACCTTTGGTTGACCTTCAGTTACCTCCGAAAGGTCAAAAAAGTTGATTTTTCAAATCGATTTTCTGGATTCAAATTTAGGTATATTTATTCACAAAAGATCTTCTGAGGTCTAAAAAAGTAAAATTTGCAAGGTCAAAGGTCAAGGTCATCAAACGAAATCACAAACTGTGTTTTCTAAGTTTCTCAAAATTGGAGACTACAAATCAATTTTTTTTACTGAAAGTCAGAATATATATTTCTCTAAAGGTTCTACACATATTAGCAATTGACTATTTATTAAAATTTTGCTCCAGTTTTGAGATATTAGAACTCAAAAACTGAAAAAAGGTCAAATTTCAAAATTTTTCAAGGTCAAATTTCAACTTGCTCTAAATTGACCAAACTTTTTTTTAAAAAGCATCTACAAGATCTCAGGAACTCAAATATGACCTTAGTTTTGAACTATGACCTTTAGTTGACCTTCAGTGACCTTCGAAAGGTCAAAAAAGTTAATTTTTCAAATTGATTTTATGGATTCAAATTTAGGTTTCTTCAATCAGAAAAGATATACTGAGGTCTAAAAAAGTAAAACCTGTAAGGTCAAAGGTCAAGGTCATCAAACAAGATCACAAACTGTGTTTTCTAAGTTTCTCAAAGTTTGTGACTACAAATCAATATTTTTGAATTAAAGTCAGGATATATATTCCTCTAAAGGTTTTACACATAATAACAATTGATAATCTATTAAAATTCTGCACCAGTTTTGAGATATTGGACCTCAAAAACTGAAAAAGGTCTAATGTTGAAATTTTTCAAGGTCAAATTTCACATTGCTTCAAATTGACCAAACTTTTTTTTAAAAATCATCTACAAGATGCCTGGAGTTCATATATGTCCTTGTATTTAAGATTTGACCTTTGGCTGACCTTTAAATGTTCAAAAAAGCCTACAGGGCCTCCGTAAGATTGCTTGCAATCTTCTAGTTAATGTTAGACTTATGAATGTTTTGACAAATATCCAGAGGAAAGTTCATTTTTGCAACTCCAATTCCTTATCAATATATTTCTTGTAGACGTCTGGTATCTCAATTCTAATGAAACAAGTAAACTAACCTACAATATAACATCATTCACTTGATGATTTTGACGTACAAGCTAACACTTAATGTACATGCAAGCACGTAAATGTTTTTGATGACTTATGTGATAACTTATTTGATAGGTTATTATGTATATAAACCTGGTTAGTTAGGGTCATTCCCATAATTACTTATTTGCCCAGGAGTTCCTTGATTTTGGTTATTATGGCAATTATTTCCAGTGAAATATTTCTGTTGTAATATATATATGTTTGCTGGATTAATGGGTCATTCTGCATATTATGTGAAGATTTTATTAGAATATATTAAAAAATAAAGAAAATAGAGAGATTTATGAGAGCTTTATGATCTACCGTCGTATAAGCATTTTATTAATGATTATGGATCGATCATTCATATACACAAAAATATGTTAATTTTTCTTGTATGGTAGAATCATATTTTTCGTTTTATTCTGATGTCTCTGTGAATGTCACATCATAATAATGGTCATCCAGATCCCATTGGTCGTCTTTCTCGTCAATGTCGATGATGAACGTTGTCTCACTGGGATAATGTGTTAGAATATTGTCGTCCATCCTCACCAGTATACTGCAACAAAAACCATATCATATGTTACATTTGTTCTCCAGAGATTGTAACAAAACCTATATCACATGTTTATTTCTGATTTATATTTACACGCCTAACCATCGCGTAAGCAGGCGTCACCGTACAGCGTCAAAAATACAGTAGTACAGTTTTCTGTACGGTGACGAAAATTACCTGAGTTGAAGCAAAAACTATAATGAGGGTTTTAAAAAGATTAATAAGATGAAAATAAATACGATTTCGGGTGTAATAAAAACAGCATTCTGTTAGGAATGGTTTTAACTTTCTAATTATGATAAAAGTTTTTCGAGCACTGCTCGGATTTTTTCTGACTGGATTGGCCCACATAATCGACTCGAGAGAAAAATGGTGTTTTTTCACTTTTCGTTTGGTTATTATTTTCCCTGTCGTCTGAGAGTATGGATTATTTTTATGAGAATATGTATTTGTTATCTACACATTTTAGAACAGATGAATATTCGGCAAATAATCATTCAGTGTATTTATTTAAAAAAGATCAGAACTGTACGGTGACGCATCAGCTGTACGGTGACGCTTCCTTAGATTTTATGAAGTGCTCTAAGCTTACTGTTCGAACAAGAGGTAAAGAAGCGTCAGATCTACATGTACATTATCACTGGTAAGTATCAAGCGAAGGTTACAGCCGTCACCTTCGCATTTAAGATGGTGGACAGGAAGTATTAATTTCGATATTTTTAGTTTTCATGGAATCAACTATTTGAAAGTTGACGTAATACTTTGGTATCATTTGAACTAAACCAGGCTTTTCTCATATGACTAACAAAGATAGCCTACACAGCCATCTTTACCCCATGCGAGATATTGCATCTTTCATCCTAAAAAGTCACACGTGCAAGATGAGATTTACTTGTGACATCCTTTGTTTTAAAACATCAATAACATAGCAACAAGAGAGTTTTTGGTTTTATGATCTTTACCGTATCATACATTTCCAGTAACCTTCCATTAAGCTGTGGAAGATATCGTTGAACTGTAGCGCCCATGTACTATATATGAACAAATGATCATACTCCAGAGTTTCCATTTCATACAATCTTAGTCTCATTTAGTTCATCAAAGCATAGCGTCACCGTACAGCTGGTGCGTCACCGTACAAATTTGATCTTTTTTAAATATACATAATGAATGGTTGTTTTCTGAATCTTCGCCCGTTCTAAAATGTGTAAGTAACAAATACATATTCTCATAAAAATAATCCATACTCTCAGACGGTAGGGAAAATAATAACCAAACAAAATGTGAAAAAACAACCTTTTTTCACTCTGGTCGATTATGTGGGCCGATTCACTCAGAAAAAACCCGAACAGTGCTCGTAAAACGTTTATCATAATCAGAAAGTTAAAACTATTTCTAAGAGAATGCTGTTTTTATTTCATATGAAATCGTATTAGTTTTCATCAAACTAATTTTTTTAAACCCTTGTCATAGTTTTTGCTTCAAAGCAGCTAATTTGCGTTACCGTACAGAAAACTGTACTCCGCTATTTTTTGACGCTGTACGGTGACGCCTGCTTACGCGATGGTAAGGCGTGATTTAGCTAGAAATTCAAGAATGAGATTAACTGCAGTCAACAGGGAAGATTCTTTGGGGTGTTGCTTAGAAAAAAGAACCACTTACCCTTTTTTACCCTTTTTATATATGTTTCTTAGTTTGTGTGTAGGAATGTTATACTTTTCTTCTATCTGAAAGTGCACATTAGAATTTTTGTTAGGTTGTGATCAGAATGTTTATCAGGGATTGAAACTCGTAGAGTATTTTTGTTCAAGGAGCAGGTAGGTGGTTCTATTTGGTAGTCTGTGAACCTTTTGTAACTTGTTTTCTCACCTGTTAATACACTCATGACGTTGGTGGAACATTCCATTAATATAAATTGACAGTCACCCATCTAGTCTTTCTAGAATGTGGAGTAATTTAAAGAATATTGTGATTTTGGACCAAATTGTGGCTAACCCACTTTAAAAAACAGAGTTTTGGTCTCGGTTTGATGTACTTGGAGCGTGATGGGCGTAATAGCCCAAATCTAGAAGCACTCACAAACGTTTCAATAGACAACATAATAAAACTACACCTATCTATTTTGTATATTTCCCGTGTACTCCACGAAAATACTCTACACGTGCCCACCCCCGAATATTGGGACCTTGATTTTACACCATGTCACGTTATTAAAATAAGTCAATTAGAATGATAATATTATAATTCTAGGCTCTAAAATACGATTAATGAATAGGAATGAAAAAAATAAAAGTGCACCCACCGCCTGTGACAGATGCACAACTGTAGGACTGTGCAATAATAGTGCAGTGAAGACTTTCTCATGCTCGTCCCTGACGTACAGCAGTACTGGAACAAGATACATAAGAACTCAAGTCATTTAAAGAAACGGCATTGACTCCCCACCAAATTTTATTTTAAGGTGCCATGGAAATTAACAGGAAATGACAAAAATTTTAAAAAATTGATATCATTCTTAGAAAAAAGAAAAAAAATGAATTGAAAATCGATCTATTTTCTTTTTTACTACAGCCATTATTTTTCCGACAATTTTTTAAAATTTCAAAGATCGTATCATTTAAAGCAATATATTGGACACATTTTCTGAAAAATTCAAAAGATTCTGTTCATTGACCTTTCCTGAGCACCTACTTTTAACTATTTTTCAGTCACATTTTCAGAGGGCTGAAAATGTTATTTCATCATGTTTATGGTCATTTTGACCATTTCCATTGTGTTCCCGGTCATGTAAATGATATGTGGAAGTAGTTTAACTGACTGGAGGTCCAAACAGAACTTTGTTATCTTGGTTCAAAAATTTCAAAATTCAGCATGTTTTTGTCACTTTTTGTTTTGTTATTTCCTGTTAACTTCCATGGCACCTGAGTAGTGAATAGCCGACTGATTCATTACTATTTCAGGGACTGTCTCACTTTAAGAGAAAATAGACTACTATTATTTTCACCGTTGTTATGTTTTCCTCACCTTTTTGTTGTTCTTCCTTTGGTGTACCTGGGCATGGATGTGCTGGTGTAGTTGATGTTGTACTAGTAGTGGTAGTTATGGCAGATTGTGGCTCTTGGGGCTTGGACAACTTCACCCTTTTAATTGCAGGTGTTGTGTCGGTAAACTCAGTACTGGTTGAGTCTGCTTTCTCGCTGTTTACTACTTGTGAGACGGGGCGCACCGAGCACTAGAATACAACGGACATCAAATGTACAATCACGTAGGCATATGCGTGGATCGAAGAACATTCATTGACCTACTTAAATGAATATACGAAGCAAATGAATAATAACCACTTATACCACACGTTCTGATACATTATTTAAATAGATAAATATACATGAATACCCTGCGCGCGGAGTCTAGTTATAAAAAAACTCTCTTTTTGGAAGCGAAGTCGAACGAATGCAAAGGGTAATACATGAATACATGAGCTAACGAACACGGAACTCGCGATGAAAAATGTGAAATGATATAAAGAAACAAAATATCATATATACAAAATATACATTCGTCTATAGCATATATATATATTACCTGGAATGAGAAGCTTTCGTAGTCTACTATAGGACGGAACAACAGAGGTTTTTTCTCCAGATTCACCATGGAATAAAACTTTGACCTCTCCTCAGATTCGTGATAGACAATATTGTTGTCGGATTCTTTCTTACGTCCTAAAATAGAAATTAACAGCCTCAACAAATATTGTAACAGCTTATTTTTCTTTTTCACTCTTTAGCTTATTGAAAATTGGTTATTTGCTATGAGGTGTTTGGACTTCACAGTAGAATACCAATTTTAAATTGTTTTCTTATTTCGTTTTGATGTACAAAACTATCATTCACATCATTAAATATGAACATACCTAATTCCGGCTGGAATTTACTCTTCTCTTTTCTCCTTTCTTCATCTCGAGTTTTTCTCTCGGCACCCTTGTCACAGAATATCTTCACTTGGCAATATGCTCTGTGAATTGGTGTCTCAGACTTAAGCTCTTCAAACGTATCTACCTGTACGTGAAGTGGTAAGCCTTTCACGCCCTTCTGATTGCTAAAGTCCGTACTAAGACAATTCACCGTGAAACTTATCTGCAATGAAAAATTAATAAAACTAAAGATAGACGTTTATGAAGTGATGGAAGTTGATGTGTTAAAGCCGTGCAATCAGGAGAGAAAATGAGAAGTAGTTGAACATCATGATCAAGCGAGTGTTTGGTCTGTATTTCAGTTGCACTGAATATGCATGCGCAAGTTCCAATGGGAAAGTACCAAAAATGATTATAGAAAACAGCAAGAAAAAAGAAAACACCTAAGAGTATTCCAGTTATAAGGAAAATAAACCCAAAGTATCCCAAATCAGAATTCAACATGGAGTGAAACAGTGTATAATTTTTCCTCCATCGTTCAAGTTCCAATATCTCAATCCGAGACACCAAAGGACATTTCATTCATACTGAAGTTATTGAATTCGAATAACATTTATTCTTACAAGGGTTTCTCATACCTTGGCTGGTTGCTCCAAAGGGTTCCATCTCACCACGACAGCATTAGAGGCAACATCCTCAGCGCAGCTAGATATTATACCCGTACTATTTTTTATATCTAAAACAATGAAAAAAGAAATTTCATTCAATCTGATCGGCCTAATCAACCGAATATCAAAAAAAGAAGTTTCCATGACAAACATTGGTAGTCGAAATCAATCAAAACTTCATATGTTCTAATATGTTCTGAACTAAATGTGACAATGGTGGTACTGACCTATATCTATGATTCTTTGTTTATTGCTGTGTTGCCTGCTATGCCAGAAATCCCAAGCTTTCATATCCTGGTTCGGATCCTTGTCTTCTCGGAATAGGAGCATAATGAGTGACTGCAATGTGTTCAAAAAGAAGGTAATTGATCGAAGTCTTGTGCGATACTATAAGTTATTGAATGATTTGAAGTGCAATGCAGGATATATTCTGCACGAGAAAATTCGTATTGGAACGAGACTAAGTCGAGTGCAAAATACTGAATATCGAGAGCAGAATATATCCTGTATTGCACTTCGAATCATTCTATACGATTTTATCGTGTGATCCTCTGTATTGCTACTGAGAATGTCCCCTCCGTACCAATATTTTCTGTATTGCGACGGTGATGATCAATGGGGACAATCTCAGTAGCAATACAGATTGGTACAGCACAAGAACTGACCAATCAGAAAGCTTCATTTTACAGATCATACGATAAAATAACATGTTGGCTTATGCGAAGAGCTGTTTGGACAGGAATAAATATTGCATCCTAAGAAATTAAAGGAAACTCGATTCAAAGTTTGACAAAAAAGAACCACACATTTCTTAAAACCAGAAAAATCGTATATTTAATCCAATTCCAATATAATAACATCTATAGCATGTTACTAAAAATAGCTGCTATGCTAGTCTTTAGAAGTGCTTAAAATCGCATAAAAATGAATGTCAAATACCTTCACTGTATTGCACTTCAAACTTCTTCCTTTATTTTTGTATTCTAGTGTTAAGCCATAGTACTGCCCTGAATAAAACAAAGATAACATTTTTATACATTATAGATTAAACTATCACGTTGACGCTAATAGTTAAAATGAAGTCGCTTCATGCCCATTTTATTTTATGATAAAAGTTTGATATTTTCTTGCAATAACATCTCAGATCTAATACTAAATTAACCACTCGGATTAAATACCACTTATACAGTATTATCAAAGGGACATTATGTTAGAACTTGACAATGACCCACCTTTGTTCATATAAGTGATTTTTTCTTCTTCAATGCGTTGCGCCTTTGATATAGGAGATTCTATGTAGCATGTATAGCCGGTGGGATCAGGGTCTCTGTAAACAACAAGGGAGACATGAACATCATATACATCATACAAATGATCAAGTGATGATGAGTCAATAGATGATGATGAGTCTATTTTAAGAAGTGAAGTCGAACGAATGCAAATGGTACGCTTGTTATCACAAACCTTTTTGGTATGACGAGTGAGGGAGTATACACTGGCTGCGGATTGGCTGCCTGCTGTAGTATCACCGCATTCTTTCCAGTTGACTGAGATCTTTTACGTTTGGCTGCTTTTTTAGTTGGTTTCTTTTCATTTGGCTTATCATCTTCAGGAGGTTCCTTTACAGCATCAACACCTAGCGTGTTTACATACACCTTATAAATATACGTACATTTATAATTACTATATATGTGAGGTCTAAGAGAATACGCGGCAACATTGGAAAGATCAGAATGACCCGACATAGCAAAATCCAATGTGAATGTTCAATGCTAATGCCATTCATGAGAATATAAGTGTACTTTTACCGTACGACCTGTAACTCCAACAGACAGCATACAGAATGATCTGCTGATAATAGTGTCATTTATAGATTGAAGTGATATCACTAAAAGGCGAACTTACCGACACGCTGTTTGGCATATCATTGCACGCTCCGTTGAGTCCGTTATCGATTAACTTTGGCTGCATATTATCCTGATATTGATTTGGCATCATGTGTTGAACTGGCATTTGTTGAACCATATGATTCTGGTTATCATTCATCATTGGCATCATGGGCTGTCTGTGGTCCATTACTCCAACTTGGTACCCACCAGCGTCCATGTAATACCCCTGATGATGCCCAACATTAGGGCCAAACATTGGGGACGCTGCCATAGGGAAACGTTGACCTTGCATAGTTTGGCCTGGGTATGGTCCACTCCAGTCATTATAAGGCCCCATTATTCTAACTGGAACTTGTCCACCTTGTTGAAACCAACGCCCCTGCGCATCTGGCTTTGCGGTTAGTGGCGGTGGATTTTGTAAGGGGACAATGCCTTGAGGTGGAATGTGGAAGCGTTGGGGCATCTGGGTCTGCTGATTCAACAACTGTGTCATGTTTGGTGCAGACTGGCTCGCACTTGCCTGGGTTTTATCTTGTGTATCTTGTTGTTTACTCTTTCCGGTCTTCTTTTTCTTTGCTTGAGCTTTGGAGCGACATTTTGCAGCAGATTTGTCCAAAACTTCTTTCATAATTTGGCTTATTTCATTAATATGAATTTGGTCTTCCGAATTGACGTTTGCATTTGATTGTTTTTTCCTAATTTTTTCATTCAATATTTGAATTATTTTCTTCGTTGAATCTGAAGGTTTCTTGTCATCGTCGCTCTCTCTGTTGAGCTCATCGGTTACGGAGTTGTTGTTCTCTTCTATAGTGGTATCTACCATATTATCAAGAATCGGTGGAATGTCTGAGTCGGAATCATCATTAGTAGAAGAATATGATGGGAGCATTGCGAAATCATCATTTTGGAATTCATCCAAAGTTTCATGTTCCTTACTGGGTGTACCGATCGTTGTCCGAGTGAATGTTTCTGATGAAGTTGACTGATCAACGAAATCTAGTTGAGGTGGTTCCTGGCTAAATGATGCAGATGCCAGCGTCGCAGTCGGTTCTACATTATGTCCTTGTTGAGTTGAAGACACCTGATTGGGTACTACTCCTTCTACTATTTGATTGTCACCGGGATAATAAGTGATGTGTTGTGATGGATACACGTCGTTTTTCACTGGCGATTTATAATCTTCATTCTGGTGGGTTGAGGTGTGAGTCAGGTTTTTATTACTTCCCGTTGTCTCATGGACGCCGTTGTGTTGAGACGTTGATAAATCTGATAGCTGTTCTTTTGGCTCCGTGCTAGTTGTCGGGCTCTTTTGAGGACTGTCGGCCAGAGAAAACTAAAAATATACGAGATCAGTTAATGTCACGACCTTTCGAATCAAGGCCATTGCTGAAAAAAGCATAGCCTGCCAATGATGAATTATACTTCTATTGATCTACACGATGTTTTACTTAACAAAACCCTACTTGGCTTGATTTAAAAATGCTACAAAATTAGAGTGACCATACAATTCGGCATACAAGACTTCAAATTTCGTATCAATTAAATTTATTATTTCTGCATAGAATGGCCCACCCTCAAAAAGTTTAATTGAAATTCAGAAGTGTCACATGCACGATATCTATAGAAGCAATTGTAAAACTATAGAGCACAAGTGTCAGTAAATGGTCTGGTGATAACACGCGATTGTTCACAGGGCATAGCTGTTCGAACTCTTTTACTTTCCCCTTCAGTCATATTGCGAAAGTATACAGCCGAGGAAAAACAGGCATTCAAATATACCCATCAGGTATCATCTTTAAAATAATGTTTCTCTTTTTCGTAATGTTCTTGTGAATCTAATTTTGACTACCTGTACGTTTGTCGAAGTGGATTTATTAGAATTGCTGCTTTCGCTATTGGTGAAGTATTCTTCAACATTCGGGGCGTCGCCTGTGTTATAAGCTCCGTCGGCTCTTTCGTCCTTCCGTCTCCCAACATTCCTACAATATAATAAACCATAAAAATAATCATATTTATATTGTCATCTTCATATCTATAATGGGCAGAGATAAATATGGCAAACGGAATAATTAATAGTGTTTATAATTCCAACTTATTTTGTAACGTCAATTGATGTCGAATTAACTCGACACAAAGCGACATCTTCAATCAAATTGTTTTGATATAAATGTCGAGATTTTGTTATAAGTAAAGAAACATGCGTTTGTTTACCCAGGATTATTTGGGAAATCTTGGTATTTATCCCTGATTTTAATATCACTGCGGTCTATTGCTGGTAAGTTGTGGTACTCATGGAGTAGTGCAAGGGCTGATGCATGCTCGTCCCCGTTGATCGCAGTTGTGGCTGCTGTCAGGGGATGTCCAAAGAATGCCTTGAGATCCTGTGGTACCTCCTCTTTTCCACATGGTCGCAGTATTGATTCATGGTCAGATGTCACTTCATTGCTGAAAAAAGAATTTTCCACAATAGAGATTTGGAAATAAATTCTAAAAAAAAAATTGAGGTATAAATTGGGCATGGCTAATAATATAACTAATAAAAATGTTCATCTCAAGTTTTTAAAGACCTAATATTATGTTGATCGTAGTATCAATAAAGATACACCGTGCCCTGAGATAGAATTCGCGAACTGCCGGTTTAACCTACTTTTCTATGGCAACTCATTTAAATATGAATGGAGTAGTGGCATCTCTTGAAAGCCGATGGTTCTATTCATATTTAAATGATTTTGTCATATGATAGTAGGTTACTCCGCCAGCCGTCAGCCGGCAGTTAAATCCCCGAATGCTACCTAAGTTTCAGTATCTTTTAAAGAACTAAAATCTGACTATTGTAAAGAGTAACGAAATATAGTAGAATTGCGAAAAAATGAAAAACACTAGGCCTATTGAAAGGGTGAACAATGGCTTGATTCAAGATTGAAGTGCCTTTAGTGTAAGGATCGTGTTTAGGATTAATGTATTGTATTAAGGTGGACAATGCCGGACAACGTTGTATGGTATGCGAATGGAGTGAAACTGTCAAAACATTATTGTACTTATATATCACAAAATGTACACAGGTTCATTGCGATCGTGATTCCCTAGTACTGTATAACGCACCATATAATGATAGAAACCGAGGTGCATAAAAATCTCAAAAATAATCAGTAATGCCTTGGTCACATTTTGCTCCGATTTTCAAAATACAACATATTCAATCGCCCGGGTGCCTTAGTGAAAATCGGAGCAAATGTGACCAAGGCATTATTCAAATTAAACGTAACACTTTGGCTGTTCACACATCCCTATGTGTATGTGTACTCCAGATGTATCTATACAATCATCTATCGAGTTTGGCTTACTTACAACCGTCCAACGCTCCAGTGACTTCATTTAAAGGCTGGTATAAAAATAGGCCATATTGAACACAGTCACCCATTCATTAATGTTTACTATGTGACTACATATGCTAAGTTTTGATTGATAAAAATAACGAGGGTTTAATGTCTATTCTCTATCACTAATTGTGATTTTCCTTTGATGATTTACTGTCTTTGATTAGATACATGTATCATTAGCATTGCCTTATTGCGTAAGTTTACCTATAATTATTCCGGCCATAAATTGGTCAATCAACACTGCATGAGTCAAAATAAGGGTGTGGCAAATCTAACTAATTTCTATCAATTAGAAAAGTTTTGATAAAAACTATACTGTTTTACTAAACCAGCATTGATAAAGACCACGTGTCATAACAATAGGAAACTGACTGGCCTACCTTTCGCCCCGGGAAGAGCTCTGAGCACTCATTATTCCGTCCAAAACCCGTCCAACTGGTTCCACCCTCCTAATGTATTGTTGGCATAAACCGGTCCTCTCAAAACTGGTTGACTCACACAAAGCCGCTCGATAAATAAGACCCCTCGCTATTTCATTTATGTGAATAAGCCGGTTTTAGGTATAAACATTTATTTGAACATACTTAAATGATCAAATAAGAATATAATGCCGTATAACCGGAGTAAACTTACGATGTTTTCCATGAGTATATTCACGTCCGTTCAGTTTTCATAAGCGCGATGAATAATCGAATCAATTTTGACAAAAATATGAATATTATCTTACTTTTCGCCCTGTAGAACAATGATATGAGACACGTTATTCATATAATCAATTAATTTATTGTAAAAAATACAACCACATGTCTGAATATCAAATAGTTTGAAAATAAGTAGGTGATGTATTAAAATTCAATGAAATGTACATTATAATAGCCGAAATGGCAGAAGACGTCTTTATATAGATAAATCATATTTCAAAAGCAGTGGATGAGTGAATTAGTCAATGCTTATTAGTGACGATATTTAGCATTTAAAGTCGGTAAGCTTTCCGTAAACATAATGTTTGACAAACATGACCATAGCTATAGCCCAACCCATAGACCATTTCCTCTTCATTTATATAATATAGCATTAGAAAATATTTAATCAAGAATTAAATCAAATGTGTCTAAAATCAGGAGCATGGATCTTTTATTTCTGATAGGTCATCGAAATCGGCCTCCTATTAATTTTGTCTATATAATTTTATTATCATCATTCATTTTTATTGGGAGGTCTTTTATATACCTTTCAGGACGATAGGCTCCCTTTGGCACCATAATTTTTATTTATATACATCGATGAAATGATAATATCTCCAGTTCTATTCAGTATTTTTACACCAAATTTTGACTAGTTGTTCTAATACGATAGTCCTTACTAAAAATGTATTTCAGTGATAAAATTCAAGGTATAGGTCCCTGGGCATAGGTAATTTTCAGTTTTCCCCTAAAAACTGCTCTTACTTATCCGTCATCAGGGCCAACATTTTCCTCTTATATTCACGTCGGGAAATGTAACCATTGTAATGGTCTTTCTATTAATGTTACAGTATTATTTATTTATTTGTTTTTTATCAATTTATATATTTATTTGTTTTTATCATTGGGAGGTCTCAACGAATGTCCTTTCGGTTTTTTATATAACTTATTTTGATTCAACTTTGAGTCAGATTGGTAAGAAAACTTCTAGAGAGGACTCGGTACAGATAAAGAAAAATGTTGACGTAAATGGTCTTCTGCTGTTACAGTATATACTGGATGGGCAATAAAAAATGGGATACGTATCAATTTTAGAATTATTACGATCACACAGATAAACACGGTAAATAAAATTCATTAAAATGGTTACATGTCTAATATGCCTCTCTATCTGTGATAATCAATCTCAGAAAAGTCATTACTGAATAGGGTATGCCTTGTGAAAGTTTTGCAACCATTCACAGGTCATTCGAACCTTAATTTGTTTCCATAAACAATGCTTATGATCAAGCTATGATCATAAAGTAGTTCCGTTTTTGAAATACTTCAAATACCCGATCAGCTTCCAGTGGCGGATCAAGGGGGGGGGGGGGGGCATGGGGCGGAATATCAGCCATATCCACCCGTATCACAAATACTGCACAACTAGGCCTACACTCCCCTCCATAAGTTTGGCAACCTTTTTTCCCCCATTGAACTACGTGTTAAAGCCTCTTTACCTTTGAATTTTTATTTACTTAACCTGCGATGAAAATAATTATACTATTGATGGAAACGTAATTTGACTTTAATTCCAATACCTCAAAATCCTCACAATTTTTTTCCTCAATTACATTAGGTCGAAAATTGATGATAAATTTGATGAATTTTTGAAAATCGACATTCCCATGTTAACCAATGGGAAATGGTAGGTTTGCCGCAAGTCATATGACAGAATATCCATCTATCCGAGTCCTTGCAAAAATACGAGTTAGGCAGGCAGTTGAATTTGCTAACTTTATTTAACAAAAAATGATATGTTTCTTCAGGTTCAACAAAGTTATAGGGCTTTACAGTCAAAATTGTTTTTCAAAAAAACTCTCCCATTGAAATAAAACAGGAGGCGAAAAATTATTTTCAAAAATGACTTTGAAGTGTAACTTTAATATTCATCAAATAAACGAAACACTTAGTGTTCAAAAAAGTTAGACAATCCAATTTTCTATATAAAAATATTTTTTGCTGAATCTTTTACTGAACTTGAAGATATCCTGATTTCTGGTTTGGCCCGAACCCTCCATTTTCCATTGGATTACATGGGAATGACGATTTTCAAAAGTTCATCAAATTTATCATCAATTTCGACCTATTGTAATTGAGGAAAAAAATTGAGAAAATTTGGAGGTATTGGAAATAAAGTCAAGTTACGTTTCCATCAATAGTATAAGTTATCATATCGCCGGTTAAGTAAATAGAAATTCAAACGTAAAGAGGCTTTAACACGTAGTTCAATGGGGGGAAAAGGTTGCCAAACTTATGGAGGGGAGTGTATGAATGTATGAATGTATCACTTGCCATCATGATTCCGCGTAACACCTATCTTCCTGTTAAGATGAAACGGGATTGTGTAATTTACCAGCCCCAGCCTGGGTGGATTTCGAACTAAGATTTAAGCAGTGATAGAGCGAGTTTAAACGTTTCAATGGGAGATATCTTGATTTGTGTCCACCCCGGGATATCTCCAAAATCAAATTCGTTCTTTGCGTACCCCAGGCATGATTGCTCTGAACGAAATGCTTGTGATACCCTGAAATAAATACGTGGCGTCTCTTTAGTTCTTCAAAATTGAAGGTTCGTCCTAGCGACGAAAAGCAAAAAATGGGACCGAAGAAAGATAAAAAGCAAAAAGACGCTGATAAAGCAAATAAAAAAGTTGAAGAACCACCACCAGTCGAAGAAAAGAAGGAGGATATTCCTCCGACACCAATTTTGGAAGAAATCCCATCTGAACCGACCCCAATACCTCGCACTCCAACTCCTCGGGAGCCAACCCCTGAACCTGTTTATGAAGAACCTGTTTTAGTCAGCCTTGTCGTGACCAGGTGTGTATTTATACATATGCAGTAAATACTTTATCTATACGTTATTATCCGGCATTATACGAATATTTTCAAGTTCATTCACAACTGGCCATTCAATTCACTAAAGACTGTAGTCTAGACTAGACTAGTCCACAGGTGCTCCCTGGTAATAGAGTTTGTTGCCGCCCTGCAAACAGAGAAGACATACGTATTAATAAGTAATTTAAATCAGTTACCCATATTGCTTCATCCTCCTAAGCAGGTGTCCAGAATCCGTACCTCCTTCTCCCCCCTGCTATAACCGATAAGGAAGCGCTCGATTTAACTGAATCACGTGATCAAATCATGCACAGTGACTTATACATGATTTCTGTCGCAATGTTGCGACAGCAAATCAGATTGCGAGCTCTTAATCGGGGAAATGCTAACTGCTTATTGCAGGGGGTAAAAAGAAAGAATACTGTACATGTATATTCTGGATTTTGAAGCCCTGTTATCGGAGAATGATATTGCTTATATTGCTTCATTTCCACAAAATCACTAATAAAGTTATTTTATACATTTTTTGTACATTTCCATGTAAGACATTTCCCATTTTATCTTGCAGCTATGAAGGTGAGAAAGAAAAGGGATTGTTTGAAGGAGAAGGTTTTGCTACATTTGTTGGAGGCCATGACTATAGAGGAAACTTCAGTCAGGGTATGATGCATGGGCAAGGAGTCTATACATTTGGAGACCGTCTTGTGTATGAGGTATTGTATAGATTTTATTTCATTAAATAAAAAGTCGTTCCAAATAATATGTTCATCCTTCTTCAAAATTCAAGTAATTTTTCTAATTTTTCATCTAAGTGATGCATTGTGATTTTAAAAATTTGCTTTTATAAATTGATCAAAGTGCCTAGTTGTACATGTTATAACATACATTGTAACATGCATGCGTATGCTGGCAGATCAAATCATGAGTTTTGATCAAATTAATAAAAGTATTTTTCATTTCTTTCTAGGGAGAATTTCTCCAGAATCAGATAACAGGAAAAGGGACTTACAAATGGCCAGATGGAAGGTAAATAGCAACATGTGTTCTGTTATATAGTCCTGATCTTGTGACATACATGTACTGTACATGTAGTCAGCATTTATTTAGAGTGCATAACTTTCTCGCATTTATTTTTAACATTGTTTCCAATCTGATCAACGATTTTATCTAACTATTACATGTATACAACTGCGATTAAAATATTTACAGTATTTATGAGGGAGATGTACTGAATGGCAAGCGTCATGGGTTTGGCATGTTTCGTACTAAGAATGGCAAAATGACATATTCCGGTGACTGGTGCCAGGGAAAGAGACACGGAAAGGTTTGTGTAATTTTGTAATATGTCAAGTTCATTAAAGGGTGACGCATATCGTTTAGCAAATCGAACGCTCGTTTCTGGTGTTGCTCACCATTTAGTATAAAAGGCCCGATCCCGGAATAATGCTCAAGGGTTCACAGGTTCGAGGTCGTTGTGTCAACACCTCTAACTGTTATATAGCATAAGTATATTATAGATCGTCACACATTTATAAAAGGGTGATTTTTATTTTGACAAATCAATTCCACATTTATGGGTGAAGTTTCAAGATCTTCTATTTGTGTATAATAAGGAAAAATTGGCATCTAAATTTCCCCATAACGTAATAGCACACAGCTTGGCATATGAAATATCCTACAAATGAAACAAAGCAAGACAAACCGGTTTCTAATAAAAGGATTTATATTGGCTGTTGTACATGTATTCTTTGAACGCAATCACTCTTTGGATAACGTTTTCAAAATCATTATAAACGGAATACTTTATCTCAAAGACAATTTTAATAAACTGGATTTTACAGAACTCCCCTTATTTCTTAAAAATGGACTGATCCAGTTGATTCGCCTGGAGCCGCCATATTTTTTTTATACAGGATGCTAATCGGAACCCTTTAACATTTTTTTTATATACATACATTTCAGGAAATAATTAACCCTCAACTAATAATCTGCAAATATTGATGAACTCTTTATGCAAAACTGGAATATGTACAATTTGTATAGAATGAGTTATATGTTCTTGAAAATAACACAATCTAATGAGGAAGCCATTAGAATACATGTACTGTATATCTGGAACTACCTTGAGGTTTTGCTCTGTTGTCTAATCTGTAGTGTAGCCAGGATGATACTGATGAGATGCTTGCCTCGTGGCTTTTTTAACATAACTGAATTACAGAGTCACCATTTTGGAATCTGAATTATTGAAATGTTGTAGCTTAGCCAGGAAGAAGCATGCTTTTAATAGGTCTGAAACTATTTTCCACCTTTTTGATTTTTTGGCTAAACCACTGCTCTAATTTCTAATAATCTGTTTGTTTTGTTACTGATTGATTGGTGAGACTTACCCATATCTCTTTCTTACCCATAATTTTATGTATCACTGCCATATCATATTTAATAGGGACGTATGGAATTTGATCCTGAAGCAAATTCCTACTATGAGGGTGATTTTGACAACAACCAGCGCCACGGCTGGGGAGTAAGGCTATACCCAAGTGGTAACATATACCAGGGTATGTGGTTCAACAATGTCAGGCATGGTGTAGGTACAATGAGATGGCATGACAAGGAACAGATGTATTCTGGTGTGTGGCAAAATGGAGTCCAGGTATGATATTGTTTTGCCATGTTATGATGCAATGTCAGTAATTTCATTTTAGACTGATAATATTGCTTTGACATACAAAACGATTTGCTCATGTTATTAATTTATTATACAATGACAATTTCCATTAAATCTTAAAGTATTAGTTTGAAAGTTGATAATTTATTGTAACCAAGACATTGTGACATTGTTCTGGCATTGAATGATCTGCTTTAACTTCATTGGTTGGCTCTTGGCGACTGTAACAAATTATTATACTTTTGAAATCACTTCAGATAGTGTTATTTGTCATGTTTATTAAAGGTTGAATCATATTCAATAAAGGAGTACCTTGTAGAGTACTGTTGTACATTGGACTTATAACCCGTGTATTGTCTATTACTAGCATGGAGTTGGACAACATATCTGGTTCTTGCATAGAGTGCCTGGCTCTCAGTATCCCATGCGCAACATGTATGATGGAGATTTTGTGAAAGGTTTACGCCATGGCTCTGGCAGCTTTCTATATGCGAATGGAGCTAGGTACGAAGGAGAGTGGAACAACAATATGAAACATGGAAAGGTAAAACTTAACTAGCATATAAGTGTCATTTATATAAGAATATGTATGGGTATAATACCAAAAGGACGAAGAGTATGATAAAACTCTGGCTGAAAAGAAACATCTATATGTATATGTAAGAACTCAAAACCAGCCAGTCATAAGGAAAACAAACCCCTTACATGTATATCCCAACAAATGCCACTGGAAAACTATTTATTGGTATTTTCACAATACTCTTATTGAATGGATTCTTTGTACTTGTATGTTCGTATCTTTATTCATTTTAATTGCTTGTAGGGCAAATTTGTATTTAAAAATGGCCGTGTGTATGAAGGCACATTCGATAAGGACCATATTCTTGAGTTTCCCAACTTCACAATTGATGGATCAGCAACCCCAGATTTGACACAGATAAGAACAAGGACTCCACTACCTATGGGTCAGTATCAAAATATATATAAAAATGCTAACACTGATCACAAGTCACAGATCACAAGAACCTCAATAAGCATAACAACATTAATATTATGGCATTAATGACATTGATTACTGCATTGCCTGATTAATACATGTACACATATTATACTTTATTTTGGTAAGTCTGTAGTACTTAACATTGTACAATGTATGCGAATCACAACACATTTTCACTTGTGTAGTATACTAGTAATGTCAAGTTTGTATTCTAGTGTTAAACATTTGATAACAAACAGCCAGTGTACATCTCAGTGCAGTCTGTCATTCCATGTAATATTTTTAAAATCCATGAACCACGATTTTCCAGAAAATGTGTCTGTCACTCCAAGTAATGTTTTAAATTCATGGTTTATGATATACAGAAAATATGTCTGTCATTCCATGTTATATTTTTAAAATCCATTGATGTATGTTATACAGAAAATATGTCAGTCCAGAGTAATGAAAGTAAGAACACAATGGGTCCAACCCTCCAGCTAGAGTTACAACATCTTCTCATGGAGCTTGATGACAGAGACAAAGAAGAGGAGAGCAGCCAGGTAATATTATGTAACAATCAAAATACCCTTTCATCTCTGCTATCTTTGGTGCACAAAACAAACCAGGATATGTCAGCTAGATAAATGATGTTATAGATTATTGGTAGCAGTGTTTCCAAACAAATTTTATTTGTAAACACTGATAATCTACAACTTATGACATGATGTGTCTGGCCAATGCAACAAAGATTTTCTTTAGTGTAGCTAAATGTGTCAGGGTTTGATGGAAAGGTCAATTAATAATTTACAAAAATCCATCTGCACAAATGATGTCTAATTTGAATCAGAAAACAATTCTCAAGTTAAACATGCATTTAGCATAATTTGTAAACACTGCATGTATGTACGGAATTATAAGTCATTTACTGAATGTTGATGTACAGTACACTTAAATTACATATTTTAAATGATCTTATAATTTCTACCTAGGTGATGTATGTAATGATGAGACACATTAGTGGTCTGAGACAGGTGTACAACTTCTACAGTGCTCTGGGATATGATGACAGCCCAGACAACACATTCATCATGAACAGGATGCAGTTCTGGAGGTTTATGAAGGATTCAAAGTTCCACACCTATGGTTATACACTAACTGATATAGACAGACTGTTAGGTAGGCTTTCATTCTAGGTCAGATGTTTTTCACTTCAAAACTTCAAAAAATGTAGATGGTTTTCATAATTATAGTTAAATGTATAATTTTTCTTTGGTCGCATCGTTTGGACAATACATGCTCTTAATGAAAACATGTAGAACTTGTTTGCCCAAATTCCAGTCTCCATAAAGTATTTTGTCGTCATGACTTTACTGTATTTTCACCAAAGTGTTTTCATTTCAGCGAAAGGCAATGCCAATATTGAGCCACTAGACATACACAACCCATTTGGGCAGATATTGTTCAGAGAGTTTGTCAACTACATGATTGTCATAGCTTACTACCTCTACCATGAGGATGTGGAGTAAGTACATATAAAAGAAATAAATGAAAAAATATATAAATAAAAAATAAATATGCAAGTTAATATTACAAGTAGCACCATTTTCACAGTCTAAGTAAGAAAGTGGCCCGAATATTTTTTTCATTTAAATGGTGAGGCGTTTGCCTCGTCTGCCTCTTGCCTGTGCTACTCCCTTGAACTTGTTTAAAGAGAATGTAAATTATTATTTTTCAAATGATTGCTCTTGTGCTAACTGGAATGCACATATGAAATATTATAGGAATATCCTATGGTGTTGAAAAAATATCATTTATATCCATGAGTGGATATTGATATCTTCATGAGTGAGCGCAGCGAATGAGTGAAGATATTTGTATCCATGAGTGGATATAATTGATATTTTTGAAAAACCATAGGATTGTCCGTTTATCCCATGGGAAATCATTATCAGCGAAAAAAGTTGAAAAATATAATTTGAGAAAAAAAATTGTGAAAGAATGTTGAAAATTTTTTTGAAATTTTGAAATTTGTTTTAAATATTTTTGAAAATAATTAAAAAATGTAAAAAGAATTTTTTTCTGAAAAAATTCGAAACCATCGAATATCACTTTTCAAAGCATCGAATATCACTTTTCAAACCATCGAATATCACTTTTTAAGACGTGATATTGGATAGTTTAAAAGTGATATTCGATGGTTTGTGAATGTTTTGCTAAAATATGATATCTTGATCAGCATATCAAATATATCTTCATGTGATATTCGATCTATATCCTTGCAACCATGGGATAATATAGAAATATCCTTTGATTTTGAAAAAATATCATTTACATATATTCATGAGTGGATATTTTTGAGAAACCATAGGATTGTCCATTTATCTCATGGGAAATCTTAACCCAGCAAAAAAAATGAAAAAAAAATTGGAGAAAAAAATGTGGAAAAAAAATTCAAAAAATCTAAACCATCGAATATCACTTTTGAAACTATCGAATATCAATTTTAAAACTGTCGATTATCACTTTTTGAAAAGTGGTTTTGGGATTTTGTGCTTAAATATGATATCTTAATCCACATATCAAACATATCTTCACCTGATATTTGATCTATATCCTTATAACCATGATAATATGAATAAGGATACAGATTAAGACAACATACTGTATCAACTTGTTAGTAAATTACTGATTAAATTATTCACTTCTTCACATTTCAGAGAGATTGAAGAAAAGAGTCCAATCCTGGCATCATGTCTTGTTAGACTTATCAACCAGAATATCATCAAATATTCCTGCAAGGTCAAAGGTAAATTACATATGCATGGTGCATTTACAGTAAATACAGAAATTAGTGTGAAATGTTAGACATATAGTAAAACCTGTCCAAGTGGAACACCTTTTGTGCCTCTAAAAAGTGTTCAACTTGGGAGGTGTTTCACTTACGGAGGTTTATTTAACATTAACTCAGTTGGTCTTTGGACTCTGAAACGTGTTCCTTTACAGAGGTGTTCAACGTATTATAGATGCGTTCCACTTTACAGTTTCCCTATATAATGTACATGTATGTATCTAAATATCCATTATTATACATGTATGGCTCATTCATCATGATGTTAATCGTTGTTTTGCCTTTTTCTGTTATGCTTTCTGATTCATCCATTCTGTCCATATTATTGGTTTAGGTCATCTGTTTTCACATTGATGAACTCTGTTATTTAGTATAACTATTTTCTTATAGGTTATATATATGGTGAAACAAGAAGAGCTGTGAATGCATTGGTACATATGGATCAAGCCTATGAGGTTTATAAAGCACTTTTGTCCAAAAGAAAGGTAGTTAACAGTTATGTATTTGTAAATGAGATGTTATTTCAATTCCAAAGGCATTTTAAACAAGAAAACAGGTGGATATCTATTAAACTTAGATAAAAAGCCTAAAAATGTCTATATTAGTATTAGTTTGCTGTTATTATGTTTATTTATTAGTTAGATTAAAATTCTCTAGTTGTATCTTTGTTTCAAAGATGTGTTTTCTTATTATTTCTTGGTTATCATGTTGAAAACTTGAAAACATGATATTATGTATGTTTTTGTTCAAGTCAATAAATAAGACCCTGAAATAGCTAAGAAAATGATTGATTTATATTTTAACATTTTATATTTTTCCAGGTGACACCTTATGATCCTACTATGAGAATGAGGGAATTTCTATACATGGTCAAAGTAAGCATTCCTTTTTGTTTTTCATCATGATACTTGAGTTAATATTTCCTTGAAGTTTTTTGTCTTGATAGGATACTAATATGCATGGGTTTATGTTTATGAACATTTACTTTCTTTGCAGGACTATAAACTCATCAATGCTGACTTAACTGCTAGAGCCATCCTAGAGATTCTTTCAGTGGATGATCACGCTGTCATGGACCCTGAAGAGGCTGTCAATATGGATTTAGAGGTATGTATGACATTTTTTGCAATATCCCTAATATATCATGTTATTATTGGGTGACCTCAAGGACTGTGTAAAGCATCTAAGAATTAATACTTACACTTACACAAACAACCAAAAATGATAGAGAAAAACCATCAAAAGAAACTTTAATTATATTGTTATATAGTTATAAAGTTGAATACAGAAAGCAGTTTGAAAAATTATTTATTCTCTACAGATGACTTTTCTGGAGTTCTTTGAGGGTCTGGCAGGTTGTGCTGAAGTTTTTGTGACTGAGGCTGTCGTTAAAGATCCCACCACTCCTCGCCCAAGTACAGTCCTCACTGCAGAGCCAAGCATGTTATCTATGCCAGGATCACCATCCAGAGGAGCCAGTCAGGTTAGTCTTCTTCTTTAATTACAGACACCAGCTGAATTCAAATTTGGTTTTCTATTCAGGCCTGTTGCCAGCTTTTGCCAAGGGGTTCACTTTTACAAAAATTCTATGGGGGATTCACATTTGACAACTTTGGCCCAAAATCACTTGAAAGACTGCATGGTTTTAAAATAATTTATGGCCGAGGGGGTTCAAGCCCCCTGACTACGTGCATGGTCTTTGACAGTTTTCTGCTACTATGGAGTCTTTAGTTCAGATCTGGAATATTCTTCTGTTTGCATGTACAGTATTTCATATTTCATTTGCAATTTGAATGTTGACTGTCACTTCTACAAGTTAAACTCTAAAAAATGTTTTGACTTAGTAGAACCTACATACAATGGTCATCTACCAACATTTATCATGTTCTGATAATATAGCTTACATGTAGTTTAGGATCATTAATCAATTTTGTTTATTTTTGAAGGGTGCATTTGATGAGCCCCCTGATACAATGACAGGACATGGTTCACCACCAGGTGGCTCTGCTTCTCAGATGAGCTCTCCTGTGAGGGCCACACCTTCTACTACTGCAGACAAACACGACAAACAAGACATAAAACAAACTGAGGTACTCGTGTTAATGTTGCAATAGAAATGATCATTAATAGTGATTTGGCAACATTTGAGGAAACCTGCTAACATACATTCATTTATATATTGTACCTCTATGATTTTTTAATCAGATTCATTTCACATTAAATTATCCAAATGTTGTTTGTCTGATTTGCGTGTTTTGCATGAAAGTAAATTTCATGAACTTGTTTTAGGGCCAGCCATCAGAACATACATCAGCAGGTGCAGAGAAGAGGAGACCAAGCATGAGCAGGGACAGCATAAAACCCCCACCTGGTAAATAGCAATTTCCTATTTTTGTTTTTTGTATTTTTGACTTTGAGTTTGCATGGATTATCTTACAATTTTTGCATGGATTTTGTATACATATGTTCCATAGACGGTGCTTACATTGCATCAGTGGTAAACAGCATATTGTTAGGATATGTTTGCATTTCGATTGGTTCGTATTTGCAATATTCTGGATTTTGAACACATAATCAAGAAAAATTTATATTTATAGCTTTGTGGCATTCCAGTAATTTGAAATCTGATTCAATTGAATTAAATTTTGATGTCGTAACTATTCAGTGTTAAATCAAAAATACTTGAGCAATTATGTAAGAAGCATGTGATATTTTGTGAAGATTTATAAGATTTGAAATTTTATGTCAAATTCACGTTCTAAGCATCACCAAATGCTGAATCTCAGAATATCATGGAAAAGTTAAAGCTTTCTTTGCTAAGTCACCACCACCAAAAGTGGTGACATAATGTTATTGTCTCCAACTTTTTCATGACGGCGGTTGGCATCTGTAACAAAAATTACAAATGGTAGGTGGTGACATTTTGCATGTTAATGCCTTGTATTAGTATAGCATCGTCATTCTTCATCATTGTTGCTTGGACATGCATGGATGTGATTAAATCTGATTTGCCCTATATGTGTTGTTTAGAAATACTAGCTTCCCAAGGCAAAAGTGCATCCCTACTTAGCACTCACACTCCCGCAACAGAACCACAAGATGTTGCCCCCAGTGTAACTAGTGGCACACAGATACAGAAGGACTTAACCCTGGTGGAATCAGGTATGGGCCGTGTGCAATGCACTTCTGATTGATTTCCATCCATCCTCAAAATGCAGAGCTGCAGAAACCATTCACTCTGTTCCTTCCTTCAGAGTGAATGATGCCTGGGGGATGACTTGCATATAATTTGGATTGCTTTAGACAATTTTTAAACATGAAAAGGTTCCAATACATATTCCAATGTTTTGCCAAATAAAATAGGGGAAATTAAAAACATCTTTTGCAAAACTGGATTGATGAACAGATGATTTTTGAAAATTTAAAATGAACAAGATTATAGGAAATAGAAATCTCAGATTTTTATACATATTTTGAATTAAAATTTTAACATGTTGATTAGCATCTTTATTTTAATGATTTATTACAATATAGTTGATATAGGTGTGAAAATCGAGTTATAAATCATTTTTATTGTATACACATGAATTTCCAGAGCAAAGGTCGTTAATAAGTCATTGATACTTTTTCAGTTACGGAGTCTGACCAAAAACCTCCAGAAACAAATGACGGCCAAGTACCAGGAGTAACACCTCAAGAGGATGAGCTCGATGAACAGACTAGGCAGTTTAACTTTTGGACTCATCAAATTCACATATTCTTTGTTAGAAAGTTTTTTCCTGCTGCAGAGAAACTTGTGATCTTAAAAGATGTCGTTGAAAAAAAATATGGACAAATGGTCATCAATTCATAGATTATCACTAGGTTTTGAGAAATAATGATTTTGAGTGAATGTCTGGTAAGTTTAAGAATAAAGAATGTGATTTAATATTTTGTGTTTATAGTTTACATATATATACATGCACAATAAATTATTCAGCCATATTACTGTTTTTGGTTGTTATAAATCATTACTTAGTCTTGTACCTGTTATAAAGTATCGAATGTCCATGAAACAAGGACGCACAAAAAATCTTATTAGATTGAAATAAAAAACAAACAGGACATGTTTTACTACATACAAGCATTTATTGCTTAAAGTATTCACATAATACACTTACATGTACGAACAAATAACGATTTTGAGTCTGTTTAATTGGCAATGTAGAATGATCTAGAATACTAAGTACTCCAATCCTTGTTTCTCACAGATGTTCACAAATATTCAGATGTATGTTTTCCTTGTAAAGTACTTAATATTTCAACAGGCATTAAGTTGCACAACACTAAAGTTGTACAGTTGAGTTGAGTATTGGACAGTATTTGGGAGGCATTATGCCTCATGTCATGTGTTGGAACACTTGAACACACCAATCTGGATAATTATAACATACATTCATGATAACCAAAATATATTGGATATGTCCAGATAACATTATGTACCAACAATACAACATAATTGAAAAAAATGTAAAATTAAGAAAAATTGTTGAACATATACATATGATACCAAGTAAGATCTGGAAAGAAAGGGGGGGATAATTAACTGGTGACTTTTTGACCAAAATGCACAATGAACTCTACCTTACTATAGAATATACTAAAGTGTCACTAAGACTCCATACATTTCAGTAAATATTCCGGAGTTTGGTAAAAGTGACATAAAGGGACTCCACAAATAAATAAGCACTTACTTTTCTGTTAGAATATTGCACAGCCAAAACATGAGGCATGGAGGGGGGGGGGGCATGATATTATTACAGTTACCGGTCGGGTACATTATTAATGTTACACAATGAATACATTGTATTACGGAATTCAAGTCAATATAAAACTTGTCATATTAGAGAAATGTATGACTCAAAACCATTTTCTTTCCAGATGGTACCACTCTTTAACTTTTTACATTGTATTGGAAACATGAACAAGTGCGTCAATGGCAGACTATACCATTTAAATAAATATCTTAGAAATAACATCATAATATTAAACAAATACATGAACTGTACAACTATGGGAATAAGAACAATTCCATATGTATCCAATCAAGCCTGATACTACCAGTAAATTATGACGCATTATAACATTACAAAGCTTAATACGTCATCAGTATTGAGGATATAAATTAAACTTTGGAATTTTAAAAGATAACAAGATTTCATATCATACGAGCATCTGCAGATATCAATGCAGTGCGAAATGAAAGAGGTAGAGAGCAGCTTGTTTTGTACACGGTTTTGTAAATGGAGGTTATGAATTCTATACAATGTATTGTACACGTTACACAAAATAGAAAGAATACATCATGTACAGGTACAAAGGCATTTCATTTTTAGGCAAAACATCTCATATATCCACCCCTGCTCATTTATAAAACAATAAATTAAAATATACAACATCTCACATATACTCTCTCATATTTACAATTCGGGGATACACTATTGCAATGCCTATTCATTCATTCAAAATAATTGCAGTATAATTGTTTCTGGTTCCACTTTGAGGGTCAGAATTGTGTATTAATTGCAATGACTTATTTGGTTGCACTAATAATATGATATATGGTTTAACAACAAATGCCTTTTTATGTTATTATTTTCTTAACAACAGGACATGACATAACAAAAACCATTTACACATAAATACGTAGATTTTTCCACATTTTAGGGTATATCCACTTTAATTTGTTCAGAATAGGTTTTTTATATTTTCATATTTGATATTAAGTTTGAAAAATAATATTTTGATCGGTCTTTGTAGTTTTTCTCTTAATTTGGGCCGAATAAAATAATTTGATATTTTGTTGATGTTTAGGCAAATTTATCATTTTGATCAATATAGCTCATCACAAATTATATGCTTTTGATCACTGTTCTTTCAAATTCCCTGATAAAACATGCTTTTTGATGATACACACTGGTTTTGGCCGATGTGGGCTTTAAATTTGACTTAATGAGATTAATCTTTTTTGTTTTCTATTGCTTTGGCACCGTTCTCAGTCTCTTTCTTTAACTTCTCTTCTTCCTTTTGTTTCTGTTCATCTACTAAAACCTTCCATTGTTTTAAATTAGTGCTGCAAGAAAAATTACCATCAGTTAAAAAATGAAGTTTGTAATGTGTCATATTACTTGATAAACACTTAAACAATTTAATATTATCATAAACATCTGGAAAATCAGATTACTCCTTTTAATTTTAGATAAAGACTATTTGAAAAATAAAGTTTCCTTATCATGTAAAAATTACTACTTCTACTTTGTTCGATGAAAAAAAGAGTTATTACTCTTGTCTCATATGGGTACAATCTTTTTGGGACACCCTGTATATGAATTCATGTAATTGGCGTTTTGTTCTGTTCAAGTTGATTTGATCATGTTTCCCTTTCTACTGTGTCATTAAGAAAATTCCAGTTTCAATGGCAGTAATAACATCAAAGGGGATTCTCAACAATCTTGCATTCAAATCAGATTTGTCCTTTTAAAATAGTTTGTAGATATTTATTCGGAAGTCTGATTTTAAAAAGCATATTGTTTTGATAGTTCCGTATTATCTAAGTAATGCAAGTTGAGAAGTTTTATTGCTTATCATGCTTATTGAAGGTAACTGTAAAAACTTACTTAGCTCCATCCACCATTGGTTGTGTACCTGGTAGTAGGTTGGCCAGGAGCTCATAACATGGTAGGCATATGCCAACAATGAAGCCCACCTAAAATACAAGCACGGACATTAAAAAACAAATACAAATACACAAAACTAATTTCTTATAATATTTTGTTCAAGTGGATGCATCTGAAGCATTTTAGATTCTGTTCTGACAATTTATTAGTGTTAGAATATAATCAATTGATGCATATACGTTTCAATTACATACGTTTTCCTTCCAAAAGTTTGTATTCTAAGTAATTGTTAACGTAATTTTATTCATTAGTAATAGCAATCTTAAGCAATTAATCCATTCTATTCACACTTTTAATTAGTTGTGCAAAGAGTGATTGCGGAAATGCATACGTGTTCGTCTTCTGTTAAAAAGATTGCTTGGAATGCAGGGAATTCGTTTCCTCATGACCGTTGTACTATATCTAGTAGATGTTCTCTTTGTCTTTACCTTAATGGTATGTGACACTTAATTAGGACAGTTCTTGGCTTATCTTAAGGTGGATTCCGGTTATGGCATTGACCCGGGGTATTGATGGTTCAGAAAAAGGAATCAAAACCTGCCTAAGATTTCTCCTGATAACCACTGTGAATGATTGTGTTTTATTGTGAATACTAGTACATATATCTAGAACTATTCCTTATGTGAAGATCACTGTATTGTTTGTTTATAACTAGACTCTGCGCGCAGGGTAGAGTATTGCTCGTCATTTCTAATTTATTCTTCAACCTGCAATTCTGCATTGCAAGGATCCGCAGTATGAAAGAAATGTTACTTGGTTTTGTGGTCTTAGATTGTGATAACCGTTCCAGAATGATAGGGACGGATGTATGACCCATTGTTGCTGTTGTTGAATTTTGTGTATTTTTGCCACAGAAAAAGTGAAATTTAAAATGTAAGTTAGCTAGAGTGACATACTTGTCGTTTTCTTATTTCCGCATATGTATGATTGTAATTTTAGTGATCTCACTTATGTATCGTTGTGAAGTCCGAAAATAGCACTGATCGAATCCGAGCACTTATTTTATCTTAAAAAGTGTATAGTAAAAGCACTAAATCTATTTTACATTGGTTCTTAAGTTTATTTGCCATAAATTGTTAATATATAGCTAGTTAGTAATTAAATAGTAATTTTAAGCAATAAAACCAACATATTCACACTATCAATTAGTCGTGCAGAGAAAATACAAATTAGTATGTGTTCCACTTCTGATAGAAAGATACGTATCAATTTCTATCTCTCTAGTTTATATCCAAATATTAGTAATACCGCTTGCTAAAAGTTGCAATATTTTAAAATAGCCTATAAGCCAATTATGTGGCCATATATCGACCCCAGTATGTTGCTCTTGAGCAGGATTATTTGGTGCACAAATTTTAGATTTTGTATGGTGGTTAGTAATTCACACTGGCACTCTTATCATAAAATCCTCCCAGAAAAGAGCACGTGAGACAGTGAGAAGTATACCTCCATCATCGGTAACTCATCTGATTTAGTCCGATCCATCATTGTTATTGGTGTTTGACCCTGATTCTTTTCCTCATCGCCCTGACAATGTATAACCCAATCAAATTGTTTTAAACTCAATGTGATGACTACAGCACCACATATACTTGTAAATAACATCATGTGTATCGATCATGATGCACTCACATCTTCGACCAGTTGAAAAAACTAAACAGTAGTCATCGGTCAACTGAAACATTGGTCAACTGAAAGACCTAAACAGTAGTCATTGGTGAACAACATGCATTCATAGTACGAATACTACACATCTGCTTTGGTCGACCACAAATTACAATTATATTTTGGTAATTATAACATGTTAGTCTCATTGAAGTCGAACAAAAGCAAATGGTAATATTTATAACGATCACTGTATCATCTACCTGACTCTGCGGTAGCTCATGGGCTTTGTCTCGATCCATCATTGGAATGGGTTGGTTTCCTTGTGCCTTCTCTTCATCACCCTATATAATAATATGATTAGTACGACATAGTATTGTCTTTATATCTAGTAATTATACTTTTAAACATTGTAAATTGTGATTTCTGAAAGGAGGAACACTTTAAAAATCAAAATCAAGTCTTTATCATGCATGTAGTGAAGAAAATTGAAATACAAACAAAAATAATTGACAGCCTTTAATATTTCATTTCAGGAATGCATGACTAACTTTCACAATGTCTGGTTTTTAATACAAGTATAGAAGTGGATTAATTTTGTCTGCGATATTGTTCTTCAAACATAATGCCTGTCGTTCTGTACCACTGTACATAAATATGTGTCAAATGAAATACACGTTTTAAATACACTGAAACATTAACAGCACCATCGTATAGCAGCCTACAACTGAACACAACACAGCAACTACGTATACACACAATATTTCTGTTCGGTTGCACATTTATCTAACCTGCACATGCAAGAATGTATGGCCATTCAAAACGCTTTGCGTTTTTGTATTTAAAAAATCAAGATTTGTCAGACTTACGTCATGAAACGTACATTGAGATTAAAACAATTTCAAATAATTTGACAGTTGGTGCAGATTTAACAAAATGCTAGCAACAGTCCTGTTACCTTTGGAACACACTTTATGTTTACGAGTTCTTTGATCCCTAAATTTTAAACACAATCATGCAGAACTTTTTGAATGGCTCCAGCATATCACTCAAAAAAGGAATATCAATATAACAATAAGATTGCACTTAGAAGTCAATTAATTTAAAGTTCACATACTACAGAAAATGATGTATTTTGTTCAGTAACCCATCCCCATGATACAGCAATTTTGCATTTTGCGCCCATGCTCATCTTAGATATCAGATAGTTTTATGCAAAATATACGAAAATAAACGTTTCACTATCAAATAAGAAGATCTGTCTTTAATACCTACGTTTCTTATACTACACTGTTTTAACTATAAATGGTCAATACACATCTATTACATATAAAGCAAACCTGGCACCAAAATTCCTCCATAATAATAAGGACAAGTTGCTTCTGTAGGTCCCATGGCTTGTACATTGAGCAAAGATCAGCTGCTGTCATGCTGATACCCATTAGCAATTTTCTAGAAGCAGGTACAACATGGATACAACATAACTAAATCATTAACTACATGGTTCTAACAACAAAAAACAGAAAATATCTCCTGAAATACCTCCTGTTGAAGAACCACAATTTTTGTTACGTCGAGTCAGTATTGACATTGTTCTGATTCCTATTCGCAAATCGCTCGAGTGCTTTTTGAGGTTATTGTGGATTTTAGCAAGGTGCTATTTTTAAGTTTTATTTTAGATTTAAAGTGTGCGCCAAAGTTTAAAACTGCGCAGGCGCACCGCTCTCGCTAACCTATATAAAGCGATTACCGAGTACAGGCTTCAGAGGTAAGCCAGGAAGGTGAACAATCTTCGTTCCGTGTTGATTCCCCGTATAATCGTAACCAAGTAAGTTTCACCATTGAAATTAAAAATTACTATTAGATATAATTTGTAGATGTTATTTATGAAGCTATTGAGTGTATGCATCAATCAAATGGCTCATTTTAAACATATCAAAAGTATTTGTGTTTTGTTTCCCAGGGAATTGTATTCCCATATAGTACACACATAAATAGTGTACATTATGTACTTGAATAGCCTGGTTTACATAAATTGAAGGGCATGCTGATTACATGCACACGAGTACATGAATGAAGGCCTGATATTGATATAGCTTGCATACCTAAACAAAAAATAAACTCTTCTAATCCCCTAATGTAAACACGGCGGTATACGTAGCCCGATTTATCGGGGGCTTTAAGGACACCTGTTTAACTCTATTATAACTTTACAATTTCCAAGGGATTTAACCAAATTTTGAAGAAAGCATCAAGAAATGTGATATTACAGTATCAACGTATTAAAAACAGTGGTTCTGCAACAGAAGATAAAACCGTAACGGGAGGTATTTAGAATTTTTGGTTTGACACTAAAAATGTGTACAGTAAATAAGTGAGGAAATGTAACCAGAGCAAGACAAACAGTGTATGTGCGTTGCAGGGTGAACTAATATTTTTTGAGTTATTTGAATGTGGATATTTTGTATGTGGCCATTGCGATGTCTCTGGTCATCATCATCTGTGAATTTCGAAACAGATATACCGTAAAACAGGAATTCCTTCAAACAGCCACTATATTGTATATGCATACGTTAAAGCGGATGATTAATTTTCAGAGTTTAACAGTTCATTCGCATTTTCCATACACATTTCCAAATTTGATATCACAAATCATATTTTGCTTGCCATTACAACCACCCACTCTCTGAAAATTCCCATTATACATCGATCCCACCAATATTTACCCATTGCAATGTATACTATTACCATTTTATTGCAAATTGATTTCCAATTTTAAGTTTTATGATACGCCTTCTCAAACCGAAATGACCGAGGATCGATTAGAATAGGCGACTCATTTATTGGGATACCCAGTAGGCTTACCCTGTACATGTACAATATAATAAGACTATTCCATCGGCTGTCTTTTCATAAGAAAACGCATGTATTTGGTGATCTCCAAAGGATGCACATTCTGTGACAAAGGCGTAGTAATATATAATATTCACATAGATACTCAAAGATCTCTGCAATATGATTATGATACATTATTTGTCTGGCTCAGATTACCATGAATATATAAACTTATAACAAATACAATGGTTGCAACTGAGACAACTATTTGTAACAGCATACCAAGCAAGTAAAAGAGTCGAGTTTAGCAATTGATGAAAAGCATGGGATGAAGTAATGTTTGTGCCTATAACCAATAATGAAAAAGTGGGTATGTATTTACTGATATTGTAAGACATGATTTACCATTGCATATAAAAATCTAATGAAACCATGCTTCCACGGCGCTAGATGGCACTGACCTACCAACTAAGTGTAACTAGGGACATATCAACGTTCATAGGGTTGTCCAAATAAGTCGATTACAAAAACATACATATACACGCCGCACTAAACACTGATTATAAGACATTGCACAAGTTCACAAAATAAAATGTAAATATGACTCTCTGTTGTGTTGTTCTGTTTGTTTTGGTTTGGTAATTTGATTAACCATTTCACCACAGCACATTTATATTAACATTCATGACAAGGAGGTCGAGATGAGACATTTGAACATACAGCGTAGGATTATTTGAAGTTTGGCCACCGTTAAAACTATTTCGAGCACAAAAATGAGGAAATTGAATTCAAATGGTCATACCACGCATCATAATATGAAAAACACCAATTGCAGTGTTCTCTTCAGTATGTATCATTTATCATTTGTAAACTATTATAATGTCCTCTTTTACAGCACATTGACTACTGATGAGTTTGTGCTTTGCCGTGGTGTTATACTTAATCAAACCTATTCGGAAAACAAAGCCACCCAGAAGCCTATTGTTCGTAAGATATTTCCCCCTGCACATTTACACGTGTATGAAGCCAGCATGCGTGGTGACAACATTTACATCACATGTCTAGCTAGATTTGAACATACAAATTATGCATGCATAGCTGATACCTGTGCGTAAAATTCTTCAAAAATTATCTTGACTGTGTCGACTTGCATATCCCATGGTTTGGTACTGGCACATAGATCACAGGCAGTCATCGCAATTGCCTTGGCAAATGACCTATTTGAAAGCACGGCCAAATACAATAAAGCATTCACATTCTGTTTGTGTTTATTTGATCACTGCATTACACACAATAAATCAAACCCACTGGAATGAAGAAGTGCAGTGAGGAGAGATAAAATGAAATGATAGACAGAGGTACGACGATCAGGGCAATCATGCAAATACACTTTTCTAGTTTTGAATACCTGGGCATAGAACTCCTCGAAGATGACCTTGACTGTGCTGACCTGCACTTGCCAAGGTTTGGTGCTTGCACAAAGGTCGCTAGCCGTCATGGCTATAGCCTGTATCAACCGCCTAAGTAAGCATAGATATTGGAGAAAATAGCTCTTCAATTTGAATTTCGAAGTCAAAGTAAAAGAATACTACAGTTTTAACTTCAGGTTAGATAACGGAAGTTTCACAAGAGGAACACACCAGTAATATATAGTTTACTAGGTCAGAATCAAGACTACTAGAAAAGTATTTAGAAAGATACGCATGATTATAATTTTCTTATAATAATCTTTATAATACAATTGTGTGGATGTTTACTTTTTTTAACATTTTTAATAAAAATGCAGAATGACACTAACAGACCGAGTTCATAATGAGTGCAAATAATTTTAGATAATAAAATATAACTTTAATTTCACAAAATACAGATTTCACCTCAATTTATTTCATACTAAAATGATAATTTTATTAAAATATGTAACATTGGATCGAATTTCCATACCTGTGGTCTTGGGCTTCCCATGAAAACTCTTTCTTTTCACAAAGATCCTTTAGTTTCGCCCTGTTGGGGAAAAACAATGCCAGATCTGTGGCCAGGATACAATGTTTGATGTCACTTAAGACTTTCTTGTATTCATCTGATGTCAGGTGCTTGAATATATTGTGACCATCACGCTGCAAAATGGTGGAAATAGCTGAATGAATAATTGAAATAATTGAATTAAATAAACTTTTTCTTACCATTCAATCATTATATTTTACAGTTCATACATTTCTGATATAACATTTTGCTCCCCATATTTTTCGCAATTACAATAATATGAATTGAATACAGTTATTTGACATGCATCTAAAATAATAATCATAATCAAACCTTAGAACAAAACGCAAACCGGCTACACAGGAATCAATGGTAAGATCAAATATGGTAGATTAAAACTCGAGGCTATATACAGTTGATCCTATATGTGTTTATTCCTTTCAACTTACCGGTTGATTTAATATATGATAACATGACCAGATAAATTTTCTTTAGGCCAATAATAAATCAACATATACATGCAACACATTTCAGTTAATGACGAACACTTAATTCCCTATTCAACTGTGTACTACACCTGTTTTGAAATCAATAAATAGACTAAAAATTAACGTGTTAAGCAAACATTATGACAACACGTTTTGATGTATATGTAAAGGTTTTGACATTGTGGTCACTCTGTAAATGATTTTGCATTGCATTGCATTGGTTAAATAAAATCATTAAAGCATACCCCATTAAAGCATTCCCAACAATGACAATATATAACAACACATGCGATGAATGGTACAGTTCTTACTTGTAAGATTGAGATGGTGTGATTAAAATGATGTTGTTCCATAGTTGAAGTGGAGTATATGGCTGCTAGGGGACTCGCAGTCTTCACCATGAAGGCATTTGTGTAACCCCGGTGATCAACATCGTGACAGAGGCATGCAACAAACAATGCCAGTCGCTGCAACATCAAATATGGGTTCATGTGACCGATACAACAGCTCATGGTTACAACATATTTTGGGTGATACCCATGCATATGATTGGATGATCACACTGCATTTTCATATTTCATACCATGGACATGAAGGAATGGATAGGAATGTTTAGGGAACTGGTCTCTCCAATTTAGTTTTGTTTTAGCCCAATAGGCCACACAAAATGGGTGAGATTACTGAGCCAGCGAAAGATTCCAAAACATTTCCTCAAGTTTATTCATCCATTTTTTCTCACATTCCATACGTGAAAAGTGTACAACATAAATATCCTGCTTCCTGGAAAGAATGCTATGAATTAGTAAGGTTGTGAGGTTGGAGTTTGGGTAACATAAAGCGTGATACCACATCCCATGCACAATTCGGTTATACCTTGTGTACATGTACATTCACAATACCACAGGGTATGTACCTGTAGGATAGTCACTGTCATATTAAAGTGGTGGTGTTCCATAGTTGATGTGCTATATATATCAGCTAGAGGAGAACATGATTTCACCATAAATGAGTTGGTCTTCCCTCTGTGGTCCAGATCGTGGCATAAACATGCTACATACAATGCCATATTCTGCAAAAGTACTACAAGTGTGGGGAAATATTTAACAGACGAATGAGAGGGAGATACTTTAAGCCAGATTTTGGAGCGTTTGTCCATTCTAAAAGTATGCATATATGTTTTTCATACATCCTAAATTTTCGTATCATGTCCAGTGATACTTTGATTTGGTTAACAGTGATTCAATTAGGCTACTTTTCTGTTCTTTTTTCTCATCGGATCTACAGCAAAAGACATGGAGCTGCAAAACACTACATAACATTCATGTAACATCGAAAAAACGCAATCAATTCAGCATTGGGACTGATTGAATCATAGTATTTTACTAGTTTCATACAGCATAGACTAACTGTAGTTTACACGAGCTGATGATTTTATGTGCAATTGGGGGTACCACTTGTAAGTATATCAGGACATGTCCTGGGTGTTCCGTATTACCGTCCATATTTTCGGTTATTTGCAAATGTTTATTTGTTATTTCTAAAGATAGTCTACTATAGTATAACTTATATAGGCAATTTTCCACAGTGATTATCGAGCAATCATTTTGCACAAGATTCCTGATTAATGACCTAATTATCAGGGTCAGTGAAATAAAATCATTACCTCAAGAGGGTTGAATATATTGTCCGTGGTCTTTATGACAGTGTACATGGCGTGGGCGACCGAGAAAGCATGGCTCCAATTGTGGTATGGCACATTACGATAATTCTTTCTCACAGTCAATGTGAACTTTATCAAACTGCTAATGTCGAACCTTGAAATAATAATATGCTAAATTGATATATAATTGATGATTGTTTATATGGTTAAAAGTTATTTCTGCATATCAAGAATTTGAAGACGTGCTAGACCGATTGATTTATGTGTATGTTATATAATATATTACAGAATGCACTGTTTGCACAGGAGTTTGATTTTAACCCATGGTAATATTATAATGAACTGTACCTAAATAGAAAGAAAACTTGAAATTATTTTATTACAAATGCCTTAAATTCATTATAGTAAATGTGTATGTTTGTTAAAATGAAGAGACAATATCTACACGTCTAGTTTTAAAACGGAAAACATTTACGCATAAAGATAAATATTGTATTGGTCAAAAATACCAATAATTATTGCTATTAAATAATAAATTAAGGTGTTTGTAACTACACTTTGATTACCCATATGAAACATTTATATATAACTTTAAGTACATAAATAATGCAATAAAGCGCCCTAAAATTTTATTCTATGCACAGAAAAAGCTGATAAATCCTAAAATATAACTATTCACATTATACCTTTGGTCCCCCTCTTGGTCGCTATTATGTGAAATAGTATAATTGAAATGTTTAATATTTGTGAAATCTACAACAATCCTTTAAGTAAAGGAGCATGGAAGGTATTGCAACAGATTTCAGACAGTCATATGTTGGATTTTGCCTATTTTGGGAGGATTTGTACAGGTGCATATGCTAGGCCAATGCATAAACTCCATGACAAGCACTCATAAAGATGATAGAATAATTGACTCTGAGACAGGAAGGGTGCAAACACCCCACCAACACGTTTTTCCTGAAATGTTGTCCTAATTTTCGGCCCTTTCCACCCCTGTCTCTTCAATGCTCGATGCATATATATGTTGCGTTTTGAGACAAAGTTAACCTCTTAAAAGGAAAATGGATTCATTTGGGATAAAGTGGAAAACAATATTTCCCATGTTATTTTCCCATAGGGAAAACTCATGCGATCCATTGTTTTCAGCTTGATTTTGGTCACCTATAAACCCCTGCATGAATCCTGTTTTCCTTTAAAGAGGTTAGCGGTGTCTCTAAACGCAACATACTGATGCATCAAACATTGAAAAACAGGGGTGAAAAGGGCTGAAAATCAGGACGTTTCAAGAAAATATGTTGTTGGGATGTTTGCACTATCCCTGTCTCAAAGTCCAAATCGTTTTATCATCTCTATAAGTGATTGTCCTGGAGTTAATGCCTAACATATGCACCTGTTCCAACATATGACTGTCTGAAATCTGTCGCGATACCTCCCGTGTTCCTATAAAGACAAGTCGCTTTTTACAATACTCATAATATTTATAGTAATTATGCTTGGGAGATTGCTCTACTGGTCAAAATAGGTCTAATATCATTAAGACTAATCCTTCACCAAATTTGTGTTGCATTATCTCTCAAACAAATGGTAGGCATATGCCTCAGTAGTTAACTGTTAAAACAATATCAAACAACACCAGGTATGGATTACTTGGTGCTTTGCTAGAATTACTACTCTGTAAGGACAATGATTTGGTGAGAGGGCAGAAAAAAATATATTTAAGATTCTACTATACCTTGACATGTTGAAGATGTCTTTGAACATGTACAGGACATACTGGGGCTTGTCTTCATTCAATACTCCCCATGGCGAGAATTCGTATCTAACAAATACATATGCATAGGATTTTAATGACAGTCATTGGGTGATTGTTTCTAGTATCAGTCAATTTTAATTTTGTAGGCGTTCTAGGGTTTGTTCCTAGTTTAAATACGCTTCTACATATCACTACAACATCTGCATTAATTATAGTAAGTTAATTGTATAATTGCGTGCGTTTCACAAAACTATGACTCAGTTGTAAACTAAATGATAAGGAATCCAAATATATTAGAATTCTAATGTGTAACATCCTCCTAACGTAGGGTTCCAGATCTAGACATCATCCACTACTAGATTGAATGACATCCGGCACCTTGCGTTTGGAGGATGAATGTGCAAATAATGCAATATCAAGTTATTATACTGTAGTATTGGTTATTTCAACTCACAGTGTGACATCAGGTAGTGTTGTGGGTATGACTCGGTCTTTGTATTGAGAAAACTCATCTTCTGTGCATTGGCTATGGTAGGATAGTACTTCAAGTGCAACCTTGTGTTTTTGTTCAGACCGACGGATTTTATCATAAAGCTATAATGTAAATGCACTTCGGTTAATTCAAATCTGTTATGCAATCCTGAATGATGGGCGAACATTGTTTCTAATGCGTTGGATCATAATTGGGGTACTTGGGTTTGTTGACTTGTTTCTTGCCTTCGTCTTAATACACTTGGGTTCTTCTTATGTCACTGTGCTAACATACATGTACCATATAAAGTGAAACCGGTAGTGACTGAATTACTTCTTCTGTTATTTTCTGTTTTAATAATCATTTTATAGATATTCATGATTTTATTTATGATTTTCTGTCAGTTGCCTGGGGATTTAAACAAGAAACTAGTTGCAACGAAATGAAATCATCTTATGTTTTTTATTAAAATGTTATTACAGTAAAACCTGCGAACAGGGAATGCTCTTGGGACTGGAGGAAAGTTTCCTTGTTCAGAGGTTTTCCCTATAGAGAGGGGCCGCACTTTCAGCAAACTCAAACTTGCCGAATAAGATTATTTGTATATATATTGATTGATTGTACAAATGCCGATTCCATACTTGGTTACATTCTCCCCATGTTGATTTTAGCTGCTGCTAGCGTCTGATGATGTCTAGTTGATGTAATCATTGGTATGATGTGTAGAGATATATTGCTAAGAACAGAATTTCAAGTTTCAGCAACCCTATTTTATATCATTGATAATCTAGAAGTTGGATCAGTAAAAGATTTAAAGAGATTTGGCTCAACATGACCGTGTACTTACTATCTATCAACTCCATAAAACAATTGTGTCAGTCCCTAGATTATCACAACTGATTTGATGTAATTAGGTTTTTGAAAGAAAGAATTGGTGTCATGATAATAAGTAACAGATTAGTATTAGTTTTAAAATAAATCAGGGTAATTAACAGTGGGTGGGATGCTACATCATGTCAACAATTAGCTTATCTTAATCTCAATCATATTAATCCAAGCTTTTTATATTCAGATATTGGCTTAAGACTTTCACACCTCTGAAAAATAATGGAATATACAGTGTCACCAATATTCCATATTCCTTGTTCACAGGTGAATTTTCATAATTTGCCCCAAAATAGTGTTCCTTGTTCCCTGTTCACAGGTTTTCCCTACAGAGAGGGTCCGTTAACATATAAGTCAATGGAAAAATATTTGGTTCTTTTGAAAAGCATTCCTTGTTCATAGGTTTTCCCTACAGAGAGGTATTCCATCGGACAGGTTTTACTGTATATATATATAGCAACATCATACTTATGTCCGATCATAAGTTCGAATAATAGTTTCAAATATTAATTGTATGACATGTATATAAGACCAATGTTAACGCTACCAGGGGGAATCGGACATGCAGACCTTACTATTTATACATGTTATTCTGTCTTTTGAAAAATTCAACTTGTAATGTATATTTCCTAGTTTTTCAAAGAAATATCAATTTAAATATCAAGACGTCATGCTTTTCTCATACTTATAGAACCCAATGTGGCTGTCACTGGTCATTTATTAAAGCAGGAAAAAAATTGCTTCATGGATGACAAAATGTTTCTACTTTCCCGGTAAATGTAGAGTCTCGCACCATACGAATATAATTTTAGGCGATCTGTCTGCATGGGGTGGAAATAAGGTAGTCTAGTACAGTGTAGTATGAAATTGAATGATATACATGTGTGTCAAATATCAGGCAGAAATTCCTTAAAATGACAAAGATATGGGGAAACAGAGTTGCCGTTTTTTACCACCCTGTATAAATCTAGAGATAGTAAATACAAGACGTAAATGATTATGAGAACAGGATTTATGGTAGTAGCAAGAATTTCAAAATCATTATTTTCTTAACTAATGCTAAATTATTGGAAACACAATTGCATCAATATGAAACGTTGACTATTGGCATACATGTTACATAACACTTGGACAACATAGATGTCAATCATAAATCGATGGCTAATACCTAATGATTTATCGTTATTGTTTACCTTTGCGTGGTGAAGGGCCAAGCCACAGTACACTGCAAACGTTTCGAATGACTCTTCGTCTGATTTTGTAAACACGCCATGTGTTTTATTCACCATTTGAACGACTCCTATTATGCTATATAGTACAAAATAATTTGAATTACATTGAGTACGATGAGTCGTTAAAACTTTGAAACCTATTATGCTATATGGTACAAAATAATTTGAATTGCATTGCATACGATAAGTTGTTAGAACGTTGAGATCCTTTTGTACAGATACCATTCTGTTGTGTAAGAGTCAAATCATCTATTGTATAACCATTTAGTATGGTTCAATATTATCTAATGTCCAGGTTATAATGAAACATTTTGGGTGTTGGAATAAGGTAATGTACTGCTTAGTCTATTGTTTCAAATTATTGCAGTTAGTTTTTTGTTGGGCATTGTTAGTCTTTAAATATTCAAATATCTAAGACAACACTTCGATTCAACACAAACGAAATGATCTGAATATGTGATATCACATGTAAGACAAATAATATGAGGACTTACTCTCGACTTACTGTCTGACTATTTGCTACTATATCTTAACTATTCACAATGTCAAATGGAACATATCAAAATTACATAACACAATATAGGAATATTATTTTCTTACTTGTACTTCTTTTGACTGTAAGAGGAAAAGGGAAAATATAGAGAGATTACCTATTATGAGCAAATTAAAGCAGAATGTAAATGAGTACCAGTAATACAAGCATACACATGCAAAACATACAATAATTCATTTCAAACTAACTTGCTTGAACTTAGGCATATGGCGTTACATATACGATATATAGCCAACACAATAAAATATTATATTTTATAAAGCAAACACTCAATTGAAGAAAACGTGGATACCACAGGGGCAAATATGCAAGAATATACATGATTTAAATATTAAGACCATGCATCACACACAATAGTTACATCAATATTCTTTCTGAACTTGTATCGAAAGTCAATGACAAGCCCTAAAATTTGAGGCAAAACTGAATATGAATCAAACTAAAACATGGATATAGTAATAACCAATAATAACCAGAGGATTGGCCTCATATTATTATTAAAATAGAATCCATAGTGCCTCAATAATATACCAAAATATATTAATCATAAGAATAACATTTCTAAATGAGCCATGCATTTTAAGAGCATAAAATATGATTAAATAGTTTGAAAAGATATGACAAACTAAAATTTAATAATTAAATAAAATACTATGACTATTATAATGGGATTGTTAATATCACAACATACCTTCCACGAATATATATTGGCATACACAGAATTGTTTTCGTAGTATAGCCTGTCTGGGCATCAACATCTCTGTAAAATAATATATAATATTATATTATAATGGATTATACTATATTATACTACACTATATTATATTATATTGTATTATACTATACTATATTATATTATATGTCATGCCAAGATTGTGCATCAAATATCTGGTTTAGCTTATGGTCAGGTAATTACAGTAAAAACAGAGTGATACTTTTTATTAATAATGAATTTACACGTTGACTCATCGAATAACCACAAAGATTATCTACTTTATAAGCGAGAAGTAATATCTACATCTGCTCTTGAGAACAATTATCAAAATGGACAGCTCTAAGTTGGTGTACTTATGTACCTGTTGAACCTGTCATCGCCATAAGCATCAGAGATGTTGAGAGTATTACCGGTAGTCGCTACATGACCAGCGATTCCCTTGTCCATTGGAAATCTAAAAGTAATTGAATTGCATGATTAATAATTGTAAGATCAAAAAATTAAAAACTATTATATATGGGTTATCAACACAATGAATAATCTTGATCAAATGATATTTAATCATAAAAACTGTTCTTTTCACCACAAATGATAAGTGAAGTATAACAGTAGTGGACAATACAACAAATAGATATAGGTGAATGATAAGGTTCACGTTCTTGCTTTTAATCATCGACTACAAATGTAACACCATTTCATTGAAGTAATGTGTGTACAGACGTCTCGTATTCAACCATATCACAGGATATGCCGCAATACATTATTCATGTACAATATTGATAAAGGATTGATTTCAACAACTGACAATGATTGATCAATAAAATATAGTGTGGAATCAATATCGCTTTCATCTTCATGCCATATCTAGTAAATAGACTACGTGTATAACAGACGCGTTGCAATGGTTGACCCTGGTTAATAGATACCCTTAACCCTCAGTCACATAATATATCGGAAGCACTGGTACCCACCTGGTTATAAAGACGTAACGTAACTTGACAAAATGGATAAACTTCCGTCGGAGGAGATATTGATTTCATAATAGTAACACCCAGTTACTGAAAAACTACTTATCAGTAACGAGCAAATATATCCAGCAGCTTCAATAATCAAGTGAGAATTCCCTCACTTCAGCATCCAGGACATAATTGGATACAAATCGACCTCTTTCTTGGTGCAATAAACATTTCCGCCGACGGAAGTTCATTCATTTTGTTATGAAGACGTTGCGTCTTTATAACTAGGTGGGAACCAGTGGTAAGGTCCACTTTTAGCAATGTCAACAATTTTACACTGGGTTTTCTGACTAGAAAAGATGGCAGGTCGCAAATACAGGTAGTATGTTAAAAAATTACATACAAATGAATATGACTATCATTCCTGTATCTTTTAGAAAGCAAATGTTAACTAGTAATCTGAACCTGACCTAATTTCTTTTTGTTGTCCATCTACAGGCTGAGCACCCAAACCGTTGCCTATATCAAATATCCGAGCGTATAATTCTTTTGTTTGGTTGTCAACCAGGAACAGTGATGCTCTATCAGCATTTACCAATTTTTGAGCAAAGTTCTGAAATATAATTTTTAACAGTTTACTTATTTATCTATTTATTTATTTACTATACTGTCCAGTGTCCAACCTATGATACAGTCTTATCAAACTCCTCCTTTATATCATTTTACATTTTGTAGGATGAAGAACATCAAAATACTCTCTTATTTTGAAAGCGAAATCGTTTGTATATTATAAAATACCACTCTATACGAATCAGTATACTGTTAGGCAATTGCAATTTAAACAGACGAATGAAATATTCTTAATAATAATAATAAAACTATATTCCACTCACCATAATTTTCATGATGACTGTGTCCATGCTGACTATATCTTGGAATATCGACCTTAAAATATAGTTATATAGAGTTGTACATATATCTAGATTAAGCCAAGTTTTAGTTTTTGATATTACAGGTGAAATAAAACCAAACATAACAATGTTGTTACAAAGAATTATTTAATATATATTTTGAATAGGGGAAAACATAAAAATTTACATGTAATAAGAAATGTCAAACCAAAAACATGTTTTTCCGACTAACTTACTTAGTGACTGCGAGTAGAAACTCATTCAGCTTTCGCTGTTTTGTCATGCCGTGATACATCTGAAAGTAAACGATTTAGGTAAAAGTTACCCTTTGCATTCACATGACTTTGCCTCTCAAAAGAGAGCTTCGTCTTTTAGGACATTTCAGCTGGACTCTGCGCATAGGGGAGGTAAAAATCATTGGATATCATTCAAAACAATAATCACTTAGCTTTACAAACTAGTTTTATTTGACTATGAGTATTCTCGTTAAAATTTTACTTTATAAATTTAAACTTAGTAAACTCAATGCAAGAGAAATATCATGACTAACAGGAAACGCTTTACAAATAAATATACATACATAACTCACTCGGTGAAACATGATACAAACAAGAGTTACACACGTAAGATTCTATTCAACAACTCAGAAATTAATTAGAAATGATAACCAAATCAATGTCTGTGACATGTGTTCTTTTCTAGGGTATAATTTATATCTGTCATAGTCTTTCATTTAGATCTAATCAACAAATTGCTTTACGAATCATAATTCAGGATGAAACTAATCTTGTTCATTACATTCACTTAGGAAAGCTTTCATACGTTCACCTTTGATATTTTCTCTTCAGGAAAAAATAGAACCACTATATAATTTGATAGGATATAAAACACTATATTGCCTAATTAATCATTTATTAAGCTAGGTATCATATGTTGAGAGTGATAGGTAAATAACATTTAACAAATAAATTCTCAGTTTTTAACTAATGATACTAGTAATGAAATATACATGAAGAATGTTAGATTGTGTAAAATACTGGTTCAACCATGAATGCAATTTTTCCTCACAGATTGAATGCAAGGTTTGAGAATACATGTGCAAGTATAAGCATGGCCTGTGGTGCTACTTGTTATCATTTACATTTTCTATGATGCAATATACATATTGTAAAATGAATGATAAATTGGAGTTGAATTGAAACTAGGGCAGTCAAATTCTATAGGAAACTTTTAGTAAGGAACCTTAAAGATCTATTTTCAGTTCAATAGTACACTGATCGAAATATGGAAGCACAGGTGTCCAAAAGGGGAAACGATCAAACAGTATTAAAACACGGATAGAAAAAAGTTTAAAGAGAACAGGCCGAAGCATATCCCCAGTATGCCAAAAATATCAAACTAAATGAAAGAATATCCTTTTGACTGCTGATATGAAATTATAAATATTTTATCATGCCAAAGGGTTATATATAATATCATAGTATCTAATAAATGATTTTGGGAGCCACGTGAGAAATATATTTGATGCAGGAAAATAAGAAAGTGGAAATGTTTGCCACTGAAATTTCCTTTCAATAGAAGAGTAACATGCATATTTCACAATCTTGTATGAATGAAATGTTCCATGCTTTTGTCGATATGGAGTGTTCTAATGATGCTTGAATCATGGTTTGTGCATAAACATTGTTTCTTTTGCACGTTAGATTATTATAAGGGATATTGGGGGTTGGTCCTTGTGGGTTATATGTTCATTTTTCTAGTGGTTTGTAATACTCTCTGATCTTCCCCTTTGTCAATTGTGCATACATATTTACATCCATTACTATAATGACTGCAAATCTTGATTTCCACATTACTCAATTTAGAGGAGGTGCTTGCATCTATACATTGATTAATATGTAAACAACGACATTTAAACATAAACAACATCCATACAACTATAGCATGTTTAAGATCATGACTACATTGTATATCTCTTGTGGATTAAATATCCTTATCACATCGAAATACCTCCGCATTGTAGATTCCAAAAGCTCCCCATACCAGTATACTGTTACAAATCTGCCAAATATATGCAAAAATTAGTTGGGAAAGCGAGCAGCAAGATAACCCAGGAGTAAATGTTCAAAGCCAAACTAAGGAGGAAAATAAAACAAAGCTCGGTTGTAACAAAAATGAAGCCAGGTCGGAAAAATTATAAAACCATATGAAAAATAAGGGGGTTGCAACATTGCTGATCCTGGAAAATGGCCAATTGCCACTATACGGTTTCATTATTTGGATTGACTATAAGTTAAGTATTATCATCAAATTGATAGCCATATGCAAATATGTGGGGAGGTGAGTGGCAATTGACTAAGTTGTTTCCTCCCTAACTGAGCTTTGGGGTACCACAACAAATACCATCTACATAAGTAGAGCTATTTATTTCAATCCTGGAGGATTCTGGGTTCCAGTAGAATGCGCATTGTGGTTTCTAAATTGACCTTGACATTTTACCTCAGCACTAGAAGTTGCTACTCCACCCCACATCAAAAAACTGCTTGTAATCTGGAATAGATGCAATGTATTACAATACAGTAAAGTGTTAGCACAACACAAAACTTATTAGTTATTTCTACAATGTTAACAACATTATTTCTAGGAATCCATGATAGCCGACAGATGAAGAGCGCCATTTTGGAACATAGTCCCTCTTGCTTGAAATGGACAGTTGGACATTAGAACTCACTTAGTTATGTATTTATGTAATCATTCAAAAGTGATCAACCTGTTTTGAAAAGCGAACTTACTACACAATTTGATGATTTGATTGAAAGATAATTTGAAAATAAGGATGTTTGATATTCGTCAAAAATTCCCGGAACATCGGAATAAAGTTCATCGATATTTTGAGCCACTGTCCTTCTCAAAGCAATAATAACAATGTTTTCGCTAACTCCTATATGCGGCTAATATGGTCACCGGTTGAAGCCAAGCACTAGGGATGTATTTTAAGCAAGAATGCATGTAAAGGCCTATGAGATAAAGCGGTAGAACAAACAAGGGGAAATTAGTCTGATTAAATAGTAATGTGCAATCATTACTAGTCAAAGAAGCTGCATCTATTGAAGTTTTTCATGTATCACCCTGTTACAAAAGGAAAATATATAGTTAGTTGGAAAAGACGGCTCATTATAAAGTAAATTCGTGTAATTATGAATGTAAGTTCCAAGCTTGTTATTGTACTAACCGAGCCTAGCACGTCTACGGGATCTACACCTAAAGCGGCCATTACCTCTTGGCATGTTAATAGCACCGGGCACCACTGGAGGGCGCTAGACGTCACCTGGTGGAGAAAACTCCTCAGTCAATAACTAGCACAACATGCAAAGCTTGGTGCACAACATCTAGCATTCTCAAAATACACAAGTTTGTCATACACTAGTACATTTTCAGAATCTGATATATGTTGAACACTTAATGCAGGAGAGCCTAGTCGATATATTAATCAGCCCCGTGAAAATTTGAAAAAATAAATAAATTATTTTGATATTCGAAAATAGAGGTAAAAGTGCTATCTAATCCTAGAAAGGTATATTATAAAGACGACTGATGAATGACAATATTATAGTCATCAATTTGATATTAATCAATATCAATTAATATTAATCACCAAGCCAATGGTTGCAAATGAAACACGAATCAAGAGAATGAGAACTTTTAACATATATTTAAAGTAGTCTAATCAAAGAATGGTGTGAAGTATAATAAAACATTATATATATATGTGATGTATATATATTATGTATAATAAATTCATTAGTTGATTGTGATATTTGATAACATAGAATTATCATACACCACCATTGCTACTACGAGGGTTGTCCCAGAAGTAATGCACTATATGCTCTAACTTTATCAATAATTGATATTTTTTCATGAAATTTTCAGTAAATGTTCCTTAGAGACATTTTGATTATTCTAGAAATTTTCATGTTGACTGATAAAACTAATTTGATGTTATAATAAAATCAAGTTGGTGAGTTTGGGTAGGGCGGGGCAGGTTATACAGTCACGTCAAAAGGAATGAAAAATTGAAAATCTGAAATAATTAATCAACAAATACCATTTGATGTAGCTATGAGAAGTATGCTCAAAAATACATTTTAAGATACTAAATTACTATGAGCACATCCTAGATTTAATGGATGTATATTGCACAGTGTCCCATTTCACATTTTCTCAAAATATTGCCCTTTGCATGTTATGTACTTTTGATGCCTGTCAGGTCAAACACTCTCGGCAATTTCTTCCACTGTGACTTGTGGAGTTTTTGCCTCCCATGTTTGGAGTTGTCATACAGGGTCAAATCGTCTCTTTTAAATCTCTTCTGCCACCCCATAATTGTAGTTCTATCTGGTATATACTCCTTATATACTTTCTTCATGGTAGCATTGTTTTGCGTGGCTGTGAGTCCAAGTGAAGTATGAAATTAGGCCACCAAAGGCAAGGCCTTCTGTTTCCTGGTGAGAATTGCAGCCATTTTTGCAATTTCTTGACTGTGACTGTATTTGAATTCGTGACTATTGAAATGTGGTATTATGACATCACAGTGCTAAATGTCATTATTCGTACTTGGTTAACATCATGCTGAATAAATTTAACAATTTCCCAAACATTTTGACCATTTAAAGGAAAGAAATATTAATCAAATAACACTTTAGATCTTTTCATAATTAGAAAAATTGGTACCTGCCCCACCCACCCCTACCCCCATGTTGTTATAGCAACCATATTAAGACTTAATATTAATGTTGGATGCTGAAACTTCGTGATATAATAGATAAAACTTCAATTGTTATATACACAAAATTTCAGCTGAATTGAAGAATATTAAAGAAAGTTAGAGCATATAGTGCATTACTTCTGGGACAACCCTCGTATATATGGAATATTTTCCAATATTCACCCATGATATTCTCCATCGCCTCATTGTGTGAAGAATTTACAAATAAGTTTTCACTATTTGGTTAAGAAAAATGAATCAAACGTTTTTTATAACTAACAACATTTTTCATTTCCAACAAATCAATTCGTTTTAGTTTTAGTTTTTAATTGTTATAATTAAGAAAGTGCATTGATTTTCGTAAAGAGTGCACAATATACCAGATATATGAACAGCGGTGTATAGGATACTGTATTAAATGCTGACCCCGGTACTTTGGAATGAACTTGTTACATAACTTAAGTTATCAATTTAAAAAAATACTAAATGTATTAGTAGTAATACAGAAGACACTGACCTCTTCATCTTCGTCTGTGAATTGCTGGTTACCAGCATTTCTGTACAACTCTACCACACCTGGAATTTAAACACTAAATGCAACTTACTCGTAATCCAGCACATTGGGCGGGTAAGGTTACCACTATTTGTGAGAGAGAAACAATTTTGCCTAACCAGTGTTCATTTCACACTCGTTTTCAGTTTTAGTTCAACAGAGTGTGAAATAAATACCTCCCCCCAGAAGCTTTAACACAATGTTACATATCTTTTTTGTCTGCATGATATATTAATTGTCCTTTAGCACTTAAAAAACTAGCTTTCATGGACCAACTCCACAAGAAGTTTCAGATGACTGGCTCAACTAGTTTTTATGCACAAATTTTCATACTTTTGAAATTAAGGGGTACATATTTACTTGACACCCTGTATAGTTCCTACTATAGTACTTTTTCTTTGTTTTTCTGGTTTTGTCCATCGCGTTTTCTGTTAAGGTTTATTGCAACTGATCAAGCTGAACAAAATTTGAATGTAATAAATTGTTCCATAACATCATGTTAAATTTTGAGAGGGTTAAAAAGTCATCATAGATTTTTAGATCTGTCATGATGTTAAGTCGAATCACATACCAATCGAATGTAAACATTCGCATTAATATCAGTTCGAGTTAATAACATAATCAATCACTGTACTACGTACCCAACGTTGCAGAGTTGGTTTGTATAATAGGTTGCGCTAATACTGCTTGTGCTGTTTCACCTCCAACTGCTATACCATCGGGAAACCTTTCATCCTACAACATGTGAGTCATAAAAAAAACAAAATCATCTAAATAAGGAAAAGGAATAGCTCACCATTAGCCATGAGCCGGTGAATAATATAGCCATGGACCGATACAAGACTTGAATGTATTAAAGGTACATTATTATCTAAAAGCCATTTCATGCATGATTGATGATACATAGTCAGGCTCAAGATCGAAAACAAGAGATCATTTCGATCACCCTTACGTTTCGACCATAATCCAACATAAACAAATATATATTTCTTATGAAAGGTCGATCCATACGTACCCCTAGGACCTCTGTGAGTCTAAGGGCCTCTTGAGTTTCTGCTATATAAGCTCCTAACGTTCCCCCATTGCCTATTCGGCCACTCCACACCGTTGAATTTTTTGTGCTGCAATAATGAATAATTAAAAACCAATAATATTGCTATCAATTGTTTTACTTCTAGGATGTAAATTAAAAATTATACTGAAACAATAAGAATGTATTTGCTTTGTTCGACAACTTTAATTATAGCTATTGCAGCATTATGTTTTGACCTTTAGTACGAGCCGACTATGTTTTCTAACTTAATTAATATGCGTCAATTTGCATACTTATTTGCTATCAATGTTGACTTACTTGTTAGAGTTGGGCTTGAAGTAATATAAATCCTGAAATAAAAACGTCTATATATCAAAATGAACGTAATCGTACGAAATTGCATATCAAAAACTTACAATTGTGGAAATGGAACATAGAGTCATAAATATTATTCAGCTTCTGACTATGTGCTAAAAGGATTATTATATTTTTGCAATTCCAAACAGGTTGATGAGGCAATTTGAAGAATGATGACTTTCATCACTAAGAGTGTACATTATGGTCTAATGGTTACTATGGTAATTTGCAATGACAGTGTATCATAATTATGAATAATTGTAAAGTTAAATAACCATATTATCTCACCCGCCCATTTTCATCCACGAGGTATAAATTAAATCCATCGGCATTTATTGCTAAAAGAAGAAGAGAGAAATTACTACATTGCATACCTGTATACCTTTATCATCATTAAGCTAACATTAGTGAAAAAGCATCACGTATATATAAAAGAAACGTCATATAAATCTCGACTGTTAGAATAAAAGTCACATCAAATATACATTAGAGGGGAAATAATGGCTTATCAATAACAAACATGAAAAAATATTATCCTGTCAACTAGAAATGGTTGAATAAATAAAACGTATTTATATTATTAAATGATCTGCCATATAATGTTTATTATAAACAATTTCATTTCACTTCTCTATTGTTACCTCATACATATTCTCTTGATATGTGATGTTATAGCTTTAAAATGCACACATTCAAAAAACAACAAAGGGGTTGTTAAAAGTAATTTGAAAAGCAACTGTCAGATGTTATCATTCTATGTTCGCAACATTCCTTTGCATGTCTTATGGTCAAATAGTTTATTTATTGCAAAACAATATAATTTTACTTGATATTAATCCAATCCATACATATATGGCGCAGGTGGTTTATGAATAAATCTAAGTAAAATGGTAATCGAAAATGTGTTAGCATAATATCATTTAGGAAACGGAAGACCGAAAGCACAATCATTAAAATACTATTTTTAAAGAAACGATTCCAGCGCTGCAGGAGCACGTAACGTAATAAATTATATATGTATTTATTGAAATGACGTCAAGGTATCAGCATAAGTTGAACAAGAGCGTTGAAGAGCGCTATGAGACCCTATCAATCTTTCATTTTGATAATTATCTCTGATCAGGATATTCTCATCGAACTCTGGATCAAAAACGAAAACGCATAGGTTCAGTCAAAAGAATAAAACTTAAACGTAGGATGCAGAAAAGTAAGACACCTTGTGTCACCCTTCTTAATAAAACAAAAGTACTTTGAAGCAATGATTGCATATGTAAATGTAACAGCTTAGTAACTACTTTCAAATGTTTTTTATGAATATAAAAGTAATAAATAATAGCTAAATAAATAAACAATTAAATAAGTAAATAAAGTTTCAATCCCTTGCCCAAATGCTCTCTGGCTTTAGCAATGTAAATGAATGTCAATATATGTATGACCAAATGGCTAGAGCTACTTCTGGAATGGAAGGATATAGTGCTAGGGTCTCATTGGCCTCCATTAATAGCTGGATCAATTTAAAACATTAGCCGATCATAAGCATGGATAATTCAATTAAATACCGCGTTCAATTCTGATTCTGTACATTAATGGGACATACAGAATTCCGATGCAGAATGAACAAAAGCCAGCCGGGGAAGATTGCAAAGAAGTTGCTAAGTGAACTAATACAACCTCGAATTAAAATAGAATCATTAGATATGAACACAGTTTTTTGTAATGTTAGGAAAATTGCTTCGATCTGTATACAGCTTGTGTAAACACACGCATCCCATTAGTATAGATCGATGGTGTTGTGATCATAGGAAGAGAGGTCTTACCCGAAGCTACACAGTTTGTCAGCTCGCTAAGAACCTGGGCTTTGTTAGGGTGTTGGTGTATGTCCTTTGTGAGTTCTTGTAATATCTTCCTCTTGTCGGGGTGATGGCCCATCTACAATGGAAAGATCATTCATCATGATCGGTTGGTGTTACTATATGTCAAATAGTCAAGTGCTACATTTATGCATATGTATGGTTTCCTATTTCATTAAATGTTGCCCTTTGTCGATTACAATATAAACTGCCTCGTGGATTCATTCATCAATTCAACCGATTTGAGACTCATCTCATCTATTATTTCTGTTTTCCAACTCGAGAGGACAATGATAGCAATAGAGGGCTTTGATTTCATCAAGTATCACAACTACTAATCTACAGGAATTACAGATGACCGCATCAGGCAACTTTCAACTAGAATCGCCTCTGAGCTACTTCACATAGCAGTCAGCCATGTTATAAGATTGATGATGTGGTCACATGTTCTACATTCACAGGTTTTCTGATCAATAGCTCACTTTCAAAGCAAATTAGATCAAGAAAAAATTCCCAAATTTGCATACTTGAGTTGTTCGTTCGTTGCAACGTCTGTTGGACTTCAGATCTAGAGTAGTTTCTAAATGTATATTAGACATTACAGATTCTCGTGTATGGTGGTAAAATGGCGCTATCGTTTTAAACGTATATATAAATATATGTTCCTAGACTTGAGAATTAAAATCATTTCAAAACTTCTGATTGGGTTGGAGACGAGGTTTCGCGAGCTGCCCGGATGTGACCGAGCAAAAGCCTAGTTATGCAATAAAAAGATACTAGTATACTGAGAAGCTCCCGTCACCAACCAACCCTCTTTTACAGCCCACTTACAGAGCTTCTACCGTCGTTAAATGATTAAAAGCTTCATTACTGCTAATACGTCATCGTCATTATTTCAAGCTATTTTATACATTTCCTCGTCCCTAGAATGTGATAAGGCTTTGCCGGGAAAGCATAAGGTGTATTATTCTATAAACCGTGGTTTCCATGGAGATGAATGGACACTTTGATTTATCAGTAATTGGTGAATGATTAAGGACAAGGTGTATAACATATGAGATTAATCCGAGATGTAATGTGAACACTATTCAATGCTCTCGCTATAGATATCCAGAGAAAATATACAGTCCCGTGCTGGTGTGTGTGGAAATTCATCCTCCGAACGCAGGGTTCCAGACATCATCCACTATGTTCCTTCCTGGAAGAATGAGGAATGAGGCCAGTGTGCGGAGGATGGTGCAAACAAATATAGGAATTTAGATTGTATTAACCTGATAACCTATTCGGATTAAGACACAATAGTAATGAGGTTCAGTCCGGGATTCTTGTCGTCATCCCGATGCTGAACTCAACTCACAATCACTTATCATTACGTTTTTCTTATTCCTGTGATTCTATTCCATCTGGCGTTTCCTTGATTATATCACAGGTTAATTGATTATATCACAGGTTAATTGAATTTTAAAACCCCACGGGGGTACATTTAATTGATTTTGGAAACCATGGTTACCGGAAAAGATATGTTGCTTCAATAAAAAATTAAGTTTATGTTATTTTGCAATTATTTTTTAGTCCTTAAAGTCTAGGTAGTTCATTCACCCACCTTCCAGCGTAGCAACCCGCTGCCATCTCGCAGTTCAGATTCCCCTAAAAGCAAAACAATAAATCATTACACGCCATAAAACAAAATGTAGCTTTCCCTCCTCAAGTGGAAATTTATACTCCTCTAGAACTCGCTTGTAATTAATAAATAACAACGTCAAGCTTGATCTATAGTTTTATAAAGCATTTGCAGATTTACACAATCCTGATCTCTGGTAAAGCGGTCAGTTGGAGAACAGATATTCAGTTTGAAGATTTTTTCCATTTTTGCTTCTTTAAAAGCACATTGTGTTGAAGAACTATATTAAAGTTCGATTCTTGACATAAAGGTTAATTTGAAAAGTGAAATTTGTTATGCAGTTCCGTTTCTAAACAAACCACAAGATTTAAAAATACTTATATGGGGGTTCAGGATCATGGTTTTGGGTTTGTGGGGTTACCTTATGTTAAGGATGACCCTATATTTCATATGTTCTGAACCTAATGAAACATAACATTGACATACCATTGGGATAACATATAACTTTCCAACTTGACGTTTAAATTAGCTTGAAAAATGGACAGAGTAGCATTGAATTCGGAAAAAATCTCCCAGAGCGGTATACGTATTTTTCTCGCGCTCTTTACATCAGTATAGATAACAGTAAATATACCATGCTTTTCTATCCTTGAAATTCACTACGTATGAGATAGATCTAGTATATCATGAATAAAACTCTCTAATGTTACTAAACTAGCGAGGGTCCATGCCGAAAACACGAAAGCGATTAGTTAATAAGAAACTGATTCCCAAATGTTTGAAAAGGAAAGTTGATGTTCAAATGAAAAATTGATTTTGCCTGAAAGTCATATATTTGTTGGTTGGTTGGTTTATGTGATGATATCATCGTTACATAGCCACATAATCGCTATATCCAATTGTCATTTGAAGGGGAAATATGATATTTCATTACTTTCGCAAATAGGGCCAGGGTTAATTCTTTTCAAAATACCAAAAACTCATAATGTTATATAGTCAGGCGCATGTTCATCAATATAACTGAGAATGGTGCCACAATTGAAGTAAACCTCTGGTTCTTTTCAATATACCTATCAGCAAACGTGTAAATGATAATATTGATGTTCTGTAATATATTGGTGAAGCAATCTTGGCCTAAAGATATGGCCTAAATTTCTGAATTTTCCCTATGTCCCTGTATACCCCTACTTCAAAAGATGTAATTTTGTCGGTTTTTATCATGATCCAACCAAAAATGTATTTTTCTTACATTTAGAATGAACTTTCTGTTTTCGAATATTGACAGATGGTACTACATTTATTTTTTCATGATATGGAGCAAACAAGGACGTGTCAATTTACACTGTAATATCCTACATACTTATATTTCAAAGGTAGTTTTGAAGAATAATCAAGAAAATCCATGTTTCCAAATGGATTCATCCTTGTCAAAGAACGTGAATGAGTATGCGGTTGAAAAACTAACAACATGTTTCAAGTTCTTACAATTCTTGGTTGAAGCAAATATTTTGAAAGTTGTAATTTCGAATGTAATCTCCTACTCAATGAAAATTGTTGATATTTGTGAAGTTTTTCTTCTCTTTCTTTCATCTTTTTCTAAATATCCACAGTTTAACTCTGTGGAGTTAATATCATAATCATAAGCAGGGGCGGATCTGGGAACCAACAAGGGGGGGGGCAAATTACAGGTTAGAGAAAAAACTCCCGGGCCCCTAAAACCCAAAAGTGGCCCCAAATTTGAAATTTCGAGGCCCATTTTCTTCAAAATTTTTCTGGGCGCAACCAAGGGCGGAGGAGGGCCCCCAGCCCCCCCCCCCCCCCCTCCCCAGTGATAAGTGCTCGAAACACTTTATCATCTACCCTTGAGAGTCTAATGTTTCATGTTAATCTATAATTATGGTATCGGATTTGAGTATTATTTAGACGAGGCTCAAATGAAGCAATGCAAATGTATACAACCTCTTGCATTCTCAAAATTCATTTCGTTCGTTGCGTACCTTCACTGTAAGGCACAGGAGGTACGGATGGCACTGGACGAAAGGCTCGGAGACTGAACCTCTTGAAGAATCCTCCTTCGAAGTGTTACCAAAGTCCTCCCCGGGAATGACAATTTTGTCTTGTGCAATCAAAATAATAGCGGGAATTTTTGTTTGAATTTATAGCTTACATCTCTAAATAAGAAGAATATGCTTTTGATTCAATATCTTGTTCCCAAAGGAATTTGTTAAGGAGCGGTATATCTTTACGTACTTTTATCACCCCGAACTCAAACATTGCGAAAACTTATTTCGCGAACGCTTTATTGAGAATGGATTAGAGATGAACAACAAATTATTTTGGAAATCAAAGATGGACGATTTTTGAGATTTTCATTTTCGAATGATGACTTACTTACTGAACCTGACTGTATATACTAAAAGGCAAGTTTTCTTTAACCTCGAATCACCTTTGGCAAAAGAGAATACTTTTAACATCCAATGTACTTCTTTTTATCAAAATTTTACTGTTTTGTCTAGGTTATTAATTTGACGTTTCACTATCGACTGTGTTTCGCTCAGTAAGGGTTGTCTGGTGTGCCTGCTATATGATTCTGATTCCTCTATTATATTCGCAAAGGACGGAATTCAGTAACTGAGCAAATTCAATCATCAGTTGATATTTAAAATGCATGTATCTTTAAAATTAGTATCTCACCTAATGAACCTTCTTGACGAAATTACTACATTTCATGTACAATCTATTTTACCTGGGTGTTGATAAAAGCACTTGAGAATTTCTCATCAGATACTTCTAGCATAGTAATTATTCAGTCTTATATTTCCATCATCTAGTTGGGTGATTTCTTTCAATGATAAGCCTTACTTTATAATTGGCAGAAAGCTGTTATGATTGGAAATATTGTATTTTCTAGTTTTCTCTTGGTCATGTACTGAATTAGTTTGATGATCGATAATGGCACAAACCTTATTGAGGAATTTCCCTTATGGATGTTATTAAAAAATAAAACAAATGAAAATAAGTGGCATATTGAGGAGATTCACATCTTCGCTTTCTGTCATATACATCAGTTCAAGTGTTTCTCCATGGCTCGGGTGAAAGTTAGAAATTGGAAAAAATGAGATATTTATAAAATGGTGAATCGATAAGAAAAACAATTCAGAGATATTATCATAATATTTAAAATCTGAACAAAGCACTGACATTTCCATTGCCTCTATGTTTCAAATCAAGGCGGGATACATTTCATTAATAACAGAAAGAGTCGTGGTTGTATCTGGATTCTATGATATTGATTCCAGTCAATTTTGTGTCAGTGAACTTTTTTCTCTCGAGGCCCAACATCGCTGAATAACATTTGACCTTTAGTAAGGTCTGGTACATTACATCTGATAAATGGCTTATTTTTGAGTTTTGATTCACTGCCATTGGGACTTTCAAGGTTTCTTCGTATTACGATGATATTCCATCAACTCTGGACAAATCACATCAGTTATGAATAACTGTATATCATCCCCTTCCTGGGTATGATAGAGTGGGCTTCCTCGTACTACTTATCACGGAGCTTAAATATTTTAGTCCCTGACTCTATGTTTTATGTCAGAAATATAATGTTGATGTTGCGCTCAGTGATGCAGATACATAGCGGCAACACTACTAAGCCTATACCTCGAATATCTAATATAACAATTGACATCTCGTGTTGTATATGTATTGCTTCTATGAAGATGTTGAATTCATTTTTTCTGTTTCAGACTTTCTATTTTATCAACCTTTACCATAAACACTATAAATGCCCCCGATGGCTTCGAACTTAAAGACCCTCCATATGATCAAACTACGTGTTGACATGTTCAGTCGCACGTGATTATTGGGTGTAAGTGTTTTAGAACTTTTTTATGACTTGCTCTTTGACCGATATGTCCATGAATTTATGTATTTTGGACTGAACTGTGATTTTTGACTAACTTTTCAATAAACAAGGACATAAAGTCTCTCTGATACTGTGTCTTGCAAATAACTTATTGTGAGTACTCTGCTCGCAGAGTCTGTTATGAAGACGAAGCTCTCTTTTAAGAAACGAAGTCTAACGCATCCAAATGGGACACTTTGAAGAACCGAAAGGTAGATAACCGTGATCTTTGGAACGTTGGAACATGCATGTGTACAGTATCATTTGCTGGTTTGCTGGGTTGGTCATTTACTTGTATCAACACTTACACCTGAGAGTGTAATACACTGAAGTATCAAGTCTAATACCTATTTATTCCAATCAGTGATTTATATCTGAATTTCCCTGACCAATCTACTTATATTAGTGTTGGAGATTCCATCCGTATTTAGCGATATTAATCTCACGTAATTGCAGTATGCCAACTTATATTACCAATATTATGTTTATTCGGATAGATTGTCTCGTTTCTCATAGCTTAGTACTACATAATAGATAGACTCGACTGAACTTACCTTCAACAACATGGCACTCGATAAATTATATCAACGTCGACAGATAATCTTAAAAAATATGTATCTTCCCTGTCGGAAATTTGATAAAGCGTTGGATTCTAAAGGCTAATCTTTACCATTAATGCTTAAGACATGGAGGCTATCTATCAATTGTACACACTTATCTTGTTGGCAAACGTAGCAGAAACAACGTGAGGAACTGAATGCAAATCATATGAGAATAAGTAAGGTTTCTCGTTAGAATCTGCATTTAACCAATTACAGAAAATAACTAGGTTTTCTTGCTTCAACGAATTCTTTTGTCAAGCTTTGATCACAAGATTTTTCTTAAGTTACTAATTATGGTATTGTTTTGTCGGAGCAAGGGCAAGATTCGATGATCCAGCAAAATAGCTCGATAGGGATACGTTCGGTTTAATTTTAATGGCGTAACCATGTTTCTGAGAAGAACCCTTGATGTAACATCTGATCAGTACATTCAGTAGCGATAGAACGCCTAATGAGGGGGAATGCACGATGTAGCTATCCAGGCAAATTGAAAGGGAATTGATAATTATGAAATAGATCGAATAGAAAGATTTGTTTGAACGCTCTATTGTATCTAGGGTCTGATTACTTTGCTCTAAGTAAACGTCACATTTCGTATCAATGTGTTATTAAAAAATGAAATATAGTTGGGATCTGCATTGGGATACTACATGCAACCTGCTTACAATAACAATTTTACTGAAGCATTTGAGGCAAGCTCGCTCGGATAAATGTGTCAATGTGTATCTCAAACCAGGTTTTCGGGTATGTAGTCTTGCTTCAAGATCTGGATCACCCCCTTATCCGTATCTACTTCAACAACAACAAAGAATCTGTTGTTGGAAAGTGGGGTATCTTGAACCAAGACTATCAACAGATCAAGTATGTTTTCATCGACATATTACTATAGGGTTACTCACCATTGATCCCATTTTCAACATCTGATCCTCTACGCTTGCCATTTTCCTTGTTAGCGTTTTGTGTTCGTTTGATGATCCATCGTTCTAATTGGTCACTATTGACATTACGAACGACGTATTTCTCCAGAAACTCCGGATTATCATTAAGGAATGACGTCACTGCATCGGGTGTGAGATCTGAAAAAATAATTCACTTAAAATGAACAACTTTGTAATTACATTCGCATGTGACACACATTAGTAATTGAATCGATGTAGTTCAATATACAGACAAACATGCACACAATGCAGAAGTTTTATGACGAATTGATCAAGCTAAAAGAAAATTAAATGGTTTAAACATCCGCAGTTTTTATGACCAGTATGGAAATAATGTTGCTGGTGTTCTCTCCAAAGACATATAAGAAGGATTGATCATCTACAATCATATTGTGTTGAAAATGAAAATATCTCATCTTAGTTTATAACACAAATATAGATTCTAGTAGATGCCATGTATATGCCCTTTATAACATTAAGCCAAGATACAATGGTGAATCTGCATTTGGGTAACAGCAGTTGAGGTCACACAGCATGAAAATAATTGTTTCAATGTTTTCAATGTTAATTTCAATTGAAACGTATATTCAATTCATCTATCCATGCATGGTAATGTTAGCTTATCATATTCCAATTAATACACCATCCTGGTCAACTACAGGATCTCAGAGAGTAAAAACTACTCCTGGCAACCATTCCTCCATTTTTATATTTTTTATTGTTCGAATAATGATCACGATGATGCACCTCTGTATTAGTGCAATTCTGTGGTGCCCTATGAACATTATTGAAACCAGACCACCAAAACTAACCCCCAGTGCTCCGCCTATCACCCATACTAATACATTTATTTCGCTGTACTCTCTATTCATGTTGTTCACAGATATATCTTCAAGTGACGTAGTGAAGCCGTCAGGCATGACATATTAATCCAAGTTATGCTGTTTCAGCTGATTCACCGACCTACCCATTGTATAGGCTGTATCTCTTCGTGAAGGTTTCTTGAAGATAGGGCTACATGATGTTACTGAATTGCCATTGCCCATGTCGTCTCTCAGTATAGTTAATGAGTAAGTTCTCTAACTCAAATGATCTGCGTTACATGGTCATTTTTGAGGATTAGTAGACTGTCGATATATTGCAAGAGCTTTGGCTCTATATAACTACCTACTATGGCATTTGATGCATTTGCCACAGCGTTAAGCGGCTTTACAGGTATTAACCACTGATTGTATGATTTAAAGTCCAAGAGTTATTCGTCCTAGAAATTCACAATGACGTTTTGTAAGTAATAACAATGTCCTCAGCCAATATTCCTGAAACTTTCTGTGTGTAATGTATGCCCTTTCTGTATTCACAATATCCTTCACAAGTCTATATACTAGCTCATCGCTGTAAGCTCTTAGTAGCTGTAAGAATATACCTGATCTAGTCCTTCGTCCTGATAGATATCGCGAAAGCGTTGCATTGATCTACTTCAACTCGACTTTATTCAAATAGTTCTAGACTTAACATTGAGAGCTCACTGCATCAATGATCTCAAGAGCGATTTGTCACATTGTAAAAAAAATTTGTCAAGGTTCATGGATTTTCTTTTCGAAATAACCTCAATTTGTTAATTCTGTGTTACATTTGTTTATAGGCATGTATCTAATATCCTCATGCAATAAGCATAGTACAGTTATATGATAGCCTCGCGTACCTTATACATTGTACAAGGTGTGAATCTGTTTACAGTAAACACAATGTGTCAAGGGATGTTTTACAACACTCACTTTGTAAACACATCATGTATATCCGTATGCACTAATAAACTTGTTAAGTTTGTATTATCACCGGACTGTTTAAGTATCGATTTGTCGGAACATATTATTTATTAGTTTTTTCTTCATTGTTGTTTTTTCTAGTGTTGCCCCTTGTGCTATCTCATTGAACGACGAACTCCCATCTTGGATACATAGATATAAATGCATCATGTGCTACAATACAGAAGTGTGTAGTCGATTACTTAAGTCTTTACTTATTAATGCGTTTTCATTAAATGCAGCTTTTGATCTGCAATGGATTCGAAATTATTGGAGACGTGAGTTCTTTAGACGCCATCTTTAGTTGGTGGAATAACATTCAATGTTTGCATATCAGTGATTTTGCAGTAACTAGATAAATATATAAATAACTCATACTCGATCATTTATTTAATTTGGTGTTGCTTTTCAAGAGCACCCTTCAAAAGTATAATATACTTCTGCACGTTGAATCAATGTTTTTGAGATCAAATCAATGTCAGGGTGTACCTCTTACCTGAAAGGCAGGACTACGTCACTGTACTATTACAACTATCGCTATTGAATTTAAAAGTAAAAATATTATCATTTCTTTTCAACCTACGCACGTCTATCCATTCACTGACTGACATGTAATTTATATATATATTATTTTAGATATCATCACATATTAATGTTCCAGCATGTCGTAATTAAACAGAATGGCATTACCCAGCAAAATTCACATTATTTGTTCATCATACTTACCAACTCCATAAAAATTAAGCAAATTATGGCTTTTGGGAGACGCTGTGTCTGACGCCATCAATTATCTGTGAGTTGAATCCAAATTGATTTAAAGCAGTCGTTGCACCCTTCGATTATTAGTAGATGTAAGTTTAAGAAATTGGCCAATTTGACCTTGATTTGAAGTGCATACGGTCTACTCTGTGTCTACTCCGATGCAAATGTACATGTCAGGGTCGAGATTCCTTATCTTAAAAATCAAATGATGATGGTTATATACGCTACTGACCTGACAATATGTTAGGATGATCCATATGAAAAAATGCGTGGCTAAATGATATATGACCTGATATATTCCCCTCGGATATCGGTTCATGAGAGGTAATATTCTTTGGATGTGTTCTTACGATGCGTCCATATCACTTAAATACTTGTGGCAATCGTGGTTTATGCCATCAAAACATTTGCATTGTTTTCCTATGCGGGATAGTACTGCCTAAATCAAAGATCCTACATTAATGTCCATGAAGAACAGTACTAATGTGCCAATTATCAAGCTCCTTATATTCAATGCACGTCTTCGATCCCTTTATAGTTCGAACCATCCAAATTCATTTCTAGTGTTACTGAATCAGTGTCCTTTGGGTGGACATCATTTCACGTCAGCGCTATTTATTTTGCAGCACGTTGTCTTGAGAGGACTTATCACAACTAGCTTATACAGGTCTAATATGTACATTGAGATAGAGGAATGGATCATGTTTGACTACATAGAAGGTCGACATAAATTCAGATCTTGAAGAGGTGTACACAAAGATAATAATAACATAAGTGTCACTGACGAAATATAATACTGATAAATGCCTAATCGTAACTTCAGTATTTCCAATTCACCCGACTATTTAGCGAGTCGTAAAAACGTTAAACTGAACTTATAATGGGTGCGGTGAAAGGTCAGGAGGTGAAATTAGAGATGAACCATGGACCCATCCTGAATTTTGAAATCCGAACAAGAAAATATTGACTTGACTTACAGATCACGACAACGATCTAATCTCTGTGCAGTGATATTACATAAGTTTTGATTTTGTATCAGACCCTGTAATACTCGTAGATCAATCTGGTTTATTGTAGTGTTTGAATTATTGAAAATGATTTATCAGTGTTGCCCTTTGTGCTGATTCATCAAGAGTTTTCAATACGGATCGACACGAGGGGTTAGCCCTCCATTGATTCTTTCCCGGCAAAACCAAAGAGAAAATAAAAGATTGCTAATGTAAAACTCTTGAAAGGTTCTTTTATTATAATATAAAGTCCAATGAATCTCCGCTCCTGATGAGTGTAATATTCCTATCAGAAATGAAGTAGAAACTAAACGCTACGACCAAGTTTTGGTCATAAATTCATTCCCCTACTTAAAACGTTGCGTCATGAAGTCGTAAAATATCCTGCGCCTGATTGAAGTTGCGATATCGAAAGATTAAGGACCCTTAGAATGATAATTCAACTGTTTAAATTACAAAGACTAGCGTCATTTGTTAATCATTCCAATGAAATTTACCCTAAACAGTCGTCGCATGTGGGTATAGGTGTTTCATATCGTTTTTAGTATACTCATTGTCATACTGATTGTACTTTTATTTTCCAAATGTCCCGTTTACAGTTCTTCACCAAACATGTTCATAAATGACTTGTAACAACACTGTAGGAATGAGAACCTATGTTTCCCTATTATTCTTACGTTTATCTCGTCACATGAGGTCATATGTTCGAAAATAAAAAAAAATGAGCAAGGCATTAACATGGCAAATGTCACCATGCATTTAAAAAAGAAATATAAAAAGCGGCCATAAAAATAGGTCACCACTTCCAGTGACAGTGGCGACATAAAATCAAGGTCATAGTGCAAGATTAGTTCATCCCTTAGCACAGGATTTCATTCTGTGTTTTTATTAACTAATCACTATTTTTCGAAAAATCAATTACTCGTATTATTGATAGGAAAATGCTTTACTTGTTGCTAGTGCAGAAAGTTGGGACATGTCCACCTGTCCGTTGGCAACGTGATATATGAATGAGTAAAATAAAACAAAACAAAATAAAACGACCTTATTGTTGAATTGAATTAGTGATCATCATATCACATTTCCTCATTAGTCCAAAATGTCTCTTCATTATTATGATCCATCATGATAAACCATGCCATCTCAAATCTTCTCAGCCCTGAGTTTCAGGTGAAACAGAAAGATGCTATGAGTATCAGAATGATTATGATCATTGATTACACTGGGGAACACAAGTCCAGCCGTATAATGCTAACATTTCCCAGAGTCAAGAATATCGTGATATCGAGCCAATTTGCATACATATTGACGTTTTTATTCCGCTCCTAGGAATAAAAATTGAGTCAAATTTGAGAAGAAGCAGTCATGAATGTTTGATGTATTGCACTGACGGCAATGAAATGAGCATACTTGGACATAAAAGACAATATTTGAAAAATAAATTGAATTCCTCGAGTCATTTGAACATTTTGATTGTTAAGAGGATTGAATCATTATTGAAAGTTATTCCAAAAATATGTTTTTGGGGCCACCCTGTATTCAGATTGCATATATAATTTCCCTTGAGCATGACCTGATGACGATCATCATGATGTAGACCCACAATGTGAAAAATGTGTTACATCATGAAGTCGTAATCAGTATCTAGAGTTCTTCGATCATTCTTTATTACTGCAAAGTGGAGCATGGTATCACGCAGGTGAAAATAGGGAAAGTTAAATCATGATTTTTCATAATTAAAGCTCACTAAACGTCATTTTGTTGGAAAAATAAAGATAAACGAAAGCGAAGATATAATTAAACAGTCCTAGATTGGTCTATATGTAGGAAACGGGGTCAATTTTAACACCAGACGTCTTATCTTATTCTACAAGCTCGTAGCATTATTTCTGTACTTCGAAACCCGCCTCGATTTCTGTGATAATTACACACATATCAATTCAACTTCAATTAATTTATTTACATCACAAAATACATACAATAGTAAACAATGAAATGGATGACACAAAGATATGCGTATATTCACACAAATGGAGTGAGTAAAATACAAGTATGTTACATTATGCAGTTTTGGGGATCTGCCTTTGCATGCCCTCAAAAAAAAGTAAAAAGAAATACAATAAGTGTCATCAAGTTGTCTAGAATTATTAAAGTTGCAATAGATATTTTTGGTTTGTTTTTTCATGAAAAATATATTATTGATGGATTTAATCGAGTAGAACGACTCGAGTAGTATACTTTTAACGAATCAAATTAACATGAATCTATTTTCTCTGTGAACACGTTTCCAATGTCTTGTTAGAGTTAACACCGTTATTGTTAATTTCTACTTATATTCGTATTGGTACGGAGGAATCTATATTGTAATGCTCATCACAGTCGAATCTTTTTCGTATATTTCAATAAGGAAGGAGCGAATAAGAGGGCCATTATTTCTCATGATAGGAGGAATCAAAAAAAACAGGGCGCAATCTTTATGTCATTGTAGGATTCACAGTAGCCTATGATATATAAATGGGGCTGATAGATCAGAATGTCTGTGTGATGTATAACATGTCATGTGTGTCTGTCGTGTATCAGCACAGACGTATCTACACTGTACAGACGTCACATCAATTGCCTTGAAACGTGACATTTTGTTGTTGTGTGCCAAACCATCCTAGACCCTGTCAATAATGATATTACTTAATCATTTTGACAAGTTAGGAGTACACTCTTTTCTGCAAACTAAAAAACTAGGTGACACATTCATAAGACACAATAAACGAAATCAAAAAGACATAAATATAAACAAATCTATTTCACACATGAATATTCCAAATACGTGCCACACAACACTTCCAAAAAGGTTCCGTGATATAAGAGAACATCAGCCACAAGTGACGTAGGAAAGTCGAATATCAAATCGTGCAGGACCAAAAAGCAATTAGCAGGACTTTGTTTTCAAATTAGTTTCAAATGAGCATGTAAATCGGATTGGTTTCTTCTTTATCATGTTTATTACGAATAAATATGCATGCAGGATTATTTTAAATTGGAATACGCATGCGATTGCTTTCAGTTCAAGTTAGCATACACATGGGACTGGTGTCAAATTAGCATGTACGTGGGATTGTTTCAAATAAGCATGAACGTGGTAATGGTTTCAGGTTAGCATACACATGGGATGGACTGTTTCAAATGAATATGAACGAATTGGTTTCAAATTAGCATAAACATGGTATTGGTTTCTAGTTAGCATGCACATGGAATTGTTTCAAATTAGCACGCTTGTGAGATTGTTTCAAAATAGCATGAACATGGTAGTGGTTTCATGTTAGCATACACATTCGTTCAAATTGGAAATTTCATGTGATTGTTTCAAATTAGCATATGATAGTTTCGAATGAGTATGCATATGGGATAGTTTTCAAATTAACATGTATGGTTTTGTTTCAAATTAGAATGTACATGCGATCGTTTCAAATTAGCATAAACATGGGATTGTTTCAAATTAGCATATACATGGGATTGTTTCAAATTAGTATATACATGGGAATGTTTCAAATTAGTATATACATGGGATTGTTTCAAATTAGCATATACATGGGATTGTTTCAAATTAGCATATACATGGGATTGTTTCAAATTAGCATATACATGGGATTGTTTCAAATTAGCATGCACAGGGAACTGGTTTCGAAATGGCATGCAATCGGGTTGTTTTAAAGTATAGACATGTAATATCGTTTCTAATTTGCATGCATGGATATGGGATGGGAGAGAATTATCATGCTCATAAAAGTATGTCTACCTACCAAAAGGGCAGAGGGCATCCGTTGATGTGGTACTGTGATTTGATTTGTTGTTATTATGGTGATGGCTGGCAGATCCAATTGTATTGTGTCCTAGAATGAATAATAACTAAGCTTACTCACTAGTTTTAAACCAAGTGAATATTCTCAAATCCCAATATAAACTTCTTTTTCCGTGTCCAATAAGTTAAAAGATGTCTTATGACAACGAACGTCACATAACCTACTCAAATAAAAGGCCCTGCGTTTGGAAATTGAATCTGTACCAGGAATATCAGAAGAAATGCGTACTATCAATAATTATATTGAATAACAAGTCATGACGAAAAAACACAAAGGACGCCATTCGAAACAACAACAAAAAAACACTTCTCTTACAATGGGAAATAATCTTATATTTGAAATAATATTATTTGGAAACTTCACAAACACCATTCTTAAACATATGTGGACTAATCAGTTTACGTTTGTATTTTTAAAGCAAACCCTCTGTCTTGGATATGATTGTGTATTGTTGAAATGCTTTATTAAGCGCTAAACGAAATATGTTAATTGGACCTGAGAGCCATGGCATTTATGGTTAGCATGCGCGCAGAGTCTAGTTACCTGAACACGAAGCTCTTTTAAGAAGCGAAGTCGAAAGAATGCAAATGGTAATTTATGGTTGAGGAATAGGAACAAAAACTAGCTGTATTTTCCACCTGGTGATTATTGTTGAATTATTGTGTTAATCACTATGACGACGGGTGGCAGAAGAAAACAGGTTGGCACTCTTATGGATTTTGAGAATGGGTCTTCCCTGTTCATCATCGTTGTAGACTGAATGCTCCATCTTATAAGTGTTCTAATAAAAAAAAACGTTTTTCCTGCAAGAGTATGGGTATTGTGGTTTTTTTAACAACAACAATCAAGTACAGTTCTATTTTGATTATATCAAATGATATTTATAAGTCGTTACAATTTTAAGTATAATTTGGAATTTTGACGTCGCTACATCTAAAGTGTAATGTTTGAAAGAGCTGCTGTTGACAGTTAGCCTATGTCTATATTTCTAGTAGCTCTTAACAAGAGTCCCAAAAGTGGATATTTTATTGGACATTGAACTATCGTTCAAATGATCTATCGTATGAGCAATATTTGACGTATCAGGAAAAGATATTAGGGAAGTTAAGCAACACGTTTTTAATACACCTTGTACGTGAACGTGTACAATTGAGGTCTCATACATGGATTAGTCCTTCCCAGTAATTACTTGCCCAGTTGAGTATAAAAGTATGAGGGTCCAGGGGTCATAATAGTACACGCCCACGTACACTTTCTCTTATTCTCCGTATTGACACCTTGTTGATGGACCAAAAAACCTGTCGATCAAGATGAGATCGGAACAACTGAAACCTTGTCGTCGATCAGGTCAAGGTCGGTTGAATTTGGAACAACTAAATATCATATCGATCATGTGGTGGCATATTGCTTTGAGATATGTCGATTGCTAGTGCATGTAAGGTGTGTTAGTAGGCCTGTTTTTCCAGAAGTGTATTTGATGTAAGTGCTCAAAGGCGAATAGCATTGCATTACTCAACCTGAGGATGTTGAAATAAGTAGTGTGTAACATCAGCCGCTTGGACTAATATGGAGGGGTGTATAGAACTTGTTATCGGTTTGTTTCTTGTAGATGATAGCATGTACAATGGATATCCCATCTTATGTCACGAGCTGGTCATAATCAATCAATACCCTGGCCAACAAGTTCTAATTGACTAGTATCATCCGGGTAGTAACATCCACACCAATAGCATTGGTCATTAATAGCAAAGCCTTCTTCAAGAGTTCAAAGGTCGTCATCATTTGCGAAATAATTGTGATGGCATGGAACTTTTATGGATTGGACCTTATTAATAGGATCTCAGACACCTTACACCCTGCTAACTATTTCTTTACATTGACAACGATTCTTCATCATTCATTATACATCAGATACACACATTAAATCCGAATGTACATAAACTGTATGAATAAGTCTGCCATAATACAGGTGATATCAGGTCCATATTGATCTCCAGGAGAAAGGAATCAATTGCCTGTACCATGGTAACAATACAAGGAAAATAACATGCTTCACAGGACCTCCTTTGTCGATTACCAATACCACATTGATATCAACAGTTGCAAGGCATAATCCAACAGCATAGCAAGTGTGTATTTCTATGTTCATATTTTATGTGAGGCATTTTATGTTACCATTTGCTCCAGTGGAAACTAGCATCTACTACTGTATGACGAAGACTGGAGTATGTAACCTAATTTAAAGTAACCACCCATTTATAATTATTGACCAGTCAAGGGGTTGACTATTAAATAAGGATCCATACGGATACTATGTACAACTAAATTGAACACATATATTTCCACAATCTTTCCGTCATTATGAAACGTCATCCCCAAACACTGTTAGCCGAAAATGAATTGCTCGATCAAAATGCTTCGAGACCTTTTACCCTTGACGCCTGGTAGATCTGCTAGATAGATACTGAATACGGCATAATTTCAATATGATTTCACTGCAGATTATGTTGAAAAGAACATGACACAATCTTTCCGTCTTTCATCCAATTCCCCGAGGTTAATGGTCACAAGTAAATAGTAATTTATCGAGGATAACATGCGATTTATGCAGGCTTACTTAAAAAGATAAATGAGTTTAGAACTTCAGAATGCAGCAAAATGACATTGTTTTCTCTCAATTCTGGGCACACAATTTCCGGAGGACATATCACGGGTTAAGTCCTGATTTTAGAATCATTTATTTAAGCTGCACCTAGATTCATTCTTCATGAAGGGTCAGTTTCATTGCACAATTACGCAAAACCTGCAGTCGTTCATTGACGCTTGTGACTTTTCATACTCTCAAGTCCCGGATTGCAAAAATCAAAGTCCCTGTTAAATCCTGGTAGTACCAAAGAGTCACGAAAAACAATAGAGCTAATACTAAAACAACCGAACCTGCAGTGCTTGTGCCGCGATGCAGTCTTACATTAAGAAATACCATTACTCCTAATTGTGGATAAAAACTCCAAACGAATATACCAGGTCGTTCAATAAGTTCACGGAAAATGCTCTCATTTCAAAGATTTTTGATATTTTCTCATGAAATTTTCACACAATGTATAAAAAATACTTTCTGATTGATTCTTAATATATCAGCGTCTCTTATCTGATTGGTCAAAAATAAGGGTTATTATGGTAACTTGACTTTTGGGTATACTTGTAATTGTTAATTGATTTCAATCTTAATCTACAAACAAACAAAACTGAAATGAACGTATGATACCCATACCATGTCTATTAGTATGGTATATAGTAGTAGTATCATTTCAAATAATCATCAAATATAACTGGAAATAAGCTGAGAAGATCGATATATTCTATTTCAGCAATTTACGAACCCTACCATCCTTCATCAAAAGGTAGTGTTGAAGGCTTCATTGCTATTCCAATATTCAGAAGAATGAAGTGAAATACCCATGGGCCAAGGATGGTACCCTGTGTGATTTCAGACGTTAAAGGATGGGTGTCAATTTATTGTTTGATTATCTTCTGAATAGTTTGATACCATTTACTGTGAAAATGTATGGTACGCAGTATAGTATAGATGCCCTCCACATAGCCTATACAATCATCAGATCTTGGTGTTAATTTTTTAGAGATTAAGTGCTGGCAACACAGAAGAAAGCAATTAAGAACCGTATGAACACTAACACGTAAGAGCCGGTCTAATTAATTACAAAGTTATTGGAAGCATATCACAAGATACACCTTGTAGATTAACATCAAAGCCAATAATAAGTTATGTCATTAATATCCGAAACTCAGTATGGATCAAGAACAAGAATTGTTTTATAGTATAGCCGAAGGGAGAGATCAATACTCTTCAACCTCGAACTTTCCGATGGTCTCAAGTTTCTGAACACGGGGTGTCAGTTCTTCATAAACGCAATTTATTTCATCGTGGTAAGCCACGCCCTCTCCACCTCTATCCTTCTGCGATGCAACAGAGAGAGATGCTATGAGTATCAGAATGAATTTATTTAGTCTTAGTATTGAGTCAAAAGAGGATTTGCTATATAGGTGGTTAAAATAGATGGCAGTAGAGGTTTTGGGCAGGCAAGAATCCTATAGACCCCTGACAAAAGTTACTTAATGTCTTGATTTATTTCTAATTGCATGATTGGATTACAGTAATGTAAAATTATATGTGATATGCTGCGCTCCCTCGGTCAATATCATATTACCCTTCGGTCAATATCATATTGTCCCTCGGAATAAAACCCATATTCAATCCCTCCCAGTAAATAACCTATATATATCATATATAGTCTAATAGTAATATCATATGTATATAGCACTATGCAGTACATGCAATATTGCTATAGGAATATCCTATGGATTTGAAAAAATCATTATATCCGTGAATGATGTTGATATCTTCACGAGTGGGTGTAATTGATACTTTACCCAAACCAGATGATTGTCCGTTTATCCCATGGGAAGTGATATTCGATGGTTTTGGGGATTTTTGCTTATGATATCTTGATCCACATATCAATATATTTTGGTGATATTCGATCTATATCAACTATTGGATAAAATCTGATATTATACATTCGTTACTTGAGCTGATAATCTGATATTCATTCAGGTGTATACTCCCGGTATATACCATAAAATATGAACTTTGATTTTTCAGAAAATAGATTAGGAATGGAGACACAAAACGAGTTTGGAATTTGCTATATTTTAAAAGATATAGATATGCATTTTTGCTCCTCGTCCTGTCATAGAGTTATTGCAATTCTATCATAAATTGAGACGAATATTTATGAACTGCACCCTTAAACTTGATAGCTAATTTTGAATTAGTAATATATAAAATCAGGTTAAAAAAGGTGTTATTGTTTCATAAGGCTTTGGCTACAAGAATTAATTCCTATATTTTAGTGAAACTGTATATTTAAGATTATATTTGAATTGTGTTAGGTTTTAATATGTATTGTGTCTTGTGTCTTATAGCTGTTGTGCAAACAGTAACTCGCTGTCTTTACTCTTTTAGGATGACATGGGTGTCTTTCCACAGAATGTAATAAGAGCTGAGTATGGTAGTCATCTTGATCCATCAAGGTTCATGGTCGCTTTAACAGTGTCACATATACAAAGAATTGGTGTCTCGCGTTCATTTTTCTATTTTCATTTTTACAATGTCAACCTGATCTCTAATCCTGGTCTTGGTGATGGCCAACTGCCCAATCTTGATTCCCAAGTCTACGATACCTTGACATCCAACTGCATTGGAACTCGCATATGCTAAATTTTTGCCTGATGGTAACATTTGGGGATTAGGTTGTGAGGATTAGGATGAGATTAGGATATGAATTAAATTTGTAACTACACCTTGATTATACTTTAAATTGTCTCCAACAATAGCAATAACAATTATCGAATCCCTATCAAATTATTATTCAATTATCTCTAGATCTGCATAGAATCCATCCTCGATTAAATATAATCCATCCTTGATTAAATAAGTGATTGTCGAAAACATCTTCACTACAGCCTGTGATAATGTAATGATTGGAGATACTATGTTTTAAACTTTATGATTGGATTAAAATTTCACACCTAAATACGGTTTGATAATGTCGCACTTAGGCCAATCTGATGCTGATCAGATCGTTCTGTTTTCAGAGCTAGAACATGAGAAAGGAAGAATGCTGCGATATCTGGATGCGCTCTTGGGTGTAATTCGACTACTATATGAAGCAAACCAAATTAATATCACCTGAACATTGAAACCTCCATGGATGATATAATAATATTATACAAGTATACTCTCCTAAGCCCGCATATGGATTGGTTTATTATATAGCTGCTATACTCGAGATTAATAAATGAAATATGTTGCTGTTATTGTTCTATTCATATATGATACCTATTAAGCGGAATTAATTCCCCACAAAATGGTAAATAGGAAGTAATCTAAGCAGACGAAAGCAAAATAGATCACTAGATACTGTACATTCTCTATAAACATAACTCGATCACATATAAGCATATTTTACCATGAACAAAAGATCAAATGATTTCCATGGCAACAACATCTAATACATCTATAATTTGCTAAGTTTAATCCTCAGCAAATTAACCTACTAGCAGCTGACGATACATACCTTGTATAACCATGTCATATTGCTGGCTGCTATAGCTGTTATTGTACCTATCTCGGGGCGAAGTTGCCCCTCCATAATGTCTGTTGGTTCCTCCGCTTTTCCTCTGAGTCTGGGGACTTGTTCCCCTTCTGCCCAACCCTGGCAGCGGAGGTAATCGCCGATTGTTTATTTGGCGAGCAGGATTGGACATTGTCTGTTCTAGGTAGTGCCTGTACGTTTTGATTTATCTTTTAACTATCATGAAATATGACAACCTCCAGTGGCGATCACGATACCTCCATTAGGCGCATTGGTGTCTTCGCCGTCATCTGGATTCTAATACGAATCAATAGTAAACAATGTCCTGGCTCTTGTTCCTCTTGTTGCTACATATCTCATTTGGCTCTCTTCGATCAATCGATGAATCCCAATATCAAACGCTTGACAACATCTTATAATCTCCTCCTGTGCCAGGTGTTACGTTCAGTTAGTAGCAGTTAAAGACGCAGTATCTCACACGTTAAGAATCTCGGCCTTTCTGGTTTTAAAACTCCCAGTAATATTGTCAGGTGAAATCAAGCGGCTCTTATACAGGGATGATAACCGATTAGTAATGACTGAATAGACTAGGCTTGCATCTATGTATACCTGTAATATATTAGGGATCATGATCGATATAAGGTCCCACGTCACATGTACATGGCAACCTGCCGTTTTGTGTACTGATCATATACCCAATATCTATAAAAGCCGGGGGTTTTCAAATACCTCGATTCAATTCTAAAGCAATACTAATGTCTATATATATTTAAAGACTGTGCAAATGTTGGTAAACTGTAAAGTAAAGTTGGTAGAACTGGAAGCTAAAGGTCGAACTATGGACCTGGTATTATCAACAATAGGAACAATAAAATGCTGTTTTTGAACTTTGTCACTACAAAATAAAAGTACTTAAATTTTGACTCCTTTTCAATCGTTCTATTTAGAATTCTACTATTTATTTCGTGGTTATTTAGTTTAAAAAACGGTAATACAATACAAAATACACTCTAACAAATACACAACTCATTTGGGAGGTTTCAACTTATCACATTTTATTGCAACCAATGTTATCATATAAATCAATGCCTAGCTTTTAGAATGAAGCAGTCCACTTAAAGTATATGGTTACAAATAAAACAGATAGGTCCATTATACAAAAATTATTGAATATATGAATTCATTAGAAATTGAACACGATGTCACTCTGACAAAGTTCAGTGATTTAAATCAATAAGAATTGTTATGAAAATAATCATTTTGTAATTAATAACTATTATAAATGTCAACTTGAAAAAAAATAAGTTAATGTATATGGAATTAGAAATCTGTACTAATAAATGTCTATACCGATCGCTAACACGTGATTTAACGTTGTGCCCTGGTAAGTTCTTGGTTATTCATCCAAGGTAAGTTAACTTATAAGACCTTTAATTATGAAAAAGGAGATGTCATCCGTTATTGGTTGTGTTTCCTCTCAATTCCGAAAGACATAAAAGCCTATCAAGTGAATCATGACTTTACATTTACCTAACACTAATCAATACCTGGATATATACATACATAGGTATGTTTAATACTCTGTGTAGATCTATACGTGAGCATACTCATTAAATGGCATCATATTTCCTTTTATCTTGATCCCTCTGATGACTATGTTGCTACCATATCGCAATTGATAGATACCTACACTATTGGACTCAACGATGTTTATGCCGTTGTAGATACGAGGTCGAATACATGATTTATTGGAAGAACCCAAAGGGCAATATTAGAACGGAACATGGTTGCAAAATATATCTCCATTAACCCTTTAGAAGTTAGAACCATATATCCCCAATCTTAATGAAATATTGAATGCCTGCACTATTTTAGAGTCAATGGGCGTACATGTCTTATACCATATAGCCCCTGTATCCGTTGCATATATAGATAGCCCCCAACCCCCATATAATATATATATATATAAATTATAACAATTAATTATTATTATTAATTAATTAATTCATTATCAATTATATTGATAGCATCGATGCCAGCCCCCCCCCCCAAGATGGACCTAGAAAAAAAAATTGGGGCCAAAAATTAGAAGGGCCCCACAACTGGGTCATTTTGGGCCTTATTTCTTAAGTAAGGCCAAAGTATCAAGAAAATGGGCCTTAAATTTGGGGTTTTAGGGGCTCAAAATAGTTTTCTTCGTCAGAATTTAGGTAATACTTGAAATCTTTACCCATTTATTACCTTCAGTGTCAGAGGCTAGTACATTAGTAATTGAAAGGGTTCCAAATTAAGAACCTCTTGAGTTGATAACGCAAACGTTATTTGAGAAAACTAGAGGGCCACTATTTTAGTCACCCTGTGGTTTACATACGTTAATTGTAAAATAGCGCTAAAATCAAATTAATGAAATTGCTCTAACCCTTTATTAATGAGATCACACTTCAGCAACTCATGATAACGCACTATTGTAAGAAATGTAAATATTGCAAACACAATAACTAGAACATTACAAAACGGTTGTCGACGTAAAAGAGAAAACATTTAGGCCGTACATTTTAAATCTAAAGAGTAAAAATGAACTACGAACTAGCAATTCAAGGCATTATCATGCAAACCGTCACTACCTGCCATTTGTTACAGAAGCCAAATGCCGAACACCGTCCACAAAAAATCGAGATTATACCAATATATCAGCACTTCCTGGAGGTGACATAAAAAACATTACAATTTTGAGAAAAACTGAAATATTCTCATGGTCAACACTTTTGTTCCAGGGAAAATAAATTAACAGAATATTTCAATTTTTGTAGGAAATTGATAAAAAAAATATGCCTATCTCATCATATTCCAATTGCAAAGTATAAAATGGCATTTATTTTTTCTTTTATTTTCATCTTCTAAAATCACTTACAAATATATTTAATAGGTTGTCTAAAGATTTCCATGTTTCGCATTTGTACTTCTTTTATTCTCGTACAACAGTTCAATAGATGGCAACACGAGTCAACACACCGTACAAAAGTGTTGAACAACCGTGACATTCAGGTTTTCCCCCGGGGTTGTCCGTGAAATAAAGATCAAGATGTTTTTCCATGAATGATGATTTTTCAAATATCAAACTGCAAATTGACTTTTGAGCTTTTTAGCTACAGACAGAAAAGGAGCTCATGGGGTAACAAAATTGACATCAAAATGTAAAAGTAATCTACCAATCTATGCCATACAATCTCATATTGTAAATTGGTGAAGTTATTAAAGATTCGAAGTGCAATGTTGGGAGGAAATGTTCCAAATATGATAACCATTATTCCAGAAAAATAATACATTATCGTAAAAATCGTTAGTTTCACTAATGTAAAGTATACACTTGTTGGATATTTAGAATGACATGGAAAGGAATGATAGGAGCCAAAATTCGCACGGAGAATGGGTATAACTTTTGAAATCAGCAATTTTCGGGATTTTTTTACTATGACTGTCAATACTAAGTCGGTGAAAATAAAATTTATAGCACTTTTGCATGAACTTATTGAACGACCTCGTAAATTTGGATTTTTCATTTCAATACTAGTATAGAGCAGGATAAAAAAATAGACGGTGAGTATGCTTTTCTTTTGTAAAATCGGCACATTGAAAAGAAAATCATCATCTGTAAAAGCCAGTTTTAACCGATCTGAACATGTATTACGTAAGCATCGTAATTTAGGACATTTCACTCAGATCACACCCGTTTTACGATTGTAAGGACGGAAGAGGATGTTTTGTTAACTAATGTGACTAGGTCTCTAACACACCCGATTCCATTAGAAACGCATTAAAAATAAATACAATGAAAAAAGTATGCACTAGCGCTCAAAGGACGAACAATTTATCACTTCAACCAGATATTTAGGTCATTCATACGACCTCTCTAGGAAACCTCAGTCAGATTTTCCACGGCGACCATACGGTTTAAGTACCAAGGCAAACGCAAGACGGTCATAGGAGGCTCCTACGACGATCCTACGGTCGCCTCAATTGTAATTGTAGTTCTCAAAGGTGAAGTTTACCCATAAAACCCCAGGGCAGCAGCAAGTCGATCGTACATCTGACGTACGGCCACAGTGGAACCTTTCTACGGTTTGGCTACGGCTTGTTAATGTATACTGTGCCGTAGTAATGATAAAAGTTACACCTTCAAGTTATATTTTCCATCGCGACTATACGGTCTGTAAAAAAACTGAATACGCAATACGGACACCGTAGACTTTCTACGGTTAACGAAGAAATATCTATTTCAGAGAACTATGGTCAACAAAAGGTCACCGTAGAGTAAATGTGACTGAGATCTAAATAAAACAGCAACCAACGATAATCGTATACCACTAAAGGTCCTTCAAGATATCCCAGACTGATTTTTCTTGTCAATGTCCAATCTAGCATAATTGGCTGTTACGCTAAGTAGTAAAGGAATGGATAAGACACACGATCCTAGTAAACACCAATTCATCCAGACCGCTCCTAAAAGTAATTAAAAATTCATTTTTAATAGTGTCTGCAATAATTTCCTAATATGAAATACAGAAACTATGTAAATTTTATTGGAAATGATTTCAATTTGGTTTATTTCTTATACGTTCTTCAGGGATTGGTTTTATGAGTGGACCACCTTAAGTACCTATGTTTGGAATAAATAGTAATAATAGAAATATCATTCCAATTGTAGTATTCAAGCCAGTTAACATCCCTCCGGTGATGCCTTCTGCCACAGGGAAGCAGGTCTCACAGGCAAGCTCATATAACAAGGGGATTCCACCGTTGATGAACACGCCCATCAGTACAATGCTTGTATAGAGTTGAACTGCAGAATCAATACATTTATTAGCACAATCATTATATTAGCACAATCCTTGCATAATGTTGAACTGCAACATTTTTCATGCTGGTATGAGAAACGTATTAATAACCCTGACAGGAATGCTGAGTTTACAATATTTCTATATTATATTTTGGGTAATCTCCGGGCTATGTTGACCAAGGCAATGAAATAGAAACACTTAGAAAAACATTTGTTTGTTGAACACAAACAATTATAAATATATTATATTATGACGAAAATGCAATGGTTCTTTTTCAATGGTCAACCTAACCTTTATCGGCTGGTTGTGTAGAATTTGCCGTTTGCATCCATATTACACAAAACCATACAACTGACCCCAGAGACAGGGAGGCAAGGACAACAAGCATTCTCTTCAACTGGCCAGACAGGCAATCGGCCACCCTAAAATATGATTGGCTCATGGATATACTTTTTCAATTCAAAATATTTTGAATCAAGAAAGTTCAATTGAGGAAAATAAGAAAACACAACATAAAAATTAGTACATGCATTTTTTTTGATTCTTAGTTATGAAGCATACTCGTTTCCCAGTTTGATTTTCAATGAACACATCCTACCTTGGAAATCCAAGATGGTTATGAAGTGGAATAATCTCAAACTTGAATGCAATGTTGTGCGAAAACATCATTGTTACGTATTGTTAAAATTCCAAACGTAAATCTTAATTATAATTGAACGTTGGTCAACTTCTATGCACGACGATGGCTTAAAGTACTAACCCTGACATTACAAAACCCGCTACAATTCCACCGACTGTGGCATAGAATCCTAAAAGGCTAGCTTCATTTTGCTCTATGCCAATTGGTCCAAGGTTAATGTCCAGAATGGTAACCCAGCTTCCAAATATGCCAGTTGGTAGTGAGTATGCCAGACCAACTAACCAGAATTGAGGTTTCCTGAAAAATGTTGAACTAGACGAATGGCTCAACAAAGCATTTTGGATAAAAATATTATATAATTTCATAAATGGAAACTGAATTTTGGAAAAAATAAATACAGAACTTTAATATCTGATGCTGTTTGACAATACTTCCCAAAATGGGGGCCCCATTTTTCAATTGTAATGAATTCAACATGTCAACACTTACATCCTACATAATTTGCTGCCACTTTAAGCACAGTTTTTACCTGATTAACAAACCAAATCCTTTTTTGAAATCTACCCTGTCCTTGCTTGCGGATGCACTTGGTGGTGTCGGGGGTTTGTCGGGAAAATAGATCAGCACTAGCAGAAACAGAACACCACAGACAGCACATTCTGAAAATACACCAGCACTATGTTAAAACATGTCCGCACCACGTTAAGAATATGCCAACACAAGGTTAAAAATAGGTCGGCACTAGGTTACGTTAAAATATATATAAAGCGATATGAAAGCACTACGTTAGAGGTATGTAAGCACTCCATTAGAAGTATGTAAGCACTATATTAAAAATCAACATATTCCTCTGAGAAGTATTTAAAATATCAGTACCAATGTGTGAAATAATGGGTCGGAATCAGCCCATTTCGAAGAATAAAGAGATATAAATGATTCTGCATCAGAAGGTTATGTCAGATTATGCAAATGCCAATGAAAACCTTTATATTACCTGTATACATCAGGTTCAGAATTTCACCTTTCTGTTGATCCAAGAACGGTGGACCTACAATTAGACAATCTGAGGTAAATTACATCTTCGAACGCTCGGTCTTCACTGCGTTCAACCGACCGACGGGAGCCGAGTGAACGAAGATGGGTAAATTACACATTTATATTTTTGAAAAGCCTCTTTTATACAAAATTGTATAATTTGATAACCAGACAGATCATTTTGGATTACCAAGGTATGAAGTTTACATGTGATTGAAAATCAAACTTGTAAGCAAGATGCAGACAGATCATATGGCTACTACCTCAGTCACATTTGCTGTACGGCTATATCGCAGCCGTGGGCATAGTTCGCCCGATAAGAAAATACCTGCGTTCGCCCCAAGGTTGCCCTATTTTGTTATTTTTGAAGGCCGACGTAGAGGTTGGCAGGGAATTAAAGCACGGATTTTTATTTCTACGTTCGCCGTAGCAATTAAACAAGTCGAAGCCATGCCGTGGGGTTTCCCAAGGTATTTGTCAAAAACCTAAGTCCGCCGCGGGGACCATAGGCGACATTGTGTCATAATTTCAGTCGATACGACAGCCGTATATACTTTTCCTCTATGGCGGCCTTATAATTTCTACTGACCATAGGAGATTTAGAGGGCACGGCCACCGTAGTAATGTGACTAGTGCAGAACGCATATGTGTACATATCTAACTGTTTTCAAAACATACCAGATGTATTCGCGTAACTGCTAGCGTTGATGAGAGAAGAATTTGCGGACGATGGCTCACTCACAAAGGCAATCCCTAACATGAAGGAAGATGCGTCCCCAACATATGAGAATATTGCTGCAATAGCTGTTGCAGTTGTCCTTTGGTTGGTTGGAAACCATAGAGATGACATCAGAGAGGGACCTCCAAATGGAACAGGTCCTGCCAGACCATTCAACAATTGTCCAGTCATTATCAACCTAGAATGGCATTGTATGTAGGCTTAGCAAATTCTATTATTCACATGCCCGTAGCCCTCCCCCGCCAGCTGGCCAAAAGGAAGATTCTCGGTTTGGAGAACGAAGTTCATCAATCTAAATGAGCATTATCCCTGCTTCGGACAAATTTGATTTTTTTACATAATAAAGATTTGAATGTCTTCTTTTGAATAGTCATAATTTAATTTGGGTAATATTTCTAGATTTTTCGCAAAAAAATGTTAGCGCAGTACACTGATGAACTTCTTTCCCCAAATCGAGACTTGTATTTATATTGAATCGGTCTATTTGAGCATTATCCCTGCTTCAGACCAATTTGTTATCTTTACATCTTGTAGATTTAAATGTCCTCTTTTGAATGTTCATAGTTTAATTTGGGTAATATTTCTATATTTTTCATGAAAAAAATTATTAGCCCAGGAGACTGTTCTCCAAACCGAGAATCGTCCTTTCTTTCAAAATCATGCAGTTTTTCACCATTCTGACTATTTTTTGAGTGAGTTTTGGCCTAATTTGCCAAAGTTCTTTTTCAAGAAGGAACCAATAGAATGCCATAATTTCTAAGGATGGACAAAACAAGTTTTGATGCAACGTGGATTATTGTTTTTCTTTCTTCCTCAAACTTTTCAGATCAATGAAGATCATGCTGTATAAAATCAGAAAGCTCATGGGATACATTTTTAGAAAAGATAAAACAAAAAGTCATTTTGACTTACCATGTGGCGGCAGTGGGCGAGGTTGTGATACACCTGAGTGCTGTGCCGCAGAACATTAACAAAGTGGCTCCTACCATGGCTACTCTCATTCCTGGAACCAAACTCAATGTCAAGAAATGTGGAAATATTTCAGATTTTTTCCAGCTCTTTAAAGAAGTATAGTTTTGGTTGTATCTGTATTTGCTCTTAATATTTCTGGGATTTTTCTGATGCTTAAAATTGAATCATGGAACTTCATGTTGGCCGTTTGCCAACAAATCATTTAATTTTGAGAGACCTCGTTCATTGTTCATGTAAAGATAGATAATTGAGATAGACTAAGATAGGGCAGGCAAGGGGATTCCCCGACTAGCTTACATCTGAAAGAAAATAGCTTAGGACAGCAATTTGAAATGAAGTCTGCTATCAAATAAAAGTGGCATAACATTGTGTTTCAAATGGGCATAGCGTAGAGAGAAGACGGAGTTGATGGCGAGATAAACTACATGAAGGGTACTATAAACAAAATTTGAAATTCAAAGTCGAAATTGTGAATGCCTACCTCAATGAATACTCACCTTTATCATCCATCACCCAAGATGTAAAAGGAAAAATGAAATATGCTACATTTCCTAAAGCCGGTGGTAAAGCCAGTATACCATCACTCCAACCAAACACAAACTTTACTGAATTTCCAATGGGGCCGAATGTATTCCATACTGCCGCCTGAGTTGTTGAGACCAGAGAGAAAAGTATCAGAATATACCACCTCCTTTTGTATAATATCACAGTATTGGTACTATCATCAGTTATGCTATTTTGAGAATCCATAAGCTCATTTTTATCAGGTTTTGCTTTGTCTTCGTGGTTTGGATACCTCCTATAGTTTGCAATAACTGGTGCTTGGACTTGGTCATCACGGCAATAGTCGTCTATCGTGTTGCCTTCTTGTATTAGCGGGCTTCTTTCATCCATTTTGCTGCAGATGTACCATAATATTACGTCTTGTCTTCAATATTTAATTCAGAAAAATGTGGTGAATGTGACTCATAACTGCATCTATAAATGGTTTTGTTTTATGTCCAAAGCAAAATCTCCTATTTCATACTTATACTACAGATTTAACAGGCTTCATAAGTCAAGTGTTTTACAGATTTAAAACTATTGACAAGTGTATGGTTTTATAGTCTTTGACAAGTGTCTAGTTTCAGACTATCCAATATCGCTAGCTGTTTAACAAGTCTTAAGAACATGTACTGTATCACCCTGGGCGAAGTGATCGAGACCAATTAAAATCTAGCGGAATCGAGTAAGGAAAAGACGATCCTATCAAAAATAAAAAAATCCAGTACTCCAAATTTGTAGGGTGTTACGGGATGGTCCAAAAGTTATATTATGGGCGCTGGTTGACAGACATTATAATAAATCTGAACTTATGATATACCAAATTTACGATAAGTAAATTCCATATCCACTGGTATATAATATGACATGTTTTCATCAAGAAAATCCATATTTATTTTTGAAATACGAGTGTCCCATTTTTGGACCACCCTGTACTTGTGTAGATAAAGAGGAGAATTATATAAAATGATGTATTATTTGTAAGTGAATCCTCAACTTATAACTTGTTTTTCAAATCAATATGATATACTGACCTCGCAGAAGCAAGAAGCCTATATATGATAGAAAATCTCTTATGACTTTGACATTGAAGTTATAATCTGTGAGGCTACTCTAACAAGAGCCACCTAAATTCTAGACCTAAACAGCAGGGCCCTGGGCCCCCGGCCCAGACTGAACTTCTTTAAAAAATAGTACCCGATATTGATGAACACAACATATTCCACTATCGAATGCATGCATTTTTGCACAGTTGGTTCTCATTCTTGACAAATGACTGACAACTATCAAAAAGAAAATATATGTACGAACCTCAGAAAAGAACGTCTGTGTTTTTCACACAATAAAGACTAAATATTGCAAGCGGAATTAAAAATAGCATATTTCTGATAAAGAGGCCGATGAAATGGTTAGTAAATTATTTTTGGATATTTGTTTTCTACTTCAAGTATACCATAGACGGGTCTTCTTATATAGGCCTACCTTTCTCGGTTGGTTTGGTTTGATGAACAATGTTTTCGTCCCCTTGATATTTAGTTGTCTTCATGAAACTTCAACATCTCACTTTGGTTCTATTAAAGCTGAAACCATTATTGGATAATAAAGTTGTATTTTTAATATTGTGTCGAATTTCGCTGTTCTTTGTTTTAGACTCGATTCGGAATACTCTTCGCGCTTTCACTCATTTGCAAGTCTTTGTATACCAATGGACAGACCTATCTGTCTGTAAGTGGGACAGACCTTAGGCTGAACAATGAGAAGGTCTTCATGTCTGGTATGAACCTAGCATGGTACCAATTCGGAATGGACTTTGGAAATGGAAGATATCAGAGTGATACTAGAACTACTCTTATTGGCTATTTGGATGAAATCGCCAACTCTGGGGGAAATTCAATGAGTAAGTATATAGTTGGGGCATATACACGGCGTTCGTATTTAGATTCGTCAAGGTGTTCTGTCAGATTAGATCCTAAATCTCAGTTTCTTTTAAAAATGAATAGGTTAGATTGAAAAAATTATATTTGAAATAAGGTTATAATTTGGTAAAAAAAAGAACGTCAGACTAAAAACGTACCTGGTCTTATATCTCAGTCTGAATGTGAGGTAAATACGATTCATTTGGCTATCAATAGTGGGTCTTGTGTTTTTGTTGCATTTTATTTTGATGATTGGATATAAAACGGAATAAAATCGTTATGGGCCCACTATATATTTGTTCATAGGTGTAACCCTTACCTAGTATTGATTATATGTCTTATTCTTCAGGGCTCTGGCTTCATTGTGCGGGTGCAACAACGCCAGCTTTTGACAGCAATGGTTTTGTGACCAACACAGACGCCCAGGGAACGATGATCGCTGACCTCAGTGATTTCCTTGATAGGGCACAGGAACGCAATATCTTACTATTCATCGTCTTATGGAACGGAGCAAGACCACCTACAGACGAGATGAATGGTTTAATTTTTGATGTTGACAAATTGGACTCTTATATTGACAATGCACTGTCCCCGATGGTAAGGGCTCTAAGTGGGAAACGGGCTCTTGGAGGATGGGAAATCATGAACGAGCCAGAAGGAATGATGCAAGCTGACAGGGTACATCCTAGCCAGTGCTTCGATACCCGACGTATGCGTGGCTCTGGTATGGGTTGGGTCAACACAAACACTCCTACGGAAGATATGATGCGCTTCATCTCAAGACAGACGGCTGCGATACACAGATCTGACTCAAAGGCCTTGGTGACAGTTGGATCATGGTCGGAAAAATCCCAAAATGACGCTTATCCCGATTCACAAGATTACTATACCGATATTTGCATGTTTGAAGCCAGCAATGGGGATTTAGATGCTTACATTGATTTCTATCAAATGCATACGTATACGTGGCAGGGTAGGTATGCCGCTAACTCACCGTTTAAAGTCCATGGTGATACGTACAATCTCGGGAAGCCTAACGTCATCGGAGAGTTCAGCGAGGCGGGAAGTGAGGTATGAATTTTATACCACTAGGCACGATAATTTACAATAGATGCTATTTAGATTGTAATGAAATTTGATAGTGTCAGGGAAATTGATGACAACATATTCATTGAGATTAATTTTGTTTCTATATCATCCCATCCCCAAGCAGGGACCATTGAAATCCCATACTTTACTGTTGGTCTAAATAAACGTACAACGGACAACAAAACAGGAAAAACTAAGCACAGGATCCTGATTTAGACCCATGATAAACTGTACCTGTCACTGAAAGCATCTTTCTCCTATAGGCACGTAATATCACGCACAACATGAACTACGCCTATTACTATGGCTACAATGGTGCGTGGACCTGGCACGCGGTGGCAACTGGCGACCATACGGATGATCTGGCTACACAAAAGAGAGGGCTAGAGTGGCTCAGGAACAGAAATGACCAAGCCAAGGGAGGAAGAGTTAATATCGATATCAGGAATAATTGATTCAAATGTTGTATTTCTGAAAACTGAAATAAAAAAATCGGTTATGAACCATCCCATCCGGATAAGTTCAACTCATTGATCGTTCCAATATTTACCACAAGGTCTGGACTTTCAATAGCAGGGGCACGGTGTCCGATACTACCCAATGTAAATCGTTCCGGACTTGTTTTTCACGACCATTTGAACTCATTTCGTAGGAGAATGAGATGAGACATTCATCAGAATGGCTCAAAAAGGTAATATAATTCAATCGTTTAGAAAAACACATACACGAACTTCTACCTAAAACATTCTTTTTCATACCCACATACCTATTTTGGCGATCGTGCCATCATAGTTCATATTTATCGGCATTAAATAACAAAAATGCCAGAAATATGCTCTAAATCTGCATTAGTGTCATTAAACTATGTTTAAACAAAAAAAATCATTTTATAAAGTGGAACAATATTCACTACATTAAAGATGTGATAATATTTTAACTATCTGTACCTTCAAATTTCCATAAATGACCGTAATGTAAAAAGTGGAGTTAACGACGGCGAATGGTCCTTATTCTGACACGGACTTGTCTTATAATCACTAGGTGAACGACTGCGAATTGTACACAACGTGATAAAAATAACGATTAGGAATTGTCTTGTAATGTTATTTATACGTTCCGTTGCTTGATGAATTGTTTATGCTTCTGGAAAAATTGCATTTAGTATGATTATGTTTGAGAGGAGTTTTTGTACTAAATATTCACACATTTAGTAATTTCAGTTCCCAGAAACAAGTGCCACGAATGTACTTTTAAAAGTGCAGATAAAAATAACAGATCAGCGATTTAGTAAAGAACATCCGATGATGTAATTAAACTCGCTATAGCTAATAACGTTAGTACCGTTCAAGGTCATGTGTCAAATGAAAAAGATGATGGAATCCATGTATGTGCGGGCAAAGATCGTATTTCGGCGATCGATGATGTTTCTATTTATTCTTTTCAAAATACATTTGGGGCTAAAATTATTATTGTAAGTTTACAGCAAATCCTGTCTTAGGCGACACCTCTCTCGTATTTAAAAGAGTCAAAACACGAGTCAAAACCTATATAGTTTAGGCCATTTAAAAGAGGTAACGATGAGCTTTTTGTACGTATTTAGTGCATTGGAAGTTAAGGGGAAAGTCTAAAGAAGAATCCGAGGCAAAAACCTGCATGTTGTGAGGCAAATTATGAAATTATAATGAATCAAATTGTTAATAATCTAGGGGCAAACCAGATAACGATTAAAACTAATTATTTCTTCTCAACTTTCACTAAACTTCTTGCCTTGCATTAATATAAGCATGGAAGTCAGTTTAAAGCCAATAAGGGCGTTTTAAAGTCTTATTTGAGGCAAACTTATGCTCACATTTTTCATAGGCAAATTAAAAATAGCGACGAGTGAAGTCTTTAAAAAAGCGAAGAGGCAAAACACAAGAAAAGGTAAAAAATCAACTTTTCTCTACATGCATTCTTGCCCTTTGAAAGTATCAAGTAAAGAACATGTATCTAATTCAACCTTGACAAGTATCTCTTAATACATTTAATTAATAATGATCATTTAGATAGTATCACTCAGACAACTTCTTCCACTCATCCACTCTGATGATTTGTTGGAAATCTATAAAGTTTATGGAGCTGTTCCACACTTAAAAATGGTTCATTGTGTTCTACAAGTCAGAAACGTTCCAATAACACAAGTCAGAAACGTTCCAATAACAAGTCAACATCATTAACTGGAATATTTAGGTCACGTCCAAATGGTTAAATCTAAAAAATATTCTTTGGACAATTGCTACTCATTTATACCATTTTAAATCATGATTTTCGTTCACAATATGGCTACTTTCAATATGAATCGGTGTATTCATTGGATACAAGGCAGGCTGGTGATTATCAGGCAAAATAGGTGAAAACACTGGCAGAATCGCTCACATCCCGAAATAACAAGACTATAGCAAACGGTTCGTACAAAAAAGGCGTTTGCGGGTGCCTAAAGATAGGGTAAATAGTATGGTAAGTTATCTAATTGTATTATATTTACATAAAGTCAAGTGAAAGCAATTTCATAACCAAATTTACAAACCTACCTCTACTTTTTTCCATAAATCAAGTCCAAATGGTTATGAAAAACAAGTCCGGAACGATTTACGTTGGGTAGTATCGGACACCGTGAGGGGGCGAGTGTCCGAAATCGCCGTTTGTTTTCGATAATTCGCCGTTTGTTAGAAGTCAAATATAGTTTTGGGGGAAAATAAAAGTCTTCTATAGACTATCCTTTATTTTATTCAGCGATCTTGTTTTGCACTTCCTTGTCTTTGATTTGTACCTCAGTTTCGAACTGCAATGGAACTCACTATAATCGTAAAGATCACTTGATCTCATTATAGTAGTAAACACCGTCCAATTTTGTACCCGTTTGGGCTATGCATTTTAGATCACTATCTAACCACTATCATGTGCATGATAATTCAAATTCCAACCTTTGGTATAATCAGAGTTGGTTATTTTCCACTGGACATGCAGTTACATGTATGACTGATATAACTACAACCAGTCACAGTACAGTCTTTCCAATGGGTGTAAAATTGTATTATTACCACCTTGCCGGGCCAGTTCTAGGGGTTTTAGTACTAGTTAATTTAGAAGGCGTTCATTTTACTATATCGACCTGAGAAATGTGTGACGTCATAGTGGTGGTCCATATGGACCAGTCTAGAATATATTCTGGACCGGCAATTTTTCCCCGGGAAATTAGATATCGTTCAGTGCGTAAGATTTTCTTGTTTTTTCAGCCCTGGTCGTTAACGGTGGTAATAATACTTAAAACGTCATTTCTGCGAGCAATATAGTGAAGTATTGGACCTTGGGCCTCGGTCCAATATTTCACTATATTCCCCTTAGAAATGACGTTATTGTACTATTAATCAGTTAAAGGCCCCATATAAAGTTTAAACCACTTTGGCTTATATTTTTGTCTTATCCAATGTTATCAAAGCGTGAAAATGTGAAACTTTTTATTAATTTCAAAAATGTTTTTGAAGGACTTTTTGTTAAAAATATCGTGAATTTATTTTAAATTAACTTTAAGAGGTCACACTTATCTTTTAAAGCGATAATTCACACCGATGCATAGCAATCATCCTCACTTGTTTTTTACCGATAAAATCAAGAAAATTGGTTGATAGATGAGAGAGCAATGAACTCATCCATGCATGAAAGTGGTTCAGAGAAAGATGCATTTCAAAATTTTAATTAGAAACCAATGGTAAAACAATATTAAAAACATATTCATCCTTTAACCTGGTTAGACAGTCAAAATTGTTTTATTTTTTAAGTTTAGCATATTAAGAAAAGATTAACATTGAAAAATGTTGCCACCTAAGTGATGTCATACGGAAAGCGAAAGGGGATATACCGCAGAATTTAAAATTCAATGGAGTTTTAACATGGGAGTGATATCACACACCGCGGCCCAGTCAGATATATTTCTGCGCACTTTATTTATTTAATTCACTTTGAACAACGCACCCCTGTAATTCATTCAGTGCGCAATTAAAAATTGTTTATGAGTGATATCGCACACCGCGGCCCAGTAAGATCGATTTCTGCGCACTTTATTTATTAACACACTCAAAATATCGCGCTGAAGCTTGTATATGCTGGCGCGATGTAATTATAGTTTTCTGTTAATAAATACCCAACAAGAAAAGATAGCACAACGAATTCAACTTTTTTCGAAAGACTGCAGACTTGACCTGCGAAATTGTAATTTTGGATCACAGTGATGCCTCTAGAGAGGATATCTATGAGAATTACAGATTATAGTGCGCAGAATTATAAAGTCAAACTGACCTCAAAATGGTAGTACACAGTGTACACTGCCATCTTTCAATAAAGTAACTACAGACCTTCGTATACAAAATACCAGAATGATTGATGTAATACCTGTATACCATTTCTTCTGGGAGAAGGAAAGTTCCTATATGTATTCCATGGCCGTAGCCAGGGGGCCTCACCCCCTCCCCCTTGCCAAATATTCGTTCAAAATCATGCAGTTTTTCACCATTCTTAGCACTTTTCGCAAAAGCTCCCCCCTCTTGGCAAAATCTCCCCCTTGGTAAAACCACTCCCCCAGGTTAATCCATGATACGGGTCTGTATTCTTAGACGAGATTGTTCAAGAACATAAGGTGCCACCTGTTAAAAGCTAGGAGATCTTTTCTAAGTTATTAAGTTATCAATCAGCAGACTGGTAATTGTATCCCCCACCCACTTCAAACTCCATACACTAACATACTATTACAATTTTATCTGTGTTTATTTGACTGTAGAAGGTGTACATTCATATTGCATCATATTGCACCGCATTGTATTACATCATATTGCACCACATTGTATTGCATCATATTGCACTGCATTGTATAACATCATATTGCACTGCATTGTATTGCATCATATTCCGTATTTACCATTTCGTTACAGTTTTATTACATAAAATGTTATTTATAAGATTATAATTTTCAAACATTGAAAATATTTTATACAATATCAATTAAAAGACATGAAATGGCCCAAAATAATATATTTTCAATGGAACCCTTTGCAAGGGTCACTTCAACATAACGCCACGTGTAATCTGTATGCATACGCCCTCTTTTAATGACCATTATCTTTGAAACCATATTAGAATCGAATCTGATAAAAGTGCGCATCATGGTCCTGGATGTGCTGCGCGCTAGAATCGGGAAATCTCAAAGTTCTCCTCGTTAGAGCCATCAATATTATCCAAAATTGTACGGAAAGCGATAGGGGACATGCGCATAATTCAAAATCGAATGGAGTTTTAACATGGGAGTGATATCACACACCGCGGCCAGTCAGATAGATTTCATCGCGCACTGAATGAATTACAGGGGCCGCGTTGTGCAAAGTTAATTAAAATAAAGTGCGCACAAATTCCGGCATTCAGTGCGCGATGAAAAAATGATTATCTGTGAATAAATAACGAATAAAAATTCGTGGCACCACGAATTTGATTTTTTTCGAAAGACTGCGGAGTGAACCAGCGAAATGACAATTTTGGATAATATTAATTATTTTATTGCATTTTATTGTATCATATTGCACTACATTGTATTGTATCATATTGCACTGCATTTTTTGCATCATAGAACACTGGTTTGTATTGCATCATATTACACTACATTGTATTGCATCATATTGCACTGCATTGTATTGCATCATATTGTTCTGCATTGTATTGCATCATATTGCACCACATTGTATTACATCATATTGCACCACATTGTATTGCATCATATTGCACTGCATTGTATAACATCATATTGCACTGCATTGTATTGCATCATATTCCGTATTTACCATTTCGTTACAGTTTTATTACATAAAATGTTATTTATAAGATTATAATTTTCAAACATTGAAAATATTTTATACAATATCAATTAAAAGATATGAAATGGCCCAAAATAATATATTTTCAATGGAACCTTTTGCAAGGGTCACTTCAACATAACGCCACGTGTAATCTGTATGCATACGCCCTCTTTTAATGAACATTATCTTTGAAACCATATTAGAATCGAATCTGATAAAAGTGCGCATCATGGTCCTGGATGTGCTGCGCGCTAGAATCGGGAAATCTCAAAGTTCTCCTCGTTAGAGCCATCAATATTATCCAAAATTGTCATTTCGCTGGTTCACTCCGCAGTTTTTCGAAAAAAATCATATTCGTTATTTATTCACAGATTATCATTTTTTCATCGCGCACTGAATGCCGGAATTTCTGCGCACTTTATTTTAATTAACTTTGCACAACGCGGCCCCTGTAATTCATTCAGTGCGCGATGAAATCTATCTGACTGGGCCGCGGTGTGTGATATCACTCCCATGTTAAAACTCCATTCGATTTTGAATTATGCGCAGGTCCCCTATAGCTTTCCGTAAAAATTGTCATTTCGCTGGTTCACTCCGCAGTCTTTCGAAAAAAATCAAATTCGTGGTGCCACGCATTTTTATTCGTTATTTATTCACAGATAATCATTTTTTCATCGCGCACTGAATGCCGGAATTTCTGCGCACTTTATTTTAATTAACTTTGCACAATGCGGCCCCCGTAATTCATTCAGTGCGCGATGAAATCTATCTGACTGGGCCGCGATGTGTGATATCACTCCCATGTTAAAACTCCATTCGATTTTGAATTATGCGCAGGTCCCCTATAGCTTTCCGTAGATGTCACGATGTGGTCACTTAGGTTGAAAATATTTTCGATATGCTAAATCATTGAATTGGCACATTAGATATAACATTTAATTTTAACATAGTGTGTCCGTTATATATTGTTGTTAAAAATATTCCATTCTTGATGAGCTTTGTTAATTCTTCTTTATCGAGTAGCAGACGAGATAAAGAAACATTATCAAAGCGACTGTCGGATAAATTATGAATGTAGTGAACCCCGCTTTCCCGAACCCGAGTTTCCAGAATTCGCCTCGCATTCCTCTGACTCTTTCTCAAGATTTGGACCCTAATTTTCTTCCGCGCAAACGCGGAAATATATTGTACACTTACTTTATCATCCTGGTGTCTCGTTTATAACACCCTTGTAATTACGGGGGGGGAGGTTTGACCCCCCACTTACCAAAAGCTGGAACATGCATACCTTTATATACTCAACCGGCCAAGTATTAACAGTACAAAAGGGAGAAAAAATCTACCAGGTCCATAATTCTACATGTTCACGTACAAGTTTAAAAAATGTGTATCTTAATTAATGTAGAACTGCGCCTTTGTATCAGAGACACAGTTTCATAGGTGCGTCTTTACAATGAAACACAATAACGAGAATTGCAACTTTAGGATCTTGAAAAAAGTTGCAATATCCTTCCTGGTTAGAATCGGTTTCCATGTACAACTAAAACACTATATAAAATAACTATCTATACCATCAATGCAAATATATGCTTTCTTCCATTCTGATACTCATGGCATCTTTCTGTTTCACCTGAAACACAGGGCTGAGAAGAAATGAGATGTCATGGTTTATCATGATGACTTTCTTCGAGAATACATTATGCGGGCCCGGGAATGCGGGGTGCCACATTCATTGCAACACACCTTGCAACAATGTCTTATGAGGGTAATTTCTTATATTGAGAAGTTTATCATCTATTGAAATTAAATACTTGTACATGTAACTACAAAAAGCGAATTTGTTTGAGCAGTCCTAGCTCGACATATTATAAAGAAAACAATATTTACAACATGGTATTCTTAGTAGACTGTTCAATTTGGAATTTCGAAGCTTAGCCAAACATCAGTTTTCTAACAAAAATCATCAAAAAGGGATTTTATCAAAGTCTTCCATGCAAATGAAGGTGCGAATTCACATTAACAAATTAAGATAAGATCCACAATATGTTATCAAATGGTTAAATGCGCAAAATGTGTAGATATGTTTTCCTTAATAATGTGTGAGGAGGCCTTTCAGCCAATTTTCGAAAACGTAGTGAGAACAAGTTTGGTGTTGAGGGGAGGGGGATATCTCCCACCTCGGTCTCTCTCTAATGCCTAGGACACATATGCGCCGGGCGTCGGCCGATGAGTAGTCATCGGCCGATTTCTAAATCAGTTTCGACAAAAATTATGTAATTCGGCAATTTTAGTTAAAAAACATGAAGGTACACTCCCCTCCATAAGTTTGGGAACCTTTCCCCCCCCCATTGAACTACGTGTTAAAGCCTCTTGACCTTTGAATTTTTATTTACTTAACCTGCGATGAAAATGCTTATACTATTCCTCAATTACAATAGGTCAAAAATTGATGATAAATTTGATGATTTTTTGAAAATCGACAATCCCATGTTAACCAATGGGAAATGGTAGGTTTGCCGCAAGTCATATGACAGAATATCCATCTATCCGAGTCCTTGCAAAAAATACGAGTTAGGCAGGCAATTGAATTTGCTAACTTTATTTGACAAAAAATTGATCTGTTTCTTCAGGTTCAACAAAGTTATAGGGCTTTAAAGTCAAAATTGTTTTTCAAAAAACCTCTCCCATTGAAATAACACAAGAGGCGAAAAATTATTTTCAAAAATGACTTTGAAGCGCTGTAACTTTAATATTCATCAAATAAACTAAACACTTAGTGCTCAAAAAAGTTAGACAATTCAATTTTCTATTTAAAAATATTTTTTGCTGAATCTTTTATACTGAAACGATATCCTGATTTCTGATTTGCCCCGAACCCTCCATTTCCCAATGGATTACATGGGAATGACGATTTTCAAAAATTCATCAAATTTATCATAAATTTTCGACCTATTGTAATTGAGGAAAGAAATTCAGAAAATTTGGAGGTATCGGAAATAAAGTCAAGTTACGTTTCCATCAATATTAAAAGTTATTTCATCGCCGGTAAGTAAATAAAAATTCAAACGTAAAGAGGCTTTAACACGTAGTTCAATGGGGGAAAAAGGTTGCCAAACTTATGGAGGGGAGTGTACATTACGTAAAATTTTGAAGACAAATGGTGCATATTTAACAAAATACCAGCACCAGTCCTGTTACTTTTGGAACACCCTGTATGTCACCACTTCTGGCAATGTCTGGAGGTAGTAAAAACTAAAATGAATCTGATATACACATAATCACATGTGAATCATCTATTAATACATCACTCTCATTTTAATAATGACAATTCTAGATTTTGATTTATATCAAAAGTGTTCAATTCAACAGGTGCATTTGGATTTGTGAAATGCAACCTGTGTAAGGGTAAGTTATCTCATAAAAGGTAAATTACATTCTCTATAAGTTGCCCTAGTCATTCCACAGTTCCAGGTGTTATTTTGTGAAGCCCATGTCTTGCCACATCACACGTGGAAATGACTTTGACAAACCTTGGACATCTTTCTTTCAGTCCATGGACTCTAAAATAACAAGAATTTGCATTGTCGGGAGCGTAAAATTGGTTATTTTGAATGCCGCCTCTTGTATTTTTCATCTGCCCCTTGTACACAAAGTTACTGAAACCACTGAAGGTGTGTACCAAATTAAGCGTGACAGTTGAACGCGCGGAGTACGGTACAACAGGACGGTGATGAAATGTGAGCAAATAGGTCTTTCCATCGTTTCGGAAAGATGTGGTTTAGTTTCTAGATTTTTAAATTTTAAATCAGATTTGAACTTTTGAGAACTTGTAGATGATTTTGAAAAGTTGAGAAAAGACCTTTTAACCTTTTGACCTTTCAAATCTTAAATCTAAAGTCAGATTTGACATTCTGAGAACTTGTATCTATGATTATGAAAAAAATTGGTCAATCTGAAGCAAGTTGAATCAATACTTTTTGTAACCTTGAGAAGGTAATTGAAGGTCAAACTAGAATCTTTGGTCAGATTTGAACGTTTGGTCAATTGGTCAATTTGAAGCAAGTTGAAGAAAGACCTCTTCACCTTTTTTGACCTTGAGAAGGTCATTGAAGAGAAGGTCAAATCTGTTTTACCTTAAGAAGGTCATTGAAGGTCAAATCTCAAATCTTTAGTCAGAATTGAACTTATGAGAACTTGTAGATGATTGAAGTCAGTCTACACAGTACTTGTTAAGTTATTGAAAGTTGTAAGAATTTGGCCAACCGCCATCACAAAAAAACTTTCGGTTTGCTTAAATTTCATCACCTTCGTATTGTACCGTACCAAGCTCGTTCAACTGTAACGCTTTGGTACGGACCCTGTGTATATACGTCTGTCTGCCTATACGTGCGTTCATCTACGGATGTGTGTATCTATATCCTCATGAGTAGTGCTGTCAGCCACCGAGCTGTCAACATGCATAATCGGTGATCATTTGGCGCCGACCATGTCGGACCGCATGGACAAAACGTTATTGTATTTATATACTGAAAATCTCAGTCGGCGTTTAAAAACCAATTCAAACACATTTAATATGTATGTGATAGGAAAACTGCTTCCAGGGAAACTAAATGTATTTTCCAATCTACACACGATTACTTATTCATTTATCTAATTGAGTCAGAGAACAATCGTTCTTATAGTAAAAGAAATTAATGCAATTTAGCAAGTTATTGAGGATTGGGAGCGTAAGGGATGGGTGTTCTATTCGGCCTTTTGTTCAGCTTTTCAATTGTTTTTTTACTAATGCCTTGGTCACATTTGCCCAGATTTTCACTAGGGCGGCCGACCGATATGTTGTTCAAATCAGCGTGTAAAGTTAAATAAAATCCCTAGATGACCTTACGATGCCACTGGAAGTCGTAAGATAATCGTGCGATGACCGTACGGGACACGGCCGGGTAGGTACCGATGAGTTTGGTTGAGAAAAAATCGCCAACACATCGGCAACTTTTATCTCCGCGATAAAACTCTGCCGGCGCCCGGGCGATGTCTAAAAATCGGTCGATGGTGCTCGATCATCGGGCGGGGCCCATACGATGCCCGGTGTAAAAGGGTAGGTGGTCCTATGAAATGTTGGTCCTACTCTCTATTGATTTATATGGTGACCTAATTACAATTATTTTCCTTTATTATTTATACACAGTCAGGGCCACAAAGGGCCGTAAGGAAAGGAAACCATAATCCCCAGGGGACCATAATTTCTTTTACACCGGGCTTGCCGGTCGTTTTTGAACAAAATACCCATCGGCCGGGCACCGTAGTGAAAATCTGAGCCTATGTGACCAAAACATAAGTGGGATTACATATATGCTCCACATTTATAATGTTTTTTTACAAAATATGTCATAACATGAAACTTTGAAATATCAACCCCTTCTAAATATGAGACAAAATATGGAGTTTTGGCAGTATTTTAAATAAGTCACATATCTAATAGATTCTGTGTTTGCAGAAGATTGTTGGCTCTGGAAAATGTGGTAGTATATGTATATTTTAAACAAAATCAAAAAAAATTTTTTAATATTTTTTATTTCATATAAATCATTTGCTGTTTTTATAACAGGGGAAAAAGTACTTGATCATACGATCTGATTACATGTATACCATTGAATTTTACTTTTTACAAGTATCACCGCTTTTTACAAACAAATAATTCTCTAACTTGAAATTAATACTTAAATATTATTGAATAAAATAATGGCTTTTCTGATGATGATATGAATTTTGATCAATGATGTAAAATGAAATGATTGCAATATCTCTTGTACAATCTTTTGTATAGCTATGTGGACCTTGTAAAATGTATTCAGAAAAAATGTATTTCATTTCCAATACTTTCAGCAAAACAATACATGAATCACATTATCACATGTTCCTTTGGCAGTGAAATAATGTAGTGGCATTTAGTTAGATGTTACTATACAATTGCCCTGTTTTATTGAGGCCTGTACAAGGACAAATAATGCTAAATACCTATTAACAAAAAATCAATTGAATTAAAATGTATTTTGGTTCTTCAAATAGTCATGATTGTATTGAGAGGACATTTTGAACACATTTGAATTTAGATGTCATGGTTGGCTTAAGTTTGTAGTACCATAAGATTTCACAAGTCTCTACAGAATTCAGCAGATACCATCTTTTTTCTTTTTACTTGGCATTCCAGTGAATCACCATGAAATAACGTTTGAACTAAACTTAATTTTACATGTTTGAATTGCTCTATTGAAACTGAAGTATCTTCAAAGTAAGCAAAGAGAAACTGGTTGTAATAAAATAACTGGAAAAATAAATCAGATGATAGTCAAAAATATTACAGGAATGTTCATTACTATACATAGATTCTAACAAATATGATCAATTTCATGTGGAAATATCAAGTAAAAGTACCATTTTAATTAACATATATTGTACATGTTATATATTGTACATGTATCATAAGTACTTAAATGCACTCTATTTCATAACTTTGCAGTTATCTAAACTTATAAATACCATAACAAATTTGATTGATTCTCTAATATTAATTCAACCAAACTGAAAATTATTGCCTGGTTTGCATATGTGCAAAATAAATGACAACAATTAACAGCAAGGTTTTTAATAAATAACTCCACAGAATGCTCCACAGTTCTAATACTCCTTCCCCTTTTATTTTACAATACAAAAGTACCTAAAAAGATACCATAAAAACGTTTCCCTAAAATGTAAGTTTGAGAAGAATGATGGGTTAGGGAGTTGAAAACCATGGAGCATTCTGTAGATGCTCTATACAGCAATAACATGGGTACAGCATGGGTAGGATCCAATGAATTAAACTGCCAATTTATACAACATGACATTGAATACTAAGTTGTATTCTTCATTGAAAAATGTTGGTATCATTAAGTAGGATGTCACATGTAAAACAGCACTATAATCCCCCAGAAACTGCCCCCAACAAGCCACAATACTCTAAACATCAGAGGCCTCCAGAGTCGCATTCAGTAACAATTGCTTTTTCATGCGTATAAGTTCAGCATGGGTGAGCTTCCTCCTGGAAGGCGTCACACTAGTGTCTGTACTTGTAATGTTGGTTAAAGTCTCAGAAGATGTATTTGTCTCCGATGAGTCAGATGTTGAATTTGTTAGACTACTTGCGCTAGTGTTCCTCAGTAGATCTGATGCACTATGACTTGTCAGTTTATCACTGTTTGTATGTAAATGTTCGTTGATATTACTATCACTTCTTGATGTTTTGATACCATTTAGTATATCACCATCTTCAAAATAATGATGGTTGTCATCAGTTGGCAAAAAGTCATCCTCATTTTCTTCGTTGATGAGTGAACTTGTTGAACTTATTCCACTGGAGCTTCGTACGCTGCGCAGTGATTCTGAACTGTAGGCTTTGCCCTTTAGTTTACCATTACCATCCTCAATGTTAATGTCTACTGTGTTACCAAAGTTCCAAGACAGGCGTTTATGAATGCTTGCATCGCGATCTTTTTTGTTCATATCTTGTATTGCATCTGCTGTATGATAACGTTTTTCTCCCCTGGATGATCTTCGTTGATTCAGTTTACTTCTAATATCCTCAGAGACAAAGTCCATGTTATTATGAGTTACTGTGTTATATGCAGGGGGTGGGTAATCAGGAGAGGTGCCACTAGATTCATTACTAGATTGCGAGTCTGTGCGTGTTATAGCCTGTTGAGCAATGATTGTGGGCACAGGCTTCACAACACCACCCTCCTGAGTGGTATCTGTGGGCTGTACGGGGGATGTTGCTACCCTAGGGGAATTGTCCCTGGGTGAGGTCCTTGGGGACTCACTAGGGGAACCATTAATAGAGTTAATAAGAGCATGGTCTGGACAGGACTTATTCCTTGATATAGCGTCTGTATCATTCACATGATGGGCTGCGGAGAATGTTGCGGACCTAGGTCTCATTTCCTCTACAATAACTTCCAGATTTTCCGTATTTTCGGCATCCTCTACCAAGTCAGTACTAGATGACCTAGATGCAATGTTTGGTAAGAACTTATCTGAACTGTCACTTTCCTGGCGGGAGACCGCCTTATGTGTATTATCAAGAATGGCTGAGCTTGGGTAATCCCCATTTATTGCATCACTCTCAATTTGTAGATAGGAGAGTTTGGAGGCCCTCGTAGTCATTGCTTTACGCGCTTCTTTGTAACTCTCCTGAGCTTTCCTTATATGGTCAATCCAGAGTTTGACGGGCTCTCCATGGAATGTATAAGCTTTCTCTGCTACGTCATAGTCACTGAGGTAGACCAATAGGAAACTCACTGGAAAAAGAACAACATATTAATTTACAAAGCTATTCTATATAAGGAAATCATAGTGCAGAATTCAAGTTCACATATAGGTATGGTTTTCTGTAATGCTTCTAATGATTATTCCATCTTGCCCGATAATTAGTCTTGGTTCTTTTTATATCCTGCACATTAATATTTTTGTCAAATGAATCTATACAATGCCAAGTATTACATGCAGTTTGAGAGATTAACAGGGCTTTTCTATTGTGACTGAGTCCTCATTCGTATAGCGAAAGGTCTTTAATGCATTCAAGGTCAAATATTATACAAATATTATATCCTACCTCCATCTCTCAGCTCTCTGATTGCAATCCTGTCCAGTCTCATTGGTGCTTTAATAACACGCACTTTACTAGAACTTAAGTTTGTCTTCCTACTAACTGGCTTTGTGATTAAAAACATGTCTGTGAAGAGGAAACAATAGACATCGTTGCGACTGTAAGCATCTTTTAATTTGAGAGGTCCTTCTATAAGGAGGTTCCGCTTAAGCTCTGGGCTACAGCCAGGTAAAGGGCAGGTTAGGTCTAACTTTGTGTATTCACCAATTAACTGAAAAATAAGGATATCAATTAATCAAGGGTTAACAATAACATTAGTTTTTATGTAGGCAATTAACAACTGATTGCAGTAACAATATTTCCCAAAATGGTAGTGTAAATAGTTGAACTTAGTGTACATGTACTTTTATTCTGAATAGTTTTGGCTCCTGAAATTTCAAATCTGATTTTATTTATTTATTTACCTTGACACATTCTTCACTATTTAGATCAACGGCTTCATAGCTCTCAATTCGACTAATAAGGGCAGCAAGACGTTCCTGTTCCTGCACATGACGTATTGTGAGGTTAACATGAGACACAAACGTATTGACATTCTCAATCTGGAATTTAAAAAAATACTACCATTCTTGATTTTCTTTAGGATCTAGTGTAATAAAGAGGTGGAGATGAGGATGAGGATACATGCAACAAAAGAAAATTATCAACCTAAGCACAGTGAATACTATATTCTGGTAAACAGGAAATTGATTATAACGAATGCATTAGTGAGTCATATGAAACCTAGATACTCTAACTTCATGAAATCAATATTTAGGTTGATAAACAGGTCCCAGAATAACCTTTAATATTTTGTAATAATAGTAGATAATGAAATATTGTTTGATATGTCTTGTTACCATGGTTTTATCTAGTGACACACACTTATCCAGACCTTGCTTCTTATACCATAAGTAACATGACATGAATGTTTTTGTTACATAAAAATAATTCATGGTATTCCCTTTGGTCCTTTTTCAGATCAATATTTTCACTTGTGTTTCTGAATGGTGAGGGAAGAAGGACAGGTGTCATATTTTGGGCATTTGGGGATTGTTTTAAGACGTGTTGTCTTAGATGGTTGTCTTTCTGTGCAATAGAACACTGTAGGCTATAATCTCCAGTCTTTCCCCAGTTAGCATTTGTGGTGCTACATTCTATCATTTCACTTACCATATCTATCAAATCATCCTGATCTTCTTTGTCATCAGTTTTCTTTAGTATTGCATTAAGTAATAGGCTATATTTGGTGAGACGTTGCATGGGCATCACTAGTAAGTCTGTCAGCTTTAGTCTATTGCACTGAGATTGGCTCTCTGCCCACTAAAACGCAAGCACAATTTTATGAGTTATTTATAGTAAAATTACATCTATGCACTCGCCCAGTAATATGTTTTTAATGTAAAGTATATTTTTACTTTGTTTATATGTTTCTATGGTCTAATGTATGGCTGCAGTCGAAATAATTACATAATGTATTAGTAGAATATGATTTCACAAGATATTAAGTGATACTTGGAAATTGTTTTATTTTTCATATTGATAAGTACTCACCATTACAAAAGTTTTAAAGACATCATTCTCTGAATATCTTGACTTCATATACTCAACACAACTCTGCTGATCTAAGCAGTACTTGGTGTATGGATGGAAGAGCTCTTCAAACTGGAAGCAAAAAAGACATCACAAGATTCAGATTATACTTATGCTTAGAAAAATAATACACGAAGCACTGTACATAGACAGTAGTTCCTAGCATAAACCAGATTATATAGTTTTTCCAAACTTGATATTACATATTTGGTCTAAGGCGTTCCTGTTACACAGAAAATGTTGAATCTATTGATATTTAAGTGTAGAGATAAGAGTATCAAACAAATTCCAACCATACCAATCCAAAAAGGCAATAGATGTTATAAGAATAAAGTTCTAAATCCTGGAAAGTGGTCTTAAATGTCTTTGAAAGCCTTATTAAGCCTAGACTTCTTTGAAATCGCTTGAGATATTGAAAATTGCACAAAATGCAATAATAACTCAACAATTTACAATTCTTTTTTTAATCAAATCACTAAAAGACCATTAAACCAGCTGCCGATCCTGGATTCTAAGAAGTAATTAAATCAAGTGGACTGAAGTGATGGTTTTCACTGGGGTTGTACAGGGCTTGTAGACAGATTAAGAATCAAGATAACCCAATAACCTAATGAGTTGTATTGTTCACACTGAAGGGTTACAAATTGTTCCGCAAACAATTTAACGTATGTATCATACGTGTAATTTGTATCAACCCAAGTCGTTCTCAAATCTGATGTTTTATTTAAATAGCAATACAAATAAGAATTGTGATAAATCAGTTAGCACCAAAGTTCACTGATCCCAAACTGGCTAACATCCTCTATCGCTGACACATTTCTTGCTCCATGATAATGTCTCAAGATCAAAAACAGGAAATGTGCCTGAATAACACAAATCAATACCAGCACTTAAAACAAAAATGAAGCTAAGCTAAGCATAAAATTGAAACAGTGTTTATGCTAAATTCTTCCCTTCCATTAGCCCGATAAACTATACCATACGAGGGTTGTACAAAAAGTCTGTTTTTCATTCTTTTGATATCATATATTTTTGATTACCCTCGTATAAGCAACAGCCTCGTCTGAACAAATCTTTACCTTTTCAAAAGCTTCCTTCAGCATTGTTGGCTTGAGTGGTGTCCTAGATGACCTTGCCTCTTGCAACATCTTGAATATATAACTCTCCCAGAATAGGCAATTAGCTGTTACTACATCACTGATATTGTTGAACAGTTTTTCAGTCTCAATCTGCAAGAGTTGTGAAACCATAAATGGATACTGACATAGCAGCATGCTTATTAAGAAATAGGCCTGTCTTGGGGACATTGAAATTGCTAATCATTTAAAATAAGATGATGGAAGAATGTGGAATTGCTTTAAAAACCAATCACTGTTTCTAAAAAAGTCTCTCTTCCCTAAACTGATCTTTGCTAAAAAGTTGTTTTTATTTCTTTATAATTTGCCTTATATTGTCCAGTTTCAACACATGATGACTTGACTTGATATATAAAATCCAATGCATTTCTAAATGAAAAGATTCAAACGTAACAGTTAGCACTTTAAGAGGTCACAAAATAGAAACTAAGTGTAAATACCTCATTGAGGACTGACTGGTTCTGTAGGTCCAAGAGACAGCAGAGGAAGAGATCAGCGATGACCTGCACCTTCTTGATGTACTCTGTCTCTGTGTGAAGAAGTTCCCAAAGGGCCTCTTGCTGGTCCTTCTCCTTCTTGCTCAGACCCTACAACATAAGAATAACGAATTCATGTGTATGTGAACCACACCTAGTTGCTTAGACTCTTCAACATAGTAATAACAAGGCATTAACATGCAAAATGTCACCACCTTCCATTTGTTACAGATGCCGAATGCTGACCACCGAATGCTGAACACTATCCACAAAAAATTGGAGACTATAACAACAGTTATAAACAACTCAGACTCTACAACAAAGGAATAATGAAGCAGCAAAGAAAGGATGTTTCAAACAATTCCACACAAAATGAAAGAAAAGTATGGAACAGTATCCACCAATTCAGAATGTATTATGATTCCTTAACGATAAAGATATTCTTCAGTGAAAGGAATATACTGCACTTATAGAATAATGGAGGATGATTTGTAATGGTTTTTAAATGATATCAGTAAAAGAAAAGACTAATCTGTATAACAATACAGTTCAATATATGATGCCATATGACGTCTTCTATAATATCATAACAGTTGAACAACAATAACATGTTGTTTTTTCAAATTGGAATGTGATATTTCACAGCTGTTACCATGGCCTAACAATAACGATATGTGGACTATCGATTTTACTTACCTGAATCAATTATGGGTAAATTTTGCCTACACACTACACAGATAAAATAAACTTTAGAAAATATTCACAAGATGACGATAACATTGGCAGCTGCTACATTCATTAGTATGCACACATAGACTTTAAGAATCATGTATACCAATGTGAAGTTTATAATATTAAACAGATTTAAAAGTTATCCTTCCATGTAAACATTCTCCACTCTGATCTACCAAACTAATGCTGTATATCAGTCGCTGAATTGTGCTCTCTTGAATTTTTGGAAGAAATGTGTTACTTGCTCGAGGCAAGAAAGGGGAGAGGCAAATGCCCAGGGTATGTGACATTAACCTTTCACCTTAAATAAGATCCCTACCTCATTGTCATCCACCACTTGTGACCAGTGCTCCTCTATATCAAGGAGGCTGGCATCAAACATTGGTTTTCCCATGGTCAACAATGCGGGCATCTCAGGAAACCCATGGCTACTATACCCATTTAGGTAATCTGCAAGGGCCTCTTGTTTTTCTTTGTCCTGAAAATACATGAAAATATTATTTCATTTTCTGGGTTTCTACTGTCATAGTACTGTATTGTTTTATGATTTTTTTTATTATATGGGTTGATATTGTTTGTAGGGGTTTGCAATTTTTATGTTGGCAGGCTACGTTTGTTTACTGCTGTTTGGATCTTCTAGTAGGCTATCTGTTAACGGATGGTTGACCTTTATTCGATAACTACAATCTGTTTTGATTTCCTCATTAGCAAGTAATGAATTATCTAAAGGTAGCAGGTTCTACTCCCATTGGAACTGGAGAGCAATTTCTTTCATCATCCATCAATTCAATATGAAAGTTGTGATGTCATGAATTTCATCATAATGATGTCATGAATTCCATCATCCATCAATTCAATATGAAAGTTGTGATGTCATGAATTTCATCATGATGATGTCATGAATTTCATCATGATGATGTCATGAATTTCATCATCCATCAATTCAATATGAAAGTTGTTTCGTATTTTTGTTATTAATTTTGAGGTTTTTTGATATTTAGGACATTTGTTTCTCAAAATAACCCCACACCGATTAGTACTTTGATTCTTTGGGGATTTGCTAAACAATAGCATACACATAGAATTTGTACTAATATTATTAGAATTTACTCACTTTTTTATGTTTTTCGTATCGACAAGACATTAATCTTCAACATGCTTCCAAATATAGCCCTCTAAGTGTTGTATTCATTCTTGTAATGAAGATTTAATACGGATAACAGATATTTCTAAAAAAGTTTTTCAAATTTCATGAGCAGTCGATATTTTTTATCTAAATGACAAACTTCGTGTAAATACGAAATCCAAAAGTAAAAATGGAGGGAAATTTTGAAAAATGATTTTCACCTTCCGGGGTGTATTAAAAGGATTTTCAACCTCAAGTCTGGCTGCTGTATCGTCTACGGCCTTTGTTTTCCTGAACTTAGGCATAAGCAATAATTTTGTTATTAATTTGACAGGTGATTTCGTTTGGCACTGTTAAGTTTCCCATCTACCACATAATTCCTCCCAGAATGCAACGCGCGAAAATGGCCAAAATTTGAATAGATTTCGAGAGTCAAATATTACAGCAAATTGTTCCAGTTATAAAGTATTGTTTCCACTGATCGATCGCTCATTACATTGGAAAAAGAATCCTCTTCACAGAAGAGAAGAAAAAAGGTAAGGAAACTGCCGATATTGTCAGAACTTGAATCTTCAAATCATGTGAAAAAAACCGCAAAGAATCAAAGCCTAAACTTTGTGGGGTTATTTTGAGAAACAAATGTCCTAAATATAAAAAAAACTCAAAATAACCCCACATTTATGGGGGTAATGTACAACAAATAACATCAAAACAAAACAATTATAAAAGTCAGCAATAAGTTTATATGAATTATCATGTAAGTAAGTAAGGATTACTGGTAGTTTGTATAAGGTTTAATGAAGTACTCTAAAGAGCACCTTGTATACCAAGGAAGCTTTTTATAATCTGTTTTATTTCATCACGTTATAGTTGAATACAACTGTATACGAGGCATTAACAAGCAAACCTGCCATTTGTTACAGTCACCAAACTTTAATCGCTGACCACTGGATGCCGAATACCAAACTCAAAAATAGTTGGAGACAATATGGTGACAATATGGTGGTGAAATAATAAGTTGTAAGAAAGGAGATACTTGGAGAATCAGAATGACATGATTAGGATGTGGTATTATGAAACATGTAGTATCAAATTTTAATGCATCAGTATCACCAATATAGGAGCTAAATATAATAACACCAAGGCCATGTATTAATATAAAGTTGAAAAGAGGGGATTCTGCAAAGAACAAAACAACAATCAAGTAGTAAATTTCCAAAACAAGAAAATAATACAATCATTGAAATTATAGAAAGACTGTGAAATAAGAGTGATAAATGAGACACTTTAACAAGGACACTTTAACAATGGTCAAATGATGTTATGCAATTTACATGTAATTTTAAAACATATCGTAAAAATCAAAACCAATACATAACAATAGCCCAGGGTTTCTACTAAGGTACACAAAGCATAAATGTTAGTAAATATTTATATTCATTAATTAAACAGTATTTAGCCCCCTACAGTGAAACGATGATGAAAGGAGTTATTGAATTGTTTTTATTTGACACTTGATCTACTAAGAGGATGGATTTTTATTGTTTTATGAGACTTTGTATATTTGTATACCGTTTTATTATCACTACTTAATACTTTAAATATGGAATAAACAAGTGACACTTTTAGAACATTTATCTAGGTAACGGGATATTGGGGACATTTTGGACAATCAAGGAAAAATTGATTGAAGCAATATAACTATAGAATTCTATGCCAACCATTGTTCAAAGCTATTAATCATCTATATTGTGAATAAATTTCCCAGGTACCAATCTAGGAGTCTCCTTTGTCTTTAATTGTTAATATTAATGTTAGTGACCATTAAATGTCAATATAAATACTCTACTTTTTGACATTTAATCAAGATCGATAGGCCCAAAACTGTAAAAGTCTTGAAAGTATTGTCACAAAATGCTTCAATAAACCAAGAGTATATATGTTTAACCTTGTATGTGATTTATCTACTGGTATCAGATCCTATGGAGTATCTTTATATATACACAGGGGAGTAATATAAGATTAATATAAATAGTCTCTACCAAGTTCAATCATTAACCAAATGGCACTCACTGTTCAATGTGACAACTGGACATTCTAGAAAGTTAGTTGACAATTATGACTTGATTTTGCAACTGAATTCAAATTTAAAGTACTTCAATAATGAGTGTGCACTTTTATGTAGTGAAAATGAACAAAGGGCAACAACTGAAAAAAACAATGCTAACCCCATCAAATCATAGGAAACATGTAGTGAGTTTGGGCAAAAAGCTATCCATTGTGGTCCTGTTATCTTTATCAGTTCCATTCTGCCTCTTTCGTTGAATTGTCAAATGAAGATAGTTTAAAAGCAACTTTACCTTTACAAAAGGACTGAATAGCGATGTCATGAATTTGCTCTGTGATCTTGGTCTGTTGAGCTGTTTGAGGTCAGCACCAGTGAGCGTGCCGTGAGGGCTACTGGAAATCTCTGTGTTTGTCATGTCTTCAAGGACCAATGCCCCTTTCTTCCGACCAATACTCTGTAAATACAGAACACAACACGTAAGTAATTTGTGCATGGGAAGTATATAAACATACTTTATGTATTGTTAACAAATTGTTTGGAAATCAGAAAATTAAATGCAAATATGAAACTTAAGCTGTTGTAGGGTACAGTTAGAGCAAGATCAAAGATGAAAACTAAACATCGATTAATCTGATGCACTTGATTCACTCAGTACTAACATCTTGACCTAACATTGGCACAAAATGTTAAATCAAATGTGAACATGCTTTACGTCTCATTAAAGATGCAGCCATTACATGACATCATTCGGTTTTAACCAATCACATTCCCCTATACATTCACTCCCTAAAACCACCTCAGTTTCCAAATGGGTCCTCATACCAGGCACTTACATTTACATATCCTGTCTCTGTAAGACTAAGGGAAACATCTGTCAAGACATTTATATGGGGTTTCTTATATACAACAGAGCTGCCCCTGCGTATTGTTTTAGTCTTCCTAAAGGAGCCACCCCCAGGTTCAGCTAGATGGCCAAGCATGGAGAGATTGTCTATACTCTTGCTCCTAGCCATGCGGGCCTCAGGCCTCGTATGTACATAAAATGTCATTGTTTATGCTTCTAAAGAAGGATAGATGTTTTTATCTACTGCAGTATATTCTGTCTACCATATTGTGTTTCCTGTCTACCATACTATGTCCCTGTCTACCATAATATGTTCCTAGTCTCCAAGTGTTTTCTCTGTCTACCATAGTATGTAACACGTATATCCACCTACACATTTAAATACATAGTTTCTTGACCATTCTCAAAAATCTCTGCGAAATACTGTCTAATCCCTATTGTAAAACCACCCCAATGCTTATCAACAACATGTATATCCACAATGACTGGGTTATATATATAACATTGACAAACATACAACATACTTCAACTCTCTGTATCATGACTCCTAATCTTATTATCTTATTATTATTGGTCCGCCTTTTATCTATGGCGACTCTGTATGACATTCCTACATATATGATGTTCGTTATCACATGATAATTCTCTGACCACTCTAAATAATTGACCATCACCAAGTTTTACAATGTTAGAGCTGATTTCAAATCATAAAACACTTGTTCAGGGTTAGATGCTGATAACCCCCTCCCCCACCTCCAAATAAGGGTAACACCATATAAGGATAATGCTGAAGCCACCCTTTTTAAGAGTCAATACTGTAAAACTTTCTATTCTGATCAGAGCATAGTAAGTAGTCTGTAAGTTTCTGGGAAAGCACCCGAGGGTAAGCCGAACTGGTCTTAACTCCACAGAGAGTCTCTTTCAATCATAGCATTGTTATCCTTTATTTATTTTATAAAAAATAATAAATCGTTATAATATTGTTTAAATTTGAATGGAAATGTATCTTGAATTGTGACAACTTAAATTCTTTATATAGGAAAGTAATTATTTGCCTTTCAAATTTTCTCATCTGACAAGTTAATGGTAAACTGTGAATGAAAATGTATCTTGTGTTTCAGAGAAAAGAACAAGTTATTTTGCAACAACTCGATGTATAAAATTAACATTATGTACATCATGAGAAGTAAAATTGGCACATGTTCATTTCCCAGCTCTAAGATCCTACATGATTATGCATAATAAATTATCAATTACTGATATAAGAAAGGGCAGGAAGCTATATGAAGGATACAATGATGATAACAAAGAGTACTAATTTCTTTAATTTTCTGATGTATGTTTTTCCTATCAAGGAAATGGTAAGGACAAAACACCTCTACTGCAGTCAGGTGATCCAATGTGTTACTGAATTGCCCCGGATATATCACTCTTAAAGACAAAACTAGTGTTAACACTAGACTTGATCTGCTATGCAAATATAAGGCAGGAAAGTCCAATGTTAAACTCTTACACAGTACACTAATTTCCGCCCAATCTTCAAATATATTAAAGTCCAACTTATATACATTTAAACTTATCTTGACTGGTCAATATACACAATATCATACATGAGTTCAATGACAGGTCCTTCGAGAATGATAAATGGTCAATTGAGAAAGTGTTAGAGGTATTTAGTATTGATATTACTTAAGTGAAAACTCCCATTCTTCAAGCCCAAGAAAGATCTCCTTTAAATTCTTAAATTCAAAGTTCTACTTAAAATTAATATTTTGATTGATTTTCAATGAAATTCTTATAAGGAATATCAACATTTAAGAAAAAATGTCTATGTCAAATAAACCTATATCTGTCACTGAAAATACAGTGCTTCGAGTACCACAGGTTCTATGCTATCACAGAAATATTTATAGTAAATTAATAAGATATTAATATGACACAACTGATACGAAAAGGTAAACATATCTTTGCACAATCAATCGATGACTTACCTTAAATCAACATAACATATGACGTTAAAGTGACTCCTAGTCCATATTTTACTCCTAAAGCATTCATATCAATTTTCCGTGTAAATAATCATGGCAAAATGTCAGATTTCAATTCATACAAACTTGCCAATTAACTGCAATTTTGGCTAATTTCAGAATGTTATATTGAAATGTAGTAATATTCTACGTCATGTTTTACGTGACCCAAGGCGTTTTCCACCATGAAGCTTTTCTTGATTCCAAATATACCAATTATTCATACAAATAAGGCTCTATAAGCTCAAAATCAATTTATAAATATTTACACCTATTTTTTTTATCTTGGTGTAAGAAAATAAAAGCTAATTCAAATGTGTATAGGCTATATCAGGTGCAGTTTGGTTTCTTAATAGCCAATAGAGTAAAAAAGTTAGTTTACATGAGTACTTTGAAATGATTTTGTATGAACCGATTATGTTATTCTTATAAAACAGGAAACAGCACTTTTACAATGTTTTAAAAGGCATTTTGACTTATTTGTCAAGAGCCCCCACACACTTGTACATGTAAGGTTCTTTTCACAATAGAATAAGGATTATAAAAGATGCACTTGGTACCTTGATCTTAAACCCTTTTCCCATTCAACTCACCATTTTTCTTGACTTGCCCATATTCGTGGGCTGCTCTAGTTTCAGTGGTAGCACGGATACCGCCATTTATTCAAGATTTTCTTTCAATAATCCATAAAAAAGAAATCCATGAAGTATATATCCTTTTTATTAACTTGTGAAAGTAAGCAACTTCTATTGAACTTTGTGAATAATCAACTTCGACACATACACAGGTGTTATATTCTCAAAGTTGCTTTTTAACTAATTGTTGTTGATTTTACATTGATCAGTGCCTGCTTGTACCGATACTTAAACTTAAACTCTCAAAAAACTTGACAGTTCTAACATCAAAGCACATAGCTAAACCATTCTACTATTTACTTGAGTATGATTTTTAACATATTGAGTCATGTATATCTGTTAAGTCTACACGACTGTGGAATTTCGCCGGTTAAAATACTGAGATGTCAATATCTAAGCTATAGTCCACTTGAATTATATTCAAAATTTTAATTACCTGCTAGCAAAAACCTGTTGTCAGTCAGTAATTGATGGTGCACAAATCATATTTCAATGTTTATAATTGCCTCAGATGTTAATTGAGCAATTAAAACTACTAAACTACAAAAATGAAATTGAATTTGTTCTATATATGATTTCACTATTGTAAATTATTTTACGATACACTGACATATTGTGAAGAACAGTTAGGATAAATTAAATAAATTAACATATTTTACAATTATCATACCTTACGTCTTCCAGTCGTTAAACTCATTGAGAGGCTTTGATTTACCACCATTGTTTCGATGTTATCAATTTATGATAATTATTGTTCAAGTATTATCTCTTTTCATTCCTTATGTTCTTTGTACTTTCTCCAAAATGTACTTTTAATCTCATTTGAGCTTCCTGTTCACGTTCATTGCTGTCAGGTTGTGTTTGAGTTACCAATGTGATTGAGGTTTAATGTTTGAATAGCCCCCCAACCACCCTTATTGTCGAATAGTCAATAGAGTCAACCAATGACGAACTTGAACTTTAAAATTGGAAGGTTGATATGTTGCAATGCCACGAGGTTTTGCCAGTTGAAGTTCAAGATCCACCTGCAATACTATGACAATGACGTATCAAATTGGACTGTCCCTTTCTTGGTAATTAATTCAATAATTAAGCTAATAGAACTTCCTTCTTTGTAATATCGCCTACATATGGTCAAATGGCTATCTTATAATCCAATAATCTGAATAACAGGTTACAATAGCTGTTATAATGCTATATGGCTTTCATCTTTGCCATGGATCACATAATTCCAAAAACCAACACACCAGAGCAATCAGTAAAACAAACACATAATCTTTGGAGGCCAAATTGGCTCGTGATCCGCCAGGGTGGCACACAACCGTAGCTTACATAAGTTGTTTTGAAGTTCAATAAAAATTGTTTTGAAGCATTGAATGAATGCCTATTCAGGAAAAATTATATAAATCCTAAAAATGTAAACAAGTATTTTTGAAGTTCAATATGAATTGGTTTCAAACATCAAGTGGATGTCTTATAGAGGCAGAATTATATAAATCCCCAAAATTGTCAGCATGTATTTATTTTGTTAAATAAGTCTCAGGAGTATTTCAAATGAATACTAAATTGTACAGTGATATTATCATAACCTCCCTTGGTCAAATGGTAAGGATGGTAATGGTAATTCTACCATGCATAATTTAGAAAAAAATTCTGTTGGTCAGTATGTACTTACCACTTAAAAATTTAGAATAACTTACCAATAATAGTTGTGAACAATGTTATGTAAGTATTTCAGATTTCAATAATTGCAATACTTCCATACGTGTATGTGAGATGACATGCCATTACGTATAGCAACTAATTGTCATCAATTGCATAATGCCTCACTGGAAGGAAATATGAAACCATGCTGAAGGTTAAATTAGCCACTTTGAGGGGCACAATTAGCCACTTTGAAGGCCACATCAAGGTTACTTAATCCTATTGAAAGTCATTTAGGCTTAAAAACATGATGTGATAGGATTAGAGAAAACAAAAATTCATTCATCATAATCTGGGATGAATGAAACTTAAAGTATGCTAATTCCAGCCACAACAGATTAAATAAAACACAATCAATGATTTTAGGAGTATCAAATCCCTCCAAACCATGCATAATCGAAAGATATGCAAGCAGAAGTCACATCAATAGACACATCACATATCAAGTCATTGTGACACTGGTCGAGTATTATTCCTCATATGGGGCTACTATTACTCAATTCACGGAATCAATTATGCAATATCTAAGAATAATCGTGGCGAAATGTTACAGCTAACACTTTGATATGATAGCCTTATAAATGCTCTGATGATAACAGCTTGAAAAACATACTGCGGATGAAAGAACTATTTTCCAAAAATATTGATAGAAGTTCCATGAAATATGGCTTCATAATTATCGGGACTTTCCAAGAAGCTGTTATGAGGATATTCTTCATAAAGAGATAATAGTAGAAATATTTGTTCTAATTGGCATAGTTTTGAATTAAGCAAGCTAATTCGGACTTCTACAACTCAATCCTTGTATTCAAACTTTCCAACCTTTGTAGTTTTCACATTGGAGGTCTTGAACATGTAACAATGTAAGGGTGTAGTCAGGGTCAAAAAATAGGCACAGCAATTTAAAATAAATTATCATTAGATATAACTTTCGCAATTTCAATTTAATAAGATATGTTGGCGTCAGGTAGTTGACTCTATATATGAAGATATGTGGCTATTACTATTTTACGACAGACCTCAAGGATGTTACAGAAAAAACTACCCTGAAGTTGACTCAAAACCAATGGCATTTATTAACTGTATAAAGTACACTTTCGAAATCTGTAGCATTTGCAAAATAAATTTCTATTCAAAATTCCTGTTTTGATAGCTAATGGGCGAGTCAATATTTTACAGTGAATGAATTAGTCATTTGTGAGTGACAGTCTCTCAGAAATATATTTCCTTCAAATGAACTCACGTCAATAAATGTCTCTAGAATTAAGGTGTTCCTCAATTCATTAACATTTGTTAATCTCCTAATTGGCAATATTTTCTCCATCCTCCAAACAGAGGGATTGAGACATTATTCACTAAGTTCCTTCTTTCTTTGGAATCCTTCGTTCCGAGGATTTATTTTCTTTGAGACTGTCTACATGAAAAAAATGTGATAAGTGTAGAGGGAGTTAAAGCTCAGGCCAAATCAATTCTAAAATAACCTGAACCTTATTTTCAATGTACTTTGCCTGATGCCTTGTTTTCAATGAACTACTTTACCTCGCCTTATTTTCAAAGACTTTGCCAATGCACTACTTTACCTCACCTTATTTTCAATGTACTACTTTGCCTCACCTTATTTTCATTGTACTAATTTGCCTCGCCTCATTTTCAATGTACTACTTTGCCTCACCTTATTTTCAATGTACTACTTTCCCTCGTCTTATTTTCAATGACTTTGCCTCACCTTATTTTCAATGTACTACTTAGTTTCACCTTATTTTCAATGTTCTACTTTACCTTGCCTTATTTTCAAGGTACTACTTTGCCTCACCTTATTTTCAATGTACTACTTAGTCTCACCTTATTTTCAATGTACTACTTTGCCTCGCCTTATTTTCAATGTACTACTTAGTCTCACCTTATTTTCAATGTACTACTTTGCCTCGCCTTATTTTCAATGTACTACTTTGCCTCACCTTATTTTCAATGTACTACTTTGCCTCACCTTATTTTCAATGTACTACTTTGCCTCTCCTTATTTTCAATGAACTACTTTGCCTTACCTTATTTCCAATGAACTACTCTGCCTTACCTTATTTTCAATGTTACTTTGCCTCACAGAATGATTTCAGACAGTTCAAAAATATTTCAAAATATAGAACAAAAAATCGAACACAACAGGAAATGATGGCATCATGATAAATATCCCGTGCAAAGAGTCGATGTAACAGCATTACTTGACAAGATGCTATGTCACATTGATTTTGTAATTCCATTCTAAGATTCAGTGACCACGAACTCTAAACAAGCACAAGACAGATTACACTATACACCAATAATTTCAAAAATATTATCAAAAATTCATTTTCATTTATTTTCCATTTGACATTCTTCTATAACGTCTATTCGATATTTACCTTTATTATCAACCATATATTTGTCCAAAAGGTACGGCGCCCTATGTTCGCTCTCATTCATTCGACTGATTCAACTGACCTTAATGTCCAATGTTAAACAACCCCAAGCACATGAATGAAGTCATGGAAATCGTCATCAGATTTAGTCTATATTAAGTAACATTAGGACTAAAAGGCCTATATTTAGACATAATTTGGTTAGGTTGGCAATATATGCAGTGCCAAAGTGTAGGTAGAAGAGTACATGTCATAATTAATTCAGGAAACCATTACAACCATGTACAAATATCTTACATAAGCATCCAGCATTTCACTTAATTGGTACATGTACAAATCACATGTACTGCGATGACATTATAGTAATAGAAAACAAACATGTACAAATGCAACAACATTTTTCATCAATTTTTGTTTCAAAACCTCACACCAGGATGTGCAAGTACAGCATGCTTGATTCATTCTCCTGAAATAAATTCCTCCACCAGATGGCTCTCATTTATCATGCTGGAACTACTTCATGCCGGAACTACTTGCCTCATCTGAAAATGTGGTTGCAAGATTTTTGACGGAGGCAGAACGTCTTTTATATGTTCCATTTATCATGCTGGAACTACTTCATGCTGGAACTACTTGCCTCATCTGAAAATGTGGCTGCAAGATTTTTGACGGAGACAGAACGTCTTTTATATGTTCCATCCATGATTCCGTTTGGGTGTTCATCTTTAGCGATGCTCAGCTTGTATTTCTTGCGTGACAAGTTAAATGAATTATGACGCTGAATAACGGGAGGATGTGAAGAGTGTTGTTGGCGCATAGACTGCTCCCTCTTTATGTATATCTTAAAACATGACAAAAAATAATACAATTATTTTTTTGCTTTTTCGTTTCTCCCGATGTTGTTCCTTTATTTTCATGAAAAGTCCTAGTCATAGATAAAAAATTGAAAATAATTATATTAGAATTGATAAAAAATGATTAATTAGGCTATTAGTAAAGCCATGCAGGTGCTCCTCCAATCTCACTGATGTATTATATAAGATAACCAAGAGCACAGAATGTAGACAGAAGAGGTGATGATTGGATTTCCAACCAACGTCAGTAGACTTTATTGAAACAATGTAATAGTGTCATTGCATGCAGCTATATGCCTTCTCAGAGAATCAGGATGTTGCTGTTCTGGGCCTTCTTCCTCTAAGATATTTCTGTTCCTAACAGTTCCTCTATTGATTGACCTTCAGACCTATGATCACACCATATCAAATCAGATTTATTCATCGAATCTCAGTTCAGATTCAACGTCCATTTCGAGTCCATTTTGATCTTACCCAAATAAGGGCATTATGGACCCGTAATCCCATAAATAGATGCACTGTCAGCAGCAGTCTCTTCATCTACTGATCTGCTTATTTCAGCAGACACCTCACCTGCACTTTTCTATTTTTCATACTTTACTCAAACTTTTTTGAAGTAAAGTCAATACATTGCCATGTTGGCATTATAGGTTTGGACATTTCACTGAATCATCTAATTTCATGACTGAACTATCATTAATAAATGTACCATAGTTTTGCGATTCAAATTATTACTATTTGCAAGAAATGGGACACATGTATCTCTAGACACATCAACACCAATTGTGTATACATACACAGTACAGTAAAACCTGTATATCTGAACATCTATCTAATCTGAATACCTCTCTCATCCGAACTATGTAATCCAAACACTTTTTGGTTCTCATTTGTTATCCTCCCATTGACTCCCATCTTAAAAAAGTTAAAACTCTCAATCCAACTGATAAGACAGGTTTTACTGTATACCTATGTGTCATCAGTCTGCACCTGATGATGCTATATTATAATGCTTATATATAGCTGATGACATGAAATATGTCAATGTATACAGGAGCTAAATAATAAAGCTAGATTCTCGATACAGTAAACATCCCGGGGTACGCATAAATTGCCAGTTAATCAATCAATTGATGAATCTAAAATAAGAAAAATATGACACATCTACCTTTAATTGCCCTTATTGCATGTATTGTAGTTTTCCAGTGATAATTAAGAATTCGGTACATCAAAGTTATCAAGTGCTGAACATTACAAGGACAAACTGGCCTAAGAAACGATGAGGTACTCTATTGTCATTCAAGAGATGTTCACTCCATTACATGGGATTCTTATGTTGTGATGTCACAAAAGGGACTCGGTTGGTATAAAGGGTGTGGTATTACATTTATCGCGATTTACCCATAGCAATGACAAGAGTGTTTCACTTGCAAATTTGGACCATCATAAACCAACCTAAAATGTGAAAAATTAAAAAGGCACCTAGGGTAATAATTTCATAACATAGTCACCTTTGGGCTCATGGAGGCTTTGTATTGCACTGTGTGCTTCAGCATCCTACGAGACATCAGAGTCGGTGGTAGTAATATTGTGATGCTTATAAATATCCCAGGATCGGTGTGATATATATTGTGTGGATCATATTGAAGATTGACTCACTAGTCCACTCCCTGTATCTGCTTATGAAGGAGTCTGTCATTACCTATGATTCTAATTGTATCTAGTTGCTTAACAGGTATCGGTCTATTACAACACTACTCTATAGCAATCCATCTCGCGTAATGCCAATACAAATCAACTGATCACATACACGACAATGCATACAGTGAAATACTATCTTATTAGCACATCTTGTGAGCATTTTTGATATCAGTATATAGGATGTATTCCTTACTTAGCGGTTCTGTTTTTGTACTTATTGGTAATGTGACATATACCATATATACAGGTAGAGTTAGGAGCCAAGCATGCAATATTCTTGTTTTATTTGTTAAATGTCAAGGGAATTAGTTGCCATTAGTTCCCACTTATTCACACAATGAAGCTATGCTTTATTAGTTATCTTCTCACAGTAGTCAGATCCGATGCTTCGTTTATTGTTTATATTTTTCACTCCATCTGGCTAGTGAGATCCTGCATCAATTAGTGAGATTATGTTTTTAATTAATGAGGCGTGGATGAGTCTTAGGTGTTTCGTTGATTCCTTGTGGGTTACAAAGATTGTGAGATCCTATATTTTCTTCTCGATGATTCTCACTGAAATGTGTTTCGCACAACTCGTCACCTTACTGTAAGATCCTTAATTTGTCACAGTACTATACATCCACACTATCTGTCACCTTACTTCAGCCAAATGTCACCTTATAATCAATCCACAAAATCTGCCACTTAACAATCAGTCCACTCAATATGTTTACTCATTACTCATTCTAATATTTCTCTCTGAATGTAACGGTATGGATGTAAAATGTGCAACTGTTTATGTTATCGTATGATATATCTCATCATATATTGATTATTTCACATTTCATAGGTTTACCTTTTGTTTTGTTGTATTTAACAAGCTATAAGTCCATTTAAGGTAATCAAAGCCATTCATTTTGCTGAATGTCAACGACTAATTGCACAGATTGCGATTATATTTTCTCGCTCTCATGTCAGGAAAGTCAGAACAGCATAACCTGATTGGACTATTAAGTCATAAAAGATTATATTCTGCTTATGATTTGTCAGCGTATCTCTATTATGTCGTATTGCTATCCTATACGCGAATGTTGAGTAAACGCAGATTCTAGATGAACTATTAGATGTGCAGATATTATCTTGTCTGTTATATAAGATGGAAGCACTGTAAAAACATGGAGAACACCTCTTCGACTGAAACACCTGCATAAGTGGAACATTCTTCAGAATCCTATGGCCCATATGACTAAATGTTACGTTTTAGAGGTACCAAAATGAGGTGTTCCACTTACACAGACTTCATTGTATGTCATTTATTGTAGACTGCATGCATATCTTTCCATGCATATGTCAATTCTTCTTTTGCTTTTTCATGGTAGTTATCATTTGTATCACAACGAGAATCTTTGTGACCAAGGTGATGTCCTTTCTTTGGACAGACGAATGTGAAACTATAAATGATATTGCATACAAAGCATATAAACATTAAAGCATCAACTTTGGAGGGGTAATGATTTGGGATGTACTTAAGTTGACTTAATGCTCTCAGGTTTCCATTCATTGAAAAATGCAATAACTTAAGAGAGATGTACCTTTGGGAAGACTTTCCTTGATTGGATCAATTGTGTCTTGGATCAAAAAAATTTAAACAGAAATTTTGGGTAAAGAGATACATAAAGTATTTGAGATTTTGATGATTGAGATCATATCAATCAGAAAGTTATCATGCAAAATGACAGTTATAAGTTAATAACAATAGTAACCTTTCAATATAAGTTAGTTAAAGCTGCACAAAAACCAATTTGTACTTATATTATGTTAGGTGCAGTGACGGCTCAGCTATAAAAGAACATACACTGAGAGGGCCTTGACTGAGTCAAAGTGACACACAGATACATTAAAGATAGAAAATTAGAAGCAAAGTACATGCTCAGATCTAAGTCTTCTCTGCATCCTCTGCTGAAATTATTAAATAACAAATGATGATAATTATTCATTGACTCATCAGTTTTATGTTCACGTCTTTATTTACGTTCGTTGTTTCAAATGAGAATGTGTGCAGATGGCGAATCGTGTATTCCTAAAATGTGGCATTGAAAGAAGATAACATTAAAAATACATCTTAAATCTATAAAGATTATTAAGACAGAGTATATACCTTTGCTGGACAATATCCCAAAGGAGAATTCTGAAACATAATCTGCAATAAAATTCTGGCGACCCTATTAACTAGAATGGAATATTTGTTCTCAAATCCATTGCTGAGTTGTAGACAATGACTGGCCTGGAGTACAGCGTATTCGTAGAATTACAGGATAATCTAGTAGGATCTGTTGAGAATTAATTTCAAGAATGAATAAGTATTTGTAAAAAACAAGTCTTTCAATTGTTGTATACGATTACAGAGAAGGAAACTACGAATGTTACCTCTGGCAAAATCGATTTGCACTAAAATGAACTAACTTAACTCAAATCAGTTAGCATATCATTGGCACAAATTTCAACATTAGCTGCTCCATTTAACTAAATAATTTATTTTTCAAACTAAACCTACCCGCTTGACAGACATCATCTTGAATCAATCAATTATCCTTTATATTCCATTGTGTTCTGACTTTTCCATCATCACAAGCAGAAGGGTCACTTTTTAGGTGGACGTCAAATATTTTTTAAATCACATTTTTGTATGTATGATATGTTAATCCTATTTGATCCCTAAGCTTATGTATCCCATATAGCCTCTGTAAATCCCCACATGTTCAGTGAGCATGAATGCTTACTTGTGTACATCATATGTATGTTAGGGCGCTCAACATATATGTTATACCTCAAAATAATGTCAAAACCTCACAACCATTAACCTGACATCAGCAATGAACAAAACATTTTAAAATAATGGTAAATTAATATTGGTTTATAAATCTTATGAATTATGAGGGTCAAATGTATGTCCATCTGTTGGTACGCCAGATGCTAATGTAAACCTGCGACATGATATTTTTAATCTCATCTTTTATAAAGACGTTCTAATTAACTAGAGAATGGATTGATTTTTGCGAATAAACAGTCATTAGTCAATCAATACAGAATATTGCTGTTAGTGGATAGTAAGAACATATTTAGGTATACTGCATGCTGCCATTACATGTATATATGTTTATGTAATATGTGTTGGCATTAGATTCAGATACCTTGAAACCCATACAGGAATCTTGAATGTCCAATGCCCAATGACCATACATCAGGTGCTTATATGTTTAATGTTAAGCACGGCCAAAATGTTGAATAGTTGCAAGAGAAGTACCTATTGATACAAATGAAGATATAACTCCAAAAATCAAACCTGGGGTCTCATAATTCATATTTCCTCAAGTCCATGACAATATATTTGACATTCATCAATATCTAAGATTAAATATCTGTCATGTTATATCCGGATCAACACTCCAAAATCCAAGAAGAACAATCAGATAATGCTGGAAATACTAAAAAAAAGAAGGTAAGCATATCGATATGTCCTCCTAATCTCACCAAGTCCAAAGTCATGAAGAGACCCATATAGGATTAGACTTATACAATTAAATACCTGGATCATTTCAATTACATTTTTATTGCAGGGAATTATGTTGCATGATACTTAGCAGTTTCTTCATCAACTTTAAGATTTTTTAAGGTTCCATCAAAATCATGATGTAAACCAGATGGGAGCAAATATGCCAATAACAGCTGGTAAATATGTTGATTTCAATATTATTCTAATATTATTTGTTGTATACATTTGGCTTTGAAATTCAGACGAATACAAAAAAACTCTGTAATCTGATGAATCGTTCCTACACAAATTCAAAATGCAGCATAAATTCTTCACGTGGCATTAACATGCCAAAAGTCACCACCTGCCATTTGTTACAGATGCCAAACACTGGATGGCAACTGTCGTCACAAAAAAGTTAGATACCATAACAATATGTCAACACTTTTGGTGGTGACATAAAAATCACTAGACAGGGCAACAACAATTAACCCAGCACCACTTTGATCATTGAGTTTCACTCATTTAACTCCAAAAAACTCTCACATCTTTAAAACACTGAAATCAACTGAAGAATAGATATTCTGTCACAACAGGATAGCGGATTGTCTGAAATTCCACCCCTGGGATTAATATATGTATGGCTCTTAGAATTTTATTGGCACAGACTAATACATCATAGTTACAAACAAGATTACCCACTGTTTTATTGGTAACAAACGTATGTCAGTTTGCTCTAATTAATCACAAAGACAATTAGTTCTGCTTTATCTTAGGTGACATGTTTCCAAAATATTGGCAATGGGAAATGAACCATAGACATTGACTATCAATAGATACTAACCTTCCTTATTTGATATGTAAGGAACTGAGAGCTTAATTTAATATGCTCTCTCAATGTCACTTGGGAGTTATAAACACTGTTTTGCTAAGGTTTCAAAGGAAATTATGATTTGTACTTTATGTTGATGAAGGTTTCTTTTAATGTAATACTGGAGATTGTAGACGTCATGAAATGTTCAAATTTTCCAATATTGGGGTGATTTACTTGATGTGGCGATATTTTCAACAAGGAATAAATATTTACTTAAACCATTCAATATGGTGAAATTCAGCACAAGTTTGGGTAGGCAATTAGTCATTATATATTTTGTCAAAATATTTTTCCTTTCTGCAGAATTAAGTCATGCATGAAAAAGTTTCACTATGGTTGAAAAGCACAGAAGAATTTCCTTCCATGTATTTTCATGGACATAATTACCTTTTTTAAAAATTGTTGTTAAATTCATATCTAATTTTTAATAAATTATAATAGAAGAAAATAACACTTGTTACAGACATTGATCACCGAGCACCAACTGCCAAACCCGAACACCAACCACAAAAAGCTGGAGACTATAACAATATGTCAACGCTTTTCGTGGTGACATAATAAACTGAAAAAGCCTACCTCTTTAGTTCTAAGTATTCGTGGTAGGTGCACCATTACAATCTCTCTAAACAACAAAGTGCTTTTCAAATTCCTGTCTTTCATAACTGAGATGTCTCTGGTTGAAATCATTGTAAAACAGTGATAGAGATTTCATACTAAAGTATATACAGGGTGGGCCAAAAAAAACCAATACCCAACTTTAAATCAGACTGAAAATAGCTATGTTCAATATGATACATTGATTTATATATCATTTTAAAGGTAATCCATTTTCGAACAATTTGGTATATAACACTATGTCATGAAACCAATATTAACGTTTTATAATGCTTATTTGCGAGGCCGGGTTGGTATTTAAGGTATCCAGATTTTAGGGAGAAAATAGTAAATCTGTGGAATAATGTTAATTTTTCATTTATAGAATATCATTTTGTTAGGTGAATAAATTAAACGTATATGTGACGAGGATTTTATTTTCAAACAAGACATTGCCTCATACCATAGATCTCAGGAGACATTGGCATTCCTTTGCAAACAAGGTGTCAATTTGATTGATCTCGATGCTCGGCCACCCAACAGCCCCAATGCTACATGTAATGTGTTTGATTACCATACATGGAGCCATCTCGAGGAAATGGTACAATCAAAAGCATCCAATAAACAGCTTTGATGAGTTGAAACAGAATCCTAAAGTGCTGAAATGAATTGCAACAGAAATCTCTCAATAAGGCTATTGATAGATTGCGCTACCACTTGAAGCTTATTATTGATGCAGAGGGGAGGGGGTGGGGGTATATTGAGCAATTGTGAAAATTGTTTAGATAAATAAAGTGTAAAATGTTATTAAACAACACTGAAATTCATAAACAATAAGTTTAGTCACACAATGATGCAAATATTAATATCCAAGCATGTATTCACCTAACAAATGAATGATATTCTATAAATAAAAATTAACATAATTCCGCAGATTTACTATTTTCTCCCTTAAATCTGGAGACCTTAAATAGCAACCCAGCCTCCGAAATAAGTATAATAAAACTTTACTATTGATTTCATGACATAGTGTTATATACCAAATTGTTTGAAATTGTATAACCTTTAAAATGATATGTAAGTCAATGTACCATATTGAATGTAACTATTTTTATCCTGATTTGAAGTTGGGTATTGGTTTTTTTTGGCCCACCCTGTATATGCCTACATGACAATCTGGATTTGTTGAAAGGAAACAATTACTAATGATTATCTCTTGATTACAAAGCAAGTGCCTGTGTTTTTGCAAGTTGAATGGATGTCTTATAAGTCAATGACACTGTAGGCTTACCCTCTCTGCCAACAACTTCAACCCTGATCTTATCATCTAGTACATTGCACTCTGAGAGAGAATGATTGATTAACAGCATTCAACCAATCATGCTCAGACCCAGGGTCGGATTTTGTAAAGAAGGGGGGTCACTTTTCAAAAGATACTAGGGGGTTCTTATTTGACAACTTCGGCCCAAAATACTGTAAAACGGGTATTGTTAGCGAGGGGTAATTGTTAGCGATTGTTAGCGATCGCTATAGTTTCGCTAAAAATTCAATTCGCTAAAATAAACCGGGGTTAAAATAAACCGGGCGCTGAAATTCCCGGTAAACTACATGAATACTAGTATTTAAGGAGCTTTTCGTTCAGTGCTCGACTTCCGGTTTGTAATTTGAGATTAGTTTGGACCGAAAAATCAACGATTTTAAGTGCTTCCGTGATTTTGTGATTAGTCTGATGAGATTACAGTAGTTTGGACCAATACCATGTGCGTTAGAAGTCTTACATTTTGATAATTCCTCTGTCATGTCCGTTATTCATTCTTCTGCCATAAATGATAAAATTTCTAATGCATTTCGCTAATTTGATTTTTAAAGATTAATCTTCATTTCGCTAAAATTTCCCGCGCTAAAACCCCCTAAAATTGAAAAATCGCTAAAATTTCCCGGTGTCAAAATTACCCGTTTTACAGTAACTTGAAATTGGTCAGAATGTTGAAAAACTGAATGAACACCCCGACATTTGAACTCGGAATCCTACAAATACTCGGACTTCAGCAAACATGAGGTTTGGGCAAATTAGGTTCAATTCTTATGCCGGGCATAAGAGTAGATCTGTTCTTATGCCGGGCATAAGAGTAGATCTGTTCTTATGCTGGGCATAAGAGTAGATCTGTTCTTATGCCGGGCATAAGAGAAGATCTGTTCTTATGCCGGGCATAAGAGAAGATCTGTTCTTATGCCCGGCATAAGAGAAGATCTGTTCTTATGCCCGGCATAAGAGCAGATCTGTTCTTATGCCCGGCATAAGAGCAGATCTGTTCTTATGCCCGGCATAAGAGTAGATCTGTTCTTTTGTCGGCATAAATAGAAGATCTGTCCTTATGCTAAATGCAAAAGACAATGAGAGTAGATTTGTTCACTTCAAGTATACGCAGCCACAAATTTGTTACAAATATCATCATAACAGGAACGAAAATAGAGGGAAAATTATGTCAATTTTTTACCAGTATTGTTCATTACTTCAATGCTCTGATAGATTTTGTACACCAGCACAGCAGTAAATAATAACAAAGAAACATTGTATTTATTTATAATAGTTCATGTTATATTCAAATAATACTTTATGTATTTAATTTTATTAATATATTACTGTAATACTAACTGCTGAAGTTATTTTATTTGGTGTTTGAATTTTTTGTCAAGGTGGTTTTGACTTGAATCCCAATAGTCTAGTATTATTTACTGTATTATAGGGAGTTTCAATTGTCATTTCAATACTCTGATGTAGTAGCCATCCTTAGCTCATAGTCATATGAATCATGAAGGATTTTAGGGTTTGGCTTTTTCATGTAAAATCCCTTACTAGGGATTTTCGCTATGACAAATTGATTGGATAAGATGGAGTTATAGTCTTGTATCACAATGTATAAAGTTTCATTTGACTGATTACAGTTGTGTTAACATTCATAATCATAGTCAACAGTGTTTGTTGCGTCACTGATTTTTATTCTTCATCTGCTGTTACTGTTTCTTTGCCATTTAGAGCATAGTCACAGTTACTTGGGTTTCTTGATATCAGCATTGAATAATAAGGCTCTGATTCCATTACTGCATCATTTTGTCACAAATAGCCGAGAGGATAATCACTTCATGGACATTGTGAGATTTGAAGATGAGACGCTTCTGGGGTACATTGTATTTTCATATATTCATTATCTTGGCTGGGTCTTCTAATTCACACATGTATTTTTATCAGGAACTTTGCAGGGCAAGTTAATTTAGCCTGGTTAAATAAGTCAACACAGTCAATGTTTGCTGTTCTTCTTAGCCACATTCACAATAGGCCTAGCTGATGGCGGAGTTCCAATGTCATTTTAGTTGATTGTGTGGTAATGTCATGATTTGTACAGGTACTTGCACAACAGGGAACATCTTCAGCAAACACTGAAAAATAAGAAAAGTTCATTATATTGACATAATCACTCAAACCATACATTTACTCTTAAGGCATTCTCAAAAATGTGTGATGTCAGATAATAAAAGTGATATTCACTCAGGTGGCAAAATTGTAATAATAACTAGATTTGTGAAATTGAACAAGTTCAATTTAAGACTCCAGATTTATTTGACCTAGATAGATCAGTAAAGAGCTGAGTAAGTAACTGAGTAATTAGCTGAGTAAGTACCTTAGTAGTAGTTGAGTAAGTAGCTGAGTAAGTAACTGAGTAAAAAGCTGAGTAGGTAGCTGAGTAAGTACCTGAGTTAGTAGCTGAGTAAGTTGCTAAGGAAGTAATAACTAATTAAGTAATTGAGTAAGTGGTCAAATAAGTAGCTGAGTAGGTAGAGAGGTAAAGTAGGGTATGCAGGAATTTTTGAAAGTATATTTGATCAATCTGCATCGTGAATACTGGCAAGTGCGAATTTCAAACTTCAAAATGGTGTAGAATCTAAACGGGGGGTCGGATTGCAATTTTAATTTCAGATCCAGATTCCTGAGGAAATTCTACCCCTAATTCATAACTCATACTTTAAAATTGGAGAACTTTTTATTTTGACCTACATTTCGGACACCATATCTCAAAAGTAGGTCAAAAAACTTATTGACGGCAAAATGTTAACATTATTAGCACACTCTTTGCTACAAGTTTACAAAATTTCGGAGAATATCATTGAAGTGTAGTGTCAGAGTCGCAAAATAAAAAAAACTATGAATTTGACCTAGATTTTGAACTAGGTATTTTGGTGTCCTAACTTTGAAGGAAAGTAGCTTTTGAGGTCCCCTTCTTCTATGGGCTTTCATTATGTTTAGCTGTACTCATTCTATATCTCGTATTTTTATACTTCAAAAAATTATTCGGTCCCATTGATTTAACATGGGGCACCAAATTTAGCGATTTTTGAGATTTCAAAACGCCATAACTTCAAAACAAGTAGTCGGATCGAGATTTGGTTTGCAGATCTGGATTTCTGAGAAAATTCTACCTCTAATTCATAACTCATACGTTAAATTTGGAAAACTTTTAACTTTGGCCTACTTTTCGGACACCATATCTCAAAAGTTGGTCAAAATACTTTCTGACGGCAAAACGCTAACACTATTAGCATACTCTTTGCTACCTGTATACAAAATTTTAAAGCAAATCATTTAAATATAGTGTCAGAATCGCAAAAATAAGGGAAAACTATAAATTTGACCTAGATTTTGACCTAGGCATTTTGGTGTCCAAATTCTGGAGCTAAGTAGCCTTCGAGGTCCCCTTCTTTAATAGGCTTTCATTATATTAAGCTGTACTCAGTCAATATCTCGTATTTTACACTTCAAAAAAATCTTTTTTCCCATTGACATAACATGGGGCAGCAAATTTAGCGATTTTTGAGCTTTCAAAACACCAGAACTTCCGAACAGGAGGTCAAATCAAAATTTGATTTGCAGATTCGGATTCCTGATAAAATTCTACCCCTTATTCATAACTCATACGTTACATTTGAAGATTTTTTTTATTTTGACCTAGTTTTGGGACACCATATCTCAAAAGTGGGTCAAAATACTTCCTGACGGCAAAAGGCTAACACTATTAGCACACTCTTGGCTACATGTATACACAATTTCGAAGAATATAATTAAAGTGTAGTGTCAGAATCGCAAAAATAAGGAAAAGCTTTGAATTTGACCTAGATTTTGACCTAGGCATTTTGTTGTCCAAATTTTCAAAATTAGAAGGTTTTGAGGTCCCCTTCTTTTATGGGCTTCCATTATGTTTAGCTGTACTTAGTCTATATCTCGTATTTTACACTTCAAAAAAATATTTTTTCCTATTGACATAACATGGGGCACCAAATTTAGCGATTTTTGAGCTTTCAAAACACCATAACTTCCAAACCGGAAGTCGGATCGAAATTTGGTTTGCAGATTCGGATTCCTGAGAAAATTCTATACTTAATTCATAACTCAAACGTCAAATTTTGAGACTTTTTTATTTTGACCTACTTTTCGGACACCATATCTCAAAAATGGGGCAAAATACTTTCTGACGGCAAAAGGCTAACACTATTAGCAGACTCTTAGCTACATGTATACAAAATTTCGAAGAATATAATTAATCTGTTGTGACAGAATCGCAAAAATAAGGAAAAACTTTGAATTTGACCTAGATTTTGACCTAGGCATTTTGGTGTCCAAATTTTGAAGCTAGATGGCTAATGAGGTCCCCTTCTTTTAAAAGCTTTCATTATATTTAGCTGAACTCAGTCTATATTTCGTATTTTTCACTTCAAAAAAATCTTTTTCCCATTGACTTAACATGGGCACCAAATTTAGCGATTTTTGAGCTTTCAAAACGCCATAACTTCCGAACGGGAAGTCGGATCAAAATTTGGTTTGCAGATTCGGATTCCTGAGAAAATTCTACCCTTATTTCATAGCTCATATGTTAAATTTGGAGAACTTTTTGGTTTTGACCTACTTTCAGGACGCCATATCTCAAAATCGCTAAGAGTAATCAAAAAACGGATGGCACACTCTCGATTTGTTTTTTTCTAAGCTACATGATGAAAAAAACATGAAGTAGTTACGACAAACAACAACGAAGATAATTGACAGAATGTTGATTTGACCTTGATTTGACCTAGGTCTTGACCCTTGACCTAGATAAAAATTTGACCTAATTTCCCATCATCCCAGGAACTGCCCCTAGTTGATCATGTAAGCAGCTTAAAGTAAATTCTTTTAGTTGGTGAGAAATCTGGGAAGGAGGAAGATTCTGAAAGAATAATAATAACTAGATTGGTAAATTGAACAAAGTTCAATTTAAGACTCCAGATTGATTTACTTGAGTAAAGAGCTGAGTAAGTAACTGTGTAGGAAGCTGAGTAAGTAGATGATTAAGTAATTGAGTAAATAGCTGAGTAGGTAGCTGAGTAAGCAGCTGAGCAGGTAGCTGAGTAAGTAGCTGAGTAAGTAGCTGAGTTGGTAGCTGAGTAAGTAGCTGAGTAAGTAGCTGAGTTGGTAGCTGAGTAGGTAGCCGAGTAGGTAAGTAGGTAGGTAAGTAGGAATTTTTGACCGGAAGTCGGATTGAAATTTGGTTTGCAGATTCAGATTCCTGAGAAAATTCTACCCTTAATTCATAACTCATAAGTTAAATTATGAGAACTTTTTATTTTGACCTACTTTACGGACACCATATCTCAAAAGTGGGTCAAAATACTTTCTGACGGCAAAAGGCTCTCACTATTAGCACACTCTTTGCTACCAGTATACAAAATTTAGAAGCAAATCCTAAAAGTGTAGTGCCAGAATCGCAAAAATAAGGAAATACTATGAATTTGACAGATTTTGACCTAGGCATTTTGGTGTCCAAATATTGAAACTAGGTAGCTTTTGAGGTCCCCTTCTTTTATAGGAATTCATTATCTTAAGCTGTACTCAATCTATATCTCGTATTTTACACTTCAAAAAAAATCTTTTTTCCTTGACTTTCTATCAGGATACCATCAGATCGATTTTCCGAAATTTCAAAACGCCATAACTTCTGAATGGGAAGTCGGATCGAAATTTTATTTAAAGATTCGGATTCCTGACAAAATTCTACCCCTAATTCATAACTCATACGATAAATTTGGCGAATTTTTATTTTGACCTACTTTTCGGACACGCCATAACTTTGGAACCGGAAGTCGGATCGAAATTTGGTTTGCAGATTCGGATTCCTGAGAAAATTCTACTCTTAATGCATAACTCATATGTTAAATTTGGAGAATTTTTTATTTTGACCTACTTTTCGGACACCATATCTCAAAAGTGGGTCAAAATACACTCTGACGGCAAAAGGCTAACACTATAAGCACACTCTTTGCTACCTGTATACAAAATTTTGAAGCAAATCCTAAAAGTGTAGTGCCAGAATCGCAAAAATAAGGAAAAACTATGAATTTGTCCTAGATTTTGACCTAGGCATTTTGGTGTCCAAATATTGAAACTAAGTAGCTCTTGAGGTCCCCTTCTTTTATAGGAATTTATTATCTTAAGCTGTACTCAATCTATATCTCGTATTTTACACTTCAAAAAAATCTTTTTTCCTTGACTTTCTATCAGGATAACACCAGATCGATTTTTCTCGAAATTTCAAAACGCCATAACTTTCAAACGGGAAGTCGGATTTAAATTTGATTTGAAGATTCGGATTCCTGACAAAATTCTACCCCTAATTCATAACTCATACGTTAAATTTGGCGAATTTTTATTTTGACCTACTTTTTGGACACGCCACAACTTCGGAACCGGAAGTCGGATCGAAATTTGGTTTGCAGATTCGGATTTCTGAGAAAATTCTACTCTTAATTCATAACTCAAACATTAAATTTGGAGAAATTTTTATTTTGACCTACTTTTCGGACACCATATCTCAAAAGTGGGTCAAAATACTTTCTGACGGCAAAAGGCTAACGCTATTAGCACACTCTTGGCTACATGTATACACAATTTCGAAGAATATAATTAAAGTGTAGTGTCAGAATTGAAAAAATAAGGAAAACCTATGAATTTGACCTAGATTTTGACCTAGGCATTTTGGTGTCCAAATTTTGAAGCTAGATGGCTTTTGAGGTCCCCTTCTTTTAATGGCTTTGATAATGTGAAGCTGAACTCAGTCTATATTCCGTATTTTTCACTTCAAAAAAATCTTTTTTCCCATTGACTTAACATGGGCACCAAATTTAGCGATTTTTGAGTTTTCAAAACGCCATAACTTCCGAATCGGAAGTCGGATCGAAATTTGGTTTGCAGATTCAGATTCCTGAGAAAATTCTACACTTATTTCATAGCTCATATAATAAATTTGGTTAACTTTTTAGTTTGACCTACTTTCCGGACGCCATATCTCAAAATTGGTAAGAGTAATCAAAAAACAGATGGCACACTCTCGATTTGTTTTTCTCTAAGCTACACAATGAGATGTACATCCAGGTGTTTCGATAAATAATGAAGAAGATAATTGACAGAATGTTAAAAATGTAAGATTTGACCTAGTTCTTAACCTTTGACCTAGATAAAAAGTTGACCTAATTTCCCAGAAACTAGGTCGATGGGCAATGTTAGCCATGTAAGTAGGTTAAAGTAAACTCTTCTAGTTGCTGAGAAAACGTGTACGGAAAGAAAGAAAGAATAACTAGACATGTAAATTGAACAAGTTCAATTTAAGACTCCAGATTGATTTACTTGAGTAAAGAGCTGAGTAAGTAACTGAGTAGGAAGCTGAGTACGTAGATGATTAAGTAATTGAGTAAGTAACTGAGTAGGTAGCTGAGTAAGCAGCTGAGTAGGTAGCTGAGTAAGTAGCTGAGTAGGTAGCCAAGTAGCTGAGAAGTAGGTAGCTAAGTAGGTAGCCAAGTAGGTATGTAGGTAGGTAGGTAAGTAGGAATTTTTGACCGGAAGTCGGATAGAAATTTGGTTTGCAGATTCGGATTCCTGGGAAAATTTTACCTTTAATTCATAACTCATAAGGGATATTTTGAGAATTTTTTATTTTGACCTATTTTTACGGACACCATATCTCAAAAGTGGGTCAAAATACTTTGTGACGGCAAAAGGCTAACACTATAAGCACACTCTTTGCTACCTGTATACAAAATTTCGAAGTAAATCATTAAAGTGTAATGTCAGAATCGCAAAAATAAGGAAAAACTATGAATTTGACCTAGATTTTGACCTAGGCATTTTGGTGTCCAAATTTTAAAGCTAGATCGGCTTCGGGGTCCCCTTCTTTCATAGGCTTTCAGAATGTTAAGCTGTATTCAGTCTATATCTTGTATTTTACACTTCAAAAAAATCTTTTTTCTCATTGACATAACATGGGGCACCAAATTTAGCGATTTTCGAGCCATTACTTTGGAACCGATAGTCGGATTGAAATTTGGTTTGCAGATTCGGATTCCTGAGAAAATTCTAGCCCTTATTCATAACTCATACGTTAAATTTGGCGAATTTTTATTTTGACCTACTTTTCGGACACGCCATAACTTTAGAATCGGAAGTCGGATCGAAATTTGGTTTGCAGATTCGGATTCCTGAGAAAATTCCACTCTTAATTCATAACTCATATGTTAAATTTGGAGAACTTTTTATTTTGACCTACTTTTCGGACACCATATCTCAAAAGTGGGTCAAAATACTCTCTGACGGCAAAAGGCTTACACTATTAGCACACTCTTTGCTACCTGTATATAAAATTTTGAAGAAAATTATTAAAGTGTAGTGTCAGAATCATAAAAATAAGGAAAAACTATGAATTTGACCTAGATTTTGACCTAGGCATTTTTGTGTCCAAATTTTGAAGCTATGTAGCTTTTGAGGTCCCCTTCTTTTACAAAAGTTCATTATGTTGAGCTGTACCCAGTCTATATCTTGTACTTTACACTTCGAAAAAGTCGTTTTTCCCATTGACTTAACATGGGGCACCAAATTTAGCGATTTTTGAGATTTCAAAACGCCATAACATCCGAACCGGCAGTCGGATCGAAATTTGATTTGCAGATTCAGATTCCTCAGAAAATTCTACCCTTAATTCATAGCTCATACGTTAAATTTGGAGAACTTTTTATTTTGACCTACTTTTCGGACACCATATCTCAAAAGTGGGTCAAAATACTTTCTGACGGCAAAAGGCTAACACTATTAGCACACTCTTTGCTACCTGTATACAAAATTTTGAAGTAAATTATTAAAGTGTAGTGTCAGAATCGTTAAAATAAGGAAAAACTATGAATTTGACCTAGATTTTGACCTAGGCATTTTGGTGTCCAAATTTTGAAGCTATGTAGCTTTTGAGGTTCCCTTCTTTTGTAAGCATTCATTATATTAAGCTGTACTCAGTCTATATCTTGTATTTTACACTTCGAAAAAGTCTTTTTTCCCATTGACTTAACATAGGCACCAAATTTAGCGATTTTTGAGCTTTCAAAACGCCATAACTTCCGAACCGAAAGTCGGATCGGAATTTGGTTTGCAGATTCGGATTCCTGAGAAAATTCTACTCTTAATTCATAACTCATACGTTAAATTTGGAGAACTTTTTATTTTGACCTACTTTTCGGACACCATATCTCAAAAGTGGGTCAAAATACTTTCTGACGGCAAATGGCTAACACTATTAGCACACTCTTTGCTATCTGTATACAAAATTTTGAAGCAAATTATTAAAGTGTAGTGTCAGAATCGTAAAAATAAGGAAAACTATAAATTTGACCTAGATTTTGACCTTTGACCTAGATAAAAATTTTACCTAATTTCCCAGAAACTAGATCTCATCTCCTTACTGACCCTGTAAGTAGATTTGAGTAAAGTCTTCTAGTTGCTGAGAAAACTGGTTCGGAAAGAATAATAATAACTAGATTTGTGAAATTGAACAAGTTCAATTTAAGACTCCAGATTTATTTGACCTACATAGATCAGTAAAGAGCTGAGTAAGTAACTGAGTACTTAGCTGAGTAAGTACCTTAGTAGTAGTTGAGTAAGTAGCTGAGTAAGTAACTGAGTAAAAAGCTGAGTAGGTAGCTGAGTAAGTAGCTGAGTAAGTACCTGAGTTAGTAGCTGAGTAAGTTGCTAAGTAATAACTAATTAAGTAATTGAGTAAGTAGTCAAATAAGTAGCTATGTAGGTAGAGAGGTAAAGTAGGGTATGCAGGAATTTTTGAAAGTATATTTGATCAATCTGCATCGTGAATACTGGCAAGTGCGAATTTCAAACTTCAAAATGGCGTAGAATCTAAACCGGGGGTCGGATTGCAATTTTAATTTCAGATCCGGATTCCTGAGGAAATTCTACCCCTAATTCATAACTCATACTTTAAAAATTGGAGATTTTTTTATTTTGACCTACATTTCGGACACCATATCTCAAAAGTGGGTCAAAAAACTTATTGACGGCAAAATGTTACATTATAAGCACACTCTTTGCTACGAGGTTACAAAATTTTGGAGAATATCATTGAAGTGTAGTGTCAGAATCGCAAAATAAAAAAAAACTATGAATTTGACCTAGATTTTGAACTAGGTATTTTGGTGTCCAAACTTTGAAGGAAAGTAGCTTTTGAGGTCCCCTTCTTCTATGGGCTTTCATTATGTTTAGCTGTACTCATTCTTTATCTCGTATTTTTACACTTCAAAAAATTATTCGGTCCCATTGATTTAACATGGGGCACCAAATTTAGCGATTTTTGAGATCTCAAAACGTCATAACTTCAGAACAAGTAGTCGGATCGAAATTTGGTTTGCAGATCTAGATTTGTGAGAAAAGTCTACCCTTAATTAATAACTCATACGTTAAATTTGGAAAACTTTTTACTTTGGCCTACTTTTTGGACACCATATCTCAAAAGTGGGTCAAAATACTTTCGGACGGCAAAACGCTAACAATATTATCATACTCTTTGCTACCTGTATACAAAATTTTAAAGCAAATCATTTAAATATAGTGTCAGAATCGCAAAAATAAGGGAAAACTATAAATTTGACCTAGATTTTGACCTAGGCATTTTGGTGTCCAGATTTTGGAGCTAAGTAGCCTTCGAGGTCCCCTTCTTTAATAGGCTTTCATTATATTAAGCTGTACTCAGTCTATATCTTGTATTTTACACTTCAAAAAAATCTTTTTTCCCATTGCCATAACATGGGGCACCAAATTTAGCGATTTTTGAGCTATCAAAACGACATAAATTCCAAACCAAAAGTCGGATTGAAATTTGGTTTGCAGATTTGGATTCCTGAGAAAATTCTACCCTTAATTCATAACTCATACGTTAAATTTGGAGAACTTTTAAGTTTGACCTACTTTTCGGACACCATATCTCAAAAGTGGGTCAAAATACTTTCTGACGGCAAAAGGCTAACACTATTAGCACACTATTGGCTACATGTCTACAAATTTTCGAAGAATATAATTAATCTGTAGTGTCAGAATCGCAAAAATAAGGAAAAACTATGAATTTGACCTAGATTTTGACCTAGGCATTTTGGTGTCCAAATTTTTATGAAAAGAAGGTCTTGTGGTCCCTTTCTTTTATGGGCTTCCATTATGTTTAGCTGTGCTTAGTCTATATCTCGTATTTTACACTTCAAAAAAATATTTTTTCCCATTGAATTAACATGGGGCACCAAATTTAGCGATTTTTGAATTTTCAAAACGCCATAACTTCTGAACCGGAAGTCAGATCGAAATTTGGTTTTCAGATTCGGAATCCTGAGAGAATTTCCTATAAGACTGATATCCTGGACATTGGATTCGTTGAAAATTTTTTTGGACCTCGTTTTCGGACACTGATATCTCGAAATCGGTTTGAGATACCAAAAAACTAAATCGACCCTAGGTTTTCTACTTTTTTATGAGGAACACAATGAAAAAAACCAGGATCAAAAATATTGAAGGACGACCGAGATAATGGGAAAAAGTGACAAAGTACTGGATTTGACCTAGTTCTTGACCTTTGACCTAGATAAAAATTTGACCTAATTTCCCATCATCCCAGATACATTCCCTAGTTAATCATGTAAGCAGCTTAAAGTAAGCTCTTCTAGTTGGTGAGAAATCTGGGAAGGAGGAAGATTCTGAAAGAATAATAATAAAGAAAACTGGCAAAAGCAATAGACTCCAGATTTTCATCTGGAGTCTAATAATAATAATAAAGAAAACTGACGAAAGCAATAGACTCCAGATTTTCATCTGGAGTCTAATAATAATAATAATAATAATAATAATAATCACGGTATATATCCAGGCCCCGCATGATACTCATAAAAAAGTAAGTTAAGTTCGAAAAATCCTTTGCTCATATTAAAGATGTTCTAAAGCAAATATGTTGCAAAGATATCAACAAAATTATCCCCCTATTTGTGGTCTAAACATATTTAAGATAAACTACAGGCCCGTAAGACACTTTTCTCCAATCGGGTGCGATTTTTAATAAAGAGAAAATAAAATTGTCATTTTTCCGCGTAAATCAAATCGCGTAAGTCAGGGGGGGGTCAGTTACTCTTTATATTAACGCCACTCAGCCTATTTTGTAGTATTTTATTGTTTTCATATTGTTTTTAGACTAAATATTGTATGAGCAATTAGGAGAAACATTGGAATAGGGAGGGTGTGCTAGAAGGCAATAGAATCAATTAAAAGAAATTCAGATTTTTAATAATTTTCTTTTTAGAGGAGCGAGTGGGCAGCACAGGAAAATTTTACTAATCCAATGCTGTCTGGTTAATTCTGAGCACTTTTAATGTGTTTGAGTAAATTAATGCTTTAGTTTTTGGGATGCGGTGTCAGAATTATTTATGATTTCATTATGTCACTTGGTGATTTCTGAGCACTTTTAAAGTGTTTAACATTAACAAATGCAACTTCAAAACATTCCCAATTGTTTTGTGGGGGGGGGGGTGTGAGTGTGCACTTTCAAAGTGTATTAATCAAAGGGGTGTCAAAGAGGATAAAAGGGTGAGGGTGATGGGTGCCCAACTCTCCTACAATTTTAAGATGATATTTGGTGCTTTCTGGGCACTTTTAAAGTGTATGAGTCAATAAAAAAATGAACAACAATCATAATTTTTTCAAATCTTGGGGATGTCAAAGGGGGGCTGGGGTGCCAAAGCGGGAGGTAGGGTTTGGCTGCCAGAGGGGGAGCAAGTGTTTGTCCCCCATATCTGTCCCCAGAAACATTGACCATATAAAGGTGCTATCTGATGAAGTCTGGGCAACTAAGATGTGTCTTGAGACAATACATGAAATAAATTCAAAATTTTTGTCAATTGTTTTGTGGGGGATGTGAGGGGTGGCCTCCTTCCTTAGAAAATTCAACAATTTTAAGATGCTATTTGGTGCTTTCTGGGGGGGGGGGTGTCCAGGGGGGTGTCCAAGGGGGGGGCGAGGGGGAGGTGGGATGAGAATGACAGAAGGGGAGCAAGTGTTAGTTCCCCAGAAACATTGACTATATCAAGGAGCTATTTGATGATGTCTGGGCACTTAAAAAGTGTCTGAGACAATACATAAAATAAATTCAGAACTTTTCATTTGTTTTGTGGGGGTGTGATGGGTGTCCCACTCCCCCTAGAAAATTATACAATTTTAAGATGCTATTTGGTGCTTTCTGGACACTTTCAAAGTGTATGAGTCAATAAAAAAGTTGAAAATTTTTTTTTAGGGGGGGGGGGGGGGTGTCCGAGGGGGAGGTGGGGTGAGGATGACAGAGGGGGAGCAAGTATTAGTCCCCCAGAAACATTGACTATATCAAGGAGCTATTTGATGATGTCTGGGCACTTTGAAAGTGTCTGAGACAATACATAAAATAAATTCAGAACTTTTCAATTGTTTTGTGGGGGTGTGAGGGATGGCCTACTTCCCTAAATAGTGGATTATATAAAAATGGACTGTATAACAAATACCCGGATTTGTTGGTATTTAAAAAGAGTAATCTGCTGGTATTATTTAGGAAGTGATGTTTAAAGGTAGTTCAAGATTTAAGACCCATCATTCTGACATAGATTGCTGAACTAAAGTTAGTTAAAAATTCCTAATAGAATTAAGAATTAATAGCTGAAACTGTTGTGTTGGCCCTAGCAAACAATATCCCAATACGCATTTGAAATTCATTTCTGTCTATATGTGTTTACAGTCTGTGATGTCATCATCAATCTTCATCAATCTTCACAATGGAAATCAGTTGAATTCTATCTGTGACAGTGAGATTATCTATGTCACATAGTAGTTTGATTTCTAAGAAATGTGGCAGAGTTCTATCTATGACAGAGATGCTTTGTGATGTCATCATGAATTATCTTGTTTCCATTGTGATGATTGTTGATGACATCACAGACTGTCTACAAATAGACAGAAATGAAGTTGAAACACAAGTTGGAAAATTGTTTACCAGGGCAAAACAACTGTTTCAGCTAATAATTCTTAATTCTAGCCTATTAGGAATTCTTAACTAACATTAGTTCAGCAATCTGTGCCAGAATGATGGGTCTTAAATCTTGAACTACCATTAAACATCACTTCCTAAATAATACCAGCAGAGAAATGGGGTATCTCTTTTATGCTCAGCTTAAAATGGGACATCACTTTTTATGCAAGCATAAAATGGGATATCACTTTTTATGCCAGCATAAAATGGGACATCACTTTTTATGCTGGGCATAAAAAGTGATATCAAAAAATTATTTCTTTTAGAAAGCAATAAATCTGGGTATTTGTTACAGTCCATTTTTACAATTTTAAGATCATTTGGTGCTTTCTTTTTTTCCAAAATTTTTTTGGGGGGTGTCAGAGGGGGTGCGGTCGCATCCGTCGCACCTCCCCCCCCCCCCATCTGACGGCCATGAAATAACATGACTACAGGGGGAAAAATGACTTTCCTTGGAATATTTGACAAAACGGTTGTAGTGTCTAACATCACTTCTAATGAAGCATTACAATTATCCATTATGAGATCACACAATTCACATGACCATTATATTATAATTGTTCAAAACAGTCAAGAATAATTTCAGTATTAGAATAGTTTCATAGTTTATTTGATAACTTATGCTAGTTAGGGCATGGGCTTTCAACTAGAATTGCAGGATTTTTTATTTGCCCCGGGTGCCTAGATTTCTGGTTACTATGGCAACAATTTCTTAAATAATATACCAAATATTTTTTGATACATAAATACACCATTCTATACTACACATTCTGTGAAAAATTCATTAGAATAATTGAAAAATAAAAAATTAAGAGAGATATTATGAGAACTTTATGATATACCCTCGTATAGACTATACTGAACCATTATTTATTATGAGATATTATATTGTACTTCTTATTTGTATTTAAACAATAAAAGTAATACTGTAGATTCAGTATAATTATCCCACTGAACGAAGTTCGAGGGGGATATAGAAAAGCCGTCCATTCGTCCGTCCGTATGTGTGTCCGGGCAATAACTCAAATACCGGTTCAATGGATTTCATTCAAATTTTATGGCCGCTTAATTCAAAATGGCAGCCATTTTTCGAAGAAAAAAAAATCTTTGATAATTCAAATACTAGTGGATGGATTTGGTTCAAATTTAATATGCTGTTGCCTCTATCATGTGTGCGAAATTGGAGAAAATCCACTGAGTGGTTTTCCTGAAATGGCGATGAAAAGATTTTCCGAAAAACCTTCAAAATGGCCGCCAGAAAACAAGATGGCCTCCCAAACGTTATTCAGCTCTAGAACTTGATATCCTCTATCATGTGTGCGAATTTAGAGGAAATCTGATGAGCAATTTTCCGAGACTGAACATTCCCGGAAAATCCCTATGGCATTGTAACATGGGATTTTATCGTTTTTCGCAATATGACAGATACAAGTACCTATAAATTTGCAGGGCATTGTCAGATTAAAACAACCTTTTGATGTTACTACTGGTCCATACTTTTAGAAAATGCATTATTCTTGCAGTTTTATCAAAATGGGACCCCTGGAGACCCCTTAGAAAAACAATAAAGCAAAATTTCACAGGAGTGACGATTTTTTTTATTAAGGGTCTCTAAGGGACCCCTGATAAAAATACATGATTTATCAATTTCTGTAATCTTGAAGCCTGTACAAACATTTTAAAAAAAGTTCATGACTTTTCGTTAAGTACTGAAGTATTTACAAAGTTACAGCAGTCCCAAGCTGGAGAGGCCACGAAAAATTGGTATCGATGATCTAAAAAATTATTTGTAGGAGTTATGCCATATGGTGCACATACCTCTGAAATCAGCATATAAAAAAGACCTATAATTCTGTCAATACAGATTTTTAAATGGAAGTCTCAATAAAAAATTACACTTTGTAAAAAATTCAAATGTGCCATCTTGAATTATGACGTCACAATGACACATCTCATTTGCATATTCACATTTTTTACAAAAAACATAAAGTATGGGTGTAGCCCTTCAAAATGATATATATTTAACTTATTGTGTCTTACTTCATTTTCTCATAGGTTTACAACTTTACATGTTAAACCCAATGTATCTTAAAACTCAATTTTCTAAGCTGGAAATGAAAGAAAAACTGATATTGTAAATGGATATGTACCTCGACTCTATTTTCTATACTGTATTTCAGGAAATTTCAATTTAATCTCTCAATTACAATATGTCAAAAATTGATGTCAAAGTTGAAGAATTTTCAAAAATGGAAGAACCCACAGTGGCGTAGCGTGGGTATTTTATGAGTGTACGCCGTGAGCGAAGCGAACGAGCTTTGAGGGGGGGGGGGGTTTCCCCCAAGAAAATTTGAAAAAATTGGATTGCATTTGAAGCATTCTGGGGCGTTTTAAAATACGAAATTCCGACTACGAAAAACTAATATGAATATTAAACGTGGGTCATTTCAATATCAAAAATGCACTTTTCTCTAAACTTTGAGAGTACGCTATGGCGTTTTATGCGTATATGACGCTACGCCATTGACCCATGTTAACTATAGAGAAATGGTGGGTTAACTGCCCTGTCAACCTTCACGCATTAGGCGTGATTGTCATGCATTTGCTGGGAAAATAGAAATCACGTTACCGTATCAATTTAGCGTGTGTGATCAAATATCAAGCATATCAGTTATCACGCATTTTGTTGATATTTTTAAAAATCGTTTTTTGTGAAATTCTGAAACGGTAAAATACGGAACGGCGAAAAAAAGCGAACGCATTCCGTTCGGTCTTTGCACGCGATTGCATGTTTATGTCACGCATTTTGTACAAAATATGTGTATATATCACGCATTTGTTTAGAAAAAATTTACACCTACCCCATTGTTAGCGATTGTTAGCGATCGCTATAGTTTCGCTAAAAATTCAATTCGCTAAAATAAACCGGGGTTAAAATAAACAGGGGTTAAAATAAACCGGGCGCTAAAATTGCAAATTCCCAGAAAACTACATGAATACTAGTATTTAAGGAGCTTTTCGTTCAGTGCTCGACTTCCGGTTTGTAGTTTGAAAAAGGTAAATATTTTTAAATCGTATGTTTCTTTCAATATCTGAAGGATAAATAGCCATCCAATCAACGATTTTAAATGCTACCGTTATTTTGTGATTAGTCAGATGAGATTACAGTAGTTTGGACCAATACCATGTGCGTTAGAAGTGACAGTCTTACATTTTGATAATTCCTCTGTCATGTCTGTTATTCATTCTTCTGCCATAAATGATAAAACTTCTAATGCATTTCGCTAATTTGATTTTTTTTAAGATTAATCTTCATTTCGCTAAAATTTCCCGCGCTTAAACCCCCTAAAATTGAAAAATCGCTAAAATTTCCCGGTGTCAAAATTACCCGTTTTACAGTATATATTCTGTAAAACATTTATTAAGGCGGGCTGGAAAGTAACATTTTGGTAAAAAACTGATATACCTGCACATGTTATTTTCTGGTACAAAATTAAGTATGAAGGCATGTGTGTATTTCCTTGCTTTTTTCAGGAAAGTTTCATTACACTGTCTACTTTTAGTAAACCTGGGAACAGGTCAATGGTAGCTCCTGTGTTGTCAGAAAACTTTAAAAGAAAATTTGGAAAAATAGAAAGTGTGAAATATCAGAATTTCCTGGAGTTCCCATTGAACTCCTACCATGCAGACACTTTAAAAGAAGACAATGTAATGATACTTTCCTGAAAAAAGCAAGGAAATTGACACATGCCTTCATACTTTATTTTGTACCAGAAAATAATATGTGCAGGTATCAGGGTATAGCAATTTTTTACCAAAATAAGATAATTTCTGAGTAGACAATTGCAAATTGTTTTACTTTCTGCATGTTTGGTGTTAAGGTTACTTTGTGAGAATTACAGAATTACAGAATTACAGATATAGAGCATCAACATATTTTTGACAACTCATTTTTGACCCCTGTGTTATTTCAGTGGGAGGTTTATATTTAGAAATGATTTTGACTTTTGAGATTCATAACTTTGTAAAACCTGGAGAAACAAATCAATTTTTTGTTGTGGCCAAGTTAGCAAATTCAATTGTCTATTTAAATTTTATTTTTGAGAGCAATTATATGGATGGATATTTTCTCATATGACTTTTGGCTTGGCAACCCAACCCCTTCCAATTGGTTTACATTGGTCCTGCCATTTTTATTAAATTCCTCAAATTTGACATCAATTTTTGACTTATTGAAACGGAGATTGAATTGAAAATTTTCTGAAATATAGAGAATAGAGTCAAGGTACATTTCCATTTACATTATCAGTTTTTCTTTCGTTTCAGGCTTTGAAAATAAGAGTACAAACAGACATGGGGTTTAACATGTAAACCTATGAGGAAAAAGACCAGTCCTTAACTTTTTTTTGATTTGATCGCTAATTTGTCTATCAATTTAGTTGCGTTTACATTGTCTCCAAAGGTTACATGCAGATAGATACACATTGACGCAGGAAAACTTTACAATGTGCGTCATGGCATTTGGTTATAACACCTTTAAATTGAATAAATCATGAAGATTGGGAGTAATGGTGTTAGAACTGTTTTCGTAACACTGGTTTAAAATATGGTGGGTGCATATTTTAGCTATTTAGGACAATTGTGCGATAATTAGGACCATTTCCCCTACCCATGCGGTGATAGGACCATTTCTCTTAATGTAGACTCATAACATACACTTTCAAATTTAGAGGAAAAAGTATTTACATAAGAAAAAATTAAATATGACCAATTATTAACTCTTGCTTTACCACCTACTCCCCCCTAGAAATAAACCCACATTTGTATTGAACTCAATAAACTAATGAATATCATCTCTAATTCAGAAATAACTCAAATGACAAATCAAAGCCAAATCTGAAATCATCAGTCAAGTCACTTGTTCCATTTGAGGAAAAATGGTGAAACATTCACATTTCATCTCTCTGTTTTCTCTGAATTTCATTTAAAATTATTTGAGCATTTATAAAATATGAACATTATTTCAATAATATACATGTACTTACATATCAATCTGCCAAAAGAAAGATCTACAAGTATTCAAATCAATTGCCTAGGACACTTTTCCAACAAAGATTTTCTGTCAAGGCTGTGTGTCAGTCTGTCAGTGTGTGAGCCTAGATGTCTTCTGATGAATTATGAATTATGACTCATCAAACAAACAGGGTCAAAGCCAGGTCAATGTAAACAAATCTTCTTGTGTCATGGCAACCAACCATATGACAAGCAGAGAAAGTTCAAGATAGAGAATTCTTAGAATCTGATGTCATCAAACAAACATATAAACAAACATGTGTCATGGCAACCAAGGTCAAAATATTTAGCAGACAGCACATAAAAATGGAAGAAGCAAAAGATCAACTGGCTGATGTAATTTGGAACAAATTTGTTGCAGAATTCTGGGTATGTTTTCATGATTGTTTTTGATTTCAAACAAGTAATAAGCCTGTGTAGAAGTAGAAAATATTTAAAATAATGTAATTTGTAAATCAATCCTCAATCATGCCAATTTAATATCAAAGCTGAAAATAAATTCATGACTGTCTTTGGAGCACAAAATTACAAAATTAAGTCTCCGTCTCTCAGTAATACAGTATGAAGATTAGGATAGCCTAACACAAATTTCATTTTGAATTCATATGACAAGGATAGGAACAGACATTTTGTGACTAGATCTAAGTTATAGGCCTACATTGTACATATTGCTGAAAATTAGTTTGTCATTTTCAGAATGTTGGAAAAGCAGAAAGGTGCCAACACTACAGACACAACAGATGTATTGCAATTTAGGCAGTTGCTGAAAATGTACTTACCCCTTGGCTCCCTACACCATATGACTCTGCAGATCTGGGCCTAAACTGTTCCGTTCCATCATCATGTTGTTCTTTGTGACTGTAGCGACTATAGGCAATAGGCTAGTACACCCTCTTCACATGGATGGACCGATATTGGTGTTTACATTCTGAGGACCATGGTAAATGGTAATACCAACATAAACAAAGGAAACTTTTGCTGTGCTGCACACTGGCTACACAGTGCATGTATATGTACAATGTGCATACCAATTATTGTACTATGTACAGTCAATTACATTGATTACATCTACCATTTGATGTCCTGACTCCACAGCATCTAATTCAATCAATTTGGAAATCACTTGGAAAGGGACTTTATATGAATAAGCCTAAAATTCCTCCTGTGACTATGAGCTAAGGATGGCTACTACATGATATGGATGGTTACATCTGGATTACAACTTCAAGTAAAATGTTGTCGTAAAGGCTCTGCAAATCTACAGATCTATGGATCCTTCAAGTCAACAGAGAATTGAAATTACATTTGAAGCTCCATAACACAGTGCTACTGACAATACATTAAAGTCAAAACCAACTTTAGCAAAATAAATTAATTGACGAAAAATTTAAACACCATTATAATTTTCTATACTAACTTCAAAAGAATACATATACAGTGATATATTGATTAAATCAAATGAATATAAAGTGAACTGTTATAAATAAATACAAAATTTCTTTGTTATTTACTGCTGTACTGGTGTACAAAATCTATCAGAGCATTGAAATAATGACCAATACTGGTAAAAATATATAACAAATTTGTGAGCGTGTAAACTTGAAGTGAACAAATTTACTCTTTATCTTTTGCAAAGCATAAGGACAGATCTTCTATATATGCCGACTAAAGAACAGATCTACTCCTATGCCGGGCATAAGAACAGATCTACTCTTATGCCGGGCATAAGACCAGATCTAATCTTATGCCGGGCATAAGAACAGATCTTCTCTTATGCCCGGCATAAGAACAGATCTTCTCTTATGCCGGGCATAAGAACAGATCTTCTCTTATGCCGGGCATAAGAACAGATCTTCTCTTATGCCCGGCATAAGAACAGATCTACTCTTATGCCCGGCATAAGAATTGAACCTAATTTGCCCAAACCTCATGTTTGCTGAAGTCCGAGTATTTGTAGGATTCCGAGTTCAAATGTCGGGGTGTTAATGATTCTGAAAGAATTTTTGGCCAGGCCAAACATCGAATTAGAACAACACCAATCTATTTGCAGAAAACTTTCTTAAAGGGATGAGAAGTCTGACTTGTTTATCTCAGATGGTTATCAGTTATGTTAAGAGCAATGGTCAATGAACAGTTACCATGTTTACACTCCTGAAAAGGGTACTGAGGAGACTGGGGGCGTAAAAAGGCTACAGACCTATCGGTGAAACAATTAAACGACAATAACATTCTAAACCAAACAAATAGTAATGATATAATAAATAGAGGCATGCAGCGATCTCGTTCAGGAAACATTCCAGTTCTATAAAGAGAGAATGCAACCAGGCACTGTTTTATAATGCAAAAAGCCTATTAGAATGTCTGGGAGGAATAGATCAAAAGTACAGTTAGCTAATGAATGCAAATCAGATTGTTTTCCCAAGCATTGAACGTGATCAGTAAACAATTTTCTGACAATAGTATAATAGTTACGCCCGAGTCACATTTGCTCCGATTCATCAATATACAATAATCCTTGACTGTTTTACTTCACAACCATTTCTGGGAACACTGATAATGCATGTTTGTTAAAATATTATGCCCCAAATCTATAAAAAATGTCTTTGGTTAGTTAGATGAGGGGAGGCCATGTAATGCAACAGTAAAGAAGCTAACTATATCCCATTGTCTCCTGAAGGAGTAGTCTCTATCTCCTTACCTAGATAAGGCTCTCCCTTCCACCTTAATGACATCCCCTGTGTATATCTCATGTACATTGTAAACACATGTACATACATGTGAGCTTGCATTCCCAAAATGTATACAATACATAATACCATACTGAACCCTGCCTTTCTTTCACAAAGACACTGTCAAAATAAATAAATAAAAAATATCCAAGGCCTACCTCTCTTCCTATTACCATGATGCTGTTTTATCTAATGTAATAGTAGTTCATCAACTCACTCTTTTATTTAAAATGTGATCAAACGTTCAACATCTCAAATCGAACATCATTGGCTTCTGTTATGTGATGATCAAAGTTAATAATGTCTGGCTTATTTTAATAAAATAGTATCGAAGCCAAATATATGTAACAGCAAAATGATGCATGCAGGGTGTAGGGGCAACCTTGAAAGATTTCTTGATCTTTGAATTAATTTTATTTTTAATTTTGGATTAAAAAGACATCAATTCTGTTAATTTGAATCAGGGATAATTAGTCCTTTTCAATGTGTGATACTTTAGATTAGCTGATTTTTAGACTATACATTGAAAAACATTGAAAAAGTCAAAATGATATCAACTTCAGCTGACTTAATCTTTCCAAAATGAAGTGGGTGAGGTTTGTTTCTCTACAGAGTTTGTTTAATACAATTTTAATTTTTTGTTGACTCCATGCATACCCAGATCCTTAGACAAACGAAAACATTTCTAATTTGAATTAATTGCAGGACTGGATATTATTTGTGAAATGCCAAGTGTGAGACTTCTATTAACTTCGCAACAGTTTGGCTGGTTTGGCAGGTAATTTAAAGCCTTGCTGGAGGTGACATTGGTTCCTGACTGATACTTGGGGAGATGTTTATGTTATGCTCCCAAGAGCATATTTTACTTGATTGTGTGGTTTGTATGCAGTACATGTTACCTTATGTTATTCAGCTGGAAATTAATAAGTCTCATTGGCCAAGTGTGAAAAAACAAGCATTAAGTTAATTTACTTATTTCATTAAAGATATCGAGATTTCAAGAGATAATTGGTAAATGTGGCATATACAATAACAAGGCAATAACATGCAAAATGCCACAACCTGCCATTTGTTACAAATGCAGAACACCAAACTCCAAAATCTAACTGCTGCCACAAAAAGTGGGAGACAATAACAACTTGTGGTTTTGACATAAAAACCATACTCAAGGATATCATAGCATAATCAAATCACATCCTCAATAGAAAGTCGTTAAAGCCAAAAAGCCCATCAACCTAGGAAGTACTGGTCAAACGAGCAAAGTTCAAAAAGTTCCAGAATCAATTATCAAAGAACATGAATATCATCAAGTACTTTGATTAATCAAGAATAGATTGATTTCCATATTCAGACATTGTTTAGTTAAACTGAGAGTATCAAACAAGAGGATTGTGGATCAACTCTACCGTATGCACAATCAGGAAAATTGGAAATCAGATACTTTAATTCCTACTTCTTGATCCCCTGTTATAAAAGTTATTAATTTTGGAGACGTCAGCATGAATTATGGACATATTTCAAACTACTGTAATGCTTTAGATCTTGAATCCAGCAATAGTTATCCAACAAATATATCATTTGAAATTCCAAGTCTGTGTGATTGTCATTTCATAACAAAATTGCTCGATAAAATTCCGATAGATCCTTGCCAAATAAATCATGATGTCTATATGGAATCTTTGAAGCAATCTAAATCTTTATTCATTGTGCTTTATACCTCCTCGCTTGAAGTTGGAAAAATAACATTTATCTCATCTGAATGGGTTTATTAAGGATCTGAGATTGGGTAATTTGAGCCCATTACTCTAAGGAAGGATAAATATCATTCGTGGGTCAGTTTCTAACTTAATTCGCTCCAGATTAATATGATTTTATATACACATATTGTTTGACACTGTCCAGTGTTTGAACGCAAATGTTTCTGAAGTAAAGAAGTAACATATGGGCAAAATCTGGTGATATTCTATTTAAATTCTGGTAAAGTTTTTTAATATAAGGTGAAAAACAAAATCAAACAAAATATCATTTTATGACATTATCATTAATGCATAATTATCAAAAAATGCATTCAAAGCTATATTTTCAATACATAATTCTCTGAATAGGAAATACAGTCTAAAATGAAAAAAATACATCAATTAATAAAATCTGAGGAAAACATAAAAAGTTTGCAATTTCCTTTTAGACAGGAGACAATTCCGACAGAAATGAGTCATGGGTTATTCCAATGTTTTCACCCTCTACTTGAAGTTGTTAGCAGCCTGGCAAGTGTTGGCGAAGCATGAATGAATGCAATCCATGTGGAAAATACAAGGGCATTCCATATTCAAGAACCCTAGAGATAATGGAATCTAAAGCCACTGGAGCTAAAGTGATATTCTCTGTGTCCTCAATAAAAGACTTTTACCCTATGGTCATCATGTAATTCACTAACCCCTTACTTGGACAAAATGTTTAAACCAATCAGAAAGCAACGAAGAGCGAGACTAATAATATGTCTGCAAATACCCTGTAAGGAGAACCATCTTTGAGGAATGACCTGATTGGCAATTTTAGATGTTTATCAGTAGTGAAAGAATGTGAGACAAATACCATTACTCGAGCAAAAGGGTAAAAAAGACACCTAGCTAAGGCTCCAAACTATATAACACGTTACTTTCTACTAATGTTTATGTAATTAATAGATAATCAATTACCAGGCATTAGTAGCAGACAACAGGCAATAACAACCCTATATGAACGAGTTGATTTTTTGAACCATCCATATTTTTATTGCACTAGGTCTACATACTCATATCTAATGCAACTAATGGTTTAACAAAGGTTTATAGGGAAATCAACCTTTTCCATTCAAATGAATTTGGACAATGAATAGATTATTTGGCCCACCTTGTACAGCATCATATACCTTTATATTTAGAAATTAAAGTACATTTTTATCATTTAGATGTGATACATCTTCATCTCTATCTAATACTGCATATGCTCATTAATGCACAGTGTGCATTACATCATAGGGCTCATTGGAATCCTGTGATTATTTTTATCAACCTTAGAACCTTTAAGAGGCTGGAGCAAGTAAATTCTGTGTTAAGTAGTATTTTGATGATAAATCACACATTTTTGTCAATGTAGATGGCATACGCTAGCATTGCATTCTCTGAAAGTAGTCTCTGCACCCAATGGGGAATATTCAGAATAAACTTACTAATATATTGGAACAAGGAAGAGAAGGGCAGGTGTCTCATCCTATGTCCAATGTGGAAATCGAACCTGGGAATACAATCCTAATGTAGCACCAATGTTAGGTCCTAATCAATATGTATTTTTTTTAATAGGAATGGAGGATATGTTAACAGTTCATTTATTTATCCTAAGTTCATTTGTAACTTGGACAACACAATCCATGAGAAGTAGTAATACTGTACCTCTAGTGAACAGTGCATCCAAAGTGCATATATTGACCCGAATAACAAAGGCCTTTGATTGCAGAAGTGGTAAAGGGATCTTCAGTTACCAATAAATTATCTCCGCATCATGGAAAATAGTGCAATTGTTTTATTTTATATTTATGGGATACGTTATGAATAATTTAATTCAATGCAATGTAGGTTTTGTCCTCTCACGTAACATAAGAAGATGACCATTTGTCTTGCTCTCGTTGGCTCGCTGTATTGAATAAGATTTGTATCAAAGTAAATGCTGCAAAGGATTTCTGCCCCGCTACAATTGATTTTTATAGTTACGGCAAGTGTGGTATTGTTCAATACAGAGCTCTCTTATTATAAAGAGAATTACTGATGGCTGATATATCGGATGTGAAGGAAGAAACTATTCAAAGGATTTCAAGGAACTTGTACTTGGAACCATGTTTACATAAGACTCCAGAGATAACTGAACATTCTCCTATGTTTCATATCATAACCAAATGCTCCTGTATTTCATCAGCCGAGACCTCACGGAAGTGTGAATACTCTTGAACAGGTTACCATTCATCAAATTACATTATCAAATACTTTTAGGTTTTTAACTAAATGCTTCTTGTCCGACAGTTACGATCTTGACTACAAGAACCTATTTATCAACCCATGAGGAAGTTATGAGCACATATCAAGTCTAAGAGATAACCCGAGATAAAACCTATAATCCAAAAAAGAATGTTGATTCAAAAAACAGAAAATATCCATTAAATGGTAAATAAATATCCTAGTTTGCCCTAAGCCTAATATGTAATTGAAAAGACAGTTAGCGAGTGGTCAGTATTGTTAAGATAACCATGAGTTCTTTACTAGTGGTGCTCTTCTCTATTTCGTCCAAGAAGCTTGAAATGCCTGAGATGTTTGAAACTGATCTTAGCCTAGTACAACAAACACCTGATTTGGAACACATATCCACACCTGAATGATAGGTTGATATAATCACCTGACTTCATTTTTTCAATATATGAGCCAGGCCACAGGAAAAGGGGTCTTATCACAGATTTTTCAATATTTTGTTTTTTGTTTATCTTAAAAAGCACAAAAAGACCTTTCAAATGAGCCATGACTTATTTAATTTAGCACATTTTCCTCTTAATCTTGGGCACATTTTTGGCTCTGTAGCACAATTCTAATTTTTGTGATAAGACCGGTTTTCCTATGGCAAGGCTCATATGTACTTGTAGCTAAGCTTTGGCTGTAAGACTTAATTGGAAATACTGAAAACATTTCTACTCACGGATGAAGGTGTCTTAGCCACTGTCTTTGGTTTCTGGGCTGGTTTGGGTTTGGCAAAAGGATCTGAGCCTTCTTTAGCTGCAAGAACAAACAAAACACATTTAATCAATCCACGATGAACAAATCTTAATTAATTCAAACATATTCATGGTAAATGTGGAGAGACATTCATATCACTGTGAACAGAGTAGGATATGTGCCCTTTTACCATGACATCTTCCATGGTATTGTCCTAATAATGCTATGTCAAGTCTAGTGATGAAGCGGGCATTGCCCTTTCATTCACAACTGGAAAAAATTCTAACAAATTAAATTCTTTGAATTATTTGCGATGTTAGGATGATTTCACTGTGGTATGAGGCCTGTTATGTTGGATTGCATTAGATATACTGATTTAGCAGCTTCTCTTAGCAATGCCTGAGAAAGAAGGGATGACACAGTTTAGCATTTTGGTACAAATATATTACTTTATATAAAAATACTCATAATTACTCTATGGTCATTCATGGCACCACAAAGCAGTGGGAACTCTTGTTATAGCCACCATCTATTGCAATGGTCAGTATCTTGTTAGCGGCAAATGTACCAATTGTTATGACAGAATGTCTTGTTAGACCTTGTTGTAGACCATATATAATATGATTATGATATGTGTCATAAATGTCAAATCTGATTATATATCCAAATTAGATCACTGATGAAATATGTAATTAAACATCAAAACACATTAGGACTCGTGTTATTACTGAGGTCAAGAAAATATTACTTGATGTTGAATGATACACAAAATGTGGGAAAATGTGTAATGATCATGATTTCCCCAGCTTTGAAGCAAGTGGGTACTGCACCTGCTTGAGATTTTAAAAACAGGCTACCCATTGAAGAATCTATTTGCACCCACTTGAAAATGAAAAAATCATGAAAAATTAGCCTAGTTTGACCTTTGGTCTAAAATGTGAAAATAAGAATTTTGCACTCACTTGAGAACGACATTCTGGAGAGAACACATTTAACATAGAAGATAAAGTTATATTCACAATCTAACTGTCAATATGTGCTTGATAGTAATAGTGGGTGTTCTTTCCATCATGCATTTGTTTCAGTGAAGCTGCTTTATAAGATAACAAATTGAATTTAATTACAAATCCATCAAGTTTTGAGCAATTAGTTAAAGTTTGCGGATTATATGGGAGTTGGAGATCCATTGACATTTAAAGTAATGAAACGACTCCAGAATTGCATAAAAATTCTTCATGGCACTGCTGTTTTATTAAAATAATACACGTAGAATTTGTTATGAACAAGATCGCGGCTATAAATGCTAGGATTTAATGTAAGTGATAACAATATATATCTCAGAAAAGACCGATATTTCAACCAAATAGACCAAGATTACATCGAGTGGAATGGATTCAATATGGTTTCAATTATCCCATATGAGTTATAGTTTTAGTTTATGATATATGAATACTGAGTAGTTTAGAGATTATGAACGTATGACAACATTAGAAAAAACTTCCGTACTTACTCATATGCATGATCAAAAAAATACAAAGATAAAATTATACGCTCTTTATCAGATCCAAATCTTGAAAACAGGTTTTGGAAGATTTGACTGAAAGCAACCATTCTTAGGACACAAATGATGCAACCTTGGAAAAAATGGTCCGAAGACAGAAAGGTATATTGGCGAGGCCCTTCAAAGGGTAATCAAATCCTCTAAAGCACCCATGAGGCACAAATGTAACCCATTACATAAATAGTCAAAGCAGGATTTATATTGCAGATAACATAATTAAAGGATGACTTTCCAGATTAAATAAGATTGAATAGAATCCACCAATAATAATACGAAGTGCATATTGTATTCAATTGGTTAAAACTGAAAAAAACTCATAAATCTTTCGAACCATTCAGTTTAATTAACCCTTTAGTGCTGCAAAAAAAGATACGTAAAAAGTCAACCAGCACTATCAAACACATATATTCTTTCTACCCTATCTATCCTTCCCACATCTGATTTACGAAGGATCAGAACTAACTAAACTGAGACAATTGATCGTGATATGAAAATTTCAATGTGTAAGTTTCAATTACTGTGAGGCAATTAGTGCCAAGTTAAACATTGCAGATGAATATTTAATCTAATATTGGCACTCAATGCTCTTATGCTATTCTATTCAATCTTTCTGTGTCAGAATTACCCCTCTTTTCAACAAAAAATCAATCTAAGATTATTTAATTTGGGATGGATTATTGGGAGCGTGAATTCTAGTAGTACAGAAAGACCTGTAAAATGGAACATTAAAATGAACGCCTTCTTCATTAAGCTAAATACCAATTAATCCTAGCCTTTGATAATTTAATCTTTACTTTGATATCCTTTTAAGGTTGAATTCATTATATTTCTTAAGATATTTCCCCCTTTCTATCCCTAAGGGATTTTACAGGTATGAAATGTCATTGTTAATGAAAGAGAAGATTTAGCATGTCTAATATACATATCTCAAATGTGATAAATCCTAATTGTTATCTCAAAAAACTCTCAGAAGACTCAAAACATCAGATCACTTCATATAATTGAAAATAATAGTTTCCTTTGATTACTCTGGGAGCATCTTGATGGACATTAATAAGAAAGAATGTGTCGCAATACCAGGAGCAGCTGTTGCAGATGTTGGTGATGTCAGGTCTTGGACTACAGCTGCTGCCAATCCAGGCCCCACCTGATGTAAGTCCTTTATGAGCATGCCCACTATGCTGCTTTTACGACGTACATGTTCCACGTCTAGGGCAACAGGAAGTGTCTTCCGTCTTCCATAGCGATCTTTTAATGAGTCCATAATGCTGGTTTTACATGGATCTATCACTCCACTGTACATGCAACGTTTCTACTGTCTGTCCAAAATAATTATCCGAAAGAACAATCAGCCAGATCCTTCTCAGAAAAATCAGCTTCCAGTTGAACTTTTTTCTTAATTTTTGTACAATTGCATCACTAAAAATATAACTTAGTTCACGATAATAGCCTCCAGGATAATCCGGTTGTTATATTTCCAAGTTTCAGTCTTGAATGATATCTGTCTCTAAACCTCTATTAATCTTCGGTTTTAACTTGGGTCATTTAATTCATTTCCAGTTTCATCCATCCTAGCTGAGTTATTTGCGCGAATAAAGTACGAGATTGCCATTGCTCGTGTGGAATTGAGCCATTGTCACTCCATAAATGTCACTAAATTACATCTGCCGGTTATAAAATCACTGAAATGATTTTGCACTGCCAACATGACCTGTTTCACTTGAATTGAATTATCGTTATAAATAGTTTTCTAATTTTGTATATGGATTTCCAGGGTAATTAGATATCTATACCTATCTGCACTTTGTCAGTATTTACCAATATGCGGGTACAAAGTTGTTCATATATACTAAGAGTTTCCAATAAATTGATTATAGCCTTGATGTTTCTTTCATTATGTAAAATTTCTGCAAAAGAAATGATATAATACTAATTACATTACGATGCATTCTATTCGTAAAACCATCCTTCTTGACATAAAGCACGGAGTATCCAGTCACTACTTCAAGCAGAAGGGCTCCTTCATAATTCGAACGCAACCAATTTGGAGTCTCTCTGTATGAATAAAAAGTGTGCTTTTATCTCCTAGCTAGGTTTGGCAATGCAATAAATAATCGCATATACATGTGTGAGTATTCCCTCTTATAGATCCTCTTTCAAATACCACACTTTTAAATTAAGCTGTTCCAATCCGATAACTGAAAGATGTTTGCTAAGTCCCACTCTTTCAATTTAAAATAACATGTATGAATTAGAAAAGTTTGCCGATGACCGACAAATGGTCTACATGACAAATACTATATGTTTTACATATGGCATATCATAATAAATTCCTGCATTTCATCCTTTATTATTTTTTATTTTTTATCTGACTACAATAGCCAAAAAATGTTTCGTGATAAATCAAGAACCAACGCCATATACATAGATTCACCCCACTTTAGTTTGTTTTCCTTAAATAATGAGTGCCAGGAAATTAAAACATCAGCGTTAATTTGTAAAGTTGAGTTTGAGCATTTTATGCTCTACGTTACGATTATCTACGCTGAAAGTGATTTATCCTCATGAATGTTCTAACCGATATGTCACTTCCTTCTTTACTGGGAACCGACATATCAACCAGCATCAGATAAGTAATGCGGACATATAGAAACGTCAATACAATGTCAGTATTTTCTATCCAGTAGTAGCTAGGGACACTATTAGGTAAGCTGTGGTATTGATTGTGGTAGCAGTTCTTTTAGCTTAAATAGGCCGCTACAGGTGCCTGAGTTGCTAGTCACTTTAAAGAGCATGCAACTAAATATAGATCTCTTTTAATCAAGGAATGTTTGCCTAAATTGACAGCCTTGCATATTCATTGTATTTGTGATGCAGCTATTTTGGTGAGTCTGAATGCGAAAAATGCAACTAGACAGTACTATAGTGAATGCAACTTTAATTTAAAGACAGGCGCAATCATCTTAAGTGTCACTGAGTTTCTGTTATAATTATAGAAAATGATTCTGGGTCACTCTGCTCTATTTGTTATATGATGCCAACTGAAGTTCCGGATCAGATATCCCAGTGAATGATGGTCGGCTAAAAATCCACAGTTTAATGGAATCACTCTGCTAATTGAACCTTTTGATCATAAATTAAGCTTTTGGATCACTGACTCCTTAATTGCTTCCTCTCATCGTCAATCTCCGCATTGTTAATCTCCTAGGTGATCTTAATAGAGTAACCGCCTCCATATAGCATATATTCAACTAAAATCAGGCACTTATACTGGCCAAAATATATAAATTAAATCATATTTGGCTGAGTCTTGATCCATAAATGCATACATATTTATCAGCAATATTTTTCTGCATAATTCCTGATATCATTTCATAGAGCTAGGTTAACTTGTCATTTTATACTACTGTATACTGAATGAAACACTTTTACTGCTGTGGCAAACAATTGTCCCTGTCTCTAACAGCTACAGTGTTTGTGTAATTGTTTCCAAATCTCACAGCTACAAAGTTTGTGTAATTGTTTCTGAATCTAATAGCTACAGTGTTTGTGTAATTGTTCCTGAATCTAACAGCTACAGTGTTTGTGTAATTGTTCCTGAATCTAACAGCTACAGTGTTTGTGTAATTGTTTCCAAATCTCACAGCTACAAAGTTTGTGTAATTATTTCTGAATCTAACAGCTACAGTGTTTGTGTAATTGTTCCTGAATCTAACAGCTACAGTGTTTGTGTAATTGTTTCCAAATCTCACAGCTACAAAGTTTGTGTAATTGTTTCTGAATCTAATAGCTACAGTGTTTGTGTAATTGTTTCCAAATCTCACAGCTACAAAGTTTGTGTAATTATTTCTGAATCTAACAGCTACAGTGTTTGTGTAATTGTTCCTGAATCTAACAGCTACAGTGTTTGTGTAATTGTTCCTGAATCTAACAGCTACAGTGTTTGTGTAATTGTTCCTGAATCTAACAGCTACAGTGTTTGTGTAATTGTTCCTGAATCTAACAGCTACACAGCATTTGTGTAATTGTTTCAGAATCTAACAGCTACACAGCATTTGTGTAATTGTTCCTGAATCTAACAGCTACAGTGTTTGTGTAATTGTTTCTGAATCTAACAGCTACAGTGTTTGTGTAATTGTTCCTGAATCTAATAGCTACAGTGTTTGTGTAATTGTTCCTGAATCTAACAGCTACAGTGTTTGTGTAATTGTTTCAGAATCTAACAGCTACACAGCATTTGTGTAATTGTTTCTGAATCTAACACCTAGAGTATTTGTGTGTGTAATTGTTCCTTGGGTCACATCTAAATGACATTTATTAAATGTTCCTACATGGCCCCCATGAGGCTAGACAGCGAGATTATCATCAAATATCAAATCCTCTCCCTCAATGTGAAATGAATCCATAGGCCTATTATATTCCAGAGGGGAATACACATGTGAATCGAATTAAAAGGTCAGTGTCAGATTTTAATCTCTTTTATTAGTTATTTTCCAAAGCTAAATCAAAATATTTTCATTTGGAATAACATTTCTATATTTGACTCAACCTGTATAAAAATAGCTGAATATATTATTTCTTTGTTGAAATCCAGATTGTAACCGTGTTTACAAACATAAAGCTTCGGCTTATTGCTAGTATATGGTGAGCACCATTAATTGGTTCAGAGGTTTCAATAATTCATACTCAAGTCTTATTTTCCCTGAAGATGATATCATCATTAGGATATTCAAAATATCTTGTTATACCTCTAATAGAATGGTATGTAACATTCAATGGTAGGGTGTGCAATATATTCAATGGTAGGGTGTGCAATATATTCAATGGTAGTGTGCAACACATTCAATGGTAGGGTGTGCATCTCATTCAATGGTAGGGTATGCAATATTTTCAAAGGTAGGATGTGCAACTCATTCAATGGTAGGGTGTGCAATATATTCAATGGTAGGATGTGCAACACATTCAATGGTAGGGCGTGCATCTCATTCAATGGTAGGGTTTGCAATATATTCAATGGTAGGGTGTGCAACACATTCAATTGTAGGGTGTGCAATATAATCAGTGGTAGGATGTGTAACACATTCAATGGTAAGGTATGCAATACATTCAATGGTAGGATGTGCATCACATTCAATGGTAGGGTGTGCAATATATTCAATGGTAGGATGTGCATCACATTCAATGGTAGGGTGTGCAACATATTTAATGCTAAGGTTTGCAGCATACTCAATGGTAGGGTATAGTAACATATTCCATGGGCAAATGCAAAACTATTTTGAGACAATTGGACTTCCTGTAGCAGATTAAAACATATAAAGTAATAATAATTATTCATGTATAATTTATTTGCTTTCAGCATCAAGGTTTTATTAAATAAATAAAGCCAACTAAGTAAAGCATAATTGAAATTGAGCCAATTTAATAAAATCTACAATTCCCCAGGACAGATATCGATATCGGTACTATTCTAGAATACTCTGATTGCTATACTATACTTCAATACACAATCACTCGTAAGGGCCTTGAATTATTGTTATTTCGCTGTATGAGGTTCTATATGTTACATCAATCGGGAGCAAAAAGTCAATACAGCCATTGTTTGTCTCTTCGATTACATCACAATTGAGATGTAACTTACTGGAATTTATCTGAGAATCAAATCGCTAATTTGGGGTCTCAAAATTGATCTGAGATCTCCGAGCCATTACTATACTAGTCTTTACTAGTCTCCTGGGATAGGTCTTAGCTCGGCAATTCATATTTCTCATGAAAATAAGAATATTAAGGGGAGACTAACAGTGTTTGAATGACAGTCAACTGAGTCTGTCTATCCTTGCAATTGAGTGATTTGTTATTAGAGAGAAAGTATATTCGCTAATAGCAACACGTACTAGGGTTTACCTAATGAGTAGGAAGCACTTTATTAGGAGCAAGTTATGGGGTGTGTAAATGTGCCAAGGGAAAAACTGGGACCTGGATGCCATCAAATCTGGCCTAATATACAAAAATTTACGTCAGAATGTGACGCAAATTGCTATGAATGCATCGTAAAACATTACAAAGCACATGTACTACGTATTACTATAATGTATTTTCTTTTTTTATTTTTATTTTATTTTTATAAGGCTATAATGCGGGTAATGCCTGGGTCACATTTGTTCCGATCCAATTGAGTATTCTGTTCGAAACTGAACACAATTGTGAACAGGAAACTCAATCGGCCGGGCGCTGGCCGATGAATCGGAGCAAATGTGACCCAAGCATAAGTAACTGCCTTTAGTCCTGATTTGAATTGTTTTTGTCTTTAGTCCAAATTCTCAACAATGATTTTTTGAATAAATGTATCAATCATCCAGCAACTATTTGAAATGATAATGCTCTCATTTACTGAGTTGTATGGTTTGCAAATGTCAATCGTGAAATTGCATGCTTTAATTATTGATATTGCATGCTTTATTAATGTTGCCAATTACTGAGTTATACACCTAATCAATGCTGCCAATCATAAAGCTGCATGCTTTAACACTGCCAATCATGAGATTGCATGCTTTATTAATGTTGCTAATTATTGAGTTACATGATTAATCAATGCTGCCAATCATGAAATCGCATGCTTTAACACTGCCAATCATGAGATTGCATGCTATATTAATGCTGCCAATACTTGAGTTACATGCTTAAGCAATGCTGCCAATCATTAAATTGCATATTTTAACACTGCCAATCATGAGATTGCATGCTTTATTAATATAACCAATTATTGAGTTACATGCTTAATCAATGCTGCCAATCATGCATGCTTTAACACTGCCAATCATGATATTGCATTTTTAACACTGCCAATCATTAAATTGCATGTTTTAACACTGCCAATCATGTGATTGCATACTTTATTAATGCTGCCAATTGTTGAGTTACATGCTTAATCAATGCCAATGCCAATCATACATGCTTTAACACTGCCAATCATGCATGCTTTAACAATGCCAATCATTAAATTGCATGTTTTAACACTGCCAATCATGAGATTGCATGCTTTTTTAATGCTGCCAATTATTGAGTCACATGCTTAATCAATGCTGCCAATCATGCATGCTTTAACACTGCCAATCATTAAATTGCATGTTTTAATACTGCCAATTATCAAGATTGCATGCTTATTCAATGCTGCCAATTAATTAAATGATTTTATAATGCTGCAAATTGAGATTAGATGCTTTATTAATACTGCCATTTAGTGGGTTATATGCTTTCTGAAAGTTAAATAAAAAATATGAAAATTGATGATGATTTATGATGCTGCCAATTTATATGATGCTGTCATGCTTGGTGTATTCAGTACAGCACATCCTAACATTATAATACAAGCAACTGGAGAGGTATATATTTCAATAAAATTCAATAATATTTATCCAACGCTATATGATATTACAGTGTATCACTGCTAAGTTTAAGATGATATATCCTGATGGATTTATAACTTCACCTTGGTTGGTTATTAGGAAAACTAATCCAGCGTTGAATGTCACGAAAAATGAAACCTCTTAATCTTATAAAGAATTCTATGCTGTAAGCTCACAAGTAAAAATTGTTATTGCAAAGATATTCATTTTGGATTAAATCGTTAAGAAGCTAGTGTCGGCAAACTTTGACTGATTGAATAGTCTCTGAACAAAAACTGGACTGGATTAAGTTTTACGATTATGCAATATTTACAGCCTAAATAGTAATCTCAGGTTACAAAAAGAAAATCTATAATCCCATAGAAGGCTCTATGTCATCGTTGAGTCTGTAAAAATTGTTATTCCAGTTCGATATTTGATTATTTCATTCTCTGACATATTAGTAGAGGTATTAGTTTAAGCTAAATGATCAAACCAACAATAGATTTAACCGATTTAATGCCCAATGTATTTCATATATAATACCATCCAATTTTATGGATGAAAAACAAAATGGGGTATGGGCCAGGCCAAGTTTCATTCACCATAAAGGAGCTTATCAACAATAAGTGCTTCCTGTGTTTTCATTATGGCATTTCATTATTGGGTTTACTGAGTGCCATTTGTAAGCCCCATGTTCGTACTGAACATCTCTCAATGTGAACACTTTCTCGGTCCCAATTTTGCGATCTCCCAAAGACCAGGGGTGGATCAGTGAACCAACAAGGGGGGGGGGGGGCAAATTTCAGGTCAGAGAAAAAAACTTCTGAAAAATATTTTTGGCCCCTAAAATGCAAAAGTGGGTCCAAATTTTTAAATTTTGAGGCCTATTTTCTTGAAAATGTGGCCTGAAATTAAAAAATAAGGCCCAATAATGACCAAAAAGGCCCACTTTTTTGGGCCTTTTTCCACCCAAGGGGAGGGCCCCCCAGATCTGCCAGTGAAGACTTACATATTACTATTACATAAACCTTGAAATGAGAACATCTGCTAATTAAAACACTTTTAGTTGACCCCAATGGTGTTCAGGCTAGACAGGTTTTACTGTACTACATTTTTAGATTATAAACTAGGTGTATGATAATAAAAAATGAAAATAATTTTCAAAATTTGTAGGCTTAATGTTCATTTTGATATCAATGGAACATCCTTTTGCCTTTGTCATTTGACCAACCTATAGAGTTCCAAATCAAAACTAAGCAATTGCTCTCCATATCCACATATCTTACACCCCTCAGACTTTGCCATTATGCTCAACTTAAGTTAAAAATAACTTCGAAAATAGTAAAATTAAAGTTAATTAGACAATTAACTTACCTTTAACGATGAGCTGGCTTCCACCGAAGGGGAACGTATCGACGATGAGAGGTAAAGGAGTGTTGGAAGACTGTAGGTACACATTCACCGCGTCAAGATTAATTTTACGTTTCTCAAATATCGGCACCAGGGCATCCCTGAAAAAATTCAAACTTGTTTACAAGTTTAATATGAGGTTTTTATGAAATAAATGCCACAAGGCTGCCCTTGGAAGTTAAATGGCACATTTTATCAGTCTCTGTCAGTTAAAATTCCAGATATAATTCTCAGGTTAAAGAGTGCTGTGTATTTTGAGAGAAATTCAAACCTGTTGTTTTGATAGATGGCTCCCAGGGTTTGGATGCAATGCATATTTAACTACAAGATTTGGTATTGGGTTAACATGGGCTTCCTGTTGGTATGATATGCTAACTGTTCAATGGTAATAATTCAAATACCTGTACTCTGTTTGTATGCATGTTATAGCTGGGATTGATGGAGTGCATCTTTAGGGGGGGGGGACACGACTGTGCACAATCTGAGCCTTGTGAAATGACAATGGTTAGATAACCTCATGAATGTAAAAATGTTAGTCCTCAAATACAGATAACCCTGTTTGGACACAGGCCCATAGCTAAGGGGGTGTAAGCGAATCCCCAACCCCTCCCCATGGTCAAAATTCTTTCAAAATCATACAGTTTTTCACTATTCTGAGCACTTTTCAAGTGATTTTGGGCCGAAATGTTCAAATGTGAACCCCCTGGAATTTAAAAAAAATTGAACCCCCCCCCCTTGGCAAAAGCTGGATATGAGCCTGGGACAGAACCACACGATCAATGATACTAATTTTATGTATATTATGACCTTATGTATATCAAACTTAAAGGAGGCAAGAGAAACAATAACTTAACTTGGGTCGATATCTAATTTGGATGTGCCAAGTTGAGTTAGCATGTAATATCACACAGGTATACATCTAAAATGTGTGGTAAAAAAGTTATATATACCTTCAAGGTTATAACTATCTGATATCTTTAAAGGGCAATATTTTGGAAATAGTAATTAAGCAATTGACCAATACATAAACAGAAATGAGTTGTTTTATTCCAAATGGAATACTTTTCCTTTTGCTTTTTTGATTCTCTTTTGAATTTCTTGAAGATGTATAGTTAAAATATGAATGAAATTGTCCAGTGTTGAAAATATAATGTAGTACGCATTTTTATTGAATGGGCCGAAGATGCAATTCCGTTGAATCATAAGAAAGTTCCCAACGAGAAGGGTCTATAAGATGGAGTGCAATGATGTTAATGTAAAATTTCTAACTCATCACATACTGTTAAACAGTGCACTGTATGTAATATGGATCAAGATGAACACATCATGTGCATTCAAAACCTCATATCAAAAATTTGACATCAATAAAAATCTGTCTGGGTTATGGATTGCTTAAAAATTAATAAAATCAACTCACCTCAAAGTGACTCCTTCTTTAGCATTAACCAGCTCAAGTTCTGCCTGGTCCCATAGTTCCATTCGCACGGTGAAACAGTCTTTGCCAATATTGTTCTATAACACACATACCAATGAATTACTATTATGCAATTGAATTCAATTTACAACAAGGTAAACTTGAATCTGTTTTGCCAAATGGCCTGCAGTGTATTGGATACCTGGAGTGAATGTGACGGTGTTGATTCAAGGTTTTTATTCCTTGCCAAAGGGCACTCTGTATGGTTCCAAGTTGTCTTAATCCGCACTTTGGACTGCGGTATATTCAAGATCACATACACAAGAACTTTTGTTGGGTCTTTAAACTGGACTCGTTTACTAATCCGAAGATTATGCTTAAGCCATAGAGGCCTAATATAGCCTATCAAATCTTAAAGCATGTATATAATGCATTGTGTTTTGCAAAGAATTAAGCCCTAGATCAGTTTAGTGGGGTTTAACAATGTTTATTTAAGCTTGAATACTTATTAAGAAAAGCTTCTTTATGGAGTTCGCAACTTATGAAATACAAGCCATCTTGTAGATACAGTACATGGTAAAGCCAAGACTACATTTTATACTACTATTGAACTGTCATGCCATCTATAAATAGGAATGAAGTTATTTGAGGCTAATTGCCACTGATCAGTTGTTTTTCTAAATGAAACAATATTATAGACACTCATACGAAAAGGATAGGCAAAATATGATATTAATTTCATCAAAGATACAGAGTATTAAGAATTTTATGTATATTTGCCAATGAGAGATATATGAGAATTATGACAGATTTTCTTGAAATATCAAAGTTCTATTTTCGATAAAGTCAATACACAAGTGGTATCATTAAAAACTAAAAAATAATTTTGCATACTAGTTGGCTGACAAAGTCACCAATAACATGGATATAATTGAATCAACCATAGGTGTGAATCAAGCTGAAAACTCAGAGAAAATAGCAGAACGTTTATTAATCAGTTCGTATTAACAAATTCATCTACAAAGCTGTCTGAGCTTTCACCGTTATTCATGCCAATAGGGTGGCAGCAGGTTTGGTTAATTCTGGTTTGTACCATTTGTTTGTTCCATTTTCTCAACTGGCAGATACTCTGTTGCGTTTCTGATCAGTTCTATGGCATATAAGGAATAATACGATTATAAAGATTTGATGGCAGACAAGGATAACACGAGTTTGTGTGTTTGTCAATATAGTCAGATAATACAAAATATCGCTATAATCCAATATGGCTGTAGATGTCACTTCTCAATAACCTTACAATAAATAATAGATTGCATTTATATTATGTATAGTCTATGGCCAAGCAAACTTAATCAATTGCATTTATCCGAAAGAATATAATATCTTGCAATTGGCTTATTCATAAAAACATTTTTTCACATAAAATATTTATTTGATATTGTTAGTATGAAAGGTACACCCATCTAGTCTAACATCCTCTAAGACCTTTTCCCTTTTCAAGAATTGATAACCTTAGTATTAATACTACTGTTACTGCCCCCATCAATTCTAGAGATGAAATATACATGCATCTACAAGAAAATGGTTAAATGATCTGAATTGTGTGGATATTCTTATCTAAAAGATGAAAATGTATTTTTAATGACCTTTACACAGTTTCATAATAAATGTCACATTTTCAAAGGAATGGAAAATCAAAATTACAATGTGACGTTAAAGTCACATCATAAATAACAATTTATTTTTAGCAGATACATAAAAAGATATTTGAATCGTGTATAATGTCACCATCTCCAATGTTAATATCACCTGGAAGATCATGCGGTAGTCATGCAAATCATAATTTGTTGCATTCCAACAGTTGCTTCCTATCAGAATGTCAAAACTTGTTGAAATAATGAGTCATTCATCAAATCTGTTAATACCAAATTTCTACATGCTTCAAAGCTCTTAATACAACTTAAACTTAATGATAGTAAATTAAGCTCAAAGCATTACTTTTCAAATTCAAATCAAACAAGTTTGAAATATGACATGTTACCATAGTAACACTTTTCATCATAGTCAAATATAACCATGGTTACACATTATGTTTGCGTATTGAATATTGAATCATACCAATCATGTTAACCTCTTGACTACCTGGAGTGACAAGATTTCTTGTCACCTCAGAAATAACCTTGAAACCCAGAGTGACGATTGCTCTTATTTGAAAAGTCTTCATCTAATTTACACAGAAATTGTTTTAAAATGTGTAGAAATTATCTCTGCATTCTAATGGTATATGTATGTAGTAAAATGTCAAAGTGTGTCAAAAATGAAAAATTCTCTGGTTTCAAAAGATTTTAGAGCCTGGGATTCAAGAGGTTAACATAGCCAAACGGGTAACAAATGTAACAGGTAAATATGTAATGAGTAAAACATGTAACCATTGTCAAATATGCAACCATAGATTAACATGCAAAATAGTCAAACATGTGACCATGGTTATGATTAAATTCAGCTGGCATTGATAAAATCTGGAACATCAAAGCAAGGTTGTTTGATGCCATGTAAAAATCCAAATGTTTCATGTCAGGGAACTACTACCTGTAATGTATATTATAGGGTAAATAGCAAAACTTGATACAGGAAACAACTAACTTATGTACAGGGCCATAAATATTATTTTCCTGATGGCTCTACTATCTATGTATATTAAAATTGAAATGAAAAATATATGAAAATTTGTATGAAATCAATGTACAATTGTACTGCATTTTCTGATGTTATTGATGGCTTGTTAAAATTAGGCTTTCAAAAATTGAGGATGTATAACATGTTTCAAGTTTTGCTATTTTCCCTAAATCACCTAAGTTTCCTCACTATCCTTGAAGACTGAACACCAACCACCAAACTTGCCTAGCAATTAACATGCTATCAGGAAAAGCTACAAATCTAAATATCATTATTATAGAACCCAACAAGTTATAAATTTAGTATGCATGAACCTGCGAAAGTTTGAATGAAGATGATGAGGTGGACGGAGGGGGTGAACTAGCATCAAAGGTCGTCGCCACTGACACACGACGTTGTTTTCTCGTCTCTTTAGGAGGTTGCTCATCCCTCGAGGGGTTAGCCATATTATACAATAGCTCCCCCACGCTTAGTCTCCTTCGTATCGGGTGCTGAGGTGGCTTGTTGGGCCCTTCCTAGTAGAATATACATATGGGAGGTAATAAATACAAAATAAAATAAAAATGTCAACAAAAGTTAAATCAACTTGATACCTAAACCATAATGTCGAAATCAATATTTACAAATAAAGATGACGTGTGGTATTTTACTGTGAATCATAAAATGTTTCCAAAAATGTGTTGATTTTAGAATTGTGCACTAGTAAATCAGAATAAAGCAGATAAAGTTAATAGAAGTGAATTATTTGTGATGCTTTCCATTTTAGTAGAATTATTTATTATATTAATCATTAATTTTATTGCTGTTCTATATTTAGGGAGGTCATGAAGTGCATACAAATAGCTATAAATTAGCAACATCCAAAGCGCATCAGATCATTGCCATTAGGGATATTGCTCTTCAAAATAAATGACAAAAATCAAGAAACTATAAAAAGGAATTTGAAGCAATTGAGAAATTTATGTAGACCCCAAAGATTTGGTAATTTGAGTAAACCCCTAGTTTTTGTTAATGTACGTCATAATATACAAAATACAGTACATGTACAAGCTTGTAAGTTTTACGATATACTTAATACAGTCCCATATCATAAATAAAATTTCGTTTTTGGTCAAAAACAAGCGTTTTGGTCCATTACTTCTACTCATATGCTTAAATCACATCCTATACATAATAATATAATAAAAATGCCTCATCTGGATTTTATGTGAATTATCATCTATAAATTAATTCTAGATCTATACGCTTACACATCAATGTTACAGAACCTTAACTCGATAATCAAGAAAGGTTGATTCTCCTCGAATAACACACTGAGTAAGTCTAAGCGATGGATTCTTGTACAATTACTTCTACACAGACAATCTGAGTTACTAGCAGCGTGACTTATTAGCAGAATCTGTTTCCGTTTAAACTATTTTTTGCTGAGTTTGCTAATTATGTAGCAGGGATGTCACAGGCAATCACCAGGTACAACTACTCAGTAGTTATTACGAGGATATTCATTTAGTCTTGATTATAACAAATTTGAAGTAGGTCGTAGGGAGTTAATCAAGTATAATTAAGGTACCTCTCGTAATATTTAAAAGGTGGATGTCATGTTTCGAGCTAAAACGAGAAATAATGGAGAAAAGTAAAGCAATATTGAATGGACATCTATACATTGTAGATGATAGCTCTTACACATTTTTGATGTCTCCTATAATTCCATTAGCTCATGCATATGGATACTCCAGACTATCAAAGTGAGACGTCCCATGTAAGACTTATATCTGAATACACGTGTAAGACTACAAATGTGAGACTACACAGAGTAACCACGTAAAGACATAAAACACATATCCGTAGAGTTAAGTACTTACATCAGTGTGGTATCTCCTATCAGTTCGTTCTCTTTTGATCACTTTTTTCCTTTTGATTTTAGCAGCTTTGTTTTTGGAGTAGGATTCCCTTGATGGTGATGAAAAAAGATCGGGAGCATCTCTGTAATAGAAGAGAGAAAATGTTCAGTACAAGTGAGAGTGAATAAAACGTGATCCAGGGAAGCTATAGTTGTTGCCCATGGACAATGTGATAACTGAGATATTACTCGTCTGTTTAATAAAGCTTTTATTGAAATGGGTTATTTATCACAGTGGGATTGGAGTCTGTCCACTTTCAAACCCCAATTTGTCATGCTATAATCACAGTCTGACATCAGGCCCCTGCAATCACTCTCCCCATCTTAGTGATAGAGATAGAGAATGAGGAGGGGGCAGAGGGCCCGATTGCAAAACTAAAATTTTATTATCTGCACACAGGTATAATCATATTATTGTATTATACTATACTCACTAACAATTTCAGTTTTCCATCATGAGAATTTGAAATTTTTGAAACTCAATGATGTCATAAAATTATAAGTTATCCAAATCTTTAAAATATCAGAAGTCCATTTTTAAACTTCTTTTAGTGTTCTTTAGTTTCAAGTTCAATATACCTGAACTATTATCTCTAGCTTGTTGCAAAAAGTCAATTTGAAGTCTGATCAAAATGCTAGGACTATTTGGGCTAACATGAACAGCATACATGTACAGAACAGAACTTGTTAGATGAAGGCTATATCTTTTCTCCTGTTTTCATTTTTTGCACCAAACTTTTACAATATGTTTATACCATTTATATTGAACTCTATTCTAAGTCCTGATCAAAATGCTAGGACTTGGGCAGAACAAAACTTGTTAGATGTGGACCATATATACGATATATGTTTTCATTTTCTGTACCAACCCCTTTTACAATATTTCTAAACCACAGTCTAAGTAGATTTTGAACTGAGTAAAAATATCCACAATGCATGAAAAAGTACAATATGCCAAAAATCTCAAAAGTAAAACATATGACATTTCTTTCATTAATATTTTATTCTGACACATATGAAATGCATTAGGATTTAGATTGATGAGTCTCACAAACTCAAACACCTTTTTCATCTTCATAAGCCATACTCAAAAAGAACACATTTCATCCCTTGAAACACATTTTGAGTATTTTACTAAATAAGTCCTAGATATCTCTCCTAATAAGGACATACAGCAGATTTGGCAATTCTATAGCATTGTCACCTCGCATGTGTATTATTTAAATCATTTACCTTGAGGTAGGAAGGATGAATCGTTTAACAAGATCATATATGAAAGAATATTTCAAGATGGATCATTTGATTAATAAGATGAAATCCCAGGATATATGGACACTTTATCATAGTGACTCCAAACTGAAATTTTCACCAACAACCAATGAATCAAGGCCATGAATCAAATGAAATTGAATTTTGGAATCAACAACCACAGAGTCTGGATTGTGGGGGTGTTATTGCTATTTTGCTATACACGGTATGCACTCATATATAATACAGTACATATAATAATGAAATCAAATGCCAGAAAGTTATTTAAAATTCTCAATTCTCAACAAGGCATTAACATGCAAAGTGTCACCACCTGCCATTTGTTACAGTGGTTGAGTATTAAAAGGTTAGGACCCTCAATTTCCAATGACTGCTTAGATTCGTGCATTATTCATTGACTTTCTGAGCAGACAGTTTGATGCTAAGATTTACACTGATCTACTTGGTAAAATTTAGAGTTATTTTGACCCATAGTTCAATCAAATTATGCAAGCTAAATCAATTAGGGAGAAATAGCTTTCAACATATGTCAATACGATATTTCCTCTACCATGGATATTTTATACTCCTGCCAGGCATTTTGTTATATTTACTCTGTAAAGTACATTGTGGCATTCAGAGCTTCCTCTCTTACTTCAAAAGTAGCTAAGGGAGGGTTTGATAAATGACAAATTGTAAGTAGCTCTCTCAACAATTTTAAACATTTACATAAACGATCATAAACCCAAGCAAAATGTGTATTTTCTATTAATCTGTGTATATTACTAATTGAAAATCAACTTTAAATGTCTTGGTGATATAAACAGGTACACAAAGTGTAGAGTTTCTAAATACAAAGTTTAAAATTTATCTTAACACAATTGTGATGGTTTATGGGGGTTTGAATTGTTCAGATTTGTTTCACGTTTTCCCATTATTGCTGTTAAGCCTGAACATAGCCCTCTGTTATTATCTCTTAGCACCTTGAATATATCTTCGAATCACGATAGTTAACCATTAAAAACATGTCCCTCTCCAAGAACGGCTGAATGTTCCGAGAGTGTAACTCATATTGATGATGTTGAATATAAAAATCTCCATGGCAACTTATAGGATTTCAGAACTTTTATTTGACAATAGGATGACTGGGTTACATCAAGCAAACTTAATAAGTCCATGGGCAGTACCAGGAGTGTTATTAATTGGATGCAAAATATTCGCTCTGACTCGTCTACACTCCCAACAAAAAATTGTTTAGTAAATGGAAGTACCTTTTTTGACAAATTCAAGCCTATTTATGTTATGGTGATATTAGTCTAGCTACAAGCAACTGTGACCCCCCTCCCACTACTTAACTACATACCTTATCATAGGTATGTAGGTGTATAGTGGGGTAGAGGCTCATACGGGCTTGTAGCTAGACTATCACACTACTATACCTAACACCTAGAAATGCATAAGACACTTTGTTTGTCTAATTGAATTGTTTAATATATTTTTGAAAGTGCCTTACTAGCATCTAACTTTCAACCGATAAACCATTCATAAGGAACAGACAAATAAAAACAAATACATAATCATTACTAATAAGCCAAATTGGTTGCTCATGAACACCAAATGCAAGGTATAGTAGAGTGACTATGGTGATATTAACAAATTCATCTTTGTATTTACAAAACAAAATTTCAATTAAAAAATACACAGGCTTTTTCATGGGGTTTCAGTTGCCAAACTGTATTGAGGGGTGCATTTACATCAATACATCTGAAATACTTGTTCTGAATATTACAGAATAAAAAGGCTAAAAAAGCAGCTGACACTAATTTTTTCCAGAGAGCCAAGATATCGTGTTCAGAACAGAAGATATTGGAATTGAAGGTTTTATTTCTAGTTTTCAGGCAACATTGAGAAAAGAGGATAAACAATTCAAATGATTTCAATTTGAAATTAGATAATGCACAACACATTTCCTATATATATCAAGAAGGGGAAATATATTAATGACATCTGGAAAGGTAAAAGAAGGCTATGCATAAAGACTAATATTCTGATATAAACCAAATTGTTTTTTTTTATGGCTATACATTTGGAAAGGAATGAATTCAAATAGAGAACAAATGTAATAAACCCAATTTTTTTACCTTGTATGACCATCAAAACGAAAACAAAAACATCGTTAAAATAAAATAGGTGACCACCAGAGCAGTGACTGAGCAATAGCATATCACAAATTGCAATGCACTCACAAAATTATTGAACCATATTTTAATCATTAATATTCAAAAATTCAACCACTTATATTTAATCTCACATGTACTAAATCTGACCACTACTTTATCAAGAAAATGAAAGCATAAACAAAAAGGAAGCACTCGGTGCCACCAAAACTAAAGATGGAATCAAAGATATAGCAGCTGTAGCTATAGAGTATTTTAGTGCATCAATTCTATTGGTATATGGTCATCTGTGCAGAAATACTATCTGTGCATTAGGTCTCATAATGAACTGAGCAGTGCCAATATTGGTAAAAGAGTGATATTATCACTGTGCATTATGGGTTTATAAAGAACTGGATAATACCATTTTTTATTTATAGTAGTGTTAGTATACTTGAATTGCAATAAAGAACCCTGTATCATTGAATTTAAAGACATTCATGCATATACTCAGGCTCCACCCCTGTGCATTATGTGTACAGGTTAGTGCATGCATTCATGCTTTTAAATTTCTAATTAAGAATGATACAGGATTCATATTCCTTTAACAAATAAAACTTCTCTTACTGTTTGACTGTGAATTCCTGCTCTACAGGCCCAGTTTGTTCAGAGGCATCTTTCTCAGGTACTATCTGTTCGTGTTGTTCATCCTTTGGCTCATCACCTCCATTAGGAACACCTTCTGTATCTTCAGCACATCCATCCGTGCCATCATCTTCTATTACATTTTCATTCTCATCTTCATTTTCATTTTCACTGGTTGCCTGGTCAGGCAATGATCTTGAAGATACTTTCCTACCATAGCCATTCGCAAAAGCTGCAATTCAGAAATCACCAATTTTAGAAAAAATTGACTTAAATGCATAGATGTAACGGAATGTTTTCCATTGTTGTTAAAAGGGATTTAGAAGAAATCTGTTGGAAGAATCTTTAAAAAAGGATGATAATGTTTCCCTTAACTGAAAAAATCTTGTCAAATATTAAGAGAAACTAATTTCATTTGAATTCATTAGAATTGAAAAAGGAGACTAACCCTTTTTCCAGATTAGCTTAAAATTCAAAGGATAATCCTGAAATGAAGTCAGAAATGTTTGACTTTTTAGAACACTAAGACATGACATGATGAGTGTAAACATTATTTTCAAATTGTGACAATTTTCTGAAACTTACTCTCAATTCTACTCCCTTCAACAAATGTTAAACATTTTAATTACAAATTCAGGCCGATTGTGTCCATGAAGGACCAACGTAAGGTAATGGTAACATAATCAAATACAGTATATACAATACCTCTATTGTATTCAATGCTAACATGTAAACATGGTAAACATACCTCTCAAACCTCTCAGAGTCTACATATGTTTCTACCTTTCAAAAGAAAACAAAATCTGGAATTTTATCTTCCTTTCAATCCAATAATCCAAGACTATAGATAAGTTTTTGCTTTTCAAGGCCAACACATGATTGGAATTTTATCTTGATTGAGCTATTTCTGGCATACTTCAGCTAAACTGAGATACAGTTGGGACCAAAGAACCTGATATCCTACTACTCACTACAGAAATTACTCCAGTAATAGGTGTTGTACATGATTTTTCCTGTATAGGAAAACACATCATTGGCAGTTAACTCTATTGAATGTGTAATTATTCTTGAAGGTAGTGAATACAGAATGAGGTACTCTGAATATTTTTTATTTCAGTTTCCCAGTTTATATTTACCCTTGTATCACAAAGCCTGAAATAATCATGACACGTAGTAAATACATGTACTTATGTACTAAAAATTCTCTTTTAAAAATGCAAAATCAATATCTTGAAAAAGAGTCAAAATAATGTAATCTGACTTTTGCAAGAATATTACAAGGCATTAACATGGAAAAATCATCACCTACCATTTGTTACAGAATACTGAACACAGACTGCAAAACACCAACCACCAAAAACCATCAACAAAAAATGGAAACTAACAATTTGTCATCACTTGTTGTGGTGACATAACAACTGATTATGATGTATAACTCTGCTTAATTGCTACAACTGCCATTTGAAAAACATCTCAATTCAATACTGATTGAAAGCTCATAACATCACTTTATAGTCACTATGGAAAACAAAAGGGTGAGATTAGATTACGAGAAGCTGTTTTCTAAAATTCTGTCAATTACATCACATTGATCTATATACCTAGGATGAAGAAAAGACGCATAACAAAATTAGCTGAGATTTCCTGCTGCATCCTAATCTGATCTTAGGGACAATCACAGGCTAGTTGAGTGTATACTAAATATTATCTATCATCCAAAAAACAGAATTTCTTCTATCAATATGTCCGCATTACAATTTCATCTGTAACTCATAGATTGCCAGTCAAAATTCTGAATATTGTCATACTTATTACAGAAAACCCCAAATAGCAAAAACAGACAGATTTTTTATATTATAATTTCATCCATGACTCTTACAGATTACAAGTCAAGATTTTAAAGATTGTCATAGCGACCTATTCGTATCACTCACCTAAATCATAGTGCTTCATATGTCCAGCAAAATGTCCAAGATTAAAGTGTTTATACACGTATTTGTTTTTTATCCTATCCGCCGCCATGTTACTTAAAATTGAGAACTGATGTTGTACTTTATAGCTATTAACACTAAACTGAAGCGTTTATTGCCGAGTTATCATATCCCAATGTGATTAATACCTCTCAATCTGACAATGGTTTCCTCTGTTATATATTTCATGTTCTTTATTAAACGTGATATTCGTACAGCACTTCCTCGTATAACATCTTTTTACTCTCATTAAAGGTCGCCAAATTTTAACTCCTTACTTATTGACGATTCACATCAGCCTACAGTGAAACAAAAGATGACGAATATTTTGACAGGTACATTTTTTATGCTTTCAAATAAATGTAGAGCACCTTGACAAGAGGTTTTGTACTTATAAATATGTAGTTTTTTCTGATTGCTTTTTCAACCTTGTCAATCCTAAGATAAAAAGCACAACTGCCAGCTAAATGTTTTTTTCATTTTCTTCAAAACATAGAACTTTTGGAACCACCCGCTAACATACAACTAACTCACTGTTCTTATATCACAGATTTGAAAATACTTCGCCGTTCCAATTCCTGAGCTTTTAAACCTGTGCATCAATTAGCCGCTTATTACGACACGCTATATTCCATGTTGACTATTGCGTTTCCTGATAATATTTTGGACCGGTATAGAGCCATTGGAATAACAAGAAGGCCCATTAATCATATTTTACAGGAAAAACATAGCTATTGAAATCTACTTAAGTCACAAAATAGATTCTTGAAGCTGATTTTGATTTATAACATAATATATCTTTGATCACTCTTAAATTATATCTGGCATGTTCCCGAATATATATTGCAAGGCATGAGCCTGGAACCATGAGAGCCAGTAAAACATTTGTTGAATACAGAAATCACAAATTATCTGGTCTAATTCCTGCAATGAGCGGCTAATTCATCAGATTAGCATGAGCTAGAATACTGCTTTATCTATGGGATAACCTTCAATGTATAACAGTGCAAGGGCTCAAAGGCATAAACCAATATGTTTTTTATCAACTCAAATTGTTAAGATGATTTAAGGGTAATGGATTAAGGTTTTCAAGATGGTGACACATTATTGCACAGCTACGTGATTGGAAAAATTGCTTTGAAGAATTAAGCTGACATTATCATTTGAAGGATGCAATATTATCTTAACCGAATAGAATACATGATACAGTTGCCATGGTAATGTTGCAAACTTACGTAGGGGACGTGACATCTCATGTGACAACTTGTCGTAAGAAGTCCACAAACTGTGAAAGAGACGACAGGAAGATGAACTTGGCAAGTGATACAAAGACAAACATAAATTCATTAAATAGGAAATACCAAATTCTACAAAAATAAAATTCAAGGATGTGTCTGCCATGAATATATTTCCCACTGGGGGCCATCATTTTTTACATCAGAAAATGTTTTTTGTAGATGAACATATATCATTCAAAGCAGATCCCATAGATGTGCACTATGTGTACTCACGCCTTATTCATTTCATTTAGATTGCTTTTATATAAAAATATGTGGAAATACCTAACCCTAATTATTTTCAATGTTGACAAAGTTCAAAAGGTAAATGATTCACAATGTTGATGTTTATTGGTTATTAAGAGTAAATCTAAAACAGCGTATTATATAGAATGTTCAACACTAGTGAGTGATACCTAATTGGTATCTTCCATATTTCATGTATTTTACATTTGAAGGGAGACCAAGAAACCCCTCCTTGGAGGAGTCATGTCTCAGGGGTTTCATTAGCAGTGGGCAACAAGCGATTTTCACCATTTGTTTTCACAAAATCGCCTGTTGTTTTTAGGGACTCTTCAACTTTTCCATGTTAAATTTTTGATTTCCATTAATGTTGCCTGTTTATTTCATTTATTTAGCCTGTTGTGAGAAATTCTAGTGAAACCCCCGTGTCTTCATATTATATATACCAGTACAGACATATAAGTACACATCATAGCCTTTTATACAAGTTGTGGACCACTCAAACATGAAGAATTATGTAATGCAGAAAGTCTGAACAGGGAATGGAACCTGGGGTCAAGCAATTGTGGTAACCTTTGCTCTGCTAATGAACCATAGTGGGTGGACTTACTTAAACCTAGATCAATTAATTTTTGAAATTCATCAAAACTAATTTGCAGCAAAGAAAACATAAAAATTTAGACTAGGAAATATTCTCTTCCCATCATTCAGTTTATGATAAAAAAACTGATCAATGATTTATCACACTTAAACTCAAACTTTGCTCTGAAGTGAAATGTCTCAGAATCACATAAACATGTCTCATCTCTTTGATTTTTAACAGTCTAGTCAGTAACAACCCCTTGTGTACTCTATCCCAACTTCTTAACTGGTTGGGGGAAACAGAGACCTGATGGATGATAAAATATTATCATTTCACAAATCCAAAACCTACAATTATACTCACTGCCTTTCGTAAAAACTACTTAACATAGACAAACTTACCTTTTGGATGTAGGTCAAAGCGAAGATGTCCTTCATTGCTAGGTGTTTTATGTATCGTTGCGTCGCAGTCTGCACACAGCATCAGTGGTTTGTGGTTGTTCTTATCTTGGCAGTCGCTATGGTGGCAAATCTGAAAATAATAAATACAAACATGTTCACCTCGTTGTCATGGCATTTTACTTGAAAGTTATATGTATAATTATCGAGCTCATATCATTTAGAAACATTTAACTTTTATTCATTTTTTAAAAAAAGATATTGTGAGTTAACACTTTAATGAAAGTATACCTGATAAAGTCCATCCTCAAACATGCCTAAGTACTATACTTATCCTATCCTAATTTAACTGAAGTATATCATAATGTCATTGGTACTATAGGATCAAATTAACTATACAGGTTTTAAAGTAGATATTTTAGTACCAACCTCAATTCAAGTTTTTTAAGGTCACATAAAACAGTTTTGAAAATCAAGTTAATTCTGAATGTTTCATTACTAAATGTCAATACGCGCTTTCAATCTAAGAATTCAGTGGATTCAATGAATTTCTTTCCCATTCAAATTAAGAATCCTAATTTTCTATACAACAAGGTCTCATTGATGACAGTTAATTGGCAAAACATGTAAACATTCACAAGGTCATAATTTCATTGAAAAAATTGACGGAAACCTTATCTGGGACAAAAACATAGAAACCATTAAAGAAAATGTCAGACTTCCCTAAAGCGCAAAGAAATGCTGTAACATGAGGTATTTACCCATCATTCAACCATTAAGTAGTCGGACACTGGCCAATTATCTTATCTGATAGAGAATTCTTCTCAGGGGTTTGCATAAGAGACAGATGATATAATATACGAAAGTGATACTTTATTATAACAGTAATGACTGAATGGTAGACTCTGGAAAGTTCAAAACAACTAAGAGGTTATGGTTCGGTGATCTTTTAGTATTATTTCACTCAAATACAATCCTCAAACATTAATTTATCCTTGATATCCCTATGAGCACAAATCTTATCCCGATGAGCACAAATTTTATTCAAAATTGTTTTCATAAAATAATATAAAAAGTCGCATTATAAGTACCTGAATCCTAACAACTAACATCTCATTTAGTCAAGCTTACGTATTAATATCCAATAAAGATCTTGTATCTGAAGCAATTAATCAGGTTCCATCTCAACATTATTGATAACGCAGTAAATTGGCAGTCAAAATAGCTAGTTCACAAACTAATCTGTAGGTCATTCAACTTCCGATAGACTTAACCCTTATGAGAATCAAAATAATACGACTTTGAATAATTTTTCCAAAATTTCTCTAAAATCATATGAAATTCACTCTATAGAATATGACGTAACTGCATATAGTAGTATGATATAGCTGTAAAGGGTATATGTTTTTATTGTAAAAGTAAAGATTTCCCTACACAAGACCTCATGGAGAAACTGTAAGGGTGATCACATGAAGCAATGAAGATAAAAGATGAGTTGGACAATATGGGAATTGAATGAGGCCCTGGTGTGAATGTCACTCGTGAGTCCATTGTTTTACATAAACCATATACACACGATGTACATGTTTTATCAATAATTCAACCTGTTTATATGAATTTTTATCACCTTATGAACTTTAAACCCAGTTGTTGTAATAGCCCATATGCAGCAGGTATAATTCAACTTGACAGCTAAAAGTTCAAACAAAAAAACATACATACAAAAAAAATGTTATGAGTATTGTTTTGAAAACACTCAAGCCTCCAATATATCATCTACTTCAACAAAACTGTAAGTCTTTGTTAAAAATCAGAAGCACTTTTGAATCCCATTAAATTGTGTGTCTGACATCTTCCTACACAAATATATTTATTCATTTTCTCTATATGTTTGATGTTACACTCATCAAGGCAGGTTAACATTCAACAACATAGCAGTAATACAGTATATACCTGGATATAAAGTTTTTTGCTGATCCCAGAAATTTCACCACCTACCATTTGTTACAGATTCCAACCGCCAAACACCAAGCACTGAGCATCAACCTCTAAACACCATCCACAAAAAGTTGAAGACTATAACAATATGTCACCAGTGACCTATGGTAGTGACATTAAAATGAAGAATGGTTGTAAGATTCATATTCAAAGAAAAAAGAATCTTATGACTTATCCAAGTGCTTAATAGGAATGGCATCTATGGTTGGAAAATTGTATAATAGACATATTACTAGATTCATTGACGCACTTCATGTTGTTTATGGGTTTCATACCCAAAGATAAATCAACCCAATTTTTTACTATCAGATTCATTGATTATTTTACATATTGCGTATATGACCATGTCATACTATTTACTTTAGAACCTTCCTCAGGAATAAATGTCTGAATATTCTAATTATAAAACTCCCTTATATATATTTTTCACTCAAAGAATGGGAAAAAGTATTTAAGGGTGTGGGTGGGCGCAGTCACTCCTAAAAGTGAACCATGGGGCCAATATTGACAAATATAACAAAGCAGAAAAAGTAATATCTGAAGATGGACTAACACTACTTATTTACTCTCCAAAATAATCTTAAGATAATATAGATTGAAGTCTCCTTCATCATCTCATCCATTTGTCAACACTTGAGTCTATAGATGCATTGTTGCAGCATCATGATGAATGATTGATGGTCTCGGAGAGGTCTTGTCCCATGAATTCAGTTAAGTGAGTTATGATGTCATCTCAAATCTCCCCCCAAAGCAAACACTTACAGATCTGTGTAATGAACTGTATGGGAAACAAAGGAGAAAGAAACCAAAGATTTGACATGAGAAAATGCCTTCATACTCTGCTGGATTTGGATTTGCCACTAACATAAAGGAAAAAGGAATGAACAAGGCATTAACATGCAAAATGTCACCACCAGCCATTTGTTACAGACACCAAGTGCCGATCACAAACTTCCAAACACCAACCACCTTCCACAAGTCAATTGGTACAGTACCTATTTGATGTTATTTTCCTCTTGAACCAGGTGCCCCTTTTCTTTCAATATATTTTTGTTGACAAACATGTACATATATACCTATTTCAAAGATAAGTACAGTACATAAGCTGACGCAACACTATATACTGTACATAGCTGACATAATTCCCAGTGCAAGTTGCTGCTCATAATCCTGGTCAATGCGGGCAAATCTCCCACATTGCCATTCCTGTGCATGGAAACAATTTCTAATTCAATATTCGAGACAATAAAATATATCTCATCCCTCGAGACATGTACGATACCATATATTTCAATTGATCATTGAATTAGACAAAAAATGAACTGCCGTCAAAATTTTTTTATGCCTTTTCTAAGAATTTGGTTCAAATAGGTATAAAGGATGTATTATTTGCAGTGCCAATCATTCGCCTACGCTCTTTCACTTGTCATCTTGATCAAAGCCATTGCAATACTTTAATAGGGAATCTTTTCACACTGGTTAAGACGCACACAAAAACAAACAACAAACAAAATTGCACAAAAACAAACAAACAAAAACCTAAACTCTCGTGTTGTTTTTTTACTTGTTTGACAAAATCATTATCTATGTAATAATTGATTTTTAGAACTAGATATTTATAGCTCGTTATTACATGACGTAATGAAAGTGTTCGAGATAATGCCTCAGGGAGAATACCTTCATGTCAGTGAGTGATGAGAACAGTTAAGTAAAATATATTTTATTTGTTGATGGTAATTATCCATCGACCAAAAGTCAACTTAGGCTATTGAAATATATTATAGGCCGAATATTAAAAATGAACATGTAAAATGTCACCACCTGCCATTTGTTACAGACACCAAACACCAACTGCTGAACAGCATCCACAAAAAGTAAAAAGAAAGATTTTAAGAATGGTGGTCACATTATAATCATATTTCAGTCATGTAAGAAAAACAATTGTGGTCCTGAAGAGATATCAAAAGTCAAAAAACTAAACAATTCCAAGAATCGTAAATAATTTTTCTTATATTGGAGCTTACCTTTTTGTATTGACTTTCACATAGCATCATGGTCTAAGTAAACTTTTTGCAACATTAAAAAGGCATCTAAAATATCCCTAATCCACAGAGTATTCCTATAGAATTGGTATATTCAATCCTTCTCTTGACAAGTTTTCTATTTGTGTCGGTGACATAGAAAAACTATTTTCAAAACATTCCCATCATTCATTCTTTAACTCAAATTTCTAATCTGATTGTCTCAGCTGTGCTCAATGGATTTTGTCCCCATCAATACAAACAGGATCTGCCATATCCTGAATCTCCTCACCATCAACCTCTTTTCTATGATGAATTTTTATTTTCTGTCAAAAATATCTTGATGAAACACCTGATAACGGTGGTTTGATCGAAAAATGCAAGTTGACTCATATACCCTTGATGATGTTGGTTTAACATGTTTTCACATGTAATTTATTGATATATTGCACTTGAATTGAAAGTTATACGAGAAATGAGACAAGGGTGGCACCTTCCCAAGTAAGTCCCCTCCATATAAGTTAACCTCATGTAGGCCTGCATGTCAAACTGAAGTTTGTAGTTTTACACTTGAAATCATTTTTTCAAGTTAAGTTGCCTCAAACGCTTACCACAAAATATAGAGGTCATTGTTTGTCTCTGTAGGTTGCTAAGTTGATCGTTTTAAAAAAAAGTGACACACAATTTGTTGTGGTGAATAAATGATGAAATTAGGTGTACAGGTATAAGCATTTAAATTTAAAAAAACTTAAAAAAACTATTCTTATAAATTATTTAAAATCATATTATAATTTATTAAGAAGTACTTATGTCTTACATAATTAATCTATGTTAAATTGAAAAGTATCCTTTAAAGAATAATATTTATTATTACAAGGTCAATAATAACATCAACAAAACCTGTTTGACCTTAACTATATTTAACCATTATCTCCCTATCCAGAGGTAATGTATTATCATCCAATAAGACACATTTAAATTCAGAAAAAAGTGACATTGAGTTTAAATAACTTTAATCCATTTTGCATTCAGAACACGCAATGTTGTCTAATCGGTGAAACATTGAAAGAGACGAAAGGCCAAGCAGTCATAACCAATCAAAGCAAGTTATTATTACATATATTTTATGAATGGTCCCCGATCAAAATGTGCGTATTTAATTGAAATTGCATGTTGTGGTTTGACAGAATATTCAAAAATATTTTTCACATTTTTCCAAAAATTGTTTATGACATTTCTTTTCTTCTTCACTACAATCAAAAAAATGATCAAAAGAACATGTTCAACAAGTTCAGTTTTCGAGAAAGTGTCATATTTCAAATAACATGAGACAAATCAACATTCCAATGCATTTTTCCTTTTACATTCAACATTCAGTTTAGTTTGATTTGAGATTAAAGAATTCAACAAATTACAATTTTGAAAGCTCTGACATGTTCATGTAAAACTCTGGCATACTTTCAATATCACCCAGCCAATTTTCTATTGCATTTACCTAACCTTTAATTGTATATACAGAGACCTAGCTGCTGAATTGACGTCTATAGATACAAGTTCTTGAAGTTATCATTATAGGTTGCCATCTATTTAACCTACAACAGCATATAATTACTGTTACTTCATATGGGGTATGCAAAATTATTCCATAATATAAACTAGAAAATGGCAACTCCACGGAGTAGCAAATCCCAACGAACACTATATACTTAAGTAAATCATCAATCTGTACAGCCACAATGTAATATTTACCATCTACTCTTACCTTCAATAAATATTTTAAATCATTGTACTATCATGTAACCATACTTTCAAGATTACTCTAAGTAATTGCGAATTTCTGCTCTAGTCAGCCATTTTGAATTTTCAGAGGCGCAAATCAGAAAAAACAATGCCATAATTATGATCTACTCTGAAATACCTTCAATTTGAGTATAATATAGCCATACTTTGAGGAGATTAGAAAATAATTGCGAAATCCCGCATAAGTGGCCATTTTGAGTTTTTTGAGGCCCGAATCAAAAAAACGCTACAATATTAACAATCTCCTCTAAATTGCCTTTCATTTGAGTATAATAAAGCTATACCGTCTTCAAAAACATCTCATACGAGGGTTGTCCCATAAGTCTTGAAATTTTTATTCTAATTCAAAAAGATTTTGATGAATTTGGCTGAAAATTGGTATATATCAAGATCAATCAATTATCTTCAACATGTGATAGTTTCATAACAAAATTATGAACTTGAGTAACTATTATGGTTGCTATGGTAACCGGGGGAGTCGGGGGGTGGGGCAGTAATGAAATATAGTAAAAATGTAAAATGGAGCCGTGGGAGTATTAAGGATTTTAAAGGATGGTATGTATCTTAAATTGTGAATCACCTGTCAAGATTGACAAAAACACTGTATTCTTGGTAAAATCTTATGAAATACCTCTGTGATGTCATAATAAACTAGCACAATTGCTCAATTTTGGTACAGAGCCACAGCATTTTGAAAATCAAAATGGCAGGGATTTTGTCACCAGATGTTAAATCTTTGCGTGCAGTTGTGCAATACCACGCCTCCTTAAGGCATACACCTACACAAACAAGAACAACCATGGAAAAAGTATATAGACAGTAAACTCCAAGTGCACCTACCTACAATATGGAGGTGATAGAAGAAGTTAAAAACTGGAGATACCAGCCTGGAAGATCCTCCTAGAAGTGGAAGGCCAAAATCCAGTGACAATCTCATATCACATATTGCAGATAGAGTAGGCCTATAAGGGCTGAAATGAGAACTACTCAGTGTAGGAAGATCGCTTAGACTTTGATATTAGTAAGAGTACTGCTCACAGAGTGATGAAGAAAGACCTTTGGATGTCAAAGGTAGCCCCTAGATTCATTCCACATATTCTGACAGAGGAGCAGAAAAGGCAACGTGTTGAGCTGAGCCAGGGGTTCCCAAATCCTTAATTTTTACGTCATATTTGTATTTTTATCCTGTTTTCTGCCCCGGGTACCCCCAACATTCCATTTTTAATCATCTGTAACATTACCAAATGATCTTATTATGCTATGAAACTTACAGAGATAGTAGAAATATATCTACGTTAGAAAATGTGAAATTTTTATCATTGTATCTCAAATATTCTATGAATAAGAATAAAAATTTCAAGACTTATGGGACAACCCTCGTAATTAACGCAAATTCCTGTTCTCCCGATCCCCCATTTACGGCCCCTGGGGGTCAGGGTGGAAAACCCAGGATATATATGAATTAGATAGATGTTGTTAATATACTACCAAAATTTCAATTAATAATATTTATTATTTTAGTTTAAAATGAAAAACATAAGATTTTTGCAAAAAATTCCCGCCATTTTTAAACTGGCGGCCATCTTGAAAAATTTTTTTTTGCGTAAAACTATTGACCAGTATACATCTTTCCACCAAATATGAAGAAAATCTGTCCACTAGTATTCGAGTTATCTTCCGGACAGACAGATGGACTGACTGACGGACTGACAGACTGACAGACTGACAGACTGACGGACTGACAGACTTCGTTCGTTGGGATAACAAGGCATTAACATGATAAAATATCACTTCAGTATGTGGTTCAAAAGGTGTAACAAGTGTTACAGATGTACTGATCATGGGATAAATCGATATTTACTGGATGGACAAACAGACTTAGGATGTATTCCTTAGATTACTTGGTTAATACATGTTTATTGAGATATTAAATAAATTATCTGATTGTCTTTCCAAAAATATTTATAAAATTCAAAGTAGCTTATCTAACTGATAAAGGGCACATGCACTTGTTGATTTCAAATACATACGGTAAGCATCTAACATAAAACCAATTTTAGGAAAATAGCACTGTAACAAATATACAGCTGTGATAGAAAAATGCACTTCCTACACAATAATCAAATTATCACAATCTATAATGACAACACAATAATCGAGGGATCCTATCTCAATGTACCTTAAGATTCAAGCAATCATCATCCACAAAGACCACGAAGTCAATAGTTATAACTGACTTTGATGGTACAATGCAATAACACTTTAATGGCCTTACAATGGTCCAACACTACAATGCAACATATGAGACTGCATACCATAAACCCTTTTTAAAACTTGGATTTTACTAAAAAGAGCAACATGAAGCTTCCTTATGTACTCGGCTCTAAACCAAAAGGGTACTGTACACAAAAAATAACAATCAAATATGGCGTCGGCAAATCCAGTCGCTGAAAAAACTAACATGGCAGAATCTTCAAGAAATACGCTTGTCAAAGAACTTTTAGAAGCTCTCAGGCCTGAACTTAATGAAATAAAAACACTACAAGCAAATTTGGAAGGTAGTTTCGGAGAGCTATCGACGAAAATGGAAGAAAAGATCGAAAAAATCAACAACGATTTTTCGGATTTGAAAGAAAAAATGGAGAAAAGACCGGAATTGATAGGCGGAATGCGCGAACTACAGATAAAAAACATTGAAGTGAACATGTCTCTCAGAAGAAACAATGTCATTATTTATGATCTTCCAGAGGAAAGGACGGAAATTCCCATCAAAGCGGCAGAAACTGAGTTAACAAAACTCTGTCCCGTCCGGGTGCTGAATGCGTACAGAATCGGACGCTTAGAACAACAACAAATTAAAACTAAAGCTAGACCATTGATAGTACAACTTGCAGATGCACCAACGGCTGAACAAATCAGATCAAAGGCGTGGGTTAAAAAACCACCTATAAAAAGTAAAATCGGTGAAGACCTGCCGGAAGAAGCACGCAATATAAAAAGTCAAGCCTTCAAAACGTATATTAAACCTGCAAAAGAGGGCCAGAAAAAGTACAGATGGGCAGGCTTGCATCTATGGATCGACGGAAAGAAAGTAAACCTGGATGCCATCTACACAGAAGTGCTAAGCAAGACCAGAAACAGGGATGAAAAACAGCCCAGGGCCACACTCAAAGACGATTAAGAGACAACAACCCTGAGAAAATGTTTTACCGTCAGACAAAAATACAGTATCAAAACCCGTTAATTTCCACACTAAATAACTCCCCTCATAAGTCAACAGAAACTTATATTACGCTAATATTATCAGTTTTATCGAGAAAGTAAATTATGATATTTTCTCTTCACAAAAATAGAGGACGAAGGGGTTGAAAACATGAAACAAAAACAAGGAAGTAATTAGCATTCCAAGGTAAAAACACACATATTTGTTTATCAATAAAGCCGTTACTAGGTAATCGATACGCTGCGCGCGCATAACGCTGGCTCAACCAATCAAAATGAATTACCTTCCTCAATGACGTCAGCGGAAAAGAAAAATTCAAAAATCATATAATTCCAGCAAATACTCAACTTTACAACCTAATCATAAGAAGTTTGCGATAATAACACGCGAGAGGCCGGCTTTACCTAGCGCTTCATGTATTTTACCCCCAGTCCTAGACAATACAAAGAGGGATAAACACTGACAATTCCAAGGTAAAATTATCTTCGCTTTTTCAAAAAACAGTTTCCATTTTCAGGTCACTGTGACTGTAGGCTAGATCAATTTTTTATTTATTTTTAGGCTAATAGTATCGGAGTTAATGTAAACCACAGCCTATAGCACAATCAAAGTCTAAAAAGCAAACCTCAACTCCGTTTCAATCGCACAAGAAAATAATTTTCAAGGAGTACCCAAGAAGTCTCAATCCCACATGAAAATTGACCGATTAGCTTTTCAGGTTGATTTGTCAATTTCTCCTCAATCTTCTCATTCTTTGCAACTTTTGTATTTCTATCTTTTTTTTTTAAAAAAATGAGGCATTTTCCTAAGTGCCTTAAAAACATAGAAAAGTGTCAAATAAAAGACATTAGAGCTATTATGTATACAAAAAAGGGGGCAGGGGTAATTGCAAGAGGGCCTATATACAAATACAAGGACGATGGTGGTTAAAATAGGTACCATTAATGTGAGGGGCTTGCAAGACCAGGTAAAAAGAAGAAAACTCTTCTTACACGCTCGAAACGAAAATTATGACGTTCTACTCATACAAGAGACCCACTGCGGCATGAAACAAGCAAAACAATGGGAAAATGAATGGGGCATGACATCATATTTTACAGAAAGGGCCACAAATTCAGTCGGAGTTGGTATACTATTCTCTCATAAGGCAGACATCCAAATTGAAGACAGCGACATCGGAGAAGATGGAAGATACATAATAATAAATACTAAAATAGAAGGAAAGGAAATAACCTTAGTGAACATATATGGACATAACAATGACAACAATAATCTTTTCAACAATATCGCAAAAAAACTGAGAGAAGGGCGTAATCATTATTCTATTATAATAGGAGGAGATTTCAACGTGCCCCTAGAGCCAAACAAAGATAAAGAAAGCCAAACAGGCAATACCAACCAGGATGCACATAGAAACACAAGACAGCAGATAAAGCAGCTAATGGAGGAACATGATCTTGTGGACATATGGAGAGTAAATAACCCAACAAAAAGAAATTTCACCTGGTCAAATGCCGCTACCACTACAAAATCCAGATTAGATTATTTCCTTATAGCCTCTCCACTAATCAACAATACCAGTGACGTAGACATTCACACTCCAAAATCCTACAAAATAGCTGACCACCAATTTGTTCAATTGCAACTAAGGATGGGCACTCAAGAGCGTGGCCCGGGACTGTGGAAATTCAATGCAAGGTTAACAGAAGATAGAGAATATGTAGCTTTGATAAAAAACCTAATCAAAGGTTTGGTTGAAGAGCACAAGGACATGACTGCTCAAAATTTATGGGAACTCATAAAATTCAAAATCAAAACAGAGTCCATTAGGTACTCAAAGCAAAAAAAACGCTGGAAAACACCTAGATATCACCAACAAAATAAGACGGCTACAAGAAATAGAGGCAAACCTAAGAGATAACTACATCCATGAAACACAGCTACGAGAAGAAGAACAACAACTCCAAAGAGAGATAGAAGAGATGAATGATGAAAAAGCAAAGGGCGCAATACTTCGAGCAAAAATAAGATGGGCGGAAGAAGGTGAAAAACAATCTAGTTACTTCCTGAAGTTAGAAAAAAGAAATTTTGCAAAAAAGAACATCACACAACTGAATACAGACGATGGCAGGGAACTAAATGATCCTGAAGAAATAAGGAAAGAAAGTGCAAGGTTCTATGAAGAACTGTACAGAAGCAGGCTCCCAAACATTAGGCAGCACTCAGAAACATTCTTCCCTGCTATAAAATCAATCACCAGTCTCACAGAAGAGGAAAAACAGAGCTGCGAGGGCTGTATTACCTTAGAAGAAAGAACAACACAGATTAAGTCCCTGAAGACCGGGAAGTCACCAGGCAGCGACGGCTTAACAAGCGAATTTTATAGATGTTTCCAAGAACCAGTTGTGCCAATACTGGTAAAAAGCTACAAGGAAGCATTGGATAAAGAAGAATTATCAACCGAACAAAAAAGAAGCATTATAACCCAACTACCTAAAAAATACCGTGACATTCTACGCCTATTAAATTGGCGACCAATATCATTGCTAAACACAGACTACAAAATAATTACAGGATGTCTAGCAGAAAGAATGAAAGCCCATTTAACAAAAATAATTAACGAAGACCAAACAGGTTTTATTAAAGGGAGAAATATATCAGAGAATATTAGACTCATAATAGACTGTATGGAACACCTTAAATCAAACAATGAATCTGGCATAATGCTTTTCATCGACTTTGAAAAAGCTTTTGACACAGTGGAATGGAAATTTATTGATCGGACACTAGATTACTTCAATTTTGGACCAGACTTTAGAAAATGGATCAAAACCATATACAACGATGCAAAAAGCTCAGTAATAAATAACGGGTATACATCACGCTACTTTAACCTGAACAGAGGAGTACGACAGGGATGCCCCCTAAGTCCGTATTTATTTATTCTATGTGCCGAAATATTGAGTGAATCAATCAGAAGAGATGAAGAAATTGAAGGCATACAAATACCAGATGGAGAAGTAAAGATTTCACAATACGCCGATGATACCTCAGTCTTTGTAAGAAATATTGCATCTGCGAAAAAAGTAATTAAAAAGTTCAGAAATTTTGGAGAAATCTCAGGACTGAACATCAATCTCCACAAAACAGAAGAAGCCGTGATAGGCAGAGAAAATGCACTATTACAGCAACAAGTAAGAGATGAAAGCATGGCATCAGGGCTAAAATACCAAGATAAAGATATAAAAGTCCTTGGTATAACCATTCCTTTAGATGGAAGAGACATAAACAGTTTAAATTTCCCAGAGAAAAGAAACAAAATTCAAGGTCTTATTAGAGCATGGAAAAGTAGAAACATCACACCTCTAGGAAAAATAATAATGATAAAATCACTCCTCGTATCTCAGCTGACATATCTATGTTCAGTGCTCACACCAACAGATGACTTTATCAAAGAAATAGAAAACATGTTTTTCAACTTTATATGGGATGAGAAGCCAGACAAAATTGGAAGAAAGATAATGATGAACGAACAAGAGAGAGGTGGCCTAAACATGCTCCACTTACAATCATACATAAAAAACCTAAGCATCAAATGGATAAAGAAATATATAGACCCTACATATAGTGGCAAATGGAAGAAGATATGGAACTACTACCTGAAGAACCTGACGCAGGGAGAAGTATGGGCATTGAACCTTTCAAAAAATAGTGACAAAATAAATGTTTTAGACTTAAGGTACCTGAAGACAGTCTACAAAAATTGGTGCAGTCTAAAATATCAAACAATTCCGGATACGAGAAACCCAGAGCAACAATCATTATGGCACAATGAACAGATAAAAATCAATGGAGAAATCATGAAAAACGAAGTATGGATACAAAAAGGTATTGAATTTATAAAAGACATACAGGACGAAAATAGATTCCTCACAGCAGCAGAATTAGGCCATAAATATGATATTGTTATGAACCAAAGGAATACTTTGAAATATAACAGTATAATTACAGCCATCCCCCAAAATTGGAAAAGAAAATTAAGACACCCGAGAGAAAATGAAGAAGAAACCGAGAATCCGAATGTCACAATTAACACAGAATGGTTAAAAAAGACAAACAATAAAGAAGTTTACAAGATTTTACTAAAAAAGAACAATGCTGTGAAACTGCCAAAGAAGATGGAAGATAAGTGGCAAAACAAACTGCAACTACAAAATCCTTTGATGTGGGCCAAAATCCACAAAAATAGAAAAAATATTCTCAGGACAAAAGAGAAATATTTCCAAATAAAAATATTCTTCCGGATACTATATTATAACAAACAACTAAAACAAATGAACATAGACGGCTATAACACTGATATATGCAGTCTATGCCGTAGTGACATAGATACTTTAGAACATGGAATATACCATTGTGAGGCCGTACAAGACTTCCTAATAACATCTTTCAACCAACTTGACGAAGATGTACCCACAATTGAGACATTCCTTTTCGGAGATGGAAAAACAGAAAACGAACATCTATTCCTGAAACAAAAGATATTCCTAAACACATGTAAAAGGAAAATAAGGAGACCTAATATGATAGGCTGGCAAAACTTCCTAAAAACAGAGAAAAAATAGAAGAAAGAATCAGCCAAAGAAGAAAAAAACCTGAACTTATGGAACAGCAATGGTTGAAACTCAAACATTTCATAACGTAGTAAAATACACATTGGGAACATAAAAACCCCCTCACCAAGCTCAAACCATCGAGCAGAAAATCACAAAAAATCCCCCTCTTGCCTTTTCCCTTGCCCCCCCCCCCCCCCCCCCCCTTCCCTTCCTCTTGTTATCAAAACTACTATGCTAAATAAGGCTAATATTATATATAAATACGATATTATAGCATATGCAACTACTGTATGTTTTCTTTCTACAATATTGTATTTGTACAACTTTTAATAAAAAAAAAAACAAAAAAAAAAAAAAAAAACATATCTCACCTCTTTCAAGCTAAATCCAGGAACCAAAAGGGTACTGTACACAAAACATAACATATCTCACCTCTTTCAAGCTAAATCCAGGAACCAAAAGGGTGCTGCACACAAAACATAACATATCTCACCTCTTTCAAGCTAAATCCAGGAACCAAAAGGGTATTGTACACAAAACATAACATATCTCACCTCTTTCAAGCTAAATCCAGGAACCAAAAGGGTACTGCACACAAAACATAACATATCTCACCTCTTTCAAGCTAAATCCAGGAATCAAAAGGGTACTGCACACAAAACATAACATATCTCACCTCTTTCAAGCTAAATCCAGGAACCAAAAGGGTACTGCACACAAAACATAACATATCTCACCTCTTTCAAGCTAAATCCAGGAACCAAAAGGGTACTGCACACAAAACATAACATATCTCACCTCTTTCAAGCTAAATCCAAGAACCAAAAGGGTACTGCACACAAAACATAACATATCTCACCTCTTTCAAGCTAAATCCAGGAACCAAAAGGGTACTGCATACAAAACATAACATATCTCACCTCTTTCAAGCTAAATCCAGGAACCAAAAGGGTACTGCGCACAAAACATAACACATCTCACCTCTTTCAAGCTAAATCCAGGAAGAGAAGCCATGGCAGAGTGCCTTCTCTTGAAAAAGCGTCCACTCATGATTATTTCCAAATGTCTAACCATAACAAAATGCACAAGTCTTATCAAAAATAAAGTGTAATGATTATGTAGAATAATTATATCTGTCATGCATCTAGTGGTTGTATTTCATATGGCCTATGAATCCCATTTCAATCTTAAAATCCAGTAAATCCTAAAATAAGGTACATGTACAGTATATGTGCATATTCATATATCCTGAAATATATATCCTTTTCTTCTTCTTTTAACTCAAGTGTAACAGAGTTAATGTGTCAATCCCCAACAACTATGAGCAATACCTATTCAGCATAAAGCTACTGTCATGACCATGAAGTTAAATGGACTGAAAAAGTTAAACATTGTATTGAACAATGACATGGAGATCCAAACACATCATTTTCCGATCAATGACAAGCCACCTAGTTTATCTTTTGATCTTCCCAATAGCTTGCCCTCACTAGCATGTACACATGTTAATCCACTCTGCAGGGTCTCTTGGGCAATGAGTAAATTCAAGTTCAATCAATAGTTTTTTAATGTTAATTTCAGGTGGTCCTATTATCCTAGTTTGATCCGCTGCGTATCATCGTCAAACTTTATGTGATTTCCGCTCATTTTGATAAAAACAAATTGCCAATTGAAAGGGAAGGTGTTTTGGTTGGGTAACCTGCATTTGGCGGAGAAAAGTGCGTCTTCCTGTCTTGATAATGTGTAACAAGCCCGGAAACTGAGAATTCTATTTTATATATCCGCAAACAATAGTATCAAGCAGTCCCAGGGGGCATCCTGTTGTAGTTATCAAAAATAAAAAATTCAACTTAGAAAATATTTAAATACAGTACTTTTATCCAGCTATCGGAAACCAGTTACATGTACAGTACATGAAACTCATAAGAGGATATATATTTTTAACACTCCCTTTTGAATTTCATTCCATTCATAAAACTTATCACAATATTGATTTACAAACCCACCTACTATATTGTAAAAATGGACCATACCCCAAAACAATGTCATTTCACGGTTGACAGATTCTATTCTACTCGAGGAAGTGGTTATACAATGACTTGTGATAATCCCTTTCCGCAGTCATAACAGGAAACTGATATAATCAAACTTTTGTTTGACTTTCAAGTTTAAGTTGCCATGACTTTTATAGTAAATTTTCCCTATATTTAGCTATAACACATGTAAATACTACTATGTCTAACACAAAAATAAAATAAGGAATGCCAAAAGAACACAATGCCATGACAAAAGCTATTATGGATTATTATTCAATCTAAGATTGATTTACAATCTGTTTCTACTTGTATTAAAGTACCTTAATCCTTTAGCATTACCACAAGCGAGTGCTATAAAAAATATTGATTTGACAATACGAAAATGTATGAAAAAAGTTAAAGTGATCCTATTTAATAACAATTTCAATGGAAAGACAACTGACCTGTGTCACCTCATATGCTCCTCGTTTTCTCATATTTCAACATCATTTCCTACTACATTAAGAAGGTCAACATTAATACTGATACAGTGGTCACCTATTGAGATGAACCTTGTCCATTTAGGGTGGAACTCTCTCTCCCATTCAATGATCAATAAAAGAGAGTTCAAAAATTAACAAGTATGATAAAGTTAAAAGAACTACGAAGGCAACCAGTTTTTAGCCTGCTATGTTAAGATTTTTATTTGCTTTGGTTTGTTCTTTGAGTGGGAGTTCATTTTATGAAGGATTAAGGGATGTCATAAATTGTGGTTTGATGTAAAAACTATTTTATCAAGTGCTTCTCATTTATTCATTTCAGCTTTTCATATTTTTGTCAATGTTTTCTTCTACTTTCATTCTATCTTTACTATATTACAACACCTCTGAGTTGTACTGTAAGCTAATCACCAGTGAAGTTGTCTTGCTATTATACGCCTGGGAACATATCCTGTATTGGACAGTCATAATATGGAAAGACAAACCAATGAACCACTCCTTGAAGAAATCCTGTGAAGTATTATGTGCACTCATGATACAATATACACCAGAGGTCTTTTATATAAGACAACTCAGTTTAACAAACATCCTATTTAACTTCATGCAACAAACAAATAATCAAACTCAGGATCATCGCATCATGGGTAATCTGCTCTACTACTGAGCTACATGGGTGGACTAATATACTATTTTGTCTACTGACATAGTTTTATCAAATAATCTTTCAATGTTTGAGAAAGCTTCAAATGGAACATACACCTGGATGACATCCCAAAACAGAAAACAGAAATGATCAAGTTCACAATGTGGAACAATAGAGCAGGCAAAAACACTTGTGACATACTTGAAGTCGATCAGCCTATGACAAATGGGAGCATGAAAGTACTGGTTCCTAAGAGTTAAGTATTTCCAAGAAAGTCAACAAGGGTACTGATCCCTAATCACTTCTTATCCCTCCTATATATTAGTGCATTTTAATACAATAAATATTTCTTTACTTACTGGAATGTACAATGTTACAGTAGGAGGTGCTTTATAGATTGTATCATTTGGCGAAACATTTTGAAATGTAACGTCATGTTTTTCTTCTCTCCATGTAACATCATCAGTGTCTTCCGGAGGCCTACATGTGAAGTCTACGGGACTTTTAAACACTTCTTCATCAATTTCCTCATCAATTATATTATCCTTCCAGCTAACTCCCCTGGATTTTGGTGGTTTTGACAATTTTGGCAATTCTGGAGAAACTGATGATGAAGAATTTTCACATTTTTTCGCTTCTGTTGTCTGATAATCCAGGTCTAACTGTTCATTTGTTCGGAAATCATTGATTGAAAATGATTTTTGCTTGAGCGGTGGTGGTACGTCACAAAGTGTCTGTGGTTGTTCCATTCCTTGTTCAAGTGTAGCTATGGCCACTTCAACCTCATTAACACCCTTACCATATGTGTTATCTTCCCATTTGGGACCTTCAGTCTCAATGATGTCAGAGGTGATACCTGAATCCGGATCTGACATCCTTTTTGAAGGTATTTCAACTTTCATCTAGCCTACTTGTGAGCCGAGTACTATACATCAATCACTGCTGTGTTCAATATATGTATATTTTAAATATAGCTGTCCAAGTACAGTTTTGAGCAACTAATGGCATACTATGATTTTTTATCCATCATACAGAGACCCTCCAGTAACTTATAATGTTCAATTTATGCATCAGGGTGTCTCTGAGATATACTTCACAGTAACTTAATCCAAAGTAGCACTATTTTAGTTTAGCAGGCAATATATTGAGGTTTGTTCAATGTTTGCTCAGTTTTTAGATCTTTTCACTTTTCAAGTTTATTATATTCATTTCCTGTATTGTGAATATAAAGCACTTTTCTAACTCAATAATTGAGTAGCTTTTATGTAGCTAACTTAAAAGTCTGCCTAAAACATTCCTTTTAATAGTCTCCGACTTATAAAACTGCATGTCATTTAAAAAAATTAATAGGTTTCAGACATGTATTCACTCATTTGCTCTGTGTGGTGTTATCCAATGTTAAATGTTTGAAGCAGTTTTAACGAGTATGATTTACTGTACATGCTAGGTGAACTTCTTTACTTCCTATTGACTTTGTCCAGTTTACATAACTTGTTATGTTGAGCCAAATCCTGCTGCATACAACCCATATATATATATGTATATTATAGTTTAATCCTCTCATAGTATTCATGGCCTCAAAATGTAACAGATAGGCCATGCTCATCCAAGTTTAAATACTTAATAGATTTATCCTTCATAATGATGATTATTTCTAAGGTTGACATACAGCAAAACATTGGTGCCTAATGGTCTTTACCTATTATACCCTTTACTATAACTTGATTTTGATACTTAAAAGAGAGCTTCGTCTAATATACTAGGCTTTGACACTGAGGGTACTTATCTATAAAAGTACATGTCTAATGCATATACTTTTTATGAAGTAAATTCACAATGGACATACATCCTGTTTTTGCTGGTGCATGACAAGGGTTGGGATAAAAATGACATAAAATAAAATAATGGGTTGACATATGATATGGGATTTATCCCTATGCACACATGGATATTTGGAGACATGAAAGAAGATTGACTTGACTGTAAATATTGCATTCTCAAGCACTGTTTGCTGCTCAAAAACATTTATAAGGTCAATACTGATACCGCGACTGGTCCATTTAGTCCAATGCTATTTCACCCAAATGAAAATAAAAAGAACTGACCCCACCTTTATGATCTTTCATTTGAATGTATTTACCATACCCTTCAGAATTCAGATTGAATTATTAAGCTTAAAAAATACATATTTGGATATTTGTTTAATCTACATGATGTTATGTTGCCCAATGAAAATATGTGCCTCTCAAAATAAATAGTTTAGAAAAATATGCCAATCTAAATGACCTTGATCAAACATGATATTCAAAGTCTATTGATTTAAAACTTAAATCACGAATCCTAAATAACCATTAATTTAGAGATAATTTTTATGTATTCTATCAAATTAAAAGTGCACTAAATACAACAGAAGTATCTCATTACTTGCAATGAGATAAAAATTCACTAAAAACATGATTTTCCAGTTTTATTTTAAAAATTATTATGGGGTCATTGAGTATTGAAACCTGAGACAGAAAATTGAAGTGAGATCTATAGGCATTATTTATGAGAATAATCTAGACATACATTTCAATGAACACATACGTAAACAAGGTTAGTGAAAAAGTATAAAGTATTAAAAATATAACCTTCATAATATGACATGTGTAATTGGGGAACTTTTTTTTATGTTTTATTTATCAATAGTATCATTTCACAATGTCCGACAATGGGCCAAGGCCATTGTCATTAGTGGTTTATGTCGATTTTCACAGTTAGCAGATGCTGTGACTATAAGCTTGTTAGTTTCAATTTGATATGTTGAGCCACCATATAACAATGTATCTAGTTTCTCTTTTGCATTTAGTTTGTCATAATGGTGAATGTTGAAATTGGGTATTCTTGCAAGGTCGAGTGCTAGTTGTTCCCTGAGATCAAGTATAAAGTAATAGGGGGCAAGAAAAGAATAGGTTTTGGGTTGTCTGAGATCGAAAACCGCACAAACATTGAGGGAACTGTGAACTGTGAAGTATATGTTCCATTTTTGAAAGTTGCAGAATATACAAAGATTAAAATAACCAAAGTACTTGTAAAATGATATGACAAAATCAAAATAATATAATTTAGTTGGTTCATTTATCATCATCCTTTATATGTAGTAAAATTAATGTATTTAGTAGATAAGGTTAAACCACATCTGGACATTAGGTAACATACAGGGTCACAATGACCTGTTAATGTCACAGGTGGAAATTCTACTCTCCCCCTTGATACAATGGTTTGAGTGATTTATATGTAGGTTCTCTTTTTAAATGTTGCCCTTTGTCCTTTTCAATTCGAGAAATGAAATATCGGGCCCGGAACATAATTAGTGGTGGTGGTGGTTTTGGCAAAGGGAGTCCCAGATATTTAAAATCAACAATTTGGGCAACGGTTCCCTCAAAATAATATACAATGAGATTTCAGAGAAGAGGGATATAATGAATAACAAGGCATAAACATGCAAAATGTCACCACCTGCCATATGTTACAGATACCCAACTCCGAACGTCAACCACCAAATGACAGAGGCCAAACACCACTTGTGGTAATGACATAATATTATACTGTCATCATGTAATCTGTTTCATTATTAAGACTTGATGAAATAGTAATTGCATGTAGTCCTATCAAACATTTTGAAATTAATCATCGTACAATATTATATACATGTAGTATACATTTAGTTGATTTTTCGTGTCAACATATTCCAGTTGCCCCGATCATGAGGTATGTTGTTTAAACTTTGTGAAAGTATGAGCACCTAATAATTAAATGAGAGTTGATTTTAGGTTTAAAATAATACAATTTAACAAATTCAAAACATTTTCAAAATACATATTCAAAAAATATAGTCCCAATAAATAGATTATTATTACCAAGCAAGTGAAGTTCACAGCATGTTATACATGCACATGCCCAATGGGTTAGAACGTCATGTTAAACAGTGCATGAAGGTGACTAACAAAATTATTAAGGCATTTCATCAAGGTGACTTACTGTGAACGAAAGTGTGCAACTTCATCTGAAATGATGGGTCATTAAACTGTAGTAATTTTTCACATTTACGTCAGTGCAGCCTTTTTCATGCCAAAAGTCCCAAATTTTATTGCCAAAATCAAAAGGCGGGCTTTTTAGATGACGCATTTCAATCTATTTTCGAGTTGTTTTTCTGGTAAATGCAGTTCAATGTTTCAGATATGATTTGATATTGTTTTAAAAGATTTGGACATGAGTGATATTTTAACACAAATAGCTCTTAAAACTGATCAAAAGAAATGATCACTTTGCAACACACCTTACTTTCTATTCACAAGGTCAAAGCAAACTACAGTTCATTTGGTTCAATACTTCTTCACTACAATCATACAGAAAAAACCTGTCTAAATGGAACACCTTTGGGACCTCTAAATAGCGTTCCACTTGGGAGGTGTTCCACTTATAAAGGTTCATTTAACATTAAGCCATTTGGTCTTGGGAGTCTGAAGTGTTCTACTAACAGAGGTGTTCTACTTCAGAGGTGTTCCACTTCACAGCTTTCCTTTCCTTGTCACTTTTTAATTTAAATTATCTGGAGGCAATGTAGCTTGTAATAGTAGGTTTATAGATGAAGAACTTTTATAAACATGCAAATCAAACTTTTTTAAGTCGTGAAGCATCTGTTTTCATATAGTTTCACTAAGTTTATTTAGAATAAATAAAATTATAAATACTGAACGATACTTTTATATGCCATCTTCCACACAATCTAACATGATGGGAAATATCATTCGGGTTAATAATAAAGCAACATGGATAAACGCACAATTGTAAGTATAATTTTTTTCTTCATTTTTTTACAATTCTCTATATTTCGGAAGAAATAGCATGACTAAAAGTTAAAATACAAATATGATGCAACATAAAAATATATAATGCAAAGTGATGAATGATGAAATAAAAAAAGAACTTTCTTCTGTGGACCATATCCCTAAAAACACTTGATCTTCATCAATTTGTACTACATAATTTAATACATTGTACATCTAATACACATATTGGTTGAAGTGTATTGTCAACATTCAAGTTCCCACTTGGTATTAAAGACATGCTTCACATTGACTTTCAAAGATTGAATTTCAAGTGAAGATCTTTGAGTGGCGGAATTAAAAATCATCAAACAATACAAAAGTGTAAAATCACACCTTATTCTCAATGTAAATCATTATACAGTAAATTGTGATCATCTACTTTCAGTCAGTCTACTCTTGAATACTATTCATTCCATTTTTTTTACTTTCCTATCAAAATAACTAGAATTTGTGCAAATATCCATACCTTATACACAAATATTTATTAGTTTTAAAATTGTTTTATACATGCATATTAGCTTTCAAAACACATTGCTGCATTCAATTAAAGCTTATCTTTTCAAATCATTACATTTTCAACAATGACCTGTTTTGGTATTTCGGCATTGAATTTTAAAAAAACTGACATAGTTTAGGTGACATACATGTAGTTATGAAGAGAGCAAAAATATACTTTTCTTTTTTGTAACTTTATAAAAATATTTTCTCTTTGTCATTTTTTAAAATGATATTTGGAATGGAAACTTAAGATCCTACTTTATTAAACACGATTCATTGAGACCAATGAAGTTTCAGCTCATATATATGACAGATTATTCATTTAGAACTCCTGAACTCACAGGCACTAACCAGACCTCGGCATACCATGAGCATTAGAGGAACCACATTGAGCTGAACCAGGCCTGTAGCCAGGATTTGACAAGGGGGGTTCATTTTTTTTAAATTCCAGGGGGGTTCACATTTGACCATTTTGGCCCCCACGTCATTAGAAAAGTGCTCAGAATGATGAAAACCTGAATTATTTTGAATTTTTTTGGCCAGACGGGTTTCACTCACACATACCCCCTCCCTAGCTATGGGCCTGAGCTTGCTGAAACATATAGCCATGTGCCTTAGCCGAGCAAGCTCATGGTATCATGAGATCTGACTAATAACTGTGTGAAATGAGAATTTGTATTACAAATCACAGCAAACATCTACAGATCACGAAAAATAACACAGCTCCATCTTTTAACTATTAAGGGAATGAAGTCTATATTTCATCCATATCCATTTGAATTAAGAAAACTTACATGTGAGATGTGACCAGGTTATGAAATGATGTTTTCAAGTTTTATTTGTACATGAATGATTTTATGATATCTCTAGGTTAAATAGGACCTGACTGAATAGCCATAACCTATATCATCTCTACCTTTTCTTATTCAAAACTGTAATACAGACACATTTCACAGTATAATAAAATGTGAAATAATTTCAAATCATTTCTGATGAAAGCTCTAACCCAAGTTGTTGAATGTCTTTATTTTGACCCTCTTAAATAATAACATCATTTTTTTTATCTCATTTTCAAGCTAATTGAAAGTGGGATTAAAACAGAAAATATTTTGCAAAACATGATAAAACAAAACATGACAAAACAAGATACCTTGATGACAGACTTCTTACAGAACTGAATTTTATTTACTTTGATGGCACATTTATTATATAATTGACTTGCATTAACTTGGATGGGGGGTGCCTTTTAAAATACATAAAATAAAAAAGAAACATTTTAGATGCCTTGATGCCAAATCCCTTATTTAATTAAGTGACTTGTTCTTACCTTCATAGCTGGCCCCTTGATACTGCAGGCCCTGTTCTGGCATAACTGAATTTCCTCATCTGCAAATAAAGTAAAAGAAAAAATAAAGGTGTAGAATAGTATAAACTAGTAATTTGGTATGTTTTCAGTAAGAACTCCTCCCCCGTCAAGTTAGAGAAGTAAGTAGAGACTCAAGTCAAGACTCAAGTCAAGATAAAGACACAGTCAAGTCAAAGTCAAGGCACAGAACAATTAAAAGTCAAGGCACAGAACAATTTGCAAGCCAAAGTCAAGGCACAGAACAATTGTACCTTCACGATTAGAAGGCAAAGGCACAGAAGTTCTTAGAGATATAGAATCAGCGTATATGTTCATTAGTGATTAAAGTGAGATAGATACTTTGTGTTCTTAGTTGATTAACAATTAAAGTGAGAAAGAGACTCATTGAAGAAGTGGTGAAGTTATTATAATTAAAGTGAGATAGAGTTTAAGATAGTTAAGGTTATTAAGATAGATTTGTGTATGTTTGATTGACCAGTCAGGTAGACACAATGTCATTGTTAGGTACAATATCAGCAATAGCAAGGGAATTCCATGATTCAAGAAGGGTGAGTTAGATAAGTGGAAAATATTGAAGAAGCAAATTAAGAGAAGATCATATTGGGAGCAAAGACGCTTGGGACTACGAAAGAGTAAATACAGAATTAAGAAGAAGTGTATATTCATAATTAAGGAAGTTGAGTACAAACCAAATTAGAACATTTGAAGTGATAGTACATTACATGAGGTAGCTTCTGGTCAACACCCCAGGCGAGAACAGAGTCAGTAGGTAAGATAACACTCTTTTATATTGGTGGCAGTAATGGCAGACGCAAACGCGCCTCACGAGGGGAATGAAGCAGACCCAGTACAGCCTCAAGGGGGTCAACAGGGGAATCCAGGTCGGGAATATAGGAAAGCAGTTACCCCTAGGGCATTTGATGCAGGTTCAGCATCCTGGGATACATGGTTGAAGCATTTTGATAGAGTTTCTGCGGCGAATAACTGGCCTGATGCTACTAAGGTGATCATGCTTGGAACAGTAATTTCCGGGAAGGTGTTGGAGGAATACGAACGGCTATTAGATGAGATGGAAGATATGTCATATGCTGACCTAGCCAAGGCAATTGGGAAGGAGATTAAGCCCACGAGGAAGATTGCAATGGACAAGTACCTGGCAATGGTTATTGGTACCGACTCTCCAAAAGCATTTTTCTCTAAACTTTGGGACCAGTCAAAGCTCGTATATCCTGCGGATGAAGTTGGTAATGCAGCAAGACTGATATTAGTGAAAACACAATTCTTACAGGCTTTACCCTCCAATCTAGTGGAAGATGTGGCCAAACAGACGGATATCCAGGCACTGGCCAAAGATGAACTACTAACAGCAGTTACTAGGGTATGGGAAGCTACGCGGCAGAGTAAAACTACCACAGATAAAGCAGTAGTAGGGGCAGTAGGGGGTGTATCGGAAGACAGAATGACTAAACTGGAATCGGAAATTCAAGAACTGAAACAGTTGATGGTTACGTCAATGTCTATTAAGGGTGAAGGTAGAAATAATCATGTAGAACCCCAACAGTCATCGCAGCAATCACAGCCGAGGCGATGTTATAATTGTGATAAGCCAGGCCATATAGCAAAGGATTGTTGGTCACGGAAGGAGATGCAGCCCAGGAGACCATTGCGGTGCTTTAATTGTTCTGGGACTGGACATATGGCAAGGGATTGTCCCTCGCCCAAGCAAAGCAAATCAGTTGGGAATACTTCTCAACAGAGTGATTCTACAGAGGCTGATGGAAGTAAGTCTCAGAAGATAGCAGCAATAGATGCCCCATCTCCATCAGCCTTGCTTATACGGGTTGGTATTGGTACTTGTCAGCCAGACCAATGGATGATGTGGATGATTGATACAGGGGCTAAGATATCGGTTGTTGATCATGTCACGTACAAAATGCAACTTGCGGATTATGCACTTGATACAACTGGATCTTCAATTGATTGTGTATCTGCAGATGGTTCTGGTATCAGTGTGCTGGGGAAGGTGTCTATTACTTTGTGGTTTGGTGAGAGAAAGCTTACTCAACCCATATATGTGATTCAGGGTGCGACTAGAACAGCTCTACTAGGTCAGGACGTCCTCAGTCAGTTTTCATGTTGGAGTGTCAAGAAGAAAGAAAGAGTCATAGTTTTGGATGAAGAGAGGATGGACCTATGTGAAGCCCCCAGTTCGCTGAACAAAGTGTGCAATGTTTCATTGGCTGCGGATGTTATTGTTCCTGGAGAAAGTATGTCTTGGGTAGAAGCCAAACTGCCAGAGCGCATTCACGGTGTTTCAGGAATATTTACTCCAGATGATCATCTTTCAAGAAAGAAGCACATATTAGCAGCAAAAGGTCTTTGCAGGACAGATGCCCTCAAATGCTCAGTGCAAGTGAAAGTGATGAATCCAGAATCTACACCCAGGCCACTGTATAAAGGAACTAAAATGGGAATATTTTCACCTGCTGCATTGCAGGACTATGAAAAGGTTTATGATCCATTTGGGGAGGAGTTACAGGGTAGCAATACCTTGCCAATATGGAACACCATCCAACAAGTATCAGTGGAGCCTAATTTATTTACTGAGGCCCGAGATTGCTGGAGGGGAGAAGTAAATCATCTCTCAAATGAGCAGGTGGAGGAACTCATGACAACTTTAGATGAGTATGAGGAAATATTTTCAAAAACTGAAGGAGATCTCGGGAACACATCTTTGATCAAGCATCGCATTGAATTAAAAAGTGATAAAGTGATTCATCGTCGACCATACCGTTATAGTCCAAAAGAAATGGAGATTATTGATGCTGAGGTGGAGAAGTTGCTAGATAATGGTGTAATACAGCCATCAGTTTCACCATATTCGTCACCAGTATTGCTTGTACCAAAGAAAGGGGGTAAATGGAGATTTTGCCATGATAGTCGATTTTTGAATGATGAAACAGTAGACCAGCATTACCCCATACCATTGATTCAGGATGCCATAGATGGTCTTGCTGATGCTATGTACTTTACAACGCTCGACGCCACAAGTGGGTATCACCAGGTGACTTTAGATGAAAAGAGTAGGCAGTATACAGCATTTTCTACACGAACTGGGCATTGGGAATTTGTGCGAATGCCTTTTGGACTCAAGGGAGCTCCTCACACATTTCAGAGGTTGATGGGGCTAGTAATGAAGGGCCTGACACATACAGAGGTGCTGGTTTACATGGATGACGTGGTTGTCTTCTCTAAGACATTTGAGGGTCATATCAGAGCCCTGCGTAAAGTTTTTGAGAGACTTAGACAACACAACATTCGCCTAAACCCTAAGAAATGTAAATTCTGTCAAGAATCTGTATTGTATTTGGGTTATTTGGTAGACAACAAAGGAGTTCGACCCAATCCAGAAGCAGTGAGAGTTATCAATGAGTTACCAGTGCCTACAACAGTTGCTCAAGTTCAAAGGTTCCTTGGAAAAGTGAACTACTATAGAAGGTTCATAAAGGACATGGCCTCAATAGCAAAACCCCTATATGATGCTGTCAAGACTGGGAAGGAACATAGAAAAAGGGACATATCCTTGTCTGTTGCTCAAATTACGGCATTTCAAAGTTTGAAGGACATTCTGATCTCCTATGATGTCATGGCATATCCAAGATTTGATAGACCTTTTATTGTTGACACTGACGCATCTTCTCATGCACTGGGAGCAAGTATTTCCCAAAAGGATGATAGTGGTCAGGAAAGACCAGTGCATCATGCATCGACAACACTAAGCAAAGAACAAAAAAACTATTCAACAACTGAGAGAGAGTGCCTTGCGTTAGTGTTTGCAGTCCAACAATTTAGACAGTATCTTCATGGTACAAAATTTGTATTTAGAACGGATCATAATCCATTGACTTGGCTAAGAAAAGTGAAGGAACCAAAGGGTCGATGGGCCAGATGGCTCATGCTTTTGGAAGAGTTCCCTTATGAGATTCAGTACAGAAAAGGTACGCAGCATGACAATGCAGATTTTTTGTCAAGACTAGAAGACCAGAAGGATCTCTCTGCTCCTACCAAGTCAAGAGGTACTCAGACAGGAAATACAGAAAATGTAGCTCCAGACACACAGCTTCAGAAGGTAGAAGTGAAGATACCAGACATTTCCTGTACACATCCTACATTGGTGACTAAGGAGGTCATACCTGGATGCAACATAGACAGCAGACCTAGTGAAGTGGCAACAGATAAGAATGTAGAGGAGAAGAAGAATATGAGTGTGGAACAGGAAGTTAATCCCAACAATGAAAGGATACAAGAATTTCAGTCCATGTTGAATTCAACAGTTCTCAAGCAAGATCAAAGAAATGATGCAGTCATTGGCCCAGTAATTAAGTGTCTTGATGGGGAGGAGCCTGAGTCTTCATTAGAGAAGAGTGACCGACAAGTGAAATGGCTTTATGGACAAAGGAAGTTATTGGAAATAATAAATGGGATATTGTACAGGAAGATATCAAGAAAGGAAGGACTTAAACCCATCCTGCAAATAGTTCTACCTTTATGTTGGAGGGAACTTGTTCTGGAAGAATTACATGACAGCGTGATGTCTGGGCATTTGGGAACAGAGAGAACAGCAGAGAGAGTTCGTCTGAGGTTTTACTGGTGTGGTTATCTGAAGGATGTTGAAACGTGGTGTAAGAGTTGTGTGGAGTGCCAAAAGAGGCACATGCCTCAAGCTAAAATGAAAGCGCCGTTAACAAACATCCCAGTGGAGGGACGTCCTTTCGAAGAGATCGCTTTAGATTTTGTTGAGCTTGAACCCACTCCGAGGGGAAACCGTTATGCTATGGTAGTTCAGGATTATTTCACGAAATGGGTGGAGGGTTATCCAATGAAAGATATAAAGACAGAACGAGCAGCCTCTATTTTGGTGCGTGAATGGCTCAGCAGATTTGGATGTCCAGTTTCAATAAACTCAGACCAGGGGACGCAGTTCGAATCTAAACTCTTTAAGGAACTATGTCGTATCATTGAGTGTAAGAAGAGGCGCACTTCGGCATACCATCCAAGAACAGATGGGATGGTTGAGAGGGCAAACAGGAGCTTGATCAGCATTCTATCAAAATATGCGGTGGAAGAAAGAGACTGGGACTTGAAATTACCGTTGGCGCTATTTGCCTACAGGACAAGTGTCCATACTTCAACAGGATTTTCTCCATTTATGCTGGCTTTCGGGAGGGAAGCCCATGTACCTTTGGATTGGATTGTAGGAGAGAGTTTCCCATGTGAAAAAATGTCCACACAGAAGTGGGTAAACACCTTTCAACAGGACATGAGGAAAGTCTACAAATCAGTACAACAGAACATTGGAACTGCACAGCATAGACAAAAGGTGAATTATGACAAGGATGTGAAAGGAAAGTATATACAATACAAAGCAGGAGACAAGATAATGCTATATGACCCCACAGCCAGAGGTAAAGAAGGTAAACTTCATAATCCTTGGATTGGGCCATGTGTCATAAGAGATAGGACAAGCCCAGTCACTTTCCGAGTCAAGCTACCTGGTGGACGACTGATCCATGTGAATTATGACCGGCTTAAGAAATTTGTTGACAGAAGACTGTGCCAGGGCAACAAACAAAATGTTCCTACAGAAGATCAGAATGTACCAGATGTTTTGTCAAGTCAAGAACCAGTAGAAGGGGATAATGACGAAGTAGACAGTGAGTGGGATGAAGAGTCACAAAATCATCATTTGATAGGTAATGGTGACCGAGAGATATCAGACTCTGAGTCTGGTTCATCCATGGGAGATGAACCATCAGATATCTCAGCTCCAGAGGATGACTTCAGCTGGGAACCAGATGAGCTACCTTATAATGACCATGGGTACAGTGAGAAGTTTCCTAGGCATTATTGTGATGTAGATCCTTCAAACATACTTCCCAGAGGATCACGTCGGAAGTAGAAACCTATAATGTATTAGACAAAATGTGTTATAGTTAGATTTCCATTATAGTTAAAGTTACCTAGTATAAAGTTAAAGTATTAAGTTTAGATCTAGGGAGGGAGGAGTGTAGAATAGTATAAACTAGTAATTTGGTATGTTTTCAGTAAGAACTCCTCCCCCGTCAAGTTAGAGAAGTAAGTAGAGACTCAAGTCAAGACTCAAGTCAAGATAAAGACACAGTCAAGTCAAAGTCAAGGCACAGAACAATTAAAAGTCAAGGCACAGAACAATTTGCAAGCCAAAGTCAAGGCACAGAACAATTGTACCTTCACGATTAGAAGGCAAAGGCACAGAAGTTCTTAGAGATATAGAATCAGCGTATATGTTCATTAGTGATTAAAGTGAGATAGATACTTTGTGTTCTTAGTTGATTAACAATTAAAGTGAGAAAGAGACTCATTGAAGAAGTGGTGAAGTTATTATAATTAAAGTGAGATAGAGTTTAAGATAGTTAAGGTTATTAAGATAGATTTGTGTATGTTTGATTGACCAGTCAGGTAGACACAATGTCATTGTTAGGTACAATATCAGCAATAGCAAGGGAATTCCATGATTCAAGAAGGGTGAGTTAGATAAGTGGAAAATATTGAAGAAGCAAATTAAGAGAAGATCATATTGGGAGCAAAGACGCTTGGGACTACGAAAGAGTAAATACAGAATTAAGAAGAAGTGTATATTCATAATTAAGGAAGTTGAGTACAAACCAAATTAGAACATTTGAAGTGATAGTACATTACATGAGGTAGCTTCTGGTCAACACCCCAGGCGAGAACAGAGTCAGTAGGTAAGATAACACTCTTTTATAAAGGTACAGCTAAGAGTACAGTTACAATAAGATGTACAGATACAGTTACAATTACAGGTCCCTCAGGTAGATATGCATATCTCCCTCTGGATAAACCCCATATCCAAAACTTCCCAGTACATAACCCTTATGTATTGGATTGTTATGTACTGAATTGTATTGCATGAATTGTACTTAATTAACTTAATTGTATTATCATGAATTGTACTTAATTGATTTAATTGTATTATCATGGATTGTACTTAATATTGCATAATAGCCAATTATATTACACTGCTTTAAATTGTATTGCATTATCATTTATACATTATCTACTTAACTATATAATCATTGCCTAGTACTAGTAATATACCTGGTATTGATATTAAAACTAAGGGATGTTGCCTTGCCCCATAGTGGTATCTATCCCTAGTGGGTCCCCACTCAAACATAGGCTTATTTCCACCCTTATCAGAACGTCCTGTTGGCGAACTTGGCCAAAAATGTCCAAACATCTTAAATTTTCAATTATTTGGCACATTTGCAAAAGCAAACAGCATTTTTGTGAAATTAATCCACTGTCAATAAGCTGCTCTGTGTAATATACAATGATTAATCCACTTTGCAAAATAGTTTATACACACTGTTATTTGGCATCTAACTAATCCTTTTTGGCTTTTTAAGGTGGTAATCCACTGCATTTTAATAATGTCCATATTAATCAGTTATTGAATTTTGAAATTGACAAAATAACTTCCTCATATTTCACAATTAAGTTTTTAAACTCGTAATCTCTGTCAATCTGTGTTATTCTAATTGGCCTATTTGATCCATCATACTCTATGTTAAAGCAATATTGACTAAATTCTTAATCCAACAGTTCATGTCTGCGTAAATTCAATTCTAAGAATTTAATTCAAGAGAAAAGTAATTGTTGAACATATCGTGCATATTTCTCGCTATTTATAATCAATGCAGATTGCGGATCAAAGTTTATGTCTTATTTTAATATATCACTGCAATAAACTTGAATCTTTTATCGATTTAGTTCAACTCTACAGTCTGTCTTATCTAAAATGTGTTGAAATAACTGATAGTGCATTTCACAAAAGTGAGATCTTAAAAAGTGAAAATACAACTTTGACCCCTGAAGGTTCAATTTTGCTGATCCAAAGTCACAATAACTTAGTGAATGACTGATATGACAAAATAGATCACAATTCAAATAATGACATTATCTCAAATTTCTCCGAGTAATAGGTTTAAATAAATGCAAAACCAAATTCAGAACAATATTGTTCTGAAGGTTAAATAAACAATACAAATTGCATCATTAATTGAATCCCAGTCTCGATGAGGAAACTAAAATATGGTATTTTAGTCTCAAGATTGAAGTCATAAACAAGGCATTAACATGCAAAATGCCACCACCTGCCATTTCTAGCTGATGCCAATCGCCAAACACCAAGTCCACCATCCACAAAAAAGTTGGGCAATATGTCACCACTTGTGATGGTGACATAAAAACCAGTACAATCAAATAGCAATTAGCATCTGATATGGACAATGGGCTGAATTACTGAAAAGTATTATGACATAAATGATATATTTGTCACTATCAAGCGTTCCATTTTATGATTGGTCAAACCTGGGTCACATGACACAGGAAAACAGACAGTATTCACCAGTCAAGTTTTAATGGAGCAGGGGTAATGAGTATCGCAACATACTCCCAAAAATTGATAGTTCCTGCTCCAGCTTGTGATATAGAAGGAATATTTCATTCTATTTTTTGTATACCTGTGGCACTTTTTCAAGGTCGGATATTCCACGTTCCGTAACATGTGAAAGATTCACTGTTATTCAACTTAATAGAATGAAGTATTTGTGAAGAGCTGCACGTCTTTCTTGAGGTACTCCTGACACTCAAAATTATAGAATTAACTTGAGACTCACATACATAATACCAACCTCAGAACCAAGTAAAGCATTTATTTCTGAAAAGGTATTCATGTATAGAAATTCTGATTCATCAGACCCCCTCTTGTCTATTACTCGTGAGCGCCTCAAGACCCTTTTTACAGAAAGTCTAGTGAATGCTGTGGAAATGTTTACGTAAAGAAATTCAAATATTCTCCCTACAATTCTTTTCAACTTGAACTTTCAAATTTCATTGCAATGCGGCCTGTTTGCTTCACTTTTGGATTTTTGTATTCTTAACTATAATTTTGTAAAAAAAAAATCTGCTCATTAAATCGTTCTGTTTCTCAAGCAGCATAACTGGGGAGAATGAGATGGCAAACTTGATCATGATGGTAATGTTCTCAGATAGCTTAACAAAAATTATCTGCAATTCTAACTCTTCAAAATCGAATATCTTAATTCCCTTTCTAATACATTCATTTTACTTAATTAATAGAGAGATTTATTTACTAATCTATTGTCTAATGTAGAAATTTGTTTAATAATCTATAGTCTAATGTAGAGATTTATTTACTAATCTATAGTCTAATGTAGAAATTTGTTTAATAATCTATAGTCTAATGTAGAGATTTGTTTAATAATCTATAGTCTAATGTAGGGAATTGTTTACTAATCTATAGTCTAATGTAGGGAATTGTTTACTAATCTATAGTCTAATGTAGAGATTTGTTTAATAATCTATAGTCTAATGTAGAGATTTGATTAATAATCTATAGTCTAATGTAGGGAATTGTTTACTAATCTATAGTCTAATATAGAGATTTGTTTAATAATCTATAGTCTAATGTAGAGATTTGTTTAATAATCTATAGTCTAATATAGGGAATTGTTTACTAATCTATAGTCTAATGTAGATATTTGTTTACTAATCTATAGTCAAATATAGAGATAATCTATAGTCTAATGTAGGGAATTGTTTACTAATCTATAGTCTAATGTAGAGATTTGTTTAATAATCTATAGTCTAATGTAGAGATTTGATTAATAATCTATAGTCTAATGTAGGGAATTGTTTACTAATCTATAGTCTAATGTAGAGATTTGTTTAATAATCTATAGTCTAATGTAGAGATTTGTTTAATAATCTATAGTCTAATATAGGGAATTGTTTACTAATCTATAGTCTAATGTAGATATTTGTTTACTAATCTATAGTCAAATATAGAGATATGTTTACTAATCTATAGTCTAATGTAGAAATTTGTTTACTAATCTATAGTCTAATATACTTAAGCTCTGACCTTAATGGTAATCGCTGAATGGTCCCCCAACCATGAAACCTTACTTGCACTTGTGCTGATGTTCAAATGTTTGTAGTGGGAGGGGGAAGCAATTACTATAAGAGTTGACAGAAAAAAATTGTTTCAATTCTAGAATATTTTGGGCTCAAATGTACTTTATATTTGAGGAAAAGTAAAGATTTTTACACAAATGTATTCATTTTTCAATAATTATGGTAACCATATTTATCATTTGAAAGAACATTTTTCCCTATTTTTGCTTTTGAAGCTTTATTAGCTACTTCATCAATTGAATACATTGGTAGGTTAACTGTACACATACTGCTTGCAATTTTGTCACTCCCAAAAGATCTGATTCTGCCTTTAAAGTAGAATTTACATTCTTACCTCCAACTACAAATACATCATCTTCACTCTCATTATCCATTGTCTCTATGTGTAACAGTATCCTATTCGATGAATGCACAGTGTTTTATCCTGCCTAGACTTATCCTGAATAAAACCTGGTAACTCAACTCCCTTAAGTTCATATAAACATACTTTTTTACAATCAAATTGCTGTTGGTGAAAACAATTCTGAATGAGGTCATTAAATAGAGTTTATCATAACTTTTGGATATCCATACTAATCGTGCTTCAAAGCTGCAAAAAAGTGTCCTCGTGTTGTACATCTAACCTTGCACACTTTGTAGCCTGGCCACATGCTCTGCATTTAAGTTAATGCACATAAATAACTTATTTTACATGTTATTTAACCCCCTAATCACAAAGGTAACAGTTCATGCATTTAATGTTTGGGTGTGCAGTTAAAATCACATTCAAATAAATGAAAAAAAAACTAAATTATAACTTGTATCCTTAACAACTTGGCAAATCATCTTGAAAATGTTAAGAGTATATATTTTATGTGTTGAAAACTTGACATTTATATAATCCTACATAAAATGTATTCAAATGTCACATATTATCAGGTAAATCTAGAAAACAATTTAAATATAGAAGAGGTTATTTTTTACTACATTGGGAGGAGGTTGATCTCTTCAGTTTATTGGTCAAGGATATGAGTTTGTGTTTTCTACAGAAAAATGATGCAACTTTTTAACTGTTTTATATAAAATAATTGTTGTCACATTGAGGCATATACCTCTCAATGAAAATAATATCCCTACCCCCCCCCCCCTACCACTGCCTGTACCATAGTCTTACACCAGGACTATACAGAAGAGAAAGAAGAAATTAGACAATGATCTAATGATTTCTACTTGTATGCAGAATGTGAATACCAAAGTATTGTCCATTTTTGGATTAGGATTTTTATACTACATGCAGTACTATTTATTTATTTCAATGTCAAGTTTGGAGTAGCCCATATCCAGGCCCATATCATCCTTTACCCAAGGGTATTTCAATTTATTTCATGAGCTTTGACATTGATGCCCAATTGTGAAAGATGACCCATAAAATATTAGGGTGCCCATGGTTGTAATGTACATGTATAATAAATATAGTAATAAAATACATGTTAATGTGTATTGAATGTAACCCTTTGCAACAAGTTTCAATTTGGATTTATATATATTTGATTTTTAGTATTAATATCCGGGTCTCAGTGTACATAATGATTTTAATTTTAAAAATTATTGGAATTTCTAATTTCACCAATCCTGAATTATAAATAAAAAACATGTCATAGTTTTGCCAAGAGCAAAAATGTAAACATAAAACTATTTCAACAATTTGAATTATGGCATTGTGGGATCCACAGCCTTTACTATCCTTTTGGAATAGTTCAGACTGTGGGATATTGACTGTAATAAATGTTTCCTTTAACCCTAAAATGTACGGACCAATCAAATTATTTATAGAGTTCTATTGACCATGAGTATCATGGGAAGGCATTACCTGCAGTTGCATGATTACATAATCAGACAAAGCCTAATGAGTGTGACCAAACACAATGCCCTCTTAAATAATCCAAGTGTTGACATTTGCATGATAATTATTGTTTAAAATTCTAAATTGGAAAACAATAAGAAAAAAGAAGTATGTCAACATTATCATAGTTATTAATTTTCAATATAAAAACAAGAACCATCAAGATAAACAAAAGTTTTCCACATAATGAATTCATTGAATTAAAGTTTACAAAGGGGAAAACAGGACGGTGCATTCTTAGGCACTAATTTATTCCTCCATATACACTGATTTACTTGGAGAATGCACTGGCTAGGAACATGTTCTGCCTCACGATATATCAGAGTCTCTCAAAAGCGTTAGGTAAAGAGGGAATCTGATAAATCAGAATGGAACTATGGTATCAAGTACGTATTTAAACAATATATATTCACATGACGTTTTGGATTAAAAACACTCAGATTTGTTACATTTGTTGAACATGTACTGTACATATTTAACATTGTCAAGTTCAATATTAAACATCAAAATTTAGTTAAGGATTGATAATGTATTTAGCTATTCTATTTTCCAATATTATATTTCAGCAACATTTAAATTAACATGTGCACAGACATGGACTATAATTTGTGCCATCTATATGAAATAGAGCACATCTAAATACTGCACATGTGTAGAAGTTTAGAAAACAAAAACATAGTTAAGTAAAGTAGTATTGTCAAAATGGTTAACCAGTTCTTTCAATGAAAACTTCATATTACGCCTGAATTGGTTAGCCGAGATCCTGAGTCCGAGATGTATAGTTGTCGTTCGTAGTTTTCTGTATACTGTAGTGTGTCATTTATGACATGATTATTGAATCAATAAAAGATCCAGAGTGTCAAAACGTAATACATTAAGTAGATGAAGCTCTCGTTAAAAAAGCAAAATCAATCTTTTGGAAAGAGTAAAATCTAAATGGTCATTAAAATTGAGATCACTGTGATAAAAACAAATATCAAAAATGCAGGAATGTCAGAGAAAGAATGTGTTAAGTGACCCTGTTACCCCCTAGCCTCTGTAGGCCAAAGGGTCAAGAGAATCAATGGACTTAATGTCCTTTGTATTTGCACAGAATTAATCACTTTACTTCTAAATATGTAGATATTGCTTTGAATATACAAACTAACATGGGAAAATATTGTTTACCTTTGTAAGCCATTTTTGACTTCTAAGCTGGCCTGGGTATACTTGTATGAGGTTGGAAGAATTGCAAATCAAGATGTGCATGTCGAACATGGGAGTTTTGAATCATTGGTATTTGTGCAAACTGAATGAAACTGTCACAGTCTTGGTCTATAAAGAATTAAACAACTATACAGTCTTATTTGAATGCTACTGTAACTAGCCCAAAGGTGTTCTGATTACACAACTGGCGGAAAAGTGTTCAGATAACACAACTGGCCTAAAAGTGTTTTGATCACACAACAGGCCCAAAAGTGTTCTGATCACACAACTAGCCCAAAAGTGTTTTGATCACACAACTGGCCCAAAAGTGTTTTGATCACACAACAGGCCCAAAAGTGTTCTGATCACACAACTAGCCCAAAAGTGTTTTGATCACACAACTGGCCAAAAAGTGTTCTGATCACACAACTAGCCCAAAAGTGTTCTGATTACACAACTGGCCCAAAAGTGTTCTGATTACACAACTATCTGATTACACAGCTGGCCTAAAAGTGTTTTGATCACACAACTGGCCCAAAAGTGTTCTGATCACACAACTAGCCCAAAAGTGTTCTGATCACACAACTGGCCCAAAGGTGTTCTGATTACACAACTGGCCCAAAAGTGTTCTGATCACACAACTGGCCCGAAAGTGTTTTGATTGCACAACTGGCCCAAAATTGTTCTGATCACACAACTAGTCCAAAAGTGTTCTGATCACACAACTGGCCCGAAAATGTTCTGATTGCACAACTGCCCCAAAGGTGTTTTGATCACACAACTGGCCCAAAAGTGTTCTGATCACACAACTAGCCCAAAAGTGTTCTGATCACACAACTGGCCTGAAAGTGTATTGATTGCGCAACTGGCCCAAAGGTGTTCTGATTACACAACTGGCCCAAGTGTTCTGATCACACAACTGGCCCGAAAGTGTTTTGCTTGCACAACTGGCCCAAAATTGTTCTGATCACACAACTAGTCCAAAAGTGTTCTGATCACACAACTAGCCCGAAAGTGTTCTGATTACACAACTGCCCCAAAGGTGTTCTGATTACACAACTGGCCCAAAGGTGTTCTGATTACACAACTGGCTCAAAAGTGTTCTGATTACACAACTAATCCAAAAGTGTTCTGATTACACAACTGGCCCAAAAGTGTTCTGATTACACAACTGACCCAAAAGTGTTCTGAATAGACAGGTGTTCCCAAAGAGCTTTTTAATATGGTAATCTTAAGCAGATTAAAATGAGGCATTAACATGCAAAATGTCACCAACTGCCATTTGTTAGACCACGAGTGCTTAATACCAACCAATGAACACCATCTCAAAATGTTATATAATTTAACAATATGTCACCACTTCTGGTGGAGATGTAAAAATTGGAATAAAAAAGCATTAACCTTGAGAGATTAGAGAGCCTTTTGGATACATAGATATTATGAATTTGCAACCACAAATCAATTGAAGAATGTTAGACCGCAAGTGAAATTGGTATAATGTTTCATAAGTGTAAGTCATAATCAATCACTTGGTATTGTTTTTACTATTGGCCCTTGAGCTTAACTGTAGCTTTCAATCGCATCTTGTATTTAGTTTCCACAAAAAGGCCACGATGACCAATCAATATGCTAACCGCAGACTTGGTATAGTTTTATCTGTGGTGACACATTCATGTACATGTCATGTTGGACATCGTTTCCATTCAAGCATATTGACTGGTGGTTGTTATTGTTTCTGTAGTATTAGACTTACACGCAGTAAAACTTGTCTAATCCAAATGCCATTGGGACCGGCGCGCTCGGATAAGGTGTTCACATTTCGAGATGTACTTATATCACAGGGTGGGAAATATCTAATCAAGGAAAGGAATCAGAGCATGACATTTTATTAAAAATTAGTTGGAGTTTGGCACAATTTGTTTCTGAACTTGAAAACCGCCTAATCTCAGACAAAATACACCACTCCATGCTATGGCAAATCCAATCATTCTTCAGCAGGAATTTTGTTCTGATACAGTACAATGTTATTTAAAAATGGTGCAACTTTTTACCATATTCACACGCTGATTGGATCAGAGTGATAGGTTTGATCTGATTTATGACCCGGACTGTCTCTTGCAACAGTCATGGGGGTGGGGCTGCTGAACTGTAATATAGTCTATACTAGGCAGAGGGTAGTTTATAACTAGACTGCATGCTGGGTATAAAGTATGAAACGAATAATGTGTACCTTAAAATAACATTAAGGACTTCAATTTGGAAGCCATTAAAATTTCTGAGCATGCAGATATACCTTAATTTGATAGAAAATGTGAAAAAGGTTATTCCATAAAATGTTGGTAAATTTTAACCCATGGACAAATCAAACCACGGTCCTTTTGACCCTTTGGCCTATAGCGCCTACCTTTGTCATCCAAACTAATTGCATCATCTTCATCAGTAATTATGATAGTTGGAGGTTCGACGTTCAGCATACTTTTTGATATGTACACACTTGTACTTGGTTCTCCATGGTCAGACCCACCATCAGAACCAGTATCATAAGAGCCAGAACTCTGTAAAGATTCCACAGATTTCGCAGCAGCACTCCAACTGTTCCGCCTCAATGTTGGCGAGTCAATTTTGACGACTTGTGGGATAATGTCTGTTGTAGATCCCAATGACATTATCCAGGAATTGATAGCTCCTTTGTTTTTTCCACTCATTTTATAGAACTGAATAATGGCGATTGTTATTTAATATTTTATTTCAGCTGTGTATAGTCCATTTCCTAATGTCATACTCATACTATTTTCGTAGTATACAGGTAGTAAATTTTGACTAGATCAATAGAGTGTAAATTGTTACTTCATCAGTAGAACCATTAAGTATCATCACTGCAAAAAATCCTAGCAATTTATCACAATTACTTCAAATGTAACAGTGATTGTATGCATCTCCATCTTTGAGTTAAACTCCTCCATTAATCCTTCTTATATCATCCAATCACAACCAAAAGTTTCAATCTTTTTAAATTTGTGTCAAAATGATTAATTCCGGCTAGTTGATTGTAAGAACATACCTCATAAACTGAGAACACAATTAAGGTGATGTTTCTAAAACATCCTGTTTGAGCGATTGTGTATCAATTAGCCTTTAGTTAGCCTCATTGTCCATTATTAGCCGTCTAACTGAATAGGTCTTTATCTATCAATTATTGAGAAGTTTGAGTTGTCAAGGATATGCAGAAATCATGCTATGTTATACTGACTTTACAGACAGAGTCAATCGCTGATGTTTTCTCGTGTGTACTATACGCAATGTTATCTGTTTCCTGAACTGTTGTATCCTAGAGTAAAACAGGAAAGCGTCATTTGTCGATGTAGATTCAAGTTGAGGTTAAATTTACAGCAATGTCAGGAAAATATTCATTTTTTGCAGTCTAAATTGTAGAGGTAGATTCAAGTTGAAGTTAAATTTACAGCAATCTCAGGAAAATATTCATTTTTTGCAGTCTAAATTGTAGAGGTAGATTCAAGTTGAGGTTGAACAGCAATGTCAGGAATGTGAAAAACTGTGAATCAATTGTAGTTTCCAAGTATTTCAATTTGTAAATGTACTTATACACTCAAGCTAGTGTATCTATATTTATTTTGAGTATTATCCTGTATAGTATACTTTATCCTGAAGTCCTTATAGCTAAGATACTGATCTGATTAGCTGTGATTACACTTTAAATGTGTCACATTGTTTATAATTGAAATTTGAATAATCTGATAATAATATTAAATCATTGCACAATTATATCAGTCCTTCCTCCCAATCTAGAAGTTGTTATAGCCTTGTATGAATGTAATGGCTAGTGTAGTATAGTAATTAGCTGACCAATATGAAATACCTTTCTGTTGTATTTATTTCCCTGTATTTCTGACTCACTGAGGAGTGCCTATAGTACAATGAAGTTGCTCAAGGGCCTATAGGACTGACCTGTGAATGTCCTCTCTGTCTGTTGGTCTATATGTCACATTGAAGTGACAACCCACTGTTGACATTCCAAACAGTTAATACTTAGCGATCATCCACCATACACATTTCAGAAAAACAAAGAAAATATCCTCAGGTTTACATAGCTAATGTTCCATGGTATTTACAAATGTTTTATGAAAATGTGTTATCATTTAATAATGCTGTTACATAATATCAATGATTTTCACCCAAATTATTTCTATCTTTAAATTTTTATTATTTTGTATCTGTTCACTTTGTTACTTTAAACTAACATAGTTAACAACTTAGAAACCAAGCCATGCTGTTTTAAATGTCACCTCAAGCTACTTAAGAAAATTATGTGCTGAGATAATTCATGACATGTTCCCTTTAAGTTAAATAAATGAATCACTTCATTAAAAATGTATTCTGATTAATGATTTTTGCCTCGAGTTAATTGCCCTTAATTGTTATCTACATCAAATATCCAAAATAATAGATGTTTCATGAAAAAAATATTTAAAAGCTATAATTGAAAATGTGAATACAAAAGGTGTTACGCGCAGGTAATTACCATCATTAAAGTTTGTTTCAATTTTGAAGCCAATGTTTAAATGCAAACAAATACAAAATTATAGAAGGCATTAACATGCAAAATGTCACAACCTGCTATTTGTTACAGATGCCAAATGCAAACCACCAAACACCAACTGCCAAACACTAACCACCAAACACCATCCATAAAGACGTATGAGAATATAACCATTTCTGGAGGTGACATAAAAAAAATTTCAGAACTGTTTTGTTTAACCATTTATCAAATTCTTTCATTTATTCAGATACATATATGTATGTGTATATATCAATTAATATAAGGTAAACCTCTGATTATAATTTATATTAACCATTCAGTTTACTTTGAAAATCTTCACACATCATTTTTGAGATGTTCGATAAAGAGAAGATCAGTGAGAATTTCAAAGTAATTTCCATGGCTTTTGCCAATTATTGATAAAATATGTAATATTTACACATAATGATAGGACACATTGTTCAAAATTAACTTATTTCAACACCTCCAAAATTTTCTCTTTTTAACTTTTTATTGAAAGTACAGAACAACGTGAATGTAATAAAAAACATTTAAAACGAACTGAATGACACATATCTCCTCTGGGTATACAAATATACAGTAATGTATTGTCTACCTTCTAATTATCACTGTTTATAATTACACCTAACATTTTGCTGAGCAACTCAACCAGGAATACAGCCGATAATAAAAGTGAAATCACACTTTTGCAAAGGATACTGGGCAACTACACATTACAACTTTATTTCAAATGATTGCAATATAAAATCACAACATAGTTATGATGATAAACTGAGCCTTCTTTCCCTTTATTTTGAAACACCATAGAAATGTCAAGATGAAAGATGATAGAACTTTAAGCCAGTACCATTTATCTGAACACTGAAGCAACATAAAAAATATTCTATCTGCAAATTATAGATGTCATCCTAGTACTCATTAAAAGGTACAGAGCCTGACCAAGAATAATACATCAGGAATATTTATTTCGTTTGGCCTGCTACTCCCACCCCCCCCCCCCATCCCAGGACAAGTCGAGGTTAAAAATAAATAAAATAATGAACATTTTAGGAGACTCAGTGTTCTACTTAAACATAATGTGCAAGTACCGGGTATGTCTAGTAAAACATACACAGGCGGAGAGCATTATACAGAAAGCAAGGGATTATCATGCAAAATGTCACCACTTGTCATTTGTTTCAAAAAAATGTTGGGTCGTAATTTTGAAATTTTGGGTCAAAATCTGAAAATGTAGGCCCAATTTCTTAAAACTGGCTCAAAATTAAAAAATAATGCCTACTTATGCCAGTTTGTTACCTTAATTGCCTTATTTATATGGGGAAAACTACAATCTTTTTGAGCCTCAATTTTATTTTTGCGGGGGGGGCAACCCAGTTCCCCTTATGTTAAACATATGATAGGAATAAAAAACAAAGTATAAGTAAAGGGAAATTAATGGCATAGGTACCTGCTGGGGGCAATTATCCATATACTCAACATATGGGTGTTCCACTCATTTACTGAGACAACAGATGCAAGAATATGAGACAACAAATGCAAGAATACCAGTTTCTACTCAAAGTTCAAATCAATTAATGTCTGCAACCAGGGCTGAATTTCTTCAAGCAAATAAAAGTAAAGAGCATATTTGCTTAGTTTCTTTATAGTTGCATTTGTGAAGCCTAAATGAGATTCTTGAAGTCTCGCTTGAAGACCTCATTACGTAATGTCAGAGCATGTCAGAGCATTTTACCATCATAGCGTAAAAGGTACATGAGTGCCTGCTAAATGTGTGCATGTTACTAAGCGATGACATCAGTGGAAATTACCATATCAAAATGAATGAGTGAAAACAGAGCTCTCTTTTAAGAAGTTGAACAAATGCAAAGAATACTAGTCTTCCTAACCTCTGACTATTACAGATGATTTTACAGTTTCAAGTACCCTGATCGCAGCTAGAGCCTTGCTATAAACAAATTACATCAGAGGAAATGACGATACAGGGTGTCCCGAAAGTATGGGGCCCCCCTAGGCAGACATATACCATCATATATCATTTTAAGCTAATCCAAAGTTACATTGATTTGCCAAATATCATGGTTCAACTCTCAAATGTGGAAAAATTACAGGCATTTCAAAATTTAGTGTTGGCCAAAATTTAGTTCAATTTTACACCAAATCACTAGTCAACATGTCCTCCCGGGCCATATTTACAGCAGCAATTCTTTTCGGGTACGATGGATATTGAGCTGGAAAAAGAGAACGGTGAGGGTAGGTACTCCAAAAAACTCTTCTAAAGTGCCTTAAAAGTTTTTAAGAGGATTACAAAATACCACACCCCTATTTGAAGGGCTTTTAAGGTCATATCTGAAAAGAATTGCTGCTGTTAACATAGACAAGGGAGCTAGCCACATTGACTAGTAATGTGGCATAGAACTGAACTTTATTTTGGAAAAATGCTAAATTTTAAAATGACTGAAATTTTTTCCCATTTGAGAGTTGAATCATGATATTTGACAAATCAATGTAACTTTGGATAAGCTTTAAAATGATATATGACACATAATATGAAGACACTGGTATATGTCTGCCTAGGGGAGGGACCCATACTTTCTGGACACCCTGTATACAGGAAATTGTCCTTCTGGCAATGATGACAAGACCTGGCTGCAAATTTTCATGCTATTAATAACCCTGACATAGACCATCCTCATTCAGAATCCTTAGATTTCAAATAAGGTGTCAGTTTAATGGTCATCTGATAATAAGTAGGTGCAAAAAGAAAGCCTCAGACACAATACACACTACTTACAATTATCACGTAAATGTCAACTTTAATTCAATTCCCACCTCATCATACAATTCTGCATTTTTGTCATTTCATTCAATACGAAATCTAATCACAAATTGACCAGTGGAGCAATAGATATAATTATTAATATCCTACTTTAGCTACTTTTTATCAAATGGATAAAATGGATTAATTAGTAAGATTATATATATCCGAAAGGGGATCTATATATATCTCTAAATTGTCAAATTGAACAGATAAAATTGATTGATACATCAAACTAAAGCTAAAAATAAAACAATTACTGTTGTGCTGAATGAGTTACTTCTCAGTTAAGAGTACATCTTGTATACTGTTTGACGTAATCATTGTAATCTTTGCCACCTACGGTGTATAACATGATATTAATGTTTCATATTTTAAATTGACATAAATAATTAATCACAATAGAGGGATACAATGAGGGTACCCCTACACTCTTGACCAGGGAGTGAATTTTCGGCAAACCTGTTATGAATCTACCTAGCCTATTGACAGGTGTATTTGCGAGGCATATTTTTAGTATACCTTGAGAGTTAGCAGGCATGTAGCTAGCTTTTGCCAAGACGTTCACTTTTCAAAAAATTTCACATTTAGCAACTTTGACCCAAAATCAAAATGGTAAAAAACTGCATGATTTTGAAACAATTTTTGGCCAGCGAACCCCACAAACCCCCCCCCCCCCCCTCCCTTGGTTAGAGCCTAGTGAATTAGAGCAAAATGAACGGAAATGATAATATTGCCTCATCTGTCAGTCTTAAAACCATAGAACATCAAATCAGGCCCTGGAATTAATTTGTTACCCTAGATGCTTCAGACTAGAAAATTGCACTATCTATTCAAACACAGCGTTTGTTATACAGTACCCCCTTGTGCAGAATGGCATTGTTAAGGGAATTAAGGCGAGAATAAGAGACAAGAACTGCAGAAACAATTGCTATCCAAGCTCATCAAAATACATGTATCTTATGTTCCAACTGTATACATGTTACACAACTAAGTAATCAGTATACTATTCCTGTATGTAGAATTGCATGTCAATGTATCAATCAATGAATCAATTAATAAATGAATGAATGGATCAGTTAATAAACATGCAGATAATTCAATCAATCATTCAGCATTTTTTTGTTTTCTATCTCAAGTCCTAGGATCTTAAGATGACAGTCAAAAAGGTGATGTGTATAAAAAGGGTATCATCTGATCATGACTTGCCACATCCCGAAGATATAACATTAACTACCCTGAGTGCAGAGACTAGTTTTAAACAACCCTCTGCCTAATATACGAGTAAACTATATTACAGTTAACAGCCCCACCGCGACTGGTGCCCGTGACAGCCCAGGTCATAACTTATTTCAAACCTAACCATGCTGACCTTTCCTTAACCAATCAGCAAGCTAGAAGGAACATGGGCGTCAACTATGGGATGATGTCAGAGGAAATGCCCATAAATAAAAATTAATCCATATTTCAACGATAAACTTTGATTGGCTCGGAGATTTCAGAGATCCAAGTCCAACAAATGCAAAGGGTAGATATATCGCATACTGCATGTGAAATCAATGTTTACTGCTTCCCATGTTTTCTATGCTGACTAATAAACACTTGACGAGATTTTTAGTAATATAGCAGGAGTGTTCACTAATACCATTACAGGTACCTCGTTAGCTATACTCTAATGTTATATGTCTCTGCTCTAATCTTACCTAATGATCTATGGGAAACTAAACCAAAATAAGGGCATGTAATCCTACATAATAGTCTTTTTGGTAGTAGCATTGTAACAATAATAGAGCAGTCTGTAGAGTCATTCTAGTTTGCTACCTCTGCCTCTCTCACCAAAATCATTTTGTGGGGTCTGACTATTAACATGGGCGACCAACCGCCATCCATAAAAAAAACTTCAACAATATGTCACCATTTCTAGTGGTGACATAATAAAATACTCTAGTGGTGACATAATAAAATATTCTAGTGGTGACATAATAAAATATTCTAGTGATGACATAATAAAATATTCTAGTGGTGACATAATAAAATATTCAAGTGGTGACATAATAAAATATTCTAGTGGTGACATAATAAAATATTCTAGTGGTGACATAATAAAATATATCATAGCAATTGGAAAAAAGAGAATGAAATGGAGGAAGTTGGGGCTAAACCAGGGTAAGCGAAGGATATACGGGAGATGAGACAAATGGCAATGGAGTGGCATTGAGCTGAAAGGTTTCTCCTTAAGGAGACAATGGGATACAGCTGATGTGAATACTCAACCGTGGCAACAAAGTGCCCCACCCCAGTGGGGTTCACTCTAAATAATTTGGGTAGGTATGTCCAGCACAACCAATTTTGGCTTTTGGCATCAACCATGGAAACTCAGGCCAATCTGAGAGGAAAAAAAGGGAGGAAAAAATCACTTGAAATATTTGAGAGAAAGCCCCGGAGCCCAACCCAACTTACCAATCAACAAACCAACCTACCAACTAACCAACCAACCAAACTAGTTTATGAAAATCTAGGTATCATAGAAGGTCTGGCCTTCACCGCAAACATTGACTCATCTATTAACCTAATGTTCACAGGGGACATATTTTCAGGGTTAGTGAATAAATTTGACATGATTGTACTGTAATAATTCTTACCTCTGGGACGATTCCTATCTATAACTGCCACAATAAATCAATGGGAAAATGTTCCCGCTGATTGCACGTACTAGAGGATGACAGTTAGGAAGACAAGGTTAAATGTAAAAGGAATTACGTGTTTTTTATGTCAATTATGAAAATCCAAACCTTGCCCACGTGATAGATAAAACACATGACTTAAATATAGATATTGCTGATAAAATAATGCATTACAGTTCTATAAAATACATGTAGCCAGGATTTTGAAGAAGGAAACTGAATACCAATAGAACTTGAAGAAATCATTTTTGGCTTAGAAATTATTTTTGGCTTTTGAAAATTTGGTTCAATGTTCTTTGAGTTGAGCAAGTTTTATATTTGGAATTTCATTAAAGAGACATAGTGCACAATTAGAGTATCACCTTGATACTTTTGTACTAGTAGATGTAAAACAGGTTTATCCATCTACAGGGTGTTTAAAAAATGCAACCCACCAAACAGCTCATATCATTTTAATAAAGAGAGTATAACAAATCTTGTTTCACAAACAAACTGACTGACTGATAGACAGAGGGCTTCCCTTTATCCCTTCTGAATGATTGTCATATTTCAGTGACATTGATAATCTTAATTTAATTGACCAATTGATAAGTCTTCTCTAGCTTTACTTGATAATTGTTTAATTTATACATTGATTGGGATGTCCTCGATAATTGACCACAGAATTGATATATTCATACATTCAATCACTGAACATTTTAATTTGAGTAGACATTCAAAACTTTCTATTGACATAGGATGATCTTAAGAGAGATGCTGTCTGTGATGAATATGCCTAAAATACCATGTCAGCAAGGAGGGAAAAATTAGCTGAAACTGCCAAAAAAGCAAAAGAAATTGCCAAAGCAAAAGTCTTGCAACAAATGTTCCCCTATTCTCTCTCACATGGGGAGAAGGTAAAATCATTATATTTATGGTAGTCAGAAACTCGATGCACTACAACTATAGAGAAATCTGAGGAAAAAGTCCTCTAATATAGAAAGGATTTATTCAAGCCAAAGACTAAGTCAAACTATTCAAACACTAAGTTACCATATCAACAAGAGAGAAAAATAGACAAGGCCTAGAAAATTGTATCAAATCAACTTTATCCAAATAACCAAACATCATTTTCTGATTATAGAACATCTGAAAATATCTCAGATATGTCATCACATACAATTATTAAAAGATCTAAGAGTCTGCAAATCATCTCGTAATAGAAACCCAGTGACACAGAATTGAAAAGATTTCCCTAATTAGGACCCCTATCAGGAATGATAAAGTCCAAATCTTATATAAATACTGCATAACTCTGAGAGTAAAATCAATAGGTATCAATAGTACAATATACATTATTTATTTGATTGTGAGTAACTTGGATAAAAGAGCGAGTCTGAATATTTAATCCATCATGATATACCATGGCAATTTCTATCAGAGATCTGTCCTTTTTACGAGAAAAGATGTACCCGGAAAACATTTCATTTGTGCAATTTTCTTTTGAAATTCAATAAAAATATTGGTATAATATTTAAAAACTTTAAAACCATATTACGAAGGAAGACTGAAAAATCCCTGCTCAAAAAAACTCATGATCATCTGGTCAACAGTCATCCCCATACTTTATTCCCTTTATGTTTTTAAAGATTTTAATAAATTCATTTTCTCAAAGGTTTGGTTTTTCTTTCAATACATGTTTGTAAATTAGACACTATTGGCAATGACATTATGAGTTGTAAATCCCACATAACATATTTCATTGAGTGGCAGGTATATTCAAATGAATATGAGACATCACTCCATCACTTTTCAAGTGAAAACTAAAGATATAATAATGTAGATATAATATGAGCTGAACAAAAAATAATAATGTTGAACAATATTTCATCGATGCAACTGCAATCGATGGGTTAATACATGTAAATCCCTTATGTTCTATTATTACCAGCCATTACCCCTTTCTTAACAATTCTTCTTAATAATGGATACTTATTATCTAATTGAGAAGCTGAAAGTGAAAATCTATTAAGATATGCCACCTCACAATTATTGATCACGTAATCCTACAAATGAAACGGAGCATTATACTTTTCATGAGTCCTCATTTCATACTTAAATATATTCAGATTGATCTTTGAGCGAAGTTCTAGATGTTGATTGGCAAGGGGTGGCAAAGGAGGGAGAGGGTAATATGGGAGATAGGGGGTGTTACACTACACAGGCATTGTGGGCCTAGGTTGTATAATCACCATGTCTGTCGCTTAGCAATCGACTCAAATTTATCACATCCTCAATGTGTGACAAATATTTAGTTTTCCAATTTACCTAAGAAGCAATCTTTTTTCTCTTTAAACTCAACAAATTGAATTTCATCAGATAATACATTGGCAATATGAGTAAAACAAAGGAAAACATTCAACAAACTACATCCATAACAAGGCATTAACATGAAAAATGTCACCACCTGCCATTTGTTACAGATGCTAAACACTGAACACCGACTGCTGAATGCGAAACACCAACCACTGAACACCGTCAACAAAAAGTTGTGGTGGTGACATAAAAACAGAAACATGGCGCCAAAATCTGTATAAGAGTTATATAACAACCAACTAAAAAAAACATCCGGGTCCATAAAGATTTTTTGTTTAGCTGGACCAAGTGATATGGCGCTGGATATGATGTGATGCTCCCAGCGAAATCGTCACGAAATGTTCAAAAATACAATTTTTTGAAATCTGGGATTTCTATCTTACCCATTATTTGAGTCATTTCTGGAGTGCTTTCAATTTGGAAACCACACTGTGCGCTCATTAGAGAGAATACGGTAAGAGATAAATTGTTGTTTTAAGTTGTATAATGAATGACCATTGTATAGTCATTTTACTTACATGTTATGTTCTCATCATCTGAGCTGTATCCATCGTAATTACCTGGATCTTCATCATCCGAGTCTGATCCTATAGTTATCTTAATGGCATCTTCTATAGGGGGGTATATAGTGGGAGGGCTGCAACCTATTAGGGCGGGCGCAGCTAATAACGCAAGTGCTCCTATCCCAGGCATAGATACAGAAGAAGACAAACCAAAACCAAATCCACGCTCAATTCCATGTTTCTTTTTCTTTGATTGATGAAAACTAAATTTGTCTAATTTTCTCATGATGGGGGACTTCAATGATTGAGTCGGGCGATATGTTGGTGCTTCTTTTACATCTCGATGATGAATCTCCGAAAAACTACGTGACATTAAGCTATCCATGGCTAGAGATGCTAGCATCAATGCAATGTTTGAGATAAGAAGAGTAGATTTATAGAATCACAGCTAATCCAATATAGCGTATTCACGAGATAAATCCATGATATGGTTGCATGACAAAGACGCACTGATTTCTACAACAACAGCAACAAAGAGTGGATGTTTACAAGGAATGATCCCTCTTCAATCATATTACATCCTATTGAAGAATCAATCAAAATTGATATACAGGTTCACAGCATAGAACACATTTCCATTGTTAAGTATCAATTATACGCATGTATTTTAAAAATACCCTTGAGGCAATTTGTAAATAATTATTTTCCTATGCAGGCACAATGTGAATTCTAATTTGTCGTTAATGTTTTAAGTTGCAACTTAAATCAGGTTCATATAATCCATTTTGTTGTTTTTCTTGTTGTAATATATGATACGATTGATAGCTTTCTTTTAATCATGCATTTCGTATCATAGTAAGATATCCTCATAAATGTCTCAATTAAAATACATCTCTGTTGTTTTCCTTTAGGTAAACATCTTATGTTTTGCAAAGAGAATTAAGTAAGCAATCCTGACGAAGCAGTAATTCATTAACTAGTCACTTTTTTATCATCACTCGTTGTCAGTGTGAGTCAATAAACTATAAAACAACAAATCCTACAATTTTTATAATTATGTTCTTCTCCAGCAGCTATTGAATGACACTAGATGATCATATATCAGGACATTGCACAAATCCCCCAGGTAAAGTCCAATCTGTGGCAATTTATCGACTGATTCAGCCAAACAAAAGTAGCGATGATCTTGCCAATTATTTACTCCAGTGGCAGATACTATTCTGGCGTCACACTTTCTCTCAATAAAGGTTCCACTTTCGCTGTCTTTCAGAAGTCAAACTGGCTTAGCTCACTTAAGTAATTCAATCTAACCTACCTATAATCCAATATGTCCATTTATTCTATATATTACATGGTAGAACAACTAGAACATGCATCAGCTATAGAATGGTATACATATGCAAAATGCTTGCTTTTCAGAGCCTTTTGACCAACAAATATTTAATTCATGAATTTTCATTAATATTCATGTATTTCTTGATTTTACAGTAGTTTCTAGAATGTTTTACATTAACATCACTAAGGTGTTACGTGAGTCAGATAGTTTCTTATTTTGGGTTTGCGGATTTCAATTAGCATTAAGGTGTCTCAAAAAAATGTACCCAAAAGTATATCAACAGCATAGACAAACCAATCAATATTTTCAGATATTTTTTGCATGGTCTTGTAGATAAAAGATGAAAGTTTTTTCCCATATACACAATTTTTAATTCAGTTTTGCCCTTTTGATACTTTAACCCGTTACCTTTTACACCACATATTCAATGTAACCTCATATTTCGATGACAGTCTGCATCCTTATTGTTCATCACATTTGATATTTCTGGTGGAATATTTTGATTTCTGTTTGGACGCTGGCCTAAGTTGTTCTAGGTTTCTTAGCTTGGGTTTAGCATAAAAATGGTCCTTCAAATAGCCTCAGAGAAAAAAGTATGGGCTGTCAAATGTGGTGAATAGGGAGGCCCTCACATTGTTTTATAGCCCCCTTATACAGAGAGGTCAGAGGTTCAAGAAACTGCATTGGTTGGGATTCTAGTGTAGCTTTTGTTGTGTGTATCAATTTGAGACCACTGTGTTTTCATTTGGATATCATTTGGTCTCCAGGCTAGCCTGCCTAACTCTGGAAGGTAACTCCTGAATCATTTGCCGATAATTGACCTGATAATCTGTGTTTGTTCTGCCATCGTCATCCTCAAACATCTTTCTCTGTGGCTTTTTGAAGGAGTGTTTTAATGATCATTCCAAGCAAAAAGACCGAGAACAACTTTAGGGCGTTTATTTACTTCACACATCTCAATATCTCTAAGTTGTTCTCTGCGCAGTGTTTCTTAATTCTTAACCTGTTTATCTTGTCAGTTTTAAAGATTATTTTATAATTAATGAAAATCTAAATATACTTATCTTTCAGAGGATTAACAAGAGGGAGGTATAGATCTGTTTTAGATTTTGCTTTGGTTTGGTTCAGGAAATTGATTGCCCAAAGTTGGCACTTACAGCATGTAGATTAAAACACAACTTCAAGGGTTTTAGTTGAATAATCTGTTTTTTATTTTTTAAAAAGATAATAATTTTGAGGGTTTTAATTAAAATTATAATTTTTTTATCAGTCCAATGCACATCCTTCAAATTAGTATGTACCTCTTAAAAACTAGACAAAAATTATAATTTCGATTAAAATCCTCAAAAGTATTATTCTAATCAAAAACCCCAAAATTATTATTTTTATTAAAAATCAAATTATTATTTTAAATAAAAAACCTTGAAGTTGTTATTTTAATCTATATTTAAGATGTAAGTACCAACATTGGACAATCAATTTCCTACTAAATCAAACCAAAATCTAAAACAGATGCATATTTTAGAAAAGGTGCATCTTTACCTTTCCCTCCCTAACTTGCTGACTTGGGGGTGTATCTTATAAAGAAAGTTCATTTACCTTGTTATGGTATACCATTGTAAGAAAGGAGATGTAATGAGAATCACTTGTGTTCAATGTGGACATTATCCGATATAATAGAGTAATTTACACATAGAATGTAGTTTCCTGAACATGCAGTACCACCATGCTGATCCTCTAAGAGTGCATTCACCATTTACAGTTTTATAATTCATTAAAAGTGTTCATGTTCAGTTACAGTAAACAGTAATCCCTAGAAGATTAAACAAGGCATAAACATGCAAGATGTTACCACCTGCTATTTGTTACAGATGCTGACCACAAAACATCAACCTCTGATCACAAACTGATGAATGCCAAACACCAACCACCAAACAACAAACACCAAACAACAACCGCAAAGAGTTGGAGACTATAACAAAATGTGACATAATAAAAATGGGGTCGGAAAAGTGTTCACATTGATAGGTATTCAAGATAGAGAGGTGTTTGGATTTATGAATTTTACTGTACATTATGTTTTGAGCACCATCAGAATGTTCTGTAACTCTGCAGAACACATGGGGATAAAGAAACATTCAAGGAAATTGCCTGTTCTCATTGAGACAGTTATTGTATCAGAAAAGCCGTAAGAGTGATTTTTACAGATTTTTAATCAAGAGCTGTTCCTGTATTGAGAGACCTCACATCCCCATCAGGCCATATCACATTAACTACAGAGGCATAAATAAAGTCATCTGCCACTAGAGCAGGAAAATAATCATTGACTATAGACACGCATCATGCCCTTGTGACCCGCCTCCATATACACCTCAACTCTACAACTGAGAATGTGAATTAGATAGTAGGGGTCAGAGACAAGATGCAATTACTACCTAACTAGACAAATTAGCTTCTACTAACTACAGATGATTAATAAGATCTTAACAACCTTCAATGGAGCTTTAGCTACTCATATATACCCAGGGGTGGATCTGGGAACCAACAAGGGGGGGGGGGCAAATTTCAGGTCAGAGAAGCTTGCGGGAAAAAAAATTTGGGCCCCAAATTTGGAAATTTTTCTTCAAAATTTGCCCTGAAATTAAGAATAAGGCCTTAAAAGGCCCAGTAATGACCAAAAAGGCCCACTTTTAGGGGCCTTAAGGCCTACCTAGTGGGCCAAAAAGTGCCCCCCTCCCAGATCCGCCAGTGATACCAAGAGTTTAAATGTGAAATAAATGTCAGCTTTTGTCCAGACTTTTCTGATTTTCTCTGAATGTGGAATACAGGCTAAAACAAATAATTAGCTCTGATTCAAAGAATATAGATGAAGCCATGCTCCTACAATGGTAACATACAGTAAGACTAAGTAGAAGCTGAGACAGGAATAGAAGCGTGTCTACTAGTGGTACAGTAAAAAGTCCTAGAGTCGCCTTATTGACGTAATCTCAAATAATCATGTCCACTCTAATGTATTTATTTGCGATTTGTTGTAGTCTGTTTAAACCGCTATAATGAACTAGTTAGATGTTAGCAGAGGAAAATACAAAATTATGAACCGGTATGATCTGACATAATCTTTTTGTATTTATGAATGTCACAAATAGACTGTTTTTGAAGTGAATTCATGCAATCTTTACCAACTTTTTATCATGAAATATGAACATCAAGACACATTATTGATGCACTTTCAGCTCCATTTTTCCTAATCTTGTAGACTCGAGTCTCTAAACTCGCACCACTGGTATATATACAGCTAATTTGTCTACCTCCAAGCCTCTGAAAGATATATCCATAGAACATCACTAAAACCTATTTGAGAAGAACACAAACCATATGCTAGAACATAAAAGATACATATACAAGAACAATCTTGAATCAACAACCTCGTGGGTTATGTACACTGCCAGAATGGAGCCAGCCCACATAATCATACTTGAGCAAAATAGTGCCTTGAAGTGCCCTCCTTAGTGATTTTTAAATTACCTCTTCTGCACTAAGGTTCCAATACACCATTGGAAAGCTGAGAGTGTCAGCTTTAAGAATCTAACCTCCATTAAAATTGTGGCTGAATGCAAAATTAGATATTAATCCTTCCACCACCAAGGGGTAAAATTAAGAAATCAATCATGCTTTTTCAATCAAAATATATTTTGACAATCGGTTTCTATTTTCAATCTAAATGTTCATAACAACAAAGTTTGTGGTCTCGGTAACACAATAGTATTTAATAATTATGATGTTTACACTTTGTGGTTAGGATTACATTTTCTCTTTGAAATTACCACCCAATATCCATGAAAACAATGTCAAGTTTCTTTTTTACATCATAATTTTTCATTAATTCCTCATATAAAACAGGAGAATGTACTTTAATTGCATAAAGGATATATTTGTGTCACTCTTCATGATAAGTTGTGTGACTTTGCTTCTCTCCTTAGTTTATATGAGGGTGGAAGAGTGGTTGTATATGAACATACTCTAAATATTCTCCAAACTTATAATTTGACATTGAATTAATTATTGTAAATCTAAAAATAATCCATTCTGGCCATAGGGGTATTTGTCATTTTGAAATTGATTTTCATAAAATTAATAAATAACCCCTTGGGAATGAAAGGGTTAATATCTAATTTTACATTCACTAACTATACAACAGCAACGCCAAAGCATTGCAAATCCCATCGAACAGCCATGGCTGGCATTTTTACAAACAAAGTATATAACAAAAATGGCAGCCATTTTTCAAGCAGAACTTCTACCCCCATAGGGTATATGTGTACAAAATATGAACAAAATCGGGCCAACGATATTTGAGTTATTGCCTGGACAGACGGACGGATGTACGTGCAGACAGACGGAGGCGTTCCCTATATCCCTCCGAACTTTGTTCGATGGGATAAGAATTCAAATGGAAGTCAGATTCTTAAAGCTGACCATTTCAGCTTTCCAATGGTATATTGGAACCTTAGTTCAGAGGTGGTCATTTATATCACCCTAGTTTGCTCTACTATCATGACAAATTACAAATGAGGCAGACATTACTACCAACTATGATGTTCTGTGGTGTAGCATGCATATTTTGTGAGTGTACGCTATGAGTGAGCAAAGCGAACGAGCTTTGAGGGGGGTTAGGGGGAAAATTTGAAGATGAGATTGCATTTGAAGCATTCTGGGGCGCTTAAAAACACAAAATTCCGACTAATATGGATTAATAAAATGTAAATTATTGGCCATTTTTCAGAATATCCAGTATTTTTAAAGTGTGGGGCAAATCAATAAAAAAAACTTTTCTCTAAACTTTGAGAGTACACCATGGCATTTCATACCCATATGACGCTAAGCCATTGATGTTGATAATATAAGAAAAACACAAACATAAACAAGTATTTCAAAATTACATAGGTATGGACAAGGTAGACTGCAAACAAACTGATGAAACAAAAAATATTTCTTATTTCTCAATTGCCGATTGGCACTTTTCTACTCTTGAACCTACTTATAAAACAGCAGGAAAGATGAATTGTGGCGTCTTTAATGGCAAGCTCTATAGTTCATCATATGAGAAATGAAACAAATATAATTATTGTAAACATGATATAAATTACAAGACAAGATGATGTTGTGTTATTAATTCCAATTTTCTACTATAGTTATTAAATGAGTCAAGTAACACACAGAAAATCGTGATCAAGTAAAGTCTGTTATAAAGATTCAGTATCAAATGATCATGAATTTTAGTCTCATTTCTAAACGAAAAATTTCAAAACTCACAAGAAATGATCGAGATATTGGTTTGAATCGTTTGAACTGTTTATTTTGAATTTATAAGTCGGTTATAATTTCAGAAAATAATGACATTTCAACGTTTTCATTGTTGGAAAATATCGAGTTTCAATCATGGGAGCCAATTCTCCTTGACCCAGCCTATTGACAGGTATAGCAGGCGTATACCAAAAGTATACCTCATTTACGCCTCACTTACAGGTATATACCAAAAGTACGCCTCATTTTTCAGGTATTCTTGAGGCGTATACCAAATCAATACCTCATTTACTTTAACATTTTCATTATATACCTCATTTCCAGGCGTATGTACCAAAAGTGCGCCTCAAAAACTTATACATTTTCATTATATACCTCATTTCAAGGCGTATATACTAAAAGTGCGCCTCAAAAACTTACACATTTTCATTATATACCTTATTTACAGGCGTATATACCAAAAGTGCGCCTTAAAAACTCTAATGATTAAATCTACAGATAGATATACCAAAAGTACGCCTCAAAAACTTAGAGAATTTGCAAGCAATATATTTCCGAAAAATTTTCCATTTTTATCATAGTATTTGATTAGGATCATAAGAGAGACAGATTATATATTGGATAAACAGACCAATAAATTGTCCTTTCAACTCCTCAATGGCGTCTTATCAAAAATTGTTAAAAAATAATCAAAAAGCCTGGGAGACCTAAAGTAAGATGCCTGAAAATAATAAAAATTCAAATATGGTAAAATTTAAAATATAAAACAAAAATACAATATATAGGAAATTGTCATATAATTTATATAAGAATATTACATAATTTTTGCTGCATCATTTTAAAGTTTTCATAGACCTGTATCTTATTAATGAGACAAGCTATTGCTAGAAAACAACAAAGCAATTCAAACTAAATGTACAACTCATTTAATTATGGAGGTTACTACATATACCAAACACTTTCCTCATAACAACAAAGAAATAAAACTATACCAACAAACTAGGTATGTACCTCTTATCAGGCGTATACCTGAAAAGTAGGTATTTACCAATAATAAGCCCTAGTTGCTGCCCCAATAAATCAAAATGATAGGAATAGTATACCTCTTAACAGGCGATACCTGAAAAGCAGGTATATATCAAAATAATACCTATAAAACAGGTATAATGAGGCGTATACCTGACATGAGGCGTATACCTGATATGAGGTATATACCTGATATGAGGCGTATACCAATACTGCGCCTCTAGGTATACTATTGGTATAATTAGCATAATTGAAACGCGCCTGCCTATGGGATTTTAACACAGGACTGCGCCTGTAAATTGCGCCTAAAGTACGCTTCATGAGTATACCAAAACTGCGCCTCAAAAGTATACCTAAACTGCGCCTCACTATAGGCTGGGGAGCTCAAACTAAGAAACTAGAAACTGTATTTGCATCAATTTTAGGGAGTCTTGTATTAGGGTCGAATTGACTTTGAAATGATCTGTTTATAGATTATGTTTATTAAACCAGGCAAAAAACCTATTTTGCATTCACATGGGAATTGCCAATACTTTATACCAAAAAGTATATTATATTGAGTTAAAATCTCAATTTATGATGTCAAAATGATCCAGAAATATGTCAACTATCAGTTTTGGAAATTCTGACTGATAATACCTGAATAGTAAAGACAATCCTTCATTGACTTGATATTTCTACATGGTTAGCTTTGATCAAGGGCATGAGTAAGGTGATCTCAAATCTCATTGGTTTTCAATTGAAAAAATAAATGTCTGCATTTGAAAAAATAACAGGAATTAACAAGGCATAATGTAAACCGCTACCACCCACAAAAAACGGGAGATATAAACACAAAAATGCATGTATAACTACTGAATAATTACAAAAACAACACCACAGAGTAGCAAATCCCACAGAACAATATTTTGTAAAATCATTCTGCATTTTGAACATTTCATGCTTGAAATAACCAGGTAGTAATTTCTGTGTCTTTTTGTGTTAAACCTGCATTTGAGTTATGTCTGAACGGATGAATAAATGGATGAAACAAATGGTTGAGTGGCTTCACTATATCCCTTCTTGGAATTTATCGGGTGGGAAAATCATGTTACATAATATACTTCGATGAAAAATGGATGGATTCTAGATTTATAGGAAAGGACAAAATGACTTTATAAGCCAGGGGTAAAATGTTAGTACAGACTGAGATCATTGTCGATAAACTACAAGTTATCATGAACAATTAAGTAAAATTCAGTGAGATTATACATCAGTACAATACAATCACAGTGAAAGGAGGAGATATTGATCATTATAACACTCGTTGCAAAACATGAGTTAAAAAGCTGGTTGCATCTTAGTCAATCTACACTGTGATAATGTATTGGTCCCTTGGAAACCTTAAAATACCAAACTCTACATTTCAGTCTCATCAATTGAACTGAACTTACCGTATTCTCTGTTATTATCGCCATTAGCTCTTAGAAAATTCTAAATACCTCCTTCAGACCATTCTAATAAACGCCCACAAATGATATGAAAGAAGTCAAAAATCCCTGAGAACTTCATGTGTGTCAATTTTAATGCAGAGTAAGAGTATATGATATAATAATGACATGGATTGTTATTGGAACGTTTACAGTTAAGATCGCTAAAATCAACTAAGGATCTAACAAAAAAGTATTGAAAAAATCCCAAGTGAAACTCCACATTGTCTTTCCCAATTACCTTTCTTATCTCGACATAGAGACTGTTGGATTTTGATCTAATGTTATACTTTATGTTTCTAATTTAATGATAGATCACCATTTTTCATGTAACAGTTGTGAGAATAAGGAGAAATGTTAAAAAGAAACAAGGAAGTTGACAACCTTGACATGCGCAGAACACCTGTGCAGTTAAGCCTACTGGGATAAATGATAAAACAAAACTCTTGCATTTGAACATTTCCTTCGTCCATTTAGATTAGTTCAGAATGGTGTAGGAAGTACCCAATGACTATTTATTGGGAGGATGTATCAAATTACAAAATGGATCATTTTCACTGAACTCCATTATTGCCCACTTGATTTATTTTGAATTTGGATCTTTTTCTTAAAGTCACAGTAACCTTTTGCATATCTGTTACATAATAATATTAAATGCATTCATATGGTGTTGAAACTGGTAACTATAACTACTGGTACCTTGGTAACTGATATGATATCTTTAAGTGATTAACTGAGAGTGACACTCTGTCCCAGATGAAATCTTTAACTGCCAAATTTTGATTGATGTCTCCTCACAGATTCTGATTAGACTTCCCTCTAGTATCTGTGATAAAGATAAGCCGCATGCATGACTGCCCATGACAGGTTTGTGGCCAGATCAAGCTCAATCTAACATTAGAATCCCATGCATCAATTTGACTAAACAAATATCCAATATGCTCTATTACAGTTGTAAAGTTCAGTTGTTCTTTTTCTTGATTTGACTAATATAATTCCTTCTTGGTTGCTATTAGGTTAGCTGGCCATGGAACCAGAGAAATGCTAACTGAAAACATGGTGGGGCAGAATAGAGGTCAAGGTCATCATTCTGATCAAATATACTTAGAAAGAAGGCAAAGTTGCTGAAGCTACCAAACTATTACAGCATATTACTGCAAAGAAGATCCTGTATACATCAAGATCACATATTATAGCAAAGAAGATCCTGTATACATGAAGATCACATATTAAAGCAAAGAAGATCCTGTATACATCAAGATCACATATTAAAGCAAAGAAGATCCTGTATACATGAAGATCACATATTAAAGCAAAGAAGATCCTGTATACATGAAGATCACATATTAAAGCAAAGAAGATCATTATATACCTCAAGATCACAAATTACAGCAAAGAACACATTACAGTTCTTCTAAGATAAGCAGATACTGTATCTAAATGATAAACCACGGCTATTAAACATTGCACATAAATCATACTTTGTAGTATTAATGCAACATCATGCGAAAGTGTTTCTGATAAGCATTATAAAAATCCCTGATATTAATAGAGAATTCCCTAACACTGTTACAGATACAATATCAATTAATTGACTATTTTTTCACCAAGTTTCTGAAGGTCCTAGCAAATAATTCATAATTCAGTGAAACGTTAGATCATTAATACTCTTTTATCCAAATCTAAATAAAGTATGATATATATGGGATGGAATCTACAGTTGCGCAAGGACTACAGAAGAACAAGCACAAGAAATACAGAAGTCAGGCCCATAGCCAGCTTTGGCAAGGGGGTTCATATTTCAAAAAAATCAACCCAAAATGATTTTGAAAAATTATATATAAGTTTTTAAATATTCAAGTTTTAGAAATTCTGTATGCAGTTATTCCAGTTTTACAAATAAAGCCTACCCTTTTTGGTTGACGCTGAATTGAACAAAATGTACATTTCTATGGCTCAAATAAAAGAAGGTAGGGTATAACATGTTAATACTTAGGTTATATACTTGATGTTCCTCTTTCAAGCATTTTCGAAACTTTTTCTGATGAATGCATATGTATACCTTTCTCTTTAAGCCTTACATTTCAAGATTAATCCGTCTATTTGATGCTGAATGACACACATACTGTATCTAAATTATTAAAAATTAAAGCCCAATTCTGATCCATTATCCCCAAATCTCTTAGTATTATCAAATATGGTTAATAAAATATATTACATGATTTGGTGTAGCAGCTAATTCTTTATTTTGACTTCATACCTCTTATCCTAATAACATTCTTAATAACAATCTTATCCGTGTGATCTATTTGATTGATACCATGGTTCTATTAGGACATCCTTGTTTGTTTTTCACTCTGTTGTAATTTCTCATTTATCCATTATTCTCCTGTTTGTACCTCGTTGGTACTGTTACACAGCCAATAGTTGCATTATAGGCAATGTTTCTGATATACCAAGTAAGAGTTCAAATCTACATAAAACAAAATTTCAATTTCTTTAAGTTTACTTTTCTGTATTTGAATAGTAAATTCCTTGCTCTGCTGGTATATTTTAGGTTGATCCAATGTATAAAAAATAAATTGATTCCACATTTTTTCAACAGCACTTTCTCATCATTCAGTGAATGTTTTCAGTTAAAGAAAACATTATAAGAAATACTTCATTTTGGAAACATCATTTCCATTCATTTTCCTATTAATGTAAAAGTTATTTGTTAGTTGCTGTTTAAGTTCGAAACTTCCATGACAAGCCCAAAGTATCAGTGATCAATAACATAATGTTTCTGTTCTATCACAAGGCTCCAAAATGTTGTTTTTCCTGTTCCTAATCTGGACACTTTAACCTCGGTTCTGCGTAACAATTAAGTCGTTCCACAGAGTGTCCAAAAACAGGACCAAAGAAAGTTGATTAACTCAGTCAATCTTGCATATCCTGCCTTGAAATTTCAGAATTATTTAGTTCATTCAATTTGAATTTTGTTGTGAAAGTTTGATGATAATCTGCCTAGATATGCACGATTGACCGAGTTAATAAACTTTTTCTTCAGTCCTGTTTTTTGTACACCCTGTACTTGCTAATGTACAATAAGCAACTTTAGGCTCAACATACTAATCTATGCTTCCTAGGTCAGGTTGGGTTGTTGAGAAGTTACCTCTGACATTAATCTCCAATTTGATTTATTCTATGGATAAAAATTACATCTTAAGCTAATAACAGGAATGTATTATTGTATCATGAAATGCACGTATACACTAAAGATATTTTGTATGAATATGTATACAAGTATTAACCAGAGATGTGGAAATAATTCATTCTGTTATAAAGTTATGTTAATATTAAAAGTATTGTACGTGATGAATACAATATATTAAATATAACCCTTAAATTAAACCTTATATGTATAAAAAAAATGGTTGATCTTAACAAATTCCTTACAAAAGCTTTTTGTAAATATAATCTTTAGTTAAATGATTATGTTTAAAAGAAAACAATTCTGTTGATCTTTTCAGTTTCCATACAATAGCTTTTTGGGGAATATAATCTTTATGTAAAATATTACGATTTTAAGAAAACAATTTTGCTGACCTTTTCAGTATTACTTAAATCAATCCCCTGTTAACAAACAGTCAAATATATCAATGTGAGTTTGATAAAACAGTTAAATATGTTCCCCATATATTTAGAGATTTTAGAGGTTACATATTTCACTAACATCCATCAATGCCAAAATAATACTGATAAGCAAACTTCAATACAAACTAATTGAGAAATATATAGATCCATCAAGGTATTTGGTTTGAGGAATACACTGGTATACATCAGTATGGGAACAATTCCAGCGGCTCTAAATGATAAGCCCAGTATGTACAGGTATACAGATAAGCATGAGAATGCAGGCGTCACATGGGTACTATCTGCATTTATGTATCAGAGTTGAATGTTGTCTTTGACCAAAGCAAAGTTAAGGACCTTTCATAATAATAAGTAATAATACTGATAAGCAAACTTCAATACAAACTAATTTGAGAAATATATAGATCCATCAAGGTATTTGGTTTGAGGAATACACTGGTATACAACAGTATGGGAACAATTCCAGTGGCTCTAAATGATTAGCCCAGTATGTACAGGTATACAGATAAGCATGAGAATGCAGGCGTCACATGGGTACTATCTGCATTTATGTATCAGAGTTGAATGTTGTCTTTGACCAAAGCAAAGTTAAGGACCTTTCATAATAATAAGTAATAATACTGATAAGCAAACTTCAATACAAACTAATTTGAGAAATATATAGATCCATCAAGGTATTTGGTTTGAGGAATACACTGGTATACAACAGTATGGGAACAATTCCAGTGGCTCTAAATGATTAGCCCAGTATGTACAGGTATACAGATAAGCATGAGAATACAAGGGTCACATGGTATTATCTACATTTGTGTATCAGAGTTGAATGTTGTCTTTGACCAAAGCAAAGTTAAGGACCTTTCATTATAGAATTATATTACAAAGCATTAATATGCAAAATGTCACTACCTGCCATTTGTTACAGACATCAACCGCTGAATGCCGAACACCAACCACTGAACACCAACTGCCGAAACCACCCAGAAAAAAGTTGGAGTCTACATATTAAAGAAGTGAAAGCAATTGTTTGTAAACATGCACGACCACAGCTCAAAATAATGGCTTCTCATTCCAAATGTAATGTTGAGTCCATGAATATGTATACAAGTATTTCACAGCATTATCTTAACTTTGGATCATAGCATCATGCCCCCGAGTACTTTTATGGAATCTTGCATTAAGTCTCTTCTTGTCTTTCCCCGTCTATTCTCATACCCCATGCGGTTGTTCTTGCGAAGAGTGGTTTGATGCAAGACTAGCCATTGTGTAGTTCCAAATATATAGATCTGACTTTTTTTTATCGAACCATGACCACAGATGAATGATACATATGAGAACAATTATTGAAAATAGGCCAAGTGCAGTGATTAATATGGCTTAAATCAACTTGAAAACTGAAGCCATTGACAACCAGGTCTAAAAGTCATCTAACAACGTACCCAATCGTCCAATCACCAACTGACACACAGAAAAGCCAAGCAATTTGACAAGAAATAACGAGAAATAATACTTAATATTGACATGTATGATATGAACAAACCCTTAAGATATATCTCTTCTTCTGGTCAATCAGAATTCCTTAATTGTATCGATTCTGAGATCATATTTTATCCCATTCTCCCCTCTCATACACCCTTTCAAATGGTTTGATTTTGCTGCTTAAAAGAGAGCTTTATCGTGCTTATGTACTAGGCCCTAACACTCAGGGTTCCATCCCCAAAGACAATCAAGTCAATGTTGAAAGATCGCGACAATAATTAACGAGATGATTTTGAAAAATGTTCGCTTAAAGACTCCAGATTAGAATTGACCTTCATTTTGACCTTGATCTGACCTATTTTACTCCTCTACCTTCTACTATCATTCGGACCTAATTTTATTTAAAGATTACTGAGAGAATGGTCACATAAAGTCAAACTGAAGGTTAGGTTTTGAAAGTGCCATTAAGGGACCCAGTAAATTAAATACTTAAATAATACATGTACTTTTTTCATACATGTACTGGACTTTAAATTGTGTCATTTTCCACCAGCCACTGGTTGGGTATGGCAAGCACCTTTATATTTCTTTAATATTGACTTTCAAGAGAGTGCCATCTATAAATGAAAGGAAGATTCACATGTCTTCAATCTCAAAATTGTTGAATAAAATTGGAATCTAGAATACTAATTATTGCACCTAGCATACAAAGTATATGTTTGCACTGCATATGTAAGTTATATAACAATACTGACTTACACAAGTGATTACTCTTTCTGGTGAACATAATAATCATTTTGATAAGACATATATTACTATCTTGTTATTGAGTCAACCTATTTTACATGTATATTAATATTACAATCATGTAGATATTGTGATGGGACAGTGTACCAGTGGGTATTTGTATTATAACAGTCTTGTACAAGGCATTAACATGACAAAATGTCACCATTTGCAAATGGTTACAAAAGTGACAACAACTATTATAGATGCCAACATTAGACACAAAACATGGTAGTCACTATAAAAAGTGTCATCACTTGGTTTCCTATACTGCAATACAAGTTTTGAAGTGCATTGGCTAAAAATAGACTGTAGTGCATTGTGCTCTACTGCACAACACTGATTTGCAAACATATAAGTATTTACTGTAAAACATGTTAAATTCATGCATGTTATTTTTGATTATTCACGGTAAGAGAATTCCCTGGCTATTTGTGCCATGATGAATTCACAATTCAATATCAATTTTTTTATTGCATCAATTGTACAATTATTCATTTGTGACATGCAAAATTCATAAATAATTTTATTTGTGAATTTAAGCAGTAATAACATGTAAGCCACACTAAATGTTACCATCTGCCAATAACACCAGCCACATAACACTGAATGCCATCCACAAAAAAGTTGGAGACTATAACAATATGTCACCACTTGCGGTAGTGACATACATGCAGCACATAGATTTAAATGCTACTTACTGCTACTGCTACTGCTACTGCTGGACCTCCTGAACAGTTTCTTGACACTGTTGATACTCATACTGCACTGTTGGAGTCACTGCCACTGCTAGAGTCACTGCAGCTGTTGAAGTAGCGACTGATACTGGAGCTACTACAGCTGCTAAATGTTCCAGATGTTGGAGCTATCCCAGATGTTGTATGCAGTTCCCATACAGCTACTGTAGACACCTCCTAGCTTAGATGTTATGCACCTTCTACTGATTCTGCAGCTGTAGATGTTGCAACTGTGAAAATACAGCAGATGTTGGGGATGTTGCTTGGGTCGAGGTTCTGCAAAAGCTGCAATCTGAGGCTTCTATTTATACTGGACTATTTTGTTGTCTTGTGTCCTGTTTTCCATAGTTGTTCCCTGAAATCATTATTATATCCCATAAATAAACATGATATTTGCAAAAGTACATGCATAAGGCATAACATGCAAAATGTCACAGCCTGCCACTTGTTACTGATGCTGAACACCAACTGCTGAACACCAAACACCAACTGCTGTCACAAAAAATGTTGGAGACTATAACAATATGTCACTACTTGTAGTGGTGACATAAAAATGATAAAAATGTTCACATTCTAAGAACAAAAGATTAAAACATCATTTTATAAATTCTACACAAAATTAATATATAAAATTATACATAACTGTACAACAAAGTGCTTGCCCTTCATAGCGTCAATTACAACCAAGGAAGTTGGATCCTTGAATTTCTGTTCTCAATTTAGTTTCGCAAATATTTTACTTGTTATGTCCAAATAAAGATCAAGGATTACAGGTTCAACTTTCAATATTTATCCTTTTGTCTGCATTGAAATGTACTATATATATCCATTCTTTAACTTTTGATGCATGTTTGTTCCCAGGTCTTATTAAAACCCTAGATCTGAATAAATGTATTGAGAGCCAATATGTTTTAGTTCTATTAACTTCAAATAATCATGATCGACTATTCTCATATTAGTATCCGTTACCCAATTGTGAAAGGATTTTTACATGCATCAGTGCAAATCTGAGAAATCACTTCCTAAATCTAACGAACTTTGATCATCTTATTCTGTAAGTGCCTTACTCTTTTATGCATCTCTTTTCATTTTGTTTGAGAATATAGATGCAATGAGATTGTGTTACGTTTGAAATGATTGTTCATTTTTTCATCTATTGTATCCTACAGTATATACATATGCACTTAAGATTGTTTCAACTTAAAGAGGCATTTTCCGATCTGTAAAAGGGCCTGTGATCACACATTCTGATACTCATAGCACCTTTCTGTTTCACCTGAAACATGTCATCTCAAGGCTGAGAAGAAATGAGATGTCATGGTTTATCATGATGGTGAGCACAGTAAAATGAGAAACCAGGATTGTTAAATGAGAATTTTGCACATAGGCTTACATACTATAAATTCATATTTGATTTTCATTTAATTATATAGAGATTGGTAACAATTCAATATAGCATATCTTTATAGTAAATAAATGACATTTTAAATTAGTAATTCATAGAGGGTTTAACTTACCCAAATTGAATGCTGAATTGAATATTGAATGCTTGCCTTTCTGGATGACTGTGTGAACAACAATGTTGTTGCAATATTTAGGATAAATATGGAACTGAGTTGAATAAACTCAAATGACACCTGGTTGCAATAACAAAAGTGTAACAATTGTTACAGATGCAGAATGCTAATCCTACCAGTAAAACCTGTCTTAGTGAATACCTCAGTCTAGTGAACACCCTTCATCCACACATACTCTATTTACCCTCTCTCTTGTGAACACCTACCAACACTGAACATTTTTTCTCAGAATAAAAGTTCAATATATGGAGGTTTTACTCTATATCAATATGTCACAAGCACCTCTTCATGATAAGTCAAATTTTTAAAGATCTAGATCAGACCATGCCTCTTTAATCAAGGCATTGAAAAATGACACTCACGACCTTACACATGTTTGTCAACTAAGCATTTATATTCTTAAAGTATTTACCTAAATGATTGACATATGATAGGCCAATAGATATTAATATCCTAGCTTAAATAGAATTAGATATTTTAAAGTGACAAGCAAAATAAAATATCAAAAGAGTTAATGCCTGTAACACAACTTGAAATAAAAAGAAAGTTTGGAGTGTAGTCTGAAGTGAAGATAAGACACAATCTGGAAATAAAAACTGTATTTTAACAAAAAAATTACAATAGCAGGTCAAAATGACTTTATATTCTAAAGGTTTAAAGTATACAAATCTGGCACTACTTGTATATTTGACACTTGACAACACAAATAATATATCATGCTAAGTTTTAAACTTTTGACATTAAAATATATTAGCTGCAATCTGTCAAAAGATCAGATATGAAAAAATCACTTTACAAGCGCATACCATAGGGCATTTCTCCATGCTATTCTGTCGAGTATATAATAATCCTTTTAAAGCTTTATACACCATTAGAGAGGAACATGTACATCCTTCAAATTGGTTTATTCCAGCAATTCAATGTAAATTTAACTTCTCCAAGATCCTAGTGCATCTATACCAACTTGAGATGAGTTTAACTAAAATATCAAATTCAAATGCATTCCATTTTCAATATCAGTGATAAAAATGCGATTGAGATAAAAACACTAATAGGTAACTGGGCTAAATCCTTTATAAATAACTCAAGGCAGACTCTGAATGATCTCTTAATAGGGGAGGACCATTTGGGACCAGAAAAGGGGAGGAGGAAGGAGGTAGGAGGGAGGGGTCTTACTAACAAAAATGAGATTTTCAAACCTCTTATGGTCAACTACTTTGAGGAGGCAGTCATTAGCATCTCTTTAGCTGTCATATTCTTTTTCTGGTGAACAATTTTCCAATTTTAAATCAAATGGTTGACCCCTACAATGACAATAAGACAGATCAATGTATGCTATCTGACATCCTTATTATATGGAGATCAGTCCTGGGGGCTGTGTCAAAATATACAAATATGATTTTGATCAACACAATTTTGTTTATCAAAGTAAACCATTAAAATCTTTGATATCGTTTCATTTCACTGTCCACTAGTATTAATGGAGAAGAGATGATTTTAACCCTTTGTTTAATTAGTTTTGTCAAAATTTGAGATTTTGAGCCAGTCCCTTGTGTACACAGATAATAAATAAACAACTGAAGTAAAGTCAAAGTACAAGACTGAAGAATGTCAAGAAGCTGAAGTAGCCCCGTCAGTCAAATTAAATCATTGTCTCATAAAACATGTGTATCATGTACATGTACATTGTCCAGTTAAATATTGTTGGGTTTTTCTAAGTCATGCTAGGTTTCAATTCTTACCTAAAGATGGCAGCATAGCTGTCCATCAAGACTTAACAAAATCATTGAGGCCAAAAGCCACAACTCTGTTCTTTTCACTCATCATATAGGCAACACTTAGTCATTTTTCATAACCAGACTAGCTGGACTCTGTTATTTTCACGAACCTGTATCTCAATACTTAAACATTTTACACCCAACCAAAGGCGCTGGACTCTGTCATTTTGCAACAACAGTGGTTCATGACTAAGCCAATTTTATTCATTCATACAGTTGGACTTAAGCATTTTCAGTGACATTTCAGTAAGAACTTAGAATAATTTGGTCATTAAGTTTCATTGGCACTTTGCCAAATTGGTCATTGGCAGGTTGCCAATTGTGGTTTGGCAACATGCCAATAGTAGTACTATATAAGAGGCTTCGAAACCTCACCCTGGCAGTTATGATCTGGAGTTATGATCTGGAGTTATGATCTGGAGTTACGATCTGGAGTTACGATTGGGTCTTTTACAGTCAGTACAGTAGCTCAGTAGTATATAACTTGTACATAGATAGTGTAGTTTGACTCTTTATAATAAAGTATCGTATGTTACTCTGAACTCTGAAGTTTGTCGTATCATATTGGCGTCATCGTTTCGTAGAGACCCAACACTGGTGAGCAGCGATGGGATATGAACTTATACACGCTTATAGCGCTACCAACAATTAAGAGACTTTAAGATGGCGCCAAGAAAATATAAAGATAAACCAGCTAAACGGAGACATGATCGTTACCAAAACTTGCAGAACATTTGCAGATTTGCAGAACATTTATTCTCTCATTAGAGAGTGGTGGCAGCAAACTTTTTATAATATGATTAGTGACATTTAATTGTGGAATGCAGTATTGAACTTAGGATGTCAGCACGGGGTACCATGATGTCACGTCGGGGTAAAATTCTCAACATGCAGGATCAGCGGTACTCAGCTTCACATTGTTTGAGGGACTTTGTTCATACTGAACTTTTGCGAAGAAAGCAGTGCCATTATGAAGCCATTTTGGGATGGGTCGCAGTTATACTCATTCTAATAACCTTGATAATGGTTCATTTGTTTATTGATGTACAGGATCCCATACCTGTCATCTTGGACAAATTCAGTCAGGTGTTATATTTGTGTTATTTGAGTATGTCTATGATGCGTCAGGACATATGTAGGATCAGAGAGACACTAGAGATTCAGAGATCAGAGATTGATCGAATCTTCAGTTTTATATGCGGAGATCAGAGATTGATCGAAACTTCAGTTTTATATTTAGAGATCAAAGATTGATCGAATCTTCAGTTTTATATGCAGAGATCAGAGATTGATCGAAACTTCAGTTTTATATTTAGAGATCAAAGATTGATCGAATCTTCAGTTTTATATTCAGAGATCAGAGACTGACCAGTTCTTTATTCAGAGAGACATTTTCATGGGATCCAGGATGCTGCTAAAATGCCTTTTGACTATTATTTGGTGATCAAGACACAGTGTGAACTATAATACAATATTGAGAACTAATAAGGCTGGTCGTGCCTACATTCAGCACTCAGTGACAGATCAACAAGACAGAGATATCCTTCATTGTAAAGTTGTGAAACCAGGCCAGTCTTCAGTACACATTGTACCAGCTAATTCACTTCCCATCATCAGGAGTTCAGTGCAGTGCAGATATCAAGATGATCAAAGGAGGAATTTTGATTTGTGAATTTGAAAACCTTATATTATTTTGGCTGTGTGTGGTTATTGAATACCTACATCATTGTCATTGATTCAGTGTGTTGAACATGACAAATGGTCTTCCTTTTAACTTACTAAAGTTGAAAGAAACCACAATATTAAAGATAAACATAGCATATAATATTATGTTATATGTCAGTGGACTGTGAAACTAAAAGGAAGTGTGTGGGTGAAAGATTGCCCAATATTATTGACTCATAACATGAATTATCTAGTTCTTTATCAGAATGTTATAGAAATATTTGCATTGCTGAATGATTTTGAAGAAGTGATCAGGTTCAATAAACATTGCACTTGACACTGAACCCTTTGATTTTCATGCCTTCATTGAAGTGCAACAGACTGTAATATTACAACATTTAAAATAACTTTATGAACTTTTGAGGCTGATAGTGTTTTTGATTATTCTGAAATTAAGAGTGCTTTAAAAGTGGAACTTGCTTTTGAGTCTTCGTAACATTCTGATGGTTTTGATATGATTTGTTACAAAGTTTCAGTCAGTTGAAAGTTTACTCATCAATTTAGTTAGGTAAAAAATGTGGCATAACAGTTCTATTATTTGGTGATGTCATTTTTTTTCATAACAGGTTCGGTCTTCGACACAATTGTCTCATAATTGACCTTTGTTATTTTATCTTGGCTCAACAGTAATGGTTTCATTATTTCGCTGATGAACATTGGCTACTCTTGTTTTTATATATTTTTTTTGATTACGGTTTAAAAGGGGTTGTCAATATGCTGATATCATTTTAACAAGGTTAATTTGAAACTTGTTGTGACCAGGAGGTCACAAAGCTAGTGGGGAGTAGTGTTGGGTTTTTCTAAGTCATGCTAGGTTTCAATTCTTACCTAAAGATGGCAGCATAGCTGTCCATCAAGACTTAACAAAATCATTGAGGCCAAAAGCCACAACTCTGTTCTTTTCACTCATCATATAGGCAACACTTAGTCATTTTTCATAACCAGACTAGCTGGACTCTGTTATTTTCACGAACCTGTATCTCAATACTTAAACATTTTACACCCAACCAAAGGCGCTGGACTCTGTCATTTTGCAACAACAGTGGTTCATGACTAAGCCAATTTTATTCATTCATACAGTTGGACTTAAGCATTTTCAGTGACATTTCAGTAAGAACTTAGAATAATTTGGTCATTAAGTTTCATTGGCACTTTGCCAAATTGGTCATTGGCAGGTTGCCAATTGTGGTTTGGCAACATGCCAATAGTAGTACTATATAAGAGGCTTCGAAACCTCACCCTGGCAGTTATGATCTGGAGTTATGATCTGGAGTTATGATCTGGAGTTACGATCTGGAGTTACGATTGGGTCTTTTACAGTCAGTACAGTAGCTCAGTAGTATATAACTTGTACATAGATAGTGTAGTTTGACTCTTTATAATAAAGTATCGTATGTTACTCTGAACTCTGAAGTTTGTCGTATCATATTGGCGTCATCGTTTCGTAGAGACCCAACAATATGTACAGCTGTACATAAAATTTATATTATCCATTAAACATGTCTTATGGGGATATCAGCTTTAGTCATATTGAGAGTATGTTCTGACTACATGGGAGTCTATTGCACATCTAAAATATGCCATCACTGAAACATGGCAATAATTAAAATTGTTCATTATTCATTTATATAAACTTATTAATAACAATAATGTACATGTATTAACCTTATGTTAACCTCTTCGACTACCTGGAGTGACAAGATTTCTTGTCACCTCAGAAATGACCTTGAAACCCAGAGTGACTAGAAAATCTGTCACAATTTTTTTTGCTAAAATTGCTCTTATTTGAACAATTTTCATTCAATTTATACAAAAAAATTGTTTTAAAATGTGAGAAAATGATATCTGCCTTTTGATTTACTAAGTTGAGTATCTACAATTGTATAGGTACATGTGTAGTAAAATGACAACAGGTGGCAAAAAACTGAAAAATTCTCTGGTTTCAACCGTTTTTAGAGCCTGGGATTCAAGAGGTTGATTAATCAATGGTACATATTATGAAATGTCAATGGAATTGTTCAAATAATTAATTTCCAATGTTCTAGTGACAGTTCTCAAATACAAATAAAAAGGGTTTTATAATATCAACTATAAAGCAAAAGGCACATGCTAAACCATGTGATGATGGTTTCCAGTGACAATAATATATAAATTTTGACATGTCCTGAATTTCACCGTTTAACCCCTTGGATAACATGTTTCATTTTTTGCCATTTTACTTTCTTAATAAAACAATCTTTTATCATCATTTGATAGTGATAACATATCAATTATACACATTTTAATATATGACTAATGTAATTATTCAAAAGAGCCATCCTAATGAGAAATTATGTGAGAGATACTATATATCCATTACTTTCTGTATTCAAGAGGTTAGAGGATTTTCTGCACAATATCAATCATTTCTTGAGATTCTTACTCTGCTTTTGTTACTTATCTACGCATCGTGACCCTGTCAAATTCTATTTTGATATCATCAAGAAATAAAATAACGAGCCATTTGATAGAGTTGTGATATTTTATCACAGAAATACTATTATATATAATTATCTTTACTCTATATGCTCATAGTACTATAACCACATCTAATAGATAAAGTTACAGAAGACATTTTCATTAAAATACAAATTCAATATTTATACATATGTTTACATTTTTGGCCAATAAAGAGATTGAATATATGGTTTTGAATTACTCACACATTTAATTTTTGCATAGACTATGAATAATTTAAGGAGTACATGAATATTAGGTATATAATATACACTACTCCATCATTGTATTACCCTGGTAATATTATCCTGGCAATTACAATAAAATGTTGAACTAAACAATGCTGAAATTGATATAGCTAGCTTACAGACCCAAATAAAAAAATCGGACTCATCTAACTAAACTAAATTGCATAATTTTCGGACACCTTTAATAGTAATATATAAAACACATGGTCTGAGTTAAGACATTACTCATGTCAGTTTGAGAGGTCAAGGTCACATTTATAGATCAAGGTCAACTAGAAGATAATGTATCAGTATTTCAAATGAAATAACAAAATGTAGTGATCTATATATTGCATAATATATAGATCATATATGAACAATATGGAATCCAATGTGATTTTTAATGGGAATATAATTGAAAACCCCTTGAAGAATTTAACAATACATAGTAAATAATAAATTACATGCCCAACTGATTTGATATGAATAGATTGTATATACTCACACACAGTCATTATCAGATCAATTTTTAATATTGTTATTCTTAAATAATTTTCTAAATCTGAATGCCCAACACAAAAGAGATTATTTGGATTAGGAAAAGATGTGGAAGTTTAGCACTTGAAAAGTCCATTCAAGATCATTTTCAAAAATTATCCTCTTAGCGTGTAAACTGAAATTAGCTCTGCCAAAATATTACAATATTTTAATGAAAAAACAAACAAATGTAATACGTTAAAAAATATAAAAGTATAAAAAAACAATAATGGTAAAACAATGTACAACTTTGAATAGTATATTGAACACAGTAAATTGTTCAAGATTTTTCCATTGATATTGATGTAAGAAATCTTAAGGATTTTTATTATATAGTTAATCTGATTTATTCGAACCTCTTATGTTCCTTCACAACCAACATACATAACCTACATGGAAAGCTAGTAACAACACATTCACACAAACAAAATAATTCAGAGAGACAATAAATGAGAGATAGCCTAATTTGAGTGTCCAGAATTGCCATGTACATAGCGGTTAACAAGTAACGAAGTTAGAAAAACTTGACAACTCAATGAACTTGTAATCCACTGAACATTGTTGTACAACAACCAAAAGAACAAATAATATGGCATCTAAAAACAACATGGATAAAGTTGTCGGCCAGACAAATAAATTGATGGCAGCGGATAAACAGGGCAATCAGAAAAGTCGAAGAAAAAGCCAACTGCCTCCTGGGACAACCTCAGGTGTCCCTGCGAGTAAAAATGTAGCTCCGAGTACAAGATCCTCCGTCTCGGAGGTGCCGACCCACAGACAGATGGTAACACTGGAGAATTCGTATAAAATGAAGCCAGCTCCTGAAGAAACATTTTCATCTTGCAAAGTGGAAAAAATGATGGCTGATGTGTTGGAAACACATTTAAAGAAGACGGAATACAACAAGGACACATGCACTAAACTAACGCAAGAACTAACTTCCATCATCAAAACAAGAGTGAAAGAGATGGGTTATAATCGTTATAAACTTGTATGTAGTATCACCATTGGAGAAGTTGGAGGCCAAAGTGCATCCATGGCTAGTAGGTGTGTCTGGGATGATACAGTAGACAATTCGGCTTGTTCAAGCTTCAAAAATGACTCATTATATGCCGTTGCTTTAGTATTTGCAATGTTTTGTGAATAACATATTCCAAGATGGAAGGAGTACAGAATGTTCAATTATAGAGATGATACCTTACAGATACACTGTGGTAAAATAAAATGAGTATTCTAAAGGAATATTCTACCTGCTCTGAAGTGAACTGATCTTGCCAATTTTGAAACAAACAGTTGTCATTGACCTTGAAAGTTCTACTGACTTAATGTTGAAATGTATGCAAAGCAAAGTCAAAATTCTACAAACTGAATATAATAAATGTTTTTTTCTAAATCATAATATTTTTTGATTTTTTCAAAGAAGTGATGACAGGGAAGGTGTCTTATATTCTAAAATTTTGTATGCACTCCCACTCAGACTTTCAGGAAAATATCCAAGTTTGACCGATAATACTTATACTGTAAGTCCATAGTCTATTACAAATAGTTGAAAACTCAGCATATTTTGCCAGTCCAAGAGAACCAATTACAAAAGTACAAATATTAAGTGTTGGTGATCAATTTGTCTGTATTTCTCTTTACTTATAATCACGGGGGATAAGCAAAACGAGGGCGAAGCCACGGACTGCGACTCGCGTAACTTTACACCGCAGCCCAGCCTTCTGGCCTTCTGCCTTCAGGCAGTGCCTTCTGCTTCTTCCGACAAAATAGAGAAATCCAGGTATTTTAAATGCTATCGTAGTGTCTAATCGGTGACCAAAATATTACTCTGTATCTACTGTTGGTCTGTAGATAAGAAAATAAGCAGTTGTCCAGATCAAGCTAAAACAGTAGCAAAGTTCTGATTTTACCTGTAAAATATGTGCATATTATTTAATTTACTATACATTTGAAAGGAGTTTTGACACGTTTCTGATATCTAAAGGTTACTTGAGGCTCCGAGTATAATTCGTGAAAATGATTTGATAATAGAATGTGTTCATGAGGAGAAAATTAGATTCAAACTGCGCATTCATAGTGGACGCAGTCCAGTAAACAAAGCTATTTCAACAACGCAACACAGCCTCCATTGATATTCTAAGTAACGCAGTCCAGCCGCGAACACGTATATTCCTACGCTATTATTGTTTCAGGAAAAGAAAGTCAGCATCCAGATTATCATTCAAAGTTACGTTGATTAACATATATCTATTACCTGAATCAATGTCCCAAATTGCTATATTGTATCGTTTAAGACCTAGAAATATGGCAATTCAATAGCGTATTTGGCAGAACAGTCGAGCGCAAGATGACAACGTAATATGTTTATTACAAACCAATTTGTGGATAGGGTTAAATATATAGATAATTGGATAGTGGTGAGACTTTTTATAAGAAGTAGAAATGCGAAACAATTAACTTTTTGATGATGCAATAAAAGCTGTTGGGGAAGGGTACATTGACTAGTATTTAAGATATCAGGAAAATATCAAATAATTGGAGAGTTGGTGAGTTAATGTAATTTTGGATGATCTTTCCAACAGTCCATCAATATTGCTAGCTACCATAAATTCATGATTTCAGCTGTATTTGACAGCTTGTATATATTTGCAGAATGGATTGAGACACGATGTAGGTCTATTAAAATAGCCCTTTATATTCAATTTTGTCCAAAGTTGCTCCATTTCGGCCACACCTGTACACACATTGTGCTATCTACCTTTGGCTGTGATTGCGTTCAGCTTCAGATATAAAGCAACACTGAGTCGCGGACTGCGTTGGGCAGATGGATGGACTGCGACTATTGTAAATTCCAGTTTTCTATGTCATTGTACGTTTTCCGCTTACCAAATTTCACACGAAGATGTAATTGTAACAACAGAACATGAATAGTTATATTAATTCGATGTCATTTCTGATTCCTTTGTTTAAATCGGTATATTAGGGACAAATATTGACAAAATTACATTTTTTGTGGCAGATTTCGAATTCATTTGTGTTCATGCTAAACTATTGGACAGCCGAGCACCAAGAATGCCATTGCAGGTGGAGTATGAATATGTTGATCACCGACTGGAACATACTAGCTATTCTGTAGAATATCCAAACCAATAATCTACCCCAAATCCTAACATGCCTTCTAAATTAAGTTTGGACTTACCGCCATTGTTCAGCTATAATGCGTTGTAACCTCGTTTTGAATTACGCGAGTCGCAGTCCGTGGCTTCGCCCTCGTTTTGCTTATCCCCCGTGATAATGTCCTAATCATAAAAAACTACATTGGAAAACTTAATGACGATCACAATGTCATCACTGTATCTTTTTATTGCCATTACATTAATAAATAATGACGGCAGTTTGACATATATGTAACTTTTATTGACATCTTGAATCATTACATGATTATAATCATCACATAAAATGCATTGTTTTTTGGACCTTTCTGTTCTTATTTGAAATGGCATGAAAAAAATTTACATGAATCTACAAGTATGATCCAATAAATAATACAGTGACGTCAAGAAGAGCATATATTGAAGTTAGACTAAATCTGATATATCACAGTACAAAAACATTATTATTGATATTTTATCAATTGTAACTTTAATAGCTCCATTAGAAAAGCAAACAAGGCACTAGCATACAAAATGTCAATGCCAACAACCAACCACTGTTCACAAAAATGTTGTAGACCATAACAATATGTCACCACTTGAGTATTTGATGTTTAATACAAAAAAATACTTTGACGATTGGGCAGAGCGACACTTTAAAGCAATTTATCTTTTATATTCACTTCTGAATGGCATTATTTGTTACACAAAAAAATACAACCAAACAAAAAATGCTTACCTCTGTTTAGCTCTATAATTCTTTAAGATAAATGCCTTGAAAGCATAATATTTCTTCATCACGTCAAATTCATAACATCCCCAGTCCGCAATGTCCAACCCTAAAGTATTTAATATAAAATAAATAATTTAGGAGCTTACTAAATAACAAAATCCCTTCTCACATGCGATAAGTCAATTCAGGTTAAGTACTATACATAATTCCCGCACTTGCTTTTTAAAGATTCATCAATCTAATATATCAAATGTGTTTACAAATTAATGGACAAAACACATTTTTCATATTTTACACATAGTAAGTTCTTCAAAGGAAAGTCCACTGGATTTCCCTATAAAAAATTGTTGATTTCATTTGACACTAACCTCTATGGTATAAGTGATTGTCAACACTCATGAGTTGAATATTTGTATGGTCCAGTACGAATGCCATCAATCATGTAAAATGCCATCTTATGGGATGCCCGTTAGCCTCTTCTTTGTTTTATGCAATCAGTGTTGCCGTGGCCATGTATCATATTTTCATCACCTTAGATTTTCAAATTCACAACAAGCAACTCATCTGCTATAAACATAAAAAATAATTATTCCAACAAAAACCATCGGTTGATTTCTAAATTCAAATTTTAAATTTAATCAGTATATTTTCCAGTATGTAATACAATACAATGTATTTGCACTACAAAAGACCATCATTATTCCAAATATATTAAAATTCTTCACTGACCATTAGCTACATTCCTATCTCTACTATTATGAATCAATGATATAATTAAGATGATCATTAATTATTTCAATTGTAATAACATGTTGAAAACTACTTGGTTCTATTCAATGTATATTTATATGGTGTGTAATTTTCAAGGCCCCTGGGTAATAGACTTTCTATGGAGAATAATGATATAAATTATATACTTGAACCTGCTTAGTAGAATTCCAATCGTTATGAATATAACCATTGTAGACCATCAGACCATGGGCCCAATCAATTATTTAAAAGGAAAACACATAACTGGACAAAGTTCTCATTATTGTATAAGGAGGTGAAATATGAATTAAATTATAACCAAAATAAATGAAAAATTAAATTAAATGAATGCTTAAACTTTTTCTTAAAAATTAAGTGATTTTTGGATTTCTCACATGATTAAGGCATGTGATGTTTCTTTGAATCGGGAGCTAATTTTACATAAATAGATGCCCTTATCATTTGAATGACCGCTGTCTGTACCTCAAAATAAAATTTCATTTTGAAAACATTTTTCATTTTCAGAAGGTAAATCAATGGCACAAAGCCTCTTCTTTTTGAAATATTTATAAGTTATACAGTGAATTCCCTACCTCTAAAGATAATTCTAAAATAATAACTCGAAAAAAACTTTTAGCTGGCGGAACATGAAAGAAAATCTAGGTATAAAATATGATTTATGTTATGTTTTAACATGACCCAAAGATGGCACGTCCAGTTAAATTATTGTATGCATATCTCTCTGATCTAAACAGGAACATAAATATAGAGCTATATTTACAACTTTTAATCAAAACATATTTGAAAATCTTTTTACGGTATTTCATTTTTGGTGTCAAGATTTTTAATAATTAATTTAAACGTTCAATAAATTTCATGAGAAGGTTGATTTATTTCCATTTCAGTAGACTCACATACACTCATAAAATAATAACCTATACTTATCGAAATGCGGATGTTTAAATGTTTAAAAGAACCAAAATGAAATAAATAATTCTTGCCACCTTCAGTTATTGTTAAACAGCTGATAAAAAACATTCGAATTGCTATTTAGGAGAAACTCTGTTTTGTTTCTTCAGCCATCATGGCTTATAACATGACTTGGAACATTCCTTATAACCCCATTGCTGTTTTACTATGGTTTATTTAGCCAAGTATCTTCTATCCATACTTAGTAAAAATATGATACAGATTTGGTATGGTTGAGCCATCCTAATGCCCAATGGCTGCATGTAGTTAAATGGTTTTTGACGAGTATAGCCTCAGGACTGGAGAATACCTAAGTTTCCCAGCAAGTGTTGAAAATGGGACACAAGATATCAAAAGGAATAGTAGAGATCAAAGCAATATGTCACTACGGTGACCACATAACAAAAAAAACAATTTAACTTTATTTATTCAATTTATTTTTAACATGTAACAAGTCTTGGTGTTTTTAATAATACATATATGTGAGCACACTGCATAAATATACATCTTTTTATTAAAAAACTAATTTGTCGTATGATACAGGCCTCGTTATACAATAAAATTACTTCTGCACATTTTCCTTTATTATGAATGACTGGTAACAGTCCATCATGATAAGTATGCCCCCTCTGTCTCAATCTTTCACAAATGACAGATAAGAGGGCGAGTGGTAAACCAGAATGGGTACAGGTATCATAAATTCAATCTGAGCGATAATGTTTCAAAAACGTTGGCACATAGAATTTCTTTAATTTAAAAATGCGTCAAGTGGTAGTTCCAACCTTAGCTTTGTTATTTGCACATTCATCCTCGAGGAAAATAATAATATCCTTATTGGGATTAGGGACATCAGCATTTGTTTGATTTAGCACAACATTGTCAGTGTCATCAACTGGAATTATATTGTCTATTGCGTCAATGTCCCGTTCAGACTTCCATGCAAGATATGTGTTCCAGAATAAAGCGGTAAAGTTAACAACCATCACTCTGCAATGTACAATTGTAATGTTTAAAAGACATCAGCTGCTTTGTACTTTTGTAATGTTATCCTTTTTCACATAAACAGAAGTATAGACAATATACTTGAGTAATATGTAGAATATGAATAAGGGAACTTTTGAAAACTATGTTAAGATGGCTCATGACATGAATGAAATATCCCACTAAGTAGGCAGTATATTTGAAGTTAATCTATTAAACTTGCTTAGCACCTTCCTGGAATTACACTGAAAAGACATATACGAGAAAGCAAGATTGCAACCAAAAGGTATTGAACTTAAAACCTCCCAACGTGTGTATGGATTTGAAGAAAATCAAATTGAGTGGTTATCCTGGAATTATAATATTTATCACAAAACTTCATAAATTGCTGCCTGAAAACAAGATGGCCACCAAATGTGTATCACCTGTAAAGATGGGCTACCTGTAACATATACTGAAGAAATCTAATGAGCAATTTTCTTTGAATGGCACTTTTCTGAAAAGACTATCAGAAAAGAAGTTGCTGCCCAAAAGTTAATCGATCATGATGTCCTCTAAGATGTGTAAAAATTTGCTGAAAATCTAGCGACTGATTTTCAAGGAATTGTGATCTCATAAAAAACAGAATGCCACCATAGGAAAACACTCAGGACCATTATTTCTAAGTCTAGTATGGTTTATCTGCAATAACATATGAGGTACAATTAATCATTATCGGTTTATTATGTATCGGTTTATTATGTATCGATCTGGAATGCTCGCTGTAAATTGTTCTATGACTGCTAGTGATCTATGTTGATATAATAGACAAGATGCAAGTAGACATAATCTTAATTTACATTGTTAAATATATATAATTCAGTCAAAGTATTTGAAATCTACATGTAAAACTACTCAGCTATATTTTCAAGTGTTATACCATATAGTCATATGAAAATTGATCCACTAGAAGTGATGAATATTCAAGTTTAAGGGAACTTTCTAATATACCTGCCATGTTGCCAGACCCAAATAAGCCACCTGATGGTGAAACTGGTAACTACCTACTTGCATATGGGTTATTGTGCTTGTCAGGCAGATTAATTGTTTCAGATGTAAAGGATAGTAAAGCTTGATGAATGGGTAATATTAGGGGTTCCATGATCCAATATTATCTGAATATCTTTTAATATTACATGTGTTTGATATTTTAACGGTCCATTTCCATTCATGGTGGATACATGATCTTTCAAAACAGCAACAAATAAAATAAATCTGCTCACCTGTGTTGGAGTGGTACAAAGTAGAAGTTGACTAGCTGCACAGCGGGCCACAGTTTGTAGTTTGCTATTAATATATCGACAAAATTCTAAAATAAAACCAATTAATCAGTGAGAAACAGATAACAGCAACGCTGAGTCTAGCAAATCCCATCGAACAGCCAGGACTGCCCTTTTTGGGAAATGACTGCCTGTAAGGGAAATTGTCATTAGACATTGTAATATGCTTTTAAGTACTTACATATGAAATTTGAACAAAATGGCTCCACTACTTTTCCATTGCTGCAATTTTCTGAAATGCCTGTATATTAGGCAAATTGTCATTGACAGTGTAATATTTTTCTAAGTATTCACATATAATTTCAACAAAATCGCTCAACTTTTTTTTCATTTATAGCAAAAAAACGTAAAATAACACACATAAAAATGGCCAGTGTAATAAAACAGGGTAGCATGCTTTAGGAGTATTCAGGTATCAAATATAAACAAAATCGCTCGAGTAATGGCTGCCATTTCTCAAGATGGCCACAATGCATTTTCAAAAATAATTAGAATTTCAACAAATCGATATCCTATATATTTCTAAAAATATAACCATGGAATTCAAGTACTTAACCTGTTTATATTTCTGTTTTATATCCTCAGTTGAGTCTCCTTTTGCCAGGCCCATAATACCCAGGAATGCAGTCAGAAAACAGGGGGCAAAAAATAGCTGAAACAAAAGATCACACAATAGCAATTTTAATTTATATAACTGATGCCAATCCATTCACCTGATTATATATGATTATTTTTGAAAAAAACAGATAAAAAATAAAATGGAACTTACAAAATCGGTTTCAAATGATATAAAAAATTGTATGGTATGGTACTAGACATGGTAACAGCGGAAGCATTGAAGCAAGGACCATATTGTATGTTTCTGTTGACTAATGTATTGAAACATCTCTATTATTCAGGACCTACAATTACAAGATGACAAGAAAACTTGATACATATGTGTACCTGGTCAAATGAGACTTTCCCTAGTGCTGCTAGATTTGCATTCTTTGGCTTGACTACCTTATCCAGCACTCCATACCAGCCTCTTAATACAGGGCCCTGGAAAGTTAAAGTATGTGTAAAAAGAATTCACAGAGATCCTGTAGTGGGCTCATATGGTAAATAATTGGTGTAAATTTACCCTCATAAAATGGATATAAGCATTCGGTCAGATGTATGACTTTTCATTTGTCCAAAACTGGATGGATGTGTGAATGTATGGATGGATGGATGGACAGACGGACGGTCAAGTTGGTGATTCAAAAGGATCAGAGCAAAGTCAAACTCTGGGTTTATATCTGAATTCTAAATAGGGTTATAAGTGAAACTAGCTAGTAATAAATGGTGGCCAGTATCAATCTATAATCAGAACAACGGCAACGCCAAAGCGTAGCGAATCCCATAGAACAGAAATGACTGGCATTTTTACAAACAAAATATATAGCAAATATCATAAAATAACACACATAAGAAAGGCCACCATTTTCAAAATGGTTGCTCACTAGCCAAGTTGTCATCAGAAGAAGTAATATGCTTTTTTTTATAGTATTCACATACCAAATATGAACAAAATCGCTCCACTACTTTTCGAGTAATGGTTTAAAATACTTCAAAATGGTGGCCATTTTTCAAAATGGCCGCCTTCTACCAAAAATGTCATTAAACAGTGTGCCATGCTTATAGTATTCACATACCAAATATGAACAAAATCACTCCACTACTTTTCAAGTTACAGCAAAAATCGTTAAATAGCGAATAAAGGCCGAGTAAATTACGTTTAAATGGCGGCCATTTTTCAAAATGGCCGCCTTCTACCAAAAGTGTCATTAGACAGGGTACCATGCTTATAGTATTCACATACCAAATATGAACAAAATCGCTCCACTACTTTTCGAGTTATAGGAAAATAAGTTAAAATGGCGACCATTTTTCAAAATGGCTGCTTCTACCAAAAGTGTCATTAGACAGTGTGCCATGCTTATAGTATTCACATACCAAATATGAACAAAATCGCTCCACTACTTTTTGAGTTATAGTAAAATATGTTAAAATGGTGGCCATTTTTCAAAATGGCTGCTTCTACCAAAAATGTCATTAGACAGTGAGTCATGCTTATAGTATTCACATACCAAATATGAACAAAATCGATCTACTACTTCTTGAGTTACAGCAAAAATCGTAAAATAACGAGTAAAGGCCGCCATTTTTTAAGATGGCTGCCATGTGCTTCTTTAATATCTACATTTTTAGCTTTATCAAAGTCCTACATAATTTTTTTACATTTAAAACATATTGCTATTACAGTTTTACATATTGCACCTAAATTACTGTAAAATCAGCACTAAAATGGCCGCCATTTTTAAATGAGCGGCCATTTTGAAAATCGGCTTTAGAGCAGAACTTCTACCCCCATAGGGTATATGTGTACAAAATATGAACAAAATCGGGCCAACGGTATTTGAGTTATTGCCCGGACGGACGGACGGATGGACGTACGGACGGACGTACGCATGGATGGACGTACGTACGTACGGACAGAGGCGTTCCCTATATCCCTCCGAACCTTGTTCGATGGGATAATAAGTGTACTTACTCCAAAAAAGGCTCCGAAACAGAAGAATCTTGCTGACCTCTTTATTTCAAGTTGTGGTTTTCTTTCAATCAGTTTCTGTGCAATGGCATCTCCTGTAGCCATAATGGCACCTGGATAGTAAAGAATCAACATTTAAAATATATTATGCAGTGATCTCCCGGTAGCTGATATGAGGCCCTTGGATATGTTAACTAAGAAAATTGTTTAATAAAATTCCCTGTTACACTCAATTGGTAATGTGAAGTGAACATATATTTATATAATGCAATAGTGTAAAGAATCGTGGGGAGCAGGAGGGGACTCGCCGGACTGACTAGCAAGCTAGCCTAATGTACACTAGGTGCACCGCGAATGTGTTCGAGTCCCACCTGATCCTCCCCTGGTTTCTCTATAGGGGTGGTCAGATTGGCGGTTGGGTATCTACCTGTAGCCTACTGAAGGTGTGGCCGAGCGGAGACCATCTTCGGGCCTGTATCCCCCGGGTGAGGATACCAAGCTCCCTGTGCAAGCAGCAGGAGTAGGCTAGGATCGGTGTCGGAGTGTGTGTGCAGTCTTGGGGAATATGATTAATCTGAATGAATTTACACTTAATAAATGACAAACATATGAGTTAAGTTTATATCAATTTAATGTGCTATTATAGCCAAACTTACCAAACAATGTATAATAATGTCCAAATAAGCCAGTGTATGAGTTATATGAAATAAAGCCAAAAAGCCCACCCAAAGTTAGAATGTGAAAACGACCCTCCCCAAAACTGCTAAGAAACACACTAAAGTTGTACTTCCTTGTCCCAGTATATACAGTAACAGTTTAATGTATCAGTTCAATGAACAAACCAATCACATTACCGGACAAGGAAGTACCTCCCCTTTAAACCAAGGAACCCCAAAGTAAGAGTGGCTCATACACTGGCTTTTACAAAAATGCATTGATCAATGATTGACAGAGAACACTATGACACGTGTTCTCTACAATAGTTCTCTCCAATAATTTTCAATATGAGAAAATCCAGGGGATCAGCGGATCACTATTTTCAAATAGTGTATCTCAGAACACACAGCATGCATTTCTTTACATTATACCAAACCCTCATCAATGTATAAAACTTAATGACAAACAAAGAAATAGGTCACCAGAAACAGCTTACCAGACAAACAAACAAACTTATAAGGTCAATTGAGTACACAAACATGTACAACATGTTCTTACCAATGGGTGATACAGATTTTTCATCCTGAATGCAAGATTTCAGGATGGAAATCCAAAATAACCACCTTCACAGCCAGAATGCCAAAAACTGTTCAGTTTGATATTTTCATAAAAAGAATCATCCCTGAAAATTTGAAATCAATCTGTCTAATGGTTCACCTGGAAACGCATAGACAAGACTTAAAATGGCTGGAATCTAAATTCAAAAGTTTTGTTGTCAAATAGAACATTGATTTACTGCAACAACAGACTGTTGAAGGAACAAAATAAGGTAACAATAAATAAATTATGTATTGATTCAAATATATATAGGGCATTATAAACGCTACTCAGCACAGCGTTTAGTCAAAATGGGCTCGATTTATTCTCTTCAAGTACACATACATCCAACTTCCCAGAGCTGACTTCTGTCAGCTCAGTAGAGTAATCTTACCATATTCTATGGCCACTGAGTGTGGCCATACAATATAAATAAGACACTCTTTGTTGCCTTTAAATTGCAGAGCCGTCTTATTTTTATTTATGTAAACATAATAAACTTACCTTCATTGATCTTTACACGCAGTCCTATTTCATAAATTGGTCTACTTCGCAGGATATTTATTCACAAAAGAATTATAACAAAACTGAAAGAAATTTTTACAACAAGCGGCCATCTTGACTAAATCGCAATAGCAGAAAAAAAGGCATGCTTTCCAAATGGAGAACGAGACGACGTCTATTTTAAATGAAAACGTTCAATATCTCATCAACAAGACAAGCTGTTACCATTTCGATTCATGAAATGTTTACAGAACGATTTTTTGAATAATACATACATTTATTGAACGACAGCTTAAGATTTACAATAGTTCACGGTGTTCCAGATGGAATCACTTCTAGCCAAGAATTGGGTAGAGAATCGAGTAAAAGTAGACTATCACTATGATCCCACAAAAAATACAAAACCTGTTTGAAGAGCTGTGGTGATTAGTGGACGTTTCTCCAGCAATCGTATGTAACCTCTCCATATTCCTGACATCAATGGACCTCAGTTTAACGTTGTAGTATGTTTGAAATGGTTTTAATATCGCAAGATGTCAAAAAGTGTGTGAAAATCCGATTTTCAACTTCAGCACAAGTAACTTTCAACAGAGTCACTAATTAGTCTCGTATTTTTAATAATCAATTTGATATGTGTAAATCTTTATGTAAAATTAATCCTTATATCAAGTAAATATATATTGAAATCCTGTTGTCATTTAGAACTTATTTGTTACTGTCATTTCTATTGTTTGAAAATAAAATAAAAAACGCATAGTACTCGGGAATCAGGGCTAGTTTTCAGGTTTTGGGGATCGATCATTCTTGACATTGTTGATTATTCTGCATTTTCTATGCACACCTGCTAGTATATGAAAACATACTTTTGCTTGGTTTTATAAAATCCATGTGTTAATATAACCATAAAAATGTGTTATCAATATCAAACTTATCGTTATTTGAATATCCATTCTTCTTGTGTAAGTTCACATTAGTCTACAATAACTGGATCCAGAGATTCACCCATTTACTGGATAATCATTTATTTGATACCTTAGTTTCCTTCAATTCCATTGATTCTATGATTTGAAAAATATAAAGCCATCTGTGAACATAACACTGGGTATCTAAATAAAACAGCTAATCAAACATTTGGTTAAATGAAGCACGCCACAATTGTTCAAGCTATGTACAGGCCCGTAGCTGGGGGAGGGGGGGTTCGAGTCCCCCCCCCCCCGCCAAAAATCTCTCAAAATCGTGCAGTTTTTCATCATTCTGGGCACTATTTGGACCAAAATTATCGCAAGTGAAACTCCCCCCGGAGTTTTTCAAAAAGTGAACCCCCCTTGGCAAATCCTGGCTACGGACCTGATATATCAAATTGGATTATAGAAAGAGGGAGGGGGCATTTTTATGATTCATGATACAGCTTCATATTATGTAAGAGTCTTCCAGGTGCTGACAATTAATGCTGTGTAGGGCTGGACCACTAATTCACTATTTTTTTTACTAACCAAAATATTTTCTAGAAATGCTCCCATAACCCAAGATGAATTGTTTCATGCATAATTTTCATCCATCATTGACACATAATAATAAGTCAGAAAATAATCATTCATTGCCATGCATCTGTACATCCCTTCTATTTAATATTGATATTTAAAACTACAATATAAAGTGGGTGAGGGAGGTACACTGCAATTTGTTTTAGTTAGGCAATATTTGACTTGATTTTTTTTAATATTTTAAAATACTTAAGAGACACCATGGTAAAGCGCTTATTGATGAAGATTTAAATTAATGATCTTGTAGCAGTACTGAAATGGACACCTTGAATCAACAAAAAACATTTTTAAAATATTACTTTTTATTATTATCACTATCACAATTATATTACTTTAATATCATTCACTTTCACATACCAGTAAGTTATTGAACATAATTTATTTTAATTTACATTGACATCACATGCCTGGGCACTATAGTATAACCAGACCTCACTATATCGTCTCCTCATTCAGAATCTGTGCTTAACTCAAAACTTTTTTCAGATACACCAAGTGTGTTCTGAGCTGACGATATAGCAAGCATTTGTGGATCCATGTTAAGCTTAACATACCACTTGGCTTGCTTATAAATATGGTCTGGTCGATACCCATCATATATACGATACAATTTAATAATTATATGATGTAAAATCAATAGTCTTTCATTAAGAATCTGTCAATCCCCCCCCCCCCTATTCCCACTGGGATAGAGAGAATGGGTGTGGGGTTGATACAGGGTCTTGATGCAAGCCATTAAAAGGCATTAAGCCATTACCATGAAAAAATGTCACCACCTTGTAAGTTTTTGCAAATTGTGGTGGTGACATAAAAATCAACACACAGGTACACAGCACATCACAAAATACAAACTTTCCTTTAGATTTCTTTCTAAGGACAATATTAAAGTCAGAAGCAACTGATTCATTCTACAGCCATTACTACTACTTAGATGCGACTTAAACTACATAGTACATACTAGTATACATTTACAAGGATACAAAGCCTGAGAAAAAGAATTAATTTAAGTATTTCGAATTTCCAATTGTACATGACTAGGAATTCTCTGCATTATGTAACAAGGCCCTAGATATACAACTGGTATTTGTACAGGACTGACAACATTACTGCATTTCTCATATAAGTATATGTCTTTATAAGTTTAGTACTTTACAATGTCTTTTGTGACATTAACATTGTTAAGATTACAATATCACAGTTCTGGGTTACTACACTTGCTTAACTGTTAACTTGTGGTGCTGATTTTGGAAAGTATTTACTTTTCTGCAACAGAAATTCTCACAGTGAGTGCTACTTTGAGTTTTATGAACAAGTCGTTCAACAGTATTTTTTATAGGCCTACCCATGCATCAATAAGCCCTGTGAGTCACCTTGCAAGTATATTCAACATAGTGCTATTCTATCTACTAAATAATGGCACAGCCATAATATTGATAAGATTTACCAAAACTGAATGATGACAGATATGTATGGACAACATGATTCCACTTCTAATTTGAAGGTTTCAAATTACACAACAAATTCTGGATATATGCTACATTTCTGTCTCCTGGTGTTTCTCTATATTGTAAATGAGGATAGTCCAGCTATGTAAAGTTCTCAGTGATCTGTTTGGGATCCCCATAAACAGCAGCATACATCCCTGGCTGCAACTTTTCTGCTGTTGATAATACTATGTGGAAATCTCCCTCTTGAGTTAAAGTCATATCTTTCTTAATTTTATTAACATTGCACTTTGTTTTTCCCCTGTTCCTGAAAGATAACAATATAAAACTTAAATTACAAGTTTATCATGGATAAATGAAACCCATACTACAATAGGACAATTCTTTACAATTAAAAAAATAAGGTTATCACAAAAATTTCAGTTAGCTAAAAACAAAATTTAAATCAGATGAAATCAATCTAAATCAACTCACGTTAATAATTTGCATATGACAAATGTACAATAACTGTGACCATACCCAGTGATGACTTTCTGACCCTTTACAACATTTAAAGTTATAGATACTAACGTGTCTAGTTCTACAAGCTTTATGAGAGAAAGGGCTCTGCGTTCTAAAGACATGATGAACTGCTCAATATAGGTCTCCCGTATTCCACAGCTTGCCTTCAATTCTGCAAGCTGTAATACAATAAATAAAAAAAAAATATACATCCAAGAATAGTGCAAGACACATTAGGCCTTTTCACAGTTTCAGTATACTGTAGATTGGGTTAATTTGGTGCTACTTTATTTGGCAATTTTGCCATATTGGCGGCTATTTCATTTGGCGAACACTTGGGCTTGGACATTGCTTTGACGGAACAACTTTTATATACACTGAAACAAAACACAAATTGTTACACCTATTCCTTCAATTCAACTACTATGTCTAGTAGTTTATTAATGACACAACTCCCTGAGCCAATTAAGAAGTGATATGTTCTGATTATTACCCTTATCCTTTTCAGATTTTGTAAAAACTAAACCATAATTGACTTAAACACACCAAAAGAAATTCCCTGGGTTTCTTTTAAAACTTTGTCAGGATGTAAATTGGCAATTTTTCAATTTCGCCAAATTCGCCACATTAAAGCGGGCCCCAAATTAACCCAAACTACAGTATGTAAATTCTGTATCTAAAGTCATGACTTGCATTCCAGTTAAACAACATCATCAAATTCATTCTTTTAACAAAATAGGGCCATAAAATTCTTCAAAATTCTCCCTTTTCACAAATATACTTTTTCATAAAAAGTTCACATCTTGTCTGCTATTGCATCACTGCCAATGGTTTGAGAGGTCGTATTTCCTAAAATTGTGTTTTAGCCGAGAAATAATTGATATAAATTGATCATATTTAGCCAGAATTCAGTTTTCAAATTGTCTTAATGAGTGACCAAGTCAGCTTGACCTTCATGTTTTAGCATACAAGCAATCAATTTCATTCCATATATGGAAAGTGTAAAAATAGAGCTGTCAATCAAATCTTAGAATGATCAAACATACTAGCTGTTTCAGCTATTTTGTTCAAATGATGGAATATTTCAGTTTTGGAAATATACCATTCAAATTGATACTTTAATAAAACATCAGATGTCAATTTTATAGATCAGTGCAATGCCTTGACAAATTATTTGGCAATAGTTTAGAGAAAGTGATAAAATTATTCAGATAATGTGAATTTTTCTGCAATTAGTATATATATCATCAATACTTTCAATATTTTATTAGATACCTCAGTTTTTTCAGGAAATTGAAGGGAACATTTTCGCATGATTTAGGGAAAAAGTGTACATTCCATATTTTGCACTCTCTATCAATTGATAACAACACTTTATGTAACTTGTTGTTCCAATTTTGAAATAAACCATTCCTCATCATATAATTTTTCTAAAAATGCTAAATGTTTATACTTTCTCAAAGAAAAATTAACTTTTTTTCATTCTTGTGTTCATTCCTCTATGAATGTGGATAAGCACAATCAATATTTAGGAGATCACCCTTTTTGAACTTGAATTTTCAAAACTTAAATAACTGCACCATATGATAAGGTAAAAGAGATAAAAAATACCTTTGGTCAAATTCACACATTGCTTCCATTTATGCCAATCATTACACATGTATATCTCTGATTCTGTTTATAATATACTAAAGAATTTTCTGTTATATGCTTGCTGTGTAATACAAATTGAAGAAATTATATAAAAATGATGAACAAGGCATTAACATGCAAAATGTCACCACCTGCCATTTGTTACAGACATCGACTGCCACCTGAACACCAGACACTGACCCCCGAACACAGTCCATTAAAAAGTTGTAGACTATAACACTTGTGGTGGTAACATAAAAAAAATGATGCAAATATGGCGATATTATTGGTTACTTACTTCACAGAGAAGTTTTCCAACTAAGGTTTCACCCTCATTATACGGCTTGAATATTTCACTGCAAACATACAGAAAATTGAAGAAACATGCTATAAAAATTAATTTGTTTTGTGAAGCATGTCATTCATTTGCCTTAGTAAATCACCCAATCAAATATTTCATTCTCATTAAATGGAAAAATAAATTTATTATTTGATGACTTTATTCCTCATTTTTCGTCAAATGTATTAAAATTTCAAAAACAATTAGGCTAAAAAGAACTTTAAAGAAAACGAATCCTAGGTGCTTATGTACTTGTAGATAGAGACTAGATGTTCTCACCAGGATTTCTCATATATGGGCAATAATCTTTTCACAATTCTGGTCAAAATAAGTCAAAATAGGAACAATCATCATTATATACTTCTGTTATTGATGGGGTCCCGCTGAAAATGTAAAAGTAATGGAATTTGACTTTCTCAACCTTTAGCACATACCCCAGGGTCAAAGAATGTATGAGGTGCTTGTCTGAAAAGTGGTCAGTGAATTTTTAATAAACTACTATAGTGGCCCCATTTTTCCATTTTTTGACATAGAGGCAATAAGTCTGCTTAGAGAATATAAGTATATACTGTACGCCCAGTATTTTTCACGTGCGATTTAGTTTCGCGCTTTTCGCGACTGTATTAAAATCGCGAAAATTAATCGTCGCGTATTTCGCCAATTAAAGGCTGAGGTGCATTATGCCGTTGACTAAGATCTAAAAATTTTAAATCTTATCCAAATATGACATTGGGTAGGTGTAATTACTGTAGATAAGGTAAATTAGTGTACAGAGCTTGAGGATTCAGAGAATAATGGAATTGAAACCTTTGAAATCCGCGAAATTTAATGGCTGCGAAATTGGTATTTCTCAAAATTCGCGAAATTAAAACTCGCGAATAATACCGGGCGTACAGTACTTCGTTCATTTGGATAACTAGCCAATCTGTTAAAGTATTATACCTGGTATGAAGTTGTCAATGTCTATAGTCTTATAGATTAATTATTCAAAGATTCAAGAATTTAACTTTCATTTTGACGAATAACATCTATGAAACATGACTTAGAATTCACAACATGCTTCAATAAATAACTTAAAAGGGCAGTTGAATCTCAAACTCCTAATTCTTGAAATGTTGGTTTCAGTTTCAATTTTAGATTCATAAATATATTACACATTCTTTTGATTTTTGTGTGAGGTTTTTACTAAAGCCATGACCCCCCTCCCCCCACACACACACATTACACAGTTAATTTTTACATCTATTAAACTCAATTCATGACATTTTCAAGCTTTATTTAGCTAGCATTAACACTCAAGACAGCTTTGTTTCCTGGCTATGTTCAGTACAAAAACACTTTCCATTTAAAAACTTCCAGCCAAGTTCGTAATAATTGTGTTGCAGCAAATTACTTCATAAAACAAATCACTCAATAAAACTTATCTACTACATCAAACTTGCATGAGAAAACAGTGTCATATATAAATATACAGTTATATCACTAAATGGTGGACATTTAGTCAAGGGACATGATAAAAATGGAGAACAACAAGTCAACAACTGACAAATTTTGTAACAGTGGTACATAAGGGGATGCATCAGAAGTTCAATGTCTGATAGGAAACTAAATAAATCTAAATAACTCAACTTCATTTACTTCAGAGTATAATGGTTTATTTCCGATGTTTATTTGATAAAGCTAGTTGGATGACTGGCAAAACATGGAAAATAATGAATCTACACAGAAATAAATAAATCTAGTTTTGAGTTTGACCCCCTCCCTAGATACTAGATACAATGGAAGCTGATCGTAAATTTTTCGCATGTTCTTGTGGACTTGGACATTCGTGGCCTTTGAAATTTGCTGGATAGCAAACTGAAATAGCTTTGACCCCCCCCCCCTAATTAGATTTATTTGGTTTCCTAGCAGACATTAACTTTTGATGCCTCCCCTAACCATGTAAAACGAAAGCATGAGCAAGCCAGACATGAGGTCAGGTTGACATCAGGAATGAGGAAACATGTTGAATGTTACTATGGTATCATAAAATAAATTTGAGTTATAGTGTTGAAAACTGAGCAACAGGATTCACATCTTTTTTATCACATTTAAAAATGGGCAATGGATGCAGTCAAAAAAGACACAACAGACAAAGTACTAGTTTGATCAAAGACTCACTTGATAAAGATGGAGAAGAAAAACTGACCGATTTTGTAACAGAGGTATACAACCATGTTAAACTAAAGCACAGTCCAGCTGAGCTTGCAAGACATGAACTGGACATCAGGACGCGTATTGTACAACCAATCTGTGATACACTGAGCAGTTCACATCCTGCACTAGCAGTATGGGATGTACATTTAAATGGAAGTATGTCAAATCAGACAAAGATAGATACACCAAATGAATTGGATTATGTACTTCCAATGGTTCATTCTGATTATATTGAGTTCTTTAAAAATGAAACATCGGACAAAAAATATAAATGCAAAGTTCATCCCTCACAATGCCCAAAATTATCTCAATATTCAAGATTCATCGACTCCAGTTGTTTACTTTCAAATCAATTAATTCAGAAGTTTCTGCCACAAGTTGTGAAGGAAAGTCTCAGTCTATTAGACAGGAACTCAGAGAATAGCCTGATTTACAAGGGTGAGATAAAACTTAAGGGGAACCCCATTGAATCATCCAAGCTGAGCATACATGAAGTAGAGCTAGATACAGAAGTACATGGACCAAGTATCCAACTACGTGTTGGAGGATTATTATGTGTTACTGATATTGACTTATGTTTCTGCCTGAAGATGCTTGAGTTACCTCATACAAGTAGAAGATTCTACATAGTGGTGCCTGATTATAATGGCTGGATAAGGTCATATTATGAAATACCAGATGAAAGAGTTAAACGATTAGATGAGCATCACAGAAAGATAGCTGTGACATTGAAGTATATTTTGTCGCAGGTTAAGAAACATAAGTGGAAATCACGATTTCATTCTCATGCTTTGTTTACTCTGGTCCGTAAACATCAGGCTCAATGTGACAGTAGTGATAGATCACTTGGGAAATGCTACCATGATATAAATCATAGCGTATGTAAGTTGGTGATTAAATCTATGGAGAATAACAAGTACCGGTATGTTGAGCTTGATAAGACTTTACATGAAAATATCAAAGACATAGAATGTCCAGAACTTTCTCTCCTCAAACCTGCAAAAAGTATTCCAACTGACCTATTTGTATTTGCAACATACAATCTTACAAAACTAAAAGCATCAAAAATGTGTTCTACTGGCTATAGGTGTACAAATCTGATTGATCTGGTGATTAGGGAGTGTTGGTTAGAACTAATGAAACAATGGGCGCTGCAAAAGAATAGCAAGGTCAAATCTAGTGTGAGGAACCTGATCTTGTCAGCAGAGAATGGACAACTATTCAGAGAGTTGATAGATCAATATGGTGTGAGTATAGGGGTTTACGAAGGTCTGGAAGTTGATGTACAAAGACTGCTGTCAAGACTGAAGGAGAAGATTAGCTCACAAAGTGAACTCATAGACATTGAAACATGGTTAAAGAGGGACACTGGGTATATAGAGCCAACAAAAAGTTCTAAAAAGTAACCCAAATATCCCGTTTAAGGATTCCTATTCTTACTATTGAAAATGGATTCTAGCAATACTATGATCCCACATGAATCTACTTGTTGAGACTCTATCAACTTGAGTTCTTCTGAGAAAATGAGGATCTCAGCAAGACTGTTTTGACTTCGGTTTACAATTTTGGGGATACAATGGACTTTAAACCTGCATATTACCATGTATGTTGCATGTATGTCATCATGGGGATAAATCCCGGGGGATAGATACAAAGTCCTCATTATCTCAGAACTCAAATTTATTGAGTCTAAACAAGTAGATTCATATGTGAGAGTATTGGTTGTTGTTTGTTGTTGTTGTTTTTTATTATCATAGTAATTTTTTTTACAAAGATTTTTCAAAAAGTTGCCGAAGCAAACATTATTGGCAACTATACATATAAACACACTACAATAAAATTATACAAAAATAGACAGATTTTGACAATACAAAAATGGGCTGCTGGTGGTTGGTTGGTAGTTTGGTTGGAGTAGGTGAAAAGAATAGGTAGCATGATCTTATTCAACAAGTTTGATAGATTCATTAATAAAGGTACTTGTAATAGACAAAACTTCTCTATTTGTTTCAATATTTAAAAAGTTAATTCCATACAAAAGAGTTTCAATTTTATCATCTTGTTTTAAATTGTTAAAGGAGAAATTTATGTCATGCATGGTAAATAATCCATTTAGCCTGTCAAGCATTTGGCGTCTTATATCATTGTTGAGGCGACAGTGTAAGAGGAAATGCTTTGTGGTTTGTTTTAAACCACATCTACATACATCAGAATCGATAGTTGTAAAAGAGTGGGCCATTTTATGTGCATTTAACAAGAGGCCAACACGTAATTGGTTCAGTTTGATTTCTAAATTACGGGGAAGAGATAAATTTTGTGAATTTGTCTGAATATTTTGAAAATTTTGGAAGTGCTTTTTGATTTGGCCTTTAAAAGAAGAGATAGTAGGCACCTGCCTGAGCTGTAATGGTAAGGAGTCCCAAATTTTAGAAAAAAGGATAGCTCCACTATCCTTGAACCTGGTAGAAATATGTAATGGGATGTGATAGGTTGGCCTATCCCTTAACTCTATTCCTATTGGTACAGGTGTCAAAAGTCTAAAAAATCTCTGATATATGAAGGGCACATATTATGTTTTACCTTGAACATTAACACACCTATGTGTGATAATCGTCTGGCTTCTAAAGTTGGCCAGTTTAGAATTTTCAAAAGTTTGTCGCCATTTGATCCATGCAGAGCTCCAGATACTAAGATTGCAGCTCTATAGTGCAAGGTATCTAGCAATTTTAAGGTTGTTTTGTTACTGCCGTGGTATAAAATGGTAGAATCCATTTTCTATAGTCAGAATAGGAATTCTTAAACAGGACACTAAAGGCCTTTTGAAAATTTTGGTTAGCTCTATTAAATAGGAGGTAGATTAACCGAACAGAAATAACAGAATTTTTGATTCCACAAAGTTGGTCAATTTTCATTTTGACTGAAAAAATGTATTACTTCCAATTTTGCTATGTGCATCTTTCAATGTTTTGATGTTCGTATTCTGCAGTTAGATTTTAATTTTATCAATTTGTCGCGTCGAGGTGTAATAAGACATTTAAAAACAAAGCTTAGCCATTCAAAAGTATTTAGCAGTGCTGTAATAATTAACTAATCCTGACTTTACCATGTTAAATACTGTACCATTTTAAAGTATGGATGTAACCTGATATTTTAAGGGGAGTTGCTAGCAAGTTTCGAATCCTGCCTAGCTGCAGGTTTGGACCTGAACCAATAATTTCACTTATTGGAATAACAAAACAAAACTAAAATAACTAGAAAACAACAACTCCACGAAGTAGCTCATCCCACCGAACAAAACATGATAAATGGCTGCCATTATGATAAATAGAGGCCATGTTGAAAATTTATCTGTATGCATCAGCTCATAAAATTTGAACCAAATCCATCCACTATTATTTGGGTTATCAAACATTTTGAAGCTAAGAGCAGAACTCCTTTGCCTCTAGGCATCAGCATATAGAATCTGAACCAAATCCCTCAACTAGTATTTGAGTTATCAAAGATTACATACTGTTACAAAGAATGATGGCCATTTTGAAATTCAAGTGCCATCTTGAAAAGTCATTCTCGACCAGAACTCCTGGGTCCCTTAGGTATCAGCATAACAAATTTGAAACAAATCTGTCCACTGCTATTTGTACAAAAATGGCCACCATTTTGAATAGCTGCCATCTTATTAATCTCTTCTTCAGCAAAGCTCTTTTGTCCCTAGGCATTAGCATATGAGCCAGGCCACAGGAAAAGGGGTCTTATCACAGATTTTTTCAATATTCTGATTTTTTGTTTACCTTAGAAAGCACAAAAAGACCTTTCAAATGAGCCATGGCTTCTTGTCTCAACAATTTTTCCTTGCATATATAGACCAAAAAGTCGGATTTGAATTTAGCACATTTTCCTCTAAATCGTGGGCACATTTTTGCCTCTATAGCACAATTCCAATTTTTGTGATAAGACCAGTTTTCCTATGGCCAGGCTCATATATTGAAATTCAAACCAAATCCTTCGACTTGTATTTGAGGTATTATCAAAGATTACATTTTTTTACAAATGGTGGCCATTTTGAATTGAGTGGCCATACTGAAAATTCCTTCTCAAGCAGAGGTCCTACACCCATAAGGCATAAGCCTATAAAATTTGAATCAAATCTATCCCCCAGTATTTGAGGTATCACCTGGACACACAAGCAGACAGACGGACGAACCAAGATTTGGTGTTTAAAGGATTAATTATTCAAAACTGCTATTCACACAAACAAATGTCAAAAAAATCAGAAGATATTACAGACATTTAAGTACATTTATACAGATTCATTATTCCATAGACTAGACAAAAGAAATGTAAAAAATATTTTGTCAAGCCACCCCTCTGTCAGAAAATTAGGAAAGATGGCGCCACTATAATACCGAACTAAAAATTCACTGACCACTTTTCACACAAGCATCTCATCTCATTCTTAGACCCTGGGGCATGTGCTAAAGGTTGAGATTTAGTCAAATTTTCAATGGGACCCCATCAGCAACAGGAGTGATGGTTTTTCGAATTTTCAATATTAGGTGAAACACCCACTTGCGTCAATGCAGGAAATGTTCAGAATACTGTATTTTATAATCAATATAACATGATACAGACCTCGTTGGATAGACCTTATCCTCTCTATGCTCAGCCCAAAGACAAGTCAAATCTTGCTTCATCATTTCATAACGTCGCACACTGTGGATGTGACAGGGCTGTGTCACATGAATTTCTTTGGTTGACATGTCAATCAAAGCTGATGGGAATTTACTGCATAACACATCAATAGAGGGGATATTGGTTGTGTCATTATCATCCTGAAATGGCATAACTTGATGGTTGTCATTTTATTTCAGTGATCTCCCCTCCCAGGGTTTTTGTAAAACAGAGATTAAACAATGCAAGTGAAGACTCTTGCAAATACAATTGTAAAGAATTTTAGGACTCAGAAATTCTGACAAAGCTAGTAATAGATTCAAGAAATTGTTTCAGCACAATAGCCAATCACTGAGAAAAGTATAGTTGAAGTAACCAAGATGAAAACCTACCTTGATAATGGCCTGTATGCTAAGGTCCGAATGGTAAGGGAATCTAGGGTTGTCTGATGTGGCAAGTCTTGAGCAATGACGTTCCGTAGCACCAAGGAAAAGAGCCAGAGTTCTAACTAGCTGAAATGTTGATCATACAATAAACATCAATACTTTCAACTAAACGTACATTATGGCGCTGATGTTATATTACAAACTGACTTATGTTAATCATAATGCAGTTAATAACATTTTTGATGTAGGTCTGTGGAATACTGAAAAAGTACGAAATGACATTTGAGCCCAAAGGTAAATACATGTTTAATGTACCCTGTCCCTGTAAAGGAGATTGATGATGTGAAGCAGGATAAGCAAAGTAAAAAAACAGTTAACGTATGTACTTGGGACATGACAGATCCAGCCACAGAACTGTATTATGTTGTCAGCCTGGATACCATTATTGTCATGTCCCATCAAAGTACAAATTATGTGTTTGATACTGATAGAAATATCTAACCACAACCTTGTTTTATGGCAATGCACATTCGGGGGAATCCCCTATTCAGTTCAATTAACATATTGTATAAAATGAAAATATTGGGGATTGAAAGCCAAAAAATAATTGGCCGTTTTTCAGATATGTTATTTTTGTCTGTTATGCATGACCCAATACACAGTTTATAAGTAATTTAGTATGTACACTGTATTATACGATATGTTAATAAGTAAGTATTTACAAAATGGTGTTTCTGCACTAGGATGAGTGAACTTTGGGACACATTTATAAATTCCTTACTGTGTTTAACTGGCTCTTTATTTTGCCGACTACTATACTGTGACCACATGTTACTAGATGAGCTGCAATGGCTTTACGCAGGAAGGCATTCTCAATGGGATGGTCTGAGCGGAGCAGGGTGGTAGAGATCTAGAGAGGGAACAACAATATATGGCATGTTAGGATCAAGTCATCATGCAGCAAGTTACATGTATACAAGATGTCATACAATGCAAAGCTTATATTCCAGAAAGAACTTGGGGATAAGATCCAGACTGTGTTCCAATTAAAGCAAATATAACTGAACATTGTTTATTGCAAAACTTATTTGAACGGAAGCAATCAATAATAAACATTTTCTTATTGCATGCAGATGTGAACAATTTTCAATTTTTCAATTGCTATTTCCTCCTGAGATTTAATTTGCCAATCTCAATATATCATTTTATTTTTCAAGTAAACAATTATCTCGAAACTCAAAATTTAATAATGTGTTAAAGCCTGGTAGGAAAGTCAATGCAAAATCATGGTGGGTGTTGAAAAGGGTGGTCCAAATTAGACAACTTTGAAGTTCAATTACCTTCACCAGAATTTGGGATGGTATTGACCTAAAAACATTCCCTGTGTAATATTTCAACTCAACTCCATTTGGAAATTTACCCGCCTACTGAACCCCTTACACTACTTACATTTATTGTTGATGGCAGAGCTAGCATACTGAGTGATCTTAGCATTTGTATAAAGCTTTGGATGTTCTTTGGCATTGAAAACTCTCCTATAGCACCATTACCAGGGTCCTAGAATAGAAGATGATATAGTACAGTCCATGTATTGGATAGGGCCTCCTAAGCTTTTGAGGGAAATGTTTTGATGAAGTTTACAAATATGATTGAGCAAATGAGCACAGTAAGATTCAAACAGAATTATTGTCTGATCTGCCCCATATTACCTTTGAAAACAGAAAGTTGGAGCAGGGAAAATTGATCTGTTGGTCCTTTTCTGTAAAAAATGTTTTCTTAACTTCCTATAGTAAAACTATGACAAAAATGAATATGCAAAATATATAAATATTGCAAAGTTCACTTCTAAATAAATGATACATAATGGATAAAATATATGTTTTTTAACAAATTATCATTTACAATTACAAGTATTTTCCTTTTCTATGCCAATCTAGTTGTTTGCTGTTCAGGGCATTAAATAATTTAAAACTTTTGAGAACTTGAAAACTTACTATAGATTGTAGAACTTTCAGCCTACTAATCAGCCTTTTCATCCAAATTACACAGAGGTCATGCCATTTAAGATAGGTTTCTAAATGTTCTAGAGGCACCACTAATGATAGTGAATGCACACACTTTCCTACAGTTGACTTAGCACCAAATATAAATGATGTCACTGATATTGACTTTTCTTGAATAACATAGAATTTATCATCAATTGTTCGATCGCTAAGATCTCTGGTGATTTCTCCACTAAGCGTATGATTTGCCACAAAGCGCAGGGTCTTTAACTGAGCAGGGGTGGCTTCTTGATTGTATGTGTTACTCCAGAGATGTATAATCCTCGGCCCCATTATGTTATCCCAATGCGAAAGAATAATGGCACTGATGATACAGTTATCTGATAAACCATTTGGGTCTTTGAGACTGGAGCAACCAAAGCTACTACTAGGGCTAAGCAGATCAAAGAAAACTTCCTCCTTTACACCACCAGGTCCAGGATCATTATATGGATTGTCCATTGTCACGTTTTAGAGGTCAACTCTCTGGACCTATTGTAAAATCACTCGAATCTCTTTATGGATTTGTATGGTATAAACAAAGTAGTTTGCGAGAGCAATGTTTGTAAACATAAAAGTATAGACCAGAAGCACGTTCAAACTGAAGAGGTCTATTTCATCAGTGCTGGTCTGAGCCAAGAAGAAAAGGAAGACTATGAACATCATAACGATACATGATAGGAAGCTATAGTTTGCAAACAGCAGGACGAGTCTATCTTGGTTCAACACCTGAGATGTCCAATCAGCCCTCATTTAAAAGGTGTTTGGTGGGGTACGTGTATACCCCTTAGTTATGTTAAAAATCATAGAATGCAATCTATGGAAATAACTGCTAATGATATGAAATTTCAATATCCATATAAGAGTCGTCCCAAAGGCTACATGAGTTTAGTATCAATCTCACACTGGCCTCCTTTTATATTAATCGGTTAAATGCTTTTGTGTAAGCTTCTCCACCTGCAAGCAAAACATGCAGATATGATCATATACATAATTGTCAATATGTATAGTCCATTTCAATATTGGGTTGTTTGTGTATCAATAAAACCTTGAGAAATTAGCAATCAAAAGACCATCGTATGGCGTATATAGTATCATAGGGAAAATGCATTAATATTTCAAAGACAAAACATTTGTATATTTCAGTTTTATGTGCAATAAACCCATGACCTCTTGTAATTTAGGAAGTTTCAGCCATGTTTATTTTTCTTAAATGAAATACATAAGAATTACAGAATTACATGTCAGAAAAGAATACAAGAGGCTATCCATTTTATTCGCCATCTGCAAGCAATTCAACATTAACAAAAATTTTGCATATTGTCTTCTTTTTTCTACTTCTTCATCTTTGATTACAGTAGTCTGACCTTTTGAGGATATTTCGTACTTTGTATGTTTACGTAAAGTATAATTGTCGTGTGATGATGCATAAAATCTTTACAATCGTTTTTAAATCATCATTATTTTGTACAAAAACATCAAACTCTCTGCCTTATTAAAAATTTCAAAATTACTTAAGATGTCATTATTTAAGCGGGGGTAAATTTTTGCACTTTTTATAAATTCGTTAATTTTGCGTGTTTATATTTTTGCGCTGATTCCACTTCTGTATAAACAAAATAAATAAACTTAAGAAAAGTTGCCATATATTTGCAAAGCATCTTGGGAGTTTTCTGTGCACTGAACGAAAATGCAGTTAACGAATCTGATATCTGAATCTGGGACTGACAAGATGCTTGGCAGTCAATCAAATAAGCATGTTGATTACACATACATTTTGAGCACTGTATTGCACTGATTGCAGGGTTAGTTCTAAGACTGATGTTAATTTTGAACTTTTACATGTGAGTTCAGTGCGCATGTGTGAAGTGAAATTAAGATGTTTGAGATCGTGTTTCACTATAAATAACAACTTTGTGTGCATTACTATCTTATGATTATGACTCGTGAAGCTATACTTATATGCACGCACCTACAAACTATGATGCAACATATGGATATGAGGGGTAAGTGCCACGGACTTATAGAAAATCAACAAAATCATAATTTTTTCGTAATTTTTACAAATTTTTTTTCCAAGACAACTATCCTTAGTCTATATCCAATATAGACTGAATTTCCTGAGAATTCAGTCTATTGATCATTATGTCCCTCCTGTGGGAAAAAACAGGAAATTTCCTGCACACAATTATTAATTTAAGGAATCTTCACTTCCAAAAAATAAGCATATTAACAATTCAATTAAGTAGTAAAGTACAATTAAATGCTATAAAAAGTAACACAGCATATTGTCAAATGGAAATAAACCTAGGGGAAGTAACAAATATGCAAATTAATTTACTCCATCGCCCATTTTGAATGGCACTTCCTATGTCAACAAATAATTTTCAATCGCAAATTTTAACATAAGTGGGCTATAGTCTGAATATTTTCATTCCAAATTTCAAAAAAATATCAGACTGGAGGATATAATCTACAACTATCCTACAGCTAATAATTTGCAGGTCCTTTTTCACGGATGGAGGGCATCCTGCAAATAAAGCAAAAATATACAAACTGCGAAATTAAAGACGTCTACAGTATGGTACTGTTAGTCTTTTGATTGCTTTTTTTGAGGTTTTATTGATGCACAGCCCAAGTGAAATGGACAATAAGTCCATGGGCTTAAATCGTAAGATCATTTTCATTTTTGAAGTAAGCAAAAGTTCTGATTAGTATTCGACCACATGTAAAACCTGTAGGCTACCGCCATGGTGTAAAGAGTCTTGATAAAAATGTTCAAATGTACACTTTGTGGGCGATAATAGAGTGTGGTCTACATGAAAATAATTCTGACAATTTTATTTCTAATTTTCTGACCTAAATAGCAATACTTTCACCTTTTTGCTAGTATGTATCAGCTTTTGTATTTTCTTGGTGATAAAAACATTGTCATAATTCTAATTTTACACGGATTATAGACAAAAGGGTAGTAAAACTGAGTACATAACATTTTGCATTTTTTCACTTACCCGGATGTGTCTATATTCTCAACTTAACATGAAACGAAATTAATCATCGGACTCCCTGATCGGACTCTGGAATCGGCTGGTTGACAACGCATCCCAAAATAACTCATCTCAAGACAATAAATCCATTAGGCAACTTCTCCTAAGACATCTTATCCCAAAACATCTCATCCCAAGACGATTCATTCCACGATCACAAACATGTACTGCACGAACCGATTAATTCCCGGGTATTGTAACGCGTCCTTGCTAAATAAATTACAGGGTTGTCCTAAAAAAAGTGAACCCTTGCAACTGACTATATTTCCCTTATTACCTGCAGGAATTCTTTCATAGTTTCACATGTTGTAGAGGAAGGTCTAAATTTTTGTTGGTACGATACATTTTTCTTAGTATTAAAATTTGCAGAAATTATAAGCCTTTACGAAACATCACTGAAAATGGGTAAAATGTGAACTTCAATATCTGCGATTCTTCAACCCTTCAACAATCTTCCCATTGAAATCTTTTAACCCGGAGTCTGGGGAACCTTATGTTTTCTGACTTTGTTTGGCTTTGAATCACACACAATATGATGTAAAATTAGCATCCTACCTCTGTTAGTTGCAAGGAGTTATTGTGATCAAAAGAAATCGGTTCAATGTTTCCAAAGATGTGAACATCTTCCAGTGAAATCGCAACATAACCCTATATGGTCTTAAAATGTCAATATCTTCATTATCATGGACCAATTCTAATGAAATAGATGGCTCAAAACACTGAATATTAGATTTCCTTTTGATTTTTGAAAGATCTTATGAAGGACTTCTCAGATTTTGGGTCACAAGGGGTAACTTGGCCCCCCCCCCCTCTACCCGTTTATGTAGATAACATGTCTCTAAACTGCTAAATGGTTAAAACAGCTTCAAAATGGTCAATAAAAGTGTGAAATGTGTTTTCTGCTCAAATAGTGTCCCATTTGTCATATGGTATGGTTTAAACTTATAATCTCTCACTCAGTGAAAGCTTTTTTAAGATCATCTAATGTGTTTCAACAATTTCCGTCAATCACATTGGTAAAATTTTGCACAAAATCTAATTTGAGGCATGTTTGTTTAAGTCTTGTAATTTCTTCGAAATTCAAGACTGAGAATAAATTATGGTGTCAACAAAAATTTTAGACCTTTCTCTACAAGATGTGATAATACGAGCAAATGTATGTATGTATTATGGAAAATATAGCCTGTTGCAGGGGTTCACTTTTTTGGACCACCCTATATATGATTTTGTAACGGCTCAGAGCGAAAATGTTCTAGAGGAATGGATACACCTCACACCTCGCATCTCAAAAAACAATCATAACGACCTGAATGGATATAAATTCTGAATTTATTTTATATGTCTCAAGGACACGTTAAAAGTCCCCAGACCTCATCAAATATCTTGAAATGGAAAAATGATTTGTATGAGGGGACCAACATTTGCCGCCGCCCCTACACTACCCCCATAAATGTGGGGTCGAATTGGCGTTTTTTCTTATATTTTATCATTCTTGGAGAATTGGCACTAGAATATTAAAAAATAAGAAAAAACGCCAATTCGACCCCACATTTATGGGGGTACCCTACACGGGCCCTACAAATTGAAAAAAAATGTTCCCTGTTTTTCTTTTCAGTTTTATCTATTGTCTTACACTTTAAAGATGTCCAGTAGCCTCATCACCAACATTGGATCGGTAAAATTTCTTAGAAAAAGCCTAAGAGCATGATAGAGTCCCAAGCTTAATTCTTCTCGCTCACTCCATTCTCGAACTTTGCGAATTTAATGATTATTCGGCCAGCCATTACTCCCTGTGAATGAATGACATTCCATTGCAAAGAAAAGTAGCCTAATTTGGCTTTTTGGTAGATTGAATGAAATTGATGCAGTCATCGGTTTTACTTATCACTGACTTTCGCAATGTTTATAAATTGGTCCCAAGCTAATTTTGGTCCACTTTGCAAAAAGAATGATTACTCGCCAAACCATGACCCAATATCAACGAATGGTATTCCATTGGAAAGTGGAGACACATGGCTTTATGGTACATTGATTAAATCAATGATGTTATCACTGGTTTTGTGCTCTTCCGAGATCTGATGCGTTTCTTTTGATACGCACTGTATAACTATTTTCTTTACTCCATTGAATAAATCAGGCAACTGTTATATTATTTCAAACATTCAATCTATGATTTTATGCATATTTGTTTTAAATTATATCATTACAAATTGATTTAATTATTTACAAATATAATGTTTTTCTAAATGTGCTAAACTTTCAAAATAAAGTAATACTGTTGGCTTATCTTGGTTGAAAATACGTTTTATCATATTTTTACCATTGTAAATTGCTGTTTCTCTGAATTTTCTTCTGTTCACATTTTTCGAACAAAAAGTCCTTCAAAATCAACATTTGAAATTGAATCGAAAGGTTTCCCGAGGAATTTGGAAAAAATCGTTAGAATACTTTCAGAGGGGGAGGCCACCGGCATCATTTACCAGCTCAAGATCCTATTCAGTGAATTCTGGCTACTTTTAAGTGTTTTCAGTATCAACAAAATCAACCAATAGAAATTCTGATTTTTTAGTGGGAGCGAGGGGGCAGAGGGAGAGGGGTGCCTCATTCCTCTGGGAATTTTACAAGTTCAAGATGCTATCTGGTTATTTCCTGGCACTTTAATGTGTTCGAGTAAATAAAAATTCATTTTTTGGGTGGAGTCCGAAATGTTTATGATTTCAATATGACATGGAGCGATTTCGGGGTATATTTTAACTAACAAATACAGCTCCCTAAAATTCTTTTTGGTAAAAAACCAAACCACCGTTGAAGAAGAGGGTCTGACGAGCCTGTTTTGATGATGGAGACTGTTTTTAACAGACATTTCATATTTCATAACAATTTATAACATTTAATACAGGGACCTACTTTTGCCTTATATTTAATATAATGTAACTTATTGATAATTAAATACAACGATAAACCAAGTATCGGGTCACGATGCACAGCTCAAAAATATTTAATTTAGTTTTATCACGTCAATCAATTGGACCAGAATCAAAATAGATTATGCCGAGATTATGAAGTATACATACATAAGAAAAGTGAAAGACATTGAAATTGTAAAATGGAGAAAAGGTCTCAAATTTTGATTTTCCTGCTGGTAATTTGGGCAGCTATTATCTCATTTGTTTCAACAGATATAAAAGAAGGTAAATCATTTTAACGTACATTATATCTAAATTTCATTTTGTCAATAAATTATTTAAGCTGCACATACGCATAACATTTGATATGACATCAATTGGCAGTTGATTTGAATTTATATCATAATCCGATTTTAATTTTTCATTCTTCAATCTAAAGCTATAGTTAGTAATGGTATTTTGGTAAAAAAGCAACTACTTTCACATCAAACTATAAACGTTCTCGAAATTTATGAACTTCATGGACGTGCTCGACTTGAAAGATTTCAAATCCGATGGCGGCGACCATACCGTTCTGTAATTAGATCGAGTGACAATGCAAACGAGATGACCTACTGTGAAAGTAATTGCCGTACTTCGACCCTAATAGGGATCGACGCGTTAACGTTGTGCAATCGGATATCAGTTGCAGTACGTGTACACACCGACATGGTGCGACCTGAACGAACTGCGAACGAGATGGACGTATTGAAGACTGTTTATGAACAAAGCATTTAATTATTTTAGACATACTTCCCAACCACTCAGCTAGATTTAGTCCGTTTGTAGAACTGGAAAGAACGTAAGAGAACTAGTTTGGTGTGATAGGGGGGTTAGATTGAAATGTAAAGAATATTTTCAGTTTGCCCAAAATCAAGTGGCTACATTATTGAACCGACAAGCAATGGAGCACCAATTTCCGTAGACATCCTAACAGACTTTGTGTTTCCCTGTCGTGGGAAACTGGTGGGAGTTGACTTTTATGATTCCATGGGGATCCCCTTCAAAATAGGCATTTTCCAAGAACAAATCCTAGACGACGGAGAGGCCTCGACGTATTCATTGAACAACTTCAGCTCTGTAATTCCAAGCGATGAACCTGGATATCATCGCCATACTCTGAATATTACGGTGAGTTTTGATGATCCACGCTGCTAATCAGAGCTTATAAATAGATGCCCACAACTATTCACCTCTTCCGAGGTTAACTGTCTATGTATCCAGATACAACCAAGGTCAATTGAATGGATAGGTCGCCTCTAATTGTTCGTTATTGAAGAGAAAACACTATTTTTCTTTTCTTTTTCTTTCACATTTCGATCGTGACCTTCTATTAGCTTAGGCCATGGGCATGTTTTTAGTTGGAGGTAGAAAAATGTGAAGAGTATCAGAAATGCAAGACAACACCATATAAGTTATTAAAATTAAAAGGCCCTGGCAGCTACTGTAATTGGCATAGTGGCTCAGGATACATGTTTAATCTATTCAAGGGATGAAGTTAGCCCCACTATCAAGATCTAATACCCCATCCAAATCATTTTTAACCTTGTATGGGTGATTGGTCGATCAATCTTTGCTTTCACGCAAACCCAAGAAATGCATCAAATATATCGTGTTTTACAGGTATTAACTATAGTTAAATGTTTCCGCATTCAATACTAAATTACTAATTACATTGTCTAATTTTCTATATTAAAACATTCTAACCCGGAGCCTGTTATTTAGATCATATAATTTTTATTGTTCTATATTCCACATTTGCGCAAGTTGTACGACGTACAACATTGTTGGCAAACAAATAAAAATTAATTATGAATCATAAACATACACTCAAGATTGACAATTGACGTATAACTGCATTAATTAAAACTGTGTAATGACGTTTGATCACTGCAAAATTTCACTTGTTACTATATTTTATTTTTTTGTCTTCCTTTAAAAGTTATATATATATTTATTTCGAAAATATATCTGACCAGTAGTGATATCGATTATTGAGTGATTTAACAAGTTTATTAGTATTTTCTTTATTTGAACTGTATACTTTTAAATTTATTGCAATGAAATAAGAAATGGTCCTCCGTGCGTCTTATTATCACAGATTTAAGCCCTGGACTCGGAGCAATGTGAAATGACCATTCCTTGAAGGTGTTGCGTTTTTAAGAAACAACGCCTGAAAGGAATGGTCATTACTCGATGCATTGTGAAATTCTTTTCACACATTGCAAAATATTTTCTACAAAATCATAAAGATACGAAATCACTATTTTCAATTTTTTGAAGTATCAATTTCAATCTGAAAAGTTCAGTTCAACCTGTGACCTTGAGTTGGTTATTGGTTATATAATGGAATGCAATTATGTGAAATAGCGTCTTCGGATTGGCTGGAATCGGACACATTATGTGTGAATGACAAACCAAGCATTTTCTTTCTTCAGTAGAGGTAATTGACAGACTGTTCCTATCAAGCGTAAGGGCCTCTGAAAGAGCCCGGAAAGGGGATCTGACAAATCAGAATGGGCAATTGATAACATGCTTCAATCTTGTCATGCTATTTATTATGTAAAAGAATTGTTCACTAATTATCTTAATATTGAATTTCCAATCGACGAGGGTTACACATTTTAAGAAATCGACATTTTTATTCTATTGGAATTAAGAATGGATAAAAGACTAGCTCAATTGCATCACTTTTTGATGCCAAAGTATTTGATTTGAACTAACTACTTGTAAAATTATCTATATTAAATTTAAGGCCCGTTGGATAATTAAACCACTCCTGCAAATATTGTAGTATTGCAAATATTGTAGTGTCTATCTTTTCTGCGACCAGCGGCTAGTAATATTCCTCTATAAATATTTCAGTACTTACATGTACTTTGCATGAAAAGTATGCAACTTTGGCTTACCCATTGGTGAACTAAATTCAATCATATTATATTTGATTTTATATCATTGGACCTCTATCCGACCTCTATACAGGCCCATGACATCATACTAGTCGAACCCTTGTGCCGTACAGGTGTCAAAGGGTAGGAGGTCCTATCAAATTATGGTCCTACTTTCCATTGATTTATATGGTGACCTAAATACAACTCTTTCACTTATTATCTTATACACAATCAGGGCCAGTAAGGGCCTTTAAGAAAGGGGACCATAATCCCCAGGGGACCATAATTTCTCTTACACCGGTCCATTATCGACAACTCATATTGCTTTAACATAGGAACATTAAACAACTCCCGTTGTAGTATTACTTCCGATTAAAATAATTTTATAATTTAACAGGTCGAGAAGGGAGACGTGCTTGGAATTATGTCATCTGAATCTGATGCCTCTGCATCCAACATAGGCATTCACCACGACATCATAGATGATGGCGAAATACCAACAACTGATAAATACTACAACACAGCTGAAGTGGAGCTTGGTACTAGAGCCAACAATTACCATGTTATCCGAAACAAAAATAAATCTTACTCTATTAGGATATTTTATGCCAACCCAAGTAAGGATAGGCTAATTTGACCAAAACTATTATTTACTTCAAAACAATTTTCATTTGCTCGTAATTTAGTACTTTATCATTGATGTGAGCTCTCCGATATTCACATATATAGGTGTCGCTCGGGTCATCTTCGTTCACTCAGGTCCCGTCTGTCTGACGCAGGGAAGAGTGAATGTGCGAAGATGCGCTCAGATAGTAATGCTGTGATTTCTGAAGATAAACATATATACTTTTATATGAACAAGCAACACATTTGATAGTCTTGCTTCAATATCCTGGACTATCTACTCTAACAACTGGTTAGATAGGAGGTCCACAGTCGTGAAGCAAGACTGCACATTGGATCAAGAGATATCTGTGTTATTTTTTATTTTAGATGAAGAATTCAATCCACTCTACACACATAAAGGTTGCAATGACTTTCCCTTGTCCACCAATCCAAATATCGTCCAACTTACTGACAATGACGATCAAGGTGATTCAGGTCAAATAGAAGACCCGATATACAAATGCTATTTGAAAGCTTTGGATGACGGCAAAACAATATTTGGATTAAAAGAACGACACTGCTACGTCGAAGCAAATAATAATAACGTTTGGATAGATAATAGTACTCAATTAACGTACTGCAGTGGTATTGGAAATAAAAGTGTTGACGTTTATGAGATACATACAGGTTAGAGAGTAACATGTGTATCACTTACTTAATTGCGTCCGGTTACGTTTTCCTTTTGTTTTGGTAATCAAGGAATCCTTTTGTTATATCATAGAAACTATGATATATTTGCTATATTGATGATGTCATTGGTTGTACTTTTGTAGTTACCTACAACCTTAATGACATCATGAATCTATAGCTAATATATCATCGTTTCTATGATATACCAAAAGGTGAGAGGGCTTATTGGAAAGGACTCTTGTTATAGTATACAGAAATGATAGAACTAAAATAACTGTTTGTATGAGTTTTGGGGTTATTGTCATTTATGTTAAAACGATTAATACGTGCGTAGTAAAATAAAAAAAACGGGAAAGGGTACTGTAAGCTAACAGTAAAGCTACTGATAAAATTAAATACCACAAGCATCTTTCATTTTCATTTAGATAACGCTGCTATTGGTAAACAGGTGTACCAATCCTCAGAAACATGGATAAAGAAATCATCTCAAAATGCGCTTCTTTTGGGGTTAGATAGCTACAAGGATAGCTGCTCAATCAGCTTAACTTCAAATGAAATTAATCCTTACTGGATAGTGTTCATTGGAGAAGATGTTCGGATAATGAAATTGGTGATAACCCCTACAAAAGGTATGAAACCGATGTGTCCTATAGTAATTTTTCTAGACGCAAGCGTTAAATGGTAAATCATGTCTGCACCTATCTCTTATTTGGATGCATACATGATTAGACTCTCTTTGTATTATTTTTTAATCTCCTACTAGTCGCTTTACACGAGAAATGATCTATAAATGTTGATAATCAGGAAATGTTACATGTAATTATTGTTAAGCCCAATGTTAATATTTTCGTATTTCCCATTCAAGTGTTCAAGGAATATAATTGTTTGACCTATATAAACTTGTATCAAATTCGAAAATGATGGGACAATATTTTTGCTTTATAGAATATCCTCTGAGGAATTTTGCTATTTACATTGACAAAAAGTTATGTACGATATACAATGGTGAGATAACGACTCCTCACAAGGTAACGTGTGATAATCCTCTACATGGAGGATCAGTTAAGATCCAAATGATGGGCGACAATCCTACTCAACTAGCTCTATGCTATGTAGAAGTTTATACGACAGGTATTTCTGACAATATTACGTATATCATGATGCTCAATAGTCCGTAACCCACCGCCCCCCCCCCCCCCCACCTCCCGATCTATCCCCAGGAGTGGGAGTATATGATTATGATTATTATGAGCTTTATTATACTTGTATCCCACATTTGGGCAAAGTGTACAGCTTAAACAGAAAAAATGAAAAAGCTTAACTAATTATCTATATAGTATATGAAGGAGCGAGGTTTTATAAACTATTATCTAGAAACTATTAGATTTTTATCTATAGAGGGGTTGATACAAAAGTCCTGTACCGTTAGCTCCTTCGCATTGCCTCGTTGACAAGGCCTTTCTGGATTATTATAAATATAACATTTTTACAGAGGGGGGGGGGGGGGGGGGTCAGTAATGTTAAAATATTAGCTTTAATTCTACATTTCGTCATTACAATATAAAGGTGTTGATATATATTTGCGGATAGCATCTCATTTTTGTTTTCTTATGTTAGCTACCTGCCCAGTTGATACGCCAGAACGACTGATATCTGGCGATATACCATGTTGATGATAAAAGGCTTACCGCATCATCGTTTAAAGAGGGTCACGTATTTTTCGGCACAAGCAGATCTAGATTAGACACGCCAGATACGTACGTATATTTATCATAGGTATTTTCACATAGCAATTTGCTATATGACACAAGTTTGACAAGTTCATGATAACACAAATACCATGGGCGTAGCCAGGGGGGGGGGGGGTGCGGTGGGGGCGATCGCACCCCTCCCCGATCAAGTCCAGCGGGACCTTATTTTATTTCCAAACAAAATTCCAAACACAAGTAATCAAGATATTGGTTCAAATCTTTTGGACTGTTATGAACTATGAGTAAACTATGTTATAAACTATGAGTACTGGGTTTTATGAGAAATAATAGCCGAGGACCTTGGCCTGAGGCCATTAGTTTTTCATAGACCGAGTACGAATGGTCTATGTAACTTAAACCCAAAACTGACTCTTGTGGAAGGTAAATGGCCCATGCTCAAATTCTAGGAAAATTTTATTTCATATGTGTTGACTAAGAGGTAAGTGTGTTGAGTGAGTGAGTGTATTAGTTCAGCTTTGGTGCACTGGATGTGACAATCAATGATGTCCTTTGAGCCACACTGGTTTTGGATTGCTAGCTAAGTGTCAATTATTTAAAAACAATAGAAAAGGAATGTACTCTTCTTTGTTACGGCTGCATATTAAAATAAATTACAGTTCATTCAATTGTGCAGCTTCCTAAGTGGGGTTTAAAGTCAGTTGAAGTGTCAGAAAATAACAATTTTTTGCTTCCCCGGGAGCCAATCCTCCTTGGTAAAACATGAAATTTTGAAAAAGCCAACAACCAGAACGGCAGCATGATTATGTTTTATTCTAGAGGAAGCATGGCAGGAGGATGGGCTCCAGAAAACGACGACAAAGGCCAATGGATACAAGCAGCACTGGGTGAAATTATGTTTGTGACAGGGGTGGTCACTCAAGGAGAAGAAAAAGTCGACCACTGGGTTATATCGTACAAGTTTCTTTATGGTAAAACGGTAGAGACTTTGGAGGAGTATCGGAAGGTAAAATATTGAAATTCTTTTTACTATTCACGTTTATAAGTTAGTATTCCTTGCTGTCTTTGGTCTTTGTACCTTCACGAATACAGTGAACTAAATTGGAAAAAATGAAATCTGTGATCATTTATAAAAAGCAATTATTTATAATAACAAAATTTTTGTTTTTTAGATTCTACAAGGGAATAATGACCGAAATACACATGTTACTAACATGATAGATCCACATGTGCTGGCCAGATTTGTTCGCATTAATCCTCAAACGTGGTACAAACGTATAGCCATGAGGTTCGATGTTATTGGATGCCCTAAAACAGGTAACAAACGTGAAAGTAATAAAGGATCAGTCATATTCGGTAGGTCATTTGGCAGCAAATGATATAAAAACGATTAGTATTTATATTTTAATAGCGGTGCAAATGTGTCGCCAAAATCACTTCATTGTGAACATTTTCAGAATTGGTAGATAATCTCAAAGGTAGCATTTTATGCAGTTTAGTCATACTAAAAGACTCAGGTACCACATCAACCGCTTTCTTCAAGAGATCCAGACTGTGATTGCAACAATGCCTTACTGACTAAATGCCAATCAAATGTGGCATTTACATTTTTACCATATTATTCTAGTCGCCCAGTGCCCAATGTTACCAGACCCTCCTATTGGGCACACAAGGATATCTCAGCTGGATGGATTGTACAATGGGGCAATAGTACAAAATGAATGCCTACCAGGGAACCATTACTACTCGGGGGATTTTGTGAAAAAATGTATTGCATACAATTCCTCTGACGCTGGTGAATGGGTTGGTGATGACCTTATATGTCGAGGTAATAATAATAAGTGTGACCCGTCCTTATATGTGTGACCCGTCCTTATCCCTAATAATAGCCTGTGGAAATAAACGATAGAGATACCATTCAATATATGCTTTACATAATAGCATGATCTTATGTCTTGTATATCTTTTCTGAGGTCAATTACATCACTGCTCCCGAGTGTGGAAAGTTTCCATCGCTTAAATTCAAATATGCTCTGAATTTAGATTGATGTTTGATTCATAGCTTTGTTAGAAAAATCCATTCTAATACGCATTACATCTTTATGTTATGCGACAATTGTGAGAGCTTTATTAATCAAACGGACGGACGAACGGCTATGTACTATATCCCATCTTTTAACCATAATTTCCTAACATACTTATAATGTTCATCCTTAGGCTGTTGTGATTTTGAGAAGACTCCCGATACAACCCTTGTATACAATTTCAACACACTGTCACTAGGCCCTGTTGATATCCTACAAGGTATTGTTAGAATTATTCTAATTATAAATATTTAACTTTTCTTAACTATGGCCAGTCAATTATGAAGACCAAGTATGAATGTTTTTTGGATTGTATTTGTTATATTGTTTGAATTAATGATGCATATTATATTAATTATCTATTTGTATTTATGTGAAATAGCTCTTTAACAAATAAATTTTGCTTGTGTTTTTCTTTTGTAGGGAATGCAACTATTCAACGACAGGGGAGATATGTTGGACTCAATACAATGCCAAGTGGTGTTCTCAATATACAAGATCAAATACTTTCCGGTCAACTCGAGCTCACATTCTGCATAGAAACTTGGATAGATATCATATCAAATACAACAAATACAACACAACAAAATGAAACAGACAAACATGTTATCATTGAGGTATCAAATACCTTTGGATTGACGATCACCAATAACTCAAATGAGAATATCAAGTTTATTGCATTCTTCAATCTAAAGAATGAAACAGTTTATCAATCGATAACATTAGATATGGAATTCTTGAAGGACTCAAACTTACTCCAAATAGTCATGACAAAAGTCAAAGATGTGGTTGTATATTTTGTAAATGGAGTTCAAGTTTTCAGCAGTGTAACTGAAGAGGAAATATTTGCTTCAATGAATGAAACCACTCGGGAATTTGTTGTGTCAGTTACTGGTGACGTAACCCTGTATTCAATCCGCCTGCAAGACACAAGCTGCTTTGACACGGTGACATATAAAAATGGTAGTGAACATGATACATTTAACTTTGTGGTTGAATTTCATGATGAAGCCTTTGTGCAAGGAAGTGCTTTGAAGATCTGATAACTTCATTGTATTCATTACATTGTTGAAGTAATGCACAGCTAAATTTGTGCTTCAAATGATAAATATGAATTTTCACCTTCAAAGTGTTCAGCGTGTGCTATAAAATTATTGTAAAACGTTATGCAGTTTTTGACACCCTGTGGATCTAGTTCTATTGTGTTCAATTACACAGTTTTCATGTTCTACAGTTATTATTCAGTCTACATCAAAATTAATCGTAATATTTTCAGTTCAACGACAAAGGCGAACTGGCTGCGAAAATGGAGACAATAGCATCAAGTTATCATGTGCAAGAGGTGACGTGCTAGTAGTGCACACTGTAGAAGTAGGCCAGAGCAACAGCAGCAATGGTATCAACCGCATGTGTGAATTCCTATACGACCCCTCGTGCGCTATCCAGCTAGTGAAAACCCAAAATTTAATCAAGGAAATGTGTGATGAACATAATGAGTGTATGATAGCGTATCATGATTACACGGAACTCAGACCGGATACTTGTGACATGAGTCACAGTGTAACAGCAGTGGTCACATACCAGTGCATAAGTGAGTATCATCAGTATCAGTAATAGAGAAAGAGATTTAATAAAAGAAGAAAATAGATTAGGATGTGTGGTGTACATTTTTGAAGCGTTGCTTATTAATTGCCATATGGCAATCAAATTTTATTTTAAATTCACAGTTGTTCGAACAAAGGTTCTTCCAAAAACATTTTTTGGAATCAAAAAACCGTACTAGCACATTTTAGTAACATTGGGCGAGGCTACAATTTAAGCCAAATGGTTTATAGTGGCTTTCAACCAGTTGAACTAATATAATGTTCTCTTAGTTTTCAAACAATTTCGCGAATTTATAGTAATAAGCTGTTACGATCATTCACATCTTGCGTTTCTAGGAAAGATAAATGCAAACTCTCGGAATTTATCATCAACAATGAACTCATCATCGGAAGTGATGGATTTGTTTCCATATGAAACTTGTGTCTCAACCATGGAGGTGATAGAATTTGACATGGGAGCCTATTCTCAAATTGATGAACTAATACTTTACTTTAGTAAGTATGGTTAGAGATAAGGGTCTTGTCACTTGACACACCTCATATGTCTGTCTTTTTGCCTGTCAATTCAGCTTTCTCCGCCAAGAGTTCAATAGTACAAGTACTGGCAATGTGTCACTACCTCATTCACAGTGTCATTGCCGTACCAAATCATACTTAAATCTAAAACAACTTTAGCATCCTCCGAGCGCAAGGCTGCTTCTTTCCTTTACGGATTCTGGCTTAGGCTTAGGCTTAGGCGGATGCACCTTAAATGTTTATCTGTATCTATTTTAATTCAAAACCTACTAATTACTAAAACCATAAAATTAAGTATTCATCAGGAAATTGTTCAGTAGCTAGTTTATGAACTAGAATGGTTTTAAACTAAATATGAAAAAACAACATTGATCTATGAAAATCTGAGAATGGATTTACGACTCTAGTTTGGTGTGGCACTCTGTATAGCTCTTTGATACTGAGACATTTTAGAAGTATCATAAAAAATCATAATGAAGTAGACATTATACCAATACCTTATTTCAGATGTTTCATCTACTATAGCAACTAACAAGGCTAAATTGGTAAACATAAAGGTCTCTACTAATGATACGGAGGCTGAAACCAAGACCTGCAGTACAAACGCAACTGTGACACATTCTATGCCTGTTCTCTATGACTGTGGAGATTCAGTGTTTGGGAATTTGGTGGCTTTAGAAATAGAGGGTAGATTTCCAGGTTGGATGATTTGCAATGTGGAGATATATTCAAAAGAAGGTAACGAAAAGCATTTCGAAAAACATTCAATAGTATTTATTACCATGGTCATGATACCCCAATTAATAAATACATTCTGTATGTAGAACCAGTACAAAATATAACAGTACACATTTGGATCACTTTTGGATCATTCCATCATGAACAGCTTAATATATCTTGAAATATATTTTGGTTCGATGCTCATTTTAATTGTAGTGGCATTTCAAACTATTTCACCCGTCATTGAAATTGATGATACTACCACCACAACTGGTGAAACTACCAAACCAACTGATGAAACTACCACAACTACTGATGAACCTGCCGAAGCCACTGAAACTGCACCAGCTGCTACTGAAACTGCCGCTAACACTATTGAAACTGCGGCAGCAACAACTGACTCTGCACAAGAAACGAGTGAAACTGCCCTGATAACTACTGAATCTGTCCCAAGATCGACTGAAATTGCCCCAGGAACTACTGAAACTACTAAAACTGCACCAGAAACTACTGAATCTGCCTTAAGAACAAATGAAACAACCCTTATAATTTCTGGAACAATTCCAGCGACTACATATGGAATCATCCCGACAACTACTGAAACCAGTCCAACAAGTACAGAAACTGATACACCCAGTACTGGTTTCACCAAAACAACAAAAACAACACCTTTGGAGATTTTTCTTAAAGTAGAAGAGGATGAAAATGCTAATGAATATGTGGCTGCTAAGAGAATTGAGCTTGAACCAACTGAAGCAAAATATGCTGCTGCAGTGGGAATTCCTGTATGTGTCCCACCCATCATTTTCATATCGACCCTTATTCTCCTAGACCTCCCTAAACTTGTACAGGATCTCAGGCAGGCGTACAACTATGTTGTATATGGCACAAAGGTGAAACCAAAGGTTGGCCAGAAGTCTCCTATATTAAACTGAGTCTATGTAGAATGTATTTATTTGCACCATTAAGTCAGAGAGAAAAAATTGACTTGAGAGACAACCCATAAGCATGCCCATTGTTTAAATATGGTGGTGGGCATTGTGATTCCTAAATTATATTTAACAGGGGCTACGGTGAGCAATATCGTACCTTAAAATCAAAAGTGGCCGACTAATACAAAACTTATTAGTTATACTACCATCTACCATAAATAAAACACAAGGCGATGAGCACCTTGTGTTTTATTTATGGTAGATCATATTTATACCAAGTATCAAGAAACATGCCGGAGAATTGAAGTCAGTCCCATTGCCTGCTAAACTGGCAACCGCATGACTACTTTTAACTACTTTTTTTAGGTTAGATAAAAAGTAAATACTCATACTTTTCTTTAGAAATTACATGACTTTTCTTTTTATACGTTCACAATAAGCTTTGTATTTGTTCGCAAAGCATCAAATATTATTTAAAGCATTTTGACACGGTGTGTCATTCTTCAAATACAGATTCATTTTTCAAATACCATTTTAAATTATAATGACATTTATTTTGTTTATTTCGTTCAAGGAGAATATATTCAATGAAACAACCATGCTATATATCTTCATAATGTTTTTAGACATTGCAGTTATTTGATAAATGAGGTTCAGGAGAAAATACCTTTGTCCGTCAGTCTGGGTAATTATTTAAGCACCATTGGTCTGGGATTATTTGTATTTTATTTGGCGCCAAATAGCTTTTGAGCAGAACTTCTCCTACCATAGGGTACATGTCTTATAAAAATTGCAATAGAATATGTTTTTATGAAAACCAATATTTATAATGTTAATTTAGAAAATGATATGGTTTTCACATAGAAAACTGTGATCAAAATTATTTAACGTATTTGTGAGAGATACGACAGTGTGTTGTTTGAAATATTTTTGATCTAATGCCATATTTTATAGCTTAAAATTGTCAATCATACTTTTGGAAATTCCGGGTTTCGCTTTGCAATTTTTGTCAAGTCTAGGACCATGATTTAAAAACCATTAAATATCATAAAGGCCTATCATTTAAAAGCATTCTTTGAAACTAATTTGTACGGACGTTCAAAAGTGGTTAATCAAATGAAAGTTCAATAAAAATTATGTCGCGATAATTTTCAAAAATATTTTAGGATTTAAAGCCTACGGTCTATCTCAATAGTTAATGAGTGGTCCGTAGAATCGATTAAGCGTATCATCGTTTGTGTTCACAAGGTAATCTTCGTGAGCTTTCACGAACTCCTCTTCACTTATTTTTCCATCTTGGTTAGTATCAATGAAGTCAAACTGCATCCTTGCGAATCTCTTATCCAGATCGAATGCGTTCCAAAACACCAAATACTCGTCGAATGTAAGAAATCCCTTGGCATTGACATCAATAATCTACAAAGGTAATGAAAAGGATGTTAACCATTTTTTCCTTTCTCTTCGAGTAAACTCAATTGTGAAGATTTTGTGGTGCTACACAATGATGGTTTATGTGATACCCTTACTTTTTTAGTGAGTAAAGCATTCAAAATGAAATGTTCTCTTGGCAATACTATTTGGGATTTTGCACTCCCTTTCTAAGCTAATTACAATTTATAGCCTATATATGATTTGACATTCAGCCTTTTTTAATATGGAAAAGCCATTTAAAATTCTCTTGATCAATATTCTGAATCCCCAAAGTTGAGTGTTATGATGCGTGTCCTCCCATTTAGTTACATTTGTTTGTGTATTGAAATGAAGCAGGCGTATTTCACTTAAGCATCATGGATCCGATTCGTGTCATATAACTAATTTCTACTTTTTTGTTTTACCTGAAACATGTGAATATATATTTGACCCAACGACTTCAGTGCAGCTGGATTACTCTTGGCTCTCCAAAGGCCTTCTATCTGCTCGGACAAAGATGTTACATTGACAATTTCTACCACAGGGTTATAACTTGTACGCTTTGTTAAATCTCTGAAGAACTCTATTACATTATCAGCAGATTTCTCATTCATATCACCTTAAATGAAAATTGACTGGTTTGAGTTGGTGTTTGAGCTCATTTGGGCGAAGAAATAAGACGCCCATTGAGTCATACTTGCATTTGGTGGCATTTCTGTCAAGTTATCCTTATATTTTTCTTAAATTAAATAAAAAACATATGTGTCCAACATCAAAATTGACTTCTGAGTCAGTCTTTGAAAACAAAGAAAATAATAAATTAAGAATTTTAGTGGGGGCTGGTCAAGGGATCTTCTCTTGTGCCTCCTATTATACTCTTGTGCCTCCTATTATAAAGCCTTTAGAGGAGGTAATTCAGTTAACAGATAAGAGCACATGTGTTCAGACCCCTATTCCGTTCCGTTCCGTTATATTCTATTCTATTGATTAATTTATTTCAATTTATTTAACCCTACTATCACACCAAACTAGTTCTCACTACGTTCTCGAAAACGGGTTTCAACTGTGTACGGACGGACTGGACCTACTAAGAACCGTTTGGGATCTATTTACAAACTTCATCGAACGTACTCGAACGCGTAGGTCCTCTAGAACTTACATAATGCTCAAAATGTTCTCGTGGTCGTCACGTTCTACAATTAGAACGAGTGACAACGTACTAACGACGAGCTGGACGTACTACGAACGGAACAGTCGTACTTCAATCCTACTAGGGACATTTTAACAACGAGTTGAACCGTCTGAGGACGTGTTGAGAACGAGGTAGAACTAATTGCAAACGGGTTTAAACGGATTAAGAACGTATTTAACACTGCTTATGAACGAGTTAGCAAAAATATAGCTATCACACCAAACAAGTTGCCACTGCGTTCTTCAAAAAAAAAACTGGTTTTAAACTGTGTGCGAACGGAATGAACGTAGCTGCAACTTTCTAAGGTCTATTTACGAACTTTATGAATGTTCTCAGACGGGAATGTGATTTTAGAATTTTGAATCGATTCAAAATTCGATGGCGACCATACCGTTCTGTAATCAGGTCATGTTGACCTTCTAGACTAAGGGACGCGTTCTACGACGTTGCACACCGACGTGGTGCGACCTGAACGAACTGCGAACGAGATGGACGTATTGAAGACTGTTTATGAACGAAGAAGCTAATTATTTCAGACATATTTCCCGACCACAGCCAGATTGAGCCCGTTTTACGACGTTTTCGTAGGACTGGCAAGAACGGGTAAGAAAGGAAGATTTCTCTCTCTCTCTCCTACAGTAAATAACATTAATAACCTGTAAAAAATAATATGTGAAAATAAAGATTTATTTATAAAAAAAAAAAAGAACGGGTAAGGATTAGTTTGGTGTTAGGGGGGTAAAAGCCTTTATTTTTGTGGTATTCTGTAGTATAACATAATTACAGCTATAGCTACTTACCAACGTGGATAAACCTGTCTGCTGTATTCATTATATCATCATACCCAGCATAGCCATCTTTGTCCCAATCCCAGGCAAAGAGGATCGTAATTATTTTCCTGAGACATAGTGTAGGTATTTGTCTGATCTAAAAATGTGCAAATAAACTGAAACTTAATGTTGTATAGATCTGCTTTCATTTTGAAGATCTTAACACATCAGTCAAAGGGGAAAACAAAGCAATAAAGGGCGAGGTGTTGTGGGTTCGATCCCCGCTGGGATGGACTGACATTTTCACACCAGCCCTTCGCACAGGATATCAATCGTTGTTTTCATTAACAAATAGATGGAACATTGAAATATAATTTGTTGTAATAAACAAACCCAAACAACCCAAAACCAATGATCAAGCGCAGTTCAAATGATCCGTTTCACTCCACCACCTGACAAGAATCGGCACTCTATAAAATCATATTTACCTCTGGCACCTGTTTATTATCACAAGGGTCTTCTGGTTTATCTGCCATTTTGATAAAGTTTCTTCCAAATTAAAAGCCTCATATGTTTATAAAGTTTCGTCACATAATAAACAAACAACATCAAGGTTAGCAAATAACTTGAAATAAGATATATGCGTCTGAAACCACATTATACTCCTAGATGTATCAAGGCCATCTAACTAGAATGTGAGTCATTCTTTTGATGCGGATACGTTCAAAATAAACTCTGTGTGTGTTTGTAAAGCTTCCTGGTCATCTCAACCCCAAGTCAACTCAGACCAGTAAAACTCAACCCCAAGTCAACTCAACCCCAAGTCAACTCAACCCCAGTAAAACTCAACCCCAAGTCAACTCAACCCTGTAAAACTCAACCCCAGTAAAACTCAACCCCTATATTTCTATATATTGATAAACTTATAAGAAAGTTTATTTAATAAAAATAATTCGAATGATTCAGTTTGTGATTTTCATTCTTAGACCACTGCCTTTTTGGATGATAGTTAATAATGAGTTTATCTCCAAAATGTCAACATGGTACAGTGTACTAATAGGATTAAAATATGGGTCATTTTATTAATCTTGCTAATACGTTTGTTTTGTTGTAATCCCTATGAGGTTGACACTCTTGATTATTTGGAAAACCGTACCCTGCGTGCAGAGTCTAGTTAAACTACGAAGACGAAGTGAAGTCAAACGAATGCAAAGGGTAGGAAAACCGGAACATGACCATTGCTTTCCAGGGGCATAGCCAGCTTTCAGTCAGGAGGGATGCGATCGCCCAAAAAATTTGGTTTTCAGTCAGGGGGTGCCGATCGTGGCATAAGAGAGCCAAAAAAGATATGTTTTGACAAAAAATGATGCAACTTCCTTCAAAATTGGGGGGAGGGTGTGTGCGAACTCCTCCTGGCTACGTCTATGCTTTCAGTCTATTAATTACTAAATGTTAATGATTTTGCTAAAGCATGTTCATATAAATAAAAATTTATATTACATTGTTAATTATTTCTAAATTATCTAAAATTTGATTTCAAAATATGTCTTAAATTCAATAATAGTGACAACTTGATGAATTATCCTTGAGCTTAACCGTTTTTTTAAATACTTTTACAACTTTCTATTCAAAGTATCATGCAAAATGCTAGATTTTCAGAAATTAATGACTTAAATTATTCTTCATAAGAAATTAAATTAGACATTGCACAAATGAATAGGGTTGAGTTTTACTGGGGTTGAGTTTTACAGGGTTGAGTTGACTTGGGGTTGAGTTTTACAGGGTTGAGTTGACTTGGGGTTGAGTTGGACTGGGTTGAGATGACTTGGGGTTGAGATGACCTGTCACCTTTGTAAAGCATCAGCAAATATTTAAAGAATTTTGACAAGATTAGTCATTTTCAGGTAAATTTTCGAAATAAATTTTAATTTTATAAGTTGAATAATCAAATATATCTAATGGGCATAAAATCATGTATTCTTCATATTGTTTTCAACACTACCGTTATTAAACAAATGTGACATCCTGTGTGCATATTGATGAACGGAGTTCAGGGGATATAGAGAATGCCTCCACCAGTCTATCCGTACATTCGTCTGGGCAATTATTATTATGTACCCTATTTGAGAAGTCTTGTTCGAAAGGTATTTACAAGTTATCAAATTGTAACATTTTAATGTATTTTTAATCCATTTCACACACTTCTTGAAATGTCCTCAATCCTACTACTGAAGTGTTGAGATCCTGCTTGGATTCGTTGTGTCGACGGGATAAAGACTGCCTATAAGCAAGAACTTGGACGTGCTCGGACGGGAAGGTAATTTAGAATTTTGAACCATTTCAAAATTCGACGGCGGCCATACCGTTCTGTAATTAAATCGTGTGACAACGTAGTTCAAACGAGATGACCTACTAGACTAGGAACGTAATTGCCGTACTTCGACTCTACTAGGGATGCGCTTACCCCCCTTTCACACCAAACTAGTTCTTACCCGTTCTTGCCAGTCCTACGAAAACGTCGTAAAACGGGCTCAATCTGGCTATGGTCGGGAAATATGTCTAAAATAATTAGCTACTTCGTTCATAAACAGCCGTCAATACGTCCATCTCATTCGCAGTTCGTTCAGGTCGCACCACGTCGGCGTGCAAAGTCGTATAACGCGTCCCCTTAGTCTAGAAGGTCATCATGACCTGATTACAGAAGAGTACTTCCCGTCTGAGAACGTTCATGAAGTTCGTAAACAGTCCTTAGAAAGTTGCAGCTACGTTCATTCCGTTCGCACACAGTTTAAAACCAGTTTTGAAGAACGCAGTGGCAACTTGTTTGGTGGTGTGATAGCTATATTTTTATACGTTTTTAATCAGTTTAAACCCGTTTGCAATCAGTTCTACCTCGTTTTCAATACGTCCTCAGACAGTTCAACTCGTTGTAAAAACGTCCCTAGTAGGATTGAAGTACGACGGTTAAGTTCGTAGTAGGTAGTTCGTAGTACGTCCAGCTCGTTCTAATTGTAGGACGTGACGACCACGAGAGCATTTTGAGCATGTTCTAACTTCTAGAGGCTGTTTAAGTTATGGTTTAAGTACGTTCGATGAAGTTTGTAAATAGACCCCAAATGGTTCTAAGTACGGCCAGTCCGTTCGTACACAGTTGAAACCCGTTTTCGAGAACGTAGTGAAAACTAGTTTGGTGTGATAGTAGGGTAACGACGTTTTGCAATCGAACATCGATTGCAGTACGTGTCCACACCGACATGATGCGACCTGAACGAACTGCGAATGAGATGGACGTATTGAAGACTGTTTATTAAGGAAGTAGCTAATTATTTCCCAACCACAGCCAGATTTAGCCCGTTTAACGACGTTTGCCATTTGTATTCGTTTGACGACTTCGCTTCTTAACTAGACTCTGCGTGCAGCGTAGACTTTTTTGTAGGACTGGAAAGAACGGTTGGGAGCAAGAGGCAATGGTATCGACAGAACTCCAAATGTATCTTTGGTATGCATCGGAGATGGCCGAAGATTAGGTATGTAAGTCTCCGCTTCAACCCGAGCCCTATCCCTAATCCCAAACCCAACCCTAAATAAGAATCGGAATTTTGCTCGGCTATCTTCCGTTGCTTAACGTTTTGTTCTCGCTTCAAAGGTTTGCAAAAGGCATGGCAGGGAACCAATCCTCCTTGATGAACATTAACAATTCGAAGAGTAACTCAAGAATTTCCTGAGACAGTCACTGGAGATACAATCATTTACAAGCAATGTAGGTTAACATACAAAACGTTTTAGGAGATAATCAAGTACATTCTCAGATATCACTGGATATGTCTTGCTGTAATAATTAAAATTCTCAGGGAAATGCTGAATTTTGTATACCAAGCAACATTAAAGATTTCAGTTCTGATTAAAAACACCTGTTTATTTCTTGTTATAAGTACATGATTACAATTTTAAAAAATTGCATAGTATTGTAATCAGTTATTTAACATATGATCTTGCATTTTAATAATTTAAGAGTGTTTAAACGTTAACTATGCTATCTTATGAGTCAGTGCAAGTGGTCTCATATATGATCTACAGGGTGTCCCGAAAGTATGGGCCCCCCCCTAGGCAGACATACACCAATGTTCCCATAGTATGTGTCATATATCATTTTAAAGCTTATCCAAAGTTACATTGATTTGCCAAGTATCATCATTCAACTTACAAATGGGAAAAAGTTACAGGCATTTCAAAACTTAGTGTATGGCCAAAATTAAAGTTAAAATCAGTATCCTGGAAATACCGCTAGCCTGAAGGTGACCAAAAATATGGGTGCTATCGTTAAAGAGAGGATGGATATTGAGTTCTAAAAAGAGGACTTTTAGGGTAGATACTCCAAGGAAACTCTTCTAAAATGCCTTAAAACGGTTTTATGAGGATTATTAAATGCCATACCCCTATTTGCAGTGTATTAAAGGTCATATCTGGAAAGAATTGCTGCTGTTAACATGGCCAAGGGAGACACGGTGACCATTAATTTTGTGTAAAACTAAACTTTAATTTTGGTAAAACACTACATTTTGAAATGTGTGTAACTTTTTCCCGTTTGTGAGTTGAACCATGATACTTGGCAAATCAGTGTAACTTTGGACAAGCTTTGAAATGATATATGACACATACTATGGGGACATTGGTGTATGTCTGCCTAGGGGGGGGGCCCATACTTTCGGGACACCCTGTAGTTATATAATACTATCTTTTGAGACCCTTATTGTTTTATATTCATATTCATACTTCACACTGTTTTATATAGACTTTGACATGATCCAAATGTTACATGTACAGTCATATTTTGTTCATGGAATGTATTCTGTACTTTCATTGCAAAGATATTTTACTGCACACTCAAATTCATAAATGTATAAATAATATCACAATAATCTGACTAAACATTATATTAAATCATATAAATTGTCAAAGCATGAAGTCAAAAAGTAAGACATTATATAAAATCACATACAAATCATTTAAACTTAACTCATATTATTCTAACAATTACTTCATTTTTATCATGTAAGTTCTATATGTTAAAACTGTCTAATAATATATTTTACTAAAAAATAAATATGTTGGCACATTCTGGATGTGTGGTTGGCTGTACCATAGATAGCTGATTAGCATATCTAAGACTAGGCCAAAATCTCAATGTTACAGTCCCAAATTATACTAAGTAATTAATCCATTGTTTTTCAAATTAGAGCTAACAAAATGTAATGGACTTCTACCCCATTCACTTAAAATTTACAGGCATACATCTATGTTTGACCTTGCCTCACATTTGTGAAAACAGTCCTTATTTTAACACAAAAGCACAAGAATTAAAATATAGTAGCACCCTACATTTGTTCTCAGAATCCTACTTTGACTTGGACTTCAGCGAACATGAGGCTTGGGCAAAATAGGTTCAATTCTTATGCTAGGCATAAGGGAAGATCTGTTGTATGCCCGGCATAAGAGTATATCTATTCTTATGCCGGTGTAAAAGCGTAGGATGTCATCTCAAATTATGGTCCTACTCTCCATTGATTTATATGGTGACCTAAATACAACTCTCCCTCATTATCTTATACGCAATCAGGGCCAGTAAAGGCTGTTAAGAAAGGGGACCATAATCGCTGGGGGACCATCATTTCTTTCACACCGGGCATAAGAACAGATCTACTCTTATGCTGGGCATAAGAATTATTATATTTTGCCCAAACCTCATGTTTGCTGAAGTCCGAGTCAAGGTAGGATTCAAAGATCAAATGTCGGGGTGTTATAGACGTACCTGGCATAAGAATAAATATGTTTAAGATCAGACAAAAATCATTGTGTTAATATCAAGAATATTCTGGACGGTAACTCATTGAGGTGCTATAATATCTGTGAGAGGGGACTGTACTACTATACAGGGCGTGCTAGTCTATTAAAAAGTTAATGGACCGGTTGATAATTTCAACATGCAAAATACAGTGCACTTTATCCATGGTATAAGATCTGTGCCCATACCCATGTATTACAGTCCTATGCTCAACCAGATCTTTGAGGGAAGATTTGGGCACTTATGGGTATTAAATTATGGGCACTTTTGACCTTTAAATATGAAATGTGTAGCACACAGCCTACACCCCTGGGCATAACTATTGTTATATCTTGACTTCTTCTGAGACTGCATTGTATTGTGCGCATTCCTCCACCTCCACTTTTCTACTTTGAGTTTCACAATATCTGGAAAAATCCAAGAAATAATAAACCAAAATATTGGAATATGGCAAGTATATTGAAAGATGTGTGGTTTTAGCATCTGGCATTGAACTTTAAGGTTGTTTACTGGTGAAAAATGAAACTGTAGGACATCAACCTTTTATTTCATTAATATTAACTTCATACAGGTATACAGGGTGACCAAAAAACAGAACCCGCCAAAAATATAATAATTTCTTGAATACTTATGTAATCTTCATTTTTCATGTACAGAAACTACAATCTATGGATGACAATGTTACACTAAATTCGTAACATAACATTCAATATTCTTCTTGTCATTGTCAATTAGAAAATGTGCCCACCTTTAAAAGAAAAGAACATTTTAGGATTTTCGTGTCAACCAAAGGGTTACACCTCCTTTGCTTAAACCCATCACATTCATTTGGTTTCTTGTTATGCTGCATTTTGTGACTATAGAGGTTGGTGCAGGTGCACCTTCTGAGTGATATTTTGGAACTACGTTCAATGCAATCACACACAGTGCTTTCTGGTGTTCTCATACCCCCATTCTAAAAACCTTCCTGGATAGGAAAGTTGATCTTTGTTTCCATTCAGGTGTTTAACAGTTCTCCTTTTTATCTTCCAACTCAGTATTAAATATTTGACTTTGATATCACAGTGCTCTCGGCCGATCATTCTGTTGTCTTCATGATTTCTTGAGAATTCATCCAATGGAATTTTATACAGTGTTTGAGGTGTTCTTGCTCAGAGGCCATTCTTTTCTAGATATTTTACAATTGCCTATTCTTCATTTATCAATTAAAATATGAATTGAGACTTTGATTTCATGTCTTCTTTAAAATTTCCTTCAGAATTTCAAGAAGAATCTTGAGATATGATTTTGTCTCAATATTGATTTTCCGAATAATGGACACTCTAAGAACATCCATGATATCACAAATAATTAATTTTGTGTAATAAATTTAATACTGTATAATTTTATCATACATAGAATCTAGTTTATGTACATAAAACATTGAGTTGATAGGATAGGTATTTAAGAAATTATTACACTTTTAGAGGGTTCTGTTTTTGGGTCACCCTGTATATTAGGATTTCTATGAGTTGAAAAATGTATTTCGCTAAAGTATATTTTTGGAAGTCAACTGATAGTTGTGCCCATTTTGAAGTACAAGTATATTATAATTTTCTTTTGAAATTTACATAGTCTTGAAACAACCAGATGGCCAACTTAAACGAAACTTCAGTTATAGATATTTATACCATGTATCAAGGAACATGCCTGAAAATAGAAATCAATCCTTCGGGCTTCGTGGAATATCACTTGTGCAAGATGCACAGATATTCACCTTAATAGAATTAAAAATGTATAATATCGTATACATCCTAATAATAACTACCTTTTTAGGTTAGATAAAAAAGTAAAAACAGTACTCATACTTTTCTTTAGAAATTACATGATATTTTCTTATGATACGTTCACAATAAGCTTTGTATTTGTTTGTAAAGCATCAAATAGTATTTAAAGCATTTTGACACGGTGTGTCATTCTTCAAATACAGATTCATTCATCAAATACTATTTTTGGTTATAATGACATTTTTGTTTACTTCGTTCAAGGAGAATGTATTTGTGGTACGAACAACCATGCGATCTTTATAGTTTATATTATTTTAATTTACACTTAGGTAGCAACACAATATTATGAACTGTATTTTATTTTTAAGAATACACAGCTATAACAAAGAGGAGTGCCTTATTTCTTTATTGTTTTTAGGAATGTACACTTGGCATTAGCTATCCAAAACTAGTGTGACACAAAAGATGAATGACCGGCTCATGCAGTGCACTAAAGCTTAACTAAGTATACCGTATTCACTCTTTCAATAGTTGCATAGTAAACACAAAAGCAACAAACTTAAAACTATACATGCCCTGTTAAATGATGTGCAGTGAAACTGAACTAATTACATCCACTTGCTTCTTCTCAATATACATACCTCATCATGTCATAGTCAATACAAAAGAAACCAATTCTCCTAAAATTGGATCATGGACCACTTACCCTTGAAAAGAGTCAGTGCCCATTGTATCGTTGTAAGTTTATAACTAAAAATATTGTCAATCATACTTTTGGAAATTTTGGATTTCGCTTTGCAATTTTTGTCAAGTTTAGGACTTAAAAATCTCATCACTGAAATGTATTTTAATCCATTTTACACAATTGAAACACAATACAATTAAAAACAGTTGAAAACATTCTTTGAAATATTTGTACAAAAAGTAAAAGTGGTAAATCAATTGAAAGTTCAATAAGAATCATGTCGCAATCATTTTCCAAAATATTTGAGATATTTTAGAATTTAAAGTCTATGAACTAGTAGTTAATGAGTGGTCCGTAGAATCGATTAAGCGTATCATCTTCTGTATTCATAAGGTAATCTTCGTGAGCGTTCAAAAACTCTTCTTCGCTTATTTTACCATCTTGGTCAGTATCCATGAAGTCAAACTGTATCCTTGCGAATCTCTTATCTAGTTTGAATGTGTTCCAAAACACTAAATATTCGTCGAATGTAAGGTATCCCTTTGCATTGACATCAATAATCTGCAAAGGTAATGAAGAATGTGAACCATTTTCCCTTCTCTTCGGGTAAAACCAATTATGAAGACGTTGTACAGTGCTACACAATGATGGTTATGTGATATCATGTTTACTATTTTTTGAGTAAAGCATTCAAATTGAAGTTCTCGTGGGAATAATTTGGGATTTTCTACTCCGTTTCTAAACTTAATGCAAATCATATCAATATTTTTCAATGTGGAAAAGCTATTTAAACTTTTCCTGATCAATATTCCGAATCACCAGAATTTGGTGTTATAAAACATGTCCTCCCATCTAGATACATTTGTTTGTGTATTGAAATGAAGCAGGCATATTTCACTTAAGCATCATGAATCCGATTCGTGTCATACAAAGATAGGCTTAAATATTTTTTGTTTTACCTGAAACATGTGAATATATATTTGGAACAACGACTTCAGTGCAACTGGATCACTCTTGGCTCTCCAAAGTCCCACTAGCTGCTCTGACAAAGATCTTGCTTTGACAATTCCTTCCACAGGGTTATCACTTTTGCGCTTTGTGTAATCTCGGAAGAACTCTATTACATTATCAGCAGATTTTCCATTCATATCACCTAAGATGAAAATTGACTGGCTTGAGTTGGAAGTTGGTTGATTTGAGCTCATTTGGGCGAAGAAAAAAGACGCTCATTGGGTCATACTTGCAGGTTGTGGCATTTTTGTCAAGTTAATTCCTTATATTTTTCTAATATTAGACAAAATGCATACAGGTGTCCATATAAAAATTGTAGTATTCAGTAGTATTACATAATTACAGCTACTTACCAGCTCTGATAAACCTTTCTGCTGTATTCATTGTATCATCATACCCGGCATAGCCATCTTTGTCCAAATCCCAGGCGAAGATGATCGTAGCTGCCTTTCTTAGCCATAAATTAGGAATTTGTCTGATCTGAAAATTTGGAAATAAACTGAAAGTTCATGTTGTCTGCTTTCATTTTGAAGATCTAAACACAGCAGTCTAAGGAGGAAACATAGCATTAAAGAGCGAGGGGTCGTGGGTTCGATCCCCACTGGGATGGGTTGACCTTTTCACACCAGCCCTTATCACAGGATTTCATTGAAATATAATTGGTAATAATAAAAAAACCAATCAACCCAAAACCAATGATCAAACACACTTCAAATGATCCCTTTTAGTTTTACTCCACCACCAGACAAGAATTAGCACTCTATAAAATCATATTTACCTCTGGCACCTGTTTATTATCACAAGGGTCTTCTCGTTTATCTGCCATTTTGATAAAGTTTCATCCAAATTAAAATTAAAGCAGTTGAATAAGTTATATTCCATTCCTCATGTATCAAGGCCATCTAACTAGAATGTGAGTTATTCTTTAGATGCGGATACGTTCAAAATAAACTCTGTGTGTGTTTGTAAAGCATCAGCAATTATTTAAAGTATTTTGACAAGATGAATCATTTATCAGGTAAATTTTCGAAATAAATTTTAATTTTATAAGTTGAATGATCAAATACAGGGTGGTCCAAAAAAGTGAACCCCTGCAACAGGCTATATTTTCCTTAATACTTGCATGAATACTCTCATATTATCACATGTTGTAGAGAAAGGTCTAAAATTTTGGTTGATGCCATAATTTATTCTCAGTCTTAAATTTTGAAGAAATTACAAGAGTTTAACAAACATGCCTGAAAATAAGATATTGTGCAAAATTTTACCAATGTGATTCACGGAAAGTGTTGAAACACACCGGATGATCTTAAACAGCTTTCAGTTAGAGATACAAGTTTAAAACTCTACCATATGACAAATGGGACACTATTTGAGCAGAAAACACATTTCACACGTTCATTGTTCATTCTGAAGCAGTTTTAACCATTCAACAGCTCAGGGGTATGTTACTTACACAAACAGTTAGAGGGGGCCTCTTGTGGAAGGAAGTTGCCCCCTGTGACCGGGTATCTGAGAAACCCTTCATCAGTTAGCTTTAAAAATCAAAAGAAAATCAAATATTCAATGTTTCGAGCCATATTTCATTAGAATTGGTACATGATTTATGAAGATATTGACATTCTAAGATCATATAGGGGTATAATTGCGATTTCACTGGAAAATGTTTTTGTCAATGGAAGCTTAGAACATTTTTTGGGATCACAATAACTATGCAACTAACAAAGGTAGGATGCTAGTTTTAGGTCATAATGTACAGGATTCAAATTTGAACAAAGTCAGAAAATATTAGTTCTTTGAGACTGCAGCTTAAAAAATGTCAGGGGACGGGTGTTGAAGGGTTGAAGAATCGCGGATATTGAAAATCACATTTTATCCATTTTCAGTATTGTTTGGTTAGGGCTTATAATTTCTGCAAATTTCATGAAAAATATGTGGTACCAACATAAATGTTAGACCTTCCTCTACAACATGTGAAAATATGACAGAATTCCTGCAAGTAATAAGGGAAATATTGCCCGTTGCAGGGGTTCACTTTTTTTTGGACCACCCTGTATATCTGATGGGCATAAAATCATGTATTCTTCATATTGTTTTCAACACTACGGTTATTATAAGCAAACGTGACATCCTGTGTGCATATTGATGAACGGAGTTCAGGGGATATAAAGAATCCTCCACCAGTCTATCCGTACGTCCGTCTGGGCAATTATTATTATGTACCCTATTTGAGAAAAGTTCTGTTCGAAAGGTATTACAACGTATCATTTTAATGTATTTTTAATCCATTTCACACACTTCTTGAGATGTCTTCAATCCTACCACTGAAGTGTTGAAAACGGGTTTAAACTGACCAAGGACGTAATTGACCTGCTTGGATTCGTTGTGTCGACGGGATAAAGACTGCCTATAAGCAAGAACTTGGACGTGCTCGGGCGGGAAGGTAATTTAGAATTTTGAACCATTTCAAAATTCGACGGCGGCCATACCGTTCTGTAATTAAATCGAGTGACAACGTAGTTCAAACAAGATGACCTACTAGACTAGGAACGTAATTGCCTTACTTCGACTCTACTAGGGATGCGCTTACCCCCCTTTCACACCAAACTAGTTCTTACCCGTTCTTGCCAGTCCTACGAAAACGTCGTAAAACGGGCTCAATCTGGCTATGGTCGGGAAATATGTCTAATAAAAGCTACTTCGTTCATAAACAGTCGTCAATACGTCCATCGCATTCGCAGTTCGTTCAGGTCGCACCACGTCGGCGTGCAAAGTCGTATAACGCGTCCCCTTAGTCTAGAACGGGGTTTTCGGAAAAGACCGACCCCACCGACCACCGACCGGTCGGTGTTTTCCACTGGTAGCCTCAAAACAGGGTTTGAAGAAAATGTGTAAAAGACCGACCATATCATGTAAAAAACCGAACATATTTGTAGCCTTAATAATTTGATTTTGAATGTCAATCGTTGGACTAGGCAACGTTTTTTACCGATTTTGTACCTTGCAACGAATGGCAAGCAAACAAATTGGTCATGACCGTCTCCTCTCGATTAATTGCCCTGCCTTAGGTCCTAACCTATCATGAACCAACCTATCGTTTCTACGGGAATCTATCATAATTTTTTACTGAAATTTAACTATTCCCAACAGCCAGGGTGATTTATTGTAGGAATTTAAGTAATGGTTGAGAAGGGTATATAACTTATGTTCTGTAAACCACATTTTTTTTAAAAACTGTATATTCAATTATTACCGCTACTGTACGCATACGACTGGACTTCTATGCAAAGGTTTTGAAGCGGCGTCTTTTTGTATTTTGAAAATGAATATTGTTTCTGTTAAATACTCTGTGAGTCTCGAATGTTTGGGTGTGAATGTATGTTTTTGTGACTTTGCAAATCATACCATGTATTTATGTGCGATAGTGTGTGCTTTGATGTGCGTGAGTGTGTTGCACCTGAATGCCTTTTGTGTGTGCATGTCTTTTGTATTGAACAGGATTTATGTGAGTAACTCAAATACATATACGAGTTTTTATTGTGTAAGGTATGAGGTAGTGTGTTATATCCTATCTGTAGATGCACTAGACCGAGAAAATATAAAATGCTTTTATCTGATATTCCTCCGGGGTTTTGACCACCTTGGCAAGTATAATGTATGTATGCCTGTGTTACGCGGTCTTATGGCTAAATCTTTGGTGAAACCATATTGCTCCTATCCGTAACTTAAATTTAGGGTCCCTAAATACGAAGGGACTGAGACAAAATAAAAAGAGGGCGTCTATTTTCTTATTTCTGAAAAGAAAAAGACTTGATGTTGTTTTTCTACAAGAAACCCATTCGTCAATAGCCGATGAAAATATGTGGAAAAGGGAATGGGGATCTGATATATATTTTGCGCATGGTCAAAAACGGAGCGAGCGTGGAGTCGCGATACTTTTTTCTAAACATCAGCGATATGACATTTTGGATATCGATACACATTCGTCAGGTAGGTATGTTATCATTAAATGTAAAATAGGTACTCACTCTTATACTTTTGTGAATATCTACGCGCCAAACGATGGTCACGAAAATAAGACTTTTTTTGAAAAGCTTCACACTCATATTTCAACGAACTTTGCTTCAGATTTTTTGATTATAGGAGGTGATTGTAACATGATTCTCGACCCTAATACGGATAGATATTCCTACGGAATGACAAAACATAAAGAATCCGAATCTGCCGGTATCGTGAGATCAATGATACATGATTTTAATCTTTTTGATATCTGGAGAACGTTAAACCCTTCTGCGGTACAATATACTTATGAGTCCTTTGCGAAGGATGAGTTTAAAAATTCTAAATTTAAAAGTAGGATTGATATGTTTTTTGTTGACAGGAGGATCAAAAAGAATTGTGAGTGCTTTATCGAGCCTGCCATTCTTTCTGATCATAAATTATTACGACTTAATATTGGTTTGGATACAGAAATGAGGGGGGCGGGTTTTTGGAAATTTAATAATAGTTTGCTACAAGACGAGGAGTACTCTTTAAGCATCCGAAGCCTCATAACAAAATTACGTGACGAGCACCGTGATCTCAGCAAGATCGAATTATGGGAATTCATGAAGTTCAAAATTAAGGAAAAGACAATACATTTTTCTAAGTTAAAATGTCGTGAAAATCGAAAAGCTGAACTTGAGTTACTAAAGGAAATCGAACATCTTGAATCTTTAATTGCAAGTGACGGCTCTACCTTAATCTCTTCGGTATGTGAAGCCTATGAAAGAGCAAAAGTCAAACTTGAAAAAATGTGTATCTATAAGGCGGAAGGTCATTTGATCCGAGCAAAAATTGACCAGTATGAAAAAAATGAAAGATGTACGTCTTTTTTCTTTAATTTGGAAAAATCAAGCCACGAGAAAAATCACATAACAAATTTGTCGATTGGTGGAGTAAGTATCGAAAATGATACTCGTATTTTGAATGAAATTAAACTCTTTTATCAAGATTTATACTCTGAAAAGGTCTCGCCCGATTTCAAAGATTTTGACATTTTTACTAATAATCTACAGTCGCGTAAACTATCTGAAGCGCAGAAGGCATCGTGCGAACTCAGACTTACTGAAGCAGAATGCTTTAAAGTTCTCTCAACGTTTAAGTCCAACAAAACACCGGGGAGTGATGGCCTTTCGGCCGAATGGTATAAAGCATTTTGGAACGACATTTCGACAGGTGTTGTTGACAGTTTTAACCTCTCACTTAGAGTAGGACTCTTATCTGTTAGTCAAAGGCAGGGCGTAATATCTTTGATTGAAAAATCGGGAAAGGATTTATCTCTGCTTAAAAACTGGCGTCCAATTTCATTGTTAAATATAGATTATAAAATTGTTTCTAAAGTGGTAAGTAAGAGAATTGAAGCGGTTCTCTGTGCGATTATTGAACCCGATCAGACTGCCTTTGTCAAAGGAAGACTGATTGGCGAAAACATTCGATTTATGGAGGATTTACTAGTATATACTAGAGAAAGGAAAATACCAGGCATTATTTCTTTAATTGACTTTGAAAAAGCATATGACAGTATCGAATGGAGTTTTATTGATTTTGCGTTGCGGTACTTTAATTTTGGCGATGAGTTAATCCGTTGGGTTAAGCTCTTTTACACTGATATCAATAGCTGCGTATTGAACAACGGGCATTCTACTGGGTGGTTTAAAGTACATAGGGGTGTCCGTCAAGGAGATCCGTTAAGTTGCTCCCTTTTTGTTATATGTATTGAGGTTCTTGCCCTTAAGATCAGGCAAGATGAAAATGTGAAAGGAATCGATCTAAATGGCCACACTCAGAAATTGATTATGTATGCCGATGACACGTCTCTAATACTCAAAGATGCAAATTCCCTTGAAGCTGCCTTAAGCATTTTCGAAAATTTTTATCAATTATCGGGCCTAAAAATTAATAAGGAAAAAACCGAATGTTTTAGTGTTGGTGCCAACCATGATGGTGTAAATCCGAATATTGGGGGCTGTATTTGGGTAAAGAGGCCAAGTAAGTTTTTAGGCATCAGTGTATCATACGATCCAGAGCATAATAAGGCGATAAATTTTGACCGGAAAATAGAATCGTTGAAGAGGGTTCTGAACCTCTGGGGTAAGCGAAATCTCACCATTTACGGTCGTATTATGATAATCAAATCCCTTGCAGTTTCACAGATCGTATATTCTATGTCCATGACTGTTACGCCCGACAGCATCATTTCAAAGGTGAATACTTTGATTTATAATTTTTTGTGGAAAGGGAAACGGGATAAAATAAAGCGAAATACTGTGGTCGGATCTTATGATCAGGGGGGCATTCGTATGGTGAACATGACATCGATGGAAAAAGCACTAAAAATTATGTGGCTTAAACGATTCCTTGATGACCAACTTAGCCACTGGAAAGTGATTCCGCGAATATATTTTGAACATTTTGGCGGTCTTAATCTACTTCTGCAATGTAGATATGATGTACGCCTATTTAAACAAAAAATCCCCGATTTCTATATGAATGCTCTTTCATATTATTCAACGGTAAGTGAGACGGAGGAACCAAAAAACAGTTCTGAGGTAAAGAGCGAGATACTATGGCATAATAAATACATACTTAGGGAGGGTAAACAGATATTTCAAAAAAGCCTTTTCGAAATGGGGGTTGTTCAAATAAATGATTTACTAAATGGGAATGGTAGTTTTATGGAACTGAATGATTTTAAATACAAGTTCCAGGTGGATATAAACTTTTTAGACTACATTAGCCTAATATCTTCCATTCCAAAGAAATGGAAATCAATTTTAAAAAGCGATCCGAAAGCGAAGTGTGAAACCGAATATACTGAAAGCATCGAAGAGTTTTTTATTGGTAACAAAACGGTCCACATCAAAAATTTGAATACAAAAATGATTCAATTGTACATCAATCAACAATGTTTTTCTGAATCAATAAGCGTTAAGCGCTTATGTTGCAAATATAATGTTAACGCTCGAGATATGTGTTCAATGGTATATGACATAACCAAAAACCACGCTTTTTGGGAATTACAGTATAAGATTATTAATAATATTTATGCCTCAAATTTGTACCTTAAACTTGTTGGTATACGTACGAATGATAAATGTGATTTTTGCGGCCAAAAAGAGACGATTGTCCACCGTTTTTGGGAGTGCAAGAACATCAAAAGTCTTTTAAAATATTTCGGAGATCAATGGAGAGAAAAGGATATACACTTAAATGAGCAACACGTCATTGTTGGGTATTTCGATAGGAAACATTTTAGAACGTTTAACTTTTCCGTTTTGATATTAAAATACTATGTTCATACAGCTTATTATTCCAACATGCCACTGACTTGTGTTGGATTTCAAGCCTATTTAAACGAAGGTCTCAGACTGGAAAATATTTTTGATGAGTGATTGTATGTGTGTGGTATGCATGATTGAATGAATGTCGTGTGAGTGGAATGGGTCTGTGTGTCGAATTTGGTATTCTTTGTATTTCTATTTCATTTGTAAAAACGGCTTACAGCAAATCACTTGTATCCTTGTATCCTTGTGTAGTGAAAATGTATATTGAGAAAAAAAAAATAAACAAAAAAAAAAAAAAAAAAAAAAACAAAAAAACAATTTCGAAACAAAAATGATTTGTTATTGTCATAGCCTACTGAATACTGAACACGATATAATGTTACATGCGTTCTCTTATCGGGATTAAAAGTGACTTACCATTTCAGTACACCATTAGAAAGCTTTTTTTTGTCATATCAAATGTAGTTTTTACCAGTTGACGTTTAACAACTGAGAAATCAAACATAACGTTACGACGTCAACATCGACGATGTTTGTGTGTTTTTGTTATTGCGTTTCATATGAATGAAGAATGAACGTAATGCAATGTTACGTGCGTTTTTTCCAAAGTGACTAACCAGGATGAAATTGGTCTTCTAACAACTGAAACATCACTTAAAAATATGACATTACACACCACGACGATGTAACGTTTTCATCGTGATTTGAAATGATAATTATACGTTTTTAAATCACGACCTAGTAAAGGTACTATAGTCATTGGATTCCCAGTTTTAGTTTTACTTCTAATTTTGTATTTTTCATCTTTATGTAAAAGACCGTCAGCCGACCACCGACCACATGTACCCAACTGTGGAGAGTGACTGGTCGGTGGTCGGCGGTCGGTGTTTTACGAAAACCCGTCTAGAAGGTCATCATGACCTGATTACAGAACGGTATGGTCGCAATCGAATTCTAAAATCACCTTCCCGTCTGAGAAGGTTCATGAAGTTCGTAAACAGTCCTTAGAAAGTTGCAGCTACGTTCACTCAATCACTCGTAATTCGCACACAGTTTAAAAGTTTTGAAGAACGCAGTGGCAACTTGTTTGGTGTGATAGCTATATTTTTGCTAACTCGTTCATAAGCAGTCTTTAATACGTTTTTAATCAGTTTAAACCCGTTTGCAATCAGTTCTACCTCGTTTTCAATACGTCCTCAGACAGTTCAACTCGTTGTAAAAACGTCCCTGGTAGGATTGAAGTACGACGGTTAAGTTCGTAGTACGTAGTTCGTAGTACGTCCAGTTCGTTCTAATTCTAATTGCATAGTATTGTAATCAGTTATTTAACATATAATCTTGCATTTTAACAATTTAAGAGTGTTTAAACGTTAACTATGCTATCTTATGAGTCAGTGCAAGTGGTCTCATATATGATCTAGTTATATAATACTTTCTTTTGAGACCCTTATTGTTTTATATTCATATTCATACTTCACACTGTTTTATATAGACTTTGACATGATCCAAATGTTACATGTACAGTCATATTTTGTTCATGGAATGTATTCTGTACTTTCATTGCAAAGATATTTTACTGCACACTCAAATTCATAAATGTATAAATAATATCACAATAATCTGACTAAACATTATATTAAATCATATAAATTGTCAAAGCATGAAGTCAAAAAGTAAGACATTATATAAAATCACATACAAATCATTTAAACTTAACTCATATTAACAATTACTTCATTTTTATCATGTAAGTTCTATATGTTAAAACTGTCTAATAATATATTTTACTAAAAAATAAATATTATGTTGGCACATTCTGGGTGTGTGGTGGGCTGTACCATAGATAGCTGATTAGCATATCTAAGACTAGGCCAAAATCTCAATGTTACAGTCCCAAATTATACTAAGTAATTAATCCATTGTTTTTTTCAATCAGAAATAACAAAATGTAATGGACTTCTACCCCATTCACTTAACATTAATGGGAATACATCTATGTTTGACCTTGCCCCACATTTGTGAAGGACAATCCTGATTTTGGCTCAAAAGCACAAGAATTAAAATATAGTAACACCCCGACATTTGTTCACACAGATCACACAGATCTCTTATGCCCGGGATAAGAATTGAACCTATTTTGCCCAAACCTCATGTTTGCTGAAGTCCAGTCAAGGTAGGATTCCAAGATCAAATGTCGGGGTGTTATAGATGTACCTGGCATAAGAATAAATATGTTTAAGATCAGACAAAAATCATTGTGTTAATATCAAGAATGTTCTGGACGGTAACTCATTGAGGTGCTATAATATCTGTGAGAGGGGACTGTACTACTGTACAGGGAGTGCCAGTCTATTCAAAAGTTAATGGACCGGTTAATTTCAACATGCAAAATACAGTGCACTTTATCCATGGTATAAGATCTGTGCCCATACCCATGTATTACAGTCCTATGCTCAACCAGATTTTTGGGGGAAGATTTGGGCACTTGTGGGTATTAAATTATGGGCACTTTTGACCTTTAAATATGAAATGTGTAGCACACAGCCTGCACCCCTGGGCATAACTATTGTTATATCTTGACTTCCTCTGAGACTGCATTGTATTGTGCGCATTCCTCCACCTCCACTTTTCTACTTTGAGTTTTACAATATCTGGAAAAATCCAAGAAATTAGAAAACAAAATATTGGAATATGGAAGTAAATTGAAATATGTGTGGTTTTAGCATCTGGCATTGAACTTTAAGGTTGTTTACTGGTGAAAAAAGAAACTGACGGACATCAACTTTTTATTTCATTAATATTAAGTTCATACGGAAGAAGTGCCCATTTTGAAGTACAAGTTTATTATAATTTTCTTTTGAAATTTTCATAGTCTTGAAATCTAGTCAAAAATAAGTTATTCATTTGACATTTAAGTCTGACCCTATCGAGATTCTGACATGAAAGAATGCAATTGGTAGTCTACGGTAGATCTTGTTACTGTACCTTTCATATAATTCTTGTTGCGTTCTGAGTCTCCTCTCCTCTGTAATTGGATAGGACCAGAGAACCAGAAGACCAATCAGGATAAAGACGATTGGTAGAGGTGCGACTAATAATCTCAGAGTGAGGCCAACCGATTTTGGTTGTGTACATGCCCCAGTCACATAGCCACCAATACTGAAAGCAGATTACAACAATTTTAAGTGAACAGTAAAACCTGTCAAAGTGGAACACCTTTGGTATCTCTAAAATGTGTTCCACTTGGGAGTTGTTCCACTTATATATAGAGGTTCATTAAACATTAAGTCACTTGGTCTTGGGACTCTGAAATGTTTTCCATAAACAGAGATATTCTACTTCTAGCGGTGTTCCACTTATGTTCCACATTTACAAAACTAACATTTTAGTATTTTATATCATTTGATATTCCACTGATCCTACAATTGATACTACAATTGATACTACAAGTGCACATGTGTTCAAACAGAATTCACTAGGGTGTTGACTGAGGTTACATCAATAAGTTAACACTTAAATGGTAAGAGACAAAAATAAAAAATTATATACCCCAGTGCTAGTTGTGACAGTCCCAGTGAGACCCCTACAGCTAACTTGTTGAAGAAGACATAGAAAGAGTAGAAAAGGGCATCTTTCCTGGTGTTTGTCTTCAACATAAAGTCATCGAGAACATCAGGCAGCATTGACCTATAAAAGGTTTAACAAAAACATTTTTCAATAAGCATAGAATGTTTTCAAATTAACAATTTTAAAGTATATGATCTAATGCACAATCTTGATTAATCTTCAAAAAGTCAAATTAGGAATAAATAGCAACTTTTCAAAAATTGGTGTCTGATTTTGGCTCACTTTATTCCTTCTAGTATTAGGGCAGTTGTTATTCATGTAATGGAATTATTGGAGTAATACATGGATTTTAAATCTAAAGCCGCATCATTTGTTTAGAAATCACGATTCTTTTTGGGATATTTGGATTAGTAATGGCTTGGGTCACATTTTCTCGGAGTTGGCGCCCGTCTGACTGAGTATTTTGTTCAGAATTTAATACAATTTTGAACAAAATTCTCAATCAGCCCGGTGTCGGACGATGAATTGGAGCAAATGTGACCCATGCATCAAGGACAAAAAATGATTAAAAATTTTGTCACAATTTCTGTTCATGCAAAATGACTGCAAAATAAAATGAAACTTGTCATGAAGTTTAAATAATGTTTACATGTAAAATTATAATTAAAGAAGCTCACCATGGCAATAAAAATGCTACAGAGAGGGCAGTACCAGCTATTGCCACGGTTGCATAAAAAACTGCAACATTTCCTGCTGGAACAAATAGCTGTACAAACAACAGCGGAATGAAGATCTGCAACAAAAAGTAACTACTGTAATATGTAATAAGTGAAAATATTGGACAATCTTGTGGTTGAAAGTATTTAAGACTAGATGTTTTCTCTAATAAGGACATCGCCTTGTATTATCATTAACTGACACTTTTTCAGACATGTTTTAATATCCTCTTGCATGTAAATCTTGTCCTTGCCTATTTAAATTTGCCCAATGGCCAGAATATAGAACCATAGAAGAAATAAAAAATAATATACATGTACATGTTTCCGCTATAATAGAATGATACCTCAGGTACTTACTATCATGCCATAGGCAAATGTGGCTTTCTTGCCTATCTTTCTGATACAGATCTGCCATAGTGGCATACATGCTATAGCTACAAGCTGAAAGAAAGTACAATGGGCTATTATAGTGGCGAAAATGCAATCATTGTGGATAGGGGAACCCAGTTTTACTCCGAAACAGTTTTAGGCTGATTCTGATGTTCTGTTTATGAGCATTTTTCAACATTTTTAGACTTTGATAGAAATGAACTTTTTGACAGAAAAATGAATAAATTTAGTGTTACCTGTACACTGTCTTTGTTCACAATTTTCATAGCAAAAATCAAATCAAAGAAGGAAACTTGTTCTTGTAATAGATCAAATGAAAATATACTATTGGTTTAGTTTTCAACTTCACCCCTTCCAACCCTCAAGTGAAATAACTTTTTGGTTGGGAATACATTGTTATTTTGATACCATCCCTTGAACAATTCATGGCATCTGACATCTCATTGGATTAGGAATAACAAATTAGAATATCATAACTTACCAATAAGACAAGAATTCCTAATGCAAAGTGACTCCCAAGGTTAAGTGCATGTGTGCAGTATAAAGCCAGGTTGCCCTGTACCACCTAGGACAAAAGTATTTATATTAAAGTTTATTCAATTGTTATTTTCATGTAATGTTCTGTATAGGCTAGTGAAACCTAACTAAATGTCTTATGTGAAGGTGCCAATTCTTTCATCCGAGCACTAATAACTTGCATATACTCTGCACTTTTGAAGAACATGTTTAGGAGTAATTTACATATCTTGTACTTGTACGTTTTATGGGGTTTTCACCGCCTATATCTAATATCAGTAACAGGCTGATACTTGTACTGAATGTATCCGAAACTGTCACACATATACTGGTACCGTTAAAACAGTAATATTTATGCAGGTGTTTTACATATGGCCACCCACCCACCTGTACTGCTAGAGATACAAATAAGAATGCCACGGTTAGTTTAACATATGGACCATGGGTGAACACCAACTTTAACCCTGAGAGAAAACCTTCCTCTTTTTCATCTACAGATATACCTATAATGAAATCATAATGCATCTTGTTCAACATGCTTTTATGAAAAAATGAGGATTTCTCAATACAATACAATACAGTACAATACGATACAATACAATGCAATAGTCCAAGTACAGTACGTCAGTACTATAGTATAAGCAATTTCTATTATCTGAGGTTTGCAAGTTGAAGCAATTTTTTTATCAATAAAAATTATTTTAATCAATCTATCAACAATAATTTTATCAATCAACATAGTATTTTGAAACTCAAATTCTTAATCACAAAAGTTTTGAAAAACAAAAGAGTTTTCATCATTGTATTTTAAATGGAATAGACTGACAGACTATAATTCACAATTTAATCATAATTCATTATTTTACAAACATATTATGATATTTTACTGAAGTGGAATAAAAAAATGTGGCAAACAAGACCTACTTTTATGTTCTTTGACTCCAAAGAAGACAAGACAACAGCAGATGAGATAGAAACAGCATGTTATAATGGCTGCCAGTATGTAGGACTTCTCCTGTAACACACCACATAAAAAGTACATTTTTAACACACACATTTGATAAAATATTGGTGACAGAGAGGGAGATTTGAATAATAAAAATGGAAATTTCAATGATCTTTTCTTTTTTGGTTGGAAGAAATCATACTAGTAGAAAGATATTCAGAGCATGTATTTTGGAAAACCTGTATGATCCTTACAGGACAAGAATACCATGTTTAAGAACAGGAATGTGATGTTTACAGGGCAGGACTCTGATATTTTGTCACCAGGGTCTAAGCGAGACATATTTAGGCACCTTTTGACTTTATTTAATTACCAAGGCTTGGTTTAAAAAAAAGTTGACAAATATATTTCTTTAAAGGCAAAGCTCTGCCTTATACCTGGCTACACCCATACAACAGAAAGTACGAGTGTATGACAAAACTTTTTCTGTATTTAGCTAGAGTTAAGCACACACATTATGAGATACATAGAGCGTTACCTGAAGCAGTTGTTGTTCTGGTGAAACAGTGGGTGTCCCACCATTAGAGCTACATTCTGAGGCCACTCTGTATCTGTTCACCAGTGCACCCTGTATAGCAGTCCCCAGCACAATACCACCTATTTCAGCTCCCATTCCTATAGAACATATGAAGAATTTGAATAAACCTTGGATATTTATTTGTTGTACTGTTCCACTATAATGTCACCTACCAAATTTCACATCACATACATACAGTTCAAACTATATAGACATATTGCTCAACAGAGAAGGTGAAAGATTGAGTACATGAGGGATATTGTATTACAAGCTGAAAGATACTGTCTCCAATTGATATGTGTATCCTATCATGGCAGAACACACACACACACAATATAATCAGGCCCGCAGCCAGGGGGGGGGGGGAGTTTGAGCAATCCACTCTGGCCAAAAATTCTCTTGAAATCATGCAGTTTTCACCATTCTGAGCAATAAAGGGCCAAAGTTGTCCAAAGTGAACTCCCCTGGAATTTTTTAAAAAGTGAACCCTCCCTTGGCAAATCCTGGCTACCGGCCTGATAATAGTATAATATACTCATAAATAAAATGAGAAAAAACAAATGTCTCTTGGACAGCAGTAATAATAGTTTTCAGGCAATGTTTTATTTTCAGTATTAACTATCATGTAAACAGACCCATTGACTCTAAATGTTAATAATTTAAATAAAACTTCCATTATAATGGTCAACAAAATATACTTTACTTACTCAATGCAGTGGCCGAGTCCCTGTCTTTCTTATTATCACTGAGACACATGGTTAGTGATGTATACGGAACATGAAGGCACTGAAAATAATAGCATTTCAACAATGACTCATAACTTTAAAGAGGCAATAGTCTGATACAGCTTCCTGTGACTGTGAACATTACACCTCCTCCCAAAGTATGTATTTCCGCCAATTTTCCGGCCTAATGTTAGGAATAATACGCGAAGGAGTTAGATGAAGACTTGATTAAACTTTATTATTGAGTAATTGTAAAACTATCACATCAATTAAAAAGAATGCAATAGATGCAGAAACATAAATGATTCTACAGAAGTCAAGGGCAAAGCCAGACATGAGCCAGGAGAGGCAACTGTCCCGCCAAAATTTAACAGAAATATACAGTAAAACCTGTCTTAGTGAACACGTTTCCTCAGCACATACTATACTGACTTCTGTATAAATTACCCTCTCTGTAGTGAACACCTACCAACACTGAACATTTTTTTTCTTGGCAAAAAAATGTTCGATATACACAGGTTTTACTGTAGTACTGTTATAGAGACATATTTTCAACTAAAATGGTGAAAATGAAGCCTGGTTGAGACCTCCTTTAACCTATTTTTGCCTTGCCTATTTTTGGATCCTGGATTCGCCCCTGACAGTAGGCATAAGCAGCTGTTATGTAAATAAATTTCAAATAAATAAATATAAGTGAATGATTAAAAAGAACAAAAAACCATATAATAAACCGTAGTTAGAAAGAAAAATCTTACTGATAGAAAGCCATTAAAAAGGCAGTAGAAGACCAAGTACCATCCAACCTTCCCTGAGTTGTTAACCCCTGGTACATACCATAACATCAGGTATGAAACACATGCAAATGGGGCAGAAAATAAAATCCTAAAATAATTAGAAATGTTACTACTACATTCAGTCCAATGCACAACCTTAGTTAGACCTTAAAATGCCTTATACATGTAGATGTATCACCTATGAAGTATCACATTCTGTATACCACATGTTTCTGGGGAGCTTATGATTTTTGAATAGTACCTTAGACCTAGGATCAATAGACCCCTCCCCACATATAAATGAGCCATGTTATTACATTACTTCAAGTGATTTGTAAAGTTTTCTAAGGTTGTGCACTGGATTGGATTACTGTCCTATTAGAGGTATAATAAAAAAAATAAAACAGTGCTCTACAATTAAAATACAATGTATTACAAAGATGATTTAATAAAGTTTTTAAACTATGAATAAGAAAATATCAGAATAAAAGAATATCATTAGTATGAAATATTATTTTATTTAAGTATTTTGAAATACTATAACTACTGTCCAAAGCATAAATAAATTCAAATAAGTAACTCTCACCAACCACCCTTTTGCAAAACACACAGTAAACACTATTATATTATATTATGTTAGTAAAAACACAACAGAAGTTTAATGTGAAATGGAAAGTACATGTTATTTGAAAATGCACAAAGCTGTGCTGGTCAATGAGAGAGTTCATAAGTATAGAAATATGTAGATGTATATATTACATAATTGGATAAAACTCTTAATTTGGTGCTCAAATCCTTGAGATCCTGATATTTCACTTAAAATTACTGTGTTTTCACAAACCTCAGACTTAGGTATGAAATTTAACAGAAAAAAGAACAAACTTCCTAACTATTAACTATTTTGCTCATTTATCTGGCATGTAAAAAAATGGTCAATATCTTTCCAAGTATGTGGCAATAAGCCGCATTGATAACACTTACCAAGGTCTGTAGCGACCAAATCTTGTATTGGTTCTACTGACTAAGAAACCACAGAGAGGGTCTGTAAAGGCATCCCATACTTTACCAAGGAGTACAATAATTGAGATAGAATATGGGTCAACCTGTTAAATAGAAAATTTCTGTACCAACAGAAAAGAATAATGTGTGACATATTGCAATCAGTTGTTTTACATGTATTTGTAAAATATATAATAAACATCGTCTAAGAATATAATGTTACACGCGCCTTGCGGAGTGCACGCACTAAAAAAGACAACAAACCACAAAAAGGTGATAATAGTTAAAATGCAATGGGATACAACTGTATAACAAAATGTTACAAGAATATAAACCCAGATCGTGAATGATCAATATACAGAGTACAGACCTGCGCAACCTCCAGTAAGAATATAGAAATAAAGAATCCAATGATATTGCTGGTCATCTGGAATGGTAACCCTCCAACCGCAAAGCAAAGTTTCCGCCATAATTTAAGTTGACCCTCTGGTAACAGCGACTGATTCTCCTGAAAACACAATACCCATCATAAGCTGCCATTGAGTGAGTGTTGCCATGGGGTAACACTAGAATTTACAATGTTCCAGATTCACCAGTTCACATTACTGAACACACCTGGCTTTAGAGTGACATGTGTGTTCTGTAAAAGTCCACCCAAAGAAGCATTTATCAAATGTAATAAGCCATAATAAATAGAGCCTACATGTATCACACAGGAACTTGTAGCACTATGATATGAGATGCTTATGCCAGATCTGAGTCATTTACAGTATATGTAATTATACATACACTGTACAGTTGGGGACATAAAGAATTGCTATAGCTATGAAAATTACATGCTGTCGCACATGTAATAAATTCTTACCTCAGTGTATTCAGTGCTATATTTTCTCCGTCCTAGGAAGTCCAAATATAGTGGAATTTGTGTCCATAATGACAAATAAGAACTTAAAAAGTTGAAGTGGATATTCACATGTTAATGCCCACTCTTCAAATGTTGAGGTGATTTTGGAGCCCGATTACGCTGCAAGGGGAGGATTGGCTCCCAGAATCCAACATGACACGTGCCAGCTTTCAAAATGCCGCACCGACATTTTGAAACCTGTCACAAGTTAACTGATGTTGCATTGTGGGAGTCAATCCTCCTTGGATTACAAACAGGGCGATAAAAACATTCGGTCGATTTGGTAGGGATTTATCCATCATTTGCAGGTATGAAGTGAACGGGAATTATTTTTCTACCACTTGGGAGAGTTTGAGACACGAAACTTAGAATTTAGCTCATTGAGACAACTTTTGATGGTTGAGGTTTAGTTTTGTCCCCCACTTTATAAATGACTCAGATCTGACATAAGTAAATACTGACATTGTAAATACTGCAACCTGCTTCAAGGGAGCCCCATCAATTTTGGACGTCATACTAACAAACAGGAGTCAATTATTCACACTTACAGATGCCTATGACACTGGGCTAAGTGATTTTCATCACTGTGTATTCACAGTCCTGAAGGGCTTTATACCACCAGCCAAACCCAGGACTATAACATACAGGAGCTACAAGTCTTTCGATCCCGAAGCTTTCCGCGATGATCTGAAAACTACTCCTTTCCAGACTTGCAAAGATTTTGAAGACGTCGATGACACATATAATTCCTACAGCAAACTTCTAGTCAATCTAATTGACAAGCACGCACCTTTGAAAACCAAACGATCTCGTAAAAAGGAGGTGCCTTTTATGAATGCCAACTATCGCCGTGCTATACGTAAGAAAGCTCATCTACGTAAGATCTACTACTCTAACCGATCCACACGAAACTGGGAATCCTACAGGAAACAACGGAATTATTGTACATCTCTTCGTAGGATCTCAGTCAACAATTATTTTTTGGACAAGTGTGTAAATGGCCCGAAAAATAAGGATTTCTGGCCAACTATTAAGCCTTTTTTGTCTAATAAAGGCGTTATTTCTAATAACATCACACTACGTGAAAATGGGAAAATTATACATGACAATTCTCAAATTTGTGATATTTTCAATGACTACTATATAAACATTGCTACCTCTATTGGATCTGATATCACGACACCAGCTAATTTAAACCCTAGTGTCACTTCAATAATCCATAATCATCCAAATTGCTCTACATCTCAGTTTAACTTTGAACCTGTGACAGTTGATGCTGTCCAGCATAAACTTCGAAACATGAACCCAAGGAAAGCAACTGGGGAAGACAGGATCCCCCCCAAAATCATCAAAATTGGAGCTGACATTCTTGCTCATACACTTACACCTATTGTAAACAAATCATTAGTGTCTTCCAAATTTCCTTCTGGCATGAAGCCAGCTGAAGTTTCTCCCATTTATAAAAAGAAGGACGATCTAGCTAAAGGTAACTACAGACCTGTGAGTATCCTGAACTGCCTATCTAAAGTTCAGGAAGGTATTATTTTTGATCAACTTACCTGTTATTTTGATAATATTTTATCGCCACTACTTAGCGCTTTCAGGAAGGGGTATAGCTGCCAGTCTGTGTTACTAAAATTAGTCGAAGACTGGAAGCTTGCCCTTGATAATAACAAAGTGGTAGGTACAGTGTTAATGGACCTGTCAAAAGCGTTTGATTGTTTACCGCACGATATTTTAATAGCCAAACTTACTGCCTATGGAGTTAGCGACTCAGCTACTTCTCTCTTGAAAAGTTACCTATCTGACAGGCCACAGAGAGTAAAAATTTCAAATTCAACAAGCTCATGGCAGACCATATTGAAAGGTATCCCTCAGGGAAGTATTCTTGGTCCCTGTCTCTTCAATATCTTTATAAATGACATATTTCTAGCCTTGAAGAACTGTAATTTATATAACTATGCTGATGACAACACAATCTCTGTGATTGGTGAAAACAAACAATCAGTTCTTCAAGACCTGGAATCACAGTCTTCTCTTGCCATCAACTGGTTTAATCAAAATAAAATGCTGGCAAACCCTGATAAATTTCAGGCTATGGTGTTACAACGTTCAAGGATTAACTCCAATTTCCTCCCAGATACTCTAACTTTTGGCAATTCTTCAATTCAAACAGAGCAATCTGTGAAGGTCCTTGGAGTAACCCTTGACAACAAGTTCACTTTTAATGATCACATTAAAGAATTATGCATTAAGGCAGCACGTCAAATCAATGCCCTTAAACGGCTTTCAAATTTATTAGACATGAAAAGTCGCATGACAATATTTAAGGCCTTTGTCTTGTCACACTTTAATTATTGCCCGATAGTATGGCACCACTGCGGCAAGACAAATGCTCTTAAACTGGAAAAGCTCCAAGAAAGATGTCTCCGTTTTGTTTACAAGGACTATGAGTCTGATTATGATACTCTTTTAGACAAATCAGGCCTGCCCACCTTAACTCTAGGTAGACAAAGGCAGATAGCAATAGAAACTTTTAAAATCATAAATAATCAGTCTCCTAGTTACCTTAACGACATGCTTCAGGAGCGTACATCTAGTTACAATTTACGTCACAAAAATACTCTAAATGTTCCATCTTTCAATACTGTAACACATGGCAGACACTCTTTTAGAGTTGATGCATGCTTTATATGGAACAATCTACCCAATGATCTCAGAAGTTGTGTATCTCTTACAGAGTTCAAAAAACTAATTAAATCATGGAACGGTGAAAACTGCAAATGTGCAATATGTAAATGTAAAATGTAAACCTTTCAGATTCTCTGTGCCACTATGTAAATGTATTTTAGTATGACATATGATTTTTTAGTATTTATTTAGTATTTATCTTGTTAACACTGTTACATGTTTTAAAATTTTATTTTAAAGATTTCTATGTCTATATGTCGGTCAATAGCGCTTGCGCTAATGTTTATTGTACAAAAATTATCCGACTTGAAATAAATATTGATATGATATGATATGATATAAGCATCTCATATCATAGTGCTGCAAGTTCCTGTGAGCCTATAAGGACACTAAATTTTCGATATTATTAGATTTGAGAAATGAAATAAGATGATATTTTGAGAAATGAAACTGAAAGTAGACACTGGCAATGCAATGATCACAAGACAAATCAAAGTGCAGTCCAGGAATTTTCTAAATAATTAAAAATTGACAAATATAATTTGTTTTCAAGTAATTTCAATGAGCTAAGACAATGGAACATAGTATTTTCATGTTATGTGTCAGAAAAAAACATCATGTTTTCAACTGAAAGACCTATTTAACACTTATAAAGAGAGAAAATTAAAAAGTTGAAAAACTTACATCTGTTTTCATTTTTCTCCTTAACTATTACAAAACGAAAACACCACCCTTTTTATGATTTTTCTTGAAAGTTTTCTTTATTATGAATATATATTACTGTAAATATAAAAGATAGTAAAATATAAAATTAATTGATTGATCAAAATGCTTTTTGAGCTTAAATTTATAACATTTATATTAGATTCGTTTCGAGATAAAATCTACCATTTAGATCAAGTGTTATTCAGGTTAAAGGTCGCTAATTTGTTTTCCCGCCAATTGCTACACATGGAAGGGGACACTGTTTGTTGACAGTGGATTTCTTCGTTATTTGTGGCTTGATTTCTATCAAATTGTGTCAAAATGTGGATACAAGTTCGATCATTCGATGGCAAGAAGCTGATACGTGTGGATGGCCTGTCGAAGCTTACGAAGATCGAGAATTTGAGAGACCAACTTGTTGATCAATTTGAAGCACAACCAGAACAACAGCGATTGTTCTTCCGTGGCAAACAGGTAAGCTTATGTTGTTGTTAACTTTATATGTTCACACATATGTAGTAGGATATCTCAAGTTAATGATAACTTAAACATATTTTGCAAAATCGAATAATGGAAAGGCTACCCACAAATATGCCACGCCCCCTTTTACTTCAGCTCCTGTCCTGATGTATGCTGACCACTGTAATGTGGGTCAAATGTTGCATGGGCCTTTAAAGATGTTGCTCAGATTAACAAAAGTTTGCAAATTTGCATTTCATTTCTATGTTTTTCTAGCGATGATACACATTCTTCTGCTGTATTTGCATAATTAATCTATTGCGTCTTACTTTTTAGTTGGAAAATGGACATTCCTTGTTCGATTATGGTGTGGGGATAAACGATGTCGTTCAGATAATGGTCAGAAAAGCTGTTGCTATTGTTAAATCTGACGAAAATTCTGAAGGCAGCAGTGGAGATGAAAGCAGTCATTCTAACAAGGAGAATAGCGAGGTATTTCCCTGCAGAACTTGTTATACGCAGTGAAGGTCAATATGACCTGGGCTTGTTAAACCATCACGTTTATTGGATAACTTAACGAATTATGTCAAAGTACATTACTAACATATATTATAGAGGTCATATTGTTATTTTGCTTTGTTTCACTAGTTTGTAGGTAAATTTGAATTCAGTTCTAGATTTTTCATTAAGATAAATTCAGTTCAGACCATACTTGTATACTAGGTGGTTTATCAACCAGTTTAGCCACATCCTGAATGCATCTATAAAAGCGCCTAAATTTTGGGTAAACAACTGTTACACGTGTCAATTGAAAGTCAAGGCAGTCTTTGTGTTTGACCTCTAGCTCAATGTTCACCTTTTTAAATCATGATCACTAAAAGGATCGAAATGCGTACTTATAGTAATATATTTCTTGAAGTTGCAAAAATGTAGATTTTCATTGCATATGATTAATCTCAAACACGTTAAGTAATGTTTTATTGCACTTGAAAATTGCTATTTTGTCGTCATTTTTGGCGATTGATGGGTTGATCTGCACTTTTTTAGAGACTCTAAAAATGAAATTGATGGAAATTTTCAAAAATTGGTTCAGGTTAATTTGCCATTCAATATTGGTCTTGTATGGAATCAAGGTCAATCTAAATTGATAATGTTTTTGATAAATTCAGGCCTATTTTCAAAATCTCATAATTTGAGAAGCTCTGCTGAGTAAATCTCTACCCTTACTCCAAAATGGGGAATAGACTTATTTTGACAATTTCGGACTATCACTTGAGAATAATACCTGAGGAGAACATTGTACATGATATTGTATCATTTCAAGGTTGGGAACTTGGTTGATTATTCATGCATTCTAAATGAATACAGTTTGTGTAACTTTATTTTCAGCCGAATATCCCAATACCAAAGACCCCTGAAAAATCTGGTGCAAAACCTGACAGTCAAGACAGTGGCTTTGGCGATGACCTTGAAGGTGCTACATACAAGGTAGAAATAAATATTTTTAATCTTACAATTTATTTCACACAAAAAAAAATATTTGAAAAATAAGTGAACTGATTCATGTATATAAAAACTACTAGGTGAATATTTGGGCTGAATTTTTGTACATGATTTTCTGACCGCCGGCAAAATTTTAATCCTAAAAATTCACTAGATTGGTTATATTACCCTGATTGACTATGTGAATCCACGCCTTATGAATCTCCAAATATTAGATTTAAATATTGAGTGAACTTTCCAGTTGGGTGATGTGATTGATGCAATGGACTGCGAACAAGGGGCATGGTATGAAGCAGAAATCACTAAGATCTGGCGTGGCAAACCAGATGAGCTAAAGGACAAGTATGAAGAATCTGAAATTAAAGTTAAAGACAACAAACCAAAGCAAGAAGACAAATCTGAACCTGAAAAGGTGGATGAAAATGCAAATCAAGAAAAAGACAATATCAAAGATGATGATAAAATGGAAACTGATGAAGTTGAGAAAAACAATGAAATTAATGAGAAATCGAATGAAATAAATGAGAAATCAGATGAGAATGTTGATGGTGTTAAAGACAATAAGATTGATGACAGTGCGTCTGATGTCTCTACCTCCAGCAAGCAATCTACCTCCTTAGACATTGTGAATAATGATATCACACTTACGAAAAATCCCATTGATGGATTCATTTATCAAATAAAATATGACGGGTAAGTTATTCTCTTATTACATGTTTATTCCCATTCCAACAGTTCAACATGTCATCATTTTTTATGTCACCACCATAAGTGTTTACATATTGATATGATCTTCAACTTGCGACTTTGTTAGGCAGTTGTGATTGACAGTTGGTATCTGTAACAAATGGTAGGTGGTGACATTTTGCATGTAAATGCCTTGTCTGTTGTATGTGTTACAGTGTGAAAAATCTGAAAATTACATATGACTTGAATACGGCATGCAAACTCAATATTTTTGATGATATGAACAGAGCAGTCCTGTCTTGCCATTGTCAAAATGACTTCAAAATTCCAATCAAAAACTAATGAATTTAGAGAATATTTTTTTTATAATTTTTGTGTTGTGGATTGTATTGCTTATAAACAGTTTTCAGAAAAGCCGGACGATGATGGATTATTCAGATGAATTAATTAGTCACTTAGTTGTTAGTTGTCCTTTTTTTCCATAGTTTGTAACCTATTTTGATTCATAAGGGGGGTGGCATATATGACGATGGTTATTGTCATTTTAATGGCTAATTTTAAAGTCACTTGTTATTTTCATGGACACGTAACTCATTCTACATTATGGTCTCCATCTTTCAGTTTTTGTACAGAGAACATAATGTACCTAGATTATTGAGAGCAAATAATTTTCTGCAATGTATGAACTTTTAGAAAGATCATTGACCTCTTAAAGGTCATTGATTTTTTAACTCTTAACCATGTCAGGGGTTTCATTGGCAATGGCAGCAGACAACAGTTGTTTTCATAAAATTGCCTGTTGTTTTTTAGGGATTTTTCAACTTTACCATGTAAAATTATGATTTCCATTAATTTTGCCTGTTGTTTTCATTAAAAGCCTGTTGCGGGAAATTCTAGTGAAACCCCTGCATGTAAACCTTGTGAAAACAACATGGAATTCCATTTGCAAACCTGTTAAAATTCAAAAATTAATGGAGGGGGGGGGGAGTAGCCGATTTCTGCAAGGAAATTCAAGAAACCTGGAAGATTTATTTTTTCATGAGAAAGTTTACGAATAAATCGTTAAATAGATAGGTGCACAGTATTACTAAATCTGTTAAGTATTTTATAAGTTCTTCTTTGGTGCGAGATTTATTTAAAAAGGCGAAATGCCTACAATGTGCATAAGTCAGTTTTTCTTAGGGCCGTGACATTCAACCGAAATCGGTCCCAACTGCAAACTTTTGCTTGAATAACAGTATTTGGAACTTTCATAATATGTTTTGAAGGGTTTCGGAATAAACATTGGAACCTTACCTACTATTGGCTTAGTTCAGTGTTTCCCCGATAATGTTTCCTTCAAAATTTGTCAAATATGCATGTGTATTAGTCGCATAAATATAATAAATAGTGATGATTATGCCAAGACACTGTCCTGTCAACTTATCAAGTAGGTTCGTTCCTTTTTATCACACCCAAAGGTGCTATATTGTAATCAGTAATCAGGCGGGCGTCCCGAATAATCTTGTCTACAGGTTTCCAGCCAAACCGTTTGAGGGATTCATTTGAAATTCTCAGGGATGTTTCTACCTATGAAAGTTTAGAACTGATTAGTTTTTCGGCATTCTGGGTAAATGTTAAGGTGGCCATTTTGGATTTTCCGTCCTAAAATCTTGTCTGAGGTTTCTAGCCAAACCATTTGAGGGATTCATTTGAAATTCTCAGGGATGTTTCTACCTATGAAAGTTTAGAACTGATTAGTTTTTTGACATTCTGGATAAATATTAAGACGGCCATTTTGGATTTTCCGTCCTAAATTCTTGTCTGTCAAGGCTTGTCTACAGGTTTCCAGCCAAACCGTTTGAGGGATTTAATTGAAATTCTCAGGGATGTTTCTACCTATAAAAGTTTAGAACTGATTAGTTTTTCGGCATTCTTGGTAAATGTTAAGGTGGCCATTTTGGATTTTTCGTCCTAAAATCGTGTCTGTGAAGGCTTGTTTTAAAAAATAAAAAAGAATTTCCTATTGAGAGCAATGTTAAATTAAAGCATTTTTTTTAAAAAATAACTAAACGGTCAATTTTTTTCAGGAAAATCTGAATTGTAGAAAAAAGCTGATACACTGTGAAGTAATACCTTAAAACGTGTCTCTTGAGGGTTGTTTACAGGTTTCATGGATTCATCCTAAATAGAGATGTTTCTAGGGAAAGTTCAGAACTGATAAGTTTTTAGGCAGTCTGGGTAAATGTTAAGGTGGCCATTTTGAATTTTCCATCCCGAAAAGTGTATTCTGTTCAAGGGTGCGATTCTGTTCACCCTGTGGCTTGTTTGTTCCTTTTCATTTGTGGTCAGAAAGTGGTTCCAAAAGTTCAGATTCCATGAGACAAAGTTCCAATTCCGATTCTGGCACAGCCCTAGTTATTTTTCTACCATAAAGCAGGAGTCCAGAAGTCTACACGACCTGTTATAAATACTAACAGATGGCATTATCAATATATGTCATTACTGTTTTTTAAAAATTATTTACAAAACGTGAAGAAATAATCAAATTTTAGAGTGAACAGAAGAGGCCGGGGGAATGGAGGGGGTGGAGTTATTCACTAGTTTACATCCCCTTTTGTTCACTCTAAAATTTGATTTTTCTTTTCAGAGAATTTTGGAACTCATTTTTAAAATACAGCAGAGATTCATTTGTCATTGATTACTTAATCTATATGTATTTATTACAGGCTTTGTAGACTACCACTAAAAAAACTTGCACGCTGGTGGCATTGCGCCTTCTTTCATAGACATTACACCTTAGAAGTGTATCAATTATTCCCCATACCATGCACCTATTCATTTTGCAATTTATTCATTAACTTTATCTTGAGAAAATAAATCATGCAGATATGTGGAATTTTCTAGCAGAAATCGGCTACTTCCCCCTCGTTCATTTTTTTTTTCTTTCTTATCACCGGATGTGTTTATGAACACATGGAACTGCCTTATGGTGAGTTCAAGTCAGGTAGGTCAGATATCCTTACTTCATTTTTGCCTTCATATTTTCTTTGGCTTGTGATATTTTTCACTTTGGAGAGTTTCATCCACATATTTTGAAGAGGAAATGAGGATGACCTTTTTATCGCACTTTGAAAAAGTGCTATATTGTCGTCGTCTTGTGCTGTTGGGCGGGCGTGCGGGCGGGCGGGACATAAACCAAATCTTGTCATCAAATTTCCAGGATAACTGCTTACCTGTTCAACTTGAAATTTTTACAGATGCAAGAGCAGACTAGTACCAAGATCTGATTAGGTTAAGGGCATGCTGGGTAAACTATGTGGCGGCCATTTTGAATTTTTCAACAAATCTTGTCATCAAAATTCCAGGAAAACCACTTATCCGTTCAACTTGAAATTTTTACAGATGCAAGAGCAGACTATTGGCAAGATCTGACTAGGTTTTGGGTATGCTGGCTGAATTACATGGTGGCCATTTTGAATTTTTGAATTTGGCGGCCATTTTGAGTTTTTCAACTTGCTCCAAATTGACCAAATTTTTTTTTTAAAAACATCTACAAGTTCTCAGAAGTTCAAATCTGACCTTAGATTTCAGATTTCACCTTTCGTTCACCTTCAGTGACCTTGAAAAGGTCAAAAAAGTTGATTTTCTAAATTGATATTTTGGATTTAAATTTAGGTCAGCTTAATTACAAAACACCTACTGAGGTCTGAAAAAGTGAAATTTTCAAGGTCGAAAGTCAAGGTCATTAAACTAGGTCACAAATGATGTTATCCAAGTTTCTCAAAGTTTGAGACTACAAATCAATTCTTGTCATCAAAATTCCAAGAAAACCGCTAACCTGTTCAACTTGAAATTTTTACACATGCAATAGCAGACTAGTGCCAAGATCTGATTAGGTTAAGGGCATGCTGGGTAAACTACGTGGTGGCCATTTTGAATTTTTCAACAAATCTTGTCATCAAAATTCCAGGAAAACCACTTATCCGTTCAACTTGAAATGTTTACAGATGCAAGAACAGACTATTGCCAAGATCTGATTAGGTTTTGGGTATGCTGGCTGAACTACATGGTGGCCATTTTGAATTTTTCAATTTGGCGGCCATTTTGAATTTTTCAACTTGCTCCAAATTGACCAAATTTTTTTTTTAAAAACATCTACAAGTTCTCAGAAGTTCAAATCTGACCTTAGATTTCAGATTTGACCTTTCGTTGACCTTCAGTGGCCTTGAAAAGGTCAAAAAAGTTGATTTTCTAAATTGATATTTTGGATTTAAATTTAGGTCAGCTTAATTACAAAACACCTACTGAGGTCTGAAAAAGTGAAATTTTCAAGGTCGAAAGTCAAGGTTATTAAACTAGGTCACAAATGATGTTATCCAAGTTTCTCAAAGTTTGAGACTACAAATCAATTCTTGTCATCAAAATTCCAAGAAAACCGCTAACCTGTTCAGCTTGAAATTTTTACACATGCAATAGCAGACTAGTGCCAAGATCTGATTAGGTTAAGGGCATGCTGGGTAAACTACGTGGTGGCCATTTTGAATTTTTCAACAAATCTTGTCATCAAAATTCCAGGAAAACCACTTATCCGTTCAACTTGAAATTTTTACAGATGCAAGAACAGACTATTGCCAAGATCTGATTAGGTTTTGGGTATGCTGGCTGAATTACATGGTGGCCATTTTGAATTTTTCAATTTGGCGGCCATTTTGAATTTTTCAACTTGCTCCAAATTGACCAAATTTTTTTTTAAAAAAACATCTACAAGTTCTCAGAAGTTCAAATCTGACCTTAGATTTCAGATTTGACCTTTCGTTGACCTTCAGTGGCCTTGAAAAGGTCAAAATTTTGATTTTCTAAATTGATATTTTGGATTTAAATTTAGGTCAGCTAATTACAAAAGACCTACTGAGGTCTGAAAAAGTAAAATTTTCAAGGTCGAAGGTCATCAAATTAGGTCATAAACAATGTTATCTAAATTTTCCCAAAGTTCAAGACTACAAATAAATTCTTGTCATCAAAATTGCAGGAAAACCGCTAACCTTGTCAACTTGAAATGTTTACAGATGCAAGAGCAGACTAGTGCCAAGGTCTGATTAGGTTTTGGCCATGCTGGGTAAATTGCATGGTGGCCAGTTTGCTCTTCAAAGTGCGATATTTATCACTGTGTGTCTTGTTACAATATGATAAATCATAAACAAATGATAAAATTATTAAGAGAAGAAACACAATAAAGTTCATAAAATCCCTGGAGGGGAGTGTATGAAACGTTCACTGGGATCTATATGGAATATGGCAAAGACGTCAATATAATTTTCATCAACATGCTGTATACACCCTAACATCACAGTGATTGTTGTGTTAGTCATGTGTCCCTAAGTAATGTCCCTTTGAAAAGAATTAACATGTTCATTCTTTTTATGGGACACAAAGGGACAACCGATAGACAATGTCCCTTGATGTCCCATGGAAATGTCCGATCTTGTCCATTCATGTCCCATTAAAATATTTTACTCTATAGCTCCCTTAATGTCCCATCATGTCCTATTGGTGTGCAGATAGCTGTACAAGCCTCCAAACTCAGAGTAGATATAATACTTTATAACTCTACTTTTTTAGGTATGAGGATGATGGAGATAATAAATTAACAAGTCGATATATCAGACCACGTGCACGGAACAACATCAAATTCACAGATGTAAAAGTTGGAGATAAAGTGACAATAAATTACAATGAACTTGATGAAGATCAAAGAGGCTTCTGGTACGATGCAATAGTCACGAGAAAAACTGATACACGAACAAAGAAAGAATTATTCGCCTCTATATTTGTAGGGTAAGTAGAAAATATGAAACTGTGGAGTCTATAAAAAGTACAAATAATTGTAATATACCATATGGTATATTTTTTGTTGATACCCTACTAAAATATGTTTCTTGATGGCAGTCTGTCTCTCTTGAACAAATAATTACCTGAAATACATTTTTCACTGGTTGTTCCAGAACTGCAGCCAGTGTTCGCCTGGACAACTGCAAGGTGCTGTTCATTAATGAAGTGATGTCCATAGAGCAACCAGGATCACAACTGAACATCAACACACACGGGGCTGCAGCCTCACCAGTCAAACGTAAGAACAAAATATAAATTTTTACTCTGCACTTGAGGTTCAGGCCATATGAAATTCAGATCTGTGAAATCAAAAGAGAAATTAAGGTTGAATGTTTAAAGGGACATTAGATAAGTAGGTTAATTTTGAAACACCTTTGCTGCATCATTATACATGCATACACGTTTCTTTAACCTTCTGCATGCTAACTTAATTCAGCAAATATATCCCACGCGACTGACTTATTTTTCAAAGAGTGCAAAAATGATATGCCTGGACTAAATAATTAATATCTCAATAACTACTGAATGAATCTGGATAAAATTTTCACAAAGAGAAGATACATTGGCCTGGCTCATGAAAAAAATGTTCTCATGAATTTTTTACATAAATAAACAGGACTGGGCATAAATATACCATGAATACTCCTCCAGAATCCGCCGCTTCGCCCCTGTGGAGATTCAACGTCTGGTAAGAATCCAAAACTGAATTTGCAGCGATCGAATGTTCATTTTTCAGTTCAGAAAATATTCTAGTTTCTATTTTCGATGACCATTATCGGCTTCCAAGAGCATAAAGAGCTCGAAATCGCGATTCATTTCCTCCACATGTTCGTTGTGATCGTATTTGGCCGCCATTTTGTATGATTTGTTCACTAAAAACGACTTAAACAATGTTTAAATCGTTGAATTGAGAAATATTTTTCGAAACATCGCCATTTCTAGGTCAACAGGAAGTCCCCACGTAAGGACTAAATAAATCGGGCAATCTGATTGGATCATAAGACCGGCGGGAAAAAGTTAAGTTTTTGAAAGTTTAAATTCGACTGGAGTCGCCGGCAGTTGCCCGGGATTGTTAAGCACGGGCGACTACGCTCGCCGGTAGCATGCTAAAGGTTAAAGGTTTTCCATGAAAATATGAATTCCCTTTCAATTCATACTTCTTACACTGCTTTTCCCACAAGCTCTACTATTAATGTCTCCAGGCACAAACAAAGCAGAGTATGACCATTGTCTACAAATGTTTCCAGGCATAAACAAAGCAGAGAATGACCACTGCCTATAAATATTTCCAGGCACAAACAAAGCAGAATGTGACCACTGTTTAGATAACAAGAAGAAGAAATGTAAGTTCTGTGGCTGCCAGACATGCGGTATTAAGAAGGATCTTGATAAGACATTACTATGTGATGAGTGTAATCTACCATACCACACATACTGTGTAGACCCACCTGTCAAACTAGAGGATATACCTGAAGATGAAGACTGGTAAGAACTAAGTATATCGTGTCTTGAAGCAACTGATCGCTCATTACAGACTAAACATTACTTTGGAAGCAAAAGAGATAGCATATACCCGGAGTTGATAATACATGAAAAATTGCAGTTTCTAGCTATTAATCTAAATTGCTGATATAGGAGGAGCTGATGGGTGGATGTCAAAAATGAGGATTCGTAACAAAGAAATAATTGAATCTGTTTGATGAAATGCTTGGATCCAGAAAACCTCTGAATGTAAAAAATAAGAGGGGATAACCCCAAAGAAAAATGCAAAGAATATGAATTATTCAAGACTCCCTCAATCATAATTTTCTGTAAAATTAAAAGGTACATGTATGTAAAATATATTGAATGTCAATGTCCAGGTACTGCCCTGTTTGCCGCAATAACACAGATGAGGTTATCAAGGCAGGACAGAAGCTGAAAGAGAGCAAGAAGAAAGCTAAGATGGCATCTTCTACTACCACCTCAAACAGAGACTGGGGAAAGGTAAGCACCTCCTGTCATACTGCTTTTTGTGAGATTCGAAAGAAATGTCTCAAATTCTCAAGAAATGGATTCTAATCAGTGTTTACATATGTCCAAGTACACATACGAAATGAAACGATTTTTGTAAGATCTAAGAATCTTTTTTCTATGGATGAACCAATACCTGATGATGTGATATATTCTTTGACTTGATAGAATTCAAGAGAATGACAGATATAGCAGGCATCTGTTTTACTTTGTGCATTAATTTTGTTATTTTAATTTTGCATAATTTAGGGTATGGCTTGTGCCGGGCGTATGAAGATCTGCAACACCGTACCACCCAATCACTTTGGACCAATACCTGGGGTAGAGGTTGGAAGTACATGGAGGTTCAGACTTGGTGTAAGTTATCTCAATACCCTGTCACTGTTCTTTTATTTTTTTTGGGGAACACTGTTCAGTGATCTCCACAGGATTTTTTCTCAAATGGGTGCAATATTCTCATTTTCATAATTCAGACCAAAATTGGTCAAAAACTGCCAATTTTTCATGATTTTTCTCATTTTCAAGTGGGTGCAAATGGATTTTCAGGTGGGTGCAAGCCTATTTCCAAAATCTCAGTTGGGTGCTGCGCCCACTTGCTTAACCCTTTCACGACGATAGGCTCCATATGGAGCCCTATTATGTTATACCTTTCAGGACGATAGGCTCCTTTTGGCACCATTATTTTTATTTATATACATCAATGAAATGACAATATCTCCAGTTCTATTCAGTATTTTTACACCAAATTTTGACAAGTTGTTCTTATGTGATAATCCTTACTAAAAATTGTATATCAGTGATGAAATCCAAGGTATAGGTCCCAAGGCATAGGTATTTTGCAGTTTTCCCCTAAAAAACACTCTTACTTATCCGTCACTGGGGACAACATTTTCCTCTTATATTCACGTCGGGAAAGGGTTAAATACTAGTGAGATCGCTGATGATTACTCAGTAGGGCTGTGTACTTAAAAACTTTGCTTAAGGTTGCTCATAACAATGATTGAATCAGTGGACTCAATGATTCTTGAAATGAATTTGAGAAATTTTTGAAATAAATATGTGATTTAATATTTTGACTTGCAGGCTAGTGAAGTTGGTATACATCGGCCCCATGTGGCAGGTATACATGGTAGAGATTCCGAAGGGGCCTACTCTGTGGTGCTAAGTGGTGGTTATGAGGATGACACAGTAAGTTTGTAATTCACTGATTTACACAGTAAGTTTGTAATTCACTGATTTACACAGTAAGTTTGTAATTCACTGATTTACACAGTAAGGTTGTAATTCAGCGATTTAATTATAATTTGATATGCACATTTTTTAATGTTAATAGCCTATCTGTCATTTCCATTTAAGATCTCTCAATTTTCAAGAAATTGGCAGTCTGGGTGTCGTGTAATTGTAAATATATATGGAACTCACTGCGGAAGGTAGATCAATTGTAAATTCCATGTTTGTAAAATATTTGAACATATGTGACCACAAAGTCAAAATAACAGATACACTACTGTATTTTTAAATGAATATATTTCTGCATGTAGGATAATGGGGATGAGTTCTTCTACACTGGGAGTGGTGGTAGAGATCTTTCAGGAAACAAGAGGACAGCTGAACAGTCATGTGATCAGACCCTTACCAGAATGAACAGGTAATCAGTTTACATTATCTGAGTATTTAAACATGGCAGTTAAACCTGTCAAGTTGAACACCTCAAGTATAACATCTTTTCTAAATTGGACACTTTATAGTCCAGTGGCCCTTTGACTTCATCTTAAACAGTCCTCTTTTAGTAGATAGTGTATAACCTAGGTCAGACACTTTTATGTGGGAACCAAGAGTGTTTCACTCACACATGTTTAACTATGCTATCATTTGATATAAAAAATATAGAAAAGTTAAGGAAGCTACGAGTCCTGACTCCTTTAAAAAAACAATTTATCCAATGATGAAATAATAGTTGTACGTTCAATCTATACTAGCGTTTTTTATGTCACCACTTTAAGTGGTGACAAATTGTTATAGTCTCCAACTTTTTTGTGGTCAGTGTCTGAAACAAATGGTAGGTCATGACATTTTGCATGTTAATGCCTTGTCTTGATTTAGCACAGCATTCACCTGATTTGATGCCCAGGAGGTTGCTATGATTTTAACTTTATATTATTTCAAATCAAAAATCCCTGTTCTACTTGAACGTTCCATAGATTCTGACATTGTATTTATTTAATGTTTAGAGCCCTAGCGAGAAACTGTAATGCTCCTATAGATGATAAGAAAGGTGCTGAAGCTAAAGACTGGCAGAAAGGAAAGCCCCTGCGTGTTGTTCGCAATGTTAAATGTGCTAAACATTCCAAGTATGCACCTGAAGAGGGCAACAGATATGACGGCATATATAAGGTAGGTATTGTATGTAATGTGAGTGTATATTTAAGACAAGTAAAGACTCTGTACAATGTATGGTAAAACCAGTGATCTCTCTTGTCAGCAGCTAGGTACTCTAAATTCCTTAAAACAGCATAATTATGCAAGCAATCTCAAAATTCTTAACACATTTTCTAACAGGGTACAAGGTTATTCCTTCATTTGTTAATTGAATTTTGAAAAAAATGTTGAAAATTTTTAATTTTATTTTAAAAGATGTACGGATGTGTATCCTAAAATATGTATGAGAAAAGGTTAAGATTATAAGAAAGTAAAAGAAAAATTTCTTACACCATATTGCTACCCAAGTATTATCTATTGCATGATTTACATTGTCACAGGTTGTTAAATACTGGCCAGCTAAGGGCAAGAAGGGATTCATTGTGTGGCGTTATCTTATGCGCCGTGATGATCCTGTACCAGCTCCATGGACTAAGGCAGGCAAGAAACGAATTGCAGAACTTGGCCTAACAATCCAGGTAATTATCCTCGTAACATCAAATTAAGCTATTTCCCATATTCCTTGTTGCATGGAAATCAATCATGATTCAACAGTTTTGATGCAAAGGTTTGTGGAAAATTGGAAAGTTTGATAGATTAATCGTAAGTACTCATTAGGTGCCCTCAGTTGACATATTTCTTTTCTAAGGAGTTGGGAGTTTTTTTAGCAAAAGTAATTCATTATTAGAGACAATTTAAACTGTTGCAGCATTGAAAACATTGGATATTGAGATGGGTTAGGGAAAGTGATAAATATTTCAAAATGGAGCATCATTGTCATGATTTGTTGTATATGTGCTCTTCCCTTCCAGTACCCTGAGGGATACCTTGAGGCCCAGGCTGAGAAAGAGAAACAGAAAGATGCAGAGAAAGGTGGCAAGGGCAAGGGAAAGCGTAAGAGAGGCAGTGACAGTGAGAGCAGTAGTGAAGGTATGATCACCAATCACTAATGGTGTAATTTTTTTCATTAACATTTAAAGTACCCTTGTACATTGTTCAATAAAATACAGTAGGAAAATGAGTATTACATTATCGACAAAAAGTTAAGGCACCATACTAACAGAACAAACATAATGTCTTCAAAGACATAGACATCTCTCGAAACAGTGCGATCCAGATATTTTCAAATGATAGTTCTGGTGTGTTCGAAGCTGTCTTCAGTGTACTTGACCACCAGCATACTCTGAAAAAGTATGTAATTTATCATAAATATTCCATATATTGGTCAAACTTTTATTGGCTGTTTGTATGTTTCATGTAGATGAGCCTGCCAGTATTAATAAAAGCACCCCTAGTAAGGCAAGTACCCCTAAACGCAAGAAGGTTGCTGCTTACAAGATCAATCCGGACACTGCTAAGCTAATTGCACAAGATGAACAGAACAAGAAGGTCTGGGATGAGGCAATGAAGTTTACCAAGGAAGGGGGACAGGTAGAGATCAATCTCATTTATCATTTCACTGAAAAAAATGAACACACAATCCAACCTATTTCATGACATGCTTACTTCCATTATTTTGAGTAATTGGCATTTCATCACTAGAGAATTCCTCTTCAAATATGTATAATAGCTGGATGTAATACTTGGAACAGACCTTATCATCATTATAATCAATTATATGAAAGTTATTATTGATTAATTTATGTTTACCGGATTGAAGATATGTGTATAAATCGATAATCTGTCAATTAGCATGAGTTGCAGTTAATATATGTATATAACATGTATGTTTGTTTTAGGTGTTCCTGCGTAAAGTGGAAGAAATGTTTGGCTGTATATGCTGTCAAGATATTGTATGTCGCCCCATCACTGTCAAGTGTTTGCACAACATATGCAAGGTAAACTATTCTGTAGTTGTTAGGAATTGTTCATTTGATCCAATCTAAGGTAGTTCTCTTGCTATAACAAGATGAAACAATAAACATGTGTTCTACTGTAAGTCTAAAATTGTGCTACATGTTTCACATAGATATCTATTTAATATACAATACTGTGTCTATGTGTAACTAATTATCTGGTTTGATTGCAGGAATTTATACTGTTTGTGTATGCAGTTGCAAGAATGTATAATGTCTGTGTATGATTGCAGGAATGCATATTGTCTGTGTATGATTGCAGGAATGCATATTGTCTGTGTATGATTGCAGGAATGCATATTGTCTGTGTATTATTGTATGTTTGCAGGAATGTATACTGTGTATGGTGGCAATAATGTATCTCTGTTTATGGTTGCAAGAATTAAAATGTCTGATTGCATATTGTCTGTATGGTTGGATAATTTTATAATGTCTGTGTTTGTTTGCAGGACTGTCTGAGCAGGTCATTCAAGGCAGAGGTGTACAGTTGTCCTGCATGTAGGGAAGAACTTGGGAAGAACTACAGCATGGCAACCAACAAGCCCCTCACTGCCGCACTCCAGGCCCTCTTCCCAGGCTATGAGAGTGGGCGCTAGGCAACTCACTCACAGGATACAAGAATAGGCGCTAGGCATGCTTGTCAACCAACACATGGTGTACACTCTAAGTAGATACTATGTCAAGCTTTACATGCTGTCAATCTTGCTAAGAGGCAATTGTGTAAAACTTAGGAATGATCCAAATCCTTGAATATGTGGACTGAGATAAAGAATTAATATATGACAGTAATGCTTATCTGAAGAACTAGGCCTGGATGAAAGGTTATTAGGAAGAATCAGAGACACTACGTGCGGAAGATAAAATGCTACTTTGCTAATATGTGCCGCTATATAGACTGATAGAGACCTAGATGAATGTGAAATGTGACTTTGTAGAATGTTTATTAATTCTGCATTAATGGAATTACATTTTTCGTGCCAATATCCCTTACATAGCCTTCATGTAACATTCGAGAAGTTTTTATTAAAATATTTTTTGAAACTGAATTTTTTGAAGTTCAATGTCAACTGAAAAGATATACCCGTTACATATTGAAGTTTGGAATAGTGAGAATCGTGCTATTCATTGTTCAAGCATTAACTTTTTCATTGTTCAATTTGTCATTATTAACTATTTATCTTATGAATTATGTATTTTATTTGTTTCCATTACTATTTTATACTAATAACCAGGGATTTCTCAAAATATTTTTAATGAAATTCTTCAATGTTATGGTGTGTCATTGTATGATATCATAGTCTAGAACAATAGATCAATAATTTTTAATTTCGAATGCTTTAAGAAAAGTACCCCATATAATTCAAATGCCATGATTAGTATTAGAGTGAAAAAAGCATTAATTCAATGAATATTATGTTGTACCAATGTGTGTTACATAACATGATATGACAAAATTTATGTATCGAGAGGTAATTTCTCAAAAATATGAATTAAGATTATTAATATTCAATAATGTAACATATATTTACCAATATTAACATCAAGGAAGACAAATGTGATTCCAGCAAATGTGTTACAATTTTTTCAAAAAATTAAATGCAAATGCAATATTCTTGTCGAATTGAAATCCAGTTGAGAATAATGTAATAATGAATCAGACTCAATCAGCAGGATATGCACAAAGAGAGATTGGTAAGAATTCAGTGAAAAATTGCGCACAAACTGAGAAAAATAACTGCTCATATACAAAACTGCACAGTGCTTTTGCATACAACCTGTTTGTTGATGTGTAAATGTCCTCAGTAGTTATGTGAAAAGGAACATGCTAAAGTTAGTTCAGTTGTTTTTTGTCATTGCGATATAACTGGATATTAGTTGAGGGGTTATAGGTGTTGCTATGGCAACCATATGCTTCTTTGTTATCGATTTGTATGTAATACGCTCAGCAATTGATGAATGCTTCTTATCAATCGGGTTTCTACAGGCTCAATTTTACATTAACAACATTAAATGTTTAATAAAAAGACTGTGTGTAAGGGTGTCAATTTGTTTGTAATTTCAAATTGTAAGAGTTGAAAATACCCAAATCAGAGTAATTATGAACTAGTTTCAGAGAATTTGTAGAGGCCTGATTAATAAGATTTAATATGAAGTACTTAGAGGCAGTGATGTATGTAATAAATGTTATAGATTTAGAAAATGTATATTGTAAATAATTCTTATACGTCCAACAACTGACCAACAAGATGCTGTAACCATAAAAACACGATATGTTTGCATGTTTAAGTATTAAATTGTGTTTCTGATGTGTTCCATAGAATTAATATGTTATTTTTGTAAGTCATTTGAAAAGGATGTTAGCCATATGTATTTTTTACTATATTTTGTATACAGTAGTTTTTATAGCAGTTACTCATTTGTTTGTTGAATACGAAGGAATATCTTCAACATTCTATTGTTGCTGATAAAATTAAAAATTGTGACAAAATAGATTTTCATTAGGAGTTAATTTTAATGATTTTTTGAAAGTCTAAAATTTTGTATATATATCTAGGTCATTAAGAATCTAATATCTGTTTTTTTAAATGTTAGGTATGTAACTTTGCTTGTTTAAAATTTATGTGACAATAGGAAATCTGCAGTAGACTTATGAATTGAAGAATTGAATCAAGTACAGTAAAACCCATCCAATCAGAATGCTACTGGGACCAACCCAAAGTGTTCAAATTGACAGGTGTTCACATTCTATGTTCTATGAGATTAAAAAAAATGACAGAAAAGTGTTCACTTGTAGAGGTGTTCAGACTAGGGAAGTGTTCAGCTATACAAGTTTTGTTGTACCAAGTATAGATCTGGGATAAATATAATATTAGATATTTTAATCCCAGATATAGCAGTATATATATATGTTCAGGAGGCCCCTCAATTGTGTTCATGTTGCCATGAAAGGCTTATTATATATTAATCACTTGTAGATGAAATTCTGAAGTTATTGTTATGCAAATGTATGTAACAATGCACAAATAGTCTACTAATAAAATATACAAAACATATTCTATGTATTCTGTATTGTATTTCATTTTCTTTTATAAGAATTTTGTTGATAGGTCTCAATCACTGAGGCACAAATTGTTAAGGGGTCACTTCAAAACATGCCGTAATCCCAACTCAATATTGGTCAAAGTTTCTGAAAATCAGTGAATGTGACTTTGTAACCTTTTACCCATTCCCAAACCTCAAAATGTTGGTTTGCACATGTGTTAAGTGGCGACCCCCTGCTATTTAAAGTAGGTGTTCTTTGTTTCAAATGCTGTTAGTATTTTGCAATTTTATCAAGGATATAACCGGAGTTTGACGAGAATCAAATTTTGACGCTTACTCTAGGTAAACACAATCCCCTTTTATGTTACCCTGATTCAATAGTTCACAAGGGAAGTTTTTAAGTTTTTTTCAGGTATTATATAAGTAAATCATATCTGCCAACCTAAGACCAAAATTTTGTGGTAGATTTTTTTAAAATTGCTGTATTTTAAGAGTTTGGTTAACTAAAAAAATCATGGCAGAAAGCATTCCTTCAAGTGGCAGTCCAAACACCAACTGCCACTTGAAGGAATTCTTTCTGCCATGATTTTTGTAGTTAACCAAACCCTTTTGTACACAGATCTTTATTCCGAATGCAACAAAAATATGACACGCCAGCTTACTTAGATAAATACGCAATATCCTGATAACCACAGACCTGCCGATATCTATTTATATTCGGGTCGGTAAAGGAATATTACGGGGACAGTACAGGAAGACTTAATTTTTCAGCATTTCCCAACAATAACGGGAGTTTTACGGCAGTTTGAACAAAAATACTGTTGATTTTAGCATGCAGAAATATGGTAGATTTTCAAAAATTTACGGTCGATTTTCAAAATGTTACAATAGATTTTAAAAAATTTACGGTAGATTTATGGCCGTTCTCATGGAAAAAAACGAGTTTTTAAAAAAAATTTACAGTCGATTTCGGAAAAAATACGGTAGATTTTTTTACGGGCATTTTTAGGGGAAAAAATGGTATTTTTATGGTAGTTTGTCTTTTTTTTACGGAAAACGAAAAATTTATGGTAGATTCCCGTAAAAATACGGTAGGTTGGCAGGTATGTAAATGGCTGTAACCTAGAGGATGATGCGGTGGTCAAAAATTCATGAGGAAAAAGTACAGGTGCAATGTTCTGGACATTAACAATTCACAATTGTGTACTGGAGCATAACACACATATATCTACCTCCTCCAATAATAAACATACCATAAGTCTTAACCAGCAATTTATTTGAGTCTTCATAATAATGACTTTTGAAGCCATAAACACAGCATTTCCCTATAAAATATCTCCTTGTCCAATGTGCGTTAATTCCTTATTGTACTGCTAATGTTTTCATTTATTTTTTACTTTCTTCAGTTTTTTCTCCACCAAGTGGTGATTTTAATACTTCATCAATAAGTCCAAATTCTTTAGCCTCATCTGGACTCATAAATCTGTCCCTTTCTAAATTCTTCTCTGAAAATAAAGCATGTGACATTAGATAAGATTACATCAGTAGTAATAGGGGTGGAGGGCTATAGCTTTGTCTAGATATTTGTCAGGACTTCCTTCACATACAGTTGGCTCAACTGAATTACATTAGTTAGTTCATCATGATCTGAAAGCTGGGATGCTAGAAAGGTTGCATACTTTACATCATATTTCATTAGCTGAGATAGAGAGGTAAACTCCTTTACCTATTAAATCAAGAGGTTGAGATTTTCTTTATACACGAAGGTTGAGAGGTATGTTTTCTCTTGTCTATTATATCAAAACGTTCAGGGATGGGTTGATATTTTTCTCACTATTATTTCAAGGGGTTGAGAGATGATTTCCCTAACTGGTATATCAAGGGGTTGAGAGGTATGATATCCCTTACCAGTATATAAAGGGGTTGAGATATATGATATTGAATGATTTCCCTTACTATTAAATCAAGGGGCTGAGAGGTATGATTTCCCTAACTAGTATATCAAGGGGTTGAGAGGTATGATATCCCTTACTAGTATATAAAGGGGTTGAGATATAATATGATATTGTATGATTCCCTTACTATTAAATCAAGGGGTGAGAGGTATGATTTTCTTTGCCTATTATATCTAGGGGTTGAGAAGTATGATTTCCTTACCAGTATATAAAGGGGTTGAGATATATGATATTGTATGATTTCCCTTACTATTAAATCAAGGGGTAAGTGAGAGGTATGGTTTCCCTTACTATTAAATCAAGGGGTTGAGAGGTATGATTTCCCCAACTAGTATATCAAGGGGTTGAGAAGTATGATTTCCTTACCTATTGTTTCAAGAGGTTGAGAGGTATGTTTAACATAGAGTTGATTTATTTGTTTTTTCATCTTAAGAATCTCCTCAGCCTGTATCTGTATATCTGTTGCTTGACCCTGCAAAAACAATTGAGAATAATCAATGAAGTTTTTACATTAAAATACGTTTTGTAATTTGACATTTGAGTAGACGTAAAGTGATGATATTAAATCCCAATTAATGGTCAAGTTATTGTACCATTCAAGTAAAACAGAAAAATATTTTGCCTGAGAAGGTCTCAAGGTACAGAACTTACAGCTGTCTGGCTGCCAATGGCAATCTTTTCACTCTTGCCAATGAACTTGGAAAAATGAGTTGCCTATTGGACAGTGGACTCAATTCCAATATTTTAATTAGACAATCATGTTTTCAACTTTTAGTCATGAACCTTGGAAGGTCCGTATATCATGTCGGCACCATCTTCTGAGGGTACAATATTTTCAGTATTTCCAATTTCCATGGCATACAGTTTTATAATTGTTTTTCAAAATTCTATTAGAAGTCATAACAGGTGATATGATGGTGTCAATAGAAAATGACATCACTTGAACTAATCAGATCACTGGGAATTTCACAATCTTTGAATAATATATCATATCACTCATTCAATGAATGGGAACATTAAGTGAAATTCTTGCATTTAAGGTACAGCTGGAAAATAACATTTTAGGAAAAATTGCTATACCTGTACATGAAGGCATGTGTAATTTCCTTGCTTTTTCAGGAAAGTATCATTACATTGTCTTCTTTTAGTAAATCTGGTAAAAGTTCAATGGTCCCGAACTCCAGGAAATTCTGATTTTTCACACTTTCTATTTTTCCAAATTTTCTTTCAAAGTTCCCAGACAACACAGGAGCCACCTGTTGTTTTTGCTCCTTTCTACCAATTCTTGAGAATGAAATAAAATGTCTTTCCGAACCTTGTAGGAACAAAATAGCATGTACGACATGTTTTTAGACCTCTCAATATTATAGTTATACAAAGGATTTTTGGTTGATTTTAAAAAAGTATTCAAAAAATTAAAACAAAATCCCCCCAAAATAGATAAAAATCAAGATAAACCTTTTATTTCATTAACAAGATACTTTTTTAAAATCAACCAAAATTTCCTTTGTGCAATTACAATATTGAGAGACCTAAACATGTTGTGTTTATGTCGTTTTGCTCCAATGAGGTTCGGAAAGATGTTTCATTTCACTCTGGAAACATGATACAAAGAACAAAAGAAGTGTTTGATGTGTTAAAAACAATATAGATGAAAGTATATATGATACGACGTCAGATACTGTACATCACGGCGTAACAGTGTAATTGTTCATTTTACCGACAAAATGCAAAGATTTACGCGATAAATATGCGCAATGCTCCTCCAAGTAATTGCAAACGTTTTAATATTCGTGGAATCTTCTTAAAAACTTCAAGTTTTGTTCAGATTAATGTGCGCTTCAATACAATTCTATATTCAAAAAGGTTGTGTCACGATATACAGAATTAGAATCACCAGAAAGTAGACATTTCAAACCCTACCCGTTTTCTTCTTTGTCGCGCTTTTCGGCCCTGCGCTCTCGTTGTCGCACCGTCTTTCTAGACTCTTTCACAATGCCCCTTGTCATATTCAACAGATAAACACAGACGGGAACATATTAAGGATTGTTAAATGCATTATTTGTAATTTATTTTAACTCGAATATTTAGTTTTATTTATTTAAAGCAATGAATAATAAAGGAGAACATATAATACGCTAACGGCGTAACGTCTTATTTTGTAAAGGCTTCACTTGGGGTTGCGGTGATAAAACGATGTCTATCTCAATATAGAACTGGTTCAAATTAAATGAAATTAATTGTATGTAGTAAGGGGTATATTTAAAAGAACATGCTGAAACATCGGAAAGTTTTGAATGTTTATCCCTTAATTAGAAATATTTGAACTCAAAAAATGAAACGTAATTTTGTGAATTTTTCACATGGCTTCACTTCATATTTCTTTCAATATATACTTCTTACAGACTGAATTTTAATCGAAATGATATAGTTTTTTGATAAAAATATAGAATATGATATGCCCTTCAGGAATCAAAAAAAGAATAATTCACCTTTCAAACGATTTAATGTTTAATTGATCAAAACATATATCTTGTTTTTTGAAATTCTGCCTGTCGACACTTTTTGTGCATAAATATAAGCGTTAAGTTAGCATTGTTATATTATGACGTCATCACACAGAATCTGTTTGTCTTTTCCAAAATGGTGCATTTAAATATTGCGAAAATTTGAGAAAGATCCGTTGGGAAATGAAAAAGTTATCTTCATTTTTCGTTTAAAATTAAAATCACTTTTCTTCAAAATGTTACAGTCGACACCCGGTTTTAGCATAGAAAGTCGCATAATACGGCTTGCGTGATTCTCATTTAAAAAGTCCCAAATCAGTTATTTGGAATTCTGATAGGCAAAATATTTCATGGACATACGTGTTCAACTGATGACGAAAAATTGTAGAAAAATATGATTTTGCTGTCGAGATATTGCGGTTTTAAAAGTAAGTACGCATTAAAAATGCAGTAAAATGCCGCGATGTACAGTATCTGACGTTGTATCATATATATTTTTCAAATTATATTGTTACCATTCAAAAGATGACCATTAAATTGACGATGTGTTAAATTTTTAGATTTTTTCATGACTGGTTTAAGAGAAACGTGTGTTCAAAAAGTTCTCCACTCCTTTATTGATCTTAACATTTATTGTAACTAGAAACTTTGAATTATATTGATGTTATACTCTTAGCTATATCTGTTGTTCTCAGTGCATTATTGATCTGTTTTTAACTAGGCAGGGATCCTTAAAAAGAGATAACTTCTGTTCTCCTTGCATACTTTTATCTAGCAGTGCCTCGGGAGAATACCACAGAATGTTACAGTATATAGTAGTTTGTTCCTGAAATATGAGTGGATGAAACTGCTCCACCTTCATGTGAAATACATCATAACAAGTAATGTATTTTCTAATGATATAAATACAACACAATGCAATATCGCTGTCAAGGAAATAGTGATTGATTTTGGTGTTTTTACCTTTTATAAAAATGTCAAAATAATTATTATCCATAATGATTTCCTATAATCAGTAAAGCTTATTGATAAGTATTATTGGTAGCATTGTGAAAGGGCTGAATAGATATTTCTCCTCTAAGTTTGGAACATTTTTGTTTTGTTAATACTAGTCAGCATGGGTTTCAGAGTTATGACTAATGAAAGAATATGCCTTGTCAAGGACAGAGCTTTCGAGAATAAATAGAGATTTTCCTATATGAGGTTCAGGATATTGGGATTATCCCGAGCCCAATATAATATATCCGCCCGAGGGCTGTAGGTCCCGAAGGTAGATATATAGAGATTATCCTATATGAGGTTCAGGATATTGGGATTATCCCGAGGCCAATAGGTCCCGAGGGAAGATATATTATATTGGCCAAGGGATAATCCCAATATCCTGAACCGACTATAGGATGATCTGTTTATCCCATACCAATCACATTGTTCAATTGTTGCAACCAATCGTGGAATTATTTTAAAATATTCATGTCCAGTTTTTTATTCTTGTCCGTAGCCGGATTTTCCTGTTCAAATATTTGATTATTAACGGGGCATACTGCTCCTTCCCTTCTCTAAAGCATCAAACAGATCGCGATCGATTGTTTGCGTTTTTCTCCATTGTCGTTTACAGTATGCGAACGTTACAAAAAAGAACCAATACGGGAACAGCGATTATGACGTAGCGGGCAGATATACTATATCTGCCCGCTTGGAGCGGGACGTAAAGCTATATCTGCCCGCTGATGAAGATATAAGTTTTTACAAACCGACTTTATGTACCCGTAACACGTCCAAGTATGGGATAAATTATATTGTCCAAGGGATAATCCATATATCCTGACCCGACTATAGGATAATCTGTTTATCCCATACCTATCTTGGTCATCTGGTTCATATTGTTCAATTGGCCAGAGTTCAGAAAATATCCAACCGGCAACTGTGGTTTTGAAAATGAACCAATATGCGAATGGTGATAATGATGGAGCGAGCAGATATAGTATATCTGCCAGCTACGTCATAATCGCAGTTCGCAAATTGGTTCATTTTTTGTAACGTTCGCATGATAACTGTAAACAACAATGGAGAAAAACGCAGACAATCGCAATCTGTTCGATGGGAAGGAGCATCCTGTTATAGTGTTAATGATCAAAAATTAGAGAAAATAAATGTGGATGAATAAAATACTGAAAGAACAGGAAAATGCGGCCATGGCCAAGAAAACAAAACCACCCTTGGTATACGCAGCTAACGAAAATTGACCGGTACGGGTCAAAAGCTGGACCGGTACGGGTTAACGGTTTTATTTGAATTTAAAACAGCCATAACTTGCTCAATATTGACTTCCTCGTGTCTAATTTGAAATATATGATGCCTCCCGATGCTTTTAAGTACCCCAATTTTTTACAGATTTTTAAACGGACCAAAACTCTCTAAATGCGCATTTATGCTCTTTTCTCTCGAGAACGACTGTCTCATTTTCACGATAACTTTTATTTAGTACTTCTAACATATAAGATCTATTTTCCCCCATCAAGGAATGATGTAAATGACATGCTATTTACATCTTGTGAGTTTCAATGACGCGCATCTGATTTTATAAAAAATGCCAAACTTTGTGACAAAGAATTTCCTCCTGCTTGCAGCGAGAAGACGGACCGGTTCGGGGCAATCTGCTTGTAGCGAGAAGACGGACCGGTTCGGGGCAATAGCTGATGAAATTCTTTGTCACAAAGTTTGGCATTTTTTATAAAATCAAACGCGCGTCATTGAAACTCACAAGATGTAAATAGCATGTCATTTACATCATACCTTGATGGGGAAAAATAGATCGTATATGTTAGAAGTACTAAATAAAAGTTATCGTGAAAATGAGACAGTCGTTCTCGAGAGAAAAGAGCATAAATGCGCATTTAGAGAGCTTTGGTCCGTTTAAAAATCTGTAAAAAATTGGGGTACTTAAAAGCATCGGGAGGCATCATATATTTCAAATTAGACACGAGGAAGTCAATATTGAGCAAGTTATGGCTATTTTAAATTCAAATAAAATAGTTAACCCGTACCGGTCCAGCTTTTGACCCGTACCGGTCAATTTTCGTTAGCTGCGTATACCAAGGGTGAAAACTAGACATGAATATTCTAAACTATTTCCACAGTTGGTTGAACTTTCTGAACTGTGAGATGACCAAGATTGGTATGGGATAAACAGATGCAGGATATAGGGATTATCCTTTGGGCAATATAATATATCTACCCTCGGGACCTACGTCCCTCAGGCAGATATATTATATTGGCCTCAGAATAATCCCAATATCCTGAACCTCATATAGGATAATCTCTATGTATACATATGTAATGGAGCAAAATAAGCAAGATGAATATTGAAATGTGGCACACCTGCGTGGGAACCTCTCGATCTTGAGTGTCATGCCTTACTGCAATAAAATCTCAAGCATGATAAGCTGTATTGTTAGTACCTCAGTGTGAATACTCGCATCTGATTGGTCAATTAGCGGTCAACATTTTTGCCTGTACCCCACATGTGCATCATGGGATATCATATTGTTGACCGCATTTGTTACTGTACTACACTTGTGAATTATGGGAATATGACGTCATGATGTTCAAAGAAAAACATGGCAGACTGACGTTTTTAAACATTGATGAATGTGATATTTTGACTTTGTTACTAGACAATAAGGATAGCCAAAATACAAAGAGAAACATAGAATTAACATTAACTATACTTAATGAGTATGCAGTGAAGTGCTGAAAATAGAGAATTTAGCTACCCCTTCCTACTTCAGATGCGCGATTCGAACCAGGAGAAAAATAGTGAAATGTACAAAATAAGACTTTTCAAATGCTAAAATGGGGCATTGCACGAACAATTCGTAGATTAAAAAGTAGATGAGGTTACCCCGCGAACACTTGAAATAATCAAACAATATTTTCATTGATCGATGATTGTCGTCTACAAGTGTGTTATTAGTTTCTTCTGACTAACAAAACAATTGTAGACCTCTTCATTCAGTCAACCGACAAAATCATATACCTCGACTGTAAACCTTGAAACTACTGTTGACCTTGACCTTCGGTCTCTGTCAACAGTAGTTTCTCAGTTTACAGTCTCGGTATACAATTTTGCCAGTTGACCTCTGGAGAGGTCAACAATTGTATACTGTAGAAGCAACCTGGTTACCAAGTTCATTACAGAAATCTATGGGGGTCCTCTATGGCATTAAGTATCACAATGCAATTAAATAGGGTAAACATGAGATTTAAAAGCTCAATATAATAGGGGATCAATTGAAAGAGGTTATTAGCCTATTTGATATTCCAGATCAAATGAATTCTGTTAATTTTTCAACATTTTCTTTTGTATGTTGGGGAGATGCATCAAACTTGGACGTTTGGGATTACTTCATTGTAGGGCTATTTTGTCGCTGTAGGATTATTTTGACCATGGATTCATATTTCCAGGGTCAGCCATCTTGGATTAAAATCTCGCCAATTGGAGATTTTGATTTATTTTGAAAAAACAAAACATGGCAGACTGTGAATTTAAAATATAAGCCAATGTCAAAATAGCCCCATGGTCGAAGTAGGCCAACGATGAAGTAACCCCATACAGCAAAGTTTGACGCATATCCCCTAAAGCTAAGACACTTACAGCAGCTTGGCCTGATGGTTGGTGTATCATCACCCTTGAGTTTGGTAAAGAATGTCTCATCCCAGGCTCCCCTGCGCACAGGAGGAGTGATCCCATACTGCATGCCTGCCCCACGCACCATGTAGCAATTGGTGGCAGGACATATTGCATTGTGTCATATATTCCTAAGCCTGCGGTCACAGAGCCACCTGCAAATATTATGAACAACAATATACATGTACATGAAGTTAAATGTAAAATCAATCTAGTTACAGCTTGTAATGGCTTGTATCAAGAGCCCGAATAAGAGTTCCTCTTTGAAAACAAGCAATTTGATATTCTTGTTTGGGAAAAAGGTGGTTTAAATGTGTTCTCTGGTTTAGATTTTCCCCTGATGGTGCCATGATATTTTTTTAATCTACATTCTAAAGTAGCCTGCTAACAACTGAATTGGCTGCTTTTTATTTTACCGAAGTTGATTTGAGAATTACACCAATAGAAGTTATAACATGTATGAATCTATAAATATTGATGAAAACAGCAATCGACAAAAGTTACCTCATAGGAAACTATATGTTTGAGAGCAATAGCCTTGTAAAACCAATAAAAAATCGGTAACCAGAAACTTTGTCTTTTAAGACCGGTGATCAAAGACAATCGTTGAAGATGAAAGAACCCAGACAACTGATATGCTAATATTCTCTTTCGAGTCATTCTCAAAATTATGAATCTTGCAGAGTAAATTGGCAAATCAAAACAAAAAAATGGGAAGGAAATGGGTTCAACTGTTGATACTAGACATTTGTGTGTTATTAACATATGCAGAAGTAATAAACATTAATTATGAGAGGGTTGAGAACATTACGAGGATTGGAACAATATTTGAAACTATGACCGTAAATGGTGATTACACAGAATGTATGTTTGCTTGTGTTCGACGCAATGTGTCATGTGTGGCATTTACTGTACGTACAGACGATGGAGTAACATTTTGTGACCTGAATACTGAGATGATTTGGGATGACCCTCCTGTTGAAATGAACAATAGTGACCACTATGTCAGAAGTAAGTACAGTAAAACCTGTCTATGTAGAACACCTTTGGTACCTCTAAAAAATGTTCCACTTGGGAGGTGTTCTCACGGGGTACCATCGAAATATTTTGGCAGAGAACGACATTTTACTAAGAAATGGCAATAATTTAGCACAATATATTTTTTAACTAGAGTTCTACTTTGATTTTGACAAAAGTAAGTATTCCATGCAATGGCTATTTCATTCATGAGTTTGTAGGAATTCTGTTGGAACCCAGTTCTGATCAAGTACGAAGTTATTGAAATCGGCGCAGTTGGACTTTACTCCGAAAGATGGTTTTTCGATTATAACTTTTTACAACATTTAAGTATAGACTTTTGAAAATAAATACAGAATAGTCCTTATATTATTGAATGATTCTGTTATTTCTGATTCACACGGCTCTGATTTGTTTAATTAAAAAAAAGTTTTAAAAATATTACTTAGGAACGTAACCGGAGTTGGGAACGTAACCGGAAATGAACAATAGTGACCACTATGTCAGAAGTAAGTACAGTAAAACCTGTCTATGTAGAACACCTTTGGTACCTCTAAAAAATGTTCCACTTGGGAGGTGTTCTCACGGGGTACCATCGAATAATTTTGGCAACGTACCGGAGAACGACATTTTACTAAGAAATGGCAATAATTTAGCACAATATATTTTTTAACTAGAGTTCTACTTTGATTTTGACAAAAGTAAGTATTCCATGCAATGGCTATTTCATTCATGAGTTTGTAGGAATTCTGTTGGAACCCAGTTCTGATCAAGTACGAAGTTATTGAAATCGGCGCAGTCGGACTTTACTCCGAAAGATGGTTTTTCGATTATAACTTTTTACAACATTTAAGTATAGACTTTTGAAAAAAGTACAGAATAGTCCTTATACTATTGAATGATTCTGTTATTTCTGATTCACACGGCTCTGATTTGTTTAATTAAAAAAAGTTTTAAAAATATTACTTAGGAACGTAACCGGAGTTGGGAACGTAACCGGAGCAGATCTAGATCAGTTGAATTATATAATTTAAAAAAATAAAATATATGATTTAAAGCATATATATTAATAAATACGCATTCGAACAATCCCGTATGTTTTTAAATTAGTATATGTGCTTTAAATCATATATTTTAATTTTTTTGATTAAATAATTCAACTGATCTGCTCCGGTTACGTTCCCAGCTCCGGTTACGTTCCTAAGTAATATTTTTAAAACTTTTTTTTTAATTAAACAAATCAGAGTCGTGTGAATCAGAAATAACAGAATTATTCAAAAGTATAAGGACTATTCTGTACTTTTTTCAAAAGTTTATACTTAAATGTTGTGAAAAGTTATAATCGAAAAACCATCTTTTGGAGTAAAGTCCGTCTGTGCCGATTTCAATAACTTCGTACTTGATCAGAACTGGGTTCCAACAGAATTCCTACAAACTCATGAATGAAATAGTTATTGCATGGAATACTTACTTTTGTCAAAATCAAAATAGAACTCTAGTTAAAAAATATATTGTGCTAAATTATTGCCATTTCTTAGTAAAATGTCGTTCTCCGGTACGTTGCCAAAATTATTCGATGGTACCCCGTGGTTCTACTAATAGAGATTCATATAACATTAAGTCAGTCCTCAGATTCGGAAGTGTTCTACTTACAGAGGTTTTCCACTTAAAAGGTTTGACTGTACTTGTCTTAAAATGTTGAAAATCATGGCGGAGAATTATCCATTTCATTTTATTTATTTATTTTTTAATTGGATTTTTACACCTCAAATAAAAACTCGCCTGTTGCCTGGTAAAATCTTGCTAACAAGATTTTACAAGAATTGAGGGAAGAATCAGAAAAAAATCAAAACTTGTCCAATATATGACCGAAAATCCATAACATTTTCACAAGAATGATGGTTCCCATCAAAATCGGTCATTCTAATCGTACAGTTTGTGTCACTTTACTTTTCCGAAGGCAGTAAAGCTCAGTATCGATACCCCATCACCCCCAAAATTGATTGATTGAGTTTCTAAACTGACATTGATCTTTTGATGCCTTTTATTAATTACATTTTAATAGGCAATGTGTTCAAAAGCTGTTTCTTCAATTTGAATATTTTGGGTTTTGAAATCTGTGCTCAGAATCAGCATGTATTTTGAATTTATATCAATTTGAGCAATGAGTAATACTTGCATTGCAGGGTTTGAGTGCCAGAACGGAGGAACACGAATACTAGGCAGTTGTCAATGTGTTAATGGTTACTATGGCAACCGTTGTGAATTCATCATAAAAGGTAGTTGTTATTTCTACTAAACATTCAAAAAGGAAACAATACTGTATAAGTGGTATTTAATATGAATGGTTAATTTGCCGAATGGTCAAATTTTATCATTCTCCTAATTTCAATTTTCCTAATGATATCCATTGGATAACATTATGAAGATAATATCTCTGACATTTAATTTTCCTAACCTGGCAAAAATTAGGCAATAGACAAATTAAATGATTAGGCAAAATTACCATTTATACAGTATAGCAAATCAGCTTTAAAATTGGTCATCACTTTGTTGTCTTATTTCAGATTGTACTGAGATGAAACTATATATTAAAAAGAATAGTGGATATTTCTGGGCACAACTGGCAGGGTTTGATAACCCTTACCAAATATTCTGTTCCCATACTTTGATGAGGGTCTACCTTAAAAATCGGTTCTATGATGCTACTCTCTATAACCTCACCTGGCAACAGTACAAACAAGGGTACAACGAAACCCCCTTAGTGAACTCTTTTATTGGCCTTGATAACCTGCACAAGCTTACCACAAATCGAGCACATGAACTCCAGGTAAGTCACCCTAAATATTCACTGCAGACTGCATGAGTGATGATCCCACAATGTACTTTGACTTTTACTGGGCAAAAGTAAACAACTTAGTGTATTTATTACATGTACATGTAAATAATAAGAACCATTCTGTATCCTTCATATATATTAACTAAATGGTTATTTTGTTTAGGTGCTTTTACAGCCTTGTTTTCATATATATTAACTAAATGGTATATATTATGGTTAGGTGCGTTACAGCCTTGTTTTCATATATATTAACTAAATGGTATATACTATGGTTAGGTGCGTTACAGCCTTGTTTTCATATATATTAACTAAATGGTATATATTATGTTTAGGTGCGTACACAGCTTTGTTTTCATATCTTAACTAAATGGTATATATTATGTTTATGTGCGTACACAGCTTTGTTTTCATATACAAGTATTAACTAAATGGTATATATTTTGTTTAGGTGCGTATACAGCCTTGTTTTGGGGGTCTCTGTCCGGTCTATTTGTACTACTTTGCTAGTATCAATGTTTCTTCGGAGTCTGATGGATATCAACTGAACATTGGGCCAATCAGTTCACAACGTTGCGCAAATCACCACTGCCCAAATGATACAGTATGGGAACCATATGCTAAATCTGCTAATCCACTTGAAGCAATGAATGGGATGAAGTTCTCTACAGTGGATGTTGATAACGACATATCCAACAGCACACACTGTGCAGAAGAGTATGGAGGGGGATGGTGGTATAAGGACTGTGCACGATGTGGAATGAATGCTACTGACATCATACCTACATATCCAGGCACAGAGCATATATGTTTACCAGAGGTTATATACAAGACATGCTCACATCCCTACTGTCAGCGTGTAAAAGTAACATTATATATTAAGATAAATTAAGTATATCCCAAGATAAGATGGTCAATTTTGAACATATCTCACCATGCATCTGTATGGCAAACAACTATTTGGGAAGCATGGATCCAATGCGAGTAAAGTTATTATATGGAGCTTGAAATTGTCCTTTGTGGTAATTTAAGCAATTCAGAGCATAGTGAACATCTTGAATAATGGATTTGAAACAATTGTACGTACATTGGAATGCATTTAAAGGGCCATTCCTTGCCAGACCATTTCTCTCTTGATATGGTAGCTATAACCATATACATGTACATATACTCGTATATATGTGGTATATAATTATATATATACATTCCATGTTAAGCAAAATAGATGCGACTAGATGCGAGTAGATATAATCTTGATTTATGTCATTAAATATTCAAAATTCAGTCAAAGTGATATCATATTTGAAATCTACAAGTAAAAGTACATCTAGAAATATGGTTTTTTTGAAAATGTGATTTCCAGTTTGGGGAGATTCCCCATAGGGCCCATGTTATAAACACAGGCTGATATCGAAAGATTTGTCCGCTGTGACGGAGCATGCTATTTTTCATAAAAACACTAAGAATGCTTCACGATTTATTTTTTAACTCATATGTTTCGTTATATCAAAGATAATTGCTTACTCCATGCAATGGATATATCATTTGCGTGTAACCTTCATAGTTATGCTGAAACTGTGTGTAAATATTATCGTGTCACTATATCGTGCCATTAGAAAGTTAAACAAGAAATGGTACATTTTGAAGTATGATACTCCAGCGCCATTTTCAATAGCTTTTCTTCCCAGCGTAATTGGACTTCAAACAGAAGTGAAAGTTACCCGCAAATGATATATCCATTGCATGGAGTAAGTAATTTTGTATGGTATAACGAAACATATGAGTTAAAAAATAAATCGTGAAGTATTCTTAGTGATTTATGAAAAATAGCATGCTCCGTCACAGCGGACAAATATTTCGATACCAGCCTGTGATAAAATCACAAAAAATTAAATATCTTTTCTTGTGTTGGACAGATAACATTTTCTTTAGCTGGACATATTTTGATTTGCATAAGTATTAGATACATGATGGTGATATGAAAATTGAACCGCTAAAACAGATGAATATTAAGTTTAAGGGAACTTTCTCCTATACCCGCCATGCTATCTGACCCGAAAGAGCCACCTGGTGGTGAGACTGGTAACTACCTACTCGCATCTGAGTCATTGTAGTGCTCATTTCCAGTAAGCTGCCATCTTTTAAGCTTTCATACATAAAATGATGTCATCGATTCTCATCTTGTATAACCTTGTCTATAACAGCATAGGAAAGTAGCACAAAATCACTTCTAGACAAGTGGTGCTTACTTTCTGAGCAAAGATATTTTCAGGGCTTGTCAACTTAGAAGAAGAGATTTTCAGAAGGATGAAATCTTTATATGAAGCCTTTAACAGTTTAAGTAAACTTATTCTTAAAAATGTATACATGTGTGTATACAGGGTGTTCCGAGGGTATGGTATCCCCCATAGGCAGACCTATACCATTGTCTCCATAGTATGTGTCAAATATCATTTTAAGCTAATCCAAAGTTACATTGATTTGCCAAGTATCATGGTTCAACTCAAATGGGAAAAAGTTATAGGCATTTTAAAACTTAGTGTTTGGTGAAAATTGAAGTTCAGTTCAGTATCCTGAAAAAAAACCTGACCTGAATGTGACCAAAAATATGGGTGCTATCGTCAAAGATAGAATGGATAGAGTCGGGAAAAGAGAATGGTAAAGGCAGATACTCCAATGGAACTCTTCTAAAATGCCTTAAAAAGGTTTTATGAGGATTACAAAACCCCACACCCCTATTTGAACTGGTTTAAGGACATGTCTGAAAAGAATTGCTACTGTGAATATGGCCAAGGGACACACACACTTTTAATTTGGTGTAAAACTGAACTTAAATTTTGGCCAAACACCTAATTTCAAAATACCTGTAACCTTTTCCCATTTTTCCCATTTGTAAGTTGAACCATGATACTTGGTCAAATCAATGTAGCTTTAGATAAGCTTTATAATGATATATGACACATACTATGGAGACATTGGTATATGTCTACCCAAGCGGGACCCATACTTTTGGGACACTCTGTAGATATTGGTTGGTACATGTTGACTAACCTGGACTATTTATGTACATGTGTATAGGTTTTCTGTCACTGTCTGACTGTAGGAAGAGCAGCTGAGCAACCACTAGACTTGCAGTGTCATCTGTTATCTAAAAAAGTGTATGACGATTAAGTCCACTGTTAAACAATATGCACTATGTGGCAGGTCAGGAGTAATACCCCATAGCATCTCTTTTAACAAAAGTGATGCTTGAAAACCATGTATCATCTCAAAATCAACTTTTTGCATCTTTTTTAAAACTTATTTTAGAGTGATAAAATGTGAATTTGATATGTCATTTTTTTATCTTAGTAAATTCAGTTGGAGCACATACTTAAATTCTCAAGAATGTGTTGTGAAGAAACCCATGTTAATCCAAAATGAAAAAAAAATTTAATGTAATGAGCTAAAAGTGAGACTTATAGATCTTTTTAAGTGATTCATTTCTAATAACTGGTACTGTATAATGTACATGGAGTTCATGTACTAAAGTAGTAATTAATTGAAACAATCATGTGTCATACGACAATTTAAAAGTAGTGCCAGACATATAGAGCGACTTTGACAAAAACTGACTCTTATTAAGTATTTGTTTTCCTCATATCATTCCTTGCAACCTTTTTTCTACATGTCTCAAAAAAGTTCATAGTACATATGTATGCAACGAAATACAGATATTTCAACATTTCTTTCTCAAAAACATAATGTGGATAATTCTTATCTCCCAACTGACAACCTTCACATTCTTCATGAAATTCCAGATTTGTTCATCTCAAATCTGAAAGAACTTCATCATTTCAAATCATCTCTTTTTCAAATACTATATTTTGAAATATAGGGACTGGTTGAAACATCTTAAATTTTCCTTAAAATTTTGTCATCCTCTACATGTCTGGTACTAGGCTTAATGAAATAAATATAGAAGTTAGTTTTTATCTTATATTTTGCCATATAATAAATAACACTGAACAAATGTCCATTTATTTTGTCCAATAACGTGCTATATTCCAAATGCAGCACTGAGTCACACCGGAATAGCCTGACTACGGTAAAGTCAGATTAACTGTTATCACAAATGGCAGACATAACCGTCGCTTCAACTGTTTAGTCTGTTTAATCACTTGGTCCTCATTTCATGGGATATTATCGTCGCTAATTATGTGCATGGATTAAGCTCTTGTGATAATGTATCATATGAAATCCCATTTTTGATCAAATTGGGTTGTGAATCGCCACAATATAGCGTCTTCAATATCGTCAATGACAACGGAATCTGAATTTGAGTAATTCAGAAAGACAACGGCATATGGTAATTACAGTGTCCGTTGTCCCGTATCTCATTTTGATCGGTTAAATTAAAGACTTTATTTCGATGGTAGAACATCATTAACTGTACAATGAGTATTAGACTCTTTGATTGATTAATGTTTCAAAGGAATTTAGTCTAGGTGCTCTATTAAACAAACAGTTCATGAAAATCTAATCGAAGTGACGGTTATATCCGCCATTTGTGACAACGCTATCTGACTTTACCGTTGTTAGGCTATTCCGGGGTGTGAGTGCAGCTAAACTTTACTCAAGTCTTTTGCTTTCAACAGAAGTGTATAAATTGTCTTGAATGGTCCTTTTTCAATATAGCTTTTAAATCTTGTTTAAGTCACGTTTTTAATGAGATTTTAGAAGATCTGTATTTATAACTATTAAAGACAAACATTTTCTTCTATTTGATGGCATATTTGAATTTTCTATCAAAACAATGTTTCATTACTGTTATAAGGATCATAATTATAATGTGAAATCACAATCCAAATGTCAATAAGATCATATAGTTACATTCCAAAAGTGTTTTAAGTTGAGCCAAATGGAATTACTTATTAGACCATGTAATTAAGTGACTCTTCCCAATACATTACCAATTACCATGTATTCAAGCATTTCTAGCCTGCTACTAACACCCATGATGCCATCTATTTTCCCATTTATATGGAAAACGGTTAATTTATAATCCTGTATTCTATAAAATAATTCTATGTAATATTCCCAATGTGTTTTCATAGAAGCAAATAATACTGACAGATCAATGAAAGCAACAAGAAACTTTAACTTACTGGTCCCATGACACAAATGATGCGATCTTTCAGTAACCTGGAATATATATCATAGGCTCTCTCTCCTCGTCCTGTCTGTTCAATCACCATAGGAATCAATGGACTCATACATTGTGCAGTGTGATGTATCTCACGACCCTGTGAACATGTTGCAGTTAGCAACTTACCAAGCCCCTGGAAATATTTAAATACTTCATAATTCTCAACTGGTATAAACTTCTTACACCAAGTAGAGTAGATCTTATGAATAGTATGGTAAACAATAACCATTAAATTTGTCATAATTAACTAATTACTAGTAGAAGTGATAAATGTTGATAAATGACCATCATGATAAACCATGACATCTCTGAGATCATGTTCAATTGAAAATTAGCTTACACTAAGCCCCTATCAGGCAAATCCCTTGAATGTCCCGCGATATCCCGCAAATTTAAGTGGATATCCCGCAAATTTAAGGCATTTTGTCTAAAAAATCTATCCCTCTATGAAGTCTTTGGTGGTTACCCTGTTTAACTGTCCCTAAATTAGCTTGTTTGTCCCTCGAAAAGTCCCACGTAGCCTTGTAGAAGGCTTTAGCATTTGTTGATTTTAAAAATTTGGATATTTGTTTCCAAATGTAAAGCCCTGCAACATCCCCATTGGAAAACACTCGATTTCATCTGCGATAAATTACATGTAATTTGTAAGATAAATACTACTTAATACTTTGTGATATTTCCGTGCTCAACTCAAAGAATACCACTGTTTCTACCATCCTGCTATGTCAATCTGTATCCTAAATAATAACTAGAGTCATAAAATGAATTTCTTTCCGAGTTACATTTTCAGATGTCTTTCTTCCTTCCCGACATATTGTTAATATGTAGCAATTGGTAATTTCCGGATAGTTCATTTGAATATGTTGAAGAATGGAAATCAAGAACGGAAAATGATCATAGCTTTACTAGATTAAGACAAATACAAAACAATCTAGAACCAAACTATGGCTGTACTCAAGAAAGATTCCTGGTCTTCTTAAATATGCAACTGTTATAGCAAAGTTTCTAACTATTCCACTAGACCCAAATAAACCTGAGCTTTGTGAATATTGTGGAGCACTAGAGGGAGACATTATCTCACACAGAGCAGCAATGTGCACAGAAACTGCTCCAGAACGAAACAATATGCTAAATAGAATCACTGTGGCTACAGGTCAGTCTGAAGCTGGGATTTTTCTCAGAGAATTCGTTATTCAGTGAAAGGCATTTCTTGTTTTAGCGACTGTGTTAATTTGAAAACGATAAACATAGTGTTGCCTTACTTTAGCAATATAATTAAAAACTCTAATGTAGAATTAAACACACCATTCCAATAAGCTATAACTGTTGAGTTATGACGTGCAATTAAAACCCCAGAGGTGCAATTTTTTACTTGCTTTTAACTTTGTAAACTTTTATTTTTATTTGTTTTGTTTATATTTTGTTCTTTCTTTATTACGTGTATAAATGTTGTATAAGTTTTGGTTATTGTTGTATTGTTTGATTGATTTATGTTTACATGTTTAATCCATTTTATTATGGGAATAAAAGCGACATAATAATAATAAAGCGGCTACAAGGCTAGGTAAAATCGTGCAAATTATATTTGATCAAAATTTGGCCTATCCTATTAGTGGAATCATGTAAATCCCTTAAATCTCCCGCGAAATCCCGTTAATTTAGTTGGATGTCACACAAAATCTCACAAATTTTGGGCACTGGGCCCAAGAAATCTGTCCCGCAAGAAAATCTTTGGGGGTTGACAGTACTGGATGAAAAAACAGATGAAGCACAAGAATGGCAACTATCAAAAAGTAAGTTCAATTTTCTATTCTTTGGAGACATTACACTATCAGATTCTATGTTCGCCGTTGTCGGAAAGTTTCATAATCTGTAATTTTTGAATGAAACTGGAGTCCCACTGAAAATCAAAAACACTAAAAACCATGATAAGAAGAGCAAAAGTAAGATCAGTGGTATAGAAGCAAAGAAAAGTTGTAGGTGTTCTATACATAGGTGTTTACTTACGCTTATAGACCGTCTAAGCATGGTTTAAAACAAATATTAATAATTTTGTAACTTTCTTTGCAAAATGGGCGATAATAAGTGAAGTTCTAAAGTCACGTAATATCACGAGAGATCTCGTGGCTACCAAGTATGGCTGACGCGGATAAACAAAATATGAAGAAACACTCTTTTCACTTATAGTGAATTATTGTTGCATTGCGGAGAGTGAGTAACTCAAATTATACTTAAAATGCATGTTGTATAGTTCAGGCACACACTGCTATTACATTTTTATAATCTGGTGTTGTCATGTCGACGTTATTGATAGAAGAATACTTTCAAATTTTCAGACCAGTGAAAATATTCAGAAATATTTTCAATTTTCTTCAATACTTCATTATCAAGACTTGGAAAGATCAATTTAATTTATATTATTCAGCAATAAGATCATCTTACTGACTGAATAATATAATAATTGATTTATATCTACTTTGACTTGCAATACAAGTTGTGGTTTAGTTTCTAGCACAGGGGTTTCTAGTTACTATAGTAACTTATGTAGGCTACCCATATATTTACTAAGGGCAATCTACAACTGATTCAGTTCTTTGATCGGTTCTCTGCGCGTATTTTCTGCGCATCTCAAATTTGATTGGTTGCTTTTTATTGTACATGCGCAATGTTACTCACTTTGAGAGCCATGTTAGATTTTGAAACTTATCAAAATCCACATAACTTTTGCAGGAAGTAAGCGCGATGTTGATAGAAAAAAACATGATAGAATTTACCCAGAAGACATTATGTTCTCAGTTTGGGCCCTTTTGCCACATTAATATAAAGCAAATTAATATGTTTCGCCCATACATTTAATTTTTATGTATTTGCCGCCGCAGTCTATCATCATCCTGAATATTCAACATACAGAATGACCAGTACTCGTACAAAAGTGTATGATGGATTATTGAAGGTTTAATTACTACCTGGGATTGTGGATGTACATGTTAGGAAGGTCCTAAATTATTAAATAGTTTTGTTCACAACATTAATGATGGTGATTGGACTATAATGGGACACTGCAAGGTATCATTGGAAGCACCTTTCATTGTTGCGCATGCGTAAAAGTGAACCGAATCAGTTAAAGATTGCTATAGATCCTATAGAGGCTAAAAGTGTTCATATTAGTTCAAATCTTTTTGATTGCTATTTTGAATTTACAATTTGGGTGACCTGGTGATTTTAATTTTAGACAAAAGCTGGGCGAAAGTTGATGTAATTTCAGTCGATGAACTATTCTCATACCAATTTTTAAAATACCATTACAACATGGTGGTCCACAGGCCATGATTTCTAGCCAAGTTATTGGGTAGCAACTCAAGTAAGATTATATGCATGCACTTATCCTTGATACAATTTAAGTTTGACTTAGTTTTGTAACTTGGCCTATTTTAAAGAAATGACATCCAAATATGAAAAATATTATGAAAGTCAGAAGAAAAGTATGTATCTTCCATTGCAATAACTGCGCCCCCCCCCCCCCTTGTCTTTATCCTTCCAAAGTGAAAAAAAATATTATGTGAGCCCTCTGAATGGTTATCCATGTTGTTATGTCACCACCAGAAGTGGTGACATAATGTTATAGTCTCCAACTTTTTTGTAGATGGTGCTGTTTGGCAGTTAGTTTTTGGCATCTGTAACAAATAGTAGGTGGTGACATTTTGCATGTTAATGCCTTGTTATTGCTAGTTTCACTTATTGAATTACACTCCATGTTTCCAGATAAAACATTGACATTACAATACTTGAGGCAATAAAGATGGAAGTTACAGAAGAACCTGAGCAATTTACTCCCACTAATGACTCAATGGAGACTTACCAAGATGATAACACACCTGGTTGGTAAGTATAGGAACACATGTACAATTCAAAAATGTGTGTGAGACCCCCTGCCCCCACATGGGGAACAATAGGAATTTGACACACAGTATTGTCCCAGGGGGTGGGATTTCGATAAAATTTGACTCATTATGTTTTGCTTTAGAGCTTATGAAAATCTTAATAGAGATCATTCATCTCACCTGAAATGGGGGCCATAAAACTAATTAAGATTATGACACAATGACAACTAATGGCAGCGGCAATAGAATACTATTTAGCACCTTGTAATATTTCAACATTTAGGGCAACAATTTAACTATCACAATTAGATTGTTGACTCCTCCCATCCAATGATATCAAAAATGTACAAAATGTAGCAAAATTAGAGCATATTTCTCAAAACAGGAAGATTTGAAGAGTATCAGAATAGTTGCTTGCAGGCTAGGGAATTTGCAATCTAAATTTTTGTCAAAATCCGCACCTGTTTCTGCATGGGGTCGTCTCACAAACCTTTGTGTGGTTCATATTAGAATAAAACCTATAGAGTATGTATGTATAATGTGTTCAGTCTGAGGTAAAAGCAAATATTACATCATACATTAATTGAATTAAGAAACAGATATCAGTATAAAATTAATTTTTATTACAGGACAAAGTCTAACATTGAAGGAGATGTAAACTTTGACACCCCTGGCACAGAAGAAGGAATGTATGATGATATACCCGAGGATGCGGATGGCATATTCTCTTATGATAGTGATCCCAATGACAATTTAGCCGACAGTGGCTCAGATTGTGAAGTGTGTAACAAGTAAGTTAAGATATGTGACCATGACACATCAAATTCTTTCCATTCTATAAAGATTGGAATGGGTCATCTTACAAAATGCATGAATACAGGGTGTTCCAAAAATACCAGCACCAGTCCTATTACTTTTGGAAAACCCTGTATGTAAGCATAGGAGCCAAGGAAAGAATAAAGAGAAAATTACAAAACACGACTGCAAGAAAAAGGAAAGAGTCAAACAATACCTCAGTATCCCAAACTATGATCTAACATGAAGAAGCAATGTCTAACACCCCTCTCGCACCAAGACATGGAATTAAGAACAAATGAAAACAATATTCACTATCATCCTAGCATTTCATCCCCTATGTGCTTTATATCTTCCCTCATCCAATATATCATCTTCATCACCAATTAAAGAAATGTACAATCGCAATCAATTTTCAAAAAGAGGTCATCGCAGGTTGGGATTCTATACTCATTTGAATGATATTCCTCAGAGATATATTAACAGAAATCTCTCATGATAAACCCATGGTCAGCATGATCTGATAACCTCAGTCAGATATCATATGGTCCCTCCATGTGCATAACATCTATCTAATGCAGTAGTTTATCACACTATACCTCAACTTTTAATTCGTGAATATTGATTTAATGTTTCCATTTAATTTTTGTAGCAATATAGATGGCGACCATCCTAAAACTCCAGATCAGAAATTCACACGCCAGGAACAGTTACGCATGATGCATCTCCGTAAATACCTTGATCAGCTCACGGAGAAAGTACTCAAGAAAGATTATGCGGTTCAAAAAACTAGGTATGTTATGCATGGTGTTTTTTCAGATAGATGTCTCACAATTTGATAATCCATTTGATTAATATGTAGAACCATTTTATCACAGACTTATAAAACAATTTTCCAAGGTTTGAAAATTCATTTATTGTTTGCGATTTGAAGGTGCAATAATTACACATTTCAATCTTGGTTAGATTATGATTTTATACCTCAGGACAAATGCAACATTAATTAATTCACTGTTAAATAGATGTCACTGGATTAAATGCAATGATTTACCTGTGTTCCAAATGGGCCTCGTTCCAGGCCTCATCTAAACATTTGCTGTGCTAAAAGGGATGACTTTCGGGCCTTTTAACTGTGTTGAGTGAAATTAATTCATGTGGACAATGATATGCACATACATGTTTGGTCTACTTTACAACCCAAATCCGGAATGATGAGTAGAATTAATCTTCATTTTCATCATTACTTTTTCAAAATTCAGTCAAAGTAACATATTTTAATTATTTTACTGAATGCATTGAAATGGTATGTAATGATCAAACTCAAAAAAGTTAGATGGCACTTCATCCAATAAATTTTTTGATTGTATGATCTGTAAAATGAAGCCCTCTGATTGGTCAGTTCTTGTGCTGTACCATTCTGTATTGCAGAGCTGTCAAGTGTCCCGCGAATGGCGGGATTTTCCCGCGAATTTGATCAAAATTTGGCTAATTCGCGTGTCCCGCAATGTCCCGCAAATGTCGGCTTTAACCTCCGCGAATTTTCAAAATTGTAACAATCCCCGAGGCTAAATAATTGTGACTATCTTGTGATATGAGAAGCTAAGTTTTTTCGCTTTTGAGGAGTAAAGTTTACCTAATATGAAAAGTGCTGCAAAACTCCTAGTGCATCGATCATCGAAGACTGCTTTTGGAAAGGGCATACATATACTGTGATTTTGATCCAAATAACACCATAGTTGGCTTATCAAGTACCTAGTATGCCCTTATTTGGTATCCAAATAAAGAGGAAGAGAGTGCATTTTCATTTTAATTACGAAAATTGGGATGTTTGTCACGAATAGTTCCAACGTTGGCCTTTTTACTACGCGTGTCACAGCGTGGCAAAGCCTTCATCTCATTGAGCAAATGTTAGCAAACGCGAGTTCCAATAAATGGACAATGATATTTCGAAAAGAAACCTGACTCTCTATAATTTGATGTAGATTAATCGAACCCCTATATGAATAGGTACATTTTAATATATAACACTATGGGGGGGAGGGGGGGGGTAAATGTTTCATAGTAGGTCACGAACGCCATAAGTGCAAAGTATTGTTCAGAATTTTTGAATTTCGTGTTGGATTACGTCACACCTAAAGCGTGTTTTTTGATAGTTTAATAATATTTCTATGCGTATTGTGTAGAATTGTGTTGACGTTTACTAAAGTTAAGTGCATTATATTTGATAAATCAGTATCTGAAAGTTGATTTGAGTACTTTTACATTAAGCCCCAATCACGCAAATCCCTTGAATGTCCTGCGGCATCCCGCAAATTTAGGTGGATGTCCCGCAAAATCCCGCGAATTTAGGGCACTTTGTCTTTAAAAATCTGTCCCTCTATGAAGTCTTTGGTGGTTACCCTGTTAACTGTTCCGTAATTAGCGTGCTTGTCTTTCGAATGGTCCCGCGAAATCCCGCTAATTTGATCAAAATTTAGCGCAATCACGCGAATCCCTTAAATGTCCCGCGAAATCCCGCGAATTTAGGTGGATGTCCCGCAAAATCCCGCAAATTCTTGGCACTGGGTCTAAAAAATCTGTCCCGCGAGAAAATCTTTGGGGGTTGACAGTACTGGTATTGCTACTGAGATTGTCCCGGTTGATCATCTCCTTCGCAATACAGAAAATATTGTTACAGAGTGGACAATCTCAGTAGCAATACAGAGGACCACACGATAAGAACAATATTGAATGATTTGAAGTGCAATACAGGATATATTCTGTCTCGATATTTTGTGAATAATAATCTTATCCAAATCTTATCCAAAAGGGTGACTTTCTGTATGGTTGAATGTTTACTGACAATTCAGAAATATTAAATAATACAAATATTTGCAAACATCCATCATTTTATTATGAATACTTGCAGCACAATACATGTCTCCATCTGTTATTAATTACAATTAAATGTACCATACTTCATCACTTGGATAAATACTTGCACTGTTTATTAGGAATACATGCACTACCGTTACTATAATCAGTATATACCCACATGTGCAGTGGGAATCTATAAGCTCAGAGCAATGTTAGTCTGCTGTCTCATATTATAATACACCAACATCGTCATGATTATTATATTGATAAAGCAATGCTAGAAATTGATTCCTTTACAACATTGTAAATCATTGGCCATGTTAATATGTATTGATTAACACTAAACATTGAATACTCATTCTCATCAACACATGTTGTATGCACTACAAACTACTTAGACCATCTTACATAATAATAAGGCATATACTTAACATAAAATACACGCAGTGTTCCTTAAAAATAATTTGACTTTAGTTTTGCATGTACATTGTAGTCTGCAGTATTGAGAAAACCTTTACATTTTTTCAGATCTGAGTTAAAAAATCAATTTTTACTTTCATTTTCATCAGAGCATCTGTAAATTGAACACTGTATGCAAAGCATTTTAAATGCAAATCAGCTATGCTCAAAATGATCATAATTGGACGAACAAAAATCAGCTAAAAAAGCTTGGAGCATTTTGCTAATGCACATGTATTCATCTTGCTCTGATGTGCATTTGCATAAGGTATATGTTTCTTGTACATGCATTATATACGGTATGTTGTTTCTTGACTTCCTGCACTCATTTTGGAGTTTAGTATTTTAGCTTACTTATTGAATCATTCTCCTCTTATACTGAACCTGTTCAACTAAAGATTAAAAAAAATCGAAATAGAATTTTCTAGAATAATTTGGCGCAATATAGAAGTTCACACTTTTATAATGTCTAATCCATTACCATTTATCTGACATTATATTAGCATGGTGATAGAAATTGAAGATAATCTCTAGTTTAAAATATTTTACATCAAAATCATGTTTCATAATAGTTGCCATAAGTAGGCAGTATTGTTCACTTCAGAGAGGGTGATTTTCTGAATGCTCTTCACTATTAATAGTTAATTATTAGTAGTTTTATTTGCCAATAACTAGATAATAAATCTCGGTGCATCACTTCTGTCCGGTATCACCTTCATATAGGCACTGTTAATAAAATCTCACTATTGTTACATGTATTTATAAGCTTTTATGCAATGATTCCCAGAATCTGCAACAATGGTATGATTAGGTGGCGCTATTGCCAGTCCCCTGGGCCACATCATACGTTCACTTGTGCTCTCTAACTGTCCTACAAAGGTCCCTTCCATTGTGAACACCTTAACACTTGAGTCAGACCAATCACACACCAAGACATGGCCGTGAGGGTCAGCAGCGACTCCATTAGGACTCTTCAGCTGGAACTTATCATTGCCATTAAACTGGTTTAAAAATGTGCCATCTTTGGTTAAAACTTGTATTCGGTGGTTATCAGAATCTGAGACTATAATCTCATCATTGGGGCCTACACACACTGCCTTTGGGAGCCTGAATTGTCCTGGGATTGACCCACCTCCTGTTTTACCTATAGTCTTCAGCACAGATCCTTTCCTCGTAAGGATGAAGATTTTGTGTTGGGCAAGGTCTGATGCAATGATATGTTGCAAGCTGTTGATAGCAACACCATGGACTTGTTTTAAGGATTTACTACTCACTTGCTGTAGGAGATGCCCCTGTGGCCCATAGAATGTTATTGTGTTGCATGATTTCAAGTTCCACATGTTCTGCTTGTATACATAGATGGCCTTGTTGCATACTAGTTCATTAAGGCCAGTTGCAACTAAGGCACTTGCAGTAATCATTTCTGTTTGGCTTATTCGCTTACCTATTGGAAATGAGTGGAGGTAATCTCCGGATGCTCCAAACCACTGCACAGTATGATTTCCAAAATCTGCAACAAATATGTCGCCGTTTTTGCCTACAGCAACTGCTGCAGGGCCATCAAACTTCTTTGGCCCAATCCCCTGTTCTCCTACTTTCAACAGTGGATTATTTGGCTTCACTGTAAATGGGTTTTCAATCCGACTTGTGGTCTTCCCTTTGAAGTCTATGAACAGTTTATGTTTGCCACTCTTCATTGGCCTAAAGTGAAGATAGTATGCATCGTTACCTTCAGTGACTCTACTCTTGACATGTTCACCATTGGAATCCTTTATCATAACATTGATCTTTGCACCTTCTGGTAGGACCAGCTTGATGGAAGTAGCAAGGCAGGCTGTGGGGGGTTTGGCCTGGATTGCCACAAACCTTCCCAGGTCTTTTACAGTAGTATCAAATAGCTCCTTACTAGTGGAAGCATCGAGTTGTAGAGAGTGTTTAGAATGCTGCCTCCTAGCAGCCTTACGTAATGCATCGGTCATATCATTTAGTGCGAGAGCATTGCTGGTTGTGTTAGATAAGATCTCATCTAAGATATTGTTCTGTAGTGCTGTGTTGGAGTTCTTCATTGCAATGTTAACATGGGTCGATAACTCCTTTATTTGGTTGAGATCACTCTGTACTGCCTCAGATTGACTCCCATATACTGCTTTGATTTTATCCTTAATTATCTGACGTTGATTTTGGAGCTTTTGTTCAAATTCATCAAACAGGTCATTAATGCTTTGTGTCATTGACAGTTCAGTTGTAGCCATGTTGCTTAGCTCATTGCGTAGGCTAGTTATAGTATCATCAGCATCTACAACAACCTGCGAGGCTTGCCCTATCTGTTCCTGAAGGGTATGTTTGTTGTCAATAAGAGCTTGTTTTGTTTCAATAATCACATGTCCCTGTGTCTCATTATGTGCTCTTGCTGTGCAGTCTCTGCACACTGTCTCATTGCATGTCTTACAGAATAACACCAGTCGTCTATCTGGGTGGACCTTGCAGTAATCTCCACCACCTTTCTTCTGTCTCTGTAAAGACTTTATATACACAATATAATAGTTTGTTTGTAATTCATCAATGCCTCTCTCTCCCATGACAATCTTCTTACGACATGATGGGCAGTGGATAAAGTTCTTCGTGCCCAGTAGTCGTACAAGGCATGTCTTGCAATAGCTGTGGCCATGTTGGCATGGGAGGAGCTTAGGCTGGTGCTCTCTGTCATCGTAGTCATGCATACATATCGAACAGGAGCTGAAGCTACCTCCTTCCTCTGCAACATCGGGGGAAAGTCTGCTCATTTCGTCACATCAGATCTTGACCTAGAAATACATATAATCATAAAATTACAATTTGGTAGAATATTTCTGTATGTCATTAAATCTATATCAAAAAGTCAGTTGTTATCAATATGCTGATAAAGAAGATTATGTACATATTAGCATTTTCTAAAGATATTATTTTTATCCATCCTTCATCTGTGTGCTATATGCTTGTTGAGTGTATACTCCATACCTTGCAGTGATAGACTGCTTCAACAACAAACTCAATATTATCATTTATATATACTGCAGATGGATATAACATTAATAGCTGATGGCTTCTACTGTCTCATTATTTAGACATGATCCAGTGCTGCCTGTATTAATAATTGTGTGGTTTCATATTGTGTATGAGACTATTTAATACCTGTATGATTAATCTTGATTTTATGTGTCTATGTTCTCATATGTCATTCCTAGCTTCTAGGTTTACTTTTATACTCTGAATACATAGTATCACAGTCTACACCCACTAGAAAGAATCACGATTATTTGATCAGTTTTTTCATCTATAGACTCTTGTTTACAAAGACTCTTTTATTTTTGACAAATATGTGTACAGTAACTCAATTCAGTAAAAAATTAGAAAGATATGTTGTATTGAGATATGGCACAGCGACCTTATGGGGTATGGTTTTATTCAGTTTTATTCTTAGAGCAAGTTTACCATTCATGAAAGTTTGATTAGAAAAAGTTTAAGTTTATTTGCATTTTACGAGGATACCAGTGCAAATTATTCTTAATATTGTTGAATATAGTGCCGGATAATTGGGTGATCAGATGCCTCACTGATTTTGGTTTTCTATCAAATACCTCTCATTCATTATATAAATTGCAATAATGAGGCAGGCAAGCAGAACTGTCACATGTAATATACTTCTCAAGCTGCATAATCCATTGTTAATGGTTATCAGAATTCTAGTCTTGATGGGGCTATGTAATGAAGGTGCACTCTAGTTTATCATGTCCTCTTTGAGAAGGTTGCACTATTCCTTATAATTAGAAATGATTCACCAACCTTTACTGAAATTTTTAAAGAAATGTCAAATGTTGCATTCATCAAAATTATAAGGTTTTAAAGGGATCTTGCTTAGGCTGTTTAAAAAGATTGAATCAAATTTAGTTGTTCTAGACAAATGACAACTTTATATTCTCTCATCAAATGGAATTCAAGGGTATCATTGCTGTTAGTGTATTTGTTATTAAAGTCATACTTTGACGCAATATTGTTGTCTGCTATCATATACCATTTATCATTCATGTCATGTTGATATCACTAGCCATTGTTTTTCCATAATAGGTAGTCAGCTTATACATCACACATCAATTTAGAAGACCTGCTTGATCAATTAATTATTGAAGGGGGATATTTGCCATCGCTTACCATCAATAAAATATATAGTCCCATAACAATAGCACTGCAGATCTGTGTTTTTGCAATGTACAGTTCGGATCAAAATGGTGAGTTCTCACACATCCCGTTGCACTTAAGACATACATATTATACCTGTCCAGTGTATGAATGTTTTCAAGTACATGCACTGCATGATCATAATTTGGTTCATATTTATCCTTTTGTTAAGATCCTGGAACCCACAAAAGGACCCAGTGGCCTCATTAATATTTTGGCAACATTTAGATCTCAACTATATAATGAATTAATTTCAAAGGATTTTGGGGTTTGTTATGATCTGTTATGACAGGTAAAATACTTTAAATCAGGATGTCTTTATAATACTGAACATAACTCCACTTCATTTTTCGTCTACATGCAGAGCTAGATAACCCATGAATATTTTCTCAACTGAATTCAAACTATTCATTAACACATTGATAATTTTCATAGTGTATAACAATTTATGTGAACTCATATTTTCATGGTCTTTCATTTTTGGGATAGAATTTTGTGTAAATGCTTTACGGAATCTATTTCTAAATCAACTTACCACCTTGAATATAATCCTGATTCATCTGTCACAAGTAAATCTCAACATACTCAAATGATTATAAAAACCACAAACCTATCAAATGAAATACCTTTTTTTCCTGCTGTTATAGCCTAATGATCTTATTTGTATCTAAGCTCTGTGTATGTGTACATCCATATGAATTTGAAAACTGAATTTGGTTATAAGTGCTTTATCCTTATTCGTGTTCTCATTTGTATTGACAAAAAAATACCCTAACCTTTTAACCTGGTTTTATAGGTAAATGCGTCCTTATGTGTTTATGTTTTAAGCCTCAGCCAATAGGTAACATTCTATTTGAATTAGTAATAGTTGTATGTTCATTTACATAGGATTTCTTTTATTCAGCATACCTGCTTCCTTTGTATACCAACAAGTACAATTTTGGATTTAAAGATTAGTAGGTTTCATTCCCTAACACTTGATTTAAGACCAAGCTATATACACATAGACTAATCTGTAATTACAGTTTTCTATACAATTTGACTAGAAACCTTACTAATCCATATATCACTGTACTCCTCAAGGGCATACTTACTTTAAATCAATATATGATCTAATTCCCAGGTCTAATTCATTAAACAAATGGATTTGTAAATGTTCTGTAACGGAACAAGATTTATTTTTGGATTAAACATTAGACATGTTCGAGAGAAGCAAATTGCAAACCAAGCACCTGCCATAATGGTAGTGGGTGATATTGGTAGAGAGACTATTGACTCATATATGTCTTAAATTGTAGCATAATTTCTGGTTGTCCAAATGAATTCATATTTGAGTGGAGCAGCTGGGAAGATAAGTGGGTGGAAATCTAGGTCATTCCAACACCATCAAATAAATAAGAAAATGTCCATTGTCCAGTTTATGGATGAAAATCTAGGTCACTGGAACCTTTTATCACTGATATTATGACCATTTTTAAATTTTATTTCAAACTGATATTTTTACAAAATCAGTGCAACCTCAGCTTACACTTAACATAGACATAAGTATTCTTTTATGAATTTGATTATTTGAAATAATATATGTAACATGCTTTTAACGAAACTGATTCATACATTTGTGGTTAACCATCATACCTAATGCATGTGTTGATTGGAGGTATTAAAGGAGTCAGTGAGGCGTGACCAATAAAGATACAAGTAAAATGACCTGGGGTAGATAAGTAATGATCATATTACTTAAAGTGTAACCATATTACCATGTGCATTTCTCATAATAATATGCTGCGAGTCATACTTACCAGTTATATGTGCCAATATATCTCTTATCTCTGTATTCATCTGATTTATATAATTAGACAAAGGCTGCCCATTGGCATTGGTTTAATTATCAAGGGACCAAGCCTGGTCCATAATTTACCTGCTTTGAATAATTCCAAACTAAAATGCCAATTAATCAGATTGGAACAATTTTCAGCTGCAACGAGACCAAAGTAAACTGGAGAGAAACTAACTAAAGAAGGAAACTCAAGAATATGTTACATGTCAGATATCTTAAACATTTTTCTTCTCTGACATGTTTTACAGCCTTGTTCAAGTTCATGATTTTTAGGACGATTATTTTTGTGCATATTTAAAAAACAGTCATGAACCTGCTCAGCCCTCGGGTCACTGTTCTATAATAATTGACACGTCAACTCTGGAACTAACTTAAACATTTATAACTCTTTCAAAAATAAAATGTATTTCCTATGCCTGCAACTGAATATTTTTACTTGAACCTCCAGCTAATAAGTTCCAATGATCATTAATGTCTATTACTTTGGACCATAAAAAAGAACAAAGGAATTCATTGACTTAATTGTGGCTATTGTTTTAGTGTTTCCATTTTGTGTCCCTATTGCTACTCTTTTACATGTACAAATTGTATATGTATTAATTGTCTTTTTAAGAATTGGATTCTGTATCAAACCCTCAGTCTTGTTAAACATTTTCCTCCATACAAATAATGTCTCATTGTGATATTCGCTGAATAAATTGTGACATGGTTCAATAGACTCACTAGAACCTACAGTAGCTTAGATGTATCATACAGGAGTAGATGATTAAGTTGAGGTAACTGAAGTTGTTGGTTGTCCTCCAGGATGAAGAAGAGATCCTTAGTTGTCCCATACAGGCTCTAATAGAATGGAATATACAACAGAACCATCAAGTACAGAAAGAATATCTAGTACCATTGTACCATGTCCCTTAACTTGTTCTTCTCTCGTCAATTATTTATGCGCATTAGGTAATCTTACTGGTCAAGAACAAGGTAATGGGGTTTTACGACGAATAGTTGTTGTCAATTTTTAATATTTTTAGTTTTCATCAAATTAAACCAATTACCCAAATGCGAGTAGGCAGTTACCAGTTTCACCACCAGGTGGCTGATTCGGGTCAATTAACATGGCAGGTATATAAGAAAGTTCCCTTAAACTTGAATATTATCAATGTAAGTGGCTCAATTTTCATATAACCCTTATGTGTCTAATACTTATACTACTGAAAATATGTCCAGTAAAGCAAAATATTATCTGTCCACTAATTTTTAATGACGTAAATCAAGATTATTTCTACTCGCATGTGGGTTATTGGCAATGTTCAGCAAATATGTTTGAATTAATAGTAGAAGCAAATTGTGTTTTACAGCATGCATTCATACATTTGTGAAGGTCAATGAAAAGATAAATGTTACAAATGAATAATAGAGAAGTTGGGGCATCAACTGTTTTATGGATGTTATATGTTGAGAAATAAATACTTTGTGAAATAATTAATTTAATTATACATAATGATTATGAATACATCTGCTCATGAAATATGCCTGGTTTATTATATGTTATACATTGTAATTGTAATACATATATATTATAAGACCAGTATATTGTACACACAATATATTATCACCTTTGAGTGAAGGGGAAGTAAAAAATCAATAGATAGTATTTGGTTTCATCAAAATTAATTGGAAGAATCCAGGGATGTCCCTTACAGTTATTGAGTTATCAATTGTATGGTTTTGTCTTTCCGTTTCATAAGCAATTTCAAAAAATTCCAGGGGGATTCACATTTGAAAAGTCCTCAGAATGATCAGAAACTGCATGATGAAAGAGGGGGGGAAGGGGGGTCAAAGACTCCAATCCCACCTTGGCGAGGGGCCTGGTTACACAAACATGATGTATTGTCAATAAAAGCAGATGAAATCATCAATACAATTATTGAAACTAGACTTACTCAATTCAATTATACAAGAAAGATGATTTATAGAGATGAAACTCCTAAAAAGTGACAATGGAAGTAGGGTACCCCCATGAACAACTTTGGGAGCCTCAGACATGACATTATGATAGAATATCCCATGGTGGCAGCTGTTTCCTTACTTAAATGATACACAAATTGCTATCAGACACTCTATCTAGTGATAGTGCATTTAATTTACAGATGACCTTCAAATTTTAATTAATGGCCAAAAATGAAGTCAAGTTAAAATTTCTTTGTTTGAGTGCACTAGAGGAATGAGATGCACATTGTTGTATTTAATTTTATAGCTACAAAAATGTCTTGGCCTAGCTCCACATATATTTTAAAGCATTTTATAATTTAGTTAAATACAGTATATACTTTGATTTTGACTCATTCTTTGTTATGACTTAAGGCAAAGTTTAGTCCATATATTTAACATGTCACCCCAATAAAGACGTTTCAGTGTCAAACACAGAGTACTCATTGTGTCCTTAAAATTCATTTAGATAGTGTCATCTCAGTCTGATATTTCCATGTTATCTGCATTCTAGGATGAAGAAAGGTTTTATCCTAGTTTGCAATGAGACTCCCAAACAAAGGCATTTTGGGATGCCAGGCATTGAAAGGAAAAATTGATTTTTATGACAGATAGATATTTAGGTATTAATTTCAAAATTTGAATATGTGAAAATGTTTGAATTTTGTTTCACAACAACCATACTCTTTTCCTTTAATTTTTCAACTGTTTCTTTTTCCTTTTTGGCACTTGCATAACATGCTTACTTACATTTACATGTACATTGTATATCATTAAAACCTTATTAAAAAGGTTACATAAGAATGTTCACAGCAATATAATTGTTCCACTATCTCCCGAAACAGACAAATAGGTACATTTTCTTTCATTTGCATGGCAGAGTTGTGTATCCCTCATACTAAATTAGAACTACAGTAGTTGATATGTAGGGGTAGAGCCTATATAACACTGAAAGAGTCAACAACTTTATGAATTGCCTGACCATGAATTTATGTGTGTAGACATGCATTTTGTTGCCAAAATATAAATATAGGTATGATATATATGTCTGATGTGATGAGTAATACTCCAGCCTGATAAACCATTGAAAACATTATAACAATATCATGTATGCTAATATTATATTCCACAACAAAGCAACCAGTATCACATGTTGACATTATTAATACAGTACACTGATAATTATGTTTTATGATAGACAATGAATGTGCCTGTGTTAATAAAAAACATGGAACAAGATATTAACGATCTACAATGCCTTCTACAATGCTTCAATGGACAAATAATACAATAGTTTACCTTGATACTTCAGACGTTGATCCAATCAGCTCTATTGACTCCTTGCTTTAGTTCCTGATCTGTTTTCCTTGCTATGTCCATAAATATGTATGCGATTCACCTGTACATGCGTGTTATTGCAAATATCTAAGGTACTGTCTCTGCAGTGTGCATGTATGTGTGACTCTCAGCAGTGTATTAATACAACCAGCCGTCCTGATTCTCATATACACATACTCATTGTATCTGATATAATATATTGTAAAATTATATTGATTGCTGGTTGGCTGCCTGTATGTGTTACATTAAAAAATAAACAGCTGCTAAATATAGTCACTGATGATATTGCACATATTTATGTCAAATGGTATGTTCATCACTAAATTAATTTAGTGTTTGGTTTGTCAAAATGAAAGCATCAAATTAAACATATATAGTAATAAGGGAGTAGGTTTAGATAGAAGGGTCGATATGATATGTATGTCATCACATAAAAGATGAGAGAGGTATAGTTTTGAACAGTAGTATTGGGTTTCACTTGATATTTTTAAATAAGGATAATTAGGATATTATCAATAAGTATAATTGACTGTAATTTAGTAATGCATTTAAAAAATACATATGAAGAAATGTAAAACTCAAATTGAAACACATAACATTAAAAATAATGTTAAAATTTTTTGATGTCCACTAGATAATTACTGCATTCTTTTAAAATTGTCCTTTATATGTAATCAGGGGGATTGTGGTGTCAGGCATTTCTGTGAGAGACTGCATTTAGTAACCTAAATGGCCAAGAAATGAACATTCATGTTCACCTAAAAATGAAGCCTTGGTTTTTTGTTCCAACTCATCTTTACTTCAATTCTCTCTTGCCCTTACATTGGTTTGCAGGTTTTCTGTATAAATGTTCTAATAATTTCAGAGATGAGCTGAAGAAATGTCGAGAAAGGATCCAAGAGCTGGAGGAGGAGAGAGACACTGTCTTTCAGGACATGCAGAATTCTGAATCTGAGGAAAACACGTAAGTCAACCTCATCACATCCCCGAATCAATAGAAATTATTTTATGATCATTGATTAAATTGATATTTATGAGTCTGTTAGGTTTTATCACTTTTATTGTTGGGTGCTGTGTTGGGAGTACAGTGAAACCAATTGATGTAAACATTCTTTGTTGTTATGTAATTGTCTATTTGTTCCACTTTATCACTCAAGGTAGTTCCTCACTTCCAGAATTTTTTAAAAACAATCACTTAAACATGATTCTAATGAACTATGCATTCTACCATAAGATGTAAGTAATCCACATAAATTTTGAAAATTATTACCAATTTCATATTGGTTACATACATGAAAATTGTTGTGATGTGAATTTACCTTCAATGAGTTTAGCATATTAAAAATTGTCCACAATTGTAAGTTTTATTGTACATTGGGTGTTGCTACATACTTACATGTGCAAAACATCTAGACAGAACATCAATTACCTCAAATTGGGAGTTAATAGTTATGATCATGAGGTGCAAATATAGCTTCAGGCTATCGGAAATTTCAGTGTCATAACCTTTGTCCATGCTTCTTGGTTGTATGATGTTGTTATTTTAATTTATCTTTATGATACATCAGATACTTTTTGAACACACTTATTTTGATCACTTCATGAGAGGCTGGAAAATGTCGTACTCTGTCAATATGTTTTATACCTAATACCAAAAGTCAGCAAAAAGGGTATCATTTAAAAATATAAATATATTAATGCCAGTGACCAACTCCATGAAGTTCAACTGACATCTATATTTGCTGTACATACTTATAAAGATTAATAACTTATAATTCATGCATTAAAAACATTTAAAACCCTATTGACATTTTAATATTGGTAAGTTTGAAAAAATTCCTTTTTGCTTGATATTCTCGAACAGAACACATTTTTAACATAAATATGTATAATAACTAGACCTTTTTAGCCGAGTCATCCAAAATAAGCCGAGTCATCCAGAATAAGCTGAGTCATCCAGAAAAAGATGGATGGATAAAATAGGAAGGTAGGATAGGATAGAATAGGAAGGGGCGATAGGATAGAATAAGAAGGAAGTATAGTATAGAATAGAATAGGAAAAAAGGATACGAGAGGATAGGAAGGAAGGATAGGAAGGAAAAGATACGAAGGAAGGATAGATAGGAAGGATAGGATAGGATCAAATAGGAAGGATGGATGAATTTTTCAATATTTTCTTTTCTACTCTTGACTTTCTATCAGGATACTATCAGATCGATTTTTCCGAAATTTCAAAACGCCATAACTTCCGAACTGGAAGTTGGATCGAAATTTGATTTGAAGATTCGGATTCTTGACAAAATTCTACCCCTAATTCATAACTCATACGTTAAATTTGGTGAATTTCTATTTTGACCTACTTTTCGAACACGCCATAACTTCGGAACCAGGAGTCGGATCGAAATTTGGTTTGCAGAATCGGATTCCTGAGAAAATTCTATCCTTAATTCATAACTCATACGTTGAATTTGGAGAACTTTTTGTTTTGACCTACTTTTCGGACACCATATCTCAAAAGTGGGTCAAAATACTTTCTGACGGCAAAAGGCTAACACTATTAACACATTCTTGGCTACATGTATACAAAATTTCGAAGAATATAATTAAAGTGTAGTGTCAGAATCGCAAAAATAAGGAAAAACTTTGAATTTGACCTAGATTTTGACCTAGGCCCTGGACTGGATTTAGACCTAGACTTAACTTGGACCTGGACCAACACTGGACTTGGACCCGGACTGGACCTTGACTTGGACCTGGAAATGGACTGGACTGGTATCTTTTCATTTTTTCACTTTTCTCGACTTTCTATCAGGATACCATCAGATCGATTTTTCTCGAAATTCAGATTCAAATTTGGTTTGCAGATTCGGATTCCCGACAAAATTCTACCCCTAATTCATAACTCATATGTTAAATTTGGAGAACTTTTTATTTTGACCTACTTTCTGGACGCCATATTTCAAAATCGGTAAGAGTAATCAAAAAACGGATGGCACACTTATGATAGGGCTGTTTCTAAGCTACATGATGTAAAAAAGATGAAGACGTTTCGATAAATAACGACGAAGATAAGAGACAAATGTAAGATTTGACCTAGTTCTTGACCTTTGACCTAGATAAAAAATTGACCCAATTTCCGAGAAACGAGATACTGGACCTAAATTGACCATACACAGGTCTTGACTCAATGTCTTCTAGTTATTGAGAAAACGTGTTAAGAAAAATAACTAGACTTTGGAAATTGAACAAAGTTCAATTTCAGACTCCAGATCTAGACTTTTTTAAGCCCAGTCATCTAAAATAAGCCGAGTCATCCAGAATAAGCTGAGTCATCGAGAATAAGATGGATGGATAAAATAGGAAGGTAGGATGGGATAGAATGGGAAGGAACGATAGGATAGAATAAGAAAGAAGAATAGGATAGAACAGAATAGGAAGAAAGGATATGATAGGAGAGGATAGAAAGGATAGGAAGGAAAGGATACGAAGGAAGGATAGATAGGAAGGATAGGATAGGATCAGATAGGAAGGATGGATGAATTTTTCAATATTTTCTTCTCTACTCTTGACTTTCTATCAGGATACCATCAGATCGATTTTCCGAAATTTCAAAACGCCATAACTTCCGAACCGGAAGTCGGATCTAAATTTGATTTAAAGTTTCGGATTCCTGACAAAATTCTACCCCTAATTCATAACTCATACGTTAAATTTGGCAAATATTTGGACTTTTTGGACACGCCATTACTTCGGAACCGGAAGTCAGATCGAAATTTGATTTGCAGACTCGAATTCCTGAGAAAATTCTACCCTTAATTCATAACTCATATGTTAAATTTGGAGAACTTTTTTCTTTGACCTACTTTTCGGACACCATATCTTAAAAGTGGGTCGAAATACTTTCTGACGGAAAAAGGCTAACACTATTAGCACACTCTTGGCTACATGTATACAAAATTTCGAAGAATATAATTAATCTGTAGTGTCAGAATCGCAAAAATAAGGAAAAACTTTGAATTTGACCTAGATTTTGATCTAGGCATTTTGGTGAATTTGACCTAGATTTTGACCTAGGGATTTTGGTGTCCAAATTTTGAAGTTGGGTAGCCTTCGAGGTCCCCTTCTTTCATAGGCTTTCATTATTTTAAGCTGTACTTAGTCTATATCTCGTATTTTACACTTCAAAAAAATCTTTTATCCCATTGACATAACATGGGGCACCAAATTTAGCTTTCAAAATGTCATAACTTCCGAACCGGAAGTCGGATCGAAATCAAATGTTAAATTTGGAGAATTTCTTATTTTGACCTACTTTTCGGACACCATATCTCAAAAGTGGGTCAAAATACTTTCAGACGGCAAAAGGCTAACACTATTAGCACACTCTTGGCTACATGTATACAAAATTTCGAAGAATATAATTAATCTGTAGTGTCAGAATCGCAAAAATAAGGAAAAACTTTGAATTTGACCTAGATTTTGATCTAGGCATTTTGGTGTCCAAAATTTTATGAAAAGAAGGTTTTGAGGTCACTTTCTTCTATGGGCTTCCATTATGTTTAGCTGTGCTTAGTCTATATCTCGTATTCTACACGTCAAAAAAATATTTTTTCCCATTGAATTAACATGGGGCACCAAATTTAGCGATTTTTGAATTTTCAAAACGCCATAACTTCTGCACCGGAAGTCAGATCGAAACTTGGTTTTCAGATTCAGAATCCTGAGAAAATTTCCTATAAGGCTGATATCCTGGACATTGGATTCAGAGAACTTTTTTTTGGACCTCGTTTTCGGACACTGATATCTCGAAATCGGTTTGAGATACCAAAAAATTAAATCGACCCTAGATTTTCTACTTTTTTATGAGGAACACAGTGAAAAAAGCCCGGATCCAAAATATTGAAGGACGACCGAGAAAATCGAAAAAAGTGACAAAGTACTGGATTTGACCTAGTTCTTGACCTTTGACCTAGATAAAAAATTGACCCAATTTCCCACCAACTAGATACTGAACCTAAATATACTGTATTATGGTCCTTACTGGAAACCTCATAGTTATTGAAAAAACTCCTAAAGAATAATAAGAATAAGAATAAGAATAAGAAGAATACTGGCAAAAACAATAGACTCCAGATTGACATCTGGAGTCTAATAAGAAGAATACTGGCAAAAACAATAGACTCCAGATTGACATCTGGAGTCTAATAATAGTAAAAACACCACTATTGATTTCACGTTATTCCACTTTTCCCTTTTTGTGTTGAACACTTTTGGTCCATATAATATTTCCCATCAAATAGTCTTATTAAGTAGAGGTCTCTTCACTTTGATATTTATGCCATATGTTACTTGTTTTTCCAGCTCAGCAGTATACAGACTGAGATCACAATTTGACAGAGTCATCAAGGAACTTGACTCAGAACAAGACCTTGAAGAAAAGATCAAAGCCACCTTGGAAACAGAAGAGTGAGTTTTTGCCTCTAAAAGACTAGTGTAGTCATGCACCAATTCTTGTAAAAACTCCGGAACTCCGGAAGCAAATACAGTTTTGCTCAAGTTTTACTTTCAAGAATAGTATGAATGTTACTCAATTCTATTTCAATCGGGATTTCCTCCAAATTGTGGTCAAACATCTAATGAAAAAAGTCATTTATAGTATTCACATATAAGAACTATATTTGCATTATTAGGAGTGTATTTAATTTGCAAAACTGTTTTTTCTCATTTATGAAAATTAATGCCTGTCCTTGTATTTAGGTATGAGTTGTCCCAGGCTCAAGTTGAACAAGGCAAGTTTCTATTGGAAGATGACACTCTCCAGAAACAAGAAGTTCATTGGGAGAGAGAGAGAACAGATATGGCCATGCAACGCAACAAGAAGGAGACTGCATTTGCTGTACAGGCAGAGAAGAAAAAGAAATCGAGAGAAAGGTAAGACAGAAATGATGTAATCATGGTACAAATCAATAAAATAGTATCATATTGTAATTTTATTTTATATTTATACAATCAGATTAGCAATTTATTACTTTGTGAGAGACTGGGAAATACCTAATAACTCTCAATATGTTTTGAACCAAAAACCTTAATTAACTGATACTCTTTTCAACAATAAGGTTAGTGCAAAATACTTCTATGATGGCAAAACTGAAACTGAGGTCCTTATATTGAGATATATTGATTACCGGAAGATATAGAAATGTATCAAAATTAACTCAAACAATTTGTTAGTGTGAAATATCTTTCAACATAATGCAAACATCACATAAAGGTCACCTATGTGTTACAAATTTGAAAAAAACTATTGTTTATACATTCAGGGAACATCAAGCTGCTCTTCGGGAAAGAGAGAGAAGACATAGACATGCTATCAATGAGGCAAGGAAGAGCAAAGAGAGAGCCAATAAATTCCTCAAGGAAACTATGTCCAGGTAATGCCTCACTCAGATTTGATCTACGGCAACTAGACAGTGGCCGTTGCTTCCCAAAATTGAGAGAAATATGCAGTATAAAATATAGGAGTTAAAGCATTTCGATGTAGATTTTCTATATCATTTCTGTGAAGCTACCATAGAGCAAATGTGACTGAGGCTTAAGTTGCCAGTATCACACTTTTTACCGACCAGTCTTTGACATTTCCTTATATGTTTGTGATGCTTGTTAGTGGAAATGATAACACTTAAAGTTTTGACTGTTTAAATTGCAGGATCAGACAACGTGACAATGAGGAGGAAGAGCGACAGAAACAAGACATGGATCAACGCATGAAGACATTACTTTCTCTCAAACAGAATATATCTTCTAACAGGGTATGTAGGGATAATTCACCATTACCATTAAGTACCTTGAGTCACATTACTTAGTCTAGTATTTAACTAACAAGCCCCTTTTTATGTCACCACCACAAGTGGCCACATATTGTTATACTATAAGCTCTAACTTTTTGTGGACGGTGTTCAGTGGTTGGTGTTGGGTGTCTGTAACAAATTGCAGGTGGTGACATTTGCATGTTAATGCCTCATTGCAGGTTTATTCCTTTGGAGATGAATTCAAATTCTTACAAAATGTGGCCTTATAATGTGGTTTGTCACATTCATTTCTTTATTTTTTAATAATCAGTAATATTAAAGAATAAATGAAATATGTTACCTTATGGATTGTATGCGTTGTGAATTTTATTGATTGACAAGATATATTATGGGTTTTAGGAGAACTTGAAAGCTATTCAGGCGAGAGACAAGGCACTGGAGAGACAAGGAGAGCGTGAGTTACAGGCAGAAGCTGAGAGAGTGAGGGCTGAGGGAGGCAACCCGCAGGAGGTCCTTATCAAACATAAACGCAACATTGAACTAGAGAAGGAGAAACAGTAAGGAAATGAATGATATTAATAACAGTTCCCTTTTGAGAAATCACTTTCAGTTCTTCAGAATTAAGAATATTATTATATCTGTATATTAGTGTTACATTTTAGTATTATTACACATAAATGTTTGTATGTGAAAATGTCAATGTTTACTCTCAAATATGTATAATTTTTATATGACTTTTGTTTTGATAACATTTGTTACTAATTTTTGTACCACAGAGACCAGAGGTAAAGTATTATTAGAATCACAGAGATATATCCAGCTGGATATATCACTCCCCTTCACTTACTGTACCAATAGCATACCCAAGGCTTTGGTATCATCTTTACTATGAGCAACTTAGAAATTCAAGCGCAAATGCAAAATGAATATTTGCATTAAGTCAATTTGCATTTCATTTGCAAATTGGAGACACAACTGCATGGTATCAAGGCCTTTGCTTCAAATTCTTATGGTTAAGGGTCTTTAGTCTTTAGCGGACTTACATGTAGTTCTAGCTTCATAGAAAATTGGGAATAGTCACATAATCACAACCTAAACATGATTCCATTCCATAGTTTTTTTTTGCTTTATTCAAGTGCTTTTTGTTAATTCTTAAAGAAACCATTTAGTTCTCCGAAAATCATTTGTTGTCAAAAAAGTATAAAAACCCATTAAGTATCCAGTTTAAAGACATAGATAACTACATATCTTGAGCCTTGGTTTGATAAGGTTCAAATTGAAGTTACAACAGTATCAGCTGATTCCAAATATTTTCACAATCTGTACATATTGCGTTTAATTTAATCTTAATATTAATCTTTAACATGTCTCTTTGTTCAGGTTTTTTGATACTGCCCAGAGAGAGAGGCAGGTAGAAATAGCATCTAAGATACTCAGAGAAGAGCAAAGGATGAAGAAGAGAAAGGAGCAACAGCCACAGCTCTGGAATGATCCCAGGAGAGAGAAAACAAAGGTATTATGATGAGAAATTATTGTTTCATTGTATTTGAAGTTGAATTTGATGTTTAGATAAGTATGCAAATGGTATATCCAGAGTCAAATCAAAACACTTCAGAGAATTGTTATCCCAATGATGTAGAAGAATATGAAATATTGTCAAACCTGTTGATGAATTCATTTCGTTATTGCAAAACAAATTTGTTTTCAAATGATCATCTTTGAAGTTTAAAGAAAAAATTATTCATGAATGTTTTATATTTTAGAGAGTGGCCCCTCATAAGAAGAAAAAGCTGCAGATCTTCCAAGAGAGTGGGTCATCCTCCCTTGAATACAGCGCTGATGCTGAGGAAGAAGGGGTGAGGTTTATGCAGTAGTATTAAATTGAACTTATCGGGTCCATATCATTTTCATTTTGGGATGAGATTGAAAAGTTACAAGACATTGCAATTCATTTACAAATTTTATTTTTATATCAATACACCTTAATGAAGAGTAATTTCAATCAATTTCAAAATTTGATCTCTCATTGATTTATATTTAAAAATGTTTTGCTTATTTTACAAAAAATTTATTGCTATTGTTACTGCTTTTAACTTCATTCATATCTTTTGTATTTAGAGATCAGCCCCTGATGAGATAGATGCTCCCTCTAGTGATGAAGGGGAGAACCGCCAGTCAACATTTGACAGAACAAGTCGTGCTGAAATTCAAGACTCTGATGACTCTGATGGTGGTGGGAGTAAGTAAACATATTTCAACAGCATGCAATTTTTCACACAAGTTAAAAAGTAAAAAACATCAACATTCAGAGGAAATACAAATATTTTGATGAAAAACATGATTTTTATGACACTACCAGAAGTGATGACATATTTTTATTGTCTCCAACTTTTTGTCTATGATGTTTGGTGGTCGGGGGTTGGTGTTTGGAATTCAGCATCTGTAACAAATGGCAGGTAGTGACATTTTGCATGTCAATACCTCATTAATATTTTACAGGAAATAGAAAAATGAAATGAACTGAATAACAGATTTACATCAATAAAATGAAGTGATTGATAAAAAAATTCACAATGCTTAAAGTTCTTATTTTTATTATTTCAGTGGAGGACAATATTAACTTAGCCAAGCCTGAGTTTGAAGGCATGTGGGACCAACATAAACCATACACTGTTCCTAAAGACATTGATGGACAAGGGGACCAGTTCACTGGACTATCAAAGATGGAAAAGGTTAGTGCCTAGATAGAGGAAATGATCTATTTTTGTGTAATCTTTGATGAGATAAATCAAATAAAAATCACATTCATGTATTTAATACAATATCATAATAATATCCAATTTAAATGCAAGGATGTCTGGACGTATATAGTATACACCTATTGGTATATTGAAGCTGTCTTGCTGATCTGTCACTAATACATATTTAGCATTTATGAAACTCATATGATACAAACTTGCTTTACTAACATCATATTTAGGCTGCTGAACAACAGATGCAAACTGCCATACAAACTTACCCAAAGGTATATTGCCATAAATAATGGTCCACCCTGTCCTTGCATGCTGTAGAGGTTATTTTGTACCATAGAGTTTTGCCCCATGATTGAGAAATATGTCTACTTTTTATTACTCATGCACTGCTGTACCGTGATTGGTCAAGTTATGTCACATGATAGTATATTGATGATTCTGTATATCACAAGTCCAACTTATACATGTACTTTCCTGGTGATGGAAAATAGTGCAATCTTCTTATTTAGCACAATATACTTACGTGCAAAACACTTTGAAATACAAAAATGAATGAAAACTGTAACCTCCTTTTTCAATTAAGTATTTGTATAAAGCTCTAAATGTGCACATAAACTATTCCTAAACTTGCATATCATTGCCTCTTGTAAACTAGAGTCCAGCACTTGGTCATGTTACTGCATGATATCATCTACAAAACTCACAGGAATGCCATTCTGACACTCAGATCATCTTCCTTGCAAAGAACCATTCAATACATGCATGCTTTATACACCCTCTGTCTTACTCATAGTAAATGTTATGCACGCTGGCTCAGTAATCTTATTCCTTTAGACACATAAATATCCTCATATCATAAATGTATGTTGACGCTTTAGCTAGAATGTCTTCATAATCCTGCATAGAAAAATTCAAAGTGTAGATCTACAAAAAAGTTCAAGAACCTTTATAACTATGTGATATTTTATGCACAATTTACCAATTAAGATACTGTACAGGGTGTCAAAAAACAACAGCACCCCCCTCAACATTTTTTGTTATGAAATGTACATTATTCTTTTTTCCTGGAATTCAATGTGAATGTTTTTGTTTTTTTTACTGTACCCCATATGATTCTAATTGTATATTTTGTACGTTTCCAGGACATCATGAGCCGCCAGTTTGAGAAACAAAAAGCCAGTGTTGTAACTAAGCAAGTAGCTGGGGGCAAAGAGTTCAAGGGGGTTGCCTTCTACAGTAAGCCTGATGTCATTCATTTCAAGGTATGTTCAACCCCATGTTATACATTTCAACGTTTTTCAACCAAATGTCATACATTTCAAGGTATGTTCAACCCCATGTTATACATTTCAACGTTTTTCAACCAAATGTCATACATTTCAAGGTATGTTCAACCCCATGTTATACATTTCAATGTTTTTCAACCAAATGTCATACATTTCAAGGTATGTTCAACCCCATGTTATACATTTCAATGTTTTTCAACCAAATGTCATACATTTCAAGGTATGTTCAACCCCATGTTATACATTTCAATGTTTTTCAACCAAATGTCATACATTTCAAGGTATGTTCAACCCCATGTTATACATTTCAATGTTTTTCAACCCAATGTCATACATTTCAAGGTATGTTCAACCCCATGTTATACATGTGGCCAAGTGCGGTATAGTTGGGCATATAAACACAGATAATATACGTAATTGTTTTGGTTGACGTAGTTTATTTCAACTGTGACATGTGTGTGTGACAAAAAAGGGCAACAGGATTGATCCTGCAAATACAGAAACAAAATATTATATAGAAACCTCACATTCTAAATTCCAGTAAAAGTACAAATAGTTACTACTTGATCTTATTTGACATGCTTTGAGCTATACTCTTTCACTCAACTATGGCGTATCCTACTCTTAAAAAAATGACATTACCCTATCGAAATGTCCATAAAATCTACTAAAATGCCATGTATAAAGGAAAATATACGAATGTATAATTTACCCATGGAAACTCAAACAAATGCAGTCATCCGACCTAGTCGATCATAGACACCTGTCCACACCCATGAAACCATGCACTGCTTGTCTCCCTAAAATACACATGGAATAATGGTAAGTATGTACAAATGTCCATACCTTAATGGAAATCCATTAACCTGTACACCTAGCATGGATAACAAATGTTAACAAACCTAGCTTATACACTGTTGTAAGTTGATTTGTACTAAAACTGACACAATGATGAAATAAAATAAAAACATAAGTCTTGTACACTGTACCTTGCTATAAAATGACCTACAGAATATCTACTAAATGTGATATTCTATGAAATGGAACGATTATATAAATGACGATCTACATGTACATACCAGGTTAGTGCTATACTATACTTACAATATACAGTATACCACTGGTGTAGATCCCTGACCAAATGTTCTATGTTCACAAGTATGGACCCTCAGAACATCATAACACTCATAACTCTGGATGGAGTATTACTCTAGTATGGATCCCTATACTGGATGTAGCCTTAACTCTAGTACAGATCCCTAAAACATCATTACAAATATTCTCACCAGTATGGAAACTCTACATTAATCCATATAAAATCCATACAAACATCAAAATGTATGACCTGAATCACCCAGATTGCATTGAAATAGTATATTACACTTGAAGATAGATATAAAATGATAGGTGTTATGTAATGTGAACTTATTCAAGATATCCAAGGACATGCAGGAAAAATGAGCTTGAGATAAACCCATGCAAAATGGCATAAAAAGTACACAAATATATAGTGGATATAATAGCATGTCCGAAATAGACACCAAAATGTCATCCTATGCTAGTAATGTAAAGATATTATCATTTTTCCAAAATAAAAGCCATGTGCGAATGAAAATGCAGACTCCGCACCGGAAAGAGATCATAAGAACATGAATTGGCACAGAAATATAGTTTCCTCCAGTAATAAAACAATACCTTAGCCTTGATAAGATACTTTGTCATAAATCTTACAATATATTGAGGCAAATGGGTGTAATAAACATGTAGAAAATGGGTCACATACATCACCTTTCAACATTTGCCATTTTATTCCAACGATTGCAGCGCCACCAGCGTTCTTCTTGCGAACTAACTGGGGACCTGTCATTATTACGTAGCACTGTGGCATGTCACTTTGCCACACATACCCCTCCTTTACATGAAATGTCTACTTAAACAAAATTGTAAACTCTGAGCTAACATAAACTTAACTTTATACAAATCCTGGCAGCTCCACCAAGTAAGACAATATGCTATAAAGCAAACTTTCATGGCAACCTAAATGGTGACCTGTTGCTTTGGAATGTACTTAAAATGTAACATATCGTATCCTAACCTGCTAGATTAGTATATAAGTGAGACTAGAAAAAATAATGCTGTAGTTTTAGACTACACTATTGGATTTCATGACATTTGTTTTAAAGATGAATTTCAATCTAATCCTATAGTTACTTCTACGGATAAAAGTATAAAATATGACCTATACAAACACCTATGTACAGGGAACACTAGCTAGCAATACAATATTTAAAAAAAATGCAATGACTTGCATATAAAGTTTGTTGATTTTGGAACTTTTGACCAAATACAAAAACAAAAAATTATGCTTGCTTTTTATTATCAGACATACTCTGAATTATATTTTTAACCTCTTGAATAGCAGTATCATTGCAATTTCACCAGTGTTAAACTAGTAGCATAAAGTTTCTAAAAGTATTGCTTTTTTTCAGTATGTAGCCACCAGTACATTATATTCCTGTATGATGTACCCTATGGTAAGCCTTAACATTAAATGAGATAGTTACCTTAGACACCATTGCCTAGATAACCATGTTACCACTCATCTATCATAACCATGGTGAATGTTAAAGCAAAAACTGGAATATGCTGTGCACATTCATCATAGTTCCCATTTTCCAGTATGAGACTAGTGTAAAATTAAGCTAACTACACCATTGTACACCACCCCTTAGGCATATGAGTCTACATTAAGTTTACCTATTTATTTCCGGTATGTACTCCTAAACTAGTTTTATGAGACCAGAGTAGCCAAAGTAAAAAATACAACTGGATGATATTGAACTGTAAGCAAGTTTTATGAACTACCCCCCCCCCCCCCTTATTTTAACACATACATGAATAAAACGTGAACAATCAACATATATACAGGAAACAACTGTATGATACAGAGTGATATGAAGAGATTCACCAGTGACAATCCCCGAAAACCAAACAATCCATGTGGAACTTATGAAAAAGGTATGATTCTCAAATCCACTATTACCAGTGACAATAGAGTATTTTATGCGAACCTGATATACTAGTACAGTCTTGGTAGTCTATGTGGATTGCGATTATAGCCCTTGTTCACTCTCTTTGACCTCCTTACTTTTTGGGTCCTATTGGTTTCTTCTACTGTATCTGGAACTTTAGTCTCTTTAGATCCACTATTTTCTGCACTTTTTTCTGAGTCACTGTTATTCTCATATTCACTAGTCTCTTCAATGGTTGTGGTTTCACTGTCTTTAGGAAATTCAAAAGTCTCTTCAATGATCAATAACTCATAATCCGAATCTGAATCAGATATGGGTTCTCCAGCCTCATTTTGGATAACCTCTTCATCGCTAGTTGGGTCATCCTCGTTAATCAGATCATTGTCATCATCTTCATCCCCCAATTCATCAGTATTGTGAATTGTTTCATTTGGTGTAAATTTCCTTTCCACCTTTCTGACATTTACTCGGTTTACATGTCTGTATGTACCTCCTTCTACTGGTACTACTTTACATACATTATTAGGATATTTCTCTAGTACTCTGTAATTCTGAGGCGACCATGAGTCCTGAATTTTATTCCGTCCTAAAACTCTATTCCTCAGAACAACTACATCTCCCACAGCTAGAGTATCTGGTTGAAGTTTTCTATCATGGGCCTCTTTTCTATGTTTGGCTGCTGTGTCCAAATTCTTCTTAGCAACTTCATGTGCTTTTTCCATTCCTTTTTGGTGGTTCTCAACCCAATCCACAGCACCTGTTGGCTCAGTTCTCTCCTTACTATCCAGCAGAAAGTCAATGGGAAGCCTTGCCTCCCTCCCAAACATAAGGAAATGAGGGGTGAATCCTGTGCTTCCGTGTGGGGTACTGTTATAGACTGCAACCAGGTCTTGAATCAAATTAGGCCATTGACGCTTCTGATCACTGGGTATGGACTTCAGTAGATTGTGTAGAGTCCGATTAAATCGTTCAGTTTGGCCATTCCCCTGGGGAAAATAACTAGTAGTGCGAGACTTTTCCACCCCATACAGTTTACATAGTTGGGCAACAACCTTGCTCTCGAAATTACGCCCCTGATCAGAATGGAGACGTTCCGCCACACCCAGCGTATTGAAGTACCTAACCAGACACCGAGCCACAGTATCTGCACGCTGGTTGTTAGTGGGAACTGCCATGGCATATTTTGTAAATACATCTGTTAGGACCAACACATTCTCAAGTCCTCTAACACCTGGTTCCAGCAAAGTGTAGTCCATCGCCACTATCTCCAAAGGACGAGTTGCCACAATGGTATTCATGGGAGTTTGTATTTTGGGTTCAGGCATCTTGGCAACACAGCATCTCTGGCATTCACTTACATACTTTTTGATGTCCCTGAACATGCCTGTCCAATAGCATCGATGCCATATCACAGAAGCAGTTCTGTCAATACCCTGATGTCCATTATCATGTACCGCCTTGATGACTTCTGTGGTATAACTGGTGGGTATCACCACTTGCTGAACTGTCATCTTGGTCTTTGGATCTGTGACGACTCTATACATTAAATCATCATCCTTGATCAACAATTTATGTCTTTGTTTTAACATTAGTTTAACATTCTTGGGTAGTTTATCCTTGACCGCACTGGAGGGATCCATACTGATATATTGCCTCACTGTTTTTAACATAGGGTCCTCTCTTTGTAGTTTCTTCCAATCCAGTAAAGGCCTACTGGGCAAGACTTGGATAGACTGATTCTCCTTAATGACCAAATCAGTATGGCTTGGAGAGGATACTTCAATTCCAATCTCTGTGAATGGCCTGGGAAGTGTAGCTCCTGTCTCCTCAGCTTCCTTACGAGAAAGCATGTCAGCAATCTCATTCATCCTTCCTGCTTTGTGTTTTATTGTGAGGTCATAAAGTGCTAGGTCAGCAAGCCATCTGTGTTCTGTTGCACTTAAATTAGCCTTTTCCAGGTGAGTTAGTGGGTTATTATCTGTGAATACAATCACTTTTTGTCCAATGAGGTAATCTTTAAGTTTTTCTGTCACTGCCCACTTGAGGCCTAATAGCTCCAACTTCCGTGAACTATAGTTCTGCATATTCCGCTCACTGGGCCTGAGTTTCCTGTGAATATATGTTATTACTCTAGGTTTAGCTGGAATGGGGTCCTGTTGTTGTAGAAGACAGCCTCCTATTCCTCGCAAGCTAGTGTCTATATCCAGTATAAATTCCATGTTGAAGTCTGGGAATCCTAATATGGGTGCAGTGGTCAGCAATTCTTTGAGTTTCAGAAAAGCTGTTTCACATTCAGCAGTCCATACAACATCATATCTCTTCCTCTTGTTGTAGTCTTTGGGTATCAAACTGAAGAGAGGTGAGGCAACAGCAGAAATTCCAGGAATATACCTCCTGAAGTATCCAACACCACCCAGAAAACTTCTAACCTCTTTAACTGTCTCCAATTTAGGCCAGTTGATTATCTCCTTCACTTTATCTGGGTCTACAGCAACTCCCTCTGCTGAAACAACATGTCCCAAGTACTTGATGCGCTCCATTAGAAACTGGCACTTCGCTGGCTTGCACCGAAGACCGGCTTTGGCGAGTCTACAGAACACGTCATCAAGTTTCTGAAGATGCTCCTCAAATGTCTTTGAGTACACTACTATGTCATCCAAGTAGCATAGAACAGAATCAAACATCAGTTCACCTAGGGTACACTGCATCAGTCTCATAAAACTAGCACCTGCATTTACTAGTCCAAATGGCATACGCGTCCACTCAAACAGTCCAAAGGGTGTTGTTATAGCAGTTTTCTCCTGATCCTGTTCATCCATCCTAAGTTGGTGATAGGAACTTGCGAGATCCACACAGGTGAAATATTTACTATTGGCCATTGAATCTAGACTTTCTTCAATTCGTGGCAGAGGAAAGCTATCTCGTACAGTGTTGGCATTGAGTTGACGAAAGTCACAACATACCCTTAGTTGGCCATTGGGTTTATGCGCTATTACTAATGGTGAAGCATATGGGCTTGTACTGGATGTCAGAATTCCTTTGTTCAACAATTCCTTAATGTGTTTCTTCACATCCTCAAATTGAGATGGCTGGACCCTTCTATATGGTTGTCTTACAATCTTATTAGGATCCTTCAGCATAATCCTGTGTTTTACATTCTCTGCCTGAGTACATCCAAGATCGTATTCGGATTTGGCAAACTGATCATGATGTTTCATTAACAGATCAATTAGTTGTGTCCTCTCTGCTGGTTCGATGTCAGTTCTGTCCTGTAATTTCTCTACCATGACATCAAAATCAGAGGTGTCTCGTGTTAATCCCGAGTTCTCTAGGGAAATAATCATTGCCTGACCAACCACAAGAACTTCTACCTCTGGTGCTCTGGGGTCCTCAACTGCCGTAACCTGTTGAAGTTCACCAACTTTCATTCCTTGCTTTAATACCACATCCTGGTTGCTGATGTTAGTCACAGGGCAAGGGAATACTTTCGCAGCTCCGTTAATCAAGGTGTCCCCAATGAATAATCCACAAGGCAATGGAGATTGATTTTGCTCAATCAAGCCAGCTTCATTAGAGAATGAGCGACCCTTCACTGGAACAACTGTAGTTGTCCCTGCCTTGATAACCATCGGCATTGACAAGGTCACATTACTCGTCTGCTGCTGCACATTCTCCAAAGCCAGGTGTTCATTCACTTGGAAATCAAGAGTATTTCCTTGTTGAGGTATTGCAGAAAATAGATCAGGACATTCCCTTATGATGTTCATTCCAAGAATTAGGGGGACATCCCTTTTCCTTCTCAGTGATTCTCCATTCACTGGGTCCTGGACTATCAAAATTCCTCTATCCTTTGTGGTACAGCGTCCGACTTCAACATCACACTCAAAATACCCTAGAATATCGATAGGTATGTCATTGGCTGCGACAACTTTCAAAAAAGAAGGCTTCCTGGACATTTCCTCTCCCCAGTGTTTCACATAGAACTCCCTGGTCATGGTACTGATGTTGGAGCCCGTGTCCACCAGTCCTGTTACCAAGACACCATCTACTCGCACCCCAACCTTCGGAGTCCCAGCTGAAAATCTGTCAAGATCTTTCTCCATCGCTGTTAGCTCCGAGGACTGCTGATTCTTCTGGTATGTGTTGTGGGGGCAGCCTGCAGCAAAGTGCCCCTCCTCCCCACATATAAAACAAGTTGTTTTCTTTTTAGGTGTCTTTGTAGTTGCTGGAGTGGTCTTCTCCTGAGCTTGTCTCTCCTTAATGGCTTTCAATTCCTTAGCCTGCTCAGCTATTTTATGATTCAATTCCTTCATCATCTTCACCATCTCCGCCATCTCGGGACTGTTTCTGATGGTGTGCTCTTTCACAGTCGTTCTCACCTCAATGTCTTCATCTTCCATCAACACCACAGCCTCATCGCGCAACTCGATGAAAGAAGAATATACCCTATCTCTTCTCATTTTCTTCAGCTCTCTCCGCAAAGCTGAGTCATCCACTCCATTAATAAATTGTTCCATTAAAACTTTATTTTCATCTACTTGGTGGTCTTTCTGTCGTATCCTGGCCATTAAAGCTAGTAGTTTATGGGAGAATGCCCTAAGTGACTCTGTAGATTCTTGTTTGCACTCATAAAACTTCCCATACAGGTAAGCAGCAGATTTTTTCTCACCAAAGACATCTATCAGTATTTGTAAAATAGACTCTGCAGATTCCTTCTCCATGTTTGATCTATACCTCAGCTCCTCCCTAGCTGCACCTTCCAGGTTGCTTATAATAAAATCAGTTTGTTGCCCATCAGACCATGTTCTAGCTTTCAACATTGATTTTATTTCCTCGACAAAACGCACAACGTCTCCCGTTCCGTCAAACTTGTCTATTTTTCTCTCTTTGGGAGCATATATCACTTTAGTCACTGCTGATTTTGTGTCCTTTAATCTTTGCACCTCTTCTTGGAGCTTAAGATATTCTTTCCTTGAAGGGGAATCTTTCATGTCCCCTAAACACTTAACTAGGCTTTTACGCGGAGTTGGGTGCTTATATGGTGATCCTCCTTCCGCCATTGTATAGATTATCAGGTTATGACTCTACATAGATTACAAGACATGAACCAATCAAACTAACAGACATGGAGTTGAAATGGCCCTAAAATGCATGAATACAGGTAAACATCTCTCAAAAACCTTACCAGTTACATATACCCGTACCCAAATTATCATGAGCAGCCTTCTTGAAAATTTTAATCCAGCATAACATTAAAAGTATCTTCAGAAATTTCTAAGTTAGAAGTATAATCTGATATTGAGCATAATGTGTTACACTGTACCTCAGTATGTTAAAGGCTCTAATGGGCACTGATATGTGAAGTTTCACTTTTATTGATCATCTATGGAATATATATTTAATTCTCACGCCCTATATCAAACATTCTCAAGTGAAGCACATATAACCTATTATTGAAATGTGAATTACAATAGTACATGTATATAAAATATATTGCTTATTTTACAAAGGCACTCTTTGATATTCAGCCCCAACTGCTCTCTGCAACATTCTGTATACACAACACACTGTGTAGTATGACTAATATTGTATTCAGAATAGAATGATTCTCTGGCAGCAAAAGTTAATATTTAGCATCACCTGCTATCTGCAACATTTTTATACACAACACACTGTGTAGTATGACTAATATTGTATTCAGAATAGAATCATTTCAAGTGGCAACACACTGCCTCAATATGACACATTTTAATTGGTGATTTTCCTTCTCCTTCCAAGATGTCAATTTCACACTCTATTACTTGGGATCTCCACATAAATTACGTTGCGAATCCCCTCCCTGCTATCATTGAACGTAAGCGTCTGCTGACGAATGTTGAATATTACACCAGATGTCCCCTGTTACCCTTGTCACTAGTTCCAATAGGCTGTAGTTAACATCTGACACCACTGTGGCCAAGTGCGGTATAGTTGGGCATATAAACACAGATAATATACGTAATTGTTTTGGTTGACGTAGTTTATTTCAACTGTGACATGTGTGTGTGACAAAAAAGGGCAACAGGATTGATCCTGCAAATACAGAAACAAAATATTATATAGAAACCTCACATTCTAAATTCCAGTAAAAGTACAAATAGTTACTACTTGATCTTATTTGACATGCTTTGAGCTATACTCTTTCACTCAACTATGGCGTATCCTACTCTTAAAAAAATGACATTACCCTATCGAAATGTCCATAAAATCTACTAAAATGCCATGTATAAAGGAATATATACGAATGTATAATTTACCCATGGAAACTCAAACAAATGCAGTCATCCGACCTAGTCGATCATAGACACCTGTCCACACCCATGAAACCATGCACTGCTTGTCTCCCTAAAATACACATGGAATAATGGTAAGTATGTACAAATGTCCATACCTTAATGGAAATCCATTAACCTGTACACCTAGCATGGATAACAAATGTTAACAAACCTAGCTTATACACTGTTGTAAGTTGATTTGTACTAAAACTGACACAATGATGAAATAAAATAAAAACATAAGTCTTGTACACTGTACCTTGCTATAAAATGACCTACAGAATATCTACTAAATGTGATATTCTATGAAATGGAACGATTATATAAATGACGATCTACATGTACATACCAGGTTAGTGCTATACTATACTTACAATATACAGTATACCACTGGTGTAGATCCCTGACCAAATGTTCTATGTTCACAAGTATGGACCCTCAGAACATCATAACACTCATAACTCTGGATGGAGTATTACTCTAGTATGGATCCCTATACTGGATGTAGCCTTAACTCTAGTACAGATCCCTAAAACATCATTACAAATATTCTCACCAGTATGGAAACTCTACATTAATCCATATAAAATCCATACAAACATCAAAATGTATGACCTGAATCACCCAGATTGCATTGAAATAGTATATTACACTTGAAGATAGATATAAAATGATAGGTGTTATGTAATGTGAACTTATTCAAGATATCCAAGGACATGCAGGAAAAATGAGCTTGAGATAAACCCATGCAAAATGGCATAAAAAGTACACAAATATATAGTGGATATAATAGCATGTCCGAAATAGACACCAAAATGTCATCCTATGCTAGTAATGTAAAGATATTATCATTTTTCCAAAATAAAAGCCATGTGCGAATGAAAATGCAGACTCCGCACCGGAAAGAGATCATTAGAACATGAATTGGCACAGAAATATAGTTTATTCCAACGATTGCAGCGCCACCAGCGTTCTTCTTGCGAACTAACTGGGGACCTGTCATTATTACGTAGCACTGTGGCATGTCACTTTGCCACATACATTTCAACGTTTTTCAACCGAATGTCATACATTTCAAGGTATGTTCAATCCAATTGAACATTTTAAGGTACACGTATGTTCAACCCAGTATCATACATTCCAAGTATTTTTTTAAAATGTTGTCATTGACTACTTTTCATTGACATTTGACTTTACAGTTGAGCTCTCAGTGACTGATAAACTGATATGAAAACTTAGTATTTATTTAAAATTCAGCATTTACACACAATTTTCATTCAATTTGAAAAAACACTGTTTGTGCCTTATGTATTTTCATTCACACTTCAGCAACTTATGATTATTATTAAATTAGTAATTTAACTTTTGTTATAGGACTTTGATGTTGGTAAAACATATAAGAAAAAGGTGATTCTGACGAATGTCTCCTACACTGTGAACTACTGCAAGCTTTTGGGTATTACTGAACACCTCAAAGACTTCATTGAAATAGTGTGAGTACATCAACATGAAAAAGTGTGAACATTATAGCTTCAAAATTGTATTTCTTGAAATGAAAACACAAATTAATGTTATATTTTTATTTGATTGATTCCAAAGGTACCACTTTTGTATTGCAGATTTGACCCCCCAGGCCAAATGTCAGCTGGATTAACTTGTGAGATGCTTGTCACCTTCAAGCCAATGGTAAATATTTCATTCATTGTCTCTTATGTGCTATTTACTGTTCTATATATGTTTCTGAAGTTACATTGAGTATCACAAAACATCCTTACATTTCATCTTTTTGGCTTCAAGACTGTATATGTGCCCGGACTTCAGGTCTGCAATGTGTGGAATGTGGAAAGAGGTAGTTTGTGGGTTTTGGTACCAATTGAAAATACAGTAAGTAGATTTGTTATAAAATTTTATACAATATTACATGAACATCTATGTTTACAGATCAATGAAGATTTAGAGGGCACAGTGGACTTCCTGGCTCAGACTGGACCTTTTGCCATTCCACTTGTTTGCACTACTAAGAAATGTGATGTAAGTTGAATTGTTTGTGTATGTTATGCATTAAAAAATCATAATACATGTATAGGGAAATAACAAAAATCTAGAAATATGCAAGTTTTGCTTTTAAATTATTAACAATATTTGACTGTCAATGGCTGAGAGTTATTTCTGGTGAACACTTGGTTAAATATTGTTTTATTTTCAGTTGTCCGTGGACACAAATCTTGTTGACTTTGGTACAACTGTGATAGGTGAGACAATGAAACAAACCATTACACTGACCAACAATGGGGCGCTGACAACAGGCTTTGAATTCATCAAGTTAACAGGGATGAAGCCAAGGACTCTCACATCTGCGGCAACATCATTGGGGAGATTGGTGAGAAACTAAGCCATTTGTTTTATGATGTCACAATTGAGTTTAAATATTGATAAATGAGTCCAGCTGTCAATCAAAATTTAAGAACTCCACATTGTACTCAAAATCCATAGAGATAACATGTTAACATGAAATATCTAGAGTACACACTAAATATCATTTTGAATAATATTTCTGTCCTCAAGCATCCAAAGATAAACATATTTAATTTTGAACTTATATTAATTCTATACTTAAATTTAATATATACATTTACATGTATTAACATAATTATAGGACTATGTTATATATGGTTTTTGCTGTTTAATGTTAGCAATAGTTAAGTTCTTTTGCACATTTTTATTAAAACAAGACTGAATAATTGCTGTTTTCTCTGGAATTTATGAGGTAACCTTTTATTGTGTTAGAACCTATGGTACCTCTAACCTCTTTGACATTATAACATTATTATTTTGATTCAAGTCAGTTTGATATGACTTATCACTAAAAAAAACTCTCAGGATTAAAAATTAAATAATGTTGTGTGTTATAGACTACTGCAGAGACCAGTGAAGGTGAACCAGAGGAGCAGCCTCCCAAATCACAAGGCAAAGGCTCTAAGAAAAAGTTGGAGACTAAGAAGAAACGAGAAGATGAGGAAGATGGTATGTCGGCATAAATCTTTTTATTTATTTGTAATATGGGATATGAATGGTATCCTTACATGTATGAAAGCACCAAATGGACCCCAAGGTTTTCCTTGACCATGAAAAGATCTTGTCATTAAAATCAAAATAAAATAAGATCCAATCATTCAATTCAAGTCAAATAAAAGATATGATTTTTAGATTTTTCTCCGAATGGTAGATGAAGTTCCTTACTACACTTGTTATATATGTTATTATATAGGATGAGAAACTGCTAATGACAACAATATTTAAAAAACGTTCAAATCAAAATGCACTAAGTTTAGCAATAATTTAATAAATTAACATTTTATCCTTGCAGAGAAAGTGCCTGAGAACCTATCACAAGCGTTGCCCACAACAATCCCCAGTGAGAACCAGACCCAAGCTGCATCCTTGATGACTGACAACCGTGAGCTGACAGGCTCTAAGGACACATTGACCACAGAGGTGACTACTAGCAAGTTCCAGAGCATGGAGAGCCTCACCTCTACTGGGATTGAGGCAGCTGCAGCTGCTGTTCCTGAGCTACCTAGAGTTGATGAGAGTATGTAGTTTGAATTGTTTCTGATTTCAGCATCTCCTTCTTAGAAGTAATGTAACAATAACACATGTATAGTATAGTATGAGATGAAGTGCAAGCTCAAAAAGTTCTCTAAAATATTTTTTTTTTTATTATTGTAAGATATATTCATTGTGTTTTATTATTTGCTGTAGATGAGCTTATAAACCTCTCCCTTATAATAAATGTAGGTATTAATTGAATGAAGTCTGTATTTTTATGACGATTTAATACTTAATAAACAGGATTCAAAATTTATGGTTGTATAAGTATCTGTAAAATCAATAATGACATCATAATGTTTTCCATCATCTCTGATAAAAATTATTTAGAAATCGAAATATCCTGGTATTGTTATTTTTGTAGTTCCAAGTGCTCTGGAGAGACCTGTAACAGAAGAGGATGAATATGCGACTCTTGATGGAATGAAAATTGGAAAGGTATCACATAATTATGACACATACACCTATGGAGTCAAGATTATTGACATACACTTTTACAGGGGTTTCACTAAAATTTCTCTTAACAGGCTAAATAAAAAGTTAAGTTGAAAAGTCCCAAAACAACAGGCTATTTTGTGAAAACAACCGGTGAAAATCGCCTGTTGCTCATGAAATCCCTGTTTTAATTACAATTTGGATGAATAAATCAAGATTTGAATGGTTTAGGATAAGTTCAGGCAATATTGCTGTAAAATTATAGATGTCTCCAACTTCAATTCTTCATTGTAATAAATGTATTGTTGTTTCTACCAATTTTATTTGAGACAAGATTTTGTTAGATTGCTGTCTTACAATGTCTGCTGATGAAATCTCATTTCACTGTGCATGAGATAAAGTAATTTCTACCAAAGTCTAGTTATGTCACCACCAGAAGAAGTGACAAATAGTTATAGTTTCCAACTTTTTTATGGATGATGTTTGGTGGTCAGAGTTCGGCAACCAGTGTCTGGCAGGTGGTGACATTTTGCACTTTAATGCCTTGTTTTTATTGTGCTAAAGATTCAATTGTTTTCAATGTCTACTCTTTACTGTAATTGCATTCTACAACCCTGTCAGATTACCCATTTTTTACTCAGTTGTTCAGTGGTGAAGTGAAGCCATTCTCATCTGTGAAACTAGAGATAATCTGGCAACCCCTAGTGCCTCAGGCCAGTAAGGTGGATTTCCTCATAACATTTACAGATCAGGAATCAGATGATGTGAGTACTAGTTAACATTACTGCATATTTCCTGTTAATTCTTAGTCATAATGGATTTTTAAATGAATTTTAATTATTCCTGACATTTTGATTTAGAAATTTAAATTCCCAGTTATTTTTTATATATTACTATTTATTCAAAATTATTTATTCAAAAATATTCAAAATAAGTTGAGGACTACTTACATGTGAACACTATACTAGTACAGATGTTTTACTGTACTCTTTGTGGTTTCAGATCCCAATCCAAGCAGTAAGCAATGCTATTGATGTACCAGTGTGGGTGGAGAGACAGAATGTTGACCTAAAAATCTGCATGTTTGACAGACTCTACCAGGACACAATTGTTGTGAATAACAGGTATAGTTATGGTTGCTATTAAATTATCATCACTTTAAATTGTACAGTACGATTTGTAATGCAAGTATTAGAAATTCTTGATTAGTAGTTCTGCTTTTTTGGGCGTAAGAAATGATAAAATTATTTGTTCTGACTAAATGTTTCAATTCCTTTTTCCCAGATGAAAGTAAACCAGAAAGAAAGAATATTTAATATCTCAGTATATTCATATATGTTCAATATACAGTATAGTTGTTTTGTTTGAGATAACCCGGGGTAATAAGAACTTGTATGTTTTATATTTAACAGGGCAACCACTGCTCTGAAGCTGACATTTGAAGTATGTAAGGAACTGAGGAACCATCTTGAGCTCCTTCCCAAGACTGGTTACATACAGGCACAGTCTCAGTTCTCTGCTCAGTTAAAGTTCTGGCCAAGGTAGGTGTTAAAAATGTTATTCAATGATTGAAGTATGATACAAAAAACAACATGCCCTTGTGAAGTGTATATTAGTCAGCAGCTTGGTGCCTTGTGAAATACAGACTTTCTCAAGCACAATATTTTCTTATTTTACTTGAATCATTAAATCTTATAACATCAGGTTTTTTGTCATTAAAAATATTAAAACTAACAACAGCAATGGATGTTTCTTGTTTCATTTTGTGTGGGAATTTGGCTTGAAGCAAATGTCTGTCTCCCTTATATTTACCAGTACATGTAATCACAATCCATCATAATTTTAAATTGGTTTTCAGACACAGCCTGTTTGAGGACGGAGGGAAGTACTTTGACAAGGAAACTGGGGTCCTTGAGGCTCCTATGACTATTCGTGTAGCAGGACAGACCAGGCCAGTCCCCTTTGTTGTCCATGCTGTAGTCACTAACACAGACCTACAGTTTGACACTACTGACATTGACTTCGGCCACTCTACTATCTATGAGTCTGTGAAACACACTGTGAAGCTCACAAATCATTCCATCTTAGCCCAGCAGTTTGGGTTTGTGGGGCTCCCGCAGGTAAACACATTTATTTGGGTCCTTTCAATGGACCTTGGATTTTTTGTCCAGTGGTCTTCAGTCATGTGTTGTGATGATATGTGGAACATATAACTTCACATGTTCACTTTAATCCAAGAATGTATTGTGTTTCCCTTTGGATCATTATCCCAACGAACGAAGTTCGGTAGGGATATAGTGAAGCCCTCCGTCCGTCCGTCAGTCAGTTCGTCAGTCCATCCGTCCGTCTGTCCGTCCGGAAGATAACTCAAATATTAGTTCACAGATTTTCTTCATATTTAGTGGAAAGATGTATATTGGTGAATAGTTTTACGCAAAAAAGATGGCCGCCGCTTTAAAAATGACGGGACTTTTTCGCAAAAATCATAAATTTTTCATTCTAAACCAAAGTAATTAATATTATTGTTTGAAATTTTGGTAGTATATTCACATCATCTATCTATTTCACATATATTCCGTGTTTTTCATCCTGACCCCCAGGGGCCGTATATGGGGGGTCAGGAAAACAGAAATTTTCGCTTATTTTTAGATTTTTCTGAAGTATAACTTTATTATACTCAAATTAAAGGCAATTAAGAGTAGATTGCAAATATTGTATTTTTTTCTGATTCGAGCTTCGTAAAATTCAAAATGGCCGTCTAATGTACAATTTCGCAATAATTTTTCGATCCCTTCAAAGTATGGCTATATTATACTCAAATTGATGGAATTTTGGAGTAGATCACAATTATGGTATTATTTTTCAGATTTGTACCTCAGAAAATTCAAAATGGCTGCTTTGCAGGAATTCGCAATTCTAAAATCTAAATTTTTCAATTTTAACCAAAGTAATGAGTATAATTGATTGGAATTCGGTAATTGATATTTTGTTCGTTGAGATTTGCTACTCCGCGGAGTTGCCGTTATCTAGTTCGTTTACTCAGACACTTGATGTGGAAACATCACACGAATGGCTCATGTTTCTTTGTTCCAGTATGTGGATGTGCAGCCTAATGATGGCTTTGGGACTCTGTTACCCTTAGAAACCATTGAGCTGGATATTATATTCAGTCCAAGCAAGGCCAGAGACTACAACTTTGAACTCACCTGCAAATCTCTTATCAACAGGTAAAAACTATAAAGTGATGTGTACAGGGTGTTTCATAATTAATAAATTTCTGGAATTCAGAAGTATCCTGGAATCTATTTGTAGAACATGTAATTCCCAATGAAAGTTTTTCCAAACATAGTTTCAAATCCTCTGCTATACAAATTCTCGACTTTATTTCTTCAGAGAATTCAAGATCCAGTGTAAAGGTGTTGGAGTTCACCCACCACTGGAGCTCTCCCAGCAAGTAGTTCACTTCAAAGCTACTGCTCTGAATGACGTCTCTACAACATCGCTACATGTCATCAACTCTCATACCAGTATGAACGAGTTCACACATCCTGTACCTCGCATTGGCAAAGGTAACATTTGATATCATCCATTTGATGTCGACTTTGTCATGCAAAAAAACTAACAATGGTCCATTATATGATTAGAGAGGTATTCAGGTATGGAGGTTTCACTGTACATTATAACATTGGTGCTATTATTTGGTACAACTTTGCATATATCTCTCTATGTAAATGTCAATTTAGATGAGTATGGATTGAAAAGTGGAAGTGTTTGTCTCTCCAAAACAAGTATGTGTGTCAAATTAATTAGTGAGGCTTTATTTAAAGAATATTAAATATATATATATTAAAAAATATTCTAATGTTAAGGTGCTATTGTAGACAATAACTATTTATGGTTTAGATAGTGGAAATATAGAAATTAGTAGTTCCCTCCAGTTTAGAGTATATATCAGAGCTAATATCCATATTTTTTAAAACAATGTACTTTCACCCATAGCAACATATAGTTACACAATTTTTCTGCTTAGAATACCCATTGTCTCAGCTCAGAAGTGAGTCATTATTTATTCATGTTGTATTGTATTGTATTTATGTCATTCTGTTTTAGGTGAAATTGCTCCAGTGGGTCCCACATCTTATGAATTTATGATACCTGACGGTGCACCCCTCACTATTTCCCCCTCCGTGGGGACCATTGAGCCCGGACAGGTATGGAGAAATTACTTTTTCTAACAATAATCTTTTAACTTTCATATTTAATAACTTATATATCATTTACACTGTCATGTTTTTCATTCTGTGATTGGATAATAATAGGTCACATGACAAAAATTGTATAATTTAATTGGACTAAGTCCTGAATATCATTTGATATTCAACGGAATCTTATTTCTGATACACATGTACATTTATATATATTTCATAGAAACATCGCATCCAGATAAGGTTCTCGCCAAAGCTACAAAAAGGGGATATCAAGAAAGAGACTGTGCGAATGCAAACAAAGGCGGCAGAGAACCAGGCACGTAAGGAATACGACCTTCAGATGAAGAGAGAGAAGGCTGCAGCTGCCGAGGCCAACAATGCTGTGAGTAAACATAAAATAACAGTCAAAAATGATTTTGATCATCTTAAATCACTGTGTCTCATTAGTTTAGTTTACTATATACTTTAGTTAGTGATGCACTCTCGTGAAAACATTCAGTCTATAGTGAATGGCTACTATTGGAAGCATTGTATTAAACTGTAATTTTCTCATGCACTTTGGCTCCTTCTTGTTCATGTTATGTTAGTACTTGACACATGTAAAAATGTTATGTGTATCTTGAACAGACATGTTTCCCTTTATATTTTTGTTCAAGATTGATATTTTGCAATTTGATGTTCTGTTTGCAGCTCAATCATTTAGTTATGCTTTGTTATTTTTTGGAAATATTATTCTGAGTTCATCATTATTTAAAAAGTTCTTGTTCTTTTGTTTAGACTGAGTCTGCAAAAGGCGGTGTAAGTGATTGTGATTTAGTTATGAAATAACTTATATTACTTGTTGCTTGTGTTCATGTTTCTGCAGTGTAACACACCTGTATATTCGGGACACATTATTGCCATTGTTAAGTGTTCAATTTGTTCTTTAATCCGTCCAGAGTTTTACTGTTTTATTGTTATTTGCAATTTTTGTGTTTTATTTTATGTCATGTCATATAATGTGTCATGTCATGTACTATGTCATGCATTGTTATGTCATGAACTAAAACTGCACATCTTGAATCTTTTGCAAAGCAATATTAATTATTATTAAATGCTTATTATTTTATTCAGCCTGAGACTGTCAGTGTTTTTGTAAGTGATATAGTGATTCTACTTAAGGCATAATTAATAACACAAAACCGCATAAATTGTTAAGATTTTTCTCACACCATGTTAACAGTCTAACAATATTTGTGTTTCCCATGCCTATTCTTAACAAATCTAGAAAAATCTTGTGGCAACAGTAACTGGGACTATGTTTCTTAAATGACAATGACATTGAATGACCTCAATATACTGAAAGTTAACATTTTGAGATGTGATTGCATCAGTATAAACAGCGAAAACCTTTAAATGATCTCTTAATTTTCTATGGTTAGAATTTTAACTAATCATGAAATATTTGACATTTTACATTACTAGTGAGTTTCTTTATTTAATGTTTGATTGGGTAATTTGACCTCTCTGGTGGTGTATCATTGCATTCATTTGACATTCTAAACATACAGGGTAGGCCATAGAAATATCAATTATTAGAGGCCTGGTATTTTACCTAAATGTTGCTTATAAGTCAATTATCAAACTTAAGCCATAAATAAGTTCAATGAAATATATAGTTTCTACTTCTTCTACTGGCATTTGCCTTACTGCTGAATGTACTATGATTTATTTGATACTAGTATCAGGTATAATGGCATATTCATTTTTCAAGAACTTTCTCAGAAAATACAACTTTAGGTCTTTTGAGAAAAGTGATTGTACTTACTTATGAGACACTCACTTAAAAAGTAGCAGGCATCTCATATTGATAGTTATGGCTCGTCCACCTTGTATGTACATGTATATGACAATTAGAACACAATTAAAGTGAGACAGTTGCACATCCATTTATATTATAATTTGACACCACGTAGAATAAGTGCCATTGTGTACTTGTGTAAAACGGTTTCAGTTAATAAATGGTAAGGGTAAGTGTAAGAGATACTACTTATATGTTACTTTTTTTGACTTGTCAGAAAAAAAGGAAAATGGTTTGTATATATCTTCCTTCATATCCCTTTATATTCTCACAGCATATAGTTTGTATCCTTCAAATAATAGTCCAAGAATAGACCAAAAATAAAAAATATCATTTTATCCTTGCTCAGTTTTACACATATTGTTATCCCTCAAGGATAAATATGATATTCATCGAATACAAGTATGTAGGATGGTTTACACACATCATTCCTGTAAAATATAGCTTGTAACAATTGATTATCGATGTTTCCTTGATTCACAGAATTCTACTTGGTGTTGTGTTTCAATTTCCATTTTTCCTTTCTCCCCCCCCCCCTTCCCATTCTCCTCATTCCCCTTCACTTCCTGTTCTCCATTTTATAGTAATAGTCACAGGTTGCTAATTTCATTTATCCACTTACCCCTTTTGCTTCATTGTGATGGCCATTGATTTCACTGTTCCCTTCACCCCTATATCATACATGTAGCTGCTTGACCCATTATCTTGTCTATTGAGTCAAGTATATGGGTTTTGTGAACCCACCATTCTACAAACATTGAATTAATAACAGAAATGATATGAATATATATATATATATGATATGATGTGAATATTTAAACTTAAAATAATCCTATAAAATGATTTAAGAACGATTTTATCAGTTTAACTGCATCCTCAGACTTTGAACTGCTTACCAAAGAGGAGGGTTCTTATATATGTATTAAATGTTGATTTGCAACGCAATGCTGGTGTATATGTTATTCCTCATTTACTACATTTTACATACATTAAATACTATGTTGTGTTAACAGAAGGGAGGCAAGAAAGATGGTAAGAAGGACAAAGGGAAGGCATCTCCTGTAAAGACCCCCAAACAAGGAGTTGTGCATCGCAATGAGAATGGGATGAACTTAGGTATGGCGGGACCCAAACCTGTCAGTGTGCAAGATGAGGAGGCCATTGATCCTAAGTAAGATAATATTTGTAGAATCAAATATTATTGTTACATGTATTGCTTTTTCTCCCAAATTTGCTATAGTGCTATATTGCATTTTCTGTTTTCATCATCTGTTGCTGTCTTCATTAAACACACTGAAAAGTTGAAACCAAAAGCACAGTTTTTCGATTTGAAGATATTTGTATGATTTCGCTGAAATGATCTCTTTCCATTCAGTTATTCAATCGTCATATATTTTCAGTTCTGATGGCTACGCTTCTGCTCATGGTTCTCTGCTACGCACATGGAAGCCTCATTTCAAGACTTTCGTCATACCTTGTTACGTGGCATCTGGTAAATGTGCCAACCCTGGAGAGCTACCGTACAGGTAAGACATTATATTCACATTTGATATGGTTTATCATATTGAACACCCGTAAATATGCATGCAATTGATATCCTGATTGAGACATCCTAAATGTGTGTACCATGAATTGAGGGTATTAATGTTTATAAACCTGAATATATATCAACAGGCTCTTAAATAAGCAGCTTCAAAAGTAATCATATTTCTGTTTCTTGTTGACTTCAGTGTAAGTTAGACCCAATCAAATTGGTTTAATTTTTTTCATATTAATAAAAAGTAATAAAATGTTTTATATATTTGATGTTCATGTATGTCAATATTTCAGCGTACATGATACATTGTACCTGGAAGTCCATTGTCCTATAGTGAAGCCAGACTTGGTTGTGATATCTGACAGTGGACGCACAACTACAGATTATGGCTCAGTGTCTATAGGACAAACAGTGAACAAGTCAATCACAATACAGAACATCTCCAACAAAACACTTGATGTATCCTTTATTACATGTATTAGTATATCATGGCTAGAATCTCAGTATTCTGATTGGTTAATTGAGTACCACATGATCAAAATACCACAACGTATTTCACACCTCCCTCAAATTTCACAGCATGTTTTACAACTCCCTCAATTTTTGAGTTGATAAATGATTTATTGCCCTATGTATTACAAGCTTATGCATTCTGATCATAGGGATACCTAATAATGACATTGATAATAAAATAAGAATTTCATTCTATGTTTCTACTTTCAATGATTTTTGGAGTGATATCTTGTCCTTGCCCCAAATAATATCTTTGGACCTTAACCATTCATTCAGTTGGCCTCGTCTGTCTTAAATACATCAGGACCATTCTTGATGTTGAACTCGTTGCGCATGCTTCCTCCTGATGAGACTCACACAATCATCATTTCTTTTGTACCAACTTCTGGACAAACAGTAAGCAGGTTTTCATTAATTATCAGAATCTAATGTTACAGGTATGTTATCGATCAGAGCATCATACAGAACACCACTATACAGTAATTAAGGTTTGACTTTAAAATCATCATTTTTTCATATATGCTCTTTGTAATTTGAATGTTACTTTTACCTCATAACTCATATCTGTTACACGAGCTTTAACCAAAAGATGAGAGCTAATGGGATTGATTTTCGTCGTAAGTAAAAATGATCTTTTTGACATAATAATTGATGATGATGATAATTGAGATAAAAGAGAATCACATAAATAGGCATCTATCTGAATTGATAAATGTAAACTGCCAGTCCTACAATTTATTTCTTATTGCAAATCTCCAGAAGCATGCATTAGACTGACATTTATTCCTTTTACTATACTCGTCAGTGTCTGGAACAGTTGTTACACTTTGGTATTGAAGCAGTGTTCATAATGATGTGATTATTGTGAGCGCATATAGATATGCAAAAGGTTTATTGTTAACACATAAAAGCATGCAAAAAGTTTATAAAAATATATTTTTGCAATTTTTGTTACCATAGTCAGCAATGAATTTTGGGACTGAAACTTACATGTCATTATTAAAAAAATTGTTGATTACAGCAATGTTGATTTTCTGGGGGCTTCAATGTCATACTTCACTATATGACAATTAAATGAACATTAAACGATAAGCTGTATAGTAGTATATTTATTTAACAGTACCTTACATAATAGTTTCCCTCATTTTTTTCCTCAAATGATTTGTATATTGGACCTCGTACATCAACATTTGCCGACATGTTTCATTATTTTTGCCTTCTTCTGTTAAGATGTATGCATTTACTCTATTTGTCAAATACACTGCTTTATATTGTGGCTCCACATTTTTATCTCTTCCCTCCACTTCATCCTCAATGCAAACAGCTTCCATTTCATCTTGTAATACATTGAATTCAGCAAGTTCTCTGTCCATCTTGTCTCTTCCAAATATGTCAATGATTTTCCAGAATGTTCGGTTGTAGTACTGATACATAAATTCATCACCTGAGTTGAGTTCTTTTATTATTTTATAGGCTCGGGGGTGAGTTTTGTCAACTTGATCCGTCTTTTTGTTTTGAACATTTTTACTAAAGTAGATTATGTCATGAAATGACCAGTTCATCAAATGCTTCAGCAGAATCAGGCTTTCTTTGAAGTACTCAGAGATCATAACCAAGTGAAATGTTCTGTCTATTTCATGTATTTTGTTGATAACTTCAACAATGTTTCTAGAATTATTGGGCTGCATACCAAGGTCAAACAGCTGTTTGTTCTGACATGCACGTGAGTAGTTGATGGCCCTGGTGTACCTGTCTGGTTCCGAAAGGAATGCATCGATGTTTCCCGTGCCAAAACAACGTCTACTCCATGCTTGGTAATATTTAAATGCTGAAATAAAGCTATATGTTGGGTTCCGTATTAGTGTTACAGCCTTCACCTTGGGTTTTAAGACCTCGAAGACTTCATCACTGTGCCTTAAATGATGACATATAATGTCAAGACGTGAAGTGTTGTCCTTAAAGCGTCTTACGAATGACTTCTGAAAAGGCTTGGGATATCCAAGACTAGCAAGTCCATAATGCAAACCAAATGTTAAGTTTCTTGTGTCTCCATATCTCATAATTATTCCCTGTAAAGTAGTACTACCAGTCTTGTGTATCTTCAGAAAATAAATGCTATCCAATGGCTTCCTTTCTTGATAATGACCATGCAATTTTAATCGCCACTTTTGTAGAATAGGACTCTCTTGTGACGGATTTTCAATTAAATGTCCATCCCTAAATGTGGCCAGGTTTGCAGAATATTCCTGCGATGAGAACATGGACTTCTTAAACATAGCTAACTGCACAATAAGTGTTAGCAGTAAGATAGCAAGTAAAACTTTAAAATATCTGTTAAGAATTGAGCAGCAATTTCTCATCTTGCTTTTTCCTGTTATTTCATTCATATATTATTCCCCCAAGAACTTACAATACTTATATTATCCAAGTGAAACAAATATTGATTTTAGTGTAAATTTTTATATTGTGAATTATTGCTCGAGTCAATCTGTGATGTGATGCGATGTTTGAAATCTGCATCCAACTTATAATCTGCATTATGTCTTGTAACAAACTGACCAATTATTCCATTGTTATTCATATCACATTCCCCACAGCTGCTGCAGTATTCTTCATTGTTATCATCGATGTGTTTCTCGATGGATATATTCAAGAAGACTCTCATTAATACGGATGCTGCATTTAGACATCCTTGACAATTTGAAAATGATAATCCTTTTGTATGTTGTAAAAATGATTAGCAAGATATGCAACTTTTGTGAAATGTGTGAGTTACTTTCGTGAGGTTGTCAGTTGGGAATGCAGTGAGTTTATACTGTTTTCGTTCACCAGCGTCAATACGTGCTTTGAAATGACCTCGAACCTCTGAACAATGTGCATGAAATGTTTGTAATGTTACACATGGATTACTTATTCCTTTGCCCAAGTGAGTCACTATTGCATACATGAACTGATTTTCTGCACCATTTATATTGACAGGGTAGTTGAGAAATTGAAGTATTGTTTCGTTAAAGGGTGTATCTATGAAGAAGATATGTGTGTCGTGTGAACCTTTGTAAGGTGACAAACAGAAGTTTTTCAACTGACATGTCTCGTTACTGTTTGAGCCATGTCTCGTTAAAGAGTAGGCAATATTCTGCACTTTTACGTATTCTGGTTTAATCATTTGAAATCCTTCTCCAAGTACGATATCAGCATTTATGACTGCTACAACTTTGTTCAGGAGAAATTTGTTGATGTACATAGCATAATCTTTGTAAGAGCATTCTGGTGAGCCCAACTTCTGGAAACTTAATTTCTTCACATTAACATCATTTAGCATTTGTTTAATACTATCAATGGGTTCCTCAGTGGCAATCAGAATATGAATAGATTCTACACATGCATGTTGAAGGTTGGATCTTAAAGTATTGAGATATTCCAGTTGTCTTTGCCAAAGCCTTCCAGTGTTGTTGTGTGTCAGTGGTTGTGTTGGCAGTTGAGTGTTCCCAATCCATGGGAATGATATCAACAGGTTCAACATTGTTGGGCACACCGTCATTTGATTATTGTTTGAATTGTAGCTGATGATGGTTTCTTTGTTATGACAGGTCTTAGTAATAACATATAATGATAATCCTGTCACGACAACTGGCATGGCAAGAGCCAGTTGTCTCTTTATTCCGCCGTGCATTCTATGCTTATCTACAAAATGAGATAAAGTATGTTAAGAATTATTATGACCACATATTTGGTGTAAAATGAAAATAGAAATGATGTAAATGATTCAGTTCTATTTGCACACGTTTCAATGCATGTAAAAATAAATGTTTATAGCATTCTGCACTAGAAAATGTTTATTCCAACCAACAGCATTTTTATGTCACCACCAGAAATGGTGACATATTGTTAAAGTCTGCAGTTGGTGTAAACATAGGCTTTCAACTAGAAGAAGCCCCGGGTGTAAAGTTGTTGGTGTCAGCACCTGTAGCAAATGGCAGGTGGTCTCATTTTGCATCTTAATGCCTTGTTAGTTTTTAATTTAATTCAAAGTTAATCTGTCTGAAATGTATACTTTAAAGGGTTCCGATTAGCATCCCGTATAAAAACAATATGGCGGCTCCAGGCGAATCAACTGGATCAGTCCATTTTTAAGAAATAAGGGGAGTTCTGTAAAATCCAGTTCATTGAAATTGTCTTTGAGATAAAGTAATCCGTTTATAATGATTTTGAAAACGTTATCCAAAGAGTGATTGCGTTCAAAGAATACATGTACAACAGCCAATATAAATCCTTGTATTAGAAACCAGTTTGTCTTGATATTTCATATGCCAAGCTGTGTGCTATTACGTTATGGGGAAATTTAGATGCCAATTTTTCCTTATTATACACAAATAGAAGATCCTAAAACTTCACCCATAAATGTGGAATTGATTTGTCAAAATAAAAATCACCCTTTTATAAATGTGTGACGATCTATAATATACTTATGCTATATAACAGTTAGAGGTGTTGACACAACGACCTCGAACCTGTGAACCCTTGAGTATTATTCCGGGATCGGGCCTTTTATACTAAACGGTGAGCAACACCAGAAACGAGCGTTCGATTTGCTAAACGATATGCGTCACCCTTTAACTTATTGGGATTCATGCGCACAAGTTTTCACTTTTATATAACTGACCCATGTTAAATGTACACTTTCAGTTCTATGAGGTGCTGGAGATCCAAGCCCCTGAGTCTACCTTGTTTATCACTCTTATGGGGAAGGGTATCAGTCCCATAGTGAATCTGTCGATCTCCAACAATGAATTGGACATGGGACACATCCTCGAGAAGGAGTACTGTGAACAGACATTCAAGGTAAAAATATTACATTTATGATTTTTCGATTTTGTTTATTAGTTACTGGCAACCAGGGGTATATTTCTGTTTTCTGAAAAATTTTCAATTGAAAAAGTAGATTGCCGCCATAATAATGAACAAAAGGTCTTCTTAGATCTTCTTAAAATAGTTGATTCATGGTAAGCAATTGATCATTATTTGTACCATCTGAATATTGCAGTATTTTTCAACATTTTAATTGCTTGAATTTTATGTGTTTCATGTGCTTATTATTCAAAAGATTTGAATAGGCCAATAGTTAAATTATCATAATACTGTCGTTGGGCATGCAAATTATTCTGTAATGGCACAGTTAACCTTCCTCCAAGTTGTTGTCTACAAACATGTTTTTTTAATAGCGGAACTTATCCTATTTTCCTATTTTGGTATTGAAATTTTCAATAATGTGATACTCAGATTTTATGAATAGTCTAAACTAACATCTGTGAAGAAGATTTGAAATATTGGATATGAAACAGATTAGATGTACAACAATTATAAATGCGTTTTTCAACCTGATTAAAACATCAGTTGAAAAAAGATCTGCATTGATTCCGGTTGAATTACACGTAATATCTAGAATACCCTTGCGTGATTTGAGATCGGATTCATGGGTTTTTGACTAACTTGATATCATTATGGATTTATGGAAGCATTTGAAAATTGAGGCCCATTTTTCAGATAAGGTTATTTCTAAAAAATGAGGCCAGTATTTTTGGAAATGCTTGGGAATGGCAACTAATAGAGCGGGCATTGCTCCTAGGCTACCATTTCCCGGGACCATTTCAAATCTGCCAGTAATTGGTAATAATTGTGAAGTAATTTCATTTCAGATTGAAAACACCTCCACGCTGTCAATAGAGTACTGTATAAAACTGGACAGTAATTCACTATTGCGGCATAGTCGAGCTCAAGCCCTCCCACAGTTTATTAAGGTCAAAGATAAGAAGAGTATGTCATTGGTTGGTACACAGAATAACAATGGTCAGAGTGTGTTCGACTGTGTACCTGCAAGTGGAACTATACCTGGGGGTAAGACATTCGATATCCCCAATAAATGCTTTTTTATTATCCCATCGAATGGAGGGATTTTGTAAAAATGGCATCTTGGATGGGATTTGCTATACATTGGCGTTACTGTTCTCTAGTAAATCATATGATATTTTTTCAATGCAAAGAATAAATAGATTCACATAATGAAAATCATTTTGATCTAAACCAAGAATAGAGAAACGGCTGATCTTTAAATTTGACACCTAAAAACCATGTAGCACATTATTGAATGTACATACATGTATACTCTCCAGGTGGGAAAACCGAGATTGTAGTAACATTTGCACCTGACCACTCCAGTGAACACTACTCTGATGGTGCACGAATAGAACTATTTCAACAGGTACGATTTCTCTCATATTTCTCTCTTATCTTTGGTTACCTGGAAAACCGGCCCTTATAAACCTAATAATTCCCTGAAAAAGTTTTTTACACCTGTTATTGCATTGGACAGATTTCAGATCTCCAAATGTTTGAGATAAAACTTTTTTTAAATTATAATAACCAATACTACCCTATGAGGCTTCTCTGTCCTATGGAATGGATGTAATATCTTGCAAATAATTACACAGTTTTTACATCATTAAAAGGGAGAGAAGTTGATAGCTGAGCTTTATGTTTATAAAAATGCAGATTTTATTTTTATGTATTGTTTGTTATATAGGAAGAAGCCCATGTATTCCAAATTAAGGGTGTTGCAAAACCTCATATAATGTATGTCACTGGTGGGGACCCTCTTACACCTGATATAGAATCTCTAGCTGTATTACCAGTTACAGACCATGATGATGAAGGTAGGTAGTATCTCTATTATAGCCAAGTTCTACACTCTTCTCGTACAATTTGGAATTCCAGAGAATAGTGACAAAATTGTAAGCAAGAATATTTCCAATTATAATCAATCAATCATAATTATAGCAAGACTGATGCAGTATTTAGGATGCAGAAAAAATGTAAATTTTTCAAATAATAATGTGTATAACCACGCATTATTTGTATTTGAGTAAAGTTGTTGTCACATTAGATGTATGTTCACCACATTGTGCAATGTGGCTAATTTTGGGAATAGATTTTTTAATTAATAAATTTTATTTTTTGTGTGATTTTGGCTATCTTGCTGCAAAACCGTTTGTTTTGCCCATCGTGTATCCATGCCATTCCCTGTTCTCTACTCGAAAGTATTCACACAGTGGCAAATGGTGAGCCCACACAGCCTAAGTGTGCCAACGCCATAAAGGAAGTGTTGGACCATTGCCATTGACTTCTTAATGTGCTACCATTACCCTTATCTCATATTAGGATTATTGTATCATTTTTCATGATTGCAGATTCAAAAGTGATGCCCCAGTGTGTGCTGGTTAATGTATTCAGCATTTCCCGCGATCAAGCCTTTGAACCCGGAGAGGCTGAGTTCTTAATTGGTTGCGTTAGAACAATGGCTGTCAGCCAGAAAAAGGTCAGAACTATGAATTGTCTTATCATAAAATTTCTGTATTCAATGACCAATATTCCTTTTTACCATTGTAGTTTTTTAATATAAGTGCACGTATAAGGCTAAAACCAATGTGTTTAACAGATGTCGTTTTATATTTGTTATAATGAGCTGTGTTGAATTCTGATTTTAATTTTTAATTCTTATTTCAAATTAACATAAAATAAACGTTTGTGTCCATCAATAACATATGTTTCTTAGGGACAAGCGGATATCTATTCAAACTGTACTTCCTAGAAAATGTTTAATTTGACTCAAACTCAGGGGTATTGAATTTCTGTTGTGTTGATTCTATTTACATTTCCCTGTCTTAATTAATCAGTTGTTATAATTCAAATCATGTGAAATTTCCCCTTAAAAAGCTTCTGCTATATGTAGTGTATGTATTTCATTGTCATCCAAGCTTCCAAGTAAATATCTGTTAACTTTGCCTGAAAAGTATCTAAATATATACTTACATTTATTTACTATATGATTTGTATTAATTCTCAGTTTTCACATCTAAAAAACATTCACATCTAAAAAGGACATTTCTTTACTTACTTGAGAGCAAAAATGTAGCTTTTTCTGTATATCAATATTCAATATGTACAGCTTAAAATGATTCCCTCTATGTCTAAGTGCTTTAAATATATGTTTGAATTAAGGATATTTCTGTATATTATGGTTTCTATCTTGCATGTCTCAGGTGAATTTATCAAACAACACAATTCATTATTACGTTTTATTTGCATGATCAGATGCGATTTCTCTTTTTAACCAATAACTCAGTTTAAGCCTCCAAACACCAAACTAAGAGGTTTCTCCTTTTACATACAAATGAACTCAGTATCTCAGAATATGATTTCATTCCTTTTATGCACAATACACAGGCAAATTACATCGGAGCCTGTACAAGCCCGTATGGAGCTCGTTGTGTCAACGGACCCTGTACAACCTCGGACGGGGCTCGTTACGATTCTCATAATTGCTTGTAATTTTTGCTTGTGATTACAAGGCCCGTAATAGCTCGTAATTTTTTACCCCCGTACTTGACCATACGGTACCCGTAACGAGCCCCATAATAAATCGTAATTTTGAATTAATATGTCTTCAATAATTTCAAAATATTTGCATGCCTGTATCAACATGATAAACAGTATAAAAGCAAGGAAACAAAATAAACAGGAGAGTTACCAATAGGAGACACCATATTTCTCTACAAGTGAAGTAAATGCATATAAAAACATTTGCGTGCGGTATTAGAATAAGTAGAAATGTGATGTAAATAAATGTTATTGTTATCGAATGTGTGAATAAAATCATCAATCTGAAATGATTAAACATACACAGCATGTTCTGGATAGATATGTGAATCATGAAGCATGACAGCAATTAATATTTTCGTTCGGAGTTCGATAACAGGCCTCGAAATTACAAGCCTTGTACATGCTCGTACAGGCCTTGAAAACAACAATTACGAGCATCGTAAGAGCTAGCACAGGCCTCGAAAACAAGCTTTGTATGAGCCTGTACGAGGATGGTGCTCCTTTTAGCCCGTAATACTCGTAATTCTCTAGGCTCGTACGGGGCCCGATGTAATTTGCCTGTGTACTATGACCTTTACACACATAATAAGTGGAACCTTTTACACACAAAATGAATAGGACCTTAGTTACTATGACCCTTTATGCATATAGCGACTATGATCTTTTACACCAATTGTGGATATGACCTTTTACACACACCATGACTAGGACATTGTACACGCATAGTCAAAAGCACCTTTTACACAAAGAGTGAATTGGACCTTTGACACACTTAGTCAATAGGACATTTTGCACACACAATGCCTAGAATCTTTTACACATATATGTACATACACTGTGACTAGGACCTTTTACATTCATAGTCAATAAGACATTTTACACACAATATGACAAAGAATGTTTTAACCAAGAAAAGCATAGTGCATCTCTTAAAATAAATCCTATTAATCCCATTACATTAGAGCACTTAAAACCTAAATATATTAGGATTAAAACACAAATCTTTATACATATTATACATATATTTACATTAGATTATACATATGTGTGTCTCTACTATTAGTGAGAATCTCAAGTACTGAATGTCTGGTATTAAACATGAAATCATCAATTTTATTTCTATTTTATGGAAATAAATTCTCAAATTAATGGGTAATTAGTTAAAACTGTTACATTTATGTGTTTAAACAGAATATGAATATTTATTCAGTAGTCAGTCATATGCAATATATTTTGACTTCATATGTTAATATCAGATAATTCATTTGAGATATTCACTACAATATATCTTTTGCACATAATATTAAACTATATCTTCATGCTAGATTCTTATATTTAATGCACTGATTTTTCCATGTTTTTGCTGTGGTGTGATGTCATATCTGAACAGCCAGGAAAACAGGTACAGTTGTCTGATCCCAACTCTGCTTCCTTAGAGTGTGAATTATAACCATATAACTTTAACTCTATTTTTATTGAAACCTTTGTGATCTTTTAAAGTTCCCTTAACTAGTTCATGGGTATTTGGAATTTAGAAAGATGAGTAAAAATCCTTTCTGAAAATAGTGCTAGTGGATTGAACTTTCATAAATCATAAATGTTTCTGCAAACGTATGTGCTATATTCCATACATTGAAAATCTTAAGTGGAACACCTCTGTAAGTGGAACACCTCTGTAAGTGGAACACCTCTGTAAGTGGAACACCCGAATAGGTCCCACTAGACTGTTAGCCATTTACTTAATGAGACCATTTACTAAAAAGGAATTGTGGATTGTTCCAAGGTATCTAGTGATATTTTGAGGTATAATGAGAATCTATAATGATGAACAAATGGGGGAAGTTTTAGTATGTGTCTTCAAATTCTCACAATTAAGGTGTCATTGTCAGGAGTGTTTCTTCTAATGCTTGGATGGTCACCTGGACCATTCTCTTGTCTATGTAAAAATAATATATGTCCAAATATTGTGCTTTAACGAATGGTCATACTTTAATTATCTAATTTGAGGTATTAGAGGTGTTCCATTACACAGGTTTAACTGTATGTATTTTGCTTCATGTTGCCTGATTTTTGCTATATATATCTAAGCTTGTATTCACAAATGCAACTTTCGGCTGTCAGCTACCGGATAAACCTCCTTTTTTATGGCAAACTCATTTAAATATGAATGGAACAGTGGTAGGCACTACTTATATTTAAATGAGTTTGCCATAAAATAGTAGGTCAATCTAGTAGCCAACAGCCTAAAGTTGCATTTGCGAATACAAGGTTGGTTCTTTCATGAGTTAGAGTATTAATTGAATGTAAGCTTTCGCATGTGTGTTATTTACAGTTCATAAAATGTACTTTTTATTGCTTTAAAAGTTGATTGAAAGGCATGAAGAATTTGATTTTGAGAATTTAGATCATGAAATATTTGCAAATGCATGATTCTAAATCAGGAGAATTGAAAACTCTTACTAGGCCTATATTTATATTTTGCTTTCACGTGTAGTTAAATTATACTTGAATTCTGCTTTGTATATTGTACTTGTTGTTTGCTTGAAATGCTCTTCCCTGTTGATTATCCATAATTTAAATTATCATCCATGATTTAACTGTGTATTGTGTATGACCCGCTGCTAGCTTCAGGATTCAAGTAACATGAAAGGTTCAAGAGTATCTCTAGGCAGGGGAGACTCTACCAGATCCCTCTTTAAAGACCCCATTGTTAAATCTAAGCAAGATTCTAAGCTGTCTTTGAAAAGCAAAGATTCAAGCTTCTCGCTTAGATCTGTGTTAGTTCAGGGGGGATCTCAAGATGTCGAAGATGAAGATGAAGACGATGATGTGTGTATATTAGAATCAGTAGACAGACAATGTATTGTCACAAGTAGATGCCCGAAAGGGAGTTATCACATTATAAACACTGCCATTGGCTTGAGTGATGTCACTTCCCGCATATATATATTCACTAGATACTAGTAATAATCATCCTCTTGTCAATTTGGAAATATTACTTGAAAATTGATATTTGAACATTCAACTCTGAAGATTTTTGAAATTTCATCTTTTCCAAAAAACTTTGTCTTCATCAAATGTTAATTTTCATTCAAAATTTAAAATTTATTCACACCCATGAATATTCAGTCATGTTATCAATAAATAGAACAAAAACAAAATTTAATTTTGAGTATAATGATTCTGATGAAACAGTTTGTGAACCTTATGGTGTATGTCATCAGTAACTTCACCATCCAATGAAATTCCCTTATTCACTTCCCCTCTAACCATGTGTGAATGCATGTCCATCCCAGAGTGAACTCCTAGGTTAGAAATACATAATTATTGATACCTGAGAAAATATTTTTTATCATGTTGTGTTCAAATCCTATACTATATTATTTATAGTACTCATTTATTTATGAATATTCATAAGGCACAAGCTTAAATTCACATGCTTTGATTCTCTAAAAAATATATATTTTTCAGATCATCATGCTGATTATTGTTGCTTATATTACAACACCTGCTTGAGTTATTTGCCTTTATCATATTTAATTTATGTTCAGTGACAGGTTCATTGTATTGATTTAGTGTATTGTAACATGGCATCATATAATCAATATTCATCTCTTGTTTTAGAATGGTGAATTCCAGTTTGAAAACACCAAAGAAATTGAATTAAAGGGGTTCACTATAGATCCTGTTAAGGTGAGTTAAGAATGCCATAGAAGTCTCATGTTTATAATGCTTTATCTGAATTTAAAGGTTGTGTATACAAATCATCAAGTACCTTGCTTTTGCTCAAGAGTGTAAGATATCAGGAATTATAAATATTTTTTTCGATCAATGTGTTTTGTTATTATTTTCTCTAGCAAATTGATAAAAACCAATTACAAGTGGTACTGTACATTATCACATACTATGTAGAATACTAGTGATTTGATTGGTTGCTTTCTATGACGTATTTCCCGTATCACATACTTTTCATATGATACGAGCACATGTACCGCACGTTGTCTATGGTAACGAAATGGCGTCATACAACTACATTCCATTCTTTCATTTGACGTCATATTATTTCACGAACAAGAAAGGATTCAACGGTATGACGTCATATTATTTCAAAGCGAAATTTCACAACACTAAAATTATACTAGTTACCGGGAGTAACAGTACTGAACACAATCATAATTGACCAAAGCAAAATGCTTCAAGATTCCTAAGCATGTGATAAAATCGTCATCACACGTTTCAGCTTATGTGATACAGGAAATATTCCACTCAGATAACAGTGTATCACCACTCAAGCTTCGCTTTCGTGGGTGATACAGTGTTACCTTTCGTGGAATATTTCCTGTATCACATGCTGAAACGTGTGATAACTGATAGTATTCACATGTGTCATGAAAAAATGGCCAGTAATATCAGTTTTTTGATTATTGCATTATTCAGCTATGATCTCATAAAAAACATAAAAGATATAAAAAGATGGCAGTTATAACTGAAAATTGAATCTTAGGAGAAAGTTATACACATACGTCCAATGTGCTAATGGGTAATCTAAATTCTCATTTAAAAGAGACTATATGATATTTCAAAGTTAGATAGCAAAGCCTCAGTTGATCATAATTAATTTTGTTTTTTCAGGGTCAAGTTGAAGCGGGTCAGCAGAAGCCTATTAAGGTCACCTGGACTCCCACTCAGGGTTATGATGTAAGAGAACATGTTTTAAGTTCATTTTATTTGGATATATTTAATATTACATAGTGAATAATGAGTTTTGAAAATATGTAATGTGTCAGAGTTTCTCCACCATTAACAGTCCTCGGAGACTCTTTTCTCAAAGGTGTGGTTTCAAGATATTTTTACTCAAAGTAATCGTCTGTAATTCCAGAAAATACTCAAACACTGAAAATTGAATGGAAAATATTTCCAGAAATGTATAAATAAATGAAGATGATACTTTACAAAATCTGTTCACATGGTGCACATTCTAATCTGCACCAAGTTCACAGTTCCAAATTATTCACCCTCTCTATGTACCTGGTTCATACACATAGTTCCTATTTGTTCTCAAAGACGATTTAGAGGTGTATCAGATTGTATTTTGAAATAATTTCCGATAACTTTATTTGCAGCCCAATAACCCAGCTGAGGCGAATATTCTAGTGACAGTGCGCGGAGACATAGTAGAACAGTACAATATTATGCTACGGGGATATGCCTCTTCAGGTTAAAATACAAAAGTGACATCTATAGACTTGAGTACACTCTACTTCCAGTCATGATATATGAATCCTTCAATGCAGTGAAGTGTCATGCTGGGGCGGCACTGTTATAAACTACTACAATTATAAAATGACAGTGACATCTTTCTGAACTTTTTCTGAATGAACGTGATACCTATACTAAAAAATTATGGTCCCAGAAATCCTGTCTGTATGAATTGTCTCCCGAAGGCCACTTTCATTACCCAGAAGATAATACCAAGAAATAGCAACCTTTACCCAGAATGCAAACTGTTCGAGCCATAAGAAAGGAAAATAAAATCAATATTGTTCAACCATACCTGAATCATTATAAAGAACAAGATTATTTCCAAAAAAGCATTTTTTCATTAAGGGAAATTTTTATAATCTGACAAATGATAGCAAAATGAAATTACTGAATAAGAAAAACACATACTTAATGAGGTAATATTGATAGATTTCTAAGTTAGTATATGTCTGATATGTCAGTTATAGTGGGGTAGATGCTGAATTTGAAATCAAATAAGAACTTAAAGAACGAGTTTCAATTCAAATACCATCAAAATCTACCAAAATCCGTCCAGTTTTATGGTTTATTTTTAGTTATTTTACATATGAGTATTAAATCACTGTTTATATTTTATCCGTCCATAAATTGTTTACCCATGATGTATTAAACTGTATCCAATTTACACTTGTTGATAATATGTACATGTTTACAAAATGTATTCTTTTTAAAACTGTTTCCACAACTAAAAATATGTTAATGTCAACTTTCAAATACATTTATTAAGAGTACTTTTACATTCTCTATATTTAGTTATTTGACAACCTGGAAAGACAGGTATATGTTGGGTCCGTGAAAGTAGGCAATATAAGTAGGCATACACAAAATTACATAATTCTGTACTATACTAGTAATATGCAATGTTGATATGGAGAAGTCAGTCCTGCAGTCGGACTAATAGCTCAAGGGTAAAGAAATTCTCTGGATATCAAGATTTTTCAATTAATATAGACCTGACATCGGCACCAACGACGCCTATGTGTTCAGATTTTGAGGGATATCTGTCCCAATGACTGCAAATGATAGGACATTTCTTAACCTGGGTTCTTAACTTTTCACAAAGACTACATGTATTTTGATCCAATATTAAGTCATTCAAAAGGGCACAAAACCTCTTACACTGGAAATGATCGTATTTCCATTATATCATTTCACCGCATTTTAACGATGGCGAAGCAAATACGCTGAATACAGTCTAAGTACTGGTTAAAATGTGTGTCACCTCAAATGAGTACTACTTTAAGTGTTCACATTCTTAAAAAGAACATCCCTTGGATTTTTGAGGTAAAATTCATTTTATGAAGATTCTAGATCAAAAAATAATAACCACGACCACGACAAAGCTGCATTTTGGCAAACTACATAAACTTGCAAAGCATAAGAAACTTTTCAGTAACCATATGCAACAAATCCAAAGAATATAGCCTTTTACAAATGATTTCATAAAATAGTTTATAACTGTATAACAAATCAAAGAAAATTAAATCTCGATATTTTCCATATCACCAGCACAAGTGGTAACATCTTGTTCTAGTCTCCAACTTTTTTTGTGGACGATGTTCGGCGGTTTGTTTTCGGCGGTTGGTCTTCTGCGTCTGAAACAAATGGCAGGTGGTGGCATTTTGCATACAAATGCCTTGTATATCTTTGCATTCGTGTGATATTTTGGTAATCGAAACATGGGTGGAATTTTCGAGGATGCTATTAAGAGATTCGTACATCATCAATGTTTTTCAACAATAAAGTAATAGAAAAATAAATCAATGGCTGTCCGTAGTGTGGGAATAGTTAATGTTCTTTAAACCCCAAAACCCCATTATTACCAAGCACTGATTGAGAAACAGTGCTGTTTGAGATTGGCTGTGTATTAGTTAAGTTTAGTTCATCAATATTTTCTAACTGACAGCTAATATACTCTTTATATTTAACATCACTCGACTTACTTAATGAACGTGTGAAAGCCTTGTATTGATTAGAAATTACAATGGATCTCTAATGTCAATATTACGTCATTGTTTAAAGATATTGCATACACAATTAAATAATTGGCATTTAGAAGCTCACATTTCTTTAAATATGTATGAAATATTTTTTATAAATTTGCTCAGTACGTACTTGAGCAGAAGAACATGTGGTTTGGAAAAACACGGGTACCGGGAGTGGGTATTTCATCTTGTCAAAACCTTCATGGGGGATTGGGATTTTAAAAATGTTTAAAGTACAACACTTTGATTTCTCAGTTGTGTGAATTTCATCCTGGTAAAAACGACATTTTAAAGTGACAATAATTAGCATAAAAATTGTGTACTTGAGGTGTGGCAATTTTAAATCACAAGGACAATATGACTAAGATCATCGTAATTCCCTGGTTCTAGCGCTGTCATCTTTTTGGAGTATAACACATAGTGGTTTATTTTTCAGTTCTCTGAAGACTTCCCAAATAGTGTGTTCCGGTTTTTAGGTATATATATATCTTTTATTGACTCTCTGATGTCATTGCAATGACATATTAGTCACTACAAACTACAATATACAAAATTAAACTAAGTGCTGTACCCGTTTTTCAATATTTTTAGACCCCCGAATTAAGAACCCGGTCCCCGGCTTTTTCAAAGTGTTTGTATGTGCCAGACGAGTAAATGTATATCTATTAGGTTATTCTGCCTGGTATGAACAGTAAAGACACTTGGGATGGGCCATGTATTTTTCTGTCCCCTGCCCTTTCAATTGGGGCCCCAGGCATCCTTAATAAAGGCCGGGTCACAATGCTCTGTCGTCTTGGCCCGGGGGTGTTTTGCCCCAATCTTAAGTCTAGTCGAGAATCTAGGCCCCGTTCGCTCGTCGTTGCACTGCGTTCTCCAAGCCCTCTCTCCATTTTCTCCCACTCCTGGCTTCCTCCAGGTGCACTTTGGAGATTTGAACGAGTCATATCCAACAGTTCCCTTTTCTGTTTCGCCAACGCTGTAGCCTTATGTTTTTCTAAATTGTCATTTTCAATGTTTCGCTGTCGTTCTAGTAGTTTGTCTTGCCGTTTAAGTATGTCTTTCTGGGCACGAGTCATTTGTCTTTGAAACAACTTTTTGTCCTTTTCTAGTTGAAGAATTGCTGTGTTACATTGTTTGGTGAGGTCTTTGTTCATCTGAAATAACTGAGTTGTTTTACGTCTTGTTTCCAATCTGACCCGCCTCTGAGAACTATGTACCCTGGCCTGATTCATAATTTGTTTATGACTTTTTGGTTAACTTCAAATTATATACAACTTTTATAACTCTAGCATGTTGTTCTTTAGTCTTTGTTCTACCAGTCTCTTCGTAGCTTAGGCTATAATTCCTTCACTGAGACTAACCTCTGGGAATCAAAGTCCTTTATAATCATATATGCCGGAAATCATATATTTTACAATAATATATGCCAGACATCGAGGTCCTCTTTGATATATGCAAGACATCAAAATCCTCAATAATGAATATGCCAGAAATCATTCCTCTTCATATGCCTGACATCTCATCAAAGTCCACTACAATAACAAATGCCTGACATCAAAGTCCACTACAATAACTATGCCTGACATCAAAGTTTGCTATAATAAATGCTAGAAATCAAGTTCTCGCTGATTTGTCAGTTGAGTTTATATGTTGATGTTGGCTTATTCTTTATCCAAATACAACCTGAAAATATTGATAAGTCTAGTAAACAGATATTACATCAAAGTTTGGTGTGCACATAATTATGCAGGTCTAATTAGTACTTACTGATTTACAGTAAATCATGTATATTTTATGTAGGGTCTACTTTTTTGTTTTCAATTTTTCTCAAAAACTCATGCCCTCATATTTTGTGAATTTTGGGTCTCACGAGAATTTTAGGATTGCATATCACAATACATTATCATGAAACAAATAAAAAAGAACTCTTAAAATTGAAAATCAGAATTTGTGAAAATTGAATGCATGAATTAAACATGTTTTAGTTTAAGATACCTTTGTAAATTGCTATAGATCTTGATATCCATTAGATGTCAGATTTGTTAAGCATTGAATCCGGTGGTTTCATATTTCTAAAGGTCCTCAGATAGATCTTTAACGTTCATTGTTAATATAGGCTAGCACTTAAATTAATGGACTTCTTTCACACAAAGCTTTTACTTTATGTTTTCTTGTATTTTCTGTATCATTTAAAAAGAAACTCTCAATCAAAATTAAAAAGAAGTGTTCTTTTGTCCAGATTATTTGGGAACTAGGCCTACATGATAATAAATGAGCTATATAATTTCTTGAAAAGTATAGATATTTGGTGAACTAAAGATTTTTACGCAACGACACATGGATGTAACATTGAACGTTTCTTGTTTATTTATATAATTATGATAATTTAGCACAATAACTTACTTAAAAAATAAAATAAATATGGTAAAACAAAAATCTTTAAAACAAAATGTAAAATGTTTTAGAAACAATCAAAAACTCACAGTTTTCTGCATATTGTTGACTCTCCATTCGTCCTCTTTTGATGTGTGGCCTGGTGTGTTATGGTAACCTTTTTATTGAGGATTTATCTACTTTATGAATTATCTACAGTTAACTCTACCGCTATCGTAAATCCTGATGATCTGTTGATATTAATCTATTATAAATCACTGAACCTGAAATGAATTCGTCTTAAGTAAATACAATGTTCTCTTCGGTAAAAGGTCTTATTCATAATTTTAGAAATCCATATATTGATGAACTAAGAGAGCGATTACGACGAGTTGTTTGTCTTGCAATGTTTATTTTATGAACATTTGATTTGTCAGTTACCCTCAGAAATCAATGCTTCGATCTGTAATTAGAGTCATATTTGATTTGTCATCGGGTTGCATTAAAACATCCACTATATGTTCATTCTGCGCTCCTAAAGGTTCCTACTGCTCGCTCCTGCTGAAGGGGTCAGCTCATAATTGAATTACCAATAACTTTTTCAATTGGTGCAAAATTCATGATCATTTTCATCAGAATGTATTACTTGACCTGCCTGGGGGCGGGGGTATTTTATGGACTGTTTTTGAAAGAAATATTCAAAATGTGGCCCTAAAGTTGAAAACGATCCCGGCCGTAAAATGTTCAACTCTCCCCGGAACTCTCCCCTTGTAATAAAGAAAGGTTGAGGCGGTTGCTACCCTAAACTATCAAAAAACTTGCGAAAGACTTCATAAGAAGCATTCAGAAACTGACTCCATGTGAGACGTCTTTTAGTAGTTCAAAGAAGCAGTCTGACATGGACATCAGAAAATAGAGCCCCTTAGTCAGAGTTGAATCGTCGCTTCATCCAGGTACAAAAAAGTTATATTTAATGTAGTACCACTACTTACCAAGAACATCACATTGTTTTAGACTATTGACTTTACAAAGTAAACACGATCTGGGATTATTTCTTGTATTTCTGCTGATTTGTATTATTTGATCCAATAATGAAGTTTGCTCACTGCCTTATAGGTTAATTAAGTAGATTGCGACTAAGTTCATACATCTTATTGGTAGGCAAGGTATTTTGGTGCATTACTTGAAAATGGAGACAGAAACACTGTAATATGAGGACTGCGATAGCCATATTGTCTATGTCATTTTTTATTAAAAAGATTGGATACATAGACACGTAGCCAGGATTTGCCAAGGGGTGGGGTTCACTTTTTAAAGAATTCCATCTGGGGTTAGCTCCCGGTGGTTCGCTTTTGACTACCTTTGCCTAAAAAGGATCAAAATGACTTAGAAAGTACTATTCAGAAAAAACGCATGATAAATTTACCACGATGTCGTTAAAGTAATACGTTTTCCTCAATGAGGTCCCCGGGATAATAGAATTATCAATTCGAAAACCATGAATGTATAGTATATAATAGATTACCTCATTTTTAAGATATTCGACTTATTTTCTAAAAAAATATCTTGTTTTTCTCGTTGAAAGATATATTGGTGACCAAATTAGGCTAAAAACAATGGACCGCGTGAGTTTTACCTATGGGAAAGTAACATATTTTTATCAATTCAATCTGTTTCCCTTTGCTGTGGCTCTGTTGAATACTGCATTTGGATTTACAGACTTAAATCTATATTGACAAAATTGTACTGTATGTAATCATAGATAATGGGTTCTCATGAAAACGGTTATACGATTACGAGTTACGACCATCAACAATATATTGCCTATGGGAAAACACATTCATTACTGTCTTGCTATCTCTATTGACTCTATTGTAAAATCTCGTACTATCTTTAGTAGATGCCTAAAGTAAGTGCCATTGTACACTAATCAGGATTTGATGGTAGTTCTACAACGGTGTAACAATAATGCTCATTGTTGTGATGATCATATATCAAATACTAATAGCATGTGAAGCAATTATTGAAAGTAAGATATCATGTCATAATGTCGCTGAATTACTTCTTGTCTCCATTCATCAATATTGAAAGCAACTTGTCGATATCTAAGCTTTAATGCGCTGTTTCGAGACATTAAACAGTGCATGATGTTTGACCTTTAAGTTTTGACTTTAAAATTCAGCCCCCCGATTTTTCGATAAGAACTCTCGATTTTCAAGTGGAGACTCTGATTTTTTATTATTAACTCACGATTTATCTAATTCTTTTTCTTGTAAACCCTGATTTTCTCCCGATTTGATTTTAGCAATCCAGATTTTCTCCCCAGTCTATTTTCTATAGCCTAATATCTAGTTATTGTTACCCCGATTTTTCCTGATATTTTTAGAAACCCTGATTCAAGTTTCCCCCGATTTTTTGATAGAAATCCCGATTTTCAGAAAAAGAACCCGATTTTCAGAAAAAGAACCCAGATTTTCCGATATTTTTTCAAACAACCCCGATTTTTCGAAAAAGTCTCGTGAGTTTTATTTTCACTTGACATTGTGGAGAGTCTGGAGACGTGTTTGATTGTGTGACTTGTGTGACTGCCATTAAAACATGTTGAATATGAGACAGTCAAAGTGATAGACGTTAAAATACATTCTACATTAGAGTATATGTTGTGACTAAAGTGCTAAAACATGTTTGAAGTTATTTGGCTGCTATTTCATGCATCTAGATTATGACAGGCGTCCAATTTCGTGATTCGTGAAACAACGTCTTTATTTAACTACAATGGCGGCGGTAATGATTTTCAATATTTTTGTATTTTTCTACGTTTTTGTTATTATTTCCGAATACTTGTTAAAATTGAATTAGTTAATAGTGTTGATGGAATGTTATACTACCTCTGTATCACTTGAAAATATAACCTGGTTTATTGGAATTGAACAAAAAATGATTTAGAGTGGACTATTTTTGCAATTTTTAAAATTATTTTGAAAAGTCAAACTGAATTAGCCTATCTATTCTAGTTATTTAAACATTCTGAAGAATTATCAACCCTCAATTAATAGTCTAGGTACACTTATGCATCTTTGTGCAAGAATGAAAGATGTAGATGATGTGTGGAATGTTTTTTTGAATTTTACAAAAATTGATGCAACCTCCTTCAAAATTGAGCTACATGTAGATCTAGAAGCTTCAAATACAAAGCATTTTAAAGCTCTTTTCTTCAATCTAATGGTTCTATTTTTTTGGTTATAGGGGGGGGGGTTGGTGATCACACCCATCGCACCCCCCCCCCCCCCCCCCCACCTGGCTACGCCTATCCGTTCATCATTGACACTTTCAGTACATGCAATGGTGCAGTCACTCTGAACAACTAGACTATATTTTGTTTGTATTTATTAGGAGAAGGAAAAACAGCTAAAGAAGCGTTTGAATCAGTTCCTTGGAGAGCTGCTCCAGACTGGATCAATCAATGGATTTCGTCACTTTGTCATGTATATGCGGGGTAGAGAAGAAATGATGATCAGCGTTATGAATGAACCAGGAGTAAGTACCAAATATTACTTGAAGAAAAATTGTAAATTGGATATTTCTGCAATCGGAATAGGACCAATATTGTTGGTCACTCAACTCAATTGCATCTTCACCCTAATGGTCACTATCCTCACTGTGTTCTGACCTTTGCTAATATTGCAGATACAACTGGAACAACTGGCCATTGTATAAACACAACCAGTTGCCTTGAACTTTGACTTGCTGAACAATCATTAGCACATATAAAGTGTTTCACGTGATTGTGGCATGCTCTGAAATAACCAGAAATGACATGTACCATATCGTACTGTTTGTTTTATGTCCAGGTGCCATATAACAGCTACACCAATGAACCAGTCCCTAGTCATGGTGAACAACAACCTAGGACATCCTCCTGCTCAAACAGTCTCACATCCAGCAATCTGCCCTATGATAAGTAAGTTTACATCAGAAATTCTTTGCTTCATTATTTCAGAAATTCTTACTCCACTTGAATATACCTGTCTTATTGGCTTATGATGGAATTGTTCCACATCCACCTGTCTGACCATGAACAATTTTTGGACAAATGAAAACTAGTTATTGTCTAAACCAATACTCATGTCTCATTTATGAAAGTTGATAATTTTCACTAATGGTTCCAGCTTCTTCCTTTGCCATATTTTGGAAGAATCAGCACATACAATTTTACATGATATTTTATTTATTTACATGTATTCATGATTATGATTATATAGAGCCACCATGTGAGCCCAACGAATGGTGCCCTTTTCATGTGTATAGCCTAATTAATGCAAATATTAAAGACAATTATATCTCCAAATACCAGAAACATTAAAGAATTAAAAAATGCCAGATGCATAATATAGGACATAAATCTGCACTTTAGATCAGTTTATCATGACTAATTATCAGAATTCCAGGAAAGCTGCTTACCCGAGTGCTCAACTTGAATTTTAAAGACTCAAGAGCATAAAAGGGCCAAGATCTGATTAGGTTTTGGGCATTCTGAAGAAATTACTCATTAGGCATTTGATTTTTTTAATAAAAAGTGCAAATTTTTATTGTGTGTCTTGTTGAGTGAATGTGTTTATTTGTGCATTTTTAGGAGATCTCTATTGCTGTCTGCAAGGACACAGTTGAATCTGAGTGGTCTCGGGGACCAGGGTGTTGGCCTACCACCAGCCTCCCCTAGTGACAGGGAAATATCGATGGCAGTAAGTAGACAATTGATGAATAACAGTATCAAAAGTTAGCAGTATGATTTCCCTACATACATACCTGTACGCCATTAACCCAAAATATCTTAACACCACACCTCTGAAAACACCAAGTGGAATGATTTTCAACAAAACTGTCATTCCACGTCTTACACCTATTTAACTGTACACTGTATGTGGTTTTAAACAGCGGATTGTATGGGGCCAAAAATCAGTTTACCTCAAAATGGGGACTTTAAATCATACATCCAGTAAAGTGAGCAGCCTTGTGATTTTGAAAAGTGAATTGGAGTTCCAATTTTTGGGATAATGTACCCCACATTCAGATTATGTCTTATGCTGTCTTTATTTGTCTTATATCGATTTATTTAATAGGCTGTTTCATTCATTCTCTGAACTGTCTACAATTTAGGGTTGTTTTGGCCAGGTCAAACTGCTCTGGGCCTGAGGTTGATCTGAGTTGTTGTAATTATGGCAGTCTTGAGTGTGCTGACTCATTGGGTACAAGTGAAGAAATAAATATGTTCTGAATCAAATGTGAAGCACTTCAAATACGAAGCAAAAATGGAAGTACAAATAAATAAACGCGCTCCCTCGTGAAAATTATTGAATTATAGTAGAATAATTCCTTATTAATCATTATCATGATATTTAATATCTATTTTCGGATATCAATAAGTGAAATAAGAGACAATACATTTGTCTTAAGTGTACATTTCATTTTTTTCATGTTCGACAATGTGGCAAGGCACTTCAATTTTACAATTGAGTCTAGATAAATTCATCTGCCTGGGGCTACTGTCGAGTGGATATTACCCACACTGATATGTCCCAAATAGTGAGCACAGTGAAACCAGTAAGGTGTAACACCTCTAGAAGTTGGAATAGCTCAACTGACTTATAGATGTTATATGAACCTCTATAAGTGGAACACCTCCCAAGTGGAATACATTTTACAGGTACCAAAGGTGTTCCACTTAGACAGGTTTTACTGCACATATATCTCATTGATTTTTCAAAAACAATAATCAAAATATTTGCTTGTTGCTTTAGGATGAAAATTCCACTCTATTCCTCATAGCAGGATACAGTCGCTACAATAACCCATATGTCTGGGTGAGAGCCAACCATGCAAGACTGGCCAAATATCTAGATGGCAATGCAGACAATGATAGCCCTTTGAGACTCAAGTCAACTCTACAGTGGGCTCAAGAAGGTACAATTTTGTGATCATTTTATTTTTATAGATCTCCTATTGTGGTTCATAAGAATTTAAGTTACCATATTCTCCCAAATGAGTGCTCAATGCGCTTCCCAAATTGAAATTTAAAAGGGTAAGATATTGAGAGGTTCCGATAAGTGCACATACAAAACATTTAGAAAAAAATATAATCATCAATCGATATCTTGTTGTATACAGGGTGTCCCGAAAGTATGGGGCCCCCCCTAGGCAGACATATACCAGTGTCGTCATAGTATGTGTCATATATCATTTTAAAGCTTATCCAAAGTTACATTGATTCGCCAAGTATCATGGTTCAACTCTCAAATGTGAAAAAATTACAGGCATTTCAAAATTTAGTGTTTGGTCAAAATTAAGTTCAATTTTACACCAAATCACTAGTCAATGTGTCCTCCCGGGCCACCTTAACAGCAGCAATTCTTTTCGGGTCGGAGGGATATTGAGTTGGAAAAAGAGAACGGTGAGGGTAGAAACTCTAAGGAAACTCTTCTAAAGTCCCTTAACATGTTTTAAGAGGGTTATAAAATTGCACACCCCTATTTGAAGGGCTCATAAGGTCATATCTGAAAATAATTGCTGCTGTTAACATGGCCAAGGGGGGACATATTGACTAGTAATATGGTGTAAAATTGAACTTTATTTTGACAAAACACTGACTTTTAAAATGACTGTAACTTTTTCCCATTTGAGAGTTAAACCATGATACTTGGCAAATCAATGTAACTTTGGATAAGCTTTAAAATGATATATGACACATACTATGAGGACACTGGAATATGTCTGCCTAGGGGGGGCCCCATACTTTCGGGACACCCTGTACATAATCGAAACTAATGCATTAAATGTTGTGTTTTCTCGAGACCATATTCATCATAAAAGTCGCATGTGCGCTCATTGGAACTGTGTGCTCATTAGAGAGGATACAGTAATTATTGTTTACTGGGTCAAAATTAGCCATGCACTGAATAATAAATTCTCATTTTGAATATTATGCCAGTTATATAATTGCCATGTAAACGGGAAGAAAAAAGGTTGTTATAATTTTTAAGATATTCAAAGTTCAATATTTTGAAAAAATAAAACGGTCATAGGCCATGTCTGATTGTTTCTGTGATCTTTTTATATTGTGTTTAATAGCTTTAATTCAATGGTTTTATGGAAGTTTGAAACAAGGTACATCGACCAAAGTAAATGGTCAATATACTAGATAGTATAGTATTAGAATCACAAATACAATTTTTACCATTCGGAATTTACCAATATTACCACAAACCTGTTTTCTTCCTAGTATTTCACTGTTTGTTTCATCCATAGTCATCAATACATTCAAAATTAAGAGGTACATTTTTGAATTGCTGTAATTTTCTTATTTTAGATATAAAACTGTGGGATATTTTAGCTGAGCTGGTGAAACTATGCACCTACCCTCCACCTATAAATCCTTTTGAAGTGGATTTCGACTACTTTGAGAATCTCCCTGCACAGGAGCAGGTGTTGGCAAGTGGTGCTATGATCAGCTTCTTACAAAAAGTATTCAGCCATAGGCAACAGGATAAACCCTACACTGCTCATGGTTTGTAATGTTTATGTAACAATTGCATTGTACTATCACTGATCATTTTCAAACATATTTGCTATGCTATGTTAGGTCATGCTGTCTAACTGCTCGGAAAGAATGAATGAAAAGTTGGTTTAATTACTTGAGAAAAATTTATACTTCAAGGCTCACCTTAAATATTATCATTTTAAGGTCAACTTAAACATATCCTTGTCTGTCCTAACAGATATTAAGAGAATATATCCTAAGATATTAACAGAAACTATTGTTGCATTTCCAGTGCTGAAAGATCTGAATAAACTAACAGAGTTCCACTTCAAGACAGTGGCTTCTTTGCTTCAACAAGGTGCTATACCCTTGGCAGACAACTACCGTCCATTTCACAAACCAAATACATTCCCTGAACATTCCAATAGGATCTCAAGCTCCAATCCGAATAGTTTGAGTGGTGGTACACATGGACTACAAGGGTATAAATTCAGTACAGGGATGATATAAACTATTAAACTTATCACTCAGAGCTCCTATTGAGGATGTTCGATACCCTGTTCAGTTGAAGTTCCATATATGTACATTCATTGTATTATTCCATTCAGTGATAGCATTAGACATTGTTACAAATGGTTACTCCTCTGTAATGGAAATGTTGTCACATATAATACCTTTCGCTGTGTTCAAGTTTGAAGCTTCTCAAAATTTTTTATTTTAAAAAGCTAGTCACTTTGATCAAAGCTTCTCAAAATTTGTTATTTTAAAAAGCTAGTCACTTTGATCAACATGTACATTGTATTAAGTCTAATGCATGTTGTATTTTACTTTTTGATGCCATTAAACATATATAAAACATGGCAGAGAAACTTACAACATGGTTGTCTTTTAGGGCATAATAGTATTATTGTACTTTGCAATTATATAACAATGAGGCATTCACTAATAGAATTCACATAACGCTTTTTATATGAAATTGTATGGACCATGTACACCACACACTTTGTGCACCAACAAGCAGTGCAATATGCTTAATAGTTGTGGTATTCAAAAGTATGCAATCTGATTTTTCAAACCTGCACTCATATACACATGTAGAAGGACAAGTGATGGTCAGTAAAGAATAGCGTGTGTACTTATTATTACCACCTTGCAGGGCCTGTTCTAGAGGTTTTAGTACTAGTTGAGAAGGCATTTAAATTGCTATATTGACGTGAGCAATATTGTGTCGGGCGTTAATGACTTTAGTCGGGCAATAATGACATTATCCGCCCGGCTATGTTTCCCGGGAAAAGTGATATCGTTCAGTGCGTAAGATTTTCTATTTCAAATTTGCTATTTCAGCCCTGGTCATTAACGGTGGTAATAATAGTAATAACGTCATTTCTGCGTGCAAAATAGTGAAATATTGGACCAAGGGCCGCGGCCCTTGGTCCAATATTTCACTATATTGCACGCAGAAATGACGTTATTGTACTATTAACTTGTCACAATGATAATTTTTCTCTAGGATAAACACGACGATAAACACAACAAGATATGTTAGATTATTTATCATTATGGTCAAATTCTCAATATTTTTGCACTGTGATGAATGTTTTTTTGATTATTTTGGTCAATATATACGTACACAACTAAATATTTTTATAATTGTTTACTATTACAAATAAGTTTGTTGTAAAAGTATATGTGAAATGTATGTTATAGCTGTTGTTTTATATATTTTAGAATTTACAAAATAAAGTGTACGTCATACTCTATCATTATTGTTATCACAAAAATTGCATTTTGAGTCAATGTTTCAAATGTGGGAGTTTTCAGGTTGAATAACACAGCCAATCCCATTGAATGGAAAATATATTGTCCCTCGGAATAAAACCCATATTGAATCCCTCCCAGTAAATAACATCTATGTGTATACAGAATATCAGATCATTTTGAGTAATATCATTTTTATTGAACATTTTACTGAGCGAAGTCAGTTCAACGAATTTCTGAAAAAAACACGGATCAACATAATATCAGAAAAATCACTGACTGTTATTCTGCAGATAACACAATAATCACAGAATACTGTTATTGTACAGATAACACAATAATCACAGAATACTGTTATTGTACAAATAACACAATAATCGCAAAATACTGTTATTGTACAGATAACAATAATCTCGGAATACTGTTATTGTACAGATCACACAGTAATCGTGGGATATTGTTATTGTACAGGTAACACAATGATCGTGACATATTTCAGATTTGCGAAATGAATAATTATCAAAAGTGTTTTTCACTTTGTAATCTGAGAAAACTCAGCTGAGTGCTCATCATTTTTTATAACTAGAATATTTTAATCAAACAACAATGAATTTTACATGACATTGCATCAATTTATATAGTTTGATATATTTTCTCTAAATGTGCTTAAAATAAGATATGAATTTCATCCTTTTGTTAGAAATAGGTCACAATGACATATTAAATTTTGACGGTAATCGTTTTTGACCTTCATTTCTCCGTATGATTCTCTCTTATACAGTTCAATATTTTGATTGACAGCTCTATTTTTGGAAGTGAAATTGAATGACTTGTGTTAAAACTCCGAGGTCAAGCTGATCTGGTCAGTCTGTAAGACAATTTAAAAACAGAATTTTGAGTGAAATTGATCGTTTCTACCTTAATTTTTCTCAGTAAAAACATATTTATAGAAAAATCTACATTACAAACCATTTTTAGCTATCTAGTATCAGTTTATTTGAAAGGTTTTAATCATAATTATTTTTATTTGAAAGAAGAGTTTTGATTGATTTTATAGGACTGTTTTGACAAGAATTTCAAGGAAAGAACTATTCACAATCTTCACAAGTTCACAGTTTCACTTGTCTTATGAGATAAACTGCTTTATCCTATGCCAAGTAGAGTTTTAGGGAGATAAGTTGGTAAGATATATCCCGTATCCTGATTTTGAGGTTTCAATATCCTGAACTATCTCCCGCCATATCTCCCGCTCCAGGGCATATCTTCCCGCTCCGAAAAAAAATTGAAAAAATAAGAAAAAATTGAAAAAAAGAAAAAATGTGAAAAAAAAATTGAAAAAAAGAAAAATTGAAAAAAGAAAAATAATGGAAGAAAATTTGAAAAAATTAGAAAAATGTGAAAAAAAAATTGAAAAAATAAAAAATAATTGAAAAAAATTGATAGAAAATTAGAAAACTACTTGGTATAGGATAAAGCAGTTATGTACGGTCGGTTTGGATATTGGGTTCATCCCTCGTGAGATATGCACATCTACCTTCGGTCCCTACGGTCCCTCAGGTAGATATGCATATCTCCCTCTGGACAAACCCCATATCCAAAACCTCCCAGTACATAACCCTCTTTTGATTGAGGAAAACCAGCATGGTACCCGTTGAGAGATGGTTAAATCCCTTGGTAAACAAGCTTTGTACCATTTAGGACCAACCTAGATATATATAGATTATATTTACATACGCATCTTTTGAATTACATTGACTTCTAAAAATATGATCTTAGACATTTAGAGACACACATCGGGATTTTGACATGTAATTTGTAAGCTTCCTTGGTCGACCCAAACAATAGTCTTGCCATAACGATGTCTCCACATTGTGGACGTAACATATCCGAACATGAATTATAATAGAGCAACCAGAGAGAAAAGACAAAGGAGCCATCTTAAGAGAACATAAACAACATCAAATTGAATAAAAAATGCAACAGGGATGTCCAACGAGTGTATTAGATAAAATGAGTAACTTCAAATACTAAGCCTCACAATCACATTTGCTCTACGGAGGGCGTACGGCGGCCGTAGCTTCAGAAAATCGATATCAGAAATCTGTATCGTACTGCTTATCCCTATTATTTTATGCTGCATGTTTCTCACGATTTTGGGGAGCTACGGCCACCATACGGTTGCCGTAGATTCAATGTGACTGAGGCATTAGGTGGAATATTATGTCAAGAGTATTATTACATGGGTAAGCCTACATTGTCTTGGATTGCGTGTGAAACATATTATTTATGATCACTGTGATGATCAGATGCTAACAAACATGCCATTTATAGTTCTGATTTTGAGTCTGACAGTGAGTGAGACGGATTAGGAAGATTTAACAAACTGATTCAACATCAAGCAAAACAGGACTGATACCTCAATAAAGTCTACACGCCGTTCTAATTGTGTCTAAATTGTGCGGTCATTTCAAAGTTAATAGACTTGATGCGAGTAGAAATGATCTTGATTTACCTCATTAAATATTAAATATTCAAAATTCAGTCAACGTGATGTCATATTTGAAATCTACATGTAAAAATACATCCAAAATATGGTTTCGAAAATTGTTTATCAACTTTGAAAATTTAATATTTTTTGAAAATGTGACTTCTGGTTCGGGTTGATTCCCACCACATTACAAAATCAATAAAAGTGAAATATCTTTTCTTGTATTGGACATATAACATTTTCTTTTACTGGACATACTTTAATTTGCATAACTATTCGATACATAAGCACGGGGTACCATCGAATAATTTTGGCAACGTACCGGAGAACGACATTTTCTAAGAAATGGCAATAATTTAGCACAATATATATTTTTAACTAGAGTTCTATTTTGATTTTGACAAAAGTAAGTATTCCATGCAATAACTATTTCATTCATGAGTTTGTAGGAATTCTGTTGGAACCCAGTTCTGATCAAGTACGAAGTTATTGAAATCGGCGCAGACGGACTTTACTCCGAAAGATGGTTTTTCGATTGTAACTTTTCACAACATTTAAGTATAGACTTTTGAAAAAAGTACAGAATAGTCCTTATACTTTTGAATAATTCTATTATTTCTGATTCACACGACTCTGATTTGTTTAATTAAAAAAAAGTTTTAAAAATATTACTTAGGAACGTAACCGGAGCTGGGAACGTAACCGGAGCAGATCAGTTGAATTATTTAATCAAAAAAATTAAAATATATGATTTAAAGCACATATACTAATTTAAAAACATACGGGATTGTTCGAATGCGTATTTATTAATATGCTTTAAATCATATATTTTATTTTTTTAAATTATATAATTCAACTGATCTGCTCCGGTTACGTTCCAAGCTCCGGTTACGTTCCTAAGTAACTTTTTTTTAAATTAAACAAATCAGAGTCGTGTGAATCAGAAATAACAGAATTATTCAATAGTATAAGGACTATTCTGTACTTTTTTTCAAAAGTCTATACTTAAATGTTGTAAAAAGTTATAATCGAAAAACCATCTTTCGGAGTAAAGTCCGACTGCGCCGATTTCAATAACTTCGTACTTGATCAGAACTGGGTTCCAACAGAATTCCTACAAACTCATGAATGAAATAGCCATTGCGTGGAATACTTACTTTTGTCAAAATCAAAGTAGAACTCTAGTTAAAAAATATATTGTGCTAAATTATTGCCATTTCTTAGTAAAATGTCGTTCTCCGGTACGTTGCCAAAATTATTCGATGGTACCCCGTGATAAGGGCTATATGAAAATTGAACCACTAAAACATATGTAATTTAGGTTAAAGGGAACTTTCTGCTATACCCGCCAGAATGCTATCTGACCCGAGCGAGCCACCTGGTGGTATAAACTGGGGGACTCGCATTTGCGTTATTGATTTACAATAGATTAACTGTGGGATTTTCAATCAAGAATTGTCTAGACTAGTAGCCACAAGCAAGAATAAATTCAATAAAACTTTCACCTGACGAATACTTCTAATAAATGTCAAAGTCTAAATACCGATCAAAACATCTTTATCCCAACGATAGGGATACAAAGAAGCCGTCTGTCTGTCCGTCTGGAGCATACTTAATTCAAATATCACGCAGATTACACACGGATAATTAATTGAACTATACTCCGGATGGACAGACACCAGGGTTTGTTTAAAAAACAAACAGTCGGATGACCGGATACGTTCCTACCACAGGGTTAGGAATTTGACTTTTTCATTTTATGACTAAAAACACCCAACTGACCTCCAACTCAACGTACCAGTAATACAACCAATCAAGTAAACAACCAACCAACCAACCAACCAACCAACCAACCAACCAACTTATCTACCAATAAACCAACCGCCAAAACAAACATCGATATTCTGTCAATCACTCGGGCAATATTTCAAGCAACTAACGTTGTAATGTACATCGTGCGTTAACTGACAGATAAAAACGTCAATAACGTTTGATTGTGCGTCCGTAGAAATCATCATCGTAGAAAACAACAATCGTCGCTATCTTGTCAATCACGCAGACAATAAATCAAGCAATTAACGTCATCGTACGTGTAAACTGTGTAAAATGTTCTTGGCCTATGTGTTTGACAGGTTGAAGAACAAATATGCCCCTGGGATTAGTCTATCTGAAGTATATACCAATAATACAAAAAAATAGCAAGCATAAAAGAACAATTCGTAAAAATGAGAAAAATGTTCTGTTTTAGAAATCTTTTGAGGATCGGTCTCCTTGTTGCAGTTTTCTTAATTTTGATGATCACCGTGTCAATTGTTTTGGAAAATGTTTCAATAAGAACAACAGGAACTTCGACAAAAGCAATGCTTTCAGCAGACGCATCGCTTAGAACAGCGACGGCAGATGATGATGATGATTTCGTGAAAAACTTTCTTTATATTGTGAATTCTAATCAATGCATACGCGACTATCTTTTACAAATGGACACGTTGGGAGATGCGGGAAATTTGGACGTGTTGGTATTGAGTTATAAATATCCATGTTAGACCATGTTAAGTACATATATGGTCCAAATACAACTTGGGGATCCGGAAGAAATCTTGCTTGGACATATGCTCAGAAACACCTTGGAAAATATTTGTATTACGTTTTCCTTGATGAAGATGTCATATTGAAACCGACACTTCCAAGATTTTTGCACCAAGATGCACTTACTAAACTGAAATCAAATACTTCCATACTGAGACAATTTGAAGATTTTTTGCTTGAAACACAACCTGCTGTTTGTGCACCTCTTCGATCGGTGGATAACCCTTTGAGTATTTCCGACTTTGACGAGTGCTGCCCAGGAGAAGATGATCATGACAAACAATGGAATCTTCCCGAGCGAATTCCAATGATAAGATTCGATGAGTGTTTTGCAGCATTCCATAATAAAGCTATTGGGTATATAATGCCACTAGATGTACGATATGACACAACAAGTTGGTGGGGAGCAGGACAGTACTTGCATATGAAATCCTATTATTATTTTCACCGTCAACTTGCACGGTATACAATCATGACCCTACATAACCCCCAGCATTTAGATTATCCTCAAAAACTAATTCCATATGTCGATTTAATTAATATCATCAAATCCCAGGTTCCAAAGTCTTACAGAAATGCAACAATATTTACGCAGGACATAGAAATTATGTCAGGTAAAGACTGGGGAAAACATATCTATATTAACCCATTGAAACCAACTTTTGAATTAGCTCCTAAAAATGATTCAATAGCTCCTTTTAAATATATTGACACCATTAGAAATTTCTAAAATCAATTTATTTTCTATAAAACGAATTGTTAAAAGTTAGAGCTAAACTATACCTTCGGGGTATATGTCAGGCTAAGTAATAGACTCGTGTGCACAATTTGTACGTGCATCAATTTCGTACAGAGCATAATGCCACATTAACAATGAACCACAAACTGAAGTTTCTCGCTAATGGGCCCATGGGGGCTTATTTGTAAGAGGGGTTTGCAAAAAAGAAATTTCCCATCTTTTTAAAAGCCCATGGGCGCTCTTTTCGTGTTTCGAGTGTTTATAAAACATTAAGTTCTCTACCTGCTTGACAAAAGTAGATTAATATGAAAAATTGTGTTGCAAATGCCGCGGCAGAAAATTGCTAACTTTTTCGGACTAAATAGCCGGCCGTACCAGTAGTTTTATTTATCATCTTCAATATATATTTCATAAATAAAAACTTACATACTGAACAATTGGCGAAGTTATATAGAAATGGTCAGCAATATACCAAAAGTGAATATATGTGTGACAGAAATGGCAAACATGGGCGTTCTTTTCGAGGACTTTCAAATAAACGCCCATGGGAAATAAACACACAGTGGTATTTTTGTAACACTAAGTCGCAGGGGGGGGGGGGGTCATTTAGACCCATTCGGTGATTTTTTATTTATTTTTGAATTTTTTATTACTAATTTCAATAATGTTGGGATTTAAATACCATTGGTTTTGTTATAAACCTCATTCAATTACCTCTTCAGTAAAGTATTGGTTTTCCAAAAGAGTAGGTCAACAATTGAGGTCAACGTGACATAGGGTCCGGGGTGTGCTTTTTTACATTTTAGGATTAATTGTTAATTTTCTTTAAAAATTAAATTTTTGGGTGCCAAAAATGCTATTTTTCTCAAAATAATGGTCCATTATCTTTCAAAAAATCAAAAATCGTGGTTATAACTCATGCACTTTCAAAGATGAATCATGAAAAGAAAACCCATTGAAATCGATTGAACTGATACACCCTATGCAGACAGAGCCTGTGGGAAATATTGGGTGCGGCGCAAATGAGCGGAGGGTGCGGAGCTAACGGTCATTTTTGAATTTAAAATTGGGATATTTCTGAAACTAAGCCGTTTTGGGACTTCAAATATACCAAGATATGTGTATTTGACACCAAATATCAATAAAATTGTAAAAATAGTAGTGCAATTCATTTTATAGCGACGCAGTATGCCTTAAACAAGGTACGAGGTAACTCAATATTTTATTTTTATTGGCATCAGCTCCCACCTATGTAACTTTGCCACTCCATCCCTTATCACCTTGATGTTTACCCAAAAAGTGGAATTCATCTTTGGCTCAAGTTAGAAAAATAACAGAGGCACAAAAAAACTTGCAAAAAGTACTGTTGAAAAATCGAGGGGGGTCCTGCAATGCAGGGTTAATCTGTAACGGTGATAAAAGCACTACTATAATACAACAACAATAAATCATTATGTAATTTAGATTATAAATTTGGAATAGATATATTTTTACAATGAACAATCATAAAAAATACGCCAATAAACAATTAACAATACAATTAAATATATATTCTATGTCTCTGTTTTACTGTACATTTAAGATGTAAAAAAAAAATTATTTGAAATAAAAATGTTCACAAATGACTTAATTTTGAGACTTGATACGCCGTTCTTCGAATGTGTATTTAGAAAGTAAGTTTCGGAGGAATGTTGAATCAAATCCGTGGATTATACTGCACTATTACTACAGGTATTTTGGCATGAACATGAATTTGCACACTGATTGTTGAGCAGTGGATCACACATGTTTCAACAATTAAGAATTGAGAAAAGGATTAGCAATTAGCAATCATTACATTACAAAGACAAACGCATATAAATATTCCTCCAGATTATTGTTTTTAACAAGGGACAAAACCAGTACCAAAATCAATATATACTGCTTTCAAAAATTTTCATGGATTTTATGTACAAGTGCTTGTGTACAAGCCTTTTATCGATACTGGTACATGTGCAGCTGTACAGTAGGCACAGTCAGACAGTTTAGGCAATAAATAAATGAGTATTCGATTTTCCATCACCATTTCCAAACAATGGTGGTTTGAAAAAATTCTCACTAAGCAAATCCATGAGTAAATTATTTATTGCCCAAACTGTATACAGATAGTTGGTGTGACAATTTGCTAGCAAACATACATCAAATTACTCACATATTATTGAGTCATGTGCTCATTTGGTTGATCATGTGCTTAAATTCTGTTAATACAAAAGACTTAAGCAACTGATAACAAGAAACCTTTTTTGCAGAGGTTTTTGCATCGTCACATTTTTACTAAATATTAATCATGTATCTATTGTAAAATATAGGATGGATATACTGTATTCTGATTGCCTGAAATGTGATAGAGCATGCTTGTTACTATCTCTCTATAAAGTACATTCCATGTAACATACACATTGCTCACCCAGCTACATCTAGCCTATGCATCATCTGAAAAAGTAACTTCTAATGTATTTGGTCCCCCATCTGATGACACAGCAGGATATGCCTGAGGGCCTCCTTCCCAGGGTGCATCTCCACAAAAATTCCCATTCACATAGAATTTCACTAACATTTCTTGAAAATTGATTTCAGCTTTAACCATGTCTCCTTGAGTGTATTTTCCAGCTGAGATTTCTAGGGGATGGATTAACCCTGCGCCTCCCATGCTTAGGAATTTTTGTCCAATCGGTTTGTCTCTCATGTATTCTGTTGTGTTGTTGTTGCTTAGGAACCCCACTGCAGTTTTCCTTGCTTTGTTCTTCATGAAGACCTCAAAATATTGAGTACCAGTTGTGAATGGATTGTCACAGTAAACTGTCCCCCTGCAAACATAAAATGTTTTTTTTTACTTCTCAGTGCTAATGAGATATTACATTATTATGATGACCTCTTTCAAGATACATGTAGGTAGGTCAGGGACGGGGAGGCGGGGGAGATTATGGCAAGGGTTGACATTGAGTTGAGAGACTTTTCCTTTAAGAGACCTTGGGATATACATGTACCTTAGCATCACAGCTGGGCTAAACCTAAAGCAATCAACCAAACACCACAGTTTTTTAATATTATAATTACAATTTGATAGATGTATGGTATTAAAGGCTGAATCAGATCTATTAGGGAGTGACAAAATTGCAAGCAATATGTACATTTGACCTACCAATATGTTCCTTACAAGCTCAAATATACATGTAATATCAGGCCTGTCGACTTAACATACAAATGTTGAACACCTTTCTTCAAATTGTGGACACCTTGGTCTAAATCTGAACACTGTGGCCCACAGTTTGAACACCTTTGTTCAAACTTTATTGCAAAAATAAGAAATCTAAAGACTCAGGGGTTTCATTAGCAGCTAGCAGGCAACAGGCGATTTTCACTGGTTGTTTTCATAAAAGCGGCTGTTGTTTTTAGGAACTTTTCAACTTTTCCATGTTAAATTCATGATTTCCATTAATTTAGCCTGTTGTTTTCATTTATTTAGCTTGTTGTGAGGAATTTTAGTGAAACCCCTGAGACTACTTTACATTCCTTGCAGGGTTACCAACTTTCAAAGTTGCACATTTGTAGACCACCCTTCAACATTTTTACGTTATCATTTTACCAAGAACCTGTAAGAGACTGAATTTCGGAAGTCCTAGGTATGTAGTTATTTACACAGTTTACACGTATGATGACGTTAGTTGCTTGATTTATTGTCCGAGTGATTGACAGGATATTGATGATTGTTTTCTATGATGACGATTTCTACTAGATATTAAACAAATCTGGAAGATTTACGTATGCGTAAATTGAAACATTATTTGCCGTTATTATGTTATTAATTAGTGTACAATGTACAATACAACGTTAGTTGCTTGATTTATTGCCTCACTGATTGACATTATATTAATTTTGTTTGTCGTTTTGCTGGTTGATTTATTGGTAAATAAATGTTGTTGCTTGTTTGGTTGTTTGCTTGATTGGTTGTGTCACTGGTACGTTGATTGGGATGTCAGTTGGGTGTTTTGAGGCATAAAATGAAAAAATCAAATTCCTAACCCTGGTAGGAAGGTAGGGTACCCAGCTACCTGGTCACCCGGTTTTTTACACAAACCCCCTCCCAAGGTTGGCCTATATTTGGAGATCCCAGGCATACGTGTATTTCAAGACATACTCTAAGTATAACAATATGTCAACTCTTCTAATGGTGACATAAAAATCAATTTTTCCTTGGGACATAGAGAGTGGCCTCTGTAATTACTGAACACACCTGTCTAAAACCTAACCACATAGGCCATGCAAGGGAAAAGAAGTACATGTAGTAAGTAAAGTTTCTATATTGAGCTTACAACTACACTTTTCCCTTGGCCTATGGTATGTAATTACCTTGGGGCATCCTCACCAAAAACAATTTCTTGGAAATTATCTCTGCTTGAGCACTCTACATTATCCAGACCACATACAAATCTGAATTTTGAAGCTATTGAGCTGGTAGTGGTTGAGCAGTACTTCGAGAAAATCAGAAAATGCAAAGTTCGTGTTATAATTGTGCTCTTTTCAAGCATTGACAGGCAGCACAGCAGTCAGTGAGTCAGTCAAAGACGAATTTCTCTTGTTTTCTCTCTCGTAACTAATCTGATTAGACTCTGGTGAAAGCGAAGACGTCTAACTTATCTGTGCGAATTTACTTGTTTGCTACCCGTGAAGACCCGTTGTTTTAAACATATTTGTGGCGTGTCGAGTAGTGCCGTGTGCAAAGCATTAACTCCGGTCCTGCACTTCCGCACATTGTTGAAATTTTTTTTCAAAAAAACTCATTTCTTTTGTAGTAATACCCGTTTTCACGGTAAGTAAGCTATTAAAATGAAATTTGATAAATGCGCATATGATTAAACACCTTGGATTACGAAATGTATTAAAATAAAGCTGCATTTTAATCTCAAAGCAAAATTATTGACTTTTGAAAAATGCGCAAGGCTCACGGAAGTCCAATTTTCGTCTTTTTCAATGAATCACAATCAGCTGTGTCATATTGTTTACTGATTATATCAAGATTGATTCAGTTCCTGGAACATTAAGTTCGTTTATTTATTTCACAACATCAAAAGGGAGGAAGTGAAGCATTTTATCATCAGTCTTCAAACACTCAAAAGTGTTATCAAACAACAAGGGATATTTTTCATTATTCTTCGGGAAGAACTCATCTTCAAATTTTAACACACCTTTATCCAATGGTCATCAGAAATTCAAGTAAGTGATCAAATTTTTAAGATTTTCCTCTTGGTCAGGTAAGGGGGAAAGAATTGGTGTTCCATCTCTTGTAAACGAGTTATAGTGGACTGTGTTGAACTTACGACATATGGGATTATTTTGTCGTGAGACTACTCAACTATGGGATAATTTAAATTTGAAATAATGAATCGACTCATATGGCATATCACTTGACATTATTCATATAAATCTGACTGTCGTATGATGTTATTTTTTTTTTTTTCTTATTTGGATTTTTATTTTTTCTTATTTTCTTGCATACGACGAGGGTCATACACATTAGGCGCTTCTATATTGCGGGAAATGCTTTCCTGGCCTGTCTACCCAACAAAATTCACACAAATGATAAATTAATTTCTTTGCTTCAACTATAAAGTATTTAATCTTATGTTAGGCACATAAAACGCTTGGTAATTCGAGAAATATAAGCATGCCGCTTTTAAAATTTTTTCATTTTGCCATACCAAGGTCACTTACGGGTTAATCTGAGTCTAGATGTAAAGCTATATCAAAACGAAATCACAAGTATATGTTACACAAAGATTCAGTTGAAAGGGAAGCAGTGGCGTTAATAAGGGAAGTAACATGGAAGAGTTATTGTTTCAGAAATGAGAAAAGTGAGTAGTATGAGAGAACGGCTTTGGAATCGATCTCTGTGTAATAAATAATTAATAATTATGATTCCGATTCGCTACATGTTTAACATTTAGACTCCCGGAAACAACATTTAGCAACATGGTGGGCGATAATGAAAATATTATTCAATTGTTTAATTGTCTAAGATAAGATTTAACACTTTGATGTTATAGCTAAATGATTAATCTATAATTTGTGTGACTTTGGTTAGTATGGTTACCCAGACAGGCCAGGAAAGCGTTTCCCACAATTTGTTAGCAATTATATCTATGATAAAAATAAATTTCCAAATGTGGACAAGGAATATCAAAGAACAGCATACAACGGTCAGATTTTTATGACTTCTTGATATAGGCATCGTATGATCATAAACTTAATTGATACAAACACCTTAGATACAAACACAAATACATATTACAGATAGATTAAGTTAATCTGCAGTATATGTGTGGCCTCCTGTTAATTATAGAGTTTTTTACTCTAATTCCATTGTCAAGATATGATTTATCAACAACTCATTTGTAGTCCTCAATGTGTGCTACTTACTCTCCAAATTATTATTACGGAAAACACAATTACTCTGTAGTTACCAGTTTCACCTCCAGGTGGCTAATTCGAGGGGAATTAACATGGCAGGGTATTACAAAGTTTCCTTAAACTTGAATATTCATTAGTTTTAGTGGTTCACTTTTCATAAATCCTTATGTATCTGATAGTTACACAAATTAGAATTATCATATTATGTCCAGTGAAAGAAAATATTATCTGTCCACTTCAAGAAAAGATATTTACTTTTTGTGATTTTACAACATGGGCATGGGGTCTATGAGGAATCACCCCGACCTGGAAGTCACATTTTCAAAGAAAATTAATTTTTCAAAGTTGGTAAACTCATTTCAAAACCACATTTCTAAATGTAATTTTACATTTGGATTTTGAATTTTGAATTAGGTAAATCATGATTATTTCTACTCGCATCTAGTCTATTTGGCCTAAATTTTCCTGATTTTGAATTATGAATTACCCCCACATTTATGGTTGTTTAAAATAGCATACAAGAGAATGAACAATCATTTGCAGGAATGTTTTTTTCCATATACTTGTACATAATGTTTGTATGTAATAATGCAGTGGTCCTTTTATTGTTTATTTTCTACATTAGTGGATAGACAGTTCAGCTTCACCATAGACTAAAAGGCTAGTGAGACCCAACATATTTTTCTTTACTTATTTTTAATTTATTTAATTTTACAGAAGGTCATTGTATGAGTCAGAAGGCAGAAAAACCAGTCCTACAAGGTCAACGGATAAAGACCAGAAAAAGGGGTGAGTTGCTACATAATTGTAGTGTAATTTTCATACTGTACAATATATAACTTTTTTACCTTCTCATTCAATTTGTCTTGGCACTTAAAGAGACAACTAAAACTATATTCAGTACAAGTTGAGACTTTATGATGTCTATTTTTCTAAAAATTCAACAGTTCTAAATTTATTCCAGGATAATACTTTGATTTTTCAGATTTTCAGGGAAGAATCTTGTGGATTTGGACATTGATGAATCAACATTTTCGATATCTTCATTTATAATTGATCTAATCTCAAATCTTGTTTCACAAAATATTATTAAGTTTATTTTGTTGTTTTGAAGACCTTGCCTCCTGTATTATTCTCATGAATTTGTTTTCATCTAAGTTAAATCATTTCTCATTTATTTCTGATAGATGAAAAAGAAAAGTTCAGTCCTGCTCAATTCCGTGACTCTGTTGTAAAAGGTTTAAACGACGCTGGCAAAGATCTTGATCAGGTAAGGTTGAAGAAATGCTTGCTGTCGCAGTGTTGCGACAGCGAATCAAATTGCGAGTGCTTATAGCAGGGGGGAAGGAGGTACGGATTCTGGACACCTACTTGGAGGAGGATATATTATAAATAAATTAGAATTGGTACATGTATGACCTCATATTATCTCTTTTCTGCTTTAAAAGCTTCCATTTATCATTTGACCAAACTAAGAATTCCTTTCATATCATTTGAAATTCCACAGTGAATACTAAGCATAAAAATTAAGAATACACTTGCTTGGAGGGGCTGAGCTAAGGTTTTCAGACCAGCTGGTCAAAATGGCATCAAGGACCAGTTGCCATGTTATTTTCCTATACCTACTGAAAAAATCAACTGGTCTGTACCAAAAGTTACCTGGCAAATGACCAGTGGACATGCCCTTACCTCAAGCCCTGCTTGCTTGTATTTAAATGTTTAATGTTTGAAATAACATGCAAGATTTGTTCTCCATTTGTTTGACATTATCAATATCTTCTCCAGGTATCTAAGTTCCTTGATGGGGGCAAACTCGACTATAGGCGCTACTCAGAGACACTTTTTGACACACTTTTTGCTGGAGGTATCTTAGGTAAGAATTAAAAAAGCTCTAAATTTTAATTTTGAATTAAATGGGTATTATTGCATGCTGTATTGTATCTTATACTCAAATCAAAGTGATTTTGGAGGAGATCACAATCATCACAATCATGGCATGATTTTGTTGTCTGCACAACATAGGTAAACCACATTGATTAGATTTTGGGCATGCTGGGATCATTGTTTTTACGATATTGTTCACTATTGGCTTTTTTCTTCAATCTCAACCTAACATCATTTATATTATATTGATGTCATTTACATGTAATTCTAAAGTGCATTTTCCTTTGAACAGCCCCTGGGGGTTTCTTGGTGGAAGATGGAGCGGAGCGGGCGGAATGTTGCGTGTTCCAGTCGGAGGACAGTGTCAAGGCTCTCAAGTTATACAATGAGATGTTCTGCAAGCTGATCCGCAGATACAAATACCTAGAAAAACCTCTTTGCGATGAGGTGAAAAAAGTAAGTTTTGAAAAAGCACATATATGGAAAACATTCATAAAATAAACATACCACTGAGCTTTTCTGTTTTTAGACTGAGAAGGTTATGAAAAAAGCTTTCGTTTTTAGCCGACATATTTATCGGATCAATATGGGTGCTTACTGATAGGGTTTACTGTAAATACCCCTGTTAGATTGTATTATACCAGTTATTTTTGAAATACTTTTTTACATCTTGATTTTACCATAGAAAGAACAAAACTTTTAAAATTCATTTTTGTATTACAGGTGCTCATGTTCCTGAAGGGATTTACTGAGGAGGAACGCAGCAAACTTGCAAAGATCACGGGGATATTTCTGGCAAATGGCTTCATCCCAGCCACTGTGCTCAACAGCTTGTTAGAAGACCAACTAGTGAAACTAGGTAACAACATCCTTAAGTTGTTTCCATTCAGATTTCTGTATCAATTTCACCCAGGTTTTAGCCTGGATTAAATCCTTTCCATTTGGCTGTGAATCCTATCATTTCACCCAAGCTTCAATCTTTTCACCCAAGTTCTAATCCTTTCATATACAGAGGTTTACACTTTCAAAACTAATCTTTGTTTTCCACATATTTTATATCTGATAAACACATGTAGCATCACCATGTCCTTAATGGTGTTTCAATTAGAAGAAGCAGTTGTATTGATGTTTGTTTCATAAGAGAGATCGATGACATGCTATATTTACTTCAAGAGTGAACTCTAAGAGTACAAGTATTTTGTTGTGTTCATCAGTCATTGTAATTTTCTACTATGTATATCATATCATCGTGAAGTTGGGTCAACTGAAACTTTGTGAATCAAGATGACAGTCAAATGTACACATTCTGTTCAAAATTGATACTTAGAAATATAACCTTTTGTAATCTTATTTGATTTCTTGTAGTTAGTCCATGCTTCAAAATACATAATTTTTGACTTGTGTTTCAGGCTTGGCTCTTGACTTCACCACCATTATGTTCTCAACGTGGTTGGCGGAGAGGGATATAAACCACATCTACAGTACGCTAAAGAGGGCCAACATGGAGGGAAAACTGTTGGTGAGTGTTAAAATACATTCTCTATCTTTGTAATAAAGTACTGCCAGGTAACAAAACCCATTTAAATAAACTAGATGCATGTAGAAATGATGTTGATTTTTCGTCATTACATGGCGGTTCAAAAAATAATCGGAAATATTTGTTGTCAATTGTATGCAGTACATTTATTGTTTTTTTGAATTGGGATATCATATTTGTAATATCAGAAAATATGACTTCTATGCTGGGTAGATATCCCATTTAACTCATGTCATAAAATCATGAAAACTGTAATATATTTTCTTGCATTGGACAGATTCAATATTTTCCTTGATTGGACATATTTTTAAACGTTTTATTATCAAACTCAATAAGGTTGTATGAAAATCGATAAATAAATCTAATAATATTGAAGTTTAGAGGAACTATTTCTTGTATCTGCCATGTTATTTGAAACAAATTAGCCATCTGGTAGTGAAATTGGTAACTGGCTTCTGGCAGCTTGGTTTTTGTGGTAGTAATATCATCTTCACTTTGTAGTTCGAATTGCATCATATGTGCTGAACACATTGGGGCAACTGAGTTACAGATTGTACAAGAATTTATTTATTTCTCCTTCATTTATAACTCTATTCATTAATTCAGCTCAAATATTCTTGTATTTTAGTTATTCTTACTTTCCACTTACAGCTTCTGTTCCCACTCAACAAGCGAACTCAGGAGAATTTTGAGAAACACTTTAGTGCTGCTGGCCTGAATGCCATTTGTGACTACCAGAGGGCGCACCAGAGCTCTGAGGACAAAAAGGAATTAAAGTCAGAACTTGAAGAAATGATCAAGAATGAGGAGAATTCCAGTGAAATCATACCGTTTGTCAAAGATCAGATGAAAAAGAACAACATTGGGGAATCTGAGGCTTGTGTACTGGTATGTACTTTTCATGTATCTGTTACTTTATGTCATTTACTTTTTAAAAGAAAATTTTTACTTTGCACTTATCTGAACATTTATTTGCACTCACTTGAAAATTCATTAACACTCATTTGAGAAATTCCAAACCATTAAAAGGGATATATCAACCACACATGATCAATAACAAACCCTTAATAGTCAGAATAGGTGAAATAACACTTTTAGGTGAAATGAACAATGAACATTCTTAACTTTGGAAACCTTGTCACTGGATTTTTCCAACATTTCGGAGAGCCATCTGCAGTTTTATGGTTACTAATCAGCCCTCGTAATACTGCAAGTTTGCTCGGCTTTATCATACTTAGGTACTGGGATATATGTAAGAGCAAACTTGCCGGTATTTTCATCTTAATGCAGATCCTTAAATGCTCACGGCATATTGAGGTCTGGTTAGTACCTGTGAGTTGGATGGCCATGCTGTGGACAACTTCTGGAGAGAACAATCCTCTTTAAATCTTTTCTCAATTAATTTGATGAAATTGAGATGAAACAGTTGAAATTAGGTGATATTTTACTTGAACATATTAACTGAAACTTCCAGATAAAATATTCATATGTTTGCGTACGATTATCATAAATGATGCTAGATTATGTGTGTTAGAATGTATTCAAAATAAAATGTATTTTTAGGTGTGGAATACGATAATGAATGCGGTAGAGTGGAACAAGAAAGAGGAGTTGGTAGCTGAGCAGGCTGTGAAACATCTCCAGCTGTACGCACCCGTCCTTGCAGCTCTCACAAACTCCCACAAGTCTGAGCTTTCCCTCATGTGTAAGGTCCAGAACTACTGCTTCAGCAACATTCACCTCATGAAGGTTTTCCAGCGTATCATTGTCCTGTTCTACCATGGTTAGTATGAAAAAAGGTTCACTTAAATATACATATACTGTTGTATATAATATGAGTAATATGTAGTTGAATATGGTTTCATGTATATCTATAGATGACATATTTTGAATAGACGGTTCAAAGGAATTTATTAACAATTGCCTATCCAAAGGCATTTATTCCACATGTTATTTCACGTCTATTTGTGAATTTTCAAATAGTTAGTTAGCTTGTGAAACAATTAATCTAGTACTACAGTAGTACATGTAGTTTGATGTGATACATTTTCTCAAAAATGAACTTGAATAGATACTAGTAGTTGCAAATGTTCTGAAAATGACAAATTTGCCAAATTCAGTACAGTTTACCACCAAATCAAATCAATTTACACAAGAATGAACATTTGAAAACTTGAGTACATGCAATATGTGAAGATATTCTCAATGTGTTTATGTTTTTTTCCTGTTGCAGCTGACGTCCTCAGTGAAGATACAATCATTAAGTGGTACAAGGAGGCCCACACTAACAAGGGGAAGAGCGTCTTCCTTGAGCAGATGAAATCTTTTGTCGAATGGCTTGAAAATGCTGAGGAGGAATCAGATGAGGAAGAAGATTAATGGGGAAATTCCTCAATATTTTCACGAATATTTGACAATTTATTTGATGGAGAGACTGAATCCTTGAATAGAAAAATGGCATAAATTTGACTAGAACTAGATCAGTAGATTTTAATACCAACCATGTATTCACAAAAGCACGAAAAAGTATAAAATAAAATAAAGGTGCAGAATACTGTAAATTGCAAGTTCAAATATATAGAGATGAATATTGTATAAAAGGTTCCATCTTTGAAGATATAAAGAAATTGAACTTGATAGTATTTGTTTCAGATTAAGTTGATTCTGTATCATCGTTTAAAAGTATTTGCTAGCTACTATATAAGATATGTCAATTTTGGATGAACTTTTTATGTAGTGTATTATTTGCACATGTTAATCTAACAGTTACCTAGCACTTGACAACTGATAGCTGCCTGCACCATTTATGTTTTTGTACCTCTGATGGGCCTCTAATTTCACAGAAATTGTGTTTCTAGATTTTGGCTATTGCTAACATTATTTTTTATTTTGATATATTTGATGTATGATAGATATGCAATAATACAACCTGTCACAGTTGAATTGAGCACATATGTGGCTCTTAGAGCAGAGTAGGGCCATCTGGAAGCACTGGGTCAATAAATGTGCCTGAAAGCAAGAAATTCTGTGAAATTGGAGGTACCGCATTGTAAATATCAACAATATTGATGTCTGTGTATTTTGATCTTTGTAAGATCTCAATTTCAAGGGAGAATTGGAATTATGTAGAGAAATAATCAATTTCAGGAATATAATGGAGAAAATATTTTATATTGGAATGTATACCAAAAGTAATAACAATAAAATACATGATATTAATGAAGATGAATCGTCTTCTTATTTTCTTCTAGAGATTGATATCAAAGCATATACTCTAGGAGCAAAGAATAACATTCTACTTATATTGTGTTTTCTTTCTTTTAGCGAGATAAATTGTGACTTAAAAAGGGTGAAAGCGCTGAAACCAGAACAAATCGTGGAACTTTCCATATATGACCAGACAAACTTGCTGGGTGTAAAAATCAATTGTGCCCAAAATTTCCTCTATTTTTCACTTTTGGCAATTTTTACCCCCACTCGTAAAATTTATAGGGGTAGGCTTCATGAACATCCATAAAAATTTAGGATTATCATTTATTAGTATCAAAATTTCACCTTTTACCATGATACACATGATAAGAGATGAGATTCCAGCCAGTTTTTAAAAAACTGAATATTTACCTATCTTTATTAATTCCTTCTATCTTAGGCGATCAGCCAGGGGGATTGGTCGGTATCAAATTAGGGGAATAATTGCCCCCCCCCCCCTAAGTTGGGCCCAGAAAAAAAATTGGCCTCAAAATTTCAAAATATGGGCCCACTTTTCGGTTTTAGGGGCCCAACATTTTTTTCTCTGACCGGAAATTTGCCCCCCCCCCCCCCTTGTTGGTTCCTGGATCCGCCACTGCCACTAATTTACCATTCAAATTGACTCCTGATACTTTACAGAAATGTGCCTGTTTTGATTTTTCTTATGTCAATATGTTAACTATAGAAATCTACTATTTTAGAAAATTCCATAATAGACTTTTTGAGAAAAATACAATTTGATAAAGCCATATTGATAGCGGTTTATAATGGCAGCCAATGGAGATTTTTCAAAATTCAAACGCCAATATCTTTGGAACTAGGCAAACGAAAAAAAATCCTTCTTATTTTGAAGATAATCATGTTATTGTAAGATACTAGGAATATGGGCTTTATTACCCTAGAACTGTACTGCAGGGGGTGTTTTTGAAGATTGATTAATTAACATGGGGCTCAATGTAAATGTGCAAAATTTTCGAGGCCTGCTTTTATCAACTGGGGCCACTTATCACCACCACTTCGTTAGATATCAAAATGAATTAATGATGCTTCTGTCAAATAATGGTGCTTTATAGCAGGTACTACTAGTATATTACTGACTATTTCAGCTATATTGGTTTTGCTATAAAACCATCAAATCTTTCTGTATACGCAGCCCCCTGTTTATATCCGCTTACTTTCCCGTAACCTATACAGTGCGTATCAAAAAACGCAACAGATTGTTATCTCGGAAAAGCACAAAACCAGTAATAACAGCATTGATTTCATTCAATGCACCATAAAGCCAAGAGTCTCCTCTTTACAATGATATGTTACAGATCGCTACCCGCACAACGACACCACTTGTTACGGATCGCTACATGCACAGCGACACCAATTGTTACGGATCGCGATCGTAACTGTTGCTTCGGGATCTTGTGGTCATTCGGTACTCGCGAGGCTCCTTTCTTCTAATCTAACACGACTCCTTTAGATTCGTTTCCTAATTTTATTGTAACTTCTTGATTATCGATCTCCATTATTGATTCGGTCAGCAGAACTTCAGTAGGCTTGTTATTGTTCCTCCTTTCAATAGTTGTTGAGCATCGTTGTGTGAGTAAAACTTACTGAATCAACAGATCTTGCCGACTTCTTTATATACCAGGTAAAATACATTATTTTACCTGTCAAAATTGTGCAAATATAAGTAAGAATATTGCTGATTTCATGCTTAGGTAAGCAAGATTCAAATCATAATTCTGAGTTGTGATTGGTTGTTGGAAGTTTCAACTTGTCAGAATTCTTCTGATATATCTTTATTTTGGCTGAATATAGTAGCGTAGGGATTCCCCTGCACTAAAGCAAACTGAGGTCTAAATAGTCATTAATCATAAGAAAGCAGCAAGATCTTTACAATGTTTGAATATGCTGAATATAAATGGTATTTTATATTGGATAATAAATAATAAATAAATAATGAAGTAATTATATATAATTAAATATAATTACGTACTGACCGAATCATAACAATCTCCCCTTCTTTAGAAATTAACCATACCTGGTTAATTTACTTTACAATATAAATTATTTATTTATTTATTTTATTTTTATTTTATATTTTTGAGATGATAAACCACATTCCGGCCGCGCAACAACCCATTAGGTTGACGTGGTTCCTGGTTCCAATGAATGTGGCGAAAGACCAGGATTACTTTCATGCTCCAGAGTTCATGGTTTAATTAACTGTTAAGAGGCACTATTTGTAAAAAGGGGGCAGGACACCATTGGAGGGTGGCACATGTCAAATTTTATATTTCAAAAATTTTATTCTTATATGAAAGTATGACCATTGGGAAGCCAAAATATGTTATTCATTTTTCTCACAGATGATTGGTTAGTGTGTGACACCGTTGCTAAGCAACCCATGTTTGTTGTCTTTTTACAACCTAGAAAATGCACCAAAATCAGTGAAAAAAGACATATTTCTAGCTTATGATATGCCAAGAAGATAATCCAAAACCAGTTAATAACCATTTGATTTGTATATGGGACATGTTGAAGAGTTCATATGTATTGTTTATTATGACGTCACATTGGTTGCCATGGTAACGGAGCCTTTTCTGGAACATGGGTCAATTAAGAGACGAAATGGCAGCCATCTTTGGACCCAGTTTGTTTAATAAGCCAGATGTCCCATGTAGAGTGGGTATTACTGTTGGAAAGAGGAGCATTAGAGCTTTCATAATCTGCAATAAAATAACTGGGATTTGGGGTTTTCAAGATTTTACAAGCATTTTACTTTTAACTTTTTTTTCGATGTTTTCGGCCATTTCTTCAAGGTTTTCGTGATTTTAATTGTAAACATGAGGGTCAATATAGAGACGAAATGGCAACCATCTTTGGATCCAATTTGCCAGAAAAGCCAGATGTCCCATGTACAGTGAGTATTACTGTTGGAAAGAGGAGCATTAGGGCCTTAATAATCTGCAATAAAATAACTGGGATTTTGATATTGTTTAGATGTAGCAATGATTATCATCTTATATCTAAATCTGCCACATATGATATATGGAGAATAAGGATGACATTGCTGGCACAATAAACCCTATTGGCCAAAATGGAAGGATGTTAGGTCAATATAATTGTCTTAATAAAGTGCCCATACTCCATTTTTCATTGTTCAAATCATGGGCTTTCAATTATATTTTTTATAAAGAAATGTGTGTTATCAAGCAGGATTATTAATTTAAACTTCAAATGGATTATAATCATTGAATTGATGGATGAAGTAGTTACAATGCTTCTTTTAACCAATCTCATGTTATATTTGCTAATACTAAGCTACCCCTACCCCATTTTCCAAAATATAAATTTTCAACGTAATTCGCAATTTAAGTCAAGTAGCACTTAAGATTAGAGTTACATCATGTATGGAGTATTAAGACATGAAATGTATTTGATTGACTAGATTAAGCCAGCTAGCCTGGAATTGACCAAAAAACCTCTAGACATGAAACATTGATATGTGACAGGTTCTGAATCAGGCTCAAAAGTGATGAGTCGGCACATTTTATCATATCAAGTTAGAGTTTCAATTTACAAGAAACTTTAAGTATAAGAAGAAAAAATATCCACACCTCTATTTTTATTTATTGTGTATCATATCCATCATGATAAACCATGACATCTCAAACCTTCTCAGCCCTAAGGTGAAACAGAAAGAGGCTATGAGTATTACATAGCAATACAACACAATTGATGTTTGGAAAATATCCGCAAACTCTTGGCGCAAACTGTACATGATATACTTGGTATGCAGTTCATTTCCCATCTTTCTGACCGTTTTATTTAGCAGTTATGTCCCTATCATTGAATATATGCCTAAGGTCTGTCACCAATATAGCCCGAGCTTGCGAGGGTTATATTACGACAGACCGAAGGCATATATTCAATGATACGGACATAACTGTTGTATTACATACTGTGACGGAATGTGGCGTCTGGGCCGAGCGGAAACCCGTGTGTCACTTTAAAACTCTCACGTGGTATGAGAGCCGGCGGGGAACGTCTGTTGGTGAAAGGATTTTGTTGTGTTGATTTTTATTATATCGTTATGCCACTGATATAACATGCATAAAATAACAGAATGACAAGGGAAATACACAATGAATAACTTTGAGATGAATGAGTCAATTTAGAGGAATGTGTAAATGGAATTAATTATGATAAAGATTCTGGCCAATATCTATTTATACTTTCTAGCTCCTTTGGTGATGGCTCATGAGCAAAATGAACTGAGCAATCGGTACCTTTGGCTACAATCAATTTCGGCTCGGGAGGAAAATACAATACTCAAATAGCTTAGCAAAACTTCATACACAAAATGGAGGCCGTCAAAATCCTCCTTATCAATGACTCAATATAAAGCAGGGGCAACTCAATGGGCTCCGGAGCAAAATGTAATGCTCTCAATAATCAGTGAGTCTCTAAACAAAGCATAAAGTTTCAATAGGCTCCGGAGGAAAATGCAAGACTCCGAATAAATAGCTGAACAAGTGGGAGCAACTCAACGGGCTCCAGAGCAAAGTGCAATGCTCCCAAATCAATAGCTAAACAAGCTTGTAAGCAAAACAGGAGCTTTGAGAGCAATTAAGTACCTATTGCATATGAATTACTACTACCTTGGTTATACCAATTAAGTCACATAGCAATAGTCTTACACTACCTTGCCTCTTTGGAATAAACTCTTTGCTCCACACAAGTGAAATCGGCTCCGGAGCAAAACGTAAGGAGCAGTTTTGGTAAGAGCAATTTGTTACAGATATGGACAATCTTTATGGTTGTGAATGAAATTGAAATAATTGACAAGTCGACAGAAATACTGAGAATGAAAGATAAGAAAATAATGAATGTGTGAACTGTTAAAGTGATAGAACTACGGGGAATAAAGGATTGGAAATAACGAATGGCAGGTGGAACGTTTCACAAAGAATGGAATGTAAAAGATTGAATGAAGGAAAGGATATGAATTTGAACTTATTTCCCTTATCACTCTTGGATTGCAAAGTGGAATTAAAACGGTTATGTAAACTAGATTCTCTCACTCTGACTTCACTTTACAGATCTAACAGAAAAAGTGAATTTAAAGAACAAATAACAAGACTTTATTATAATTACCGTATGCAGAATACATGTTCACAACAGCACTGAACGACTTTCAGTATGACAACGCATCTCCGTGTAACGCAAAATATATCCAGTTCAAGTTCGTTATAAATCCATAATATAACACCATCAATAGCACAAATATCTGACGTTACTCAATACAGCAATATAAATCCACAATCTGTTACGAATCTGTTATAAATCCAAATGATACAATTTTGTTATAATTCCAAAATGCGATCGCAGCTCCTTACTCTTCAACGATTCAAAACTAGACTGACCATTCCTCGAATGATCGTGAGAACACTAAGATTACGGAACATCTCTTTCCATATAAGGAAATGTTACTATGACAACGAATCTGAATGCTTGCTACAATGTCAAAATATCTGTCACATCAAAGACTTAATAAACCTACAGCGAGCTGTCAATCAATTTACTATGTGAGAAAGTTTTTGAAAGTGACGGCAAAATGCCGTAAGAAACATAAATCTTGACTGAAAAACACTCTTTTTAAATTACAATATCTCCTAAAGTATGAGATCAAATTCAACGTTTAATACACCGTTTAAAAGCTCAATTCACCCTTAATTTAAGAAATAATTATTATAATTTATAGACAAATACTCTTCTCTATATTTAATGAGAGAGAACATGAGTAAATAAGAACTAAAATCATGTGTGCCAGGCGGCCGTGAATTAAATAAAATCACACGTTTACACTAGTTATTTAAACATGTCTTACTCAAAAACCATTATTCCTTTTTGCATGAAATAAAAATGAATAAATCGTTAAAAGAATGTTCTTTTTAACCATATATAAAACATAATTTGATCTTGATCAGAAAACCATGAAAATAAAACTTGAAACTAAATAAGAAAAATGCGCTCCCGCTACACACCCCCCAACTTAGGAACATGTACGCCCTCGTACATACACACAAAAATAGAAGAAGCGGAAAGCATTTTTCTAAAATAACTCAGTTTAGAGAACATCTTATAAATCCATGAGATAAAATGAAATAGTTAACCTATAACTTATTATGTGTCTCTAAACAATGTTGCACAGTCAAGTGTCCTCCATCTGCTGCATGGGATATGAACTCATAAACTGCTTTACTCCTACTCAGGTCACTTGTAAGTCCATAATCCGTTATTGGTTCTCGAAAACAGTGTACTCTGATAATCCCATATCTGTTATAAATAAACTGGTATAAACTGGTATATCAGTCCCTGTTCATTGTTCTCTGGACACTGGTATAAAAGTCTCTTGTCACGGTGGCTTGTAATGACGACTACACCTAGGAGTATATGGTAGCCAACATCTCATCTTGTTGTTGGGTCTTTGGGATCCCCTGGAAAAAATCCTCCAGTTCAAAATTGAACTGGAGTCATCATCACACATTGGTTTATTATCAGTGATGGAACAAACATTTATAGCTCGGAGTTCTTTGTAAATGCAATGTTTCTCCATGAGCCTTAGGAGCATTTAACAATCTATTTATCGGAGGACAATCATTACTACAGTTGGACAAACATTTATAAATTTCTCCTCCAGATGTGGAAGGAGGTACAATAGTGTCCAACTTTGTCTCTCCTGTTACTTTTTCCTTTTTACTCAAGGAAGGTGGCACAGTATTTTGCTCCTCGGTTCTGCCGAAAACCTCTAATAAAGGAAACTCCGGGAGCTTCTCATGAGCTAACACTTCGGTTTCAAGTTTACACATTTCCCAGGAGGAAGGGAGCTCACCCTCAAATCGTCTCAACTGGTCAACATGAATGACCTTGGGTTTACCTCCTTTGGGATTAACAATTTTACATGTCAAATCAGATGTTACACTGACCACTTTCCATGGTCCAGTCCATCGACTCTTGGACTTAGGAGTGCTGTCTTTCATTCTTTGGTCATTCTTAAACCATACAGCATCTCCAGCTACATATAATTTACTTGCAACATGCTCATTAGAATTGCGCTTTCGCTGAGGATTTTTCCTTGCAGCACAAGTACTACAGGCTCTACAAAATGCACGAGCATCAGCATGTTGCCTATGCCAATAAAATCTGGCTCTAGTTTTCTGGTAAGTCTTGTTTACTCCAAAATGTCCTGAGCAGACATTGGTGTGGGAGTACTTTAACACAGTCTCCTTCATAGGCCTTGGTGTAATGATTTGAAGGGTACATGAAGTTCCTCCATCATTCTCCCAAGATCGACATAAGACACCATTCTTAATGGTTAACCTATTCCATTGGGTCCAGTAAGTTTTCGTTATCTCAGACTTACAACTGATTTCTTTCCAATGTGGTCTGTGTTTTGAATGGTTCAAGGCATGCCATATCGGACTGATGTGAGGATCTTCACGTTGAGCCTCACTTATAGTTTTTAGTGTCCATTGCGGGACCTCATTATGTTCACAGTTTAGCTTCCCGGAGGAGCTTTTCAATCCACAGCTGGATTTCTTGTCATTAAGACTCTTAAGCAGAGTGGGAGCTTTGTGACTCCTCACATTTGGCTCATCTACTGATATCTCATAAATTTCCTCACTTACATTTCCATTGGAGGAATTCAGTAACAAATCTCTATTGTGGTAATTAATATTGACTCCTTGTTTAGACAAGATGTCACAACCCAAAATGTTGAACCCACTGAGCTGAGCAACAATTATCTGGCCCTCACAAGTAGTACCACAGAGATCAACAGAGCATTCTATTGCTCCAAATATCTTAAGATGGGAGCCATCCGCCTGTTTAAATATTTTATTCACTTTACATAATTCAGGCTGATTTTCTAAGGGTATTTTCTGGTAATCAGCAATGTCAATCATAGTTCTGACTGCCCCTGTGTCTACTAGAAAATTCATAGGGTAGCCACATATCTCAGCAGTAGTTATTATTCTCTTCACTTGATTTGAACTATCTACATTCTCAAAACTAATAGGAGCAACAGTAGTTTTCTTATCTCTATCCCTTGACTGTGAAGTCTTGGGAAAGGTACACTCATTACTGTAATGCCCTAATTTGTCACAATTATAACAGGTTATCTCAGACCTAGGCTTTCTTGAGGACCTTTTCTTTACCAGAACAGTTAACAGAGCCTCCAGCCTGTCAAATAGCTTGTACAGTGCATCATTACTGACGAGATTACCATCGTTAGCACTGCTCTCAATATCAACTGCACCTATGTTATCTGATAATAACGTAGGTTTTTGACCCTTACGAATTCGTTCAGATTCAAGGTAAGACTCTTGTTTGAGAGCAATAGAAATAGCTTCATCTAGTGTATCAGGCTCTCCCATATTAACCACATCTCGAATCTGATCATCAAGCAATGCTTGTTGAAAGTGAGTGCGAGCAAATCTGTCTTGAGCTTCTCTGGACAGTTCAGGAAATGCCAGAGCTGCCAAGCGTCGAATGTCTTGGCCTAGTTTTTGCAGTGGCTCCTTTGGCCTCTGCTGTCTACTATGAAACTGAGCTTCATACAATTTGGCCTTGCCTTCAGGCCCAAATCGTTTATCAAGTGCACTCACTAATTGCTCATATGTATAGCCAGGTTGCAATTCATTCAAAATCTCCAAGGCCTGCCCCTTCAAACTGGATGCCAGAAAATCATTTCTAGCATTTATGCTCCAGTTATTTGAGCGAGCACACACTTCAAAATGCCTTTTATAGTCTTGCCATGGACTTGTACCGTCATACTTATCAGGTTTTATTTTCACAGATTTGTTACTAGATTGGTTATCATTTTTCAATGATCCAATAACTTCTCTTACAACCTGTAATACAGGGGTCATATCAACATCAGGTGACGGTGAAGTAGTACCTGTCACATTTACTGTCTGCTGTGTCTGTGAAATGTTTTCTCTATGTGGAGAACTATTCAACAGATCACAATTCGGTACGTGCTCTAACACAATATCTCGTGAGGGAGAACTACTAAGTAAATTCCTCTTATTCCCGCCATACTGAGGAGCACTGGGATGATGTGAATCTTCCCTTCTTACTGAGAGGAATTTGTTTGGAGCCTCATTTATATAATCAGTATTCATGGCTCCTTTGCAAAATTTTATACCCGTTACATTTCGAGCCATCTCTAAAGTATTTGACACCTTCATTTCGGGTATCTGGCTCTTTTCTCTAGCCTGTTCATCCAGGTCTGAAACAATACCAGGTAAAGACGGAGGATCACCTCCCATCTCTGGTGAACTGTGATTAATTGCACTCTGTCTTTTAAGAGCATGTGACTTCTTATGAGGAGACCTTTCCATCTGCTCTACTAATGGAGCTAACTCCTCCCTTTCAACACGTGCATCTCCTCCTTTAACAACATCTTGAGGAGTTCTGAACCTGACTTTCTCAAGTTCATTCATCAAGGAGCGATTTTCATTAATCAACTCCTATGTCTCACGCTTACAACGAGAAATCTCTTTTTCCATCGTGGCTTTGTAAGCAGACAAACTCTGTTCCATCTGAGACGACAGGATAGGAACCAATGAGGAAACTGCCTGTGTCACTTCAGATTTCAGAGTTAAGCTCATGCTAGATACAATTTGTATCACATCTGATTTCATGGAGCCCATGTTAGATTCAATTTGTGTTACATCTGATTTCATGGAGCCCATGTTAGATTTCATAATATCCACTGTATTGCCAATTAAGTCAATGTTGCTCCACAGATGACTAATTTGGTCACTCATGGCACTGATTTTGTCTGTCTCTGAGGTTGGCACAGCAGTGGAAGAGCAAGGAGCCGGTTGGCAGTCCTCTCTTTTCTTTTTCCCTTTATAAAACTCAAACCAGTGTCAGACACATACCAATATCCAGTGGATTTTGCCTTCATTTCAAGGTTAGAATCAGTCTTGGGTGTGCTCATAGCAGCATTACCCTTCTTGAAATATACAGTGGGCTCTTGGCTCGACTGAGCACTTGTACCACACTTTGTCAGATCTATTAAATCATCTGAGTCTTTACTTGACTCCATAGTGCTCTTTACATGCACAAATCTGACTTTCAATTATCAATAAGCACACCAAATGAGCAATTAAGTTACCTTCGATGAGGAATTATACTACTTTGCTCTTTTCGTTACTACAAACTCAGGAGCAATATGTCACTTTTGCGTACGAATTATGCTACCTTGGTACAAACCAATTAAGACACGTTGCAAAAGAATTTACACTTCAATGCACTCTTAGACTGTGACGATTCTACAGTTCCAAATTTAGTTATATAACTCAGTATAACTAGCAACTGCTCTTCAGCCAACTCCTCTTAAAGAACAATACAAATCAAATTGAGCGATCCGGCTAACAATTGCTCACAACAATGTTATATCTGCCTCGTCACTCATAAAAACACGTGTACCTGCAGATGCACGGAAAAACGTCAATTTCAAAATTTGTTCTTTTTCTCAATATTCAACTTGAGTGGCTCCGGAGCAGTTCTATCACATTAATCAATACAGGCTTTCACTGTCAACTTATATAAAGATAAGACAGTTACTAGCACATGAGGCATGAGGACTACCCTCGGTTCATAAAACATACAGATTGAGGACTACCCTCGGTTCAAAGAGCAAATCATGAGGAATACCCTCAGCTCATAAAGCATATACAGTGAGGTCTACCCTCGGTTCACACAATAAAGTCTGAGGACTACCCTCGGTTCATAAATTCACTATATAGCAACTAGATAGAGCACTTCAATTAGTGGCTCATACAAAGTCACGCTATATCTATTCAATGGAGCACTTCTTTCCACAATGAGAGCAATAAAGTCCCTATTGCATATGAATTACAATACCTTGGTTGTACCAATTAAGTCACATAGCAATAGCCTTACACTACCTTGCCTCTTTGGAATGAACTATCTGCTCCGCACAAGTGAGTCTAGTGATGAAAGTTTACACATATAAAAAAATCAAGACAAGCAAGCCTTTAACACCGCGAGATTCACTTACTAAATAATCATAATCCCTACGCTGCCACCAATGTGACGGAATGTGGCGTCTGGGCCGAGCGGAAACCCGTGTGTCACTTTAAAACTCTCACGTGGTATGAGAGCCGGCGGGGAACGTCTGTTGGTGAAAGGATTTTGTTGTGTTGATTTTTATTATATCGTTATGCCACTGATATAACATGCATAAAATAACAGAATGACAAGGGAAATACACAATGAATAACTTTGAGATGAATGAGTCAATTTAGAGGAATGTGTAAATGGAATTAATTATGATAAAGATTCTGGCCAATATCTATTTATACTTTCTAGCTCCTTTGGTGATGGCTCATGAGCAAAATGAACTGAGCAATCTGTACCTTTGGCTACAATCAATTTCGGCTCGGGAGGAAAATACAATACTCAAATAGCTTAGCAAAACTTCATACACAAAATGGAGGCCGTCAAAATCCTCCTTATCAATGACTCAATATAAAGCAGGAGCAACTCAATGGGCTCCGGAGCAAAATGTAATGCTCTCAATAATCAGTGAGTCTCTAAACAAAGCATAAAGTTTCAATAGGCTCCGGAGGAAAATGCAAGACTCCGAATAAATAGCTGAACAAGTGGGAGCAACTCAACGGGCTCCAGAGCAAAGTGCAATGCTCCCAAATCAATAGCTAAACAAGCTTGTAAGCAAAACAGGAGCTTTGAGAGCAATTAAGTACCTATTGCATATGAATTACTACTACCTTGGTTATACCAATTAAGTCACATAGCAATAGTCTTACACTACCTTGCCTCTTTGGAATAAACTCTTTGCTCCACACAAGTGAAATCGGCTCCGGAGCAAAACGTAAGGAGCAGTTTTGGTAAGAGCAATTTGTTACAGATATGGACAATCTTTATGGTTGTGAATGAAATTGAAATAATTGACAAGTCGACAGAAATACTGAGAATGAAAGATAAGAAAATAATGAATGTGTGAACTGTTAAAGTGATAGAACTACGGGGAATAAAGGATTGGAAATAACGAATGGCAGGTGGAACGTTTCACAAAGAATGGAATGTAAAAGATTGAATGAAGGAAAGGATATGAATTTGAACTTATTTCCCTTATCACTCTTGGATTGCAAAGTGGAATTAAAACGGTTATGTAAACTAGATTCTCTCACTCTGACTTCACTTTACAGATCTAACAGAAAAAGTGAATTTAAAGAACAAATAACAAGACTTTATTATAATTACCGTATGCAGAATACATGTTCACAACAGCACTGAACGACTTTCAGTATGACAACGCATCTCCGTGTAACGCAAAATATATCCAGTTCAAGTTCGTTATAAATCCATAATATAACACCATCAATAGCACAAATATCTGACGTTACTCAATACAGCAATATAAATCCACAATCTGTTACGAATCTGTTATAAATCCAAATGATACAATTTTGTTATAATTCCAAAATGCGATCGCAGCTCCTTACTCTTCAACGATTCAAAACTAGACTGACCATTCCTCGAATGATCGTGAGAACACTAAGATTACGGAACATCTCTTTCCATATAAGGAAATGTTACTATGACAACGAATCTGAATGCTTGCTACAATGTCAAAATATCTGTCACATCAAAGACTTAATAAACCTACAGCGAGCTGTCAATCAATTTACTATGTGAGAAATTTTTTGAAAGTGACGGCAAAATGCCGTAAGAAACATAAATCTTGACTGAAAAACACTCTTTTTAAATTACAATATCTCCTAAAGTATGAGATCAAATTCAACGTTTAATACACCGTTTAAAAGCTCAATTCACCCTTAATTTAAGAAATAATTATTAGGAGGCCCCGACAGGGGGCCTCCTATTAATTTTATAGATATTATTATTATTATTCTTTATTTATTTATTCTTCCTAAACCTTTTTCTCCTACTTCCAACTACCTTTCAACTATCTACTATATGCACCTACTAGGGACCTTGGCTGAACTTGGGGGGAAAGGAATTTTTATCTAGGTCAAGGTCAAAGGTCAAAATCTAGGTCAAATCTACAGGGCTGTCAACTTGGGACCACCTAATATGAGTGACTTCAAAATGTTGGACACCTAAGTCCAAATCTGAACACTTTTGTCCAAATTTTGAACACCTTTGGCCAACTTTTAAACACCTTTGGCCAAAGTTTGAGCACCTTTGCCAAACTTTGATCACCTCAAATTTTTCGCGCTCGCTACGCTCGCGATGTCGTCAACGGGGGGGGGGGGGGGGGGGGTAGGTACGAAAATTTCCAATGAACATGCGTGACATATACGGGATTCGCGTGACAAATCCGAACAAATTGCGTTCGGTTTTTTTCCGACGTTCGTATTTTTACCGTATCATAAACATATTTCGAAAAAAATTCTACAGAAATATTTTTGCGTGACAATTACCAGGTAAAATGCGTATTTGCGTGACATTTTCTGTCACGCAAAAAAAACTGGCGTGACTTCAAATTCTTCAGCAAATGCGTGACAAATACGCAAATTGCGGGACAGTTGACAGGCCTGAATCTAAGGTTTTTTCAAGTTTCTCAAATCCTGACACTACACTTCAATATTTTTGGCTGAATTTTTGCATACAGATAGATATTAGTATTCTATTAGTCTCAGCCTTTTGCCGTCTGGAGAAATTTTGCCTAGATTTTGAGATATTGAAGGTCAAAAAAAGGTCAAAAAAGGTCTTTTTTCAACTTGCTTCAAATTGACCAAATTTTTTTTTGAAACTTATCTACAAGTTCTCAGGATTCCAAATCTGACCTTACTTTTGACCTGTGACCTTTGGTTGACCTTCAGTGACCTCCGAAAGGTCAAAAAAGTTGATTTTTCAAATTGATTTTCTGGATTCAAATTTAGGAATATTTATTCACAAAAGACCTTCTGAGGTCTAAAAAAGTAAGATTTGCAAGGTCAAAGGTCAAGGTCATCAAACGAAATCACAAACTATGTTTTCTAAGTTTCTCAAAATTGGAGACTACAAATCAATTTTTTTTACTGAAAGTCAGAATATATATTCCTCTAAAGGTTCTACACATATTAGCAATTGACTATTTATTAAAATTTTGCTTCAGTTTTGAGATATTAGAACTCAAAAACAGTAAAAAGGTCAAATTTCGAAATTTTTCAAGGTCAAATTTCAACTTGCTCTAAATTGACCAAACTTTTTTTTAAAAAGCATCTACAAGATCTCAGGAACTCAAATCTGACCTTAATTTTGACCTATGACCTTTATTTGATATACTGAGGTCTAAAAAAAGTAAAATTTGCAAGGTCAAAGGTCAAGGTCATCAAACTAAATCACAAACTGTGTTTTCTAAGTTTCTCAAAATTGGAGACTACAAATCAATATTTTTTCATGAAAGTCAGGATATATATTCCTCTATAGGTTCTACACATATTAGCAATTGGCGATTTATTAAAATTGTGTACCAGTTTTGAGATATTGGAACTGAAAAACTGAAAAAAGGTCAAATTTCGAAACTGTTCAAGACTAAATTTCAACTTGCTTCAAATTGACCAATTTTTTTTTAAAACTCATCTACAAGTTCTCAGGATTCCAAATCTAACCTTACTTTTGACCTTTGACCTTTGGTTGACCTTCAATGACCTCCGAAAGGTCAAAAAAGTTGATTTTTCAAATCAATTTTCTGGATTCAAATTTAGGTATATTTATTCACAAAAGACCTTCTGAGGTCTAAAAAAGTAAAATTTGCAAGGTCAAAGGTCAAGGTCATCAAACGAAATCACAAACTGTGTTTTCTAAGTTTCTCAAAATTGGAGACTACAAATCAATATTTTTAAATGAAAGTCAGAATATATATTCCTCTACTAAAGGTTATACACATATTAGCAATTGATTATCTATTAAAATTTGGCTCCAGTTTTGAGATATTATAGCTCAAAAACTGAAAAAAGGTCAAATTTCAGAATTTTTTAAGGTCAAATTTCAACGTGCATTAATTCGACCAAACCTTTTTTAAAAATCATCTACAAGTTGTCTGGAGTTCATATATGACTTTGTACCAGAGATTTGACCTAGAGATTTGACCTTTGGCTGGCCTTTGAATGTTCAGAAACGAATATAGGGCCTCCGTAAGATTGCTTGCAATCTTAGATCGTTAGATCTCTAGTTATAATTTATAGACAAATACTCTTCTCTATATTTAATGAGAGAGAACATGAGTAAATAAGAACTAAAATCATGTGTGCCAGGCGGCCGTGAATTAAATAAAATCACACGTTTACACTAGTTATTTAAACATGTCTTACTCAAAAACCATTATTCCTTTTTGCATGAAATAAAAATGAATAAATCGTTAAAAGAATGTTCTTTTTAACCATATATAAAACATAATTTGATCTTGATCAGAAAACCATGAAAATAAAACTTGAAACTAAATAAGAAAAATGCGCTCCCGCTACAATACTTTTATATCATGGCTACGTTATATCAATGATTCCACGTGTCTGTGTGCGAGTGAAATTAGGAAGAAATGAAACATGACGTCCCGATGACGTCATAAGATTGTCATGGTAAAAGGTTTGGCGGCTATACAGGAATATATATCCAACCTTTAGCTCCATTGACTTCAATACAAATGCTTCGCTGGGTATGTAATACATATATATATAGCACTCTAATCTGATTGTAAAATTTCCAGGTTATGGATGGAATAAGTGGGGTTATATGGGGCAAAATATAAGTCTTCTGCTAAAAGGAAACATTTGTTACTAGCTTATTCATCGAAAGAAGGGGAAAAGCCCCAGGGTTCAAAGATGACCACTTTTATAATGTAAATCTGCATTGAGATGACCTATCGTCCTGATTTGTCCAAATCGACAAACATTAATATTGTTATCGAATAATATTATTACTTGTTATGTTCCAATACTTCACCAATTAATTGTCTTACTTATACATAACCTTAAACCTTTTAGCACACAATATACGCTCTGCGTCAGATTGTAATAATATGTTTTGTAAATAATTTGAATGGAACAATAAACAATAAAACAATATAATTTCTGGCGTGCTAACCAATATCATAGCTTGTTATTTCACATCATGGTGAAGAAAGATGTAAGGAATATGCTTACATTGATTAAAACATCAACTGGCGAGAATTTGCGCAAACAAAGGTGGTTATGTCTGTTATTGCTAAACCTCCCCTTTCCCTCCTCGGATTTCCCTCCTCTCTTCATCGGCAATGTCATTAATGTACAGGATAACACAAAAAATACCACCAACTAATTTTGGAATAACTTTCTGAATAATTAAGGAATCTATGGGCTTTTTGTATAGATAAAGTGTTCAATGGAAAAATGATTTAGAATTATCATGTTTTCAGTCCTGGTATGCTCTCAGTGAAATTATCAAACATGTTCAAAAATACAATTTACTTAAAGGAAGAGGTGCGTTTTTGGCAAATACCCCTATGGTCAAAATGAATCATTCTTAGTGTAGCATGAAAATAGAATGTCATAAAATTCTTTGAAAAGTATTAAAGTGCTTTGGCACACATTGGCTGAGATAGGTTGTATTGACTTACATGGGGCTGTGCATCATTGACTTAAAGGTTCAATAAAGAACATAGAAGAAATTTGGGAATCATTTTACCTTTCCCGAGCTATTAGTGCAACGTTTGGCCTAATGTCTTCTTCGCCATACCTATTTTCTTAAAATGTATCCACTTGTCGACGAATACCACCATGCAGACTTGCAAATAGACTTCTAAATAAGCAATTGAAAGGTTGAACATCCCGCATTTTGTTTTTTGAAACATTTCTGAATGTCCACCATTTAAAATTGTAACTGCAGCTGAGATTAGGTAAGACCGCATGTAAGCATGTTTACAGTATAACCGCGGTTGTCTGATATAACCCTATGCATGAACAGGCTATGACTGCCGTTGACGGTCTATTACTGGCGACTCTTGCAGTTAGCCTGGTCCACTGACGAAGAAAACTCAAAAATGGAAGACTAAAACACCTCAAATCTGCCCATATCAAGATCTTCTTGACAAACGCATGGTATATAGGAAACCGAATGTTGGATAGAACCTTAGGTGAAAACGGGGCTGGAATCCAATGACAATATGACCAGGAAAATCATTAAAAGGTACGTGAGGAATTTTTCTGTCGATGTCGGGAGCAGATTCCCGGGGATTTAGGATGCCAGTGATTGTGAATATCGGCAGAAATTAGGTACGTTCGGGGGTTTTCTTTGTAGCTAATGAAAATAGGTGTTAGCCTTGATGAAATATCAAAAATTTGATATATTTTGACACCGGGACCATGATCGTTGGATACGTCTCTGCACTATTTATTCAGCCTTCAACATGAGGATATCAGCAGATCCCAATAGAGGCCATTGGTTTCCATTGGTCATAGTGTTTTTTTTGGTATTTTTGTGATAATAATAATTTCACAATGTGACACAAATTGTTTATCTCATCAAATGTGCAAATATGATGGCTGCAATCGATTCAGGTCATACTTAAAATTAGATTGTACATTTTTTCCTTACAAAATGGCTATAGAAAAATGCTCCAAAAACAACTTTTACACTTATCAAAAATCATACAACTTTGTAAAACCATCAACAAAACCAAATGCAAAACCAAAGAATATACCATTATATTTCATTATGTAGTAACATATTTGGATAAGATGTAGGGATGGGTAGGATGCAAATGGATTTTGACAGACACAAAATTACTTGGTTTGGAATCTATGCCTCTACACTTCATGATTGAATTATGACCCTAATAAGTGGCCTATACATTAAAACAGTGCTGAATATAGGTCAACAAGATACTAGTGTGCATATAAATGTGATAATTAAAGCAGAATACTCATTTTGAAAAATCAGATGAATTATTTTTTTCTCATGGGGAGATCCCAATGGAGAGTGCATATGGTCCTTTCTGGATTGCTTTCACTAGTTTACACATATATTATCAATAGTATGACATATTAACCAATTTTTCTTAAATCTTCTGTTAAATTTGATAAACTGACTCGCTTATTAGGTATATTTTAAGGAAAACAGATTCTTAATTCTAATAGTTTTGAGTGATTTTGTGTCAGAGCACACCTACACGGAAAATTGGAAAATTTCCAAGTTGTTGATCCTATGCAAGCATAGAAATCTTTTTCTATTGAACACTCTGTCTACACCTAATATATATGAAGATTCATTAATTGTTGAAAAAGTTATTCCAAAATTAGTGAGTGACATGTTTTGTGTCACCCTGTATAAAAAGAACAAAATGGGTCATAAGATCCATGCGGAACTCCTGCAGTTGACAGGTAATTTTATAATTATTAAACCTTCACAAACTCCCAATGTAGTATATGGTATGACATGCCATAACGGTAAGGTACAACACAAAGAATGTGAATTTGCGCTAAAATGTATCTCAGGTAAATGTACCCGTGCGTTGTACCCTATACTACATTTGGAATTTATTTAGGTTTAATTATGAAATTCACGGTCAAGTTCACTGTCTGTTCACTGAATGTTGTTACAGACATTCACATCTAAAATATCTAGAAACTAGACCAAATCTTTCTGAAACGATGAAAACATCAGTTTGCTCAAATTGCATCATCCTCGTGATGTACCTTACCCTGTGCGTACAACTGTCACGCTTAATTTTATCTTATTAAAAAGTCTCAAAAGTACATAAGCTAGTGAGATGGCTTCTTGCTTAAGCATTTTATTATCCCATCAAAACGAGGATACAGGAAAACTGTCAGAACGTTCATTCATCTTCCTGTCCCACTGTCCATGTGTTTGGGCGATAAATCAAATACTGGTTGACAAATTTGATTCAAATTTTACAGGCTTATGCCTTTCGAGCATAGGACAATTTAGCTTAGAAGGAATTTTCAAAATGGCCACTCAGTTGATGGATTTGGTCCAAAGTGTATATGTTGATACCAAAGGAGCTATGAAAAAGAAGAGATTTTCAAGAGGGTCGATAAATTTCAAAATGGCTGCCATTTTTCATAACGAAAACATTTTCAAGATTTTAGCTAAATTGCAAGATGGCCACCATTCTTTGTAAAATAATGTTATCGTTCATAACCCAAATACCAGTTGGTTTGGTTAAAATTGTATGCGCGATATGCCGATACCTAGAGACAACGGAGCACTGCTCGAGAAGACATTTTTCAAGAGGCCATTGAATTTCAAAATGGCTGTCATTTTCAGACAACGGAGCACTGCTCCAGAAGACATTTTTCAAGAGGCCATTGAATTTCAAAATGGTTGCCATTTTCAGAAAAACATAATCTTCAAATACCAGTGGACTGATTTGACTCAAAGCTGATTCCTAGGGAAAGAGGAGTTCTGTTCAAGCAATTTTTTTCATGATGGGGGCTATTTATCAAAACATGTTTTGTTCGGTGGGATTGACTACTCCGTGGAGTGGCTGTTTTCTAGCTACTTAAATAGAATCAGGACCAGCTTTGTCAGTCTTTAGTGCCAATAAAATGTTAAAATCTTCAGTATTTTTCGTTGAAAGAAGATCCAAGAAGGTATCAATGCTACGACCCATTTAAATTTGGTATAATATTGGTTATTTCCATTCTGGTCATTATTTACTCAAAATTGTATTTCCATATGGATTTATTAAAAAGGGTTTTCATCAAACATTAAATGTCATTACTGTCAGTACTGCGTCAACCCCAAAAGACTTTCTCGGGGGACAGATTTTTTAGACCCAGTGCCCAAAATTCCCGGGATTTTGCGGGACATCCACCTGAATTCGTCAAATTTCTTTAAAGCGAAGTCCCCATGATAGTAAAATACCAATCCAACTCTCCGAAAAATTATGGATTAGGACCCCAGTTTGTCACTTTTTTAAAAATGTAAGGCTTATTTTCTAAAAAGAGGATCTGTTTTTCTCAATTTAAACGTATCAAAAGATCTTCTCCACTATATTAATAACTTCTGAAAAGGGCATGGGTATTGAAATGCGATAAAGTTAAAACCACATATCCCATGTTATTTTCCCATAGGGAAAAATCATGCTATCCAATGTTTTCAGCATGATTTTGGTCATTGAAGATTGATATCTTCAAAACTAGACGTTCAATATCATTCTACTTTTGAAGATGTTTTAGACCCCTTGTTGAATAATGTTAAGTTTTCATGCAATAAAAATAAGAAAAAGAAGATACTCTTTTGAGCAAATAAGTTCAACATTTTGAAAAAATAGTTGACGTGGGGTCCCTATTTACAATTTCTCGAATTGTTCAATTGATATGTTTATCATCATGGGGACTTCACTTGAAAGATAAACAAACACTCTAATTGCGGGACAGTTAACAGGGTAACCACCAAAGACTTCATCGAGGGACAGATTTTTTAGACAAAGTACACTAAATTCAGGGGACATTCAAGGGATTTGCGCGATTGGGACTTAATGTAAAAGTACTCAAACCAACTTTCAGGTACTGATGATTAATCAAATATAATGCACTTAACTTAAACACGGTGTTAAATAAACGTCAACACAATCTCACACAATATGCATAGGAATATTATTACGTAGTTTCCGTTATATCTTCACATATCGTTTACATTAACATAAACTTCAGGAAAAATGAAAGCACTGAGGAAGAGGAAGTAACGCATACGGGTTTTAATAATAAATTAGTGTTTACCAAATTCAGTGTAATGCGTACAACTTTTGCAATACTTTATTAGGAGGTCAAAGCCGACATTGCGGGACTTTGTGGGACATTGCATATAAGGTTTACACTTAGAGATTGCTTTCCTTTCTGGGCTTCTTTAAGGTTTTTAGTAATTTCCCTAATTTGATGTTTATACTTAGATATTTAGCATTACAGAATTATATTCCATTTGAAGATTGAATAATAATCATGCTTGATAAAACGCATTATTTGTTATAAAAGTGTTATTTTGTGGGAAATTTGTGCAATGAAAAATGGGGTATGGGAACTTTATTAAGACAATTATATTGACCTAACATCCTTCCATTTTGGCCAATAGGGTTTATTGTGCCAGTAATTTCATCCTTATTCTCCATATATCATATGATAATCATTGCTACATCTAAACAATATCATGTTTGCAACTTAAAATCTTGAAAAAGTTGAAGAATACTCCAAAATAGCGAAAAAATGGGAAAAGAAAAAAGCATGTCAAATCTTGAATTCTCAAAATCCCAGTTATTTTATTGCAGATAATGAAAGCCCTAATGCTCTTCTTACCAAAAGTAATACTCACTGTACATGGGACATCTGGCTTTTCTGGCAAATTGGATCCAAAGATGGTTGCCATTTCGTCTCTATATTGACCCTCATGTTTACAACTAAAATCACGAAAACCTTGAAGAAATGGCCGAAAACATCGAAAAAAAAGTTAAAAGTAAAATGCCTGTAAAATCTTGAAAACCCAAAATCCCAGTTATTTTATTGCAGATTATGAAAGCTCTTATGCTCCTCTTTCCAACAGTAATACCCACTCTACACGAGACATCTGGCTTATTAAACAAACTGGGTCCAAAGATGGCTGCCATTTCGTCTCTTAATTGACCCATGTTCCAGAAAAGGCTCCGTAACCATGGCAACCATTGTGACGTCATAATAAACAATACATAAGAACTCTTCAACATGTCCCATATACAAATCAAATAGTTATTAACTGGTTTTGGATCATCTTCTTAGCATACCATAAGCTGGAAATATATCTTTTTTCACTGATTTTGGTGCATTTTCTAGGTTGTGAAAATACAACAAACATGGGTTGCTTAGCAACGGTGTCATACACTAACCAATCATCTGTGAGAAAAATGAATGACATATTTTGGCTTCCCAATGGTCATACTTTCATATAAGAATGAAATTTTTGAAATATAAAATTTGACCTGTGCCACCTCCTGCCCCCTTTTTACAAATAGTGCCTCTTAAGCTTTATTCTTAGTCTCCGTCTTCATATCACTATTAGTGTTTATGAATTGTTGTAGCAGTATGGATATGCATATGTAAATGTCTCTATCCATTCTCTTCTCTTCATAGCATTTGCTAGGTTCACCTTCAGCGTCCATATTCATTATCGATATCACTGATCATAATCCGCATTCAGCGTTCATATGTTGTGTGATCCATTGATAGATGGCACCTGGTGATTCTTTAGTTCATCTTTGTAGGAGCTACTCGTCTCTGAAGTCATCTTCTTCTTTTGTTATTTTATTAGTGATTAATATATTATCATGTTATAATGGTTAAATAAGGTGAGTAAATATGATTACTATGTGAGTAATATGTATGAATACATGCAATGATGATACTTGACTAAACTTATCTAACTTATCTCTATACCTAACATCTTATGTTCAATTTACTTTTACATGGAGACATACTTATACCTTGTATGCCCTCTATATAAGATTTACAAAATTCTGCCCACCTGCACCTTCCAATAAGGTACAATCCGTTCGGCAGATTATCACACTTCATGCATCTTTAACATCTTCCAATAAGATGTTATTCATGATATATGATAAATATATTATAAACAAATTAGAGTTAGTATTATTTACAACTCACTTCAGTCAAAGGCACTGAGGTAATATCGGTTAATAAATTATTCGATCAATTAATTATGTACACCTGGATTATATGTTATGATGATACACACGTTATATTTCATAGTAGTTATCATGTGCACACACTAAGTGCATTTAGTGCATTTATTACTCATGCACTAAATTAGTAAAACATGCTTCGAATATATATTTGGTTATATGTGATTATATATGTCAGATCAATTAATTATTTACATCTGGTATTTAATTGATCAAAAGGGGATTCTTGAGATGATAGCGTCTGAAGTTTTGGCCTCTTCTTCGCTCTAGACCGTTTCATCATCCAAAAGAGGTCCCCAACAGAGACCAATTTAAGACAACTATTAACTTTCAGGTCTTCTAGAAACTGCCGGGCCTGTTATAAGCGTTAGTGTGAAATATGATATATATATATATACATGCATATATTTAGCAATTTAAATGAATTCCCCTTTTATTTATGCTTTTTCTTCAAAACTTAAACATGCAATTTATATTCTTATAACACACTTAGTTTTTCACAAATAACACGCAATGCTTTTAACGCAAACTTTTATCGTCGTTACAAGTATATAAAATGTCATCATGGTCAATATAACATTTGACCTAGTTTTGGGGGACATAATGTTTTACAAATTCTTGATCACGACTTATAGTTGTATTCACATGGAACTAATTGTCACATGACGACCTTCTATTCTAATTATGCTCTCCATCGTCAATAAAACTCAATACATATATTTTTTATATTATTGTCATTCAGTAAATATTTATGACAATCGCAATCGCAACTAGAGCAAAAGAAACACAAATCAACACATCGGTCATATTTATTCCAAACCAGCTTTTTTTCTTTCCGGAACTCAACTGATCCATTTCTGGAGAGCAACAGGTCTTTTGACCTAAGTCATATGTAAACCGTTTAACATCTTTGCCATTTTCCCAAAGATTTTTCTAGTAGTATCAAAGTGACCGGTGATTTTCACAACAAATACTCTTCCAAATTTAATTCAACCTTAGCCGCATTAACAGTTCATTTTAGTAATTAGTTATGTTAAATTTTCATTAAATCTATCATATAATAGGTTCACTCTGGTATATAATTATCTTTGATCATCAGAAAACAATCAAAGTTCTGATTTATTTTTCAATAACTACAATAAGGTATATGTTTTGACAGATTGCGCTTACAGCGATACTCATCACATTTTTCTGTCTTCAACAGAAATACATACTAGTGTGAGGCTAATAGAAGGCCATGATTTCTCATGATGCGCTTACAGCGTATGACCTAATTATCACTCATCGCCGCTTTTATCAATTGATTATTGGATATTTTCATAATTCTTGCGTAGATTTATTTCCTCATGATAATTGAATTTTTCAGGGTTTTGAAATATCTAAATTGCACTGATAATTCATTTAGACTCTAGTTAGCGCTTTTTTGGAATATTAGCCGAAATGTAATCCGACTATGGATATCTCCTTTGTCAACTTCTTCAATCGCCAAAGCATCTCATAATTCAATCAATAACCCGGTTATTGCTGACTTTTTTTTTTATTTCAGTATATACTTATTTATTTCGTCAAATTACAGCCTTTATATTTGTGTCATTCATAATAATTGATTTATAGTCGCGCAATTTTGTTCTATCATAAAACATTAAGTATACCGGTTCCCTGATAATTCCATGAAATCATCTAATATAAATTCGGAAATGATCAAATAATAGATAAAAGCTTTAATGTCTAGAAAACTAATAATTAGGAACACGAGGGAATGAATCAGATCCCCTCGCATGGCCATTGACCTTGACAATTTTCATTCCTTAATTATATCCACTCATTCAAATTTTTTTCAACACTTATATTTTATATTAACCAATATCACCTAATATTTTAAACAACAAATTATTAATGTAACATTTCTCAAATATGTTAACTACACTTCTTCATTGTTCTCTTGGAACAATTACGATAGTATATTTTTTATACCGTATTGGTGTTTATTCTTTTCAGTATTTTGCTTATTTTTTCCATCTCCTATATTCATCCTCCCTTCACAGAAGTAATGTTTTGACACATGTTTCTAGAGTCAGTCTTCCACCAAACAGGACGTCTCCTTCATGATGTAAACATGACCCTAAGAAATCATTCTTTCCGGACAATAACAACTTAATTAATGCAATTTTTACAACTCTATTCTATATAATACTTGTAAGTTGATCGTACACTTACTCTCCTGTCATTAAAGCAGGTTTCTGATTTAATTATCTACATAATTGGGGAATTATTGATTGTTTCCGATTCCCATAATGGAATTCAAACTTGCTTTATTCTAGCAAATAATGGGGTTCTACTTTTACCCTCCTTAAAACAATTAGTACTTCATAACTCTTCTCTACTTCATAATCATCATCTCTCTCATATACATATTTACTCTTATTATACTCGACATCTTCATTACTTATGTTCTCCATTGACTCTTCATTGGTCAATGCTTAATTGCTTTCTATAGCATTTCTCATTATCTTATTCTACCATTAAGAATCATTTTGATGTGAGACTAAATCAGGAATGAATCTTTCCTTTTAATGTACTTCACTATCAGATTCAAAATATAGCTAATGGGGTTCTATTTGACTCCCATTTTAAATAGCTTTTAAAACTCTCTTAATTTCATTATATCTCTTAATTACATAATACTCATTTTATCATCATCATCTTCATATATCATCTTTATTTCTTATGTGTATACACTATATCTTCTTTTATTTATCTATTCCATCGACTTCTCTATGGTCGAGGATCAATTAACTTCATATGCCCTTCTCCTAACTCTTATACCCTCTAGTTTTAAATCATTTTATTGTGAATTATAATCAGGAGCATTATACCTGTTATTACAATCAGGAGCTTTTATACCTGTTATCTTCATTTTCACAGACAGATTCGAAACATCCATATGGTTTATCTTCTGCATCAATCATCACAGTGACTGTGTCAAGATCATAACCTTCGGGTAATATTTTATTTGGCATTCTCCTATTTCTAACTTATCTCATATTTCTAACTTATTCTAACTCATAACAACATATCTCACATTGCTTACGCAAACGTAGGTGTAGACCATTCATTGACCATCTGATACCTTTTTGATAAAGGTATAATCAGCTTCATTTAATGACTTGCATATTTTGCAAGGGTCAGCCCACTGTTCCTACTTCTTGACTTTTATACCTACGATGGGTATTTTAGTCATAAATCTTATTAACTTCTCACCTACTCTCTTTCAGTGCGGTGTAACCTTAAGTTATTCACCTTTATGAATGGAATCATTTCTCTAGATTCCTCTCAAATTTTCTTATATGTGATCTTACTTTAATTATGTATCATTTCTTGGTAGAAACTTGTCTACTTGATACTTTATTACGGATTACCGTTTCAAATCTATATTTTTTAACTACGTTAGGTAGTTATTAACTTTTAACAACTGATATTAATTTACTATACCAGTATCAGCAACAGGTTTTGTTTTTATTTTGGTTTTCGACGGGTCACAATAACCTAACTTGCCTGAAGCAAAGAGCTCATAAAATATTAAGGCATGTGTTTACCATGCATATGATTCTCTTGGATCCTGCGTTCAGGAGTTAACTTAGGAACTTGTGACACGTATGTACCTGTACCTTAACATTATCATATTTTTTTGCAGAGGTATGCATACTGCATTTACCTTCTCACGAAAGTTTATTTATACCCCTTTTAAACTGACAAATATGCTTGCGCAAGTATTTTCAATACAATCATTTAGCATACTTCAGCACAAAACTACAAAAGGGACTAAATCATTTGTAATCTTTCTTATAGACCTACTCCTGGTCATAAATTGACTGGATCGAGAATATATTGCTTAACATTTCCCTTCGAGAGATTTTCGTGAAGTCTATTTTGACTAGCATAAACAGTTAGTCTTGATTTATGTAGGTTTCTTGATTCAATATGAGAATACAATTATAAAATGGCTTCAATTAAAATTTTTATGTTAAAGTTATTCATGATTTCATGTAATATTTATTCAAAAAATCGACAATTTGCATTTTGTCCTATTTAATCCTTATATGACAAATAACATCATCGGAATACTTACCTGTCTGATTGTTATTTGTGTGAACGTTTTTCTTTTAAATTTAACCTTTCATTTCCGGTTCTTAATGTTCTAATTTAAAATTCAGGATAGACCTAAATATCATAATTCAATAGGCATACGGCTTTTAAAAACTCTGTGTCAATTAAAGACTTTTTGAGCGCCTGTGTCAACAAGACACTTTGCCACATTACCAAATAATTTTGCTTTTCAAAGCATTTTCTAAATATAAATCTTTCCTGAATCTCAAAGTCTACTATAAATTTCTCGCGAGGATTGTCGTCAACATTCTTTCTCGAACGAAACTTAAGTCTTCGCATCTCTAGACTCGGCTTTTGGCGTTTAAAGAGTCAACTTGACGCGTTTTATCGAAATTTTGAGTAACTAACTCACTTTTGTTATTTTCCAACTCTAAATGTATTTGATTTATACACTCAGCTAACCAAAATGCTGACTCGGCAAAAACGAGATCACTTGATTGCTTGGAAATAACAATTTTTTTTTAATTCTGGGAGAACGTTTTTGTTTAAAATTTTGCGTTTGTTCCAACCCAGCTGCAAATGCGATGCTAAACGTTTGATATCTTTCACGATCTTAACTGTCTTAATTGATTTCTGAATCCTAGAAGGTGATCGAGCTTGTATATTACACATTTTCCTACTTAAATATATTTGAATTGTTCTAATTTGTTCATTGTTCCGCCACTGTAAGTCGCAATTAACATTGTTAAACAATTTTACAGGGCTTTGATTTAAAGCATTTCCATCAAATGTTTTTATTCTAAATTTATTCTGTACCTCATTTCTATTTTGGATCAAAATCTCTAGCCTATTCATTTTTCTCTTGAAGTTCTGCATAATGACCTTGTCTAACTATTAATGAATCTATAAATAGCCTTGTAAATCTGGGTTCTGACCTGGTTCTAAAATTTTTAATTCGACTTGAATAACTACCGTTATGATCTACTCTACTCATTATCATTTATCATAATTCTTAACGAAATTCTGAACCTCGTTTTCCTCAAACCACTGTACAGCTATTAATTATCTGTCTTAAACCTAACTTCTCGCTTGGCATTTTAGGGAAAAATTTATGTTAGTTGATGTATGATGAAAACATGCTTTTTTCATGCATTTATTAATACTTACATAACCGTTCTTTCTTTTATCTACGGCAGCTTCAACTTGAATTGTTACCTTTATTACCCGGCAGCTCCACCAATTGTTACAGATCGCTACCCGCACAACGACACCACTTGTTACGGATCGCTACATGCACAGCGACACCAATTGTTACGGATCGCGATCGTAACTGTTGCTTCGGGATCTTGTGGTCATTCGGTACTCGCGAGGCTCCTTTCTTCTAATCTAACACGACTCCTTTAGATTCGTTTCCTAATTTTATTGTAACTTCTTGATTATCGATCTCCATTATTGATTCGGTCAGCAGAACTTCAGTAGGCTTGTTATTGTTCCTCCTTTCAATAGTTGTTGAGCATCGTTGTGTGAGTAAAACTTACTGAATCAACAGATCTTGCCGACTTCTTTATATACCAGGTAAAATACATTATTTTACCTGTCAAAATTGTGCAAATATAAGTAAGAATATTGCTGATTTCATGCTTAGGTAAGCAAGATTCAAATCATAATTCTGAGTTGTGATTGGTTGTTGGAAGTTTCAACTTGTCAGAATTCTTCTGATATATCTTTATTTTGGCTGAATATAGTAGCGTAGGGATTCCCCTGCACTAAAGCAAACTGAGGTCTAAATAGTCATTAATCATAAGAAAGCAGCAAGATCTTTACAATGTTTGAATATGCTGAATATAAATGGTATTTTATATTGGATAATAAATAATAAATAAATAATGAAGTAATTATATATAATTAAATATAATTACGTACTGACCGAATCATAACAGATATATCATTCATTGATATTTGGTCATGGTTGAGCGAGTAATCATTCCATTTGCAAAGTGGGCCAAAATTAGCTTTGGGCCAAGTTCACTGGCATGTAGCGATTATAGCGATACTGGATACTTTACTGAATTGTGTCGAAGTTAGACGTGTGGTGCGGAAGTTAATATGCAGATGACCATTATTTCAATGTTATATTGTTTGTAGGCAAATTGAGATTAGGCCATTGTAGTATTTGTTTCACGCATACATAAAGCATAACGCATTCAAGGGTCACATTTATCATTAAACCAATAACTCAAACATATGACCTTGTACACCGACCACCTCTTGAAATCAATGCAGGCCAATTTCAACGAATGCAAACGGTGGTCTATAAAAGAAACATAATCAAGCATGACCACGTCCCAACTTCTTTTGTTTTCTTTACAACTAAGCTATGACTGCAGTCTATTCAGTGTTGCGTATCGAACCTTGTTTATTATAAAAATAGTGCAACAACAAGCAGAATTCACACATTTACCTTATACTTATTCTCAACTGAAGACATTGAATTTATCTCTTAGGTTTTACATTATAAATATCTTAACATGCAGAATACGAAAATAGAGGCTTAGGCCCAACTTTGTATTGATTTTATGAAAATAATCTGATTTTAGAGAAATGAAAAGAAAAATGTCCACACCCTACACAAAATATTTATGGTTCCCCGGGAATACGTATGTGTTGCTTTATATTAGAATCGTATTCCAGTTACAGAAAGAAGTACATATCATGCTAAACTATATACATATATTTATCGTCTATTATCCTTTGACAAGAAAAGTAGAGAATAAAAATGAAAAATTTAAAAAATTTAAAAAAGGAAATAACATTAATTTTTTAGAAAACTACTTGGTATATGATAAAGCAGATATGTGCGGTCGGTTTGGATATGGGGTTTATCCCTCGTGAGATATGCACGTCTACCTTCGGTCCCTATGGTCCATCAGGTAGATATAGAGATTATCCTATATGAGGTTCAGGATATTGGGATTACCCCGAGGCAAATATAATATATCTGTCCGAGGGCCGCAGGTCCCGAGGGAAAATATATTTTATTCCATAATACTACTGTTTTTCCAGGGAAATATGAAGGAATTAAAATCGTATTGAATCGTATTACATGAAAAAATCGTATTGTCCCCTGGAAAAAAATCGTATTGGAGCGTATTTCATGAAAAAATCGTATTGTCCCCGTGAAAAATCGTATTGGAGCGTATTGACCTATTTTTTAGTTTCCCGGTTATTTTATTTATTTATTTTATTTTTCAAACAATGTGCATTTATTAATATAACGTTTGCATTATCCAAATGTAACATTCTAGAGGGATGTATTATGGAATAAATAGGTTATTTCTGGTCAGGATTGAATATGGGTTTTATTCCTCGGAAAATATGATATTGACCTTGGGCAATATGATATTGACACTCGGTCGCTGCGCTCTCGGTCAATATTATATTACCCTTCAGTCAATATCATATTGTCCCTCGGAATAAAACCCATATTCAATCCCTCCCAGTAAATAACCTATATGTATTCCATACCTGATGAGGTTTCAGGGGCATATCAACCGGGAATATATTCCATATCCGGCAAATATTTTTCGTATGTCCCGCTCCGACGGAGCTCCGGGACATATAAATCGTATGTCCCGCTCAAAAAAAATGTTAAAAATAAATTCGGGAAAAAAAATTGAAAAAAATTTGAAAAAAAAGTTTTGAAAATATTCTGAAAAAAAATTATGCCAAAAAAGGTGAAAAAATTGTGAAAATAATGTGGGAAAAAAAATTTGAAAAAAAAATTTGGAATTTTTTGGGGATTTACAATACATCTTCCCTTGGTCCTTTCGGTCCCTCGGGAAGATGTATTGTATATCCCTCGGATATTCCCTGTATTCAAAACATCCCAGTGCATAACCTTTATGTATTTCATACTTTAGTGGGTTTGGGGTAGATATCACCCGGGAATATATATTATATCTGAGGAGCGGGCAGGATATAATGTATATGTCCCGCTCTAGGCCAAATGCGGGCAGATATAATATATCCATCCCACTCCCGGGAATTTTTTCAAAAGTTTAAAAACTTGAAAAATTTAAATTTCAGAAGTTTAAAATTTTTCAAAAAGTTTAAATGTTACAATTTTATTGTATTGAACCGAAGGAATATTATGAAAATGTTAAATATAAATTGTGCTTTTACAGTATAGGCCTATCTTGTCATTTGAAAAAGGTGATAAAGGTTATATCTACCCCAAGCCCACTCAAGTATGAGATACACCAGTTATGTACGGTCGATTTTGGATACAGTGTTTATCCCGCGGGAAATATGTGTATCTCCCTTGGTCCCTGCGGTCCCTCATGAGATACACATATTTCCCTTGGGATAAACCCTGTATCCAAAACCTCCCAGTACATAACCCTTATTTATTCCATAGTTAGCATAATATTCATAGGATAACATGTGAAAATAAAAACGGTATTTTTGTAATCAGTGGTAAAATATGATATTTTTGACAAATTTTCACTTAACCATAGCATACGGTTTTTTAGTCACGACATACAATCAAAACGAGGCTAAGTGTCAACATCGCCGGATCGTTTGGAAAATTCGATTTAAATCACTTAATTTCCGACGATTCTGACGATGGCTTTAACTATGGAATAAAAAGAACATCCCATGATTTACTCGTGATATGATTTTAATCCATTCATGGATATTGATATCTGCACTCTCTCGCTACGCTCGCTCGTGCAGATATCATATGCATTCGTGGATAAAAATCATATCTCTCATAAATCATAGGATATCCTCTATATCCCATGGTTGATATAGATCGAATATCACATGATGATATATTTGATATGTGGACCAAGATATCATATTTTAGCAAACGATTTACAAACCATCGAATATCACTTTTAAACTATCGAATATCACGTCTTAAAAAGTGATATTCGATGGTTTCGAATTTTTTCAAAAAATGAATTTTGAATATTTGATGACGTAAATCAAGATAATTTCTATTCGTATCTTGTCTATTCCACAGGTTTGGGAAAGTGTACAGGAAATCGAATGTATTCTCGTGTGCATTACAATATCCACATTGAAACATTTTTGGCCTGCAATGGACGTATAATGGATTAGAATATGAGGCCGTGTTATCATTCAAATGTAAAGTCATGGTATTGGGTTGCAAGTTAATATCAGATTCAATGCAAATTAATCATCTAATATCAGATGCGCGATCAGTCGAATAATGTAATTTCAGGTCATCAGTTCGATTTCTAGCAGTTGTTCTAACGACACGGTATTACTAGACTATCATGTTATAAATACACACACATATAAATAAATCAAACTGGTACACGATATAAGCACGACTGCTCTTTCAATTGAGTATAAATGTTGATAAACTTACCCGGAAGCCAACACATACACGTTTAGACGGTGCTATTTTCAGTTCAGTGTAAGAGTAAATGCCCGGATATCGAAGCTTTTTCGTGTAAAGTTTTAACCAAGCATGTAGTCTCGGGTTATATTGCGTGTAGAAATTATCGATATCAGGGCCGCTACATGCCAGTGAAGTTATAAACATTACAAAATTCAGTGTTCGGAGCCCGATGCAATATTGGAGAAAACATAAAACCAATGGCTATGCTGACTGCATCCTTTTCATTCAATGTACCAAAAAGCCAAATTACTCCTCTTTGCTATGGAATATCATTCATTCACAGGGAGTCATCTCTGGCCGAATAATCATTAATTTTCCAAAGTGGGGCAAAATTCGGCTGGGACCCAAGTCTTAAACATTGCAAAAGTCAGTACAATGGGAATAGGGGCTATTGGGAGAAGGTTTGACAGGTGTGGCATAGACAATAAAGTGTTCATACTCATACTCTTGCAAGAATACATCCTATACCCCTCCAAATTGCCACCAATTCCATGCATATAAAGATGCACTCATCTGTCCACGTCGTGCATGGTTCAGCCCTGAGTCATCTGTGGGCTAAAGCAGAGAAAAGCAGCACATGGGCAATTCTTTCTCGAAGCTTTGCAATATCTGGTGGAGGAATTGTGAGCACAGATGCTCCTGAGATAGCTCCAAAAGAAAAAGTCACAACAATTCAAGTCAGGGGAACTTCCATGTGCACTTTGCCCCCGTTCTGATTTTTTCAATATCTAAAACTTGGTACAGAGCCGATTTTGACCCACAGTGCAAATGGAAGGATTTCTCACCCAACCATTACCACATGTGAATGAATGACATATCATTGCAAAGAGGAGAGACGTGGCTTTATAGGACATTGAATGAAATTGATGTAGTCATCACTAGCCCAAGAAAAAGGCCCCAAAAAGTGGGCCTTTTTGGTCATTACTAGGCCCACTTTTCGGTTTTAGGGGCCCAACATTTTTCCTCTGACCGGAAATTTGCCCTCCCCCTCTTGTTGGTTCCTGGATCCGCCACTGCCACTAGTTCACCATTCAAATTGACTCCTGATACGTTACAGCTTTTCAAGTTACTGAGTACATACGATTTACTCAAAATTGGCCTGGACGGAAAGTAAAAAATCTCGCGCATGCGCGATCAAGGAAGGGTAGCGTGATACTATGTATATCCAGTAGTTAATCAATCAAGATTGATCAGTCTAGGCGTAATAAAATGAGAGGACCAAAAAAGCAAAGAATTATACGCCTAACTATTGTTAGCATCATTCTAACTTTTTTGGGGGGTTCTTATCAGATAGTTAAACAGGATTTTAGGGAAGAAGTTGATGTCAAGGAAGCATACGATGTCAAGAAAGAGGTTGGTGTCGAGGAAAGATTGAATTTCAACGAGTTCGATGTTAAAAAGGAATCTAATGTCAAGACAGTACCTCAGAGAAAAGTTCCTGAAGTAAAAGAAAACCCTTCTGTAGGCACCTTCAAAAATGATTTTAGGGAAGAAGTTGATACCAAGAAAGCGTACGATAAGAAAGAGGTCCAGGTCGAGGAAATGTTGAATTCCAACAAAGAGCCCAATGTTAAAAGGGAGTCTGACGCGGGAACTCAAATAAAAGTTGCTGAAGTAAAAGAAAAACCTTCTGTAGACACCATTAAAAATACAGATAAATGGATAATAGTTACAAGTATAGCATCCCCTACAGAGGATATAAAAAGTTTGGCAACATTGTCAGAATGGCAACTACTAGTTGTTGCTGACACAAAGACTCCAAAAGACTGGCAGTAAGTACTATCTATATAGCTAGTAATTTAGATGATGATTGATTTAAAATTAAGTTTTTCAATGTATGTAGAATACAAAATCTTCACTTCTATATTCTTTAATAACATACATTGCAATATAAAATGGATATCATGTAAAATATTCAATAAGCTTCAACTATAAATTTGTTTCAGTTTGAATGGGGTTATATTTCTTAGTATAGCTGTGCAGCAATCTCTTGGCTACAAGGTCCTAGAACATATACCATATTCAAACTATGCCCGCAAGACTATAGGACATCTATATGCAATTCAGGTGAGTAGAAGTACATACAGTAGAACCTGTGTAAGTGGAACGCCCTTGTGACCACAAAAAAGTGTTTCATTTTCAAGGTGTTCTACTTACATAGGTTCATTAACATGGAGTCAATATATGGGCTAGAGGACTTTTAAAAACCTGTTCCACTTGTGAGGTATTCCACTTACAAATGTGTTCCACTTAGCAGTTTCTACTACCTTCTATATTTGATCAGATATCCAAATACTTTTTCTGAAAATATATTGAGACTGTGTGATAGAAACATCGGGATACGTTTTGCACACTTCCCATCCCTTCTAAGTCATTGTAGAGTTGTTGCTATATTTCGTTTTTCGTCATAGAAGACATTTGCATCTTAAAACTCTTACCTTCCTTATGTTAATGGAATACTATTTACTCATAAAAATCAAGAACATGCACGTTTTACGTCTCCAAAATAAATAAGTCGTTATTTTGGGAAGGGGGGTAGGGGGGTAATCTCCCAAAAGTACCATGAACCAATCTTTATCTATATAACGGCCAGGCCAGGGTATCACTTACACTATTACATCTCTAATACTTCGGGTCTATAGACACTACCCTGCGCGCAGAGACAAAAGACGAAGCCATCTTTTAAGGAGCAAAGTCGAACGAAATGGTAATAGACACCAAAATGTTAAGCGACAACACAATACAATCATTTCTGGACACTTATTATATGGCATGGGATCGATTAGTATTGTGTCGTATCTATAAGCATTTTGCTGGTTGCCAAAGGGAAGCACACATCACTCAAACCAATTATCGAAATTATCAATACAGAAACTAATTAAATCAATTGTTAAAATCAATTTCCGTTACGCCGCTACACGTTGCTCTGGGCGTCTAGATAGCGGCTTGATATTATCAAAAAATAATTATTGATTCGACTTTGATTTGATTATTGATTATTGAGTTTTGACTTCTTGTTAAGAGAGGGAGAAGTGGCCTTACGTTTTCTGAAAATACAAAACATAACTTGGATAAGCACGTAGTTTGCAAATATTAGGCACACAGTTTGGGAAATCCATATGAATGTTGGCACTCAGTTTGATAGAAAAATCACGTCATGGCGTATACTAGTTTCGAGTCCTGCCTGCCTTTCGTTTTGAAATAGGTGCGCAGTTTGTTAGCAGTTTCAAAACATCATTGGGAGTGTCAGCTTTCAGAATCACATTAACTCCATTTATAAGTATTTTTGGTGAATGCAAAATATATATTAACCCGTTCATCCCCAAGGGGTCATTTATTAATTTCATGAAATCAATTTCAAAATGATTAATATCCCTTCGGCCAGAAAAGATTATTTCAAGGTTTACAATAACCAATTCAGTGTCAAATTATACTTTGGGGAATATTTAAGGGTTTGAACACAGATAGCCTGAAATAGTGGTCATTAAGTGACGTGCAGTGACTGCATTATGCCACAAAATGCGTAAACATTTCTGTTTTCGGTAGAAATGATATTCGAAATTAGTGTGTACACATATGCGTTTACTTATTTTTTCCTGAGAATATTAAGAAAGCAGCAAGTGCGTTTTGACTTAACATGAAAGTATGCACGCTTAACGTAACATCATCATATCCCTTTTGACCTCATTATCTTTTTAAAAATGCCCATACGTTTTCACATAAACCACCCTCCTACCCTTATACATGGGCTTTAGTTGAAAACACATGTCTCATATAAACAAAGGAGGGGAGCAAAGTAACATATTTGATCATAGAAAGTGACACAAATATGTCAATTATGCAATAAAAGTACATCTCCCCTGTTTTGTATGAAAAATCAACAAGGCGACAGTTTCCCCTGTCGCCTAAGAGTGTCGATTATTTTTATGAGAATATGTTTCCCTAAGTTATATAATTAAGGTCGGTTGAAGATTTAATATATATTCACGTTTTTGCTAAAATAATAAATAACCATTATGTTAGGTCTTTTAGTATTTTTTTGAACTGATACGCTTCTAAGATATGAGATCTATTAAATGGGAATGGGGATCTTAAACCGAACTTCTGAGACGGACCTGTTTGAATCCCATCTGATATTTTATAAAATGGCCAGCTAAAATCATATTTTCATTATATTACTGTAAAACCTGTCGTCGTGAACATCTATTTATAGTGAACACCTGTCTTTAGAGAACATCTTTCCTCCACACATACTCTATTGACTTCTGTATAAACCACCCTCTCTGTAGTGAACACCTACCAACACGGAACATTTCTTTCGGAGAATGTATGTATATGCTCAATATACACAGGTTTTACTGTACATATAAGATTTGCATTTTACACTCTACCCTTTGCTACCACTCAAGTATCTAGATTTTTTCAGCATGGTGCCAAAGTTATTTATGAAACGGATGATGACAACCATCCAACTGATGGCCTCAGGGGTTTCATAACTACTAGCAAGATGTATGGCGTTGTACCATCAACAAACACGACTGTTCTGAACGCTTACGCTTACTATGGACAGCCGACGACATGGCCCAGAGGTTACCCATTGGACAAAATCGGGGACAGTATTTCGAGCGAGTACAATGCAGTGAACTGGAATACACCACTGATACAACAAGGAGCTGTTAATGGTGATCCAGATGTAGATGCCATCTATAGACTAACCCGTAAATCAAATTCCAAATTATTAAATTTAACTTACGATGGTTTCATGCCGCCTTTGTTTTATCCAAAAGGTACATTTGTTCCTTTTAATTCCCAGAATACTTTGTGGCATTATGATGCATTCTGGGGTCTCATGCTGCCAATGACCTTGACATTACGTGTAACTGACATTTGGAGAAGTTACTTCACACAGACCCTACTTTGGCTTATTGATGGTCATTTAAGTTATATGCCCCCTAATTGCTACCAGTTCAGGAATTATCATTCTTACATATTGGATGCGCAAGATGAAGGAAAGCTGTACAACCAAGCCAGTGAACTCATCACGTTTTTATCTACTTGGAAATGTAAATCAAATAGCCTTTCTATGTGTATGCAAATATTAGCAGATGCTATGGCGCACAAAGGATTTTGGGAAACTGCCGATGTTAAGCAAGTAGGCGCATGGTTGCAAGACCTTGTTACTATTGGATACAAGTTTCCGGCTATTACTACAGAACAATATGACGAACCCGTTGACTTTCCAATCACTCTTCAGTCTGATAATCGATTCCCCGTGTCTGTTCCCTCAGATTCAAAACTGCTTTATATTGGAGCGAAAAAATCCAAGATCAAAAATCTTCACTACAACACATGCAATAGCTACAGATACGAGTCTCCCAAATCTAGCCAGAGCGATAAACATCAACTGACACAACCAATCCCAATTTTGTTGCTGGTTATATTCAATACGCCACATTATGAGAGTATTCCATACTTAGAGGAACTTTATGATGGTCATTTTGCAAAGACACTATACTGCGGTCCGGAAATGCCACACAAAGCTATCCTTCATGAATGGGAAATAAATTTTGTTACATTTAAGCAAGCAGGTGAGCTTCCGGGTAGCTACAACTATGAGTGTTTACTGAAGGTTCTCAAACTAGGATTGAGAGTGAAAGGTATCTTAACTATCGCTGATGACGCAATCATGAAAGTTAAAGCAATCACCAAGCTACCTTTAGATGAGGTATGGTTTAATCCGATAAATTTTTACTCAGAGAGGGAATTTTCAAAAATTGCTGAAGACACCTCGAAAATTGATCTAAAAGAGCCATTTATACTTAAAAACAACAAGGACAAGATCGCATCAGTGGAACATGGCAAAATTTCACTTTGCAACATTTCAAACTTGCAGGGCAAATGTGAAATCACCAACCGTAACACACGACTCATGAAGTATGAAATGAACATTAAACATGCATTTGACGAGCTTTACCAATTACAGAATTCAAGCAAAGTTATTCAATCATTTCTTGTTGGTCTCTCTAAACACCTTTTCGGTAAGAAAAGGATAATATGGCAACCTTCAGATGTGTTTTACATACCACAGAAACATTTTGAAATGGCAGTACCCATTGTGGATGTCTTCTACAGACATGAGGTATTCCTTGAGTATGCAGTTCCAACTATACTGCACTCATTAGGAGTTAAGTACAGCAACATGGCCATGGCTGCATATAACTGGAATTATGGTGGAATACGTGATAAGCCATGGATAGTATTCTCATCATTTTTGAACAGTTCGCTTACATTCCTTCATCCTGTTAAATTAAGTGGAATAGTGAAAAACAATAGTGATATCACTAAAATTTTCTGTGATGCTATGAATAGCAAGCACTTTGTGCATCCTTTTGGAAACGAATCCTCAAGTTAAAGTCTCAGTAAAGTCTTCAGTGCAACAATAAACTAGAGATGGATATCACAGACGGAGCTTGTGTTGAAATTCTTAAAGGGGTATTCCTTGCCAGACCATCTCTCTCCTTATATGGTAGCTATAACCATATACATACTTTGCAAGTTCATCAAAAAACAGAAAAATGTTTTGAAATGGTCATAATTGATCACTTAAAAATGTAGTGCTCAATTCCAGTAGGCTGCCATCTTTTAAAATTTCACTCAGGAAGTGATGTCATCGACTCTCAACTTGCATATAACATTAGGTAAGGAGCTATTAGAATTACTAAACCAGCTGAATATTTTTTTCAATTTGGTCTATAATTAAAATCCTTTTGATGATCTCTTCTTTAGTTCTAAGTTGACAACTCCTGAAAATATTTTTACACAGAAGATAAGGGCTTCTTGTTTAGAAGTGATTTTGTACTTCTTTCCTATACTGTAATAGACAAAGTTATAACAGGTGAGAGTCGATGACATCACTTCCTGAAAGAAATCTGAAAAGATGGCAGCTTACTGGGAATGAGTACTACATTTTTAAATGATCAATATTGACCATATGAAAAAATTTTCCCTTGTTTTGCTAAATATGTAAAGTATATATATGATTGTAGCTACCATATCAGGAGAGAAATAGTCTGGCAAGGAATGTTCCTTTAAACATCAATGCAGGGCGTTTAAAAACGCAACAAATAAAAACCAAAAACAGTGATGACTGCATCTATTTCACTCAATGTACCATAAAGCAAAATTTCTCCTCTTTTCAATGATATATCTTTTATTTACAAGGGGTAATATAATGGATGGTTGAATAATCATTGTTTTGCACAGTTGGTTCTTAATTATAATGACTGTACAATAGCTGAATACTATAAAGGAGTACGGAACGAAGAGAAGATCACGATCTTTACTTGCTGCATACTGCACACGTAAGTTCGTATCCTTGGTGGTAGTTTGGACAAGGGAGAGCGCCACAATGGGCCTCAACTAAGTAAAGCAATCCCCCATCCTTGTTCTCATATCCACTTATATCTGCCTCGGGTGCCTCATCAACGCAAATAAACTCCGACTTCTGTTGAGTGTGATGCTGGCTCATGAGGTAGCCATTATACTCTCGTGTCCATGTATCAGGGCATGACTTTTGTGCAGGAATCATAACACCACTGCTTCTGTCAGGGACTCTGCAAACTGCGCACACAGCGTCGTGGTCATGAAGCCATGTGGAAGGTTTACTTGGGTCGGGGTAGTTGTCTGTTTTGAATGGGCTATTGACCTGAATTTCATACTCGACTCCGTAGATATAGGCCCCTGACTGTTCACCATCTGTGGTCTTGCCCCATTCTGGCACCTCTGGGAGACAAAGGTAGTTACTTCCTGACCCAGTGTGTGTATAGTGAGATAGTCCCATTATGCCTGGAAACGTGAGGATACATTGTTCATGCATAAATGCAAGGCGCATTCAGTAGTACATACGATCTCTAAGAATAAAACGTTTTCCTTCGATTCCTCATTTATTTTCTTAAACATACCACTTTCATCTAACGACCACTGTACAAATATACTTTTAAATAACATAATTTTTGTATACCATCGTATGACATTTGATTTAATGCAGAAGTGTCATGTTTTTAGAAATAATGCTCATTTGCTCCCAAACACATCTGTTTATGCAAAATTTAATAAACCCAATTTCCTCAGCAATTTGCAAAAATCGTGGATTCTAAATGACAAACACGATACTAAGTTGCCATGGTATTACCTGAATATAACTTCTCCCTATTAACCGGACAGGTTGTTCTCCCCCATCTCACATAAACAGCACCTCCTGCGGGACCACCTATCCCAGGAGGTCCTCTAGGGCCAGGTGGTCCTGGGCTACCCTGTATACCAGTAGATACATTTCTGGACTCATCCTGGCGAAATGTATCCATCAGTTTTGTGACATGCTCTTCTGATAATCCATGACCATTTGATCCCTACAGAACATATGGAAAAATGAAGAAAAACAAGTATTTTTTCATATTACTTTAAAATACCACAATAAATATATCCTTCCATTCAAGGACTACCTTGTCATACGCATGTTTTCATAAACACTTACATCCTTCCCATCTCTACCAGCGATTCCATCTCTCCCAGGTAATCCATCTCTCCCGGGTGGACCGGGTGGCCCGCCTGGTCCTATCAATCCATCTCGCCCATCTCGACAATACCCAGCGTTACCTTCAACGACAATGGGATTTGTGTAGAACAATTAGATAAAAATTTGATCGTTAATTCACCAAACATATTTGTCAATATTAGGGAAATACCAGCGCTTACATTCTCTTTTAAAATGGCGGACGGTAGGTGTCGATTGTTCTAGTTCTAGTTCTTGATTATTTTCATTGTTACAATTTAGTCATACAAATTAATCCGCATCGGTATTTGTTTTGTAACAATTTGTAACTTACATTTATAGTTTTTGATTGTACTTGTATCTGTTATTGTGTATGTATAAGGTGTCATGTAACGTGACGTTTTGTAAATGCATTTTTACTTGTTTCACAGTTTTTACTTGATTCACAGTTTTTAACGTACACTTGCATTCTAGCTCTAACATCACAGTTCATGTCTGTTCAAGCGCTTTTGAACATGGTGTGTACTGTTTTTATTGTAATCTCATTTATTTGAGCTGTGCTCATTCTGTTTTTTTTAAAAATTTTTAATTAGAAATTTTACATGAATTTTCACCTTGGTGAAAATTATTTCCACCTCGGTAGAAACTATTTACTACGCGTAAAAAAAATAATTTCCACCGCGGAAATTAATTTTCACCGCGGTGGGAAATAATTTCCACCGAGGTGAAAATAGAATAAAAAAATTTAATTCAAAAATCAAAACAAAAAAAATAAAAAAAACGAAAATTCTTAATTCCGAAAAAAAATTCATGTCCCTAATAAAGCTTCGTAATATACACTTATTATATAATCTTTAGGTGGTTAGACAATTAGTTATGGTATAATCGTTTATTTCAATTAGTACTTAGAAATATATATGTAACATTATGTAATATCGCCAAACAAAACTCATTCTTGTTTGTTATTAGTTTATCAACGTAATTAGCTAAAGGCCTTATTGAAAATTTTGGTAAGCTATGTCTGATAACGATTAACAGAAGCACACATATACGATATTCTTTGTAGTACAAGGAAAATTCCTCTTAATTAAGTAGAATCGTTTAGATTTCCTCAATTAGCTTGGAAAGTCGGATATCCCGATTTCAGATTGACTCACTCCCTTTCAAACTATCAACCCTTTATTTACATCATTGGATGTATGACACAGTGACATTTTAGAAAGCACAAATCATAGCCGAGGAGCAATAATACTCACTTGCAGGTGTAATTTGACGCTTCCTTCGCTTCAGCTGAAGAACGGATTCGTCTTGCTTAACATCTGTTTTATCACCATCATAAATGTTGTCGTATATCAACTGCTGAAAATATAGTATATTGGTATGTTTATATATAATATTAAGGCTTGGTTAATACCCAGGGATACCATCACCAAAACATTGTTCATGACGATGCAAACGTTCTTTAAAATAGATAAAAATCCATTTAAGGATTTCCGAGTTCAGAAAGCCAGATTGAAAAAGTAAGTCATAAAGGAACAGCCTCTCATAAAACTTATCAATAACGGGCGAAAATTCAATACTCCCTCATATCTGTTTTGTTGCTTACAAAATCTCCATCTTTCACGAAACACAGCATAGTTAGATGGACCGTGTTAAACTTAACATTCCTGATCATAGTTATAAATCCTGATGATACTATATTGATTATGATGAGTAAGGAGTATTAAAAACACTAAATATACAACATTATTAGTTGGTCTGTATACCTGCAATTCAAGACTATCCATACGGGACCTAAGTTCATTAATCTCATCTCTTGCTCCATTTAGTTCCTTTATTCCTTGTTGCAATTCGTAATGAAATGTAATTGTGCAAGTCAGAGACGCAATAGCTAGTCCGATAGTGAACACAATGGCAATGGATACCAAACACTTTTTTTCTTCATTTTCCATTTTGTTTATTAATCAGTTCATGTCTTTTCTCTGAGCCGTTTCTGAATGACTCGTGTTTATAATTATTTTATAATTACAGTTATTGACTTCCCAGTTCAGTTTTAAATACGTCTAATAAAATTAGAAACAGTAACAGAGAGACTAGCAACGCCAAGAGACAATGGAAATTCGATAACTTCCCGGATGGTAAAGACACCATTGTGACTGACTAATTCTGATCAACTGACTTATTATAGGAGGATGTCAACAACTTGAGCCCAAAGAACCTAGAAATGTTATGCCTGATATGCCATCTTCGCTAAAAGAGATATATTGCTTGAAATTTTTACCTTAATTTTTGGGCCCAATTTTCATATTTTCTGGGCCCAACTTAGGGGGGGGGGGCAGGCCCCATGCCCCCCCCCGGATCCGCCACTGTATATGGTGTACCAGATACCATCATTTATGTCTTTGTCCTCTTTCAAATGATACTTTTTTTTCCACAGATGACTGAGCAATTAGGGATTTAGGTTACCATGTCAGAAATGGGTTTGTGCCAGTAGACCTTCCACTGCTGCAACAATCCTGGTCCTTAGATCATCAACGTCTCTTGGTGATGTTGTGTAGACTCTATCCTTGAGATAAACCTAAATAACCACCCTGGCATAGTCATTTCAATCCCTCATCCAGTCATTCATGAAAGAAAAAGTGGCACAAACCCATTTCTGACATGGTCACTTCAATTTCTTAGAACTCAGTCATCCGTGAAGTAAAAAAGGCAACTGTGGTATCATAAAAAGGACATCTTCATATTGAAGAAATAAGCTATTGAATATGTAGCCTAACAATTCTCTTACATATTCATAGCACCAATTGATACCCTATGTGCCTCAGGTAAAGTTTTCAAAGAATTCGGCTTATTTATTGCTGAGAAACTACTTTTTCAAATCGCTTCCCATTTTTAGTAGAAACGCTTTGAAGTTCTGACTGCGTTCCTCCGTATGGGATCTTTAGACATGCTATCTTGAATTTTTTAGTACTCGCACAACATTTATGCAATCTTTTTTTTTATATTTTTACAACTTGCAAACGATACTCCTGGGCTGCTTTGTACAAAGTTTCAATGAATTTGGTTCATCAGTTGCCGAGAAAAGATAAGTGATTCAATTTTGAAACTCCCGATATTCCAAACGGTAACTGGAGCTATAAAATTAAAAATAAAAAACTCATTTTTTTACTTTTGTCAAAGGAAAAAGGCAATATCGAGAGTGGAGACGACTATGGATATGCACCTTAAAATTTGAAGAAAATGGGAAACGATCGAGTAAATGACATTTTAACAGTTCAATCTTTCAGTACTTCATCTCAATTCATCACATGTCAGTTGTCACGTCATTCCATTCCAAGTCATTCCATTTATGTCTGAATTAAATATGTTCCGTTAGATGTTTATTATGATTTTCATTTGTATAAACATGTTTACAAATGAAGCAGTTCCCAAGCGTGAAGGACTTATCTGTAGATGTGGATTATCACGTCGGAGGATATTCCACGAATTTTATCAAAAAGTTCAAGGTTTAGACATTTCAGTAAATTCTTAAAGGCTCTTCCTCAACTAATTTCAATGGATTAAAAACTTAAAATAATAAAATATTTCCAGATCCACAGCTCAGAACGATTATGCTTTTGTAATTACTTAATAATAAGCGATCTCGTTGTTGATTTTATGTGATATGTGAGACGACATGTTGGTGCTTTAATACGACGTACATACGTATATGTGCAACAATCTCCTTTAAAGTAAAGCATTAAAAAGTTTACTTTGCTCTTGATGGCCATGATCTTGGTAAACAATTCGAAATCATAAAAGGTCAAGTGTTCAAAATAAACATGATTCAAATATAAACAAAAATATTTTCTTAAAAATTATAAAACACACAAAATAAAGAAATACACACACCACATCTGGATTAAAAAGAAATATTTCAAAATGGAGAATAAAGACAGAAAATGTTTGACATCCATTGCTATTGTGTTAACTATGGGGCTTGCTATTGTGTCTCTAGCTTGCTCAATTACATTTTATTACGAATTGCAACTAGGAAAAGAGGAAACCAGGAAACTGAAAGAACGCATTGAAATGCTGGAAACACTAGTAAGTAGAATCAATTTTTATGAATATATTTATTATGTATTATACAGGGAACACGACGTTTTATCTAACAACACTTTGTCAACCGTGCATCGCATTGTTTAATCATCAAGTCCTGAATATATTGTCTCATATGCAAAATTATGTTTGAACTTCGAATTATTTCAAAATAAGTGATAAAAACAATCACTCATTGTGACGTCATATTTCCCATAATTCACAAGTGTAGTACAGTAACACGCGGTCAATAATATGATATCCCATGATGCACAAGTGAGGTACAGGCAAAAATGTTGACCGCTAGTTGACCAATCAGATGCGAGTATTTACACTGAGGTACTAACAATTAAAATTATTCACCGCTCGTTGACCAATCAAAATCGAGTATTTCAACTGAGGTACTAACAATAGTCACAGTATAATGTTTGAGGAAATTTCTTTGGTCGTTTGAGACAATTAAATACAAAAATACCAATATTTAGCTTGTGAATATCTTCTAATTTAAGTATTTTCCTAAATTGTGGAGAGGAATCGTTTCTTCTAGCCCTGTTTGTAATTAGACTAAGAATCGTTTTTGTACTTTTAGAATTTGAAACAATAAAGCTTTAGTTGCTGTTCCTCAGAGAAGAATACAATAATTTATATGGATATATATGAGAAAGTAGTAAATACAGGCCCTATAGATATCATTGCAGTGTGATTTTTCCTATTTTTAATCTTGTAAAGAATTCCAACTACTTGTGATATTTAGGTAGATACATGAGCAATATGTTCATTCCATTTTAGTTTATCATCGATAATAACTCCAAGAAAAGTAGTCTTTGAAATTCTCTCAATAGGTATATTTCGAATTTTAATATTTAGCATTTTTATTTCAAATGTTTTTGATTTCTGTGAATTAAAGATCATGAATTTAGATTTTTCTGTATTAAGCGATAGTTTATTTACACGTAGCCATTCGTCAAGAATTTCTAATTCAGAGTTTACATGATTAATAAGAGTACTTAGATTTTTATGTGAGCAGAGGAGATTTGTATAGTATAATTTTTGAAGAAGTATCTCATGATTAACAGTATCAAATGCTTTAGATAAGTCGATAAAAATGGCAATATTAAAATCTTTCTTTTCAATTCAATGGGATTAATATAATGTCTCTAAGAAGCTGGTAATAGCCATATATGTAGATCTAGTTTTCCTAAAGCCAAATTGATGTTCACAGAAGATTTTGTATTTTTCTAGAAAATCTATGAGTCGATTTGCCATTACTCGCTCCAGCACTTTTGAGAATACTGATAATAGGGAGTTTGGTCTATAATTATTGAATTTAGTTTCACCCTCCTTTTTGAACATAAGTTTGATTTGACCTTGGCCAGGGCTTTTGTATCCAAGTTCTTTAGAGATTTTGCTCATTTCATAATTTGAGACATCTGATAGGAAAATTGACCTGTTAAAATTTTTTTCAAGTTCTTTTTTCTAAATAATACCTTGGCTGTTTCAATACTACATGTAATAATCCCCATCAAGATTTTTGTTTGAAACGTCTCCACAGATCATCACCATATGGGTTTTAAAATACATGGTGATAGAGATTATTAATCAAGTCTGATATAAACGGTGACAATAACTGTCATTAAACAAGAATTTCGCAGTATTTCTTTTCAGTATAGTTGAGTACGTATTTGAGGAGAGCTCGAACTAAGATTAGATGATGCTCTTTACGTATGAACTTGCTGTCTGGTTCCTTGATATGTGTTCCCCATGAGTCAAAATACCTTGTTTGTCCCGCAGTGGTAGCTGTACAAGGAGTGGTGATCATGCCCAACGTTCTTTGTGAAGATTCGACAATCAAAATTCACGTATACTAGTACGTTATGTTTATAATTGTATACTCATTTTCAGCAATGGTCGTAAATTTATGATGGTGACAAAACAGATGTTAAACAAGATGATTCCATACGAATGATTCGGCGTAGAAAACGCCAAGCTGCAAGTACTGCTGCAAGTAAGCGCTAGGCTATATAGAGAAACGCCATTCAATAATTTTGGTATTATTCAGATAAGAGGTAATAATATATCATATCAGGAAATGACTACAATGCAGCATTTAAAATCCACATATACGGCAAGTTAATAAGTTATCGGCGCTGTCTGTTGCGGAAAGGCCATTTTGTGGAATGGTGGAAATAAGGGAGCTCTCTTGTAATGATGTGTCGCGCATGCATTGTTACACATTTTGTGGCGTAATCCAGAGGATCCTCGCTTTTAACTTGATAATGTGACGTTTTTGAGAAAAATGTACACACATGAAAATCCTTTCGTCCTCCACATTTACCTCTATATCCCGAAACATTTTAGACGAATAACTCTGATATCATATATATATTTAAACCTGGCTGAACTCTGACACAGAGAAGCAATGTGCATCTCTTTTCTCTGATTATACACCGTATTTCTCTTCTAGAACTGATCGTGCAGGCGGGGGTGCTGCTTTATTCATTTTTAATGGTATTTGCCACAAATTCAGACATGATATCAAATTTCACGATGATCAGTGCAATTCCTTAGCCATTGAAATTGTCAACCAACAATCTAAGAACATCATCCAAGCCGCAAATGTGCTTCGGTTAGGCCGATTTCTACTTCCGCCGGGACGTCATAAAGTCCGATATTTCGATTTCGTCGGTAGAGCCCCAAATCACCCAGCCATTTTTGATTGTTCCTAACTTTGTGAATTTTTGATGAAATTGAATTCTGTTTTCAGTTTTGAGTTATATAAGTCTAGAACTTAGTTCATTGGAGTGGATATGACTCAAAGCTCGTGAAAATGCAGCTGAAATGCTTTCGAAACAATTCGAATTTTTTTCAAGCGATTTTTTAAGAAATTAAAACTTTTTCGAAAAAACTGGCAGAAAACCATCTCCCCCTGCTCTGAGATTCAAAGTGGTATTTAAATGATACAAGACGATATGGGAAACATTTTTATCGACTTACCTTTTGTGAAGAATACGTGCAACTCGCTGAAAATTACTTTCAAACCTAGATCATTATTTTCGATTTTCTTGTTTCACTATTGAAGAGCGATCGTTAGTTTCCGGTTCCGCCGTGCGTTACAAACTTTTTGCTTTTGAACATGTTGAACATTTAGACCTTTTTAGGTTGAATATAATGATACTCATGCAGATTTACTATGTTGTATATGTATGCTGTATATCTGACTACCCATGGACCTCATAATGAGTAAGTACAAACGCTTAATTGAGCCTAGGATCGACGAAACATGTCAGTTAATTGACCTAGATTTTTCAAAATGGATGCCATATTTTCGATTCCCAATCGGTAAAAACTATGTTTTGATATCTATAATAACATATTTTCAGGGTAATAAATTGAACGATTACAATACACCTGGACTCACTAACGACATATTGTGGACATCAGAAGGTACAAATCGTTTTGCAGCATTAAGGACAGGGTGCATGTTGGGAAATTTTCTGCATTCCTCAATTGAGTCACATGTTATTTTTCAAACATGAATAACTCCTTCCCCACATTGTCTTCATCTTCCAAGTTTGCACAAAGAGTGCACCTTTGTGCCTAGAAAAGCCTTGTGAGAAGGTTTGTTTTGTAAAATGTATAAAAAATGAGAAAATTCAGTGAAAAAAAATTCTGAAAATTTTCTGATTTTTTTCACTGAATTTTCTTGTTTTTTATACACTTTATCAAAACATTCTTTTCACAAGTCTTTTCTAGGCACATAAGTGCACTCTTTGTGCAAAACTGGAAGATAAAGACAATGAAGAGAAGGAGTGATTCTTGTTTGAAAAATAACATGTGACTCAATTGAGGAATGCAGAAAATTTCCCATCATGCACCCTGACCTTAACACATTGAGACAGGTTGGTTATTTCCTTATTTCATTGGTTCCAAGCTTCAAAATTTTGATACATTCTCTCTGACTGCAATTTTGAACCAGGGTAAACGGTTTTAGAATCTGTCTTTATATTCTCAAGTCAATTTATAATTTTTGACTCAAATTGCTGTAGATATTGACTCTACCTTTACTTGAGATACTGTTTTAGCTTCTAATCATTTTCTATTATCATAACGAGACCCTATCTGTTGCAAGACTAACGCCTGGCGTAACCGTCACCATGTTATTCAGTGTTTTTAAGTAGCGCAAGGATCCTGCCATGACCGCGGTAATGTTATCATGAAAGCTTGGTATAACCGCGACAATGCTGTATTATATTGCAATGCCTGCCATGACCGTGACAATGTAATATAGTACTGCAAGGCCTGGCATGACCGTGACAATGTTATATAGTTCTGCAAGGCTTGGCATGACTGTGACAATGTAATATAGTATTGCAAGTTCAGGTATGAGATTGATAAGGTATACATTTACGATTAGGACTGCTATAACCGTGACAATGTGTATTGCAAAGCCTGGCATGATCGTGGTAATGTAATATAGTACTGCAAGGCCTGGCATGGCCATGACAATGTAATATAGTATTGCAAGGCTTGGTATGACTGCCGTGGCAATGTGATATAGTATTCCAGGTTCGGGTATGAGAGTGGTAATGTAGAAATTTATGATTACTATAAGTGACCGTGAAAGTATTTGAAAACCTGGCATGACTGTGACAATGTATTATGGGATCACAAAGCCTGGTATGACCATGACAATGTAATATAGTATTGCAAGGCCAGGTATGAGGGTGGTAATGTAGAAATTTAGGCTTAATTAGTCCTACTATGATCGTTATAATGTATTGCAATGACTAGTAAATATGTATGACATTAATGCTAGGAATATCCTTAACAATTTTAAGTGATCGTCATTACAATTAAACAGTTTAATACTATGATCATGGTGTTTAACTACCTTAGTACCACGGACAGGTTGTATGATGCAGTCGTTTTTTACTCTATATTTGCAATAGAACAACCATTTTTATTGAAATTTTCAAGATTTATTCTAGAGACAATTTCCAACATGGAAAATAAATATTTCATCAAAATTTCCAATTTTATGATTTTGACGGGCTTTTTTCAAAAACACTACACTCTCAATAAAATACAGATTTTTGCTTGAACAATTGAACTTTTAACGTCATTTCAAATATTGTCTGGCTATGGAATTTCCGGCCGCCTAAAGTCTTTCCAGATATATCTGTTGCCATATTCATAATATTGGCTGATTATTGTTATTCATTGAGTCATATTCAATATTATTACAGTGCATTAGGCCAATAAAAATTTGTTGCTCTGGGCCTCGTTTTGTGAAGCATTCCCTAGATTGAGCCCAGATAGAGGAGGTCAATTTTCTTGTCCACAAACATGAGTTCAACCTGTGGTCACTGTTCAATACTGTCCAAAATAAAGTAAAACATTACGAATCTCCTATTTGAAGTATTCTTGGCATTAGATCCTTCAGAGATGTTAATACAGCTGTGTCAACTTTTATCATGAAATTGTCAGGGAGATCTGACATTTTAAAACCATGGTACAATTTACGTGCCACGGGCTCACATGCTGAGTGACGGTGGCGGAAAAAACCCAGTGGAGAAAAAGGTGCGTTTTCAGAGAAAACGTGACCCAAAATGAAAAGTTTTTCATTGGCCTAATGTACTGTAATAATATTAGGCCTATTGAATATGACTAAAATGAATAACAATAATCAGCCACAATTAATATGGCATCAAATACATCTGGGAAGACTTTAGGCTGTCAAAAATCCAATAGCTAGCCAAACTTTGAAATGACGTCAAAAGTTCAATTGTTTAAGCAAAAACCTGTTTTTTATTGACAGTGTAGTGTTTTTGAAAAAAGCCCGTCAAAATCATAAAATTGGAAATTTTGACAAAATATTTATTTTCCATGTTGGAAATTGTCTCCAGAACAAAATATGAAAATTTCAATAAGAATGGTTGTTCTATTGCAAATATAGAGTAAAAAAACGACTGCATCATACAACCTGTCCGGGGTACTAATCATGTCAAAATCAAAATTACTACTAAACATTAATATTCACATTCGCTTATAAACCACAATAAAGGCTACGGTCGCGCCAGGCTTCCACGATAACACTTCGAGGGTCATGACAGGCCTTGCAATATAATACAGCATTGTCACGGTTATACCAGCCTGTCACGGTTATACCAGGCTTACACGATAACACTACCACGGTCATGGCAGGATCCTTGCGCTACTTAAAAACACTGATTAACATGGCAACGGTTGTGACAGGCGTAAGTCTTGCAATAGATAGCATGTGATCATAACTCCCCTAGCTTTAGGCATAAATCTGTTTCAGCTCTCTGATTTTTTTCTCTATCAGACTCTGCTCGGACTGAATTTCTAAGCTCTAGGCTTATTCTTTTATTCACTGTATTTTATTGTTACTCTGACAATGGCTGCCTTTATACATATGAATATTTTATTTCAGAACATTTCAAATGATTATTCTCTACAATCTATGGATGCATCAGGTAAACTTGTAACATGATATAATGAACTTTGAATATCCTTATAATCAAAAATTATGTTCTTCTCCAGACCAACTTTGGCACACTCTTCCCAATATGGTGGTAGAATGGAATGAAAGGAGTTGGATTATCTTCTCTAATTGGTGCAGATAACATAGATTGAGGACATGCCAGATGAATCCCAGAATGCACTAGCTGTAATGATCACATCTAGTATTGAGGAGCAATGTACTACTCAACATACCAGATTACTGGGACCCCATGCTTCAAACACAAAAGGTGGAGCATTTTAATATTCCCTCATGATGATGATACAAAGATGATTGGGTTCTGTTTGGTTGTGGGTTGTTACTCTGTGAAAAGCACCATCAATTTTATAGTCACATACACTGTCCTTATTGAAGGCAATTTTGAGTTTGGAGTAAGAAAAACTAAAAAACATTAAACTATAAACTTTATCTTTTAAAGGTTTCATATCATTCTCAATATTTCACAATTACTCAGATGCGAGTAGGTAGTTACCAGTTTCGCCACCAGGGGGCTGATTCGGGGGAAATAACATGGCAGGGTATTACAAAATTCCCTTAAACCTGAATATTGATAAGTTTTAGTGGTTCACTTTTCATATTATCCTCATGTATGTGATAGTTATACAAATTAAAATATGTCCAGTAAAAGAAAATATTATCTGCCACACACAAGAAAATATATTTCACTTTTTGTGGTTTTACAACATGGGGTCTATGGGGAATCTCCCGACCTAGAAGTCACATTTTCAAAAAAAATTAAATTTTCAAAGTTGATAAACTCTTTTCAAAACCACATTTCTAGATATAATTTTACATGTAGATTCCAAATATGACATCAGTTTGAATGAATTGTGAATTTCTAATGATGTAAATCAAGATTATTTCTACTCGCATCTAGTATATTTAATATGACTCAAATTATGATCAAATTAATTCCATCACTTTTGGATACATGTACTGTATGTAGTAAAATGAAAATATCTTCAGCTTTGACTTCCATTTTGAATAAGCCATCAATATTGTTGATATCCTATGTGTTCATTTTCTAAATGTATTATAGTTGTTTCATTTTTGTAGGATCATGTGCTTCTAATGTGGAGTGAGGATGCCTCAAATATGAGCAGCTGGCTTTGAACTCTTATGCAACTGGCTCTTACAGACATCTCTCTGAAATGTTTACAAAACCACACGACAGGAAGTTCTTATCAGTGTAAGTCAGCTTCTCATATGGTTCATAATATGTTCTACCTGCTGTCAAGGTTGGAATTGTCATTTTGGAGATTTAACCCTGGAAGGCCTAAGGGAGGTACATGTACAAAAAGCTCCTGGAGTTTTGTTTTTTCTTTGAAACATTTTGTCGGTTTTGGGTAGTGTCTTCAAATAGCTGGGGCTACAGGTACATCAAATGTATTCTTAAAAAATCAGTGGAATTGTACATAGGGTAATTAATTTAATATGCTTATGCCCTTTGTACCCCCTCCCCCTCTTGGGACTTTGTGTGAAATTCATACCTAAGGCTTCAAGGGTTAATATAGATGTACTTTGCCAATGATGTGATACGCAATATATTTTTATAATGAAGTAATATTTCTGTAGATCTGACCTATGGTTAATAATTAAAAATGGATTGGAAACAATGTTTTCAATGTCAAAGAAATCATAGATTTCCTTTTGTTGGATTAAGTGTGAAACTTGTGTAATTTATGATTGACATTGATCAAATATTGTATTTGTTTTTATTATCATTTATTGCAGCAAAGTTAAGATAGAACAAACCAATGGGAAAGAATCTATCATGGATTGTATGTTGCTTCATGCAGCACATCTGATTGGTCCTATATGTTAGACAAACTTGACCGGAGGGTATGCAGATCCTATGATAAAAATGATAAAAGTAAGCTGATACCTGTATGTCTCATTATTTATTCACATGTAGGCAGGCATGACATCCAAAAATCCAGTCAATCAGAACACACCATTCAAACTTATATGCATTTTACATTTTACAACTGATTAAATATTAACAATTTACTTAATTACCTTCCTCAATTTTGTAAGCAGCTGAGTGAATAGTACCAATTTAAATAAGTATTAATCAATAACAAGGTAGGTACTTATGCTGGTCAAAATGTTAAAAGATTGAACCCTTTTGAACAGGGAAACCACTCTCATGCAAAGTATTGAGCTTTATTTTACATCAAATGTATACATGTATATTTGCAGGATTATAAAGCAGGAGAGATTCCAAATACTCGAATCTTAACACTTTGGCTGTCAGGAGGTCATCTTCCAACTAACAAACATTGAACAATGGGAATACAGGAGGATAGCTTTCCCAAGATCATCTGGGCTTATTCCAATAACATTCAAATAAATCCAGTTCCCAAATACAATTTCCATATACATCAGATATATTGAATGTTCATGTTATCCCACATGGAATATCCAAGCATATGTGACTACAGTAAAACCTGTCTAATCCGAACACCCATGGGACACCCATGGGACTATTGTTGGTCGGGGGGGGGGGAGGATTATCATTGTTCAGTCCACTATATTGAACACTTAATACTTAGTCAGAAAACAATACATGTTGTTGCTGAGTTTATTCTACAATAAGCCTATAGCCTACATGTATATGCTATGTTTTATTTACATATTGAACAATTTCATTATTTTGGGAAAAATAACTCTTTAATTTTGGCATTGTATTTAATTAGAGGTTATGTCACTATCGTGGCATATATGCCCGAGGTCTCAGTGATATATGGCCCGACCTTGGGAGGGACATTGATCTCTGAGAACCGAGGGCATATGTGCCACGATAGTGACATAAACGATTTATAACATAACTATATGATGATGTAGACTGGTCAGCGAGTAACGTTTTCTTATAGAATTGACAAACAAATGGTTTGAAAATGATTGAAATGAGTTTAGAAAAATTGCTCGCGCAGTTTTATCGTCGATTGATTGGTTATGACGTCAGCGCCTTGACCAATCAGAAAGTTAGCGGGCGCGGGCTTTTCAAAACTTATATTGGCCCGCTGTCTTGTGTACACTTTGCACTATACATCATCATAGGTATGTTATAATAGCAGATATTAGCACAGGTACGTGTACACAAGTTTATTGACCCCAATTAAATGAAATATGAGCTGGGATGAAAGATCTCAAAAATCCTCAATTTTGGGCTCTCCTGGATCGCCAAATCAAGCTCATTATATCATGGCATCTCAGGACTGAGAAGAAATAAGATGTCATGGTATATCATGATGGAATAAGTACTAGTATATGATAGTCTTGTAAAAAATCTTATGCTTATTAAATGACTTATCTCATATTATGGTTACATAGTACTGCTTTACTTTAGCTTGAAAAAGTCGTTCATTGTTGTTTGTTTCTTGGCACTTTTAGCATTAGCAATATTTGAGTAGATACCCTCTTTAATTAAAAAGAATTTTTCATGAGTGCTCATTCGAGATGATGCATAATCTTTCAAAATATCAATTCAGTATGTCAGATGTGCCTTTTTAGGAGGCATTTTAGTGATAGGATATTACGAAGGTGAATTTTTTCTCTTTCTCATGATATAATCTTGTCTGCAAATGTGTCTGTGTTGTCTTTGTGATTATAAAACATTTACTGATTGAATCCTAGCTGTCATAACAGACCCATGGGATATAAAACAGTTAAGACTTGTTCATAATCCAAATCAAAAACATCCCGTTAATTTAGAATAAGGATAAAGCAATTATCTTCTTGATTCACACCTTTCTCTTAATCCAAACATAAAACATTCAGTTAATTTAAAATAAGGAAAAACCAATTATCTCCCAGATTCTCACCTTTCTCTTAGTCCAAATCTAAAACATCCAGGTAATTTCTAATAATGATAAAACAATTATAATCTTGTCTGCAAATGTGTCTGTGATTATAAAACATTTACTGATTGAATCCTAGCTATCATAACAGACACATGGGATATAAAACAGTTAAGACTTGTTATTCATAATCCAAATCAAAAACATCCAGTTAATTTAAAATAAGGATAAAGCAATTATCTTCTTGATTCACACCTTTCTCTAAATCCAAACATGAAACATTCAGTTCTTTTCTAATAGGATAAACCAATTAACTCCCGTATTCACACCTTTCCTGTTGTTTTCCACAATTAGGTTCATTTGATTCCTGATAAAATGTTCAGATTAGACAGGTCAGTTTTTCAAATCTGGTTGTTCACTGTTCAGATTAGGAGGTGTTCAGATTTCAAGTTTTTTTAACATGGGGGTCAATGGGAGGGAAAAAATGGGACCGAAAAAAGGTGTTCAAATTGGAAGGTGTTCGGTTTAGCCAAGTGTTCAGATATACAGGTTCTACTGTATTTTAAAAATATTAAATGTAGGCATAATGGTCAAAATAAAAGTGTTATTATAAACCTTGAAGTAAATGTTGATCAATGTGAAAAATCTCAACATTTATATATTTTTTATGTTGAACTCTACCTGTATATGATAGTACATTTAATTATGCTTTGGGTTAAAATATATTTTACTGTATATTCTGAGAACACATCTGCCATCGAAGTTTGTATAACTAGTTTACATTTTTTAAAGAAGTTCCAATCATATTTTTAGTTCTTGGCAAATGTGCACAGTCACAGTATGATGTTTCAATTTTATATCTATCCTTATCAATTAGGCCTATATGTATTGAATAAGATATGTCCAGTGCTGCCATATTTGAATTGGATAAATAAATATTTTTACTTTCGCTCTACACAGATTTTTATTTGTCAATTCACATGATCTATACCCAGGGATCCATAATAATTTCGGAATCTTTTTTATTTTATTTAACTGTCACATTATTAGAATAGTACTGGCAAATGGATGGATATGCAAAGTATGTGTATTATTTACCAATTTATCCAATCGGTTTTGAAAGACAGGGATCATTGATTTATCCATTTAATTAGTTAATGAAAACAGGGAATGAAATTCTGCACAAAGGGCTAATGTGAAAAATACAGTCCAATCTAGTGGGGACCCGAGGTCTTGATCTTAAAACAATTATCGCTGAAGCTAATTGACGAAAGCAGTGAACATCTCTATGACTTTTATCGCACATTCAATAGTTGGCGAAAATAAATAAGAAAATTTGGACATTACACGCTAAAAAAGTTGATCATCACTTTCATGTAAACACAATAATAATATACAATAATTTTTTTAATCCGATCGTCAACGATGTGTCCGTAAGGCTTGAAAGGTTAGCGAGATATCATACATCGTGTAAAACGGCTGCATATCCATTCATATTTCTTTATGAAAGTTGCCGGCGACGACGTAAAATGAAAGAAATGGAAGTGAACTTAAATTAGAATTGGTCGCACTAAAAATGGCAGAATCTCGTTTTCCCCAGGATAGGTAAAAAAGAATAACGATCATTGAAATCCTCTTATTTTGATCTACAAGTGGTGAAATAATTTTAGATAAAACCGGTTGTTAGCGATGTGTCCGTTAGGCTTGAAACAATATCGTTGTTGGATTTTTTAAATATCCGGATGCGATTTTAATTATGGCGGAGACTCTACCTTCAATATAATGTATATATTAAATAAGATAATGAGAATAACCTTCTGAAATTTCTTAATATAAGCTTTGCAAATCAGTTTACTTTGTGGGAAACCGATAAAAGACGAGTGCTCTAATATCATGTAAAAATGGGTGCATCTCCCAGGAAGTTCAGTCACGCGACAATCTGGTATTATGTGACGTTAAATGATGAAATAAATGGCTAAAAGACACTTGCACTAAAAATTGGCAGAAACCCATCTCCCCCAGGGTTGGTAAAAAAGAATAACACCATTGAAATCGTCTAGATTTGAGCTAAATAGTGCTGAATTAATTATTTGTGAAGGCCGCCGTTAACGATTTATCCGTAAGGCTTGAAAACAGTACACATTTTTGCGTTTTCTATAAAAATATCACAATTGCGATTTTGATTATTGAGACCAGACCTTGAATATAATTAAAAAATGAGAAAGACCGTCTGAAACTACTTGATATACGTTTTTCAAAACTGTTTACCTTGTGGGAAACCGATGAAAGACGAGCGCGATATCATCGTGTAAAGATGGGTACATCCGTCCAATAAAGTTCAGTCACGCTACAATCCGGAATATGTGACGTTAAATGATGAAATAAATGGCTCTAAAAAACACTTGGTCGCACTAAAAATTGGCAGAAACCCATCTCCCCCAGTGTTGGTAAAAAAGAATAACACCATTGAAATCGTCTAGATTTGAGCTAAATAGTGCTGAACTAATTGTTTGTGAAGGCCGCCGTTAACGATTTATCCGTAAGGCTTGAAAACAGTACACAATTTTGCGTTTTCTATAAAAATATCACAATTGCGATTTTGATTATTGAGACCAGACCTTGAATGAAATTAAAAAATGAGAAAGACCGTCTGAAACTACTTGATATAAGCTTTTCAAAACCGTTTATTTTGTGGGAAACCGATAAAAGACGAGGGAGATACCGTCGTGTAAAAATGGGTGCATCAACCATGACGTTCATTCATGCGAAAATCGCGCGGGCTAATCACCGTAGATTACTACGCGAAATATGCAGAGAACAATGGAAATGACGTCTTGGATCTCCTGCTGTCAAAGATAGCAGTGCATCTATTGATGATATCAAACCTATTATTATACGTCAGTCTAAGGATGACCTTCTAAACCCTCTTCTTTTTATTTATAATATGTCTTTTCAACAGGGATGCTTTCCTGATCTTCTTAAAATGGCTAAAGTCATACCCATATTTAAATCTGGTGAAAATGACAAATTTACAAATTACAGGCCAATATCGATTTTGTCTGTATTTTCTAAGCTCATTGAGAAACTTGTCCATAAGCGATTATACACTTTCTTTGAAGAATCAAAATTATTTTACTTACACCAATTTGGATTTCGAAAACATTTCTCCACATATATGGCAATTTTGACCTTTGTCGAAAATATAAGATCAGCTCTTGAAAATGATAAATACTCCATTGGAATCTTCCTTGACCTGTCAAAAGCGTTTGACACTATCAACCACGATATTCTCATAAAAAAAACTTGACTTCTATGGTGTCGGACAAGTTGAACAAAACTTTTTTAAAAGCTATCTTCAAAATCGTAAACAAATTGTTTCTTATGATGGTGCCCTGTCTGACACCCTAACTGTTTCCCAGGGAGTCCCTCAGGGATCCGTTTTGGGACCACTTTTATTTATCATTTATGTTAATGACCTGTTCACGGCGTCAAAAAGTCTTAAATCTGTTTTATTTGCAGATGACACTAATCTTCTAGCTTCTGACCATAATTTGACTAGACTTGTAAATACTGTTAATCAGGAACTCATTACTCTTGATGACTGGTTTAAAGCAAACCTCCTTTCTTTAAACTATTCAAAAACAAAATTCATCGTCTTCTCCAAAAAACGAAAAAAGATTTGTCAACAAATTGAAATATTTATAAATGGAAAACAAATTGATAGGGTTCATGAAATAAATTTTTTGGGAGTTACAATTGATGAATTCCTTGACTGGAAAAGTCACATAAAAAATGTAGAAAGAAAAATATCTAGAACCATTGGAATCTCATTCAAATGCAGATACTTGCTAAACATAAAAAGTATGTTAGCAATTTATAATTCTTTAATATATTCCTACTTGAATTATTGCACAATCATTTGGGCCGGAGCATATTCAGCTTTGGATAAACTACTCAAATTACAAAAATCATACCTTCGTCTCATGGCAGGAAAAGACAGGTTTGAGCACTCGGCTCCACTTTTCAAACAATTTAGAATACTTCCAGTGCATGATATCTATCAATTAAATGTTGGAATTTTTGTTTATTGCTGGTATAACAATATATTAGTCCACCGCAAGATTTTTGAAAACTATTTTACGTTAAATGTTGACATTCATCGGTATCAAACTAGACATTCACATGATATCCATGCCTTCAAGTTCAAAACAAATATTGGCCTTTATTCACTGAAAGTGCAAGGTCAGCAAATCTGGAATTCTATATCTCATCATATTCGACAAGCAGCCTCACTCTCAATTTTTAAGTCTTTGTTCAAACAAAATAAAATAAATGACATACCTTTATAGTTTTAAAGATTTGAAAATGTCTTTACTATTGAAAATCTGTACTCTGCCACATTTTGTCTTATCAACTTATATATTTACATATTATAAACTTAGCAGCAATTACCCGTTCTCGTGTCCTGTGTCTCTGTCCCCGAGTGTTAATATTTTTTACATTTTTGAAATTATTTCCAACAGACTTGGGCCAGTGTCATTCTCAGGTATTTCTCCACTCCATTTTTATTTGTCTTACCTGTTGGTGTCACTGACCCATTTCTGTCCAGTTAAAACCAACATATATGCTCTTGAGAGCGTCATGTTGTATTGAATGTCATATATAATTTTCAAAATAGTAATAAATATCTGAATCTGAATATTGTTAATGGGCTAGGAGCATCATAAAACACGAATCAATTGATATTTTAGGTGAAATAAATATACGTGTTGCTGTGCTTGAAAATAGGCGAATGGCGTAAATCAGCCCTATTTTAATGAATTTTGAAAACCTTTCGTCCTCCACTTTTCCACATACATCAGAAAACACATACTTTTACGAACAAAATGAACTATTTATTAATAAACTAGAGTTTAAAAGCAAAATAATCATGTATGATTTATTAAAAATTGATCTCGTATTTTTTGTTTAATGTACACCTGAAATGTTGAAAGTAACAAAAAATGAGCAAAAAAGGTCGCTGTCAACAGATTCTATTTTTCAAACTCTATGACGTCACAATATGGGACGCTTACTAAAATTCATCCTTTGAAATAAAACTTCTATCTACCTTTATCAAGACGAAAAATAAGTATAATAGACATATATTGTTTGAGTTATGAGCGTTTAAAGACGAAAAATAATTCAAAATGTAACGTGTCAACAGGGGATATTTGCCAGATGTTTTGGTAAAAAACACTTTTTTTAAAAAGAACGCGCAAGAATTGTGAACGGAGTGTAGTTGATCTAAAAACTTCATCGAAACAGCTTTAAAATGATATATAACTTTAATTAGAATATTGTTTTATAATCCGGGGAATCAAAGTTACAGTCACGCGATACCCTTAAAACAAATGCGCCACCTTTTTTAAATAATTACACTTTTTGATGGTTTGGGTAAACATATACTGAACATGATGTTGTGTAGATCAAAGTCCTAAATGCAATTACAGGTGGTGCTAGATGTGACTGCTAGGGTTATATGAAAATTGAATCATTAAAACAGATGTGATTTAAGTTTAAGGGAACTTTCTCCTATACCCGCCATGCTATCTGACCCGAACGAGCCACCTGGTGGTGAATCTGGTAACTACCTACTCGCATCTGCGTTATTAGACTAGCAGTTAAAAATTAAGAAATTTGTAAATTGCTTACTAAAAAATATAATATTCTACATGACAATGACCCCATCGTGATCGATGCAGAGCTGAATGCGCTACTTATAATTGGAAAAATGGGTGATGGTACCGAAACAAAATTTTCTCTAAAGGTCAATAAGTAAACTAGTGAAACTTTCGGATATTCCTGATATTTAAATTATCTGTCAGATGGTCACATTTCAAGAATATTACTTCATTACTCACATAGTTGTTTTATATTTGTCTTGTAAAACGTTCATGTATGAATTTAACTGTGAGCAATTTCAGATAGTTTCAACATATTGATATCCATCTCTGTCGACTGTATACTAAAGCAATCGGAAAACTTGCTTTTTGCATCAAAAAGTATCTTCATTTTTCTCCCAATCGGTCTGTTTTTCAGGGAGTAAACGGACATGGACGGTCAATAGATGATATCAACCAACTAATGGATTCCTTTCTCATAGAAAAGTTCAGAAATGCTTCTGGTATCCAGGGTCAACCAGGACCAGTAGGGCCTAGAGGTCCCCCTGGGAGAGCCGGTGGTGCCATGTATGTAAGATGGGGAAGGACAACCTGTCCAGCAAATGTTGAAATACTTTACTCAGGTATGTATAATTGTAAGCTTCGAACTTACGCAGGCTAGCTACACTTTGTAAAAACTGACATCGATGATCTTAAACCATGTAAATTATTCTGATTTATCAGTCTCTCTCTTTAATTTATTTAAAGCTTGTGAGATAAAGATTCCAAGGAATAGCAAAGATTGTGGATCCCAGAATGCATGTTAATTGCATTTTCGCACACTTCCAGGCATAATTTCACTATAAACACACTGGGTCAGGAAGTAACTACCTTTGTCTCCCAGAGGTGCCAGAGTGGGGCAAGACCACAGATGGTGAACAATCGAGTTTAATATTTGGAGTTGAGTATGAAATTGGAGTAAACAGCCCATTCAAAACGGACAACTACCCTGACCCCACCAAACCCTCTAGGTGGCTTCATGACCACGACGCTGTGTGCGCAGTTTGCAGAGTCCCTGACAGAAGCAGTGGTGTTATGATTCCTGCACAAAAGTCATGCCCTGATACATGGACACGAGAGTATAATGGCTACCTCATGAGCCAGCATCACACTCAACAGAAGTCGGAGTTTATTTGCGTTGATGAGGCACCCGAGGCAGATGTAAGTGGATATGAGAACAAGGATGGGGGATTGCTTTACTTAGTTGAGGCCCATTGTGGCGCTCTCCCTTGTCCAAACTACCACCAAGGATACGAACTTACATGTGCTGTTTGCAGCAAATAATGACCTTTTAATTGTATATACTACTGATAACGTAGCTCATTGCGATTTCTGCCATTTGTCGTTGATTAGTAATTCCATTATATATATATTGTTAGGTGGAGAGTGCTAAATGCCTTTTAAATGTTGATAATTAATGCATAGTTCTAGTTTATACTATTTATACAATGTTGTTTTAATATGTCAAATTGTGCAAAATAACGTTTTATTGGAGAAAAGCCTGTTCAAAATAGCTGGAAATCAAGGATTTGAGACTTTAACCTGATAATCACATATACTCGCTTACTTAAACACCCCAGTGCTATGTTTAACGTTTTCTATGCGCAATATGCCATCCGCAGCCCTCAAAAAAGGAATGGAAAGCATTCGAAAATGTGAATAAAATAGAAATATATTAATATTGAAGCTGGAGGACCGGCTACACTAATTTTCATCATTTTCACTTCCATGCAGTGTTTTAAATATCATTTAAATGAATAGATGGTATCATATACGGTCGGAACACATACTGTAGTTGGTACGAATATCTTCGCCATCTTTTATTTTATATTGGAAAAACTTGACATTAAAATTCCACAGGTCAAACATATTTTTGTAAATTTACTGTAAACTCCGATGTGACCTGTTTGAGCTTTTTTGAACCTCATACACTATTGCTGACACTAGGGCAATTGCAGCTGGGTGGGCGTAGGTGTTAATTGTCTATTGATAATTGAAACATAAATATTTTAAATCTGGAAGGGTACATTCAGGATCATTTTGATCATTTGGTATTGCGTCAATATTGGATTATGAAGGTAACTGAAACAAAGTGATATGAGAAGGTGACCTACATTTCCGACAAGAACATGTTGTTAACCTTTAATTGTACTTGGTGTCAATGCAATTTTGGCGTAAAATATTTCTAGCTGAAACCTAAGTATCATTGACATTTAAATTACTTCTGACACTGATGCAGTATAATTGTAGTAGGGGTAACCAAGGAGGAAGTGGAAGAGTTTTCTCCATGGTGATCTACCTGAAAAGGTATACAGAATCTACAGCACAATGTTAAGTGAAAGGCAAATTATGATTTTCACCAAGAGCCTTAAATTAATAACCGTTATCGGCATCATCAAGCACACTGGGTTTATTTTTTATCAGGAGACCACTTGGACTCAGCACAATAATGATTACTTGTCATTATAATGTTCCTCGATCACAAACATCCAAAGGATTTTTACATGTTTTTTTCACGTGTCGATGTATCGATCAAAGCTTAAAAACTGGGCCTTAAGGGGGCAGTCCTAGGTGAATCACCAACACAAAAAGATATGCGGAAGGTGAATCAAGGCACCTTTATTTTCTTAGGCCCAGGAATAAGATAAGGCATGTTTAAAATGTCGCCTCTTGTTCTGGAGTTCTGAACTGAATGTAATATATTAACTTCATTTGCATAGACTAATTTGCACATACTCTAGACATAGATATGAAATGGATAACGCTGAAAATAATGAGGTTTTTGTTACGATTCGAACATGAAAACTCAGCCAGACCGGATGAAATATTGACCTTTGTTTAGAGTTGATGGAAGATGGCGTGAATACAGTCATGTTCGAATCATAAATTGCTGTTTTTTACAATTCACTAAATCAAAAAGCTACACCCATCTGACGTATAAATCCTTTCACGCATATCAAGAATTAACAGAATTCAAAACAAGTCTTAATTATTTTTTGGGCAACATTTGGCAAACATTGTGCAAGAAATCAACAGCTCTGTTTTTGAATAAAAATGGTGTTTCCAAATCGGTTTGAATAATAAAAACTGTTTACAAATAAGAACGTGGTTTAAAATCAATCTTCATCGCCACTTCTTGCTAGGCTTCACACCATCATTACATTAAGACTTTTACTGAAGACAGTTTCTACATATCGTTCGAATATGACTTCCGTCTATTCGTCAATGACATTATTGTTACGCGGTAAACACGATACAAAAATATGTCATATCCCGCAACGAATATGGCATATTCACTTGCGGTGTATGACAGATTCACCTGCGGTATATGGCATACACACTAACCAATGAGAACGTGATACGGAAGTACGCAATTGTCAATTGCATCGATTGAACGAACAAGTAAAACGTTATATATTATTACAATGATTACTGAATTAACAGTACTGTATATCGAATATATTAACTTAGCAGAAGTATCAGTCAGCAATCTCACCTAATAAACTTACTCAATCAATCCAGGATTCATAAATTAGTACTCGACGCACTAACTATATTGGTAATCCAGCGTAGTTTTACATTTAGAGTCGATTCTCGCAACCAATCAAATCAAGGCTTTCTGTATCACGTTTTCACCTGCGGTATATGTCATATTCACCTGCGATATATGGCATATTCCGCAAGTGAGTATGACATATTCCGCAGGTGAGTATCAGGTATTCACTGAAATCAATGTATCGCATATTCACTGCGGAATATCGCATACTCACCTGCGGAATATGCCATATACCGCAGGTGAGTATGGCATATTCACCCGTATCACAAATACCGCGCAACCATGAATGTATGCCATATACCGCGTAACAATTATTACGATGAAGAAACGGGCAAAGATTAATCAATGTTGAAAACGTGCGCTCTGTATCTCATCTACAGGGTGGGTCAAAATAAACGTTAATATTTTTGCCGATACATACTAGTTCCGTTTTTCTTGATATTGAACCCGTCCACTCAATCTCCCTTATTTGTCTCAACGCGCACTCTATTGCTTCAATTTTTCTCAGGAATTTTAATTCCAACTCGAATAATCGATGTTCTACCAGTACGTAACTTGTCATTGAATACGCACGTGGTTCTTTGCTTTTCAATTAAATCATTAGTTGTTGCATAGTTATTCCATGGTGGTTTTAGGTGTCGAATGCTTTGGATAGATTGAGGCATACATTTATGCTCAATGATCGGCATCTTCGAATGATTTAATAACATTGGACACACTACTATACCCCCATACTGTATCCTGTAGGGTAGTGTGTGGATGCTTAAATTAATTTTAGTGAAATCCATACGCGCTCAAGTATGTATTATTGATAAAATTGATTATGTATCACCCCTTTCATTACACAGGGTGTGTACCAAACTAAGCATGACAGTTGAACTCCCAGGGTAAGGTACAACACGAGGGTGAAAAATATCATTCTAGACAGTGAACTTGACAGAGGAAAATTGATATGCCCGTTATACAGTATACTTATACTATATACGCAGTTTGTGTACTGTAAAGTTCACTTTCTAGGATATTGTTACAGACATTTACATACAGAAATATCTAGAAATTAGACCAGATCTTTCTAAAACAATGCAAACATCGGTTTGCTCAAATTTCATCACCCCCTCGTGTTACCCCATCGCGTTCAACTGCCACCGCTAAATTTGATACAGCCCCTGTGATTACCCCGAGGGAAAATAGTAGACTAAAAGCGAAGTCAAACGAATTCAAGGGATACCCTTATACATGCACTTGATCCTATTCATATACACCATACCCTATTTGTACATAATAAACCCCATTTGTATACAAATCAGAGCTCATTGAAATTTAATTTATTCCTTAGAGTAATGACTCTCCAATAACTGCTCCTTCAAATCCTATCTTCAGGGAGTTCAAAATATTAAATATTTTTGACATAAATAAATTTCAGATCGCTATATTTGTGCAGAAAACTGTGACCGATCTGGGTCTTTTCATGCAAGCTTATTGTATGCAACATTGTATGATTGATTTTAATTAAATGATTTTAATTAAATTGAATTGAAAAACTGGATCCTGCAAGTTAGCCATTAAAAACTCGGTGAAATATGCCGAGAATCTATTTTCAAATTGCAAGACCGGTGGAATGTGGGAAGTATTTTTAATTTCGATGTGTCCCTGATAATCAACATTGAATATAAATTGATATGCCTGAAACAATCAGCTAAAAGTTAAAATTATCGGCGGCACAAGTCATTGAGATATTAGAATATTTAAGGCCATGCGGTATCAAGGGATTCCAAACTCACACATTCTAATATCAATTTATTTGACTGTTAGGAAAGCTGACATTATGTTTACTTTGTGACATCACAATCATCATTGTCAACAAGTTGTGATAGATGAGTAACACTGAGGTAAATTGAATCTGTCTCTTTCGAAGCAATTCAAAATAAAGGACATTGTCCAGTTCAAACAGTAATTCTCGGTTTAGCTAATATAGTTTAATAGTGTCAGCCGATGGAAAAAATAAGGGTATTTAGGTTCTTAACGTCAGCGTTGATATTGATTAAAAAGCTTGTATTGTTACAATTGTAAACACAGTCGCACTTATTCTAATTTCCAATCCGACTGGTATAGTACTTTTAGTTGATTGCTTGTGATTGGCATTTAATTTTTCTATATAAACTGTAGGGATCACGAGAGGTTGATATGGCAGAACATGATAACGTTTTGGATAGAATCGTCTGATATCATATTATACACGTTAATGCAGCATGTTGCAGCACTATAACATTGTATAAAGATTGTATAATTATCATCAATAAAATTTATTCAAAATGTTATTTCATAATTTATCATCAATATAATTTATTCATATACTCTAAGAGCGAGGAGGAAAATTCTTAATAAATGGAGTATAGTTGGTTTGGCAGCATTTTCAGTTAGAGGGAAGTCTTGGATGAAAATTCTACCTAGGTGATAGCTTCACAGAGTGGTACATAATTCTTTTTTTTCAGGGGATAGCCCCCCACCCCCGAAAAACATCCCACCCCAGGAAAATTATTTTTTCATTCTCAATAACTTTAGATATCTTGATGTTTTTAAGTTACATACATAGACATTATATATATGAATCATTTGCAATATAAATAATGCCAATCACTCCTACAGATTTTGAAAAATAGTACAAAGTATGTAGCCCAGGGGGCAAATTCGTGACCCATTTTCTTACTATACAGAGCCTCACTTTTCAATGAGACACTGGAAGACATTGGGAAAATTCATGTGAAGTGCCCAGTAGCAGGGCTATTAGCCCTGAAATTTTCAAACTAATTGAATTAGTAGGTGCGGAGGAAAAAATTGTTGATTTTTTGAAAAATTTGACAATTTTGAGAGGGGTGATTTTGTGTATGACTATAGCTGATGCCTATGGTTTCTAGATCTTTCCCCCTTTGATGATAAATATGGTTTTGAAGTATGGAACTAAGATGTAAAAAATACTTAAAATGGTTTTTAAGGAAGTTTAAAGTTTTAAACAAGTTCAAAATTCGAAGAATTGTATAATATCAGGTCTGAATTTACGAATTTTAGGTAAGACCTTGGACGAGCCTTAGATGTTTTACATCTGTCCCCCTTTGATGTTTAAGGATTTTAACAAGTCAAAAATTTGAAGAATTGTACAATATCAGGTCTGAATTTACGAATTTCAGGTAAGACCTTGGATGAGCCTTATATTTTTTACATTTGTCCCTCTTTGATGATATGTATGGTTTTGTAGTGTGAAACTAATAAGTAAAACATAATTAAGATGAATTTGAAGAGGGTTTAAGGATTTTAATTGAGTCCAAAATTTGAAGAATTGTACAATATCAGGTCTGAATTTGTGAATTTCAAGTATGACCTTGGACAACCCTTATGTTTTTTACATCCTTCCCTCTTTGATGATATTTATGGTTTTGTAATGTGGAACTAAGATGTAGAAAATGGTTTAGATGGTTTTGAAGAGTGTTTAGAGATTTTAATGAGTCTAAAATTTGAAGAATTGTACAATATCATGTCTGAATTCTCGTATTTCAGGTATGACCATTGACGACCCTTTTGTTTTTTACATCTGTTCCTCTTTCTTTGATGATATTTATGGTTTTAAAGTACAGTGTGGAACTAAGATGTAAAATATAATTTAGATGAATTTTAAGAAGGTTTAAGGATTTTAACAAGTTTAAAATTTGAAGAATTGTACAATATCAGGTCTGGGATTTTCGAATTTCAGGTATGACCTTGGACGACTCTTTTGCTTTTTACATCTGTCCCTCTTTGATGATAGTTATGGTTTTATGGTTTGGAACTAAGAATTAAAATATAGTTTAGATGAATTTTAAGAAGGTTTAAGGATTCTAACAAGTTCAAAATTTGAAGAATTGTACAATATCAGGTCTGAATTTACAAATTTTAGGTAAGACCTAAACAACCTAACAGTAAGAGATCTTTAACACATGTTCCTCTTTGATGATATGATTGTATGGTTTTGTAGTGTGGAACTAACATGCAAAAAATAATTTAGATGCATTTTAAGAAGGTTAGAGAAGGTTAACAATTTGAAGAATAGTACAATATCATGTCTGCAATGAATGAATTTCAAGTATAACCTTGGTTGGCTCATATGATTTTTACACCTTTCCCTTTTCCATGATATATTTGGTTTAGTTGTGTGGAAATATGTATAACATAATTTACATCGGTTTTAAAGAAGCTTAACGTTTTAAACAAGTTCAAATCTTTTTTTTTTTTTTTTTTTTTTTTTTTTTTTTATTCCTTCATTCTTATTTATGTACATGTAAATGTAAATATAAATATGTACATGTAAATGTAATGCAATTAATAATATAAATAAAATTTACGTAGACAGAAAAATACACTTATAGTTATGTTGTAAATGTATGACTAAATGAATGTTGAATAAAATTGCAATTGTTGTTGATTGATAAAAGAATGAGTAAGAATAAAGTGTATGTAAAACCAATGCAAGGGGTGTGCTTTCCTATCCTATTTTGATGCTGTTTACTAAATGTTGTAAAGGGATCTACAATGTTTTTATTTACTGCTTGAATATCTTTTGAGCAGTTTTCCATGCTTTGTCATGGGCTTCTAACTTGTTATTCTTCTCTGCATTGCTTCTGCTTATGATTTCCTGGGCTTCAACATATTTCTTGAGGCCTGTCATATTTGGTGGTTTATTGTCTAATTTGTTGAGATAGATGTAGTGTTTAACCAAGAGTAGCGTCAGGTTTTCTCCCAAACTGGTGTTCTCTCCTAGGAAGTATTTTGCTCTTGTCAGGTTTTGTATTTGACACAGTTGGGTGACCATCTCTATGAATGGTTTGACAGCTATACATTCGTATAGTCCATGTTCGATGGTATCCTGTTTGTCTTCTTTACACAATTCACATTGTGGGCTTGTTTTGATTTTCATATTGTGTAGCATTTTGTTGAAAAATATTGTTCGAAGTAATATTCTATATTGGAAATATCTCAGTTTTGTTTCCTTTGTTGTTATGTATATTCTACAGTAGTTGCTTTTCCAGTTTATATTTGTGTTGTCTATCGCCTTTTCCCATAGTTGTTGTTGTTTTATTGGTTCTTCAGTGTGGCTTTTTATTAGTATGTTATATGTATCCTTATTCGTCATTGTTTGTAGTTCCTTTATAGAAATGGATTTTTCTTTCACATCAGTTTCTGTCTCGGTCCTTCTCGGTGTTTTTATTTGGTTTCTCCATTCAGCTGGTATGCTGTGTATGATGTGGTACCATTGAATAAATGTTGTGTTTATTAAATCAAATTTCCTTTTCAGTGCTTGGTACGGGATTAATTGATTGTCCTCATACAACTGTTTGATATATATTATCCCTTTGGATTTCCACCCCTCTATATATAAGGTCTCTCTTCTATTTTGTACGTGTCTATTGTTCCAAATTATCTGGTTTTCGGGTGTATGGATGTCCTTGTACTCCTTATAATGTATTGCACACCATGCATTGTATACGTCCCTTGCTGCTGTAAGTTTGATGTTGCTGGCAATCATCGGATTGATTTCTCTGAGGTTGTATTCCCATGCATGTTCTCTGATATCTTCAAACTGCTGTTGCCAGAGTATTTTCCACTTACTTTTTATGTTGTCGTCCGTTAATTTTTTAATCCATTTGAGTTTTAATTTATTAGCAAGTGATGGAATATGCGTCATTTCAAGACCTCCATAAGGTATTCCACCTCTTAATGTTTTTCTTGCTATTTTGTCCGGTTTTCCGTCCCATATAAAATCAAATAGTATTCTTTCTAGTTCTTTGGTCATTTCAGCTGTTGGTGCTTTTAACACTGACATTGGATATGTTAACTGTGATAAAAGTAGTGACTTTATAACCACGATTTTACCCATCAGGGATAGATTTCTTTGCTTCCATATTTGTGCTAATCTTAGTATAGTCCTGATTGGTTTGCTATAGTTGATTTCTTCTATGTTTCTTCCATCTATCGGTATTGTTAAGCCTAGGAGGTTAATCTCCTTTTCTTCTAGATTCACTCCAATATTTGTGCATATTCTCTGTGTCTTTTGTTTGTTTATCTGGTTGTCTTTTCCAATGGTTACTACTGTTGTCTTTTCTTTATTGATTTTAAGTCCTGATATCATCTCAAATTTATTAAAAAGATCTAGTGCATTTTCTAAATATGAGGCGTCTTTAAGGAACAAGCAGGTATCATCTGCATATTGCGAGATTCTGAGTTCTTCGTTTTCTGTTAGATTGATACCTTTTATTTTGTCTGTCTTCCGTGTAGCATTGCTAAGAACTTCTGCACATAGGATGAATATGTAAGGACTCAATGGGCAGCCTTGTCGTACACCTCTTTCAAGGTTGAAGTACCTGGATGTGAAGCCATTGTTTATTATAGTGCTGTTTATTCCATTGTAGAAAGTTTCAACCCAGGCTATTAAGTCTGTGCCAAAATTAAAATACTTCAAGGTTTTATAGATGAATTTCCACTCCAATGAGTCGAATGCCTTTTGGAAGTCGATAGTTGCCATAATGCCATTCTTTCCTTGTTGAGTCAAATGTTCCATTACATCTAGTGATAGTCTTATGTTCTCACCTATGTATCTGTTTGATATAAATCCTGTCTGGTCTACGTTGATAAGTTTGTAAAGAACTTTTTTAATGCGTTCTGCTATGGCCTTTGTCATTATTTTGTAGTCGTTGTTAAGTAGGGTTATGGGTCTCCAGTTCTTTATTTTGTTTGGATCTTTACCTTTTTTGGGTATTAGAGTAATTATTCCTCTTTTTTGTTCTATCGTCATGTCTTTGTTATTTTTTGAGTAGTTGAAGCTTGCACACATTGGGTCTATGATGTCATCTACAAATGTTTTATAAAATTCACTGGAGAGTCCATCGCTTCCTGGGGTTTTGTTGTTCTTGAGGTTTGAAATTTGTTTTCTGCATTCATCTGCTGTTATATGCCCTTCACAATTTTGTTTTTCATCTTTGTTTAGTTCCAGGTTTTCTCCTTTTGGGAAAAAGTCTTTATCAAATTTAGTTGTTTCTACAATTCTTGTTTTATATAATTCACTGTAAAACTTTGCTTGTTCTTCACTTATTTGTTTTTGGTCTGTTATTAGGACGCCTTCTTCATCTTCAATGGCTGTCATGGTTTTGTTTATGTAATTGTGTTTTTCAAGATTTAGGAAGTATCTTGTTGGCTTTTCTCCTTCATCTACCCATTGACATTTACTTCTAAAGATAGCGCTTTTAGCCTTCTCTTCTTGCATTAAGTCTATTTCGTTCCTTATTTTTTCAGCTCTGTCTGTTAACTTCTGTCTTTCTGGATCGGCGAGTGATTTATTGTTTTCCTGATGTTCAATCATAATTACTTGGCCAATTTTAATATCTAGTTCTTGTTTTTTCTTCCTCTTTTTCTCTGTTGCGTAGCGTCTTGTCTCCATTTTAATGTTAAATTTGATTAATTCCCATAAACTATTTGGGTTGAGGTTTTCATTGTTCTGCTTTACATTGTTGATTATTACTTTTATGCTTTCTACATATTCTTTGTCTTTGAGTAATGTGTTGTTAAGTTTCCAGATTCCCGGTCCCCTTCTCTGGTTTAATAATTTGAGTTCAAGTTTTACTGGTCTATGGTCAGCAATTTTCCTTTTCACCATCGTTTCACTTAGAATCTCTGTATTATTTGTTTGTTGGTAGATGTCTCTAGTTACTAGAAAATAGTCTAGTCTACATTTAATTGTGTTGTCGTGATTGTTCCAAGTGTATTTTCTACTATGTGGATGTTTTTGTCGCCATACATCGCATAGGTCGTGTTCCTCTATCATATTTGTGATAAGCGCCCTTGTTTTGATATGTGAAGCTTGTCTTCCACCTTCTTTGTCCTTTGATATATCTAATGGGACATTGAAATCTCCTCCAATAATGATTGAGTTTTCATTTTTGTCTCTTAGTTTTTCTTTAATATTTTGAAATAGATTGCTGTCGTCATGGTTGTGGCCGTAAACATTTACCAGTGTAATGAGTTTGCCTTTTAAGAGGCAGTCCATGATGATGAATCTCCCTTCTTTGTCGATATCACAGTTTATGATTTCAGGGTTAGGAATACATTTTTTGTTTATTAATGTTGCTACTCCAACTGAATTTGTAGCTGTAGTTGTGAAGTAGGCTTCTCCTCCCCATTGTTGCTTCCAGTTCTTGTCTTGCCCTTTTCCGCAGTGCGTTTCTTGTAAGAATGCGATGTCAAAATTATCTTCTTGTATATATGTAAATATTTTTTTACGTTTGACCTTGTCCTGTAGACCCTTTACATTAATTGATACTATTCTAATTGACATTTATACAGATTTGTTATGTTACCCTTGCATTGGTTTATACATTTAATTATTATTTTAATTGAAATAAATTTTGCTGAAATCTTATATAAAGAATGTTGCTCGTAGAGCGTATTGGGATGATAGTGGAATTCTACCATCTCAATAAGAGGTCGAGATAAAAGCTTTAGGAGTGCGTTGAACTTACATTAAAGAGGCAGGTTTAAATAAATTCTTACTGTTTGATTCTAACTCAAAAGTTGTTGAGAATTTTGTTTGCTGTACGCTAAAAAAAAAAATAGTTGCATAAATTGAATAAAAGTTCAGTTTTAACTAATGTCTATTTTGATCTATAAGGGTAAAGAATTATTTTTTGTTCAATCTCTTTGTGATGATTTCTTTGTATATATCGTCCATATTTACTGGATTGCCGTCAATATATACTCTAACCCCTACCCACTTGACCTTCTTTCTTTGTTGTTTGGCCTCTTTTGTATATAATTTGTAGGCTAGGTTTTGAATTGCACGGGCATCTTCAGGTAGGTCTTCTCCAATTCTCACATTGCTTTTTGCTTTCTTGGACCAGACTAGCCTTTTAATCGCATTCGCTTCCTTTTCCGATTCGAATTGTATTAGTACGGGTCTTGGTCTCTGTGATTTTCCTCCTTGTACGCTGGTAGTGGTAGGCCGCCCGATGCGATAGCAATTTTGAACTGTGGTGTGAGCTCCCTCGTTGAGCTGCTGAAGACGTGATTCGACAGTTTCTTTTAGATCGGTGTTCTCTTGATTTTCCGGTAGGTCAAACATTATTAGGTTTCTTTTCTTATTGATAATATCGAGCTCTATGTCTCTGATAAATAACTCTCTTACGAAACGTAGTTCTTCCGGTTTTTCGAGTTGTGTTTCAATTTTGTCCAGTTTTTTTTCGGAGCTTTCAATTCGGGCCTCGAGCTTTTGGTTGATTTCATCCACTTTTCGGTCAGTTTTTCTCAATTGCTCGAATAATTCGTCGAATTTAGGGTCCAGTGCTGCTAGAATTACATTTGATATTTCCTGATTGTCTGTATTCGTGTTCAAATCCGTTGGGTTTTGTTTTTTGTTTCCGCTTCTTGTTGATGACGCCATCTTGTTTGGATTGTTTATGTTAGCAACCGTATTTTGCTTTTTGTTTTCAGTTTTTTTGTGATTGTCGCGGGCAGTCCTTGTGACAAGCTTTCTAAAAAAGGATCCTGAATTATTTACAGTTCTGCTAGAGTCAGAATTCTGGTTATTTATTGCCGTTTTCCTCATTTATTTGGCATAATACGCACCTCCATCAAACTTCCGTCTCCCTCTACTCTCTCTCCATGGCAAAAGAAGTTCAAATCTTGGTGATTGTACAATTTCAGATCTGAAATTAATGAATTTAAAGTATAACCTTGCTTGGCCCTTATATTTTTAACATCTGTCCTTTTTTGATGATATATATGGTTTAGTAGTGTGGAGCTAATATGTAAAACATAATTAAGATGGGTTTTAAAGAAGTTTAAGGTTTTAAACAACTTCAAATTTTGACGAATTGCACAATATCAGAGCTGATATTATTGAATTCCGGGTATTATGGTGAGCCTTATGTTTTTTAAATGTATCCCTTCTTGATGACATATATGCTAGAGTAGAATTGAACTAAGATGTTAAACATAATTTAGACAGGTTTTAAAGAAGTTTAAGGTTTAAACAAGAATTTATTAATTTTAGGTATAACTGTGGATGGTCCTTATCTGGTTTTTTTACATATTTCTCTCTTTGATAACAGATATGGTTTTGTAGTATGAGACTAAGATATAAAACATAATTTAGATGGGTTTTAAGGAGGTTTAAGGTTTTAAACCTGTTCAAAACTTGACAAATTGTACAATATCATATCTGACATTAACGGATTTCAGGTATATATCTCGATCTCTATGATGATATATATGGTTTTGTAGTAAGAGACTAAGATATAAAACATAATTTAGATGGGTTTTAAGGAGGTTTAAGGTTTTAAACCTGTTCAAAACTTGACAAATTGTACAATATCATATCTGACATTAACGAATTTCAGGTATATATCTCGATCTCTATGATGATATATATGGTTTAGTAGTATGGAACGAAGATGTAAAACATAATTTAGATGGGTTTTAAGGAAGTTTAAAGACAGAATCAGATCTATGAACGTGACAAAATTACAAGCAACATGTACAATTCATGTACCAATTTATTCCTTACAATCTCAAATACAATATTTCCAAAAAGATTCACGATGTATAAAAAATTGATGAAGTTATAATGGATTCAAAGTGCAAAAATGAGTGAAAAATGTTTAAATTCTCCCAAAATAATAAGAATGGTAACCATTCTTATGGAAAAATAAAACATTATTGTAGAAATTTTTAGTTTTCCTGAAATAAAGTGTGCACTTTGGGGATTACTAGCAAATCGATATGAAAAGGAATGACATAAGCAAGAAATATTCAAAAAGGTCCATGTGCAGTATGGCAAGTGATTTTAGACGGTCATGTCTTTCACCATGAATACTTTCTGGCCATAAATACAATGGTTTTTATTAAAACAATATGTTTTCTTTCAAGTGAAGTCCTCATGATGATAAAAATATCAATCGAACAATTCGAAAAATTATAAATAGGGACCCCATGTCAACAATTTTTTCTAAATGTGGAAAATGTGGAAAATCCTTAAACCTTCTTATAATCAATCTTAATTATTTATTTACATCTTAGTTTCACACTACAAAACCATACATATAATCAAAGAGGGACAGATGTAAAAAATATATGGCTCACCAAAGGTCTTACCTGAAATTTGTAAATTCAGACCGGATATTATACAATTCTTCAAATTTTGAACTTGTTAAAGTCCTTAAACCTTCTTAAAATTCATCTAAATTATATTTTACATCTTTGTTTGTTACTATAAAACCATAAATATCATCAAAGGGGGACAGATATAAAAACATAAGGGTCATCCAAGGTCATCTTCCTTAAATTCGTAAATTCAGACCTGATATTGTACAATTCTTCAAATTTTGGACTCATTAAAATCCTTAAACCTTCTTGAAATCCATCTAAGTTATTTTTTACATTTTGGTTTCACACTACAAAACCATACATATCATCAAAGAGGGACAGATGTGAAAAATATATGGCTCACCAAAGGTCTTACCTGAAATTCATAAATTCAGACCGGATATTATACAATTCTTCAAATTTTGAACTTGTTAAAGTCCTTAAACCTTCTTAAAATTCATCTAAGTTATTTTTACATTTTGGTTTCACACTACAAAACCATACATATCATCAAAGAGGAACAGATGTGAAAAATATATGGCTCACCAAAGGTCTTACCTGAAATTTGTAAATTCAGACCGGATATTATACAATTCTTCAAATTTTGAACTTGTTAAAGTCCTTAAACCTTAAAGTTCTTAAAATTCATATAAATTATATTTTACATCTTAGTTCGTTACTATAAAACCATAAATATCATCAAAGAGGGACAGATATAAAAAATATAAGTCTCATCCAAGGTTATACCTGAAATTCGTAAATTCAGACCTCAGATATTGTACAATTCTTCAAATTTTGGATTATTAAAATCCTTAAACTTTCTTAAAAACCATCTTACCTATTTTTTACATCTTAGTTCCACACTACAAAACCATAAATATCATCAAAGGGGGACAGATGTAAAAAATCCAAGGCTCATCCAAGGTCTTACCTAAAATTCGTAAATTCAGACCTGATATTGTACAATTCTTCGAATTTTGAACTTGTTTAAAACTTTAAACTTCCTTAAAACCCATTTAAATTATTTTTTACATCTTAGTTCCATACTTCAAAACCATATTTATCATCAAGGAGGGATAGATCTAGAAACCATAGGCATCAGCTATAGTCATACACAAAATCACCCCTCTCAAAATTGTCAAATTTTTCAAAAATCAAAAAAAAATTTCTCGGCTCCTACTAATTCAACTATATTGAATCTTTCAGGGCTAATAGCCCTGCTACTGGGCACTTCACATGAATTTTTCAAATGTCTTCCCATGTCTAATTGAAAAGTAGGGCTCTAAATAGTAAGAAAATGGGTCACAAATTTGCCCCCTGGGGTACATACTCTGTACTATTATTCAAATTCTGTAGGAGTAACTGGCATTATTTGTATTGCAAATAATTCATATATATAATGTCTATGTATGTAACTTACAAACATCAAGATATCTAAAGTTATTGAGAATGAAAAAATTATTTTCACGGGGTGGGGTGATTTTGGGGGGTGGGGGGCTAAACCCTGAAAAAAAAGAATTATGTACCACTCTGTGAATCCATCACCTAGGTAGAATTTTCATCCAAGACTTCCCCCTAACTGAAAATGCTGCCAAACCAACTATACTCCATTTATTAAGAATTTTCCTCCTCGCTCTTAGAGTAATATGCATTATCTCCCACTCGGAATGCAACATTGATATTTTTGCCATATATGGTGTAATGACCTTGACCGTATTATCGCGATGTCGTGTCGTGATTACAAAATTTAAAATCAAAATGTACGCCACTTTTGATTCAGTTCAAGGAGGATTATCTCCAAGAATGCAACATCGATATTTTTGCCATATATGGTGTAATGACCTTGACCGTATGGATTATTTCCCAGATGCAACATCGATATTTTTGCCATATATGATGTGATGACCTTGACCGTATTATCACGAAGTCGTGTCGTCATTACAAAATCAAAATGTCCGCCATTTTTTAATACACCTATATAGTTTAAGCATCTGCGTAAGCAAGAGGGGGATTAACCCTAGAGTTCAAAGATGACATACGCTTATAATGTAAACCTGTATTGAGATGACCCACGTCTCTGATTGGTCAAAACGACAAACAAAAATGGCGGATTCAAAATTTTCTAATAACGCTTCGAATAATATTATGTTAATTTCTGGCGTGTTAACCAATATCATAGCTTGTTATTTCACATCAAGATAAAGAAAGATGTAAGAAATATGCTTAAGTCGATTAAGAGATTTTTTTTCAATTTCTCATTTATTCCATATATAACATAAAATACATTACAATACTATTGCCTACGTTTTTATGTCACCACCAAAAGTGGTGACATATTGTTATGGTCTCCGTTTTTTGCGACGGCGGTTGGCGTCCGGCGGTTGGCGTCCGGCGTCTGTAACAATTTCTTACAACTTCCTATAACTTAACAAATACTGTTTAGACTGACTTCAATTTTTTTCTAAATCATCTACATGTTCTCAGAAGTTCAAATCTGACTTTAGATTTGACATTTGACCTTCAATGACCTTCTCAAGGTCAAAAAGGTCTTTTTTCAACTTGCTTCACATTGACTAAATTTTTTTTCAAAATCATCTACATGTTCTCAGAAATTCAAATCTGACTTTAGATTTGACTTTAGATTTGACATTTGACCTTCAAATCTGACTTAAGATTTGACATTTGACCTTCAATGACCTTCTCAAGGTCAAAAAAGGTCAAAAAGGTCTGTTTTCAACTTGCTTCAAATTGACTAAATTTTTTTTTCAAAATCATCTACGTGTTCTCAGAAATTCAAATCTGACTTTAGATTTGACTTCAGATTTGACATTTGACCTTCAATGACCTTCTCAAAGTCAAAAAAGGTCAAAAAGGTCTTTTTTCAACTTGCTTCAAATTGACTAAATTTTTTTTCAAAATCATCTACATGTTCTCAGAAATTCTAATCTGACTTTAGATTTGACATTTGACCTTCAATGACCTTCTCAATGTCAAAAAAGGTCAAAAAGGTCTTTTTTCATCTTGCTTCAAATTGACTAAATTTTTTTTTCAAAATCATCTACATGTTCTCAGAAATTCAAATATGACTTTAGATTTGACTTTAGATTTGACATTTGACCTTCAATGACCTTCTCAAGGTCAAAAAGGTCTTTTTTCAACTTGCTTCAAATTGACTAATTTTTTTTCTTCAAAATCATCTACATGTTCTCAGAAATTCAAATCTGACTTTAGATTTGACATTTGACCTTTAATGACCTTCTCAAGGTCAAAAAAGGTCAAAAAGGTCTGTTTTCAACTTGCTTCAAATTGACCAATTTTTTTTTTCAAAATCATCTACATCTTTTCAGAAGTTCAAATTTGACTTTTACAAGTTCTCAGAAGTTCAAATCTGACTTTAGATTTGACCTTTGACCTTCAATGACCTTCTCAAGGTCTAAAAGGTCTTTTTTCAACTTGCTTCAAATTGATTGATTTTTTTTCAAAATCATCTACATGTTCTCAGAAGTTCAAATCTGACTTTAGATTCGACATTTGACCTTCAATGACCTTTTCAAGGTCAAAAAGGTCTTTTTTCAACTTGCTTCAAATTTACTTAATTTTTTTTTTCAAAATCATCTACATGTTCTCAGAAGTTCAAATCTGACTTTACATTTGACATTTGACCTTTATTACCTTCTCAATGTCAAAAAAAGTCAAAGAGGTATTTTTTCAACTTGCTTCAAATTGACGAATTTTTTTTTCAAAATCATCTACATGTTCTAAGAAGTTCAAATCAAACCTTCTTAAGGTCAAAAGGTATTTTCCAACTTGCTTTAAATTGACCAAATTGTTTTAGGTGGTGACATTTTGTCATGTTGATGCCTTGTTCAACATTGTCGGCAATATACAAAACATATAAAAATGGAAACAATGAAAATACAATAGATACGGTACATAATAGTAATGGCAGGGAATGTTAGAGGCTTTCAGGGGGGGGGGTAATCTAAAATATCAAAAGCCTGGCAGATGTAATGGCTAACTATATGAATAATTTGTTCATTATCAGTTACTGTGAGATTTCTGTCTCCAAATAGTAAAAAATGAATTTTTTCATAAGAGTTAAAATTTTGGAAACGATTGAAAAATCCTAAGGTTTTTAGTCCTGCTAGGAGAGTGCATCTTTCTTCACGGGTAGTATCTAAAGCCCCGCTATGATTTAGAAGTCGCGAGCAAATACCCGCTGAAATCGCGAGCAATTAAAAGAAAAGAAGGGTTATCTTTTGTTTACTTAAATTGTATGTTGTAAAAAGCGTTTTCATTTAATTTTACTCAATTATTACATGGTATTGATAGTAAAAAGCAACTCCTGCAAAAAAGGATCACGAGCTGATGTTCTGAGTTTTGTTATTCGATAATTGGAGAGAGAATGTATCATCTTGAATCTTTATCTATATATTTCTATATTTTATAGCTGAAGAAGGTCATTGCCCTTCAGTTGAAATGGTCATAGTAATATGAAATGAAGGTATTGTGTGTTTCACTTCCTTAAGTTTCACAAAAAATTATATATTTCAAATTTAGCATATCCCTTGAGGCCCCGCTTCTACCATGAGCAATAAACTAAAGATCCCGCTGAAAACATGAGGAGGCCCCGCTGAAAACATGAGGAGGTCCCGCTGAAATCAGGAGCAAGTGGCTCTCTAAAATGGAGTGAAGACCGATTTGACTTTGCAAATCTGCCACGACTGTAGCCAACGTCATAAATATATATATTGATACTCTACAGAGCACATATATATCATTGTGATTGTTATTATCGGTTCGAGCAACCCTCCCCCCTTACCAAAAGCTGGCTACGAGCATGATTCCAATAAAACCATTTCACTTAATGTATTTCGACCTGACTCCATCGAGAAATTACCAAGAGAAGATTTAAATCCATTCCACGACTTTTGACAAGTTTCAAATAACTCGTTCTTCTTTGTATGCAATATATATTTATATTTCACTGAAGTTACATTATACTGTAGTTCAGTATATTACTACCTTAGAGGATTCAGCACCAATGGCGCACACGTTTGAAAAGGCAATTTATGGATCAACTGCTAGATGTAAGTAACAAAGGAGTACATCATCCGATTATGAGTCCGAAATTATAATAATCAAATAATTTCATCATTAACAATTAATCGTAGGATATGTTAAACGCACGTGTTACGCGGAAAACATGATGCAAATATGTGTCATATTCTGCAATAAATATGGCATATTCACTTGCGGTGTATGACAGATTCAGCTGCAGTATATTGCATACCCACTAAGCAATGAGAACACGATACGGAAGTACGCAATTGTCAATTGCATTGATTGAACAAACGGGTAATCATTGTGTCATTTTCACCTGTGGTATATGACATATTCGGCAAGTGAGTATGCATATTCTGCAGGTGACTATCAGGTATTCACTGAAATCAATGTATCGCATATTCACGGCGGAATATCGCATACTCACCTGCGGAATATGCCATAAACTGCAGGTGAGTATGGCATATACTGTATACCCGTATCACAAATACCACGCAACCATAAATGTATGCCATACTCCGCGTAACATCGTATCTGTTACGCGGAATATGGCATATATTCATGGTTGCGTGGTATTTGTGATACGGGTGTATATGCCATATTCAGCTGTGGTATATGGCGTATTCCGCAGGTGAGTATGGCATATTCCGTATTGAATATGTGATACATTGATTTCAGTAAATACCCCATGCTCGCAGAATATGTCATACTCACTTGCAGAATATGCCTTACACCGCAGGTGAGTATGCCATATACCGCAGGTGAATCTGTCATACTCCACAAGTGAATATGCCATATTCATTGTGGAATATGACATATATTTGTATCGTGTTTACTGCGTAACAATATGTCCAGGAAAATGGCTTATGCAGGACATACGATTTATATGTCCCGGATCCACGTTTGAGCGGGACATACGAAAAATATTTGCCCGGATATGGAATATATTCCCGGTTGATATGTCCCTGAAAATTATCAGGTATGGAATACAAATGATCATTATTTTAATATATATTTAAAAACAAAAACTTGAATGTTATTGTTAAATTATAAAAGTAGAACCTGAATTATCATGGAGACTTTGTGGTTCTCCTTTCTCTCTAAATTTCATCTTCTTGCAACTTGGGGTGTCTTTGTTTAATACAAGACTCATTACCCTGAACTTCAGGCTTCAATTAAGTTCATTCTTGAAATGATATCCACCTTTCTCCTATACATTTTGATATGGATGCAACTCTATAAAATGTTTGACGAAATCTCTGGTGGCTTGAAGTTGGAATGGAAACATTAGAAACCTGGCCCTAGAATGAAACAGTATATATACAGTAATTATTAGAAATACTTAACTTGGTCTTACGTGTACGTTTATTTGAAGAACCTCAATATTTTATGTAATAGTAATGAGCTTTCCTCGTGATCGAAGCGGGTACTCGTGATATCTGCTCCTGTTTTCAGCGGGACCTCCTCATGTTTTCAGCGGGGCTTCCTCATAATTTCAGCGGGGCCACTGGCACACCTTCAATGATGTATTATACCCCCCAAAGTGGATGTTTTTGAAAACAAACTTATCAATACATACAATGTTGGTCCAATATTCATAATGAGGTATGTATATCGTAGTTCGTGTCTCTATTTTAACCATAAAAGTAATGTGTTAACAGTAAATTATGCAAACGTGCATATTGACGCCCGTTTCTTCCATGCCAGTAAAAATAGTTATCTTTCATGTCATTGTTTGTGAAGATATACCTGTTCTGAAAGTATACCTAAAGTATCAAAGAACAGTAATGCGTATTCTCACCTTTTTGGTCCATATTTCCAGATGAATTAAATAAAAAGGACTTTGCTCGTGATTTCAGCGGGAACTTGCTCGCGACCTCTCAATTATAACGGGGCTTTGGATACAACCCGTGTTTCTTGTTGCAGCAGAGGGCAGTTTAATAAAAAGTGATGCGTTGTTTGTTGTATGTCACCACATACGCAGAAAGGGTCATTTACTGTCACAAAGTTATGGGAATATAAATGTGCTTTTAGAATCAGTCCAGCTCTAAATCTATTGAACAGAATTTCGATTTTCCTTGGCATTGTCATATTCATTTTAGTAGTGGATACTCTGGAGTCAGGGCTCATATTTCCTCTTACTAACCTTTTAAATCTAGATATTGGTTGGCCTTTCCTGTCCTCATATGGTATGTCATGATAATGGTTGACTTTTTGAATGAATTACTGATTGGAAAGGGTATTCTATAATGCTTAAGAGATCACAATGATAAATTGATTTTGAAAATTCCCGATTAACCGATTGTCTTCAATTTAAAACATGGCCACAAAGTGAATATTTCATGTTCTCTCATGAGATGCGACCAAATTTTGACCAATCATGCAAGCTTGACAGTGATTTAGGCTAATAATATCCCACATCCAACGTGTGACCCAAGGAGGATTGGATCCCAGACTTCAATCTCGATATTCTGCCATATATGGAGATGTCGAGATTACAGAATTCGAATTCCAACAGCCGCCATTCTGTTCACTTCAGAATTTGAATTGAGAGTTTTGGTCTTATTTCCAAACAAAAAATTGATCGAGATATTGGTTCGAATTTTTTTGACTGTTGATTATGAAATTATAGTCAGTTCAAGGAGGATTATCTCCCAGAGAATGCAACATCGATATTTTTGCCATATATGGTGTAATGACCTCGACCGTACTATCATGAAGTCGTGTCGTGATAACAAAATTTAAAATCAAAATGTCCGCCATTTTTTAATGTTGTCATCAGAGGGGGAGAAACACCAGGGTTCAAAGATGACATACGCTTATAATGTAAATCTGTATTGAGATGACACGGTCGCTGATTGGTCAAAAGTCGACAAACAAATGACGTCATCAATGGCGGTTTCAAAGTTTTCGAAATACGCTTCGAATAATATTATGTTCATTTCTGGCGTGTTTAACCAATATCATAGCTTCTCATTTCACATCAAGATAAAGAAAGGTGTACGGAATATGCCTATATCAATTATAACATCCCATCGAAGTGTAGTATTTGATAACTAGCCGATGAAAATTCGAACGAACGAAGGTGGTAAGCAAGAGAGGTAATTATGTCTGTCATCTTGAAACTCTGGGGCTTTCCCTCCTCTTTGTTGTCATCGACCAAGGTCAAGGTCGAATGTTGAGTTGGAGCCCTTTTGGCTAATCCTCCTTGTAGGCAGTTATAATGTCTGAAAATAACGACATTCTGACATTTTCATTGTTGGAAAATATCGAGTTGCGTCCCTGGGAGCCAATCCTTTTTGGCATGACTTAAGGTATGAGTACCGTAATCCAACACCAAATTCGAAAATTCATAACAATACTTTGCACATATGGCGTTCGTGACCAACTATAAAACGCTTACCCCCATAGTGTTATATATCAAAATGTACCTGTTCATATAGGGGTTCGATTGATCTACATCAAATTATAGGGAGTCGGGTTACTTTTTGAGATATCAGCGTCCATTTATTGTGACTCGCGTTTGCTACCACTTCCTCAATTCTGATATGATGGGCAAACGCGTAGTAAACATGCTCACGTCGGAACTATTTTTGACCTACATCGCTATTTTCGTAATTCAAATGAAAGTTGAACTCCTCCTCTTTATTTTGATACCAAATAGTGGCATACTAGGTACCCTAGAAGCCAACTATGGCGTTATTTAGAACAATACCACGAGTTTTTAAATGGACTATATAGGGATGGATATGGAACCTCATACCCCAATAGTATAGTTTCCATATAGCTTTTGAAATCTCGCTAAATCTCGTTTTTCGTGAGATTTTAAGAGACTTGCATACCAGACCTCTAATGACTTACATTACCTTCTTTTAAATGGCATATTTGAATTCAGTGAAATGTTTTCTCCTATAATACCTTTGATTTACACAGTTATGTAATTTGAAATGACAATTTAAAAAAACTTGGGCCAAATGTCCATAGATGCAATGCTAAAATTCTTTAAAACCGTGGATTATTTGTATGTCAATCAACATTTGCATGTTTAATCACAACATGTACATAAACAGGGTCATCATGTGGTATATCATTCAAGTTTTATACAGATTCAACTAACACACTTTGATAAATCATGAAATTAAGCCACTTTTCCAAGATTTTAACATGTAAGTGAATGGAACTCTAGCCCAAGTTAAAAGCTGAATAAAAGATGGCAGCACTAGATTTCATTGATTTTTCTGCTATTTAGAAACTATCCTATTATCAGGTATTTATAAAATAAATGTAAAAGACTAAATGTTTTATTTTGTTTTGTTGGCCCGCTTTCACAATACACATAAAAACACATATATTTCAATATGTATTTCATTGCAAAATTAATTCCTATGTCTCGATTAGTATTTGATTAGGACTAAGTTTATGTTAGCCTCAGGTTGTGTATATGTTTGCAGTATACTATTAGTCTTGTTCTTGGATTGGTCATGTAAATCATATCATCCGACTTTATCTCTAAAACTTATAAAAAACCTTACTATATTTTGGTGTTTCACTTTTAAGAATTGCATCGGTGCGTGTTCCCAAGCTATGAATCCTTGCGTAATCAGCTGAGACCACGAATACACTTGGGCTTATCTTTCTGGCATGAAACTATTAGGAATATATTCATTATTTCTTCCGTTTACTTTTCCCCCAGTGCATTTATCCTAAACAGAAAAAAGGTGTTAATCCATATAAATGAGCACAATGATTGAAATAACTTACCGTATACAAAAATTATGAGATTTAATTTTGTTGATTGATTTTGAAATATTGAGTTATACAGGGAGCGGTAATTACGTCCATTATTCTTATTTGATAGTTGCATTTAAGCCTCATTTAAAAATCCCCAGGCAGCTATACAAAGTACTGAGTGGGCCAATAAACGTTGCTCCCTTTATGGTTTTATAATAAAGCTGTTATATTTCTTTTTGTACAACTTACTAGGCCTATTAACAGAGGGGGAGCAAATTGTTGTATTGTTTTAAAAAGTTTTTGCAAAAATGAATTTACACTCACGGGTACAAAACGATAATTATCGTCCACATACTTGTCTTTTTTATATCTGCTAGGAACGCTACACTATTCTCCTAAATAATACTATGGTATTTTGTTATGGTTTGGTATTCAACTATATGACAATAACCAAGCTGTATACACCTATAATCCACCTTGAAATGTCAACTATAAGTTCATGTGATATTGTATCACTCTGAACTGCACAGAAATGTGCATGTCAACCACAATGTATATTATAGACTATTGTTTTGAGCCAAATGTTACTTGATAAATTACTCATAAGCTTTTATTTTTCCGAGGCGATCCTCTCGTGTTCCATTTCAACGTATGCTTGATGTTAGAACCATGATTGTGTGCTGGTGGAGTGCTGCTGCTGTCATCCCCGGGGCTGTGGTTGCACATGGGGGTTAGTATTATGCAATGGAGGTCTGCGATAGGTATGTTCAGAGTGGGATTATGTAAGGTAACTTCTACAAATACAACCAATAACTTCAATTTGAATTTTGTCCAGTTTAGGAACTTATTATTTTCTAAGCTCACTTTAATTCTCCTGATAACAATCAGTACTCTCATGCTGGGAATATACTTTACACTGTATCATCTTCAATATAACCTAAGGCAACTCATTGACATCAAAACATGCATAATATCTATTTTAGTTTTATGTAAAATCTTGAGTTCAATGCTTGTTCCAATTTTTGTTCCAGTGTCCATTTCATGGAGACTCTACAGTATAAATAAATACAAGCTAAATCCAAGGTACACTCTGGCTCTGTTGCTGACTACATGCCTGTCACTACTTATACCAGGTTTCAGTATACTTTTCTGTCAACCCAATATTTCTGATCTCATTTTGACCTTGTCCACTGATGTTGAAAGCAATCCCGGGCCTGATGAATATTGTTTTCTCAAATATAAATAGCCGCAGGGCTGATAATGGCGCTAGATTTGAATCCCTTGATATTTGGAGAAATAACAATGCTAATGTTATAGGACTATGTGAAGCTGGTCTTTTAACAGATAACATTATACATGATAAATATTTGCTGAAGGGATTTCACACGCCCCTTTACTCTCCAAATGGTCGCGGTTTAATGATTTACACCCACGAGAACATTTTGCAGACACCTAGGCCTGATCTCAGTATTGATGGCCTTGATGCAATGTGGGTTGAGTTAAAAATGAAACATAAAAAAATTCTTTACGGGGTCTTTTATCGTTCCCCTTCGCAATCAGCCAATCAGAGAGATGAATATTTAAACTTGATGAATCAAAAACTCCAACAATTGAACAACATTAATTTCGATGGGATTATTCTAAATGGAGATTTTAACGCAAAAAGCAAATCTTGGTTCCTCCAGGGAGATGAAGATTACACCGGGAAACTTCTAAATGATATTCTATTTCAAAATGGATTTGACTGTTAAAGAACCCACAAGAATAACTCCAACATCATCTAGCTGTATTGATTTGACAATTACCAATTCACCTGGCCTTTTGAACTTTTCCAAGGTGTGTGAACCTATAGGCTCAACTGATCATTGTACTCTATTTACCCAACTTGATGCATTGTTACATAAAGAGGAGTCTGAACTTAAACGTGTATGGAAATATAATTTAGCAAATACCGAAGCACTTAATCAAGACATAGAGGATATTGACTGGAATGAATTTTTTAATCAGACTGAAGATGTAAATATTTTGACTGAAGTGTTTACAAATAAAATGATGGCATTGTTTACACTGCACATTCCAAGCAAACTCAAAAAAGTAAAAGCCAATGATAAACCCTGGTATAATGAGATAATTGCTCATGCTATTCAAAAAAAGAAAAAAATGTTTTTGAAGTTTAAGTTAAGCAAATCAGAGCAACACTATATGGCTTATAAGGCCCAAGCTGAAGTTGTTAAAAATCTTGTAACATCTACGAAGGACAATTTTACAAATGAACAGGTTGACTCATTGAATGGCGAGACTCATGCCAATGACAAATTTTGGGTACTTATCAAAAAACTTTTAGGCAAAAAAGTTAATAGTCAAATTCCTACAATGGAACATTCAGGCATAATCTCCAGTTCTAGTCAGGAGAAATCTGATGCCTTTCTTAACTTCTTTGTTGAAAAAAAATCATTCAAATGAAAATTTTGACCACTTTAACACTCCTTTTCCTCAGAGGTGCGATAATCTGTTAAGTGGTATTACATTTGATAGACAGGATATTACTAACATAATAAATAATCTCGACCCTTCCAAGGCCAATGGCCCTGATGAAATCACCATCAAAATGCTCCAAATATGCTCAAAGTCAATTTCATTTCCTCTCTACATTTTATTCAATAAACTTTTACAGGCAAACACTTTTCCTCAAATTTGGAAACTTGGGAATGTTTGCCCTATACATAAAAAAGATAGCTAAAATAATCTTAGCAATTACAGACCTATCTCTCTCCTTAGCATTGTTTCCAAAATCATTGAAAGGATAGTCTATGATAAAATGTACAAGCACCTTATTGAAAACAATCTACTTTACAAATATCAATCTGGATTTTTGAAGGGTCATTGCAATGAAATCCAACTTCTAGCGATTCATGATTTTATTTGGACAGATTTTAGTAATGGCTTTGATACTAGGTCGGTCTTTTTGGACATTCGGCCGCTTTTGATAGGGTACCACACCATCTGTTAATACATAAGCTGAAAGCATATGGCTTTTCAGGAAAGCTCTTGAATTTTATTATTTCATACCTCTCAAATAGAAAAATAAAGGTCACAGTAAACGGTAAATCATCTCAAACATCCCCGGACAACTATATAAACTGCAGTGTCCCTCAAGGAAGTATCCTTGGGCCGCTCCTCTTCCTTATATACATTAATGACTTGCCTGATACTTTATCTTCAAAATGCTTCATATATGCCGATGACACATCAATATTTTTGCCAACAAGCCCAAATGACAACCTATCTCATATTCAACTCCAAAATGATATTCAAAAGGTAGAAAATTGGTCTGACATCTGGAAACTTGAATTTAAGCCAGAAAAAAGCAAAGAGTTGATTTTTTCTAAGAATAATAATGCAAATAATTATCCTCCAATTGTGTTAAATGGCCACGCAATCACAAGAACTGACACCCACAAACATCTTGGCTACTACTTTGACAATAAGCTATGTGGATCAGTTCACATCAACGATTTAGCCTCTAAGATCCAGACAGCACTTAATCCAATGAAAGCTCTGAAAGGAAGACTGAAGTCCAAACATCTTATATCATGTATAATGCCTATATCCAGTCACTCTTTGACTACTGTGATGTCCTATATGATGGTGCAAACCAAATTGACCTAAAAAAGCTTAGTAGTTTACAGTACCAAGCTGGTCTAATTGTGTCTGGAGCTCTGTCAGGATCAAGTGCCTGTAAAGTATTCAAAATTTTAAATTGGTCTTGCTTGCTTGATCGTAGAAATTTTCACTTTAAGAGTCTTATGTATAAAGTCGACAATGCCCTCATTCCATCATATATAACAGACATATTCATTCCTTATAAAAGAGTCAATATTAGAAATACGCGTTTTAACAGAGATTATATCATGCCTATTAATTATCCCAGAAAATCACCAATATACAAGATGGTCGAGATATGGAACAATGTACAACGTGATCAGCCTTATCTGAAGTCCCTTCCTTCATTGGCCTCCTTTAAAAGGAGACTAAAAATCGAAATGTTCCCTGGGATTATATCTACTGTGTCCCTTAATATTCTAAATCGCAGGCAAGAGATGTACCTCAACAGAGCCAGAGTCGACCTTATTTTGAAGACCCAATTGATATCTCACAACTGGAATAATGTTGACTCCCCAAACTGTGAGTGTGGGTCCCCTGAGACCTTTAGACATTTATTTTTTAGCTGCCCCATGAGAATGAATAAACTTCATCAATTCAATGAAGCCATTGAGTTAATTGTGGATGATATATCACGTTATAAAACCCAACAGGATAAAATTGATTTATATCTCTTTGGTGATCCCGAACTCACCCATGATAAATTAGACAATCTATTTCAGTTGACAGCAACATTTTTTTTAGAAAACTGTTAATGGTTGTGCATGGTTGCACATAATCTGACTACCTTAGACCCCACTTACCCAACCCCTATGTGTAATTGGTCGCCCCATCTATGTTGCAGCAGGTCCCCGTCAGTGCACTTCATTTATAACATGCCACATCTAAACAGTGGTTGTGTTTTATTTTTCTTGAATTTTTCGTATATTTATATGTAACATTGTAATTGAAAGCGGACATAAAATGCCTTGCGATTTGCCGCATGATTGTGTATTATGACATGAAAAATATATCAATGAAATAAACCTATTGTTAAAAAAAAAAATTAACAGAGGGGGAATATCAATCAAATTCAAATGTTACATCCTATAATCTACTATTTCGATATTTGATGTATATTCCTTAGTTTTTCAAAAAAATCTACAAATATTTCGTTGCGGTTTTATCTTTACATCGTAATTTCAACATCCTCCTAAGCAGGTGTCCAGAATCTGTACCTCCTTCTCCCCCCCCCTGCTATAAGCAGTATAGAAGCGCCCGATTAAACTGAATCACGTGATTTAAATTATTCGCCGATGGCGTATAAATGATTTCTGTCTCAGTGTTGCGGCAGCGAATCAAATTGCGAGTTCTTAATCGGGGAAATGCTAACTGCTTACCGCATGGGGTAAAACAAAGAAGATATTCTGGACTTTGAAGCCCTGTGATCGGAGGATGAATTTCAGTCACCGCCATCATTTTCAAACGAGTTACCTTGACTGTATTTTCATACTTGAAGAAACTAAATGTGACTGTCATTCACCATTTTTTAAGCAGTAAAAAATAATTTGCTACAATGGTGACAACATGTTTCTTGTTTCCTGTTGAATGTCGAGTCTCGCATCATACGAATGTATGTAATTTTAGGCGATATGTCTACATGGGTGTTATATGGCTCTGGTTCTGCCTTTAAGATCCAACCAGCATTGAAACTGTATATTTATATTTGCCATAATCAAAGCGCAGTAATTGCAACTAGTTTCTGGGTCTTACCACCATGATAAACTATGACATCTCATTTCTTCTCAGTCCATGTTTCGCCCCGGGGTGAAACAGAAAGATGTTATGAGTATCAGTATGGGGTCTTACGGGGGCAGTTAAACTTGTTAAAGACTACTTAGAATTAATGCAGGACATTGTGCTAAGAACGAGATATTGACACATCGGGTTGAAAGTACTTGTCTTCAATATTCCTTTTCCAATTGATCCAATTTGATAAGTTGTCGAGGTAATTCGAATTATCTATTTTATAACCTATCATTTAACGAAATTATTTGGGGAAAATAAATTGCCCCTTGTGTGTAGCTCAATATCGAAACTGACGGAATCATTGAATGCAATCTTTATTGACTTTTATGCAATAATAACAACGGTGCTTCATATTAACAAGTGGAATTTACAACCAAGTTCACTTCAAATATACTGAAAATAATTGAATTGGTATTTAATCAAAATATAGTATGATAGATCCGAGCCAGTACGCTTGACTAGTTCTTTATTATGTATTTTTAATGATTTCCAACAAGATTGTATCGATAGCGAATGCATATATTTGTTGGAGCGATTGTTAAGTCTATAGACATTGCTGTCCCGAATACCCATAAATCACCAAGTTGTTGTTTAATTCATGGAAAGGATAACTCCTCCAGCCGCCCGGGGGAACATTCAATAGCAATCGAAACCAATAGAAAAATGGAAATTATAATCAGAATACAAAGTGGAAATTGATAGACAATAAATATGAGTTAGTTTGTGGGGTAATTTGTAGTCTTATTCAGATCAGTTGTAAATGGATATCCCAAAGCAGGATACGTCAATGCTATATAGAAAACATGCTAACGTCTGGTCAATAATTTATGTTTTTAATGAAATAGAACTGAAAATAAAGAAGATTAATACAGACAAATAAATCAAGGGAAGATCATTTTTTAATCGACCAAACCCGTCAATATTTCATCTTTCTTTTATATCAAAGCAGAATCGCAAACGGCATTTTATACGTTAAATTATTGTCAAGTATTCTAGAATGATAGGGTCTCGTTTCAGGGATTGGTTATTACTCCTCAGAACAAAAAAAGAGAATGCACTGAAAGAATCACGTTTTCCTGCTTCTACGAGATCAAATACAATCCATCGAGAATAATGGTCGATACTAGGTATTTAATGTAAAATGACTGTGTTGGAAGAATCCCATGAATGGCATATGTCCACTTAAAAGTATTCAAGACTGAGGGCTTTTCCCGCAACACTCAACATTCAAACATGCTAGAAACAGACAATCGATCTTAATAGCATCTCTCTATTTACCTTGTCTTTCACTTATGTTGCATCAAAAGCCATGCTTCTTTATACGCTATTTAGCTTTCTTCCACTTGATTAGACATTACACCTTTTATCGACAGGTGGAACTTACTTTTAGTTGCTTAAAGAATTGCCATATTATTTAGGATGTCAAAACTGGTCAAAAAGCGATCTTTCATTTATGAACGATTTGAGGCACTGAAATCAGATACTGTATTTAAAGTGGTAATTTTACTTAATCATTTAAATTGCCTATTACCTATTTTTGCCAGTTTCGGTTAATCAAATGTCGGAAATATTATCTTCATAATCTCATCCAATGGGATGTTTCTTGTTATTAGGAAAATTAAAATTAGAAAATTTGACTATTCAGAAAATTAACCACTCGGATTAAATACCACTAATAGATTTTCACGTGATTGAATCGATACTGTTTTGACAATAGCTGGCCCTAGGATTATTAAAAATGCTCTATTGATCTTCATATAGTGTTTATTATATTGACACATTCTAATCTGTATTTACTTGTCAAGCAAGACTCGAAATAGGAAACTGCGAATTCAAACTGTTGCGTTTGCGATTATGTCCCTGACAGATGGAAAATATCAAATGCGTATTACACTTTAATAATATTAAGGTAGTAACACTGGAAACATTATAACATGTATATGCATTTTTATCTCTAATTAAACGTGCGTTTGGCTCCGTGTGGTTTAATACAAATGAATCCTCTGGTCCTGGTATTACTTTTATTGTATCTTTTGAAATAAAATCCAACATTCCATTCAATAAATGTAAAAATTGCAACCATTGTAAAATGTTTTAATGAGAGATAGATAACAGGAAAGTGGTGCTTATCTATCTACATTTCAATGTTTAGCATTGCAAATCCTTAAAGTCCCCGTCTAAAGTTTGAAAATGTTTTTTTATCATTCATTTACTATTTGTCAGGACTTAAAAAGTGATTTTGGAGATTTTTGAACAAAAGTTGTTTTTTTTAAAAAAAAGTTGTGAGCATTTCATTTTTCAAATATTCAAATTTCCCGTCATTTTTCAAAAAAATTTGAAATTTCTTAATCATCAAATATTTCTTAATGCATTTCAAAAAAGATTATCTTTTTAACACCAATGCAAAGATTGAACAAAAGACACACTATTTCAATGATAAAATGTCATATTTAATGGGCCACTTCAATGTTTTAGCTTATCAAAAATATTTTGAAACATTAGTGATGTCACTAAGGTAACAAAAACTTTTTGAAAAAAATTGAATTTTTTTTTTCGATGTCAATCTTTTCTAAATATGCTAGACTTTCATAAAAAGACAATGTTGATTGTCTAACCAGGTTAAAAGGAAGAATAAACTGTGTTTTAGATATCATTGTACCATTGGTTTCTATGAGAACTAAAATTTTGAAATGCATTTTTCTCAGAACCATTTTCATGCACTGATAAGTTCATTTCTCGCTTGTTTATCAACCGATTTTCTTAATTCTTTCGGCAAAAAACATGGGAGGATGAATGCTATGCATTGGTATGAATTGTGGCTAATTAGAAGATATGAGTGACCTCTAAAAGTTGGTTTTAAATAAATTCACAAATTTTGGAACAAAAAGTCTATCAAAAACCACTTTTTGAAATTTAAAAAATAAGTTTCACATATCACACTTTGATAACATTGGGTAATACTACAATATAAGCCAAAGTGGTTTAAACTTTACACGGGGTCTTTAAGAACGTAGTAACCTGGGAAATGCACTCAGCATAAGATACATTTGCTGTAAACTTGGTCTCAGTGTGAAAGATATAAGCCAATATGGTCCCCCTCCCACTGATTTCCAAATGGATTATTCGCAACTCTTCCATATCACGTTATATCCTAACCAGGACAAGAAAGGACCATGTAGAAAACCATAATCCCAAGGAATAAGAACACCGTAATTCCATTCACACTGGCTGTCGTCGCAATGTTATATCAGTAGTGAGATGCCACATTCGGAAATAAACTTTCCTATTATCGCGATGCATGAAGGAGTCTGTGATTTATTTTCCAGCCATGAGTGCCTAGGTACTACGGCGAATCTAGCAATGTAAATACAACAGAGAGTTTATTCCCAATCAAATGATTAATTGATAGTGACACTTTACAGTTTATTGAGAATCGGAAAAATAAAACCTCTCACTAGAAATCACATTCAAATAAATTATACAATTATCTTATTTCGCTTGGGTTCTGAATATGGAACAAATGGGGCTTTGTCATCGAAGCCCGTATTCATAGATAAACAGAAAATAAAGTTCATATCATTGCACTTTTTACTGTTGGTAGATAATCCAAAACATTAGTTTTCCACATGGTTATACACCCTTTAATGTCATAATAGCGATAATGCTATAATTGTGAATAGTGCCATACAACAACGCATATCCACACCATTCTAATTCCTGAGGCATTTCAATACATTGTCCTCCGTGGAAACACTTATAGTCCATGGTATGAAATCTCTAGGACGTCTAATAAAGGAGCTGGTAGCACACTATAGCGCAGCGATATTTGAACTTACATTAACATACCTACATATGTTCCCTAATGATTGTTATTATAACCGTTCAATATACTTCCGGCTTTCAGGCTGAATTATGCCTGCCATTAACAGAGGTAAAAAAATCACCAAAAAATAAAATCCCAATTTTTCACAATTTGGAGTACACAATGAAACAGAAAATAATACAAAATAATTTTGAATGTATGATTTAGGTTTCTAAGCTATAAGTTTGAGGTTAATTTTCTTATCAATACCCAAAAATATGTAATCAGTGTATTGACATTTTGTATCGTCTCTCAGGTATTAATAAGATAAATGCTACAAATGAATCACTTTTATATTGGAATGACAAATGCTTAGATTATGCTAGTTTTTCACAAAATGGGTCTCAATACGTTTTGAGATATGCACTTTTATTCAGCGCTGAAAATTGTCAATAAAGGAGGGCCTATTGCTCTTCCTTGACTAATTGGGACTACGGCTAAAATTCTATTTCCCGTAGTTAGATATAACTCAGTTGCTTATAAAACAACCATCAAGATTTGATCACATTCATGAATAATTGAGAAAAATCGTTATCATTATCTTCCTAAAATTTGATTATATCCAGCGGTAAGGTCAAAGAAGAAACCTCCATCAGAAAACTTGATGGTAGCCACAAGTAACGTCGAGGAGGAATTGTAAGGCGTTCGATTGCATATGACTCTAATTGATTATTAGACATGTCCTTGGAATATATGAACATTCCAATACCTCTGTAACATTTAATTAGATATAAATCTTACCTATTTGTTATTGTATTATGTTTTATAAAACATGAACAATAATATGTTGTTAGACCCGCTGCGATTATATGGAAAAATTCTAGTAATAAAATGTTCTAAATAGTAAGAAAACTAATATGTTTCCAATCATAAATTACCTAAATATGCCACATAATTTTGTTGAATCGGCTTGGCTGATATTTGAAAAATCAAACAAAATCTGAAAAACACACTTGCACAATTACACTAATTAAACACCGACATCTACAATAAAATTAAATAGTATTTTTTTTAAATTATGATAATCTATTTTTGTTCGTATGCTTAGAATAACGGTCTGTGTCTTATAAAATGTTTTAAAGTTCGAATCGAAATATTTACGTTTTTTGACCCCCTGTGATGAAAGACATTTTTCGACCCGAAAGCCGGAAGTTTTTTCAGCAAATGGTATTTTAAAAGAATCAAGACATGTACATCTTCATAAATATTGCTTCAAATGTTGCTGCGCTATACTGTGCTACGGATCATTCATATTCGGAAGTCATACCATGGACTATTATACTTCCGTGTTGCCTCACTTCAGAAGGTCACTACCAGTACCAATAACTGGTCCCTGGGACTGGTCTCCACCTGGTTGTAGTCTTTGTAACACTTATGATCTACAGATATTGTTGCATAATTTCGAATTATGAAATGATTTTGTTTTACACAATGTTTAAACATGGATATTATTTTACATCGACACGAGAGATATTACAAAATAAGCATTTTATTATTGCCATGAGACTAAGAATAATATAAAAATGTATAAAATAGTTAAGTGTGTTTCAAGATTAGATTATACAAGCCATATAAAATATGAACAGAGTACATGCACACCCATTCCTCTTAAAATGCAAAATTTAGGTTTTATATTTAAAAGTTTAGCATTTGCACGAGTCATTGTTCATAAACTTATCGTTTGAACTTTACGTTAAAAGCACTTATGTCACAAAGCGACGCGATCATGATATACTTTATTCATCTCATCGATTTCAAATCCTTCTCTTAAAGGGTATCGTTGATTTATTAAGATTATGTCACGATATTAGCCATTTGATCTTCCTGATGAATCTAACGCAAAGATTGTATATTGCATTCTTTCGAAGATTCAGTCTGCATCATTATTCGATCGACAGTTCCAGGAAGCTGCATCCAGCTCAGATCATGAGAACGAATCATGACCTTCAATTAGTTCCTTTCTAGTTGGAAAACAGAGAGGTGTGATGGGCACCAGAATAATTATCCAGGGGCTCATCAAATCGCAGGACAAATATTCCATATTTTATCTAAATAGTTGTATCCAAAACCATTTCTGAATATTGATTCTATTTTAATTGCGTTACGTTAGACCGTATACAAGTCGCAATTGTCTTGTATAGTAGCTTTTTTTGTCGTAATGGTTTCTGAATGGCGAAGAAATGGTCAAAGATATAATAAAAAGGTGGGTCAAAACGATCTTATAGCCAAAAAATACTTTGCCGAGTATACACCAAAATAAATGTACTCGTATATGAAATCTGAACATACATATTAACAGGAGCGTAGCCAGCTTTCAGCCAGGGAGGTGCGATCGCCAAATAAATTTCGGTTTCTTCAGTCAGGAAGGGGTGCGATTGTGGCATAAACAAGCCAAAAAAAAGATTTATTTTGAATTTTACAAAATTGATACAATACAATATTGAGTTAGAAGCTTCAAATAAAAAGCATTTTTTGCACCTATCGCACCCCCCCCCCCCCCTTGCTACGCCTATGTATTAAAGTAGATAGGCAATAGTTATTTTGATATGTTCTGCGTAATAGAAGATACATCTACAGCAAACCTTGATTTGGTAAGTCACAATTCTGGTATGAACTCTAGGTTTGTTTTAGGTCAATAAGAGTCACAATACTTAAAATACCCACTCCTTACCTTAGCTGGTTAATACGGAGTGGAAATCCATGAAGATGTAACCACGTGACTTCTAGCCATATTATCACAATAAATAGTAAATAGCTAGTTCAGCAGTCGCCTTTTCTTTTCTTAAAGACTTTCGGTCCTTTATCCTACCTCTAGATTTGGGTGGCATTATGTCCCACAATCCTTTAAAACGAATATTAATTTTTCGATAGTAAAAGGACCATATGCATATTCCATTGGGATCTCCCCATGAGAAAAAATAATTCATCTGATTTTTCAAAATGAGTATTCTGCTTTAATTATTACATTTATATGCACACTAGTATCTTGTTGACCTATATTCAACACTGTATTGATGTATAGGCCACTTATTATGGTCATAATTCAATCATGAAGTGTAGAGGCATAGATTCCAAACCAGGAAGTATATTTGTGTCTGTCAAAATCCATTTGTATCCTACGCATCCCTACATTTTATCCAACTATGTTACTACATAATGAAATATAATAGTATATTCTTTGGTTTTACAAAGTTGCATGATTTTTGATAAGTGTTCAAATTGTTTTTGGAGCATTTTTCTAAGGCCATTTTGTAGGGAAAGAATGATGAAAAATGTACTTTTAATGTACATTTTAATGTTCTTTTAATTTTAAGTATGAGCACTTTAATATTTTCCAAAGAGTTATTTGACATTCTATTCTTCATGTTACACCTAACAATTATTCATTTTGATCATAGGGGTATTTGCCAATAAACGCACTTCTTCCTTTTGTTGAAAAGGAATCTCCCGCTTTTGCTTGACGTCATCAAGGTTTGTGTAGGTAGAACACAGACATAACGTCTGAGATTGTCCATCTTGAAATAGGTTCTACACTAAAATGGTGAATTCTACGTTGATCTGTCTGGTTAGGGGACAAAGCCTACCCTCATAGAAAGGTAAGACCCATCGACCCTTGTGTTAAAACCCGTCTAACTGCCTCCAAACAAGCATCTTAAAGTTGCATATCTCGTTATCTATTCTGTGTCAGTCAGTTAAGCTTGAGTTCAACTTCAGTTCCCCTAAGAAAATGAGGATTTCAGCAAGGGTGTATTGACCTAAAATGGGCCCGGGGTCCGGGGATATCCACAATTACTTAACACATCTTAATAAGTCTTTCAGTTTAGGAACTTAAAGATATTTTGAAATGGTATCGGCGCTTTGTATGCCCCAAGATAATCGAGATGCGACTTTATTGTGGAGTTTTATTAGAAACTGTAATTAACTCCATATTGCGTCTTGTTATAAATGACATCACGATAATCAAAATGTGGCACAGAGCAGAGGCATTTATGTTATTATATGTCTCTGCACAGAGTAACCATTATTGTCTAGACATTTTACTTTTTATTCAACACATTTTTTCATTGGTCTCATTATTAATGTCACGCAATGAAAGTTCAAGTTAAAACGATTGCCAGACAATTGTTTTCCTAATGACTGATTACGTCATTTGCTGCGTTTTTGTACAGGATTGTCCCCGTTTATTCCAAACAACCATGCATACGTGCATTAGTCATCGAAATATTCCTTCACCTGGCCCGCCATTACCCCATGAGCTTCAAAATGCGGTTTGTTTTTAGGCTTTCCAAAGCCGTTGTCTTCAGCAGCTTGAAGAGCCGTTTTTAAAACAGTGATTATACTTGGGCGAGTACCTCTGTTATTATAATGTTGGCATAGACACATGGTATTTGTCCTATAAGCAAGTGATCATCAATATTTCATTATAGGTCGTTATTTTTCTTTTCAATATGCAATTGCACATACATGAAATGGTATTCAAGGAATTACTTAGGATTGTATGACTTATGTACCAAAAGAACAAAATTATTATAACTTTTTAGAATAAATGGAAAACTTAATCCAATCGTAAGTTTACCAGACATATTTTGCAGCTACCCTGAACTCCTAAGTTACCACGACCTATACTTAATTGTGGTTTATTTCATGTATTAGATGAAAATATAAATCAAGCCCTTAGGTGTGAATTCCATCAGAGGTGATGTCGAACCCCGCTCTGTAAGTAGCGCCAGTCTTATTATTCTGAGTGCCGGACCCCTGCAAACATCATCACCGTAAACATAATCCATTATGAAAACAGCAGCCCCACGGAGTACCAACCCAAACCAAGCCAAATATGTAATTTTATCGAAAAATGACAGCCATTTTTAATTGAGTGGCCATTTTGAATAAAGGCTCGATTCATGCTCGAAAATAACAATTTATTTCGAAACATGCAAAAATCAATCATACAGTATATTAGTTATATAGCAGAATAGATTGAGGAGATTTTGAAAAAGTTTTGAACAGGGATTGTAGACCTTATTAATGCAATATCACTTTGAATGAAAGCGTGTAGAGACTTCCAGGAAACAGTCAAACATTAAATTTCTATTTAAAATAGTTTTCATTTTGAATAAGGTTTCATGTCCATATAGCATCAGCTTAAAACTTGAACCAATTGCAATAGCTGATATTTGAGTAAAGGAAAATTACATTTTGCTGAAAATATCGGCCATTTTGAATTGAGCCGCGATATTTGAAAAAAGGAACCAGCCTATAAATTCAACTAGGGGTATTTCCGTTAGCCCGGAAACACACACAGACGCACGGTTTGACGGAATGATCTCTATTCGAACTTTGATTTCTTAGATAATCACCATAAAAAATCCAAATAAACTATTTAATATAGCTGGTAGCTAGAGCTTATTAGTTTATAACTTAGTTTAAATATAACACAGAAATATGCTGCTTAAATGTGGACTAAGGATTATGTACTGGGAGGTTTCGGACACTCACAGGATTTATCACGCGGAAAATATGGCGTAAAGTTCTAATATCTCCCGAGGGATCGCAGGGATATACCTTGTATCTAAAGCGGTGCCGTACATAACGGATGTATTCCATACCTACTGAGGTTCCAGATACATTACCTCATAAAGTTCCAAAATCCAAAAATGTACTGTACGCATTTTCTTCTTAAAAAGTAGTTTTCAAGTTTGTGAGATTTTCACTCTCATATATTGCTGGAGCAGATCAATGAATTGATATTCAAAGGAGTGGTATCGATATGGAGAACTTTTTGAACACACGTTTCTCTTAAACCAGTCATAAAAAATCTAAAAATTTAACACATCGTCGATATAATGGTCATCTTTTGAATGGTAACAATATGATTTGAAAAATATATAATATACTTTCATCTATATTGTTTTAGAAAACACATCAAACACTTGTCTTGTTCTTGGTATCATGTTTCCAGAGTGAAATGAAACATCTTTCCGAACCTCATTGGAACAAAACGACATAAACACAACATGTTTAGGTCTCTCAATATTGTAATTGTACAAAGGAAATTTTGGTTGATTTTAAAAAAGTATCTTGTTAATGAAATAAAAGGTTTATGTTGATTTTTATCTATTTTGGGGGGATTTTGTTTTAATTTTTTGACTACTTTTTTAAAATCAACCAAAAATTCCTTTGTATAGCTATAATATTGAGAGGTCTAAAAACAAGGTTCAGAAAGACATTTTATTTCATTCTCAAGAATTGGTAGAAAGGAGCAAAAACAATCACACTAAAAAAACAAAAAATGTAAACGTTGTTGAATTCAGTTCTCCATATCGATACCAAACCTTTAAAATATACAGCATAAATACGTTTAAGTTTGCTATTCAGAAACGGAACGGGATGGATACAGAGTTTATCCATCCCGGTCCCGGGCTTTGGCGATAGCTGCCTAGATACACTGACGTGTCGCAAAAAGGTGGCGCATTTGTTTTTTAGGGGTATCGCGTGAATGTAACTTTGATTCCCCGGATTCTAAAATAATATTCTAATTAAAGTTGTATATCATTTTAAAGCTGTTTCGATGGAGTTTTTAGATCAACTACACTCCGTTCACAATTCTTGCGCGTTCTTTTTTAAAAAAGAGTTTTTTACCAAAACATCTGGCAAATATCCCCTGTTGACACGTTACATTTTGAATTATTTTTCGTCTTTAAACTCTCATTACTTAAACAATATATGACTATTATACTTATTTTTCGTCTTGATAAATGTAGATAGAAGTTTTATTTCAAAGGATGAATTTTAGTAAGCGTCCCATATTGTGACGTCATAGAGTTTGAAAAATAGAATCTGTTGACAGCGACCTTTTTTGCTCATTTTTTTGTTCCTTCAACTTTTCAGGTGTACATTAAACAAAAAATACGAGATCAATTTTTAATAAATCATACATGATTATTTTGCTCCTAAACTCTAGTTTATTAATAAATAGTTGATTTTGTTTGCAAAAGTATGTGTTTTCTGTTGTATGTGGAAAAGTGGAGGACGAAAGGTTTTCAAAATTCATCAAAATAGGGCTAATTTACGCCATTCGCCTATTTTCAAGCACAGCAACACGTATATTTATTTCACCTAAAATATCAATTGATTCGTGTTTTATCATGCTCCTACCCCATTAACAATATATATATGATATCAGAGTTATTCGTCTAAAATGTTTTGAGATAGAGAGGTAAATGTGGAGGACGAAAGGATTTTCATGTGTGTACATTTTCCTCAAAAACGTCACATTCTACCATGTTAAAAGCGAGGATCCTCTGGATTACGCCAAAAAATGTGTAACAATGCGTGCGCGACCTTTTTGCGATACATCACTATATTCCCGCTCGTTATGTACCTATTTCCGCTCGTTGTGTACCTAAAGTACCTAGAATCTCACACTAAAATACATTGATTGATGTAATGAGGCATACAATTAACTGATCGGGGGCTACTGCAACATGCTACAACAATTTGATATTAACCTGTTTTACATAGGTACGACGCTTTAGAGTGGAAACCTGAGATGTAAAGATTGATCAATCTAGCATTCATGTCGCACGATCCACTTCAAGTCAAACACTAGTGTGTAGAATTGAATCTCATTTGGTTGCCATAAAATATTGAGCAATTTGTTCAAATCCGAGAGAAAATTCTCATTGGTTGATGACACGCTGCAAAAACATAAAATTGAAGCATAAGCGATTTGATATTCATTTCTTTGGCGATTGTTAATAAGGACTGGATGCGTCGAATAAATCTCCCACGGCTATCGCACTGTACTTGAGGAGAGTTGAATACTCATTCTAAAACGTTACCAAGGCATTACCAGACCACTTATAAAAGAAGTAGAAGAAAAGGCTGACCCCGGAGAATATCGACTCTGTTTACATTGCAATGATAAGCATTGTGTGCATTCTATAATCTGGGTAAGTTTGTATTTTACAAATAGTTCATCCCTCGTTGTTGCATTTTTTGAGAAACTAGATCAGATGTTTTAATTGTTGAAATTAGATGGCTTACGGATAATGGCTAACAAATTTTTGATAAAAAAATGTTTAGTTTAGTAGATAGTTACTGACTTATTTTTTCTGTCGCAGTTACAAAATAATAAAAGAAGACTGTGCCCATGGCTTAATGGTCTGATAAATGCTTAATGATCTGATAAATGAAATTTTGCTTTGGTTACATGCACGATAATTGGGATGTGATAAAAATTCCAAATGAGAACAAATGTACAGCTTCTTTGTTTTAATATCTAGATATTATCATGCATTGTTAAGTATCATGTTATCTGGGTTGTTAGTGGAAATTATCCGGTAGTAATCTACTAGACTCCAGAGATAGCTCGGTGTGTAGAACTTTGAATTGGTAGCTTCCCCGGCCACTTTACCAAGGAATATTCACAATGAAATGCACTAGTTGTCGAGTTAAGGTTGGAACCATCAACACAATATATGTGAAATGGTAAAATAATACTTACTGTATTTACCTTTGTATGACATAAAAATATGTGGCGAGACCTCAAGATTGTGTAATTTCATAATAAAAGTTTCCATTTGGCCTATGGAGGCGAACCCCGCATATGACCTCTGGGGTATAACAAATTCCAGCATATGCCCTCTGGGTATAACAAATTCCAGCATATGCCCTCTGGGTATAACAAATTCCAGCATATGCCCTCTGGGTATAACAAATTCCAGCATATGCCCTCTGGGTATAACAAATTCAACCATATGACCTCCCCTCTGGGCATTCTAGCGGATCGTATTTAATATTACATTGTGGCAGGATTGTAAAATACAATTAAATAAATCTTCTCTATTTTGTTCACGGGACACCCATAAACATTTATCAATATGAGTGGTTTCATTAATTTAATTCCAGTAATCACCTCTTGCAAAAACATGAAATTGAATGGGAAATTGAAAATCAACCGTATCAACAGCATTTGATATATAACATATAAAGTGAACCCAGAATAGTTTGGTCAAGTCAGATTACTCATGCAACAGTCGGAATACTTTGAAAGTTCAGAATACTTGGAATTCCACAGATGTATGTTATCAATGACCAAGAATACTAGAAAACGAAATGAAGCAGCAATATTTGTACTACCTGTTTGTTATCTATTCCACCGGAACTTTGTTCATTATGCGGACCATTTTTCAATTACTTCAAAAGTAATTTTTGTACCTTCTTTTGGGTCGGTGTTTTTGAGAAAGAGTAGGACGTTTCCCTGTAGATGCATTGGAAGCACTTTATGTAAGATTAGATGTATCAACCGATACATACAGTGGAACAATGTTCACCAAATTAGAACCTCTAAGTGCTCTCCTTAGTGATTTTTAAAGTACCTCTTCTGCACTAAGGTTCCGATACACCGTTGGAAAGTTGAGAGTGTCAGATTTAAAAATGTAGCCTCCATTTGAATTTTCACTGAATGCAAAATTAGATATTAACCCTTTCATCACCAATGGGTAAAATTAAGAAATCAATCATGCTTTTTCAATCAAAATATATTTTGACAATCGCTTTCTATTTTCAATCTAAATGTCTATAACAACAAATTTGGTGTTCTAGACAACACAACAGTATATAATTATGAAGTTTACATTTTGTGGCTAGGATTTCATTTTCACTTTAACATTGCCACCCAAATATCGATGAAAACGATGCGAAGTTTCTTTTTAACATCTGGACTTTTCATTGATTTTTCATATAGAACAGAAGAAAGTACTTTAATTGCATAAAGTATATATTTGTGTCACTCTCCATAATCAGTTGTGTGACTTTGCTTCTCTCCTTAGTTATACTTGCATGAAGGCGGGAGGGTGGTTGTATGTGAAAATATATGGTTTCAGAATGCCTAGATATATATGGACGGTTATGTCTAAGAAACTATTCATTGGAATCACTCCATATTAGATATTATGAATGCTTGAGATGGAATTCTACATTGGAGTGAAACAAAAAGATGCTGTATGAGCAAATAGGTGTGACAATTGAGGTTTAAGGTTAAATATTTGGGCTTGATGGATTCCACTTACCCTTGATATATAGTGCATCACCCATACCACTTGTTTAGATTGCGGGTAGTGCTCCTTTGGAATTAATTATATCATTGATAAGTTAGCTTATAAGGTTAAGTCGAAAAATATAATATTTAGGTCAATGGGATATGATGATACCCAATGTTAAGTCGTGTGAAGTCAATTTACTTTTGCTGCAATCTTAATATTCTCAGAAAATATAAATAATTTGTATTCCTAAATAACCAAATCACACATTAAAGTACATATTATTTTCAATTATCAAATCCCATTTATATTTAAAACCAAAATAATGACGCATTTTGTAGCATTATGGGGTCACTGCACTTAATGACCCCTTAGATAATCTCAGTTTAAGTATAATTTGACCTTGAATTAGTTGTTGTAAACCTAAAAATAATCCATTCTGGCCATAGACTGAGGAACTTGTCATTATGAAATTGACTTCCATAAAATTAATAAATGACCCATTGGGGATGAAAGGGTTAATATCTGTATTTTGCATTCACTCAAAATTCAAATGGGGATCAGATTCTTGAGCTGACCCTTTCAGCTTTCTAATGGTGTATTGGAACTACACACTATTTTCAAACATCAAATCTCATTTCGACCGAAAACAAAAATTCTGAAGCAGTTTGTAGTGGGGCCACTGTACTTAATGACCCCTATCTATATCACCCTGGTTTGCTCTACTAAAGTGCCCATTGCATTGTTGAGTTGATTAATATACACGGCCACACAAATATATGAGTAAGTGTCAATTTAGTTTGGGAGGTCAGACCATTATTTATACACCCCAGATTCTTCAAATTGTCTGAACAAACCATACGTTATAAAATGCATTAACTGACACTTGGATTTTCAGTTCAGAGCAGAAAATATTGAAAACCCGGCATAGTTTTCCAGTTAGAAACGATTCTCTAGAACAATAAAATCATGTAATAATTTCAGTTTTGTAATTCATCTGTGAATCCCAACGCGAACATCTGACTTCGCTGAATGAATGATACATGAGTTGAATGCAGTGGACTTTTAAAATGTCTTGATTAATTATCTCGAGCCAGATTGTAATGACGATGTAATGAATCAACTTAGACAATATCTGGAACATATTGATGCAATATTAACAATTTAATGTTAATTTGATGGCTGGCGTGAAAAAGTCACTGCGCCTTAGGGGGAATCGAACCCGCAACCTCCGATTATATCGAGTGCTCTGAATAATATAGATTTTACCAAAAGGCTATAGTGGGGTGATATTAACAATTTAAAGATTTTCAGAGAAGTAAAAGTGGCAAAACATCTCAATATATTCAATTTATACTGACTTACTGATTTCCAAATCAAACCCAATGCTGTGCAACAATTTATTTGTACATGTCAATAAGCAAATTCCCAAGTGTCCCAAATATATTGTACATGTAAATCAACAACAAAATGGAGTCTCAGTAATTTTGCACTTGCAAACTATTAGTATTAAAAGTTTATCGTAATCAAAATATAACTGGGAACTTCGCCTGTGTTGTTAAAGGCCCCTTATAAAACTACTTTGGCTTAAAGTCCCCGTCTAAAGTTTAAAAATATTTTTTTATCATTCATTTACTATTTGTCATGACTTAAAAAGTTATTTTGGAGATTTTTAGAAAAAAAATTCAAAAAAGTTGTGAGCATTTCATTTCTCAAATATTCAAATTTCCCGCCATTTTTCAAAAAAGCTGATATTTTTTAATCATCAAATATTTCTTAATGCATTTCAAAAATGATTATCTTTTTAATGCAAATGCAAAGATTGAACAAAGGACACACTATTTCAATAATAAAATGCCATATTTAATGGGCCACTTCAATGTTTTAGCATATCAAAAGTATTTTGCAACATTAGTGATGTCACTAAGTTAGCAAAAACTTTTTGAAAAAAATTGAATTTTTTTTTCGATGTCAATCTTTTCTAAATACGCTAGACTTCAATAATAAACTAATATTAATTGTCTAACCAGGTTAAAAGGAAGAATATATTATGTTTTAGATATCATTGTACCATTGGTTTCTATGAGAACTAAAATTTTGAAATGCATTTTTCTCGGAACCATTTTCATGCACTGGTGAGTTCATTTCTCCCTTATTTATGAACCGATTTTCTTATTTTTTCGTTGAAAAAACATGGGAGGATGAATGCTATGACGTGTCGCAAAAAGGTGGCGCATTTGTTTTTTAAGGGTATCGCGTGAATGTAACTTTGATTCCCCGGATTATAAGATAATATTCTAATTAAAGTTATATATCATTTTAAAGGTGTTTCGATGAAGATTTTAGATCAACTACACTCCGTTCACATTTTTTGCGCGTTCGTTTTTAAAAAATAGTTTTTTACCAAAACATCTGGCAAATATCCCATGTTGACACGTTACATTTTGAATTATTTTTCGTCTTTAAACGCTCATAACTCAAACAATATATGACTATTATACTTATTTTTCGTCTTGATAAAGGAAAATGGAAGTTTTATTTCAAAGGATGAATTTTAGTAAGCGTCCCATATTGTGACGTCATAGAGTCTGAAAAATAGAATCTGTTGACAGCGACCTTTTTTGCTCATTTTTTGGTACCTTCAACTTTCCAGGTGTACATTAAACAAAAAATACGAGATCAATTTTTAATAAATCATACATGATTATTTTGCTCCTAAACTCTAGTTTATTAATAAATAGTTGATTTTGTTCACAAAAGTATGTGTTTTCTGTTGTATGTGGAAAAGTGGAGGACGAAAGGTTTTCAAAATTCATTAAAATAGGGCTAATTTACGCCATTCGCCTATTTTCAAGCACAGCAACACGTATATTTATTTCACCTAAAATATCAATTGATTCGTGTTTTATGATGCTCCTAGCCCATTAACAATATATATATGATATCAGAGTTATTCGTCTAAAATGTTTTGAGATATAGAGGTAAATGTGGAGGACGAAAGGATTTTCATGTGTGTACATTTTTCTCAAAAACGTCACATTCTATCATGTTAAAAGCGAGGATCCTCTGGATTACGCCACAAAATGTGTAACAATGCGTGCGCGAGCTTTTTGCGACACGTCTATGCATTGGTATAAATTGTGGCTAATTAAAATATATATGTGACCTCAAAAAGTTAGTTTTAATTAAATTCCCAAATTTTGGAACGAAAAGTCTATCAAAAACCACTTTTTGGAATTCAAAAAAAAAGTTTCACATATCACACTTTGATAACATTGGGTAAGACTACAATATAAGCCAAAGTGGTTTAAACTTTAGATGGGGACTTTAAATATGAATTGATATTCGATTGATTATTTTTTAGTCACGTGTAGGACATGGACCAATCAGAGAGTGGGGAATATGACAGCATAATAATAATGATATTTAACTGACTAACTTATGAAGCAGTGGCACATGCTATCTGAATAGATTTTAACTATTCCATCGGGATAATGGTTTGTGTCTGCAAATGAAGCTGTATCGTAAATCAGAAGCTAATTGCGAATCCAGTGCGTGAGTATGAATTTGGAAAAGGATACGGATACAGATTAAGTCGACCCCGTATACGTAAGAGTCCACCACATAAAAAGTAGAAAACTAACGGCGCTAGCCACACACATATGTCTTACCTCAGTGGGGGTGCGAGGGGTGCCCCCCCCCTTATAACCAATGAAAATACAACCATTAGATAGAAGACGCTTTAAAATGCTTCTTATTTGAAGCTTCTAGCACAATTTTGAAGGAAGTTGCATCATTTTTTGTAAAATTCAAAACAAATCTTTTTGGCTCGCTTATGCCACGATCGCAACCCCCCCCCCCTCCTCTAACTGAAGACCAAACCTTTTTTGGCGATCACATACTGAAATCATGCTACGCCCCTGCCCGCCTCAACGTTTTTGTCAAAGCCAAAAAGAAGCGGCTGTCTCAAATTGTAGAGATATACACTTCAATCTATAAATTGGCCAGTATTTCTAAATGGCCACCATCACTTTCATTTTCGATTGCATTACTATCATTACCAAAATGAGAACAATTATATGATAAAAAAACGATGTTATTAAAATAATATAAATGTAATAAAATATAAAAATTAATGTTGTGAAATGTTATAATCAACCATGGACTTTCAAGAGAACGCCCATGAATCAACAGATAAGATAATAAACGTTGTTTTTAGTTTTTTCTATGATCTCGATGGTTATAATCATCACATTTTTTATTTCATCTATGACCTTTTTACTGGTTATCATATTATTTTTGGTGGTGAAAATCAAAAAAAGTTGTTATCTAGAAGATAGTAAAATGTTATCTGAGTATTGGTTATAATTGTTTTATCCTGGATAGAGAGAAAGTGTTCTAAAACATCATTAGAAGAAAAATACGTACGTTACGAAATATGAAATAAAAATAGACCATTGCTTACACCCTCAATAACTTTCATATACTCAGATCGATTAGCCTGATTACAGCCAAGATAAAATCAATAAATGACCATTTTATGTTTTCCTAGGTAAAGTGTGTAGCTACCTAATAAAGAGTATCTTCGTGGATTTATATTTTTTGTTAGGAGTTTTGCTAATAAAAGAAACCCTGTTTAACTCCGCTAAAACTTAAAATTGAAAGGGATTTTGCTTAATTTGTAAACATAAACAAAGGACTGTATATTACTGTCTCGAAGTATCTTTAAGAAATAATAATCACCGATTTTGTATTATTTGTATTACCATCGGGCTCTAAATCCATTCCCCTTAGCTTTACTAGATGTAAAAAGACTCGTTTTCGTTGCCTTACAATTGTAGTTTTTATTACATTTTATATAGCCTAATATAAAGGGTTATTCAAGAAAACAATATCTGACATTTAAAAACATCTGTTTGCGCTATTAACTGTAGTTTTATATTCAATTCTCGGGCTGAGGGCCAACACTAAACACGAGTAAAGACACTTTGATTATTACTTAATTGCATCGCCTGATATATTTTAACATTTGTAATCATCACCATAAAAAGATGACATTTCCAGAATCCTATATGTGTGGCATCTAAAGTGTTGTAATAGATGTCCTTTTAAACCAAACACAACACAAATAAATGCTATCTAAATACATGTAAAGGACACGCTTATAGATTCAATAAAGGCGCCTGTAATAATCATAATGACTGTCAAGGCGTAATTGTTTCCATTAACCGTTTTCTAGAATCGGCCAACTTATTGGGAAGTGGGCAACACAAGGCTTTAATGCAACATGCAACTCTGCAGCAAAACTTTTGTAATCTTTTCTCATCCATTAATTAACTTCGTTTAAGCGGTCATACCTCAGAAATAAAAGGCCGCCCTCTCCTTAGCGGCAAGTGAAGAAAGAAATATGATAATAGACTACTTAATGTTAATATGAAAACCACATTAGTAACACTTAACGGGTTTTGGATTTAATGTGTCCAAATATTACAGTTACTAGTAATTGGGCAAAAAAGCTATAGTTTTCACCCTAAATAATAGTTTGATCAATTCATTGCGATATACATGTATACTTCTAACTTACAAAGAAATATATTTTAAACTTTGATTAAAACTATGAGTTATTAAAGATGGGAATAACAGCTTTTGGGCTTTAACACGGGTGTTCCTTAGTTTGACCATTGGTTTGGCTATTCCATAATATTTAGTGTCAATGAAGGATGGAAACGGATGGTGCAACGACGACGATCCCGTTGTAGTAATAAGATGTCAGCATACGTGGATGTCAAGTTCCATAAGATTGTTATCACTCCGTAAAATTTAAAAAATGCTTTTTGAATAAATTCATTTTCTCGAAAAGATTTTTCTTCTAAATATTCTAATTTTTTCAATTTAATTTTTTTAGATGTTCGCTTTTCATTTACCCTTTGCATTTGTTCAACTTCACTTCTTAAAAGAGAGCTTCGTCTTCAGTAGTTTTTTTTTTTTATAATTTTTTTATTTCAAAGAATAAGCATGTTAAAGCAATTGCAAAAAACAATTACAGTACAGTTACATGGTAAACCTACATTTAACAATTTTACAATACAGTACAGTGGTTAAATATTTCGTCTTAAGAGACGTTATACCATTGGCATTTTTTTTTTATTTAAAGGAAAAAATCATCAGTTTCATTTGTTTAATTTTGTTTCCATGATTTTCCACTTATCGCCTCTGCCAACCCGTTTGTCCATAATAAAATATTCCTTCACATTACTTATAAAACCTTTAAGTGTTGGTTTTAGCATAGAATATTTGCACAAATAAACATACCTTTTAAAAATACATAGCATATTATTTAAGATGATTGTCTTCTCATTTATACTCTCAGGTCCTATCAATACATTTTGTTTAGTGCATAGCAATGTGAGCTCTAAAGGAAGCGATTGTTTAATGTCATTTAAAACGACACTTACAATAGTACATTCATACAGAAGATGGCAAATCGTTTCAGGATTTGCTTTACAAAAAGTGCAAATGTTTGACTCTACGAGTCCACACATTTTTAGGTATGTATTAGTTGCTAAAAATCTGTGAAGGACTTTATAAGTGAAGGATGATAACTTAGGTTCATAGTTACTCAGTTTGTTAAGTTTATTTGTCTTCTTCCAATCATTTTGATTGAGTGACAAATTCAGATCTTTATTCCATCCTTCTATATATTTTGAATTCTTTTCTAAATTCTGAACAAATTCCCAGTATATTATTTTACTAATCTTTGACTGAGTAAGGAACTTTTGTACGTGTGCTTTATTTCTTTCATAATCAGTTATATTCTGATTATTCTCCATGACGTCTCTTAGCCAAGATTTTGGAATAGTGTTTTTTAGACTCAAATAGTCTAAAAAATTAATATTACTGTGATATTTGTCATTGAATTAGTTTATGACTAGACTCTGCGCGCAGGGTACTTTTCATTTTTCATAAAAATCATTCTTGAACAAAATCTTTAGCAAACTACAATAAAATGTTCACAATGAAGTTATCAAATGTCAATCAATATCAATAAAAGTTTCATGAAATACGAACGTGTGTAGTTTATTGTTTTTAAAGGCCCCGTATAAAGTTTAAACCCCGTTGGCTTATTGGCTCGTGCTGGGGCAAGAGCCATATCTCACTTGGGTTTAGTAGTAAGTGATAACGACAATGGACTGAGGTTTAAACGTTAGTTTACTAGTAGAAAACCTGATGGGTTAATATTTATTGATGAAAATGAGTTAATTCCTCGAGCAATAGTTTAACCCTAAGGTGTTAGTTTATAATAAAATTGCGTTAGAGAGGGTTTCAAACGACATATACGCACATTTTACAACAACTCCATGAACACTGTGCAATGATTTTCGGCAACATGATTTCCTAAATGGGTGTCGACTTTTGGCAATCAACCGAAGATACCTCAAGAAAAGCCGGAGATTACCGAAGATTGCCGAAGCTTTTCTTTGCAAACGAAGTTGGCCGAGGGTACCACGAATGTGAAGGGGACGTCTCTAATTGGTTAAAAATAGAGGCTCGGCATTCTCCGTCAGATTGAATCGGCAAAATTCGGTTGTATGGCTTACCTTCGGTTGTATGGCTTACCTTCGGCTGCATGGCCCAACCTCGATTGATTGGAAAAGATGCTGTCCCTTTCCTAAATACGACAGAAATACGAGCGACTTCTTGATTTAGAATTGTGAACAATTTACAACATTAAAAAAACTCCGAACATTTAACTATTTTATTAATATCCTCGGAGAACGAGAATCAAATTGACCAATCTTCACTTTTTATATGTTTGGATGTTTTCTAAGAGGTCCAGGTACTCAGACCTTCACAATTCAAAATGTTCGGATTTTTTCTACATTTGCCGTTCGGTAAATTACAACCGCGTTAAAAGTAAGCTTGGCAATTTACTTATACAGTAGGTATGAAATACTATGAGGTAATATAATGGTTGATTTCGTATATCATGTTTATACTCAAGTGAGTATTTGATATATTCACGAGTGACTGAAGGGGACGAGTGAATATATCATATACTCACTAGAGTATAACGATATACAGAATCAACCATTATATGATCTTATTATCCCACCTTATCTTTAATCAATAAAAGGTTAATCTAAATTCAGCAGTTGTATATCAAGTCGAAGAGTTGCATACGCTGCCCAGGAGTTGTATACGCTATCCAGGAGTTGTATATCGTTCTCAAGAGTTGCATACGATGAGTGTTGGTTTTATACTGCAGTTATACAATGCTATTATACAATCATATAAAGCACTGAGGGTGGGATAAATCCAGATATATTATATTTGGCCCGGAATAATCCAAATATCCTGAACCTCATATAGAATAATCTCTATGTATATCTACAGCGAATGAATAAAGTGATTAAAATACCCTTTTAATGGTAGGTATTTGTATTTTAAAAGGGCTAATATTGTCTCAACAAACAATTTATTCGTAAATGTCAAACTAATATTCCAGAGAACTATGAATAAGCTTACACATTACCATTGAAATAATTGCAGATGACGAACAATTATTGAAAGCACAAACTGTCGTTTGTAATTTTTGTTCGTAAATATTTGACACATTTGACGATGCAATGTTACAAATACAAACTGCGGCCCTCATTTTGTTTAAATACTATTATAAACTGAGTGGTTTTGGATGTACCCCGTACCTAGTGATGTTCTAGGGACATTCTACCATATAAGCTTCCAAAATTGGAAAAGGATTTTTAAGCCCTGAACTGGAGTGCATTTGGAGTGGTTATCATTCCTCAAGGTGTTGTTTCAAACTGGGCACATATACGCATGCGTACTAAGTGTAACCGGACGAAACGGGGAGGGGAATGGGACTTTTAAACAGAGCCTAATAAATCAAATACAACATGCAACACATATGCAACACGACGAGTGATGTAAAATATAACAATATGTACAAGGTTTATTTATTTAAAATCAACATAGAGAACATAATGATCAAAATAGTAATATTGCACAGAGAGAAAGAACAATGGTATTTATGATGCTTTTAATTTAATCTATTACTCTAGATATGTAAATGTCTTTATAAAATGTCTTTAAAAGATAATAAAAGCTATGCGAGACGATAAGAGGCAACCGGTTGTGGGACTGGCCCTTGAAGTCGTCGTGGACTTGATCACGATGATAGGGGACTTGCATAGAGTGTAGGCTGCTCTTGATGGGCTTGGCTGACTGTGTGGTCTCAACTCCCGTGATGACGCTATTCCTTCAGCGAATTCCAGCCGTTACGGCACCCCAATGGACTGCTGTAGATTCACAGCTTACGAATCCTTATCTTGGGTTGCTCATTGCTGCATATTGCTGTTGATGAAGTCTGTAAGCCGAAGTAACGCCCAGTCCAGAAACAGGAATGTTGTTCACCTAGAAAATGTGCATAGCCCTACCTTGTAGTCGTGCCTCCCGATATCGTCTGCCGCCCTACAACGCTGGCGATCTAACATTCGATTCAATCGTGAGTTGATACAAAATCAACCAATCAGATTATAGATAAATATTTCCAACTCGCGTTCGAATTGCGTTTTCCGTCGTGGTTTGCTTCTTCGAAGTTACAAAACCGGTTTATTTCCAATTAGTCTATCATACAGGATTCATATGTAAAGTGTTGCTCAGTTTTTGTGTTTCAGTGAAATAGACATTAAAATATCATACAACAGCAACTGCTAAAGCTTTATGCATTAATAATTTCGTTAAGCAGACCGTTACATAAGTTTATTCCTAGCTACATGTAGGCATTAGGATACAACGCCTGAGTGATTGTCTAAATAGGTTGACATGAAAGGAAGAATATATCATGTTTTAAATATTACTGTTCCATTGGTTTCTATGATTTGTCTAACCAAACGTCCTTCAAAAACCACTTTCTGAATTTAAAAAAACATTGGGTAAGAGTACACTATAAGCCAAAGTGGTTTAAACTTTATATTGGGCCTTTAGATTTTACTTGTCGAATTATACTGGTTGCATTCGTTTTAATACAATTGATCCGGTATTCGTCACCTTCACTTACTTACTATGTTAATATATTAGAACCGGAAATACTTCTGCGAGGTGAATACTCTACTCAGAATTGCCACTTGCTTGTACTTATTGTCATATTCGTTTTTTAAATAGTCCATAGTCGTATTAAGGTCTCGTGGTAGTTAACAGGCAATAACAAAACAGGAAGTGACAAAAACATGTGGTTTTTAAACATGATTTGAACTAGGATTACAAAGTTCTTTTCCAAATATCATTTACATGATCAGGATCCTAATGGGTATGATCAGAATGACCCTAAACATCATGATGTAGCTTTTTAGCCACCTGAAAAATGTTTAATTGATATTGTAACGATCATGAAACCCAAATCCCAGTAACCTGAAATATCGTTGAATTGTGGCGCCTACGCACGATGTAGGAACAAGTGATCACACTCCAGAGTCTCCATTGCATGTAAGTCTGGTTTAGTTCAAACATCAAAGCATTACGTCAACTATAAAGTAGTTTAATTCGATGAAAACTAAAAACATCGAAATCGACACTTCCTGTCCGCCATCTTAAATGCGAAGGTGACGGCCGTAACGTTCGCTTGATACTGACCAATGAACACTAAAACGACAAGTGTTTTCGCACTTAGGTTCTATCTAAAATCAACATGTTTTAATTGCTATGGTAATTAACACGCTTTATGTTAATCTAATTGATATGAGAAATGTTTATAGGTTTTGATACGTAGCAGTCATAGCCAGTGTATTCATAACGATTGGTTCGACTGTGCTCGTATCACGTATTTGGCTACTTCCAGATCATAGTTCATACATACTGACTACAATGACTTACACGTATTCTTAAAGGTATTTAGAGTGCAGAGGTTTATATACACTGATATAAGAAAAATCAAATGAGGTTGAATATGATCTGGTTTAATTTTCGTGTATGAAATATATTACTAAACTGCTTTTTATTAAAACAAAGTGCGTATTTTACTTATTAATCGACTGATCATCTCAAATATTGCCGCACCATTAACCAAGCCTTAATAGACAGACGTAATTTATATCATGGGAAACAGCTCCTGTTATGAATCCAAATGTAGTTCAAACCTTTTTAAAATAATTCTACCTGACTACACTGTAATACAAGTTTTATACTATATGCGTTCGATTCAATTAAAAATACGTGAACAGAGACGATTAGTTCAAGATCTTCTCACATTCAAAAATAACACACAATCTTAAGCAATTCTCTTTTATGTCTACACAAATACGACCTTACTTTTATGGTACTTTTATCTATTTTTGGTAGAATGTCTTTTCCTAACTCGATTCTTAGTTCAAAAAAAGTTTTAAAAATCAGGCCAACTGTCCTGTTTAAGAACTCCTATTCTTACTATTATATTGAAATAGATTCTAGCAATACTATCCAACATGAATCTACTTGTTGAGAGTAGACTCGATCAAATTGAGTTCTTCTGGGAAAATGAGGATTTCAGCGAGGGTGCATTGACCTAATAACTAGATTTCAGCTTATTACTTTGTGTAGGGTGTATGGGTATTTACCAGCCAAATCCCCATCAGACATGCCAGTCTTGTCAGGTTTGAGGTTTGTATGTTACCCTGGAATAAAACAGTTGTTTATTGCATTCTCGCCCTTTACTTGGTCGATATGATATTTATCTATGATCTTGGTTAATTTATTGTTCCTCGGAGTGAAATAAGTGAACTCCTTCAAATGAACCCCACAGATAGAACCAAAAAACCGTCCATATTTTTAATTTGCGGTAACATTTTTCATAACGCATAGGTTTTAATATTTTTTGCAACAATCAATTATACTGATACATGTATATCTATAGCGGTATTGAAATGAAAATGGTTCAACAGTCAATAGGGCTCTGAATGCAGAAGGGTTCAACAGTCAATAGGGCTCTGAATGCAGAAGGGTTCAACAGTCAATAGGGCTGTGAATGCAGAAGGGTTCAACAGTCAATAGGGCTGTGAATGCAGAAGGGTTAAACAGTCAATAGGGCTGTGGATGCAGAAGGGTTCAACAGTCAATAGGGCTGTGAATGCAGAAGGGTTTAACAGTCAATAGGGCTGTGAATGCAGAAGGGTTCAGCAGTCAATAGGGCTGTGAATGCAGAAGGGTTTAACAGTCAATAGGGCTGTGAATGCAGAAGGGTTATACAGTCAATAGGGATGTGAATGCAGAAGGGCTTAACAGTCAATAGGGCTGTGAATGCAGAAGGGTTCAACAGCCAATAGGGCTGTGAAAAACTTCTATCAGATAGAGATACGTCATATGGAGGCTCATAGCAGTTTTCTTTAATTTACTTATTTGTCTTATGCTTCTTCGTATATTTTTTTCATTTCTGAAAATGATTTCAGAATATATTGAACATCCTACCCATGTATCTCTCTGACAGACTTGTTAACATATCAATCCGGTGTCATTATTTGAGCCATGACTAATTTCATATTTTCATTTAGACCCCAGAGTATTTTAACCTTTTTTTCAGAAACCAATGAAGTTTTATTCATCCCATTTTAAAAAATAACTGCAATTTAAGTGAACCTTGCATCGTCCTTCAATGATCCATGCATCATTAAAAACGTTATTGCCAATTAAAAAATATGGACGGTTTTTGGCCCACCTTGTATGTTGTATTTAAAGTTACATGGAAGTTTACACTGGATGAAAGTATTCGTCGTTTTTACCAATTTCTGGATCTGGGTACTAGTATACCGATGTTCGGTTACCATGGTTACCATTTAATACAATATTAAACACATGACATGCTTAAATCATACATTCTGTAAAGATGATAGAAACATTAAAAAATACACATTGAAATAATAGATGATTTGGCATTTCACAATCACTAATGCTAGTGTAAGCCAGTGTAAATGTATACCATGAAATCAACCCCAAAGCTCGTTCCGCATTTCGCTAGTTATCAAACAAATTGATAAACATGTTTTTTATTACCTTTAATATCTTGAAAATATCGGCAAATACATTAGTTCTGCCATACCACTAAAACACATATAATCTCATGATCTCGGTCTAGGTTGCACTTGAGAGAGAACGGAGCAGATAGTACAAACAAAGCTAAAGCTTAAGAAAGAATTACGTTCCCTCGATCTGTCAGATAAATTATTTTTCATTTCATCTAATCGGAAAATAATCTTTTTTTGCTTCTGATTTTCATTAGTGAAAACAGTAATTTAATCCATTGAGCGTAGAGATTTACTTTCAATGAGGCTCCGAGTAACTTAAAGTCAAGGAAATTGGTTGAACTCGATCTTGGAGTTGGTATCAATGTAACTCAATCAAATGTCATGTCAAGAGCAGGATGGACCTTTCTTATTAATCTTTTAGCGATAATTGGCACTTAATAAAAAGGACCTCCGAGAAATAGTTGTGTATTTCATTTTATACATGAAACCTTTCTCGGGCGTATAGATTTTCTAAATGCGCCTTTTCGATGCACCGTTTTTGCGCGCCTCGAGGTATGTTGGTTTTAGACACTAGTGGTGTTCAAACCCTACTGCGCATGCTATAAACCATTTATGCATCTTGGAAATTATACAATTTCTGTTTATTTTATGAAATTGAGAAATGAGTATGAGATGTGCTACCCCCAAACACATGTGCTACCCCCAAACACATGGCTTAAGTCAACTGGGAATTCTATAATTTGATGAAATCGTTATGTTTTATGAAATGAATGGACGAAACTTGCAGGGAATTGTATACTTTAATGTCCTCTTGCATCATGACGTGAACGTCAAGTTTCAAGGATTGCAGCAATTTATGAATACTTGTTACTTACTGAGTATAATGCATTATTCAAAAGTTTGCGTGAGACCTACCCACACGGGGAGGGTAAGGAATTTGATACACAATATTGCCCCCAGGGGTAGGAATTTGACGAAGATTGTCGCCCCGGGGGTGAGGAATTTGATTTACATGTGCCCGGGAATGGGGACTTTTGACTGAATCTGTTTAGTATACACTTTAGGATTCTCGGAATTTGCAAATGATCGGTAAATTCAGTGAACGAAAGATCGCTCATATACAGAAGAATATAACTCAACTACACGTTGGGTATAGTTTCAGGGGTGGAATTGCTGTGAATAACCGCTGGAGAGAGGGAAATTCTAGAATACTGAGCAGTGTCTTAATTATAGGTTTGTCAAGCTTGTTTTATCCCTCTCTTCGGAAAAATGCACTTCCGTTCTACTTATATTTATAACCTCGTCAAAATTTAATTGATTTAATACTGATGATTAATTTGATTTAAAATTAATTTTTGAAAAGTTTTACGTTCGAACAAATTTTAATTTAATTTAATATAGATGAATAAAACGGAGGGAGGTAACCTATTAAAGTAAAAATCCATTACCTTAAAATACGTCATTGCATAAATTACAAGAGAGCTTTCGAAAATTACTACGATGTGGATTTGTTCCCGATTTGTACCCATCAAACGCAACAATCCGCCCGCCCATTCCACAAAAAATGATCGTTCATACAGGTATGTTCTCCACTTTTGTTGAACAGATACAAACCAAGGGTATATTTTTGTCAAAACTTTCAGGCAGTTTGCGAAAACGTCATAAAATGGACTGTATCTAAGTGGCTTTTAATTTTGCGGGTAATTGCGTCATTTGACGTCATTGCGTCACATCATTTTCTTCAGAAAGCATTATACTGTGCATCGAAATCAAAATCGGAAGCATAGTATTCAGTAGACATGAGGATAATGTTTCCCGTTGACACCAACGTGAAATTACTAATTTCCCGTTCGGAACACGAAACTCTGAAGCTGAACGGTCTCTGAAGTAAGCTAAACCACATACAAAACTATGCGCACTCGACACATTCATGTACTTTCCGTTCGCGTATAGGTTGTGAAAAACAGCGCGAGCTTAAAGTCTCTAATAAGATCAATGAACGGGAAGAATCAAAATTATTTCACACTCTGGTTATATTCGGCAGACAACATCTAAAATTCAGTATCTAAATACCAACGCATTCTTTTATTGTTCATTTCTAGAAAGGAACCAATAAAAGCTCTGATCAATCAAAGTAATACTGACTGCAATACTACATGTGACATCAAATCTTGTGTCGCTCTTAAGAGATTCATTTCATGACAATAAATTAGCCTATTTAATTGAAAATTATCGTACTCAAATGTGTGGTGCTTGATGGCTACTTTTTGCAATTTTATTTTTCTTCTCAATAAATACGGGGTTCAATTAGACAAACAGAGAAATTCAACGATTCCATACAGTTTATATACAAAACAAACTGAAAGCCATTTGGTGAACAATTCAGCGTCCATTTTTTGACGCTCTAGATACTCAATTGAGAGTTAACTCACTGAGGTTCTCTGTGAAGCATTTCAAACGCATCTAGTCCAGTTAAGGTCGATATGAACCAAGAACTTCACCGATAGTGAGTGATAAGGAAAACAAATCAAATAGTCTAACAAAACAGGATCAACGTAACGTGTCAACAATAATCCCGTTTTATAAGGTTTGTCTATCTGTTTCTCCAATACATCCGTCTTTTTACAACTAGTCTTGTCTTTATCAGCTAAATGTTGCAAAGAGATATGCCAATGCTAATCCACGATGCTCTTTTGATAACATATTGTAATTACATCAAGATTCTTTTGATAGAATCGAAATGAATCAGGGAAAATCTATAAACAGTCGAAGCGAAACATTGTAATATGCACATAATTTACTATTGTACAGGGTGTCCAAAAAGTAGAATAGTTGAAGTGAAACGTTGTAATACAAGTATGTGCTGTAGTTATGAGATTAATAATTTACTATTATACAGGGTGACAAAAAAGCAGAACCATTGATTCAGCAGAACCGATTTGTGGGGTCTGTTTTTGGGGTCATCCTGTATATATTAGGGAGTTTAAGCTTGCAATGTTTTTCACGACCTAAACGTGAACGGAAAATATTAATTAAGCGCTGCATTTGTATGGGCGATTGGTCATACGTATAGGTTGGCATTTCGATTTTATATGCAATCTTAAACCCCATCAGTGTATCAAGAGACCCGGGTAAGCATGGGCAAGGGGTATGTACACACATCCTTGGGGCACAGGTCTTCGACCAGAAACTATATTTTATTGTGTTACCAAGGGATTCCCTCAGTGCCTGCTTGGAACATACGGTGCGAAGTAGTGTATTAACGAGGGCATTATATTCCGATTGAAGCAATTGGTCATAGTATTAGGTGGTGTCGTATCATCGCAGCTACTACTTGTTCACTCATTTTATGTCTCAGCTCTGACGAGTAATGAGTTTTGTTAATGAGATCAGTTGAATTACGTAATTACGTATTTGTTGGTCTAATTAATGTTAGTTGCAAAAGTAGTGGAGAAAAAAACAGTAAAAAATCACCCATGACTTAATAAATCAACTGTCACTCTTACTTTGATTTCAGAGTCCCGAAGGTTATTCAAGATGGCTACGTCTAACGCAATTGTTCGCAACTGAATGATAGTATACCATGGCTCTCGAAAATACGACCCCTCATTCCATGGAAGCCGGAACGTTCCAAAATAACAGCTTCAAACCGTTTACCGATATGATCTATTCGAATCAAAATGTGACAAATGTAACGGTTGAACTACCGACGAA